>CM077015.1:25238283-26488283 GCA_039090855.1 Macrothele yani
CCATCTTCTTTTCTCAGTGCCATAATCTGTTTTCTTCCCTTACTGAGAGGTCCCTTTGCTATCTTTAGGCTTTGGTTGTTTTCAATTGCTTTCCTCACTAGTTCACAGTTGAATTTTCTTACGTCTTCAGTGATACTTTTTCGTACTGTCTTGCATAGCTCTATATATTCCACTTTGGAAGTCACATCTTCTTTAGTTGTCCTCATCTCTCTTCTTTTTTGCATCAACATTTTCGTTTTTCCTGATAATTTATTTACATGCAACTTGTTCTTAGACCCAGCTAATTTTGTTGCTGTTTCCATAAGAGCTTTGGTTACTTTTCTGTTAACTTCAGAGATGTCCACTTCTTCCGATGTTAGGCCTTCTAAAGCAGAGAACCTGTTCTTCAGTTCCAACTTGAAGGTATTATGGTGTTTTTTAAGGTTGGTTATGTCAATAGATTTTGTTTGTCTTATGAGCTTGCCACGTTCAAGTTTAGTGTTGAGGTGCATCTTACATCTCACCAATCTATGGTCACTACCTGTGTTGAACTTGTTTAGCACACTGCAGTCTTCTATGACGAATTTTTTGTTACACATAATAAAATCAATTTCACTTGTCGTCCCATTTGGATGTCTCCATGTCCATTTCCTGTGTGGCTTTTTCTTGAAGAAGGAGTTCAAGATGAAAAACCCTTCTGCCTCTGCAAACTCAACGAGAGTATTTCCACGCTGGTTTCTGTTGCCGTGACCGAATTTACCTACTGAAGTTTCATTCTGTTGCCGTTGCCCTATTTTTGCATTGAAATCTCCCATAATTATTTTCAAGTGCTGCTTACCTTTATTATTTAGATGACAAATTTCCTCATAAAATTCTTCAATTTCTTCTTCAGGATGACTTGTGGTGGGTGCATAAGTTTGAATAATCTGAGCCTGGTATCTTCTCGATAGTTGGATCACGAGTCGTGCAGCTCTGTCAGAGGAACTTTCAACTTCTACCACTTTATCCTTCAGTTTCTTGTTTATTATAAATCCAACACCACTAGTTCTGCCAGTATCTGTCCCACGATAGTAGAAGAGATGTCCACTTTTCAGTTCGATGAGATCTTCTCCTTTTCTCCTTACCTCACTTAGCCCCACGATGTCCCACTTGTTCCTTTGTAGTTCCTCTTCCAATTCAAGAAGCCTTGAATCAGAAGATAGGGAGCGTCCATTGTACGTTGCCAAGGTCAGCATCAGATGGCAGCCTAGTCCGGTCCTCCGGGGATTCTTAGCACCCTCTGCCTTCATGTCGCACTGGCCGCTGCCTTGGCCAGGTACATTCCAGCTGCCGGAGACTGAGGGCCAAGATTTAAGTTGTGGAGTCATTTTGGAGGGGTTTGGCCATAACTCACCACGCTGGCCAAGCGGGTGAGTTATGTAGTGTATATATATATATATATATATACACTATATTGAGACATGCTTTCGACAAGGTTTTGGAACACAGCGATAGGTATGCGCTTCCATTCAGTACATAATGCAGCCGCTAACTGTTGCTTGGTAGTATGCCTTGGTTCGAAACTTCTTATGCGGCGCTCTAATTCATCCCATAGGTGATCTATGGGATTAAGATCAGGGGCTCTGTGCTGGCCAGTCAACACACGATATGGAATTATCGTCAAACAACGCCGTAACAGTCCTTGCTTTATGGTTTTGTGCATTATCCTGCTAGTACCAACAAGCCTCGGTTCCATAGTATTGCACAGAGTTGGTAGGGCATAATTGTCGAGAATATCGAGGTAGACTTGCTGGTTAACAGGTTTGTCCCCGATAACCAATGGGCCGGGACCATACCACGAAAAACACCCCAACACGAGTACACTGCCAGCTCCAAACTTGACCGTAGGAACAGTACACTGTGGTAAATAGCGTTCCCCTGGCTGCCGCCATACCCACACACGGCCATCAGACGGTTGAATCGTGTGTCTGGATTCATCAGTCCATAGGACCCGTTTCCATTGATCTACGGTCCACGATAAATGTTCTTTACACCACGCTAAACGACGAATAGCATTCCGAGTACAGATGAAAGGCTTATGAGCAGCCACACGACCACGGTAACCCATGGAATGAAGTTCTCTGCGAATGGTACGTGTGCAAACCGAGGTTCCAGCATTTTTACTCACCTGTACACTGAGGTCTTGTGCAGTACTCCGTCGATTAGCTGTAACGACTCTCCTGAAGCTTCGACGTCCTCAATCATTGATTTTCTTTGGTCTGCCGGTACATTTTGCTGCTTCAGGCACGCCATGTGTCTTCCACTTATTCAGTACATCCAAAACAATTAACTTGGATATGTTTAAACGCCTGTCGGTTTCTCTTATGGACAATCCACTAATATAACACCCAACAATCTTTCCTTTCTCAAAGTCAGTTCTCTCCCGCCGCGACATTCTCACACAACCTTACGCTTCGATATGATCGCGGTCAGCTGAAGGCTTGTTTTTATACCGTTTGCAGCTGTACCGCGCATCTTAACAAAGCAGCGGATCTGTTCATTTGCTTTTGAATGTGTGTTCGGTGACTTGGGTGTCCGGTGTCAATATAGTGTATACACTGAGTGATCACTGAATTATGACCAGTTACCTAATACTTCGTAGGTCCTCAGTACAGCAGCTATCCGACGTGGCATCGATTCAACATACACTGAGTGATCGCTGAATTACGATCACCTACCTAATACTTCGTTGGTCATCTTTTCGCCCTCAGTACAGCAGCTATCCTAAGTGGCATCGATTCAACATACACTGAATGATCACTGAACTACGGTCATCCACCTAATACTTCGTAGGTCCTCCTTTCGCCCTCAGTACAGCAGCTATCCGACGTGGCATCAATTCAACATACACTGAGTGATCACTGAATTATGACCACCTACCTAATACTTCGTAGGTCCTCCTTTCACCTTCAGTACAGCAACTATCCGACGTGGCGTCGATTCAATAAGATAATAGAAACAGTCGGGAGGTATGGCCAACCAAGCTGCGGGTAATGCGGTCTTTAGTGCAGATATGAAATCGATTGGTGTATCCAGATGCCTGATATACCGTTCCATAGTGTCCCATAAGTGCTCTATGGGATTGATATCGGGGGATATGCTGTAAGTCTGAACTGTGATCCTCAAACCGTTCCTGCACAACATTGGAGAGTGGCTCGGGGCATTGTCATCTTGGAAGACAACATTGCCATTCCCTTATGAGCCTTCGTTTTCATGGATAAGCTACCCACGCAAGGAAGGATCCAAAAAACATACAGAGTAAAGGCTACAAAAATCTAACTAAAATTTACAGAATTGAAATTACGATGTGGGAAATAACGAATGCACATTGATCAGTTTCACACAGTTTGCAACAAAACTAAAGAATCTATTTTTTTAATGGGGTTTAACGACCATCGTGAGCTAACTCGATAGGCTATATAAACAGTCGCCCATCCCTAATTTGGCCGTGGTTTCATGGAAGGGAGAGACTCAGTGCCGCAAGACAAAACAACATCCATGCCTCACAGTGCTTCGAACCCAGACCCATCTCGGACGGCCAGAGCTTAAACCACTGAGCCACAAAAGCGGCAGAATCAAATAAATAAGAAAGAAGCATAATTGCACTCCAAATTGATATACTAGCTATTACAAAAGTCCTTTTTTTTTTTTTTTAGCTTTTTTTTTTATTGGAGGTTTAACGACCACCGTGAGTAACTCAATGGGCTATAAGCAGTCGCCCGTCCCTAATTTAAGGCCACTAGCTTCAGGGAAGGGAGAGAGCCAGTGCCGTAAGACAAACACAACATCCACGTCTAACCGGGATTCGAACCCGGACCCCTTTCGGACGAATGATCAGAAGCCATCACTTAGACCACTGCGCCTTCGGGGCGGCAAAATCTGCTTTTATTGGCGTAAACAACTGATATTACCAAACTCTTGCACACCTACGGTTGCCTTTATCAAGGCAAGCTGATACAAATCTATACGGGAGAAACTTACAAGAACTTTAATTGCAACAAAAATGAGTGCGATACAGACTTCACATCAAAGTAAAGTATATTAAAATATAATTTAGTAGATTCTCAGGAAAAGCCATGGCCTCCACTTGCATCAGCGCCTGTAAGACATTTTCAGATCCCACAATCAGGGGCAGGAATATGGTGCTCACAGGCCAATGGACAGTTTCTATATTAATAACACGATTTTTTTATACTTCTTGTGTCGAAAACGAACTAAAAATAAAAATTGTGAGGGCGCTTATACGTAACACGCAAAAATTCTCATATTGCTGTTATTCGCCATTTTTTAAAATCTTACTCTGAACAGCGCTGCAGATTTTATACGAGCGGCACAATATATTAGGTGTACAAATAAGTTTTAAAGCGTTTTAAGGCAACGCAACATGTAATTTGAGAGAAAACAACAATACCTTTACGAATCAAAATATGCGCCGTCATTATCTATCACCTTCCACCATCGGTCGGGCAGCTGACGGATTCCAGTCATGAAGAATACTTCGTCGTGTGATGCGATGAAGTCGTCAACTCATTTTTGCACTTCGTCACATGTCCGGAACCGTACAGCAGACAAACCATGTTGCATCGATCAGAACAAATGATAGCCTGAAGGGGCTATGTCCAGGCCATACGCCAAAACTTCCCAGCCAAGCATCAGTAGCGTTTCCTTGACTGATTTCGCGACATGCGGCCTAGCGTTGTCATGCAGTAATTTCACGGGACGCAATCCTTTACCAGTGAATGGACGTTTCAGACAGATTTCCTGGTTCAATCGCAGCAATTGTTGCTTGTAGCGATCAGCAGTAACAGTTTGACGCTGTTCCAATAGTTCATAATAGAGCACACCCTTCATATCCCACCAAATGTACAGCAGGACTTTCTTGGAGTGAATATTGCATTTCGGTGTCGAAGTCGTTTCTTCACCGCAGTTTACCCAGTGTTTTTTTTTTCCGTTTGGGATTGCCGTACCATATCCACTTTTCATCACCCGTAATGATTTTTCACAGGAAAAAATTTCTGTGTTGTTTATTCAACAGATTCAAACACTTCATGACACACTCATCTTTGTTCCTCTGGCTCAGGTCATGTGGCACCCATTTTCCTTCCTTCTGAATCTTTCCCATTGCGCGTAAACGATTGGAAATGGTTTGTTGAGTTACCCTCAGTTGTTCAACCAGTTCTTTTTGCGTTTGAGACGAGTCTTCACCCAACAATGCTTGCAGTTCATGATGTGCAAATTTCTGCGGGGTGCCTCTAAGTTATCGATCGCTAACATCAAAATAACCTGCTTTAAACCGTCTAAACCTAAACTCACACGTACTTTTCGATACAATATTCACCCCCCCCCCCCCAGAACAGAAGAGATCGATGCACATGCTTTTGCAGCACTTTTTCCTTGATGAAATTCGTAAAGAATGCAGTGTCGAATAAATGCAGTATCGCTTGCCATCTTTCACCTACCGATGTGCAAGTGCGTTTTTTCAGTGATCACTGCTTAATTTATGGAAACCACTGTATATAAGGATGAGAATTTTGGAGACTCATTGCTAGGCATTTAAAAAGAAGCATGAATTGCCATCAGTGGTGTCATGAAAAAGTTCTTAGGTACCTACAAAAACTCAAACTAGAAAGAAATCGTAAACACGATGTCGAAAACGTTCAATACATTGGGATCAGAGCCTATTTAAGAGGGGGCTAGGGAGACTGCAGCCCCGGGCCCGGCATTTTCAAGGGGCCCCAAAAATATGCAGGATGCTTGAAGAATTGACAGTTATACAGGGTTTTTTTTTTTTTTTTTTTTTGCAGATAGCACAGCAAAAACTATAAGAAATGCCTTGTGAAAAAAAATTCTATTTCTTTCCGCTGTTTTAGGAGGAGTCCGCAAAAAGTATAATCGACCCCAGTCCATCCTCAAATCTTTCGAAAGCATTTACAGATGTTTTGTACACATCTGTAATTGGGGGAAATTTTCATACATTAAGAATTCGTTTGAATCATGATATGTGGATTGTGGATCATATTGTTTTGCCCACTACTTCGATATAATTTCAACAAGCTGAACCGGGGGCGGGGGATTAAAGCAGGACTGAACTGGTATCCATTTTTCAACCATGTATTTTTACATTTTCTTGCTACCACTGATTCGTCCGTGGATCGTGGCATACACACTTCAATATGGAGGGGATATTTTAATGGCTGCCTCGTCATATTTTGCGAATGTTTTCCCCTGGGTATTTTTATGCATCCACCCATAGTGAACTCCTAGATGTGCCATTAGTACTGGAGGTCCAAAGTACTGTCCAGCCCCCGGGAACCCTGTCTCCTTAAATATATCCTCTGATTTTGAAAAACAGTTAAACCTCTGAATCAGGCGCGGACTGGGCCGCCGGGATATCGGAAAAATTCCCGGTGGGCAGCCATGTTCTGGGCCGGCAGACCTTATGCTAACTGGAAAAAAAAAGTATATATATGCTTGTACTTCAGTGCTCTTTTACAAAATAAACAAGCAAATTATATTAAAACGACAAAGCTCGTTTACAATTTTAACGATTTCAGAAAAAAAAACAAAAAAAAAAACCGTACATAGCAAACGCTTTATTCAGCCAAACACCGTTTTTGATACTTTCAGTCAATTTCTCGACTTTCAAATTTAAGCCCCGTCCCTTTAGGCGGATACCCTCCATCTCAATCTGCTTTTGCCAATTCCACATTTAAAGTTAAATAATCAATACAATTTAATCAAATGCGCTATCATCAGTCTGGGATAGAAACTCGAATTTCGTCGGAGGGCGGCGTTTTTTTTTTTTTTTTTGAACGCGATCTGCGTCTGATTTACTACTTTTTGGGCCTTACAGTTACACGAATTCTTGAATTGTATTTCTGGAAAGTCTGTTTCAGCTACGGCAAAATACTTTGTCATTTTGTAAGATTATAGATAAATAAAAATTAATTTTCCCATTCTTTAATTTCTCTCACGTTATAAATTTTCTCTGAAATTCGTGGACTTCTGAACATTTTTATTTTTAAGAGACTTTTTCGTAATTATTTTATTAATGTTAGGTAAGCCTTGAAAAGGAAATTAATCTTTGGTGCATTTGGATTACCATTCTCACTAAAAGTGAAGGAACTGTTACAAATCCTAAATTCAGTTACATCGCAATAAAACTCGTTAGAATGTAATCACGTCTTCGACAGTCTCTTTCAAAGAACGTACCTTGTCTGTTGCTATATAGCAACGGAAGTTATTTTGCTCTTACGTTAAATTGTATCTGCGGTCCAGGAAAATGGATAAAATGTTGTGAATTAATTATATTGCCTCGATACAAAAAATTACAATGGTTCATAGACTTGTGTCGAAAAGATATTTCAACGGTAAACGGTGGTGCTGACATACTGTTTTTTTTAGGGATGGTATACCTCGATAATTTTCCCCAAAAGTGGGCAGCACAAAAGTAGTTTCCAGGGCCATTTATGGATAACCAGTCCGCCACTACTCTGAATAACGGTCACCACTGGTGATGTTGTTGGGAAGTTCTCGTTCGGAGGTCATAGCTAAACTACTCGTAATTCTGTTTGTTGGTTTATTTGGGCTGAGCAAATTAAGAAAGTCAATGCAGAATTTGAGAGAGATTTGGTCAGCTATTATAACGACGCGAAGATCAGAATGTAGATTGCATAATGTTAGCCTACACAAACCTGATCTTAGTTCAGTGTCCAGCTTTAGGACAGTAGCAGTTTAAAGCAAGAGTTCTCTCGTTATCTCCGCTTATTTTTCATTAGAATTGGATGATCTACAGCTAAACGTTAACAATTAATCATGGTATATGGGATTTTCGGAAGGTAATGTCTGATTCCTGGTCTTAAATAGCCCTAAAAATAGACGACTATGGTTAGAGTATCCCCATAGGAAAGAAAAACAGAATATTAGAGACAGGGATTACTTTCCAGAAAATGTGGGCAAAGTCAGGGTCGGAATATGTCAATCTGTGGCCCGGGGATGGCACTGAATGCGGCCCCTTTCAGAAAACTTTTCCTATTTCCAGAAGTTATTTTGCTGTCAATTATTTTTAGTGAAACATCATAAGGTTATCTTTGTTGGTGGGTGGGAGAGTAAAGCTGTAAGAAAAAATCATTGTGTGTCTAATATATTATGGCAACAAAATTATAGCTATTATTTTTATTATTGTTAACGCGCATTCTGCTTTAGCTAACTAGGGGCTCTATTAATTTTATGAAAATGTTTCACATAGCCGGACAACCCAAATCAGTCGCTTTTAGCTAAAAATAATATTGTTAAAGACTAAATTAAAAAGATAAAAGTAAATCATATTCAGGAGTATTTAAGAACATTTTCTTAGTTCAGAAAAAATGTTTTCGTTAGTATGGTGTGAAGAAAGCTTGCAGCTTATAATATAAAGTATTCGCAATTTTGTGTTGAAAGCTCCGATACGATAGGTGTGGGGCCGGGACACCGATTTCTCAAAATTCTTGAGGTGGGGTGGCGGCATGAAGACATCAGAAATGGGAAAGGCATGTCTCTTCCATTGTCAGAAGGAAAATAAAGGAGGGGGGGGAGCAAAAGAATAAACTATGAGATTCGATGTATATTTTAAAACGCAATTGTAATTGCTCATCAGCAAACGAACAAGGAAACAAATATTTGTTTGCTGAACATTAATATTTTAAAAAATAAAATTCAGCCTGTGATTTTATAAAAATATATTCAGAAAGATTTTATTTCCAAAGTTTAGTAAAAAATGAGAAATTAGCTGGTTTACTCAAACAAAGAACAAGAAGCGCAAAAAATAAATAGATAAATAAAGGCGCTAGAGATTATACGTTTCTGTATTTTATTTATTCTATATTTGACAATTGTTTTAAGCATTTACTACATATTGTGAGAACACGTCAAACTCAATATGGGGCTAGCAATCCAGATTCTTATCAAATGAGCAGTGCTGAGAGATTGGGGAAAAAAGTTTTTATTCATTTTTTTTATTAATTTTTTTGGAAATAAATTGCTTTGGCCTAACAAGGTGGAGCTTGATCCACCTTATGAGGCTAAAGTGATTATTTATTTAAACAGGGCCAAAAATATTGGGTGGACACTGCCCCCCCCCCCCTATAGTTGGCGCCTATGTGTGGGGCCCCAGAAAACCATTGCATTCGACAAATGTTGTTTTACGGCTGTTTAGAAGCAATCACAGGGAGAAAGAAAACAACACAGAAATTCTACACAGAAGACTGGACCGAATTTTCGAATAGCTAGATTTTTTAATGCTCAATAAAGGGGGAGGGGGAAATCCGACTTGCTATTTGCAATAACTAAGCGTAAGCAAGGTACAAAATTTGTTTTTAAGGATATCGGTGGAGACCTCTACCGAGATTGCGGACCCCAAAGCCACCACCCCTTCAATCCGCCCTTGAGCAAGGTGAAAGGTTTCACCAGGATATAATGGAAATGGCCAGAGGGAACCAACACCAAGGCAACTGGAGTGTCAACATGATGGCCGACTGCTGCTGAATGTCAAACAGAGAGATAGATGCCACAAGAAATATATAAGTGTGAGAAGAGCCCTTTTGAATAGAAAAAGACCGATTTTGCAAGGAATCTGTATCTTGTTAAACGTAAGAACAAAAGATTGCATAAATGTTTTAAATGTGATGGACATACCTCAACACTATGAGCACCGTAAATATGTGCAACATCTGCCAAAATAATTCAACTTTTTAATATGTAACATTTTCTAGACCTGTGTAATTAGCTCTCACGTTTGCACTTCTTTACCCGCACGGTCTGATCAATAACTGATACTAAATTTGCCTATCTAGTTGCCCTCAGTGCAGGTTTTTTTTTTCCTTCGTTTCATATTCGTGAAGCGAAGAAAGTTACCCAGCTTTTGAAGTTCATTCAGTCATAGCACAGACTGGATTTCGTTTTGATTTTGGCAAGTACTGTAACAAAATAAGGATAAATTAACTTCATGTTTATTACAAAAAATGCAATGAAATTTGATTTGACACTTTCTCAAGGGTTCGATAATTATGAACGTTAAACACGAGAAAACGTTATATCTACATTTGAGTTTTCTCAAACGGAATGTGAGTTTATTCAGTCCTGAATGTTCCAGTTTACAAATACGAACAACTTTTTCCTTATTATTTTTTACTGATGTTAATTGCCTATAAATGCATTGTTTTAAATAAAAGTTGGAAACTTAACATTTTTAATTTCTAAGACCAAGATTTCACGTATATATCTGCATTCTCTCACTAGGCAAAAATGTCTAGTGCAGCAAATCTTTCGCATCACCCCCCACCCTTACGAAAAGCAATAGCTCACAACCTTTTTACAGAAGAACATTTTAAGTGCCCCATAACAACTAAAAATAAAATTCAAAACAGTAAAAAGTACTGCTTCATTACTGCAGTATATCATGTGTTGCTTGGAACGAAAAATACTTAAAAAAGCCATTCTGACATTCCTAAAAATCTGGTGCTCGGCCAGTGACAGACGATCACAGTACCCCCAAGCCCTCCACCTTTTCTCCCCGGACCAAATGGGTCACTACCTCCTTCGCTATCCCGGTGGTCGAGCGGTCAGGGGCGCGGGCTTCTGGGTAATCGTCCGAGCTGGAGTCGGGTTCGAGTCCCGGTTGAGACATAGGTGGTATGCTTGTCCTTCGGCGCTGGCTTTTTTCCTTTCCCGAATCAGTAGCACCAGTCGCCCCCGTAGCCGAGTGGTATGAATTGTTGGCTTCTAATCATTTTCCCGAGATGGGGCCGGGTGCGAATCCCGGATGAAGCATGGACGAGTGTGGCTGTCTTACGGTACTGGGGCTTGTGATAAATCATGAGGTGACGCGTTGTGAAAATTTTAATATTTCCACCGACCGTCACTTGAGCAGAATTTACCTTGTTTGTGTAAGCCCAAAAAGTACTGAGCTGCCACCTGTCCAGAATGAATTTAAGACCTGGACGGTCTTATTCGGATTCTGGTGCTCTTCAGAGACATGGACAAGGATTAACATTGATGTTTTACAGAACTGAGACCATTAACAAGATCTTCATTCCCATACAGGATACGGTATGCCGCATATAGATTGAAGTGGTTGGATATTGTACATTAAAGAGTAGGATGAAGGGTTGTTGATTATGATTAGGTGAACAGTGGTCACCCTTCAGTTAAAGTTCTGATATATATTCCTTTGGAGTTTCGATAATACAGTTTATTCAAGGATGAAGATGCAGATTATGAAACAGGATGATATATATATATATAGAACTCATCTGGTAACTACTCAGTTGTCCTAGACCGCAGCCTGGAGTACTAACTGCAGTTAGTTTTAACGCCAGTTCAGCTACTCAGAGTTAACTACAGGTCTCATGTTCTCATTTCCATGGTGGATGACACTACCTCCGCACTGACTATCCGATAGACGAAAAATGCCCCGAACATTCCCATGTTTTCATGTCCCCTTCAGTTTATTCAAGCCTGGACCATCGAGTTTACATTAGGTGGAGACACCACTGGCTCTGCCGCCATAGGTCATCGCAAATCTTTGTAATGACGTCATATACAGGCTAAAACTAACTAAATTACACAGTTGATAAAACAGTAGGCTTGTATTATGTATGAAGTTTATTAAATCTCTCATTTTCTCTGTCTACACGCTTCGAAGCTTTTGTTCCATTGGTTTCAGTAGTTTCAAAGCACGAAAGGCTTCTTTGCCTGGATGTGACGTCACCAGCACGGGAGGTGACTTATGGCGGCCAGTGGCTGCGTAGATTGGAGGTTAGAAAAGATGGAGCAAGGATGACGTCAAAAACTTGAAACACTTTGAGCAGACGACTTTAATGCGCAGTCGTCTCACCAACTTGGCGGAAAAGGCTGTGATTGGCTGTGGCGTCATGACCGTGAGGTTTCGGTGGGTCCCAGTCTCTTGCCTTCCTCTCACATCAGTATGCCGCATGCAATACTTTTCCTTGTTGCTATGGCTTCCCTCGGTTTACAAATTGCACACTCCATCAGTAGTGAAAGTAGGCGGTTTGTTTTGGGTAAACGCAATGTTTAGTTTCATTTGATTCATTGAAATAGTTGAATTCCAGGCATTGCATAATATTTCATTTAATTCAGAAAACAACGTTTATGAATGCAATTTTCATAATTTAAAGTCTACTATAGTTTCGCCGAAAGCTATGGCTCAACTTCGTCAGGAATACGCGTTTTCATTTCTTGCTTCTGACGATGTTACCAGTTTAACGTGTCAAACGCCTCGTGCGGCCATCAGATTGCAGATTCAAGAGTGCTTCCCACACGCCCGATAGGTATGGAGATGTTGTTGTTGTTTGAAGGTTTAACGACCACCGTGAGCAACTCAATGGGCTATAAGCAGTCGCCCGTCCCTAATTTGGGGTCACTGGTTCCAGGGAAAGGAGAGAGCCAGTGCCGTAAGACAAAAACACAACATCCATGCCTCACTGGGATTCGAACCCGGATCCCTTTCGGACGAATGATCAGAGGCCATCGCTTAGACCACTGCGCCACCGGGGCGGCAGGTATGAAGATGAAGATGCATCATTTACCAGATTATTACGGTTTTAAAATACATGAAAGGCTTCTAAAAAGTCTAGGTCAAATATTGATTTACGTCTATTTAACAGTTTGGCGTCATTAAACAGAAATTGGTGGTTATTTTCCCCAACAGTGCTGGGCTATGGAAGATTTTTTTTATTTCACACTTTTTAATATATGATTGGTGTTCCTTTAATCTGAATTTAAGAGATCTCCGTGTCTGACCTATGTATGGCAGACCACACTGACATTGAACGCGATAAATTCCCCAATAATTTATGTCAGGAGTTAGGCCCATTTTTATGAAGACTAAATCCTCTTAGATACAGGAGTTAAGATAATTTTGAAATTTGGAGAGATCGAGGCCAAATGGACTTATACTGAGGTTTAACAAGTTTTTTGATAGCCGAGTCCACTAATGAATGTTTGAAGCTTCTGTTGGTAGAATATGTCCGATGTACAGAGGGTGAGTCGAAAGTTTTGCAATATTTGGATCACTTTATGTCTTCATACGTACCTTTACGACGAAAGCTGACTAGCATTCAAAGTATAGGCCATCGTGTTGCATCATCTTTAGCCATCTGCCTGCCAGTTCTTCGATTCCGCGGCGGTACCAGTTCTTGTTCTTCCAGGCGAAGAACTTCTTCCCAGCTGTTACCTCCTCCTGGTTGTTGAAGTGCCGCCCGCGAAGGAAGTGGGCCATGGACTAGAACAAGTAATAATCCGACGAGGTGAGGTCCGGACTATATGCTGGGTGTGGCATCAACTCGATGCCCTCAAGTTCCTAGAGTTTAGTCCGGGGCGTTCGCGCGGTATGAGGCCGAACGTTGTCCTGCTGTAGGAGAGCGCGCTTTATGTTCACGAGTGCCAGATACTTCTCCTCCAAAACGGCATATGTCCGCTCCAGCTGTTCAGAGTAGAGTTTGGCGTTGATGGTATGACCGTCTGGAACAAATTCGTAATGGATTATCCCCTCGAAATTCCACCAGACACGGAGCATCACCTTGTGCTCGAAGCGCCCACTTTTGGCAACAGGTTCAGGAAGCTGGTCCGGGCTTAACCACTGCCGTTGTGAGTTAGGAATACGGAAATAAATCCACTTTTCATCACACATAACCATTCTCTTGATAGTGGAGTTAGTCCGTGAGGGACAATGCGCAGATCCTGTAGACCTTGCCGAGGTCCTGAAGGTGACGAACGACGGTGGTCTGTGATATGCCCAGCTCGCCTGATAATCTCCGAGTGATGGTTGTCGGATTTGCTTCTACGGCCTGGCGCACGGCCTCCGAATTCACGGTTCGCGGCCTATCTGACCTTGGCTGATGGTCGAGGTTTCTGTCACCTAAGTGAAATTTCTTGAACCATCTGGTTGCGGTACTGTGGTCCACGGAATCTTTCCCTTTCGCATGACAAATATTTCGTGTTGCTTGAGCAGCGTTATGGCAGAGTTCAAACTCGTAAAGCAAAAGTTCCCTAATTAGCCGGTTGTGGCTGTTCATCGTTTAGGGGTCCCAGTTTCAAACACAGACAGAACGACGACATGAAATGCTGTTCACAGCAACGACTACCACTTTATATCCCTGTCGATTGGCTGCAGTGACGACTTGAACTAGTTTAAACACGTGACATACCCGCCGCAGCACATGCGTTTATGCAAATGTTGCAAAACTTTCGACTCACCCTCTGTATAATTTAGTTCTTTCTCGAGACCCATCTTTGTAGAACAGACATTTAAGGATTTGTAGACATATGTATAAAATGCACTGGTTTTATGTTGGATGGGATAATTTGATTTTGCGTGAGGCGGCAAACTAATAGCAAATGGTTTCCGATAAACAGTGGTAATGAATGAATTTTCGCAACGTGTAACTCACGCCTAGAAAAGGAAGAGAGCCATCTTGCTTCAATTCATAATAAGTAAATTGGATATTTGGGTCCAATGAGTTGATCGTTGGTAACAGTTCGAGAAATTTCACCTTCCAAGAAAATGAAAATATCGTCTACGTAGCGAACCCAAAGGCTGAAGGAGATCGTGTTGAAAAGTTTGTCTTCAAAATGTTCCAGCATTTTGTTTTTTCAGCAATGTTTATAGTTGAAGTCTGCACGAATTCTCTCTCTCTCTCTCTCTCTCTCTCTCTCTCTCTCTCTCACACACACACACACACACACACACACACACACACACATTTTATACGTCTGTGTTCTTTTATATGCACATAAATTAAAAAATATATATAAATATATTACAATGAATAAAAACCAAACCCTAATAAATTTATAACTCAGCTAAAAATGTATCACAAAGAGCAGGTTATGCATCAGCTGAAGGAGTTTCGTTTTTCTTAATTGCGGAGCCGAAAAATAGGGAAAACCTTTGGAATTTACTAATTGTTTTCCTGCCTAATTGTACATACTAACTATCGTAATAAATGAGCAATTTTTGAGCATATTCAGTTTATCGACGTTATGCAGTATCAAATGGACAAAACTACACACTCCGACCCCTGTAATTTAAACTAAGGACACCCCACAGAGTGTTCATTTCTAAATTTAAGTTACCAAGGAAATGACTGCTGTTAGACATCACTTTAAACAATTAGAGGATGCCGTCTCTTCCTGAACCCAGTGTGGTCTTGGTGCTCTGCTGTGTACGGAATTGTTACTGTGAATGAGTCTGAGTTTGGTATTCTAAGGCCAAGGTTAGCAGACTATTAAGCTTGTTCTAAATCAAGCCTGCAACATTGTTACTAGTTCAACATTGCACCCTGTGGGAAAACATTCTAAATGATACGAAAGCAAAATAGTCGAATGCGAGTTATTGTCTCGGGTCAAAAGCTCTGAAAACTGCAATACCAGAGACAAAATTTTCAAACGTAAAAATTTGACAAAAATTACGAATGGAATTCATTGATAGAAATAAATCGCGAACCAAAAATTCCTCGGTATATCTCTGCAGTGCATTTTTATTTTTACAAATAATGTGTACTTTATTTCACCACTATTTAGGGTGACGCTCCGTATCCCTTACCAATTTCTTAAGGGAATGCCGTTCCCCACCGTTTCGACCCATTTCACCATTGCATTCCATGGGTGAAATGACGACGACTCCCCTTTTTGTAGCTTTATCACAAAAATTGCAGTCTGCTTCCTCCCCTCCTTTCTCACAGAAAATGGCGTCCCACTATCAATTTTCGAATATTAAAAAAAAATTGTCACATGACCACAGGGCAGTATCCCTTCCCTGGAACTAGTAGCCCTAAACTAGGGAAGGGTGGTTGTCTATAGTCCATTGAGTTGCTCATGGTGGTCGTTACTCCCCCCCCCAAGAAAAACAACAACAACAGCAGCAAGTTAGAGACAGGAGACTGCTTACAGCGTTAGATAAGTTGTCACTATCTATTTGAAATTATCGAATATGCGCAAAATTAATTTTTGTTGGGGAGGGACCCCTAACTAACATTTTGCGAGGGCCTCCGGAAGTTTTGTGTTGCGCCAATGTTGGAAGTTGAATATTATAAATAACTCCCGAAAATACTGCCGTGTTTAAAAAGGAAAATAAGTACTTTCTTAAATACGTCACTCATGGCCGTAGCCAAGGGGAGGTATCTTAGGGACCGGTCACCCTCCGAAATCCCAATAATTTTTTTCGAAATTGAACTTCAACAAAATTGCTTTTGTTTTTTAATTTGGCCTTATACGTCCATTGTGGATAACATTATCTACATTTGGCACTAGCGGATCTTTGTACAATTTCATGTACGTATATGAAACTGTATAGGCACAATTCAGTCTGTTGGAACTTTTTTTTAGCTCATCTGCGAAAAATAACGATGCTCTCAAAGGTTTCATCAAGCAAGTATTACCAGTTTCCAGTCACACGACATTAATATCAATGTGCGAAACACTTTGGGTTTACAAGCATGAAGCTTTATTGAGATTCCGAGAAATCTACGTTGTAATAGTTCTATCGTTACAAAATTTGCAAGATATAAAAAAATCGCAAATCCTCCCAAAAAGCTCATTTGCTATTATGTGCTATTACCCAAGTCCAGTTTGTAGTCAAACTTTGCACACTTGACTTTGTATTTTCGTGGACATTCCCGCTGTCGAAAACTCTTCAAAACGTTGACTACGATTTGACATCACTGGAACATTTTGTTCTCGTGGTAACTTCCCTCGACCATCTAAGAAGTAACGCCATCGATAAATTCAGTGTTACTTTTAATGCAGCGTCAAAATTGATCACATAAGTTGATGGAGTTATCACAATGCCGAGAGTTACATCCAGGATGATTCAAAGAAGGAATATTTCATCAGAAACTCCAGAAGAATATTTCCGGAAGAATCTTTTCGTGCCATTTGTTGACCACATGCGAACACAAATTAATGATCGATTCGAGACTCACAAGACATTAGTCATAGCGCTTCAAATATTTCTACCTCGTCATGTTATGTTAAACTGCGAAAGAGCTAACGACTTGCAAAGGTTTTTATGAAAACATACACGCAGAGAGCAGTACTGTCATAGTCCGTTTGGCGAAACAAATGGATCAACATAGATGTTAATTCAAGACCTGGTAACGCAATGGAGGCCCTTTTACAATGCGATTCAAATCTTTTCCCAGCTCACACACCTTGTTACAGATTCTTGCTATAATTCCGATTTCCACAGCTACGCCAGAAAGGACATTTTCAATACTTAGACGATTGAAGGCATATTTAAGAAACTCAACGGGAGAAAACAGACTGAGTAGATTAGCTCTTTTAGCAACGCAGTGCAATACTGAGGTGCAACCGGGCGAAATTTTAAATCGGTTGATTAAATCTTCAAGGCGTGCTAATTTTTTATAAGGTGAGTGAAAATGTAAACCTTATTTGTTCTTAACGTAAAAAATTCTTGAATTTGCTTATTTGTACAAATGTATTATACCTGTGTTAAATGTTTTAATTTTCGCCTTAAAATTTAAAACTTTCAATCGATACATACTGTAATTGTTATTGCTTGTATTAAAACATTGGTTCAACATAATTTTTAAATCATTAAAAACAGTTATCTAAAGGAATGACCTCCCGTTGTGTTTGATTTATGTTTATTGTAAATTTACAGGCGGAAATTTTACAAGTAACGCAAATTTATGAAAATTTTACAAATACTAATCACAAAAATGGGTGGGGGAAGGAAGGGTTGGTATAGTTTTTTGAATTGTAAATTAAAAAATTTAGTTTCTATTCAATCATCAAAAGAAATGAATACTTCACCGATAAAATCATTTTGGTCCCCTCCCGAAAAAAATTCCTGGCTACGGCCTTGACGTCACTACATGTTCACAGGACGAAATTTTGCATTTCCGTCATTCTGTAGCAGATGAGTCGGCATCGTGCCAACGACGTCATTCACGGGTAGCAGTAGCCCCCCCCCCCCCCGGAATTTATCTCACCACTCCAAGATTCAGAGCATATTTGGATTATCAGCATTTATGGAATCATTTTTCATTTTGTTTTCTTCGATAGTTGAGTTCTGGGAAATAAAATGAAAGATGTCTTTTATATTTCATTTTTAGATATACTGTTAACAAGATAAAGTTGTGTCTGTTTTTGAACTGATTCAAACACTGGTGTCTAAGTCTAACCCCTACGTTTCTTATATACACCACACTCCCGCAACCCTGGATATTTAACTCTAGGTATGTCTCCGCAAACCGTACTACATTCCAGATGACTGGGTAGAGTGGCGACGTCAGCTGTTCAGAACTGCGAGAGCTATTAAGGAGACTAAGCATCGTACGGGGGAGTCAAAATTTTGAGGTGCTTGGCAGAAATTTGGTTAAAAAAATCTGTTCATGTAGATTTTATCTGATGCTGATGACGTTGTCCCCAGTAAAATAAAACGTTTTTAGGTACATATTTGTACATAATATTTGCACGTAGTACTGGGAGTCACGAATGCGAACCTTAATGGGTTTTAACTTTAATGTTTCTTCGTAATTTTAGCTCACTTAGTCACTTTTTTTTCATATTTTTTTAATATTTGCTGCCATAAGGCAGTTTAGGAATTTTGGTTTGTAACCTGACTCGGGATCTCTCTCTCTCTCTCTCTCTCTCATCTTTTTTATGGGGCCGCGGGTGGCCTAGTGGGCAACGTTCGTGACTGCCACAAAAAGGACCTCAGGTTCGATCCCAGGCAGGTATGAACGCTCGATCCACTAAATATTCGCCGTGCGTCGGATGGGCACGTTAAGCTGTCGGACCCC
Source organism: Macrothele yani (assembly GCA_039090855.1). NCBI lineage: Eukaryota > Metazoa > Arthropoda > Arachnida > Araneae > Macrothelidae > Macrothele > Macrothele yani. The sequence continues at coordinate 25,257,126 of CM077015.1, forward strand.
GGGTACTGGCCCCCGGTAATAAATAAGGCCGTCTTCCCCTTTCTATACTTCGCTTCCGTATCACTTTCCTATCGGGCAATATAGCCCAAATCTCCTAGCTTCCTATTTCTAAGGGTTGTTTAAGACCTGGGGTCAGACACTCCCTTCCTAAAATCCTCTACATTTGATCATGATAATCTTTTTTACGCTTTCTAACCGTAGGTTGAAGAAGCGTGTGCGCTCCAGCTTTGTCCGTCTATTTGTCTGTCCGCACGATAACTCGCGTAAAAATGGTTCGACTTCGATGAAATTTTAGTATGTGGTAGGGGACAACCTGGGAAGGAACCTTGTTGAAAATGGGCGAAATGGGGTCAAAGGTTAGGACATAGGAGCGGGATTCATTCCATCGCCCTTATGTGTCATAACTTACGTAAAAATGCTACGATTGCGACAAAACTTCATCTTGTTCCGGAGATGTACTGAACCGGTTCTGTTTAATATAATCGAAATAGGGTCAAAGGTCAGGGCACAGGTGCGAGATTTATTGCACGGCCATTATCCTCATAACTTGACTAAAAATGCTTCTATTGCGACAAAACTTTAGTATGTTGTTCCGGAGGTATACTGAACCGGTTCTGTTGAATATCATCGAAATGGGGCCAAAGGTCAGGGCACACGAGCGAGATTTATTCCACAGCCATTATCTTCTTCAGAACTTGAGTAATAAATTGAGCAATGGTTTCTGGGATGTTGGAAAGCGTATCATAATCAATACATTGCATGATTTTACTAACTTGTTAAACTATAATTACGGAAATTGTGTCTTTCCTGTACTCTCTTAGACGTCGCTCAGAGGATTCCCTCTATTTCACAGAATAGTACAACACAAAACTTATCAAAAAAATCATTTTACACTGCTGGCCACCCAAAATGCAACACCAAGGACACGAGATAGCAAAGCCAGATTTACTAGACGAATAACAACAGATACAAAGATGAAACGATTGAGCTTACAGGCCCGTGCGACTTGCGGAACGGAACACGCAGACATCAATAATTCGTGTGGCCCCCATGGCTGGCAATAACGGCCGCTACATGCCGCGGCATCGAACGAAAGAGGCTTTGGATATGGGCTTGGGGTATGTCGGTCCAGGCTGCTTCCACACGTTAACATAGTTCATCAGGCGTATAGCCGCGGGTGGTGGTTGCCGATCAGCGACCAGACGTGTTCGATGGGCGATATATCGGGAGAACAGGCGGGCCACGGCAGCAGTGACACCTAGTGGCCCATGAAGAAATGTTGCACGATGCGTGCCACGTGCGGGCGCGCATTGTCCTGTTGAAACGTGGCCGCTGGCAGGTCCTGCAGGTAAGGGAAGACTACAGGCTCCAAAACGTCGGAGATGTAACGGTGGCTGTTGAGTGTACCGGCGATGCGTACCAGAGGGGTGCGGGTGTCATATCCAATTACGCCCCAAACCATAACGCCAGGCGACGGACCGGTATGGCGATGCATAATGCAGGCGTCATACAATCTCTCGCCACGGTGCCGCCACACGCGGATCCGACCATCGTGGTGTTACAGCCAGAAGCGGGATTCGTCGGAGAAGACAATGTCGTGGCATTCCGTAGTCCAGGTGCGGCGTTCAACGGCCCACTGCCGCCGCACTCGCCGGTGGTGTAACGTCAATGGGCACCGTGCGACAAGTCGCAGCTCCTGCAGACGACGCCGAACGGTACGTGTTGACACAGGTTGTTGCGCAACACACCCTAATTCCTGCGCTAACGTTCGCGATGTGGCGGTGCGAGCCGTCAATGCCCTCCGTACAACATGCCTGTCCTCTCGGTCGGTGGTGTGCTGCGGCTGCTGCAATCGCTCACGTCGGTCCCTCCTGCACCCACCGAATCCATACTCGCCTCACTGTGGCTGGATGTCGTCCCACAAGGGCGCCGATGTCTCGGTACGATAAACCGCTGTCGCGATAAGCCACTATTCGTCCTCTGTCGAACTCCGAAACGTGCTGGAATGACTGCCGTATTCTGCGACGAGGCATCAGGAAGCTTCCCACGCACAGGTCCAGCAGCACAACACACTTCCACTATACTTACACCCCGCTTTCTGTGCATCCCTTCTTATAGTGCTTCTCGGTGGTGTGCCGGACGCATATGATTTGCTTATGCCCTGCAATGCTAATCGTTTGCATGTCCTCTCGCGGGCGACGCATGCTGCGAATTTCAGGCCAATAGGATGCTTCTTTCTTGGTTGTTGCATTTTGGGTGGCCAGCAGTGTATATAACAAAAATTCTACGAATTCCAAAAATTTCCATACATTTACCGGAGTTCCCCCAAATCTTAGATGGTTGCACTCGCCATGTGTTCTAATTGCTTTAATATTTCGGGAGGGGGGGGGGCTAAAGGGGGACTCAAAGAAAAGATCGTAGCGCCGCCCCTGACTGGATAGCGGCCTTTTTAATATCGACTTATGCGAAATACGCTATTTCAGTAACAGCGAAAAAAGTGTTCACTCATCATAAAACTTGTGTGTACTCTTGAAAAAAGTTCGTTTTTTTACGCTTTCCAACCGTAGGCTGAAGAAGCGTATATTGTCCTGCTTTGTCCATCTGTCAGTCCGCACGATAACTCGCGTAAAAATAGTTCGATTTCGATGAAATTTTAGTATGTGGTAGGGGACAACCTAAGGACGAACCCTATTGAAAATGGGCGAAATGGGGTCAAAGGTCTGGACATAGCAGCGGGATCCATTCCATCGCCCTTATGCGTCATAACTTACGTAAAAATGTTTCGATTGCGCCAAACCTTTATCATGTTATTCCGGAGGTATACTGAACCGGGTATGTTGAATATTATTGAAATGGGGTCAAAGGTCAGGACACAGGAGCGAGATTTATTCCACAGCCATTATCCTCATAACTTGAGTCATGATTTCTGGTATGTTGGAAAGCGTATCATAATCAATGCATTGCATGATTTTACTAACTTGTTTTTTTTAATGCAGTTTACTTTCGCTGTTCCGATTAAGAGCCAATTTATTTATTTATTGTTATTATCTTTTTTTTTTTTTTCGGTTTCATGAACAACGTGAGCAAATCAGTGGGCTATATGCACCTAGTTTAGGACCACTGATTCCAAAGAGCCAATACCGTAAGACAAACACAACATATATGCTTCACCGGGATTCACAAACCCGGACCCGTAGCAGACGAGTGGTCAAAAGCCAGCGCTCCCTCAACCATCGGCCTCAAAACAGTGACGGGCATTTTTTTTTTTTATTTTTTTTTTTTTATTGGAGGTTTAACGACCACCGTGAGCAACTCAGTGGGCTATAAGCAGTCGCCCGTCCCTAATTTAGGGCCAATGGTTCCAGGGACGGGAGAAAACCAGCGCCGTAAAACACACACACACAACATCATGCCTCACGGGATTCGAACCCGGACCCATCTCGGATGAATGATCAGATGCCATCGCTTAGAGCACTGCGCCACCTGGGCGACTGACGGGCAATTGCTCGTAGTCCCTAGAGCTACTCACGATGGTGGTTAAACCACGAAATATACGAAAATGTAAATAGATAAGTTGTTATACATGCCAACTATCTGCTTTTCATCACCCCCCCTTTTTTTATTCTTTTAGTTTCGGGATTTAACGATTCCCATGGCCAAATTAGGTTTCAAAAAGTCATCCGTACCTAATTGAGGGCCATTAATTCCAGAGGTGGGTCAGAGCCAGCGCCGTGGACTAAACACACCACCAAAGCATCACTTGCAAGTCGAACCCGCGCCCTTGCTGCTCAAATACAAATAAGCAGTAATGTTGTTCTTAATCAATTAATTACCAAAACTTGTTTTATTTATCATTGTGTGTGATCTTTCTCTCCGTTCAATGCTTTAATGATCGCCATGTGCGTCAAAAACTAAGAGTGATAATCCATTCATAATTTAGGATTGCTGGTTTTAAACGAAATTTATGCAGCAGACGGTGGGAAGATCATCGAATAGAGACATGCCATGAAATAGGAGGGTCACTCTGGGTCAGCAGACTGCCTAAGGCATCCGAAGCAAGAAGGGATGGGGGTATGGGGGGGTAGGATGGGTAGAGTTCGGGCTATGCGCTGCCCACCCACCTTATCCAGCAAATCCCGTTCCCATGCGATTACATTACACACATTGGTAGGTAGAGAGAAATAACTTCACAACGATACATTTGGTGTTTGAAAAACGTACTGCCACCACGGCAGTGCAGTGATCTAAGCGCTGGCTCCTGATCCTTTGTCCGAGATCGGTCCGGGTTCGAATCCCGAGTGAGCCATGGATGTTGTGTTTGTCTTACGGAACTGGATCTTATCCTTCCTTGGAACCAGTGGTCCTAAATTAGGGACGGGTGACTGCTTATAACCCATCGAGTTACTCACGGTGATCGTTAAACCCCAAACCACAGAAATAATAAAAAAAAAAAAAAAAACACCGTACTACTCAATTACTCTGAATTTTAACTTAAATTCTAGAATTAATGAGCCTTTGAATTTTTTTTTTTTTTATTTTTCGGGATATAACAACCACCGTGAGCAACTCGATGGCCTATAAGCAATCGTCCATCCCAAATTTAGGGTCACTGACTCCAGGGAAGGAAGAGAGCCAGGGCCGTAAGACGAACACAACATCCATGCCTCTCTGGGACTATAACCCAGATGAGCAGTCAGAAGCCAGCGCTTAAACCACTGCGAAAAATTTAGAGAAATGTAATATGTTGGGTGACAAAAAAGCTGAGAGGAGCACGTCCCCCGTCACCGTACGATTCTACGCCCGTGTGCCAAATGTTTGATAAATATGAGCGAGAATTCAATGCTTCATGATCAAGACCGGATTAAGGGGTGGGGGTCTACCGGGGCTATAAGCCTAGGGGCCCACTATCACCAAGGGCCCAGCAGATATGCTGCTACATCACAAATAACAGACAGCTTATATACATATTTATATATAGAGAGAGAAGTTTATAAAACAGTTTCAGTTTTGTCTCTTATGGTTTCCACCCGATCACAAACAGAGGCTAGAAGAGGAACAGATTTCAAAGCAGTAACTCACTAAGATTAAACATTTCATGTCGCTGTGTAGTGTGTACAGCGGAGTTGGTGAGACAGTTTCATCGTTTTCACTACCATCCACCGACTCCTCTCTGCTAGCACTAATGGTCGAAGTCCGCTATGGCTTCACATTGCATAACAAAAAAGATGCACCAAGAAAAGTATACATTGCTAAATATTAAAAAATCCAAGACAAAATCTAGGAATCTTAAGCTTTTAACTCATGTTCTTGTGAGAACAGTGGAAAATGCGGTGACTTTTTATGAAAATTCTGCCAGTAATTTATTATTGTAAAGAATGCGCTAAAAGTATTTATTCTCACAAGCATATTGCAACAGTTTCGTATTTTAACGCACTTCATGTTTCTGTGTAATAAGTTCTTTGGGAACCCTCTCATATGTCTTAGCCTTGGAAGCCCACTCAGATGTCTTAGCCTATGGGCCCACGAAGGCCTTAATCCGGCCCTGTCCATGATTAAAAAATGCACAAAGAAAGTGCAGCAACTTCAGTTCTTTGACATTGTGTGCATTTTGCAGTGACAATTTAAACATGTTTTGTATTGCATTTTGCAGAAATGGATGGCACTGGGACAGTGGCACAGCCAGAAATTTCTTAAGAGGGGAGGGGTCCATGAATTTGGTTCATCGCTGAAAGCCTCCAGGAAAAAATTAAACCCAAAATCATTAAAAAGTCAAAAAATGAAAAAAATAAAAAATAAACGCTACTGAGGAAAAATATTTTTCAATATATATATATATATCGCTTCAAATTCGTACTCATTCCCCCTCAAGAGGGGGGGGGGTCCGGGCAGGACCCCCTTTGCCTATACTTCTGCACTGGGAGTTATACCTGGTAAGTGGTAACTATTTCATGAATAAGAACTAGTTAATCTTGAGTGGATTGGACTGAACAAAATTAGCTTTAACTTCACCCTAAAACTGTATGCGGCATTACTCTCATTTACTCAATGAATATTTACATAAATATAGACAAGGTCATCCAGTTGAGTGGCGCATTTGTAGAAGGCAACATCCTAACTTATTAAATACATATGTATCAGAATAAATATACCTGTAAACTGAACAATTACATACCTAATATATGGTAAGTAAGCTGTGACATCTCCCGCTGTGTACGAGGTGATAAAACTAGCTAAAGTCCCTAAAGCGAGAATAATTATCTGGACAATTGGCATCCATACCACTCTGATACCAGGCATTTTCACACACACTCACAGGCACTTTAATCTATTCTCATTTTCCTCGCACGCTGCTTTAGTAATGACCGAACGACGGTGTGTTTGAAACTGACGCTCGAGAGTCTGAGGTACGATGTGTGCCAGTCACGCGCAAGGAGCAGCAGCGAAGATCGATGAATGGGTACGTACACATAACAACGCCATCGCTTCAAGGCTCTCGCTCCCATCAGGATAAAATACATATATTATCTGATTTTTTTTTTCGCAACTTTTCCCGAAGCGCCGTTTCGACAGTAAGTAGCACGTGACCAACCAGTTGTGATGTTGTCTTTCACCACCACGTTTGCTCCCGCTGAAGGTGAAGTGGGAAATTGGACCTTGAAAATAAACATGAAGACGATCTTTAATTGCAGTTCGTGTCAGTAAAATTATTTTCACAACAGACTAAGGAAATACATTCAGCGACGAACGCATTCATAACATATTAAAATACGTATTATACTGTATGACATGGACTATTGCAATTATATTCACCTGTAAATATAAATTTCTTATGGAGTGTTTTGTGAATATATTACACATTTTCCCTGTTGTCTCTAATGGCGACAGAATTCTCAAACGAGCTGTTTGGATTTGGGAATTTGGACTAAAATATATAGGGAAAGAGATTTATGATCTCTGAAGTAAGTCATCAAGCAAACACTGCATGCACATCTTATTTCGTCATCCCAGTGGCGTATATTCGAGGCTAGCTGCGAAGCCCAGAGAATGCACAAATCAGGGCAGCCGTTTAGGGTGTGCGGCGCGTGCGACCGCACAGGGCCTCGCGCTGGTGGATAAATAAGATAAAATAAAACAAAAAAGAGAAAGAAAGAAAAATATAACATTAAGTACACAGTCTAAAAAAATCCGACAGTTCAAAACATATGACTTACCATCCCAGTTCTCGGTGAGTCCGTATACACAAACATCACAGTGCAGTGCGCTAGGATCGGTGTTTCTGTATCCCTGAGAGAACCTGAGACTGGTGGGCGGGGCCAGATGGTGTTACCTTGATAAGTCCAACACACGCCGTATCACCGACAGCGGCCGCGGGTGGCCGAGTGGGCAACGTTCGTGACTGCCACGGGAAGGGCCTCAGGTTCGATCCCAGCAGGTACGAACGCTCGATCCACTAAATACCCGCCGTGTTTCGGATGGGCACGTTAAGCCGTCGGACCCCGGGTACTGGCCCCCTGGTAATAAATAAGGGCGTCTTCCTCCCCCTTTGTACTTCGCTTCCGTGTCACTTTCCTATCGGGCGCTCTAGCCCAAATCTCCTAGTTTCCTATTTCTAAGGGTTGTTTAAGACCTGGGGTCAGACACTCCCTTCCTAAAATCCTCTACATATGATCATCATATCACCGACAACAGTATCAGTATATTTTCTTCTCGCCGCTGGAATCTCTGTGATTAACGGGTGTGAGTGGCATCACGTTGCAATATTCTTTGAGTTTTACCGCCTATCTTGGGATCCACCTCGTTGGTTTTACCAAGATGTTTTTCCAAAGCAAAAACAGTTGTGTGTGTGTGTGTGTGTGTCAAGTCAACTGGCCGCTGTGTTTGGCGATCTATTAACTTTCTTCGGTTGCTCATTCGTGCTTGTTGCTTGTCTTAACGTTTTAACCAGGTTCACTTCTCTACTTCGAATGTAACTAATTAACTTTTTAAGAATAGAGTTTGCGTTAAGTGAGTTGAGTTGAGATGTCAAGAGAAGGGGATAAGTTCCGTAAATTCGAAACAGGTTATCAAAAAGCAAAGAAAAGGGCCAGAAGAGAAATTTTTTACGAAGCCAGGAAGGTGCCTTCGATAAATTTTTACTACCTTCAGCTTCAGTTCCTGTGGCCAGCAGTTCATCATTTGCTTCAAATGGCATTGAAGATAAAGAATCCAGTGATAATAACGTTTACTTTCTTTTTTTTTTTTTAATTTTGCAAAGGAGAACAACGGTTGAGCTTAATAATATTAGCAGTTACAGTTACAAGTTTAAGAAAAATATCACTTCCTTCTATAACAAATAAATGAGTGAAAAGCTTATCAACACCTTATCAGAAAATAAAAATATTCTAGTGCGTAGGTGCGCCAAATACCATTAGCCAGGTTGATTTAGCAAAAAGTGTTAGTTAGCCAGAGGGCTTCACAGAGAGAGTTCATACAGGGCCTCGCGTAAGCTTGCGGTGGCACTGGCACAAATAAAACTGAATTAAATATATACAAATAAAAGTTCATTATTAATGGTATTAAAATATGGCGATGCTTTCGGTGCGAAAAAATGCGTGTGGTTTTGCTTCTTTGACTCAGTCTGGCGAGCAAAAACCAACGACATAATGCAAGCAGCTCTTAGAGTCTTTGCAGTTCTGATGCAAAAACCTTCCGTATAATTGCCTGCTAGCATTTCCACGACAACATGAATCAGCTGGTGGAGGGAAATGGTTCGCTCAGAAAAAAGAAGAGTTAGACTATCTCAGTTACTTGCGTACTTCCGCCCATAAGTGTTTCGCGAGAGATGTTTCAGTTTTTGTGAAGTGTCAATGAATTAAAATCAGAGATATTATATCTTAAATTCGTGGCTTTGTTGAATTCGAACAGTTTTGATAAATTTTGTGAAAGCTTCCCTGAACATCTACTGTCAGAACTTAAAGAACTCTATGCTTCAAATTTTGATACAGCTCGACTAAAAAATGAACTGAAGGTGTTTTATTTCCTTGATGAATACAAAACAAATCAGTAAGAGACATTACGTGTTACATAAAGTTGAATAAATGAGATATAGTGTTTAGTGAGGTGTACAAATTAGCAGACCTCATATTAAACTTTCCATCTAATAACTGCAACTGCCAAAAGAAGTTTTTCAGCATTAAAAAGAATCAAGATATATCTTAGAGCCACACAAGGACACGCACATTCAAAAAACTTGGCTGTTTTGTCAATAGAGAAAAACATTCTTTTTAAATATGAAAAAGTACTCGGAAGAAACATTTTATGAAAGCGTAGCACTCAAGTTCACACAAAAGGAGAAGAAGAATGAAGTTCATGTACAAATAAAGTATTCAGAAGAAGAATGGAGTTAATGTACAAATAAGTGTTCAAATCCTAATCCTCATAATTATTTGGTATCATGTTAGAAATGTCATGTACCTAAAATTTAGAAAAAGTTGCTTCTATTACTTAACAATTAAAAATTAAACTTCACAATTAAAAAAAACAGTACTGGGGGAGGGGGTAAGGGGGAGATAGCCCAGGTCTCGGACCCAAGATACGCCGCTGTGTCATCCCCAACATGAGGTTTCCCCTGTTTTGCACACATTAAAGGGCGGAATTTTTAGCTAGCCTATTCCATGAATGTAGTAAATCATCAACAAATGCAATGTTGCCATCTATCCAAAAAACTACTATTAATTCATAAAAGATTCCTGTTTTATTGTAATATACATTCTTAACTGTTCAAAACAATTGAACATATATATATTGAAAAACCATTTCCTTTTATATTCGTAACCGTAGTGTCACTGAGATTGACAGACATGGCGAAATTCGGGGCACACGAACTTGAATTTCCCAGTTTCCTTTACGCGGGTGTGCACAAGCTTTTAATTAACACCTGACCACAAGAAAAGATATTAATTGGGCACAGCTTACATACAGTATGTGAGTAAAAATAATCACATTTTTCTCTTGCCAGTCTGTCTGTGGACATGGTATCCCCATATATGCTAGATTAGAAACACTTTTTGCATCACAAATATCTGTACTTGTTATACATTATTCACACATTTATTCCAATTTCCTCGATGCCCAAATTTTTTGTTAAGTGGTGTAACTGCATATTCTGCTTTTAAATAGCATCTTTGATATTAGGAGTGAGTGAAGAAAAAATGATGTTGCATTTTGTAACTGTCAAATGACAGATTATTTATATATTTTTAAATGAACAATTCTCCTGCTTGATGGTGTAAATGTACATTTACATTTTGTATGGTATCTCTACTTTCAAAAGTCATACTTCAAAAAATAATGATGTATCAGTTATGTGTAATCATGGCAGCAACAACATCCATATATTTCCCTTTGTGTGTGTGTGTGTGTGTGTATAGGTGTAACTACTGGGGGGTTAGGACCCCTGTAGATTTTCATGTAGATTTTCAGAGTCGGGATCCCCAATGTAAAGGACCCCCCCCTCCAATTTTTCGGGAATATAATGCACACTTTTTTATGATGTGAACCGACTAAATTTAATAATATAAGATTGTGATTTTTCGTAGAATGCAAACACATGTATAATGTGTACTTAATAAAACAGCGATATATTTTCCTAATAAGCAAAGTCAGCTCTACAACTTTGTAATTTACATTTCTGTTTTATCTATCATAGTTTTACAGTTGTGTTTGCTAAGTTCCACAATTCGCCAACAGAGGAGCCTATGTCATACCCATTACATCGCACCTCAGCAACTGCTTTTCTCCTGCTTGTGTGTGTGTAGGGGGTGTCCCAAACTAGTTTATACAGTATGTATATATTATTGTATATATGAGTATAAATATATTCGGGGGGGGGGGTTCCAATCACTGTGTATGTGTGATCGCCCCCCCCTCCAGATTTTGAAACATGGCAGTGCCACTGTGTGTGATGTATAATTTCCCCCTTGGCAGCAGGAATATTTAACAAATTTCACATAAAGTCACAGGAATTGCAAAAAACCTCTTTTTATTTTTCTTCTCTTTTTTTTTTTCATGGATAAGATAGTGTTATGCATGGTAAAGATTTCCTAGCTCCCTTTTTCTTTCTTTTTTTGCACAATTTTTTTTCTAAATGGCTGCATTGTAAAACAACTGAAAACTTATGTTTGTCTGTGGGCATATTATCTCTATTGGTGCCTTTCAATTTTCTAGGAAATTTAGTGATTTTAAAATACTGCAAAACATTTTAAATTTCAAATTTTCTTATCAACGTATTTTCTCATTATACCAACCTTGTTGTTTATAACCAAGGACCTCGCCAAGGGGGTGCAGTTCAAGATGTGCCATATTTTAATATTTTTAAACTTTAAAATATAGTCTAGAAAGTGTCAAAGAATAACGACTCCCGTGTTTTTTGTCGAGTTGCCGTACCTATTTCTCCCTAGAAAGTGCGTTTTTCCTTCTCCGCAGAAAGGTTATCAACATAGCATCCTCAGGGCCATGAACATTCAGTTCTCCATTCGTCCAAATCCTAAATTTAAGCTTTTTTTCAAGTTAGTATGATCAGGGGCGAATGAAGAGAGTGAATAGGAATTCACTGAAGTCATTAGTAATTGCTCTGCTGCTTATTTGTACTACTAAGCAGGATATTCGAACACGGAAAGTGGAGACTAAAGCTTTACCAGCGCTCTTAAGTCTGCCCTAGGGTAATGAGGGATTAGGTCGTAGATGACGACCACTTTGGAAGAGATGAGTGCAAGACAAGGTTGCTGGCTTCATTGAAGGAAAGGAGTTAAGGAGAGGAAAAGTATTGTCTGCGTGTTGGAATCATACGGAAATGTGCAAGCTAATCATGCTAACTTGAACATTTCCCCTCAACCATACTCCACAAAAACATTTGCTTTAAGACCTTTCTCCTCGGCATGAAATTTTCTTTTAATCAGGGCATGTTACTGGGGTTGGTGGCAGTGTGTCGTGGTTATTAAACGGGTATGTAACTCTTTAGGTTTTACTAATTTTATTAAAAATGTATGGACGGAATGTTTTACAAAAAATGACTCCAAATTTTAGATTCTTTTATATTCCAAAAAGTGCAAAAACTTCAAGACAGTTCCAAAATTAATGAGTATGTATCCAGGAGGGAAAGGGGGGATATTGTAAATACCTTTGCAGCCTGTATAAAAAGTAAACACAAATTCTTTCTTTCAGTGTTTTGTAAATAAAGTTGCTATCAAACTTGTCCCAGCAAAAATAATACTTGCCCAGCCGTCGCCCATCCTGATTTTGAAGACTAGCGACGTCTCTGTTTTCAATTGAATATTGTAATAAACTGATGATGTGATGAGTGATAAAATATTTATAAATTGCTGCTGATTTAAATATAGCTACCAAACTTATTGAAATATGACTTGAAAATATTAAGTAAGCTAACAAGCAGTGTACATTTATTTTTTTTAGAATTCTGACACAGTGTGAATATATGTACATTCAAATTCTTAATAAAAAAAATATGGGACAATTTTGTGTGCATGTATGCTAGCATTTATTTCTTCCCCAATCATGAAAACATATAACATATTGTGAGTGTATGTGCATTTAATTCTTTAAAAACAAACTTGGGGGACATAACATGTAAATGGAACATAACAGCACACAAAAATACTTTCTGTTTTTGATTCACATTTTATTTCTGCTCTGTGCTGTAGTGTCACAATAGTAAAGGTCACAATTACTTCTGGCACATGTGCACAATAAAACTCTACGAATGTCTCTCGTGAAGAGCGTATATTTAGTGTTTTGGGGCTAAAAGTTCCTTCTTTCCTATAAATGTTCATAACTGTGGACATCATTTTGATTCAGATTTCTTTTTTCTTGCCATGATAATTAATGCAGCAATTGGACATCGCTAAATTGACTGTAATTACTGTTTCACACGTAATATCAGTCACATCAGAAAACTTGAAAATTTCCTTGCCCTGGAGCGAGAATCGAATCTGCTTCTATCAACGATAATCAGGAAGTGCTGGTTCGATTCCCGCTCCAGGGTGATGAAATTTTCAAGTTTTTTGAAGTGATTGTATTCACGTGTGAAACAGTAATAACAGTCAATTTAGCGATGTCTGATTGCTGTGTTAATTATCATGACGTTATTAGCCACATATCATGAGAATATTTCTTCCACACTATATATATAACTTTTTCTTCCTTTTTTTTTATTTTTGTCAACTACCCTTCTTCATTACATATCCTTACTCATCTTTTCATGCTTATTCATTAATCACAAGCATGTTTTTGCCTATTTAGTATGACTTTATACCTAAACAATTGATATGTACCAAGTGTAGCATCAATTGTCCTCCTGCAGAAATCTTGCCCGTCAATGACATATTGAGCACTTCCATATTTTCCTGAATGTCTGTTTTAAAAGCAGCTATGGCCCCAGATTGGAATAATTCTTAGTGCACCAAGTGAGGCTTGAGAAAAGGCTCTGAACCCAGAAAATGGCTTCTTGAATGGTCAGAGGTGGGTATTCTGGCTAATTGTTTGAATTGAGCCTGGTTTAGTGTACCAGTGGAGACAAAGGAACTCTGCATTCATTCTGTGACACCCTGGTTTTGTCTCTTCTTTGGAACCAATATCCCTTAATTAGGAATGGTCAACTCCTTATAGCTTCAGACGTGCATACGACCCACCCCCTTAAAATAAACAAGCAATGAATCACAATTTTATCATTCTTCCACTGGACCAGGAAAATTTCCATGAAAAAAGTGCATCTACAGCATACACATGTGGGATTTTAAGTGGCATTTATATGTCATCATCATCATCATCATTGTCAACCATTATCAATCCACTGCTGGACGAAGGTCTCCCCAAGTTTCCTCCACAACGGTCTGTCTTGTGCCAGTCTCCTCCATGTCACCCCTGCATACTTTCGAATTTCATCCACCCATCTCCCATGTGGTCTTCTTCTGGGTCTTTTCCTGTCCCTTGGAATCCAATCTAAAATTTCGGCTGTCCATCGATGATCTGTCCTTCTGGCAGTATGTCCAGCCCATTGCCATTTCAGGGATTTAACTCTGATCATGATGTCTTCCACTCTTGTCATTTTTCGGATCCACGAGTTCCTCTTCTTATCTCTCCTGGTTACACCAAGCATGCACCTCTCCATGCTACTTTGAGTTGTCTGCAGCCTTTGTATGTCTCTTTTAGTTAAGGTCCACGCCTCTGCACCATACGTAAGCACTGGAAGGATGCATTGATCAAACACTTTTCTTTTAAGACATAATGGCATATTGCTCTTGAAAATTATGCTGTTTCTTCCAAAAGCTCTCCAGGCAAGTTTTGTACGCCGATTAATTTCTTCATCAATGTGACCTCACTTGATATCTGCTGTCCAAGATAAACGTACGTGTCTGTTATCTCCAGCTTTTCTCCATCAATCGATAAATCTTCATTTCTTGTAAAAGCATTGAACATCACTTTTGTCTTCCGAAAGTTCATTTTTAATCCCACTTCTTTACTCTTGTCAGCAAGTTCCTGGATCATACTCTGCAGCTCTGATGGGCTAGTTGCAAAAATGACTACGTCATCAGCAAAACGAAGGTGGGTTAGATAATCTCCATTAATCTTTATCCCCTTGTTTTCCCAGCTCAGTGACTGAAAAACACCCTCCAATGTAGCATTAAAGAGCTTCGGAGATATGGTGTCACCTTGTCTCACTCCCTTTCCAATTTTTATGTGTGTTGTATTTTCAAACAGCCGAATCTTTGCACTTGCATTTTCATAGATGTTATTAATAATATTAATGTATGCATCTTCAATACCGCAGGTTTTCAGAGCCATTGTAACTGCTGATGGTTTCACCGAATCAAAGGCTTTTTCATAATCGATAAAAGCCATGCACAATGGAAGTTCATATTCCCTCGCTTCTTTCAATTAGTTCTCTCAGCACATGGATATGATCTATTGTGCTGTAGCCACTCCTGAATCCAGCTTGTTCTCTCGGTTGAGCCATGTCCAGTGTTACCTTCAAGCGGTGTGAAAGAACTTTAGTGAAGATTTTATAAACTACTGATAGGAGGCTGATAGGTCTGTAGTTTCCGAGATCCTCAATGTCACCTTTCTTATGTAGCAGGATCATTGTAGCGGTGTTCCAATCCTCAGGAATCTTTCCTTCATTAAGGCATCGAGTGAAAATTTGGGCGAGTACTGTTTCGATTTCTCCACTTGCTTCTTGTATGATGTCTACAGTAATTCCATCTTCTCCTGGAGCTTTTCCCGCTTCATGTTCTTGATTGCATGTGCAACTTCTGCTGGAAGGACTGGAGGAACTCTGGTACTGGTATCTTTCATGATGTCTGGAGTGCATGTATCATCCCTTTCATATAATTTGGAGTAGAAATCTTTCACTCTTGTCAAAATTTCGCCTCTATTTCTTGTTACAGAACCATCTTCTTTCTCAGTGCCATAATCTGTTTTCTTCCCTTACTGAGATGTCCCTTTGCTATCTTTAGGCTTTGGTTGTTTTCAATTGCTTTCCTCACTAGTTCACAGTTGAATTTTCTTACGTCTTCAGTGATACTTTTTCGTACTGTCTTGCATAGCTCTATATATTCCACTTTGGAAGTCGCATCTGCTTTAGTTGTCCTCATCTCTCTTCTTTTTTGCATCAACATTTTCGTTTTTCCTGATAATTTATTTACATGCAACTTGTTCTTAGACCCAGCTAATTTTGTTGCTGTTTCCATAAGAGCTTTGGTTACTTTTCTGTTAACTTCAGAGATGTCCACTTCTTCCGATGTTAGGCCTTCTAAAGCAGAGAACCTGTTCTTCAGTTCCAACTTGAAGGTATTATGGTGTTTTTTAAGGTTGGTTATGTCAATAGATTTTGTTTGTCTTATAAGCTTGCCACGTTCAAGTTTAGTGTTGAGGTGCATCTTACATCTCACCAATCTATGGTCACTACCTGTGTTGAACTTGTTTAGCACACTGCAGTCTTTCATGACGAATTTTTTGTTACACATAATAAAATCAATTTCATTTGTCGTCCCATTTGGATGTCTCCATGTCCATTTCCTGTGTGGCTTTTTCTTGAAGAAGGAGTTCAAGATGAAAAACCCTTCTGCCTCTGCAAACTCAACGAGAGTATTTCCACGCTGGTTTCTGTTGCCGTGACCGAATTTACCTACTGAAGTTTCATTCTGTTGCCGTTGCCCTATTTTTTGCATTGAAATCTCCCATAATTATTTTCAAGTGCTGCTTACCTTTATTATTTAGATGACAAATTTCCTCATAAAATTCTTCAATTTCTTCTTCAGGATGACTTGTGGTGGGTGCATAAGTTTGAATAATCTGAGCCTGGTATCTTTTCGAGAGTTGGATAACGAGTCGTGCAGCTCTGTCAGAGGAACTTTCAACTTCTACAACTTTATCCTTCAGTTTCTTGTTTATTATAAATCCAACACCACTAGTTCTGCCAGTATCTGTCCCACGATAGTAGAAGAGATGTCCACTTTTCAGTTCGATGAGATCTTCTCCTTTTCTCCTTACCTCACTTAGCCCCACGATGTCCCACTTGATCCTTTGTAGTTCCTCTTCCAATTCAAGAAGCCTTGAATCAGAAGATAGGGAGCGTCCATTGTACGTTGCCAAGGTCAGCATCAGATGGCAGCCTAGTCCGGTCCTCCGGGGATTCTTAGCACCCTCTGCCTTCATGTCGCACTGGCCGCTGCCTTGGCCAGGTACATTCCAGCTGCCGGAGACTGAGGGCCAAGATTTAAGTTGTGGAGTCATTTTGGAGGGGTTTGGCCATAACTCACCACGCTGGCCAAGCGGGTTGGTGAGTGTGGGATAGAATTTCCTCTAATCCCGATGGTATAGTTATACCGCTATTGGCGGTCGTCAGAGCCCCTTTAGTAGGAACAGGATGCACCACGAGAAGGCGGGGTTGACATTTGTCAAGGAGAGGCTGTGATGTTACGCATCACCTGACCTTACATCCCATTTATATGTAGTCTGTGTAAATGTCCAAATCCCAGAAAACTTGGTTGCATTGTGTCAACGTCGTTCACTCTTCTCTCCTGTGTTATGTCACCGAGAAACAGTTCGTTTGGGGTTTATTGACCACTGTCAGCATCTAAGACTATAAGGAGTCAGTCATCCCTAATTTAGAGCTACTAGTTCCAGAGAAGGAGTAGAACCATCAGAACAACAAACACAATATCCACATCTTGCCCAGAGATTCAAACCAATCTACAATGTTCTAAAACATTAAAAGCATGTGCATCAGGCCACTTAACCACCTTAAGAAGAGTGTAACACAAAGAAAGCCAGAACTTTCTACTTGCGGTGAATAGCAAGCAGAATTTTCAAGAGAAAAAGAGAGTGTTTTGTTTGCATGTGTGTTCATTTATATGGATTTTTGTTTGAAAAATCACATGATATATATTTAGTCTTCTGTAAGATGCTCAGATGTCACATGTATGTATATACTTCCACCCTCTAAATGTGAAAGAAATTATGACCATGTATGCATTTATTTCCTAAAAAGCTAAAAAAAATGCGTACACCATGTGTGTATCAAATTCTAACATGGACTGTGCACCCATATGTCTTTTTGTAGTTATCATTGTTGTTATTACTATTATGATTTGTGAGAAAGACATTCAGGCAATCATTCATACTCATTCCTTACTCACAAAAAAAAAAAAAAAAAAAAAAAAAAAGCTCTGCCCATTGTGTGCATTTTTATGTACACTTACTACCCTAAAAAATCACTGAAAATAATCTTCATATGATGATACAAAATCTGTTTTATTTTATAAGCAGGCTGAAAATAACACTGTTTTATAGTTCACTGTTTTATAAATTAATCACTGATATCTCATTTTGTAATATGTTACCAAGCAAACTTTTGTATGAGAACCAACTCAGACTGAGTCCCCTTAGCAGGTTTCGACACTACAATCATCAGTCTGATTCTCAAAAGGAACATAAAGATTATCCATAAAGTCTAATATAAAAGAGTAGCAATAATATAACAAGAAATTTGATTTCTTTCTTTTTGTTAATCTAACACACACTGTTCTTTTGTTGTTGTTTTTCTTTTAAATTTTCTCCACTGATAACAAAAAGGCAATGTTTAATACAGTTTAAGTCCAATATTGACAGAATATTGTTTGTGATGGGAACTGTATAGTATTATTTTCATGGTAACAATGAACACAAATATGGAGTATGTTATGTTTGTGAGAGTACCATGATTTAAAAATCAGCATAGTGAGATAGCAAAAAGTGCATCATTGAACATTGTGATTTGGCAGTTATCCAATGATGCAGTTGCTGAGATACGCTGATTTAAAAAATATTTGGGGGGGGGGGGGAGCACTGTATTCTTACAAGTGGCTTTTGCTTATGTGACTGTTTTAGTGCTCATATTATCAGTAGTACATAAAGTCTGTTTCTGAACAAGTTCACAAGCACAGAAGCCAAAAAGTGGAAAAAGGCTGTTTCTGTACCACGCACATACTACATAAGAAGCCATATGTAAATACTAATTTGGTCCTTGAGACTTTTCAACTGAAAACCCAAATGTTCTCATTTTTGTTTGATGTTAAAGTGTGTTCTTGTCATCAGTTGAAGAAAGCAATTTTTATGATTGTGCCTAAGGCTTATCCAATACTTGTTCTCAGTTCTTCTATGCAAACCAAGAATATTTCTTTTTTTTTTTTTTTTTTTTTTTTATTGGAGGTTTAACGACCACCGTGAGCAACTCAATGGGCTATAAGCAGTCGCCCGTCCCTAATTTAGGGTCACTGGTTCCAGGGAAGGGAGAGAGCCAGTGCCGTAAGACAAACACAACATCCATGCCTGACCGGGATTCGAACCCGGACCCCTTACGGACGAATGATCAGAGGCCAACGCCTTAGACCACTGCGCCACCGGGGCGGCAAGAATATTTTCTTCATCCATGTATTAAGATGACGCATTGGCTTAATAAATATGTGGTTCTTCAGTTTTCCATGAGATACACCAAATTAAAGTTTGTTTACTCTTGCAGCTATATGTCAGTCTAATTTCCTTTGTTTTTCACAGCATGCATTTAAATGTTTTTATTTTATTTTAGGGGGGCTTAACGACCACCATAAGCGACTTGATGGGCTATAAGCAGTTGCCTGTCTCTAATTTCCCTAATTTAGGACCACCGGTTCCAGGGAAGGGAGACAGCCAGTTCCATAAGACACACACAACATCCATGTTTCACTGGGATTTGAACCTAGACCCATTGTGAAAACAGGAATTTGTCAGTGACAGATCAAAACTGTGTCTCCTCACTCTGGAGTGAGTTGCTGTAACTAAGCTATACCAACAAAATGCATCGCTGCAGATTTGTCATCTTGACAAGTTTTTCACCTTTGTAGCATGTCACATCATCTCAGATGAATGGTCAGAGACCAGGGCTTAGACCAATGTGCCATGGGGGGAGGGGGGCTTAAATTTACATTAATGATTTGCTGAAGCATGAAAGGCCTGGAGGAGACTTCCATATTTAATTTATAGCTACTGGTTTAAAAGCAAATACAAAATCAGAAGAAATAGCACAAAACCCTGAGTTCAAGACCAGCCCTGAGTGCATAAGGATGACATTCTAACTTTGCACTCTGTAGCAAAACCGAAAGTGTGTGTGATGCAGACTCAGAATAGTAGGAAATTCTCTTTTCACAACATTTAAAATTAATCATGGTGCAAAATGAATAGTTAGTAGCAAATCAGGCAATCTTCATAGAATAGCCTCAGCAGAAACTGTGAAGTCACAACCCCTCACCACACTACAAGAAACTTTCACAGAACACCTATTTGCTGTTTAGTAGAATTCCACGCATATTTTTTGTCAACTTCTTTCCTGCTGCATTGAAAAGTTGTAATTTCTCATGTGGTTCCATTTTCCATAAATATTAAAAGCAAGGACAAACATACTACTTTTCAGCGGATCCACATTTTTAAAATAAATACAAAGATTGATTATGTTATCATGCAATATACGTATTGTTTTTCATTATTAATCCTCCATATAAAATGAGAAAAAAATGAGCAGACATATATAGGGAATAATAAAGGAAATGCAACATGACTTCATATTTCAGCATGTTACTAGATTGCAAGTATGGTGCCTTCTGGAAAGATTAGCAGAGATTTATCCAAATCTGAACTATGAAACATTTACTGAAATACTGTAATATTGTTGAACTCAAGGAGGTTAGGATAGATGGAGTAAAGGCCAGCCGTTCCCCTCGTGTAATCAAAGTGAAGCCACCAAAACGTCATGATCATGACATCACAGCCTCTGCGGCCATGTTGGTGAGACGATTGAGCATTAAAGTCGTCTGCTCAAAGTGCTTCAAGTTTGTGATGTCATACTTACTCCATCTATTCTAACCTCCTTGGTTGAACTACTCTACCTGGTATAATATACTCTGATCAAGCATTAGTGAAAATTTCTGGGAGCAGGTGAATTCATCAAAAATGAATTAATCAAAAACGAGTTCGTTGAATGCAAATTCATCAAAAACAAATTTATCAAACAAACAATTTACCAAAAGACGACTTTATCTAATTCATCGAAAACGAATTCAGCGAATGTGAAGTCACAAAAAAATTAATTTGTCGAACGAGCAATTTACCAAAAGGTGACTTTTTTGAAAAAAATGAAACGAATTCATTGAAACAGAGTTTAAGACAACTGGCCACTAAACAGTTGGCCAAATGGACAGGTGCAGACACCCACTTTAGGGGCCGTGTAAAAATTGCAGTTTCTTGGTTTCAGATGTGCGCAAAGGCCTAGGGATTAATATTTAATGCATTAGTAAAAGAGCAATAATACTAGTCTTTGTGTCTAAACCTTATGAATCTGAGCATGATGCAATATATTCATAACATTTATACAGTATAATAAATCAAACTAATAATGCTGCGCTTTTACTTAAACATCAAATACTAAAACAGGACTAGGCTTTTTAGCAGTTTTTCTCCTGTCATGCTCATATTCATAATATTTAGGTACCAAGTCAAGTTAGTATTATTGTGCTTTTACTTAGGCATTAAATATTAATGCCTAGGTCTAGACCTTTTTAACAGTTTTTATTCGATTGTGCTCATATTCATAAGCTTTAGACACAAGGTCTAGTTAGTATCATTGCGCTGTTATTTAGGCATTAAATATTAATGCCTAGGCCTTACCAAAAATAAAACTGTTATAAAAAAAGAACTGTTGAAAAGGCGTAGGCCTAGGCATTAATATTTAATGCCTACATAAATATTACTAGGCCTAGGCATTAATATTTATTTAGGCATGAAATATTAATGCCTAGGCCTAGGCCTCTTCAGCAGTTTTTATTCTATCGTGTTCATATTCATATGGTTTAGACACCATGTCTAGTTAGTATTATTGCGCTTTTAATGAAGCATTAAATATTAATACCTCGGCCTAGGCCTTTTTAACAGTTTATATTCCATCGTGTTCATATTCATATGGTTTAGACACCAAGTCAAGTTACTATTATTCTGCTTTTACTTAGGCATTAAATATTAATACATAGGCCTTTTAAACAGTTTTTATTCCACCGTGTTCATACTCACAAGGTTTAGACACAAAATCAAATTGGTATTATTGTGCTTTTACTTAGACATTAAATATTAATACTTTGGCCTAAGCCTTTTTAACAGTTTTTATTCCATTATTTTTATATTCATAAAGTTTATACACCAGGTCAATATAGTATTATTGCGTTTTTACTTAGGCATTAAATATTAACAAATATGCCTTGGCCTAGACCTTTTTAACATTTTATATTCAATTGTGCTCATATTCATAAGGTTTAGACACAAGGTCTAGTTAGTATCATTGCACTTTTATTTAGGCATTAACTATGAACACCTTGGCCTAGGCCTTTTTAACAGTTTATATTCGATTATGCTCATATTCATAAGGTTTAGACACAAGGTCTAGTCAGTATCATTGCACTTTTATTTAGGCATTAAATATGAATACCTTGGCTTAGGCCTAGGCCTTTTAAACAGTTTTTATTCAATTGTGCTCATATTCATAAGCTTTATGTACCAAGTCCAGTTAGTATTATTATGCTTTTACTTAGGCATTAAATATGAATACCTTGGCCTAAGTTTAGGCCTTTTTAGTAGCTTTATTCCGTCGTGCTCATATTTATAAGCTTTGCATCAAGTCAAGTTAATAATATTGCACTTTTATTTAAGAGAAAATATTTCATACACTTGAACAAAATCTGTCAGAAAGGCCTGGACCATAGGTATATTGATTAATATTTGGTGCCTAAGTAAAAGTGCAATAATACTAACTTGACTTGGTATCCAAACCTTATGATATCAGCACAATGGAATAAAAACTGTTAAAAAGGCTTAAGGCCTATTTGTTAATATGTACTGCCTAAGTAAAACCGCAATATTACTTAAATGACTTGGTGTCTAAACCTTATGAATATGAACATGACGGAATAAAAACTGTTAAAGAAGCCTAGGCCTAGGCCAAGGTATTAATATTTAATGCTTAAATAAAAGCACAATAATAATAATAATAATTCGACTTGGTGTCTAAACCTTATGAATATGAACACCATGGAATAAAAACTACTAAAAAGGCCTAGGCCTTGGCCAAGGTATTAATACTTAATGCTTCATTAAAAGCACAATAAAACTAACTTCACATGTTGTCTAGACTTTATGAATATGAAGATGATGGAATAAAAACTGTTAAAAAGGCCTAGCCCCAGGCCTATGTATTAATATTTAATGCCTACATAAAAGTGCAATAATACTAACTTAAACTTGTGTCTAAACCTTATGGATATTAGCACAATCAAACAAAAACTGTTAAAAAGATCTAGGCCTAGGTATTAATATGTAATGCCTAAGTAAAAGCGGAATAATACTAACTTGACTTAGTGTCTAAACTTTATGAATATGAGCATGATGGAATAAAAATTGTTAAAAAGGCCTAAGTTTAGGCCTATGCATATTAATTTATTTTTAGTGCCAAAAAAAAAGTGTGATATTACTAACCTGTCTGGGTGTCCAAACCTTATAAATATGATCACGGCAGAATAAAAACTGTTGAAAATGCCACTGCCTAGGCAGTATCTTTAGAGGCGGTCTACGGGGATAGTAGACACGATGAAATCAAAAGTCTGATTCTGGTTAGACTCCCTAATAGCTTTCTGGTCATCCTACATGAAAGTGTTATCTAAGAAATAAAAAATGCAATTTTTATATGTTCCTCAATAGCTTTTCTGGCCACTTTGCCATATTCCAATTATAGTCAATGTTTTCGAGAAAAGCTTACCCTATGATATTGTATCTTTCGGTGATTACGCTTTCAATGAATTCATTTTTGATTAATTTACCTGAAGCCCTGATTTTCGATGAATTCGTTTTCAATGAATTTGTTTTTGATGAGTTCGTTTTCGATGAATTCACCTAGAACCAAAGTTTCTTAACTGAACAGTAACACATTGATTTTTAGAGCCAAGATGTGTTAATTAAAGATTTCTGTGAAGAAGCAGTTGGCAATTTTGGGGGTGTGGTTTAACAGTATCGGCCATAAATCAAATGATATAACTCTACATATAATGATGACTGTTCATATCCTGGTTTGTGTGCCACATGTATATAATGCGGGCACTGTATGAAGTGGTGAAAGTAGATTAATTATTTTGAGGGTTTATAATGTCTGTAGCCTAACAAGAGTACCAGAACTGGGGGCTAGAAACTTTATACTCTCTTAATAATAATACTGGGGGGGGTAGTGCCCCCAAGTTTTCCCAAGAAATAGAAGTCAGACTTGCAATATTTTTAATAAAGCTTGTTCATATGTCATGGTTAACTTGCTTTTTAATAATTTTGAAATGAGTCGATAAGTTTTCAAGAAATTTAAAAGTTCACTTATTTTGGTGAATCTTGGTAATTGCACAAAATTCGATGCATTTTTTCTAAATATGGGAAATTAATTTTTTTATTGGGGGTTAATGACCACAGTGAGCAACTCCATGGGTTACAAGCAGTTGCCTATCCCTAATTTAGGGCCACTGGTTTCAGGGAAGGGAGACAGCCAGTGCTATAAGACAAACACAACATCCATGCCTCACCAGGATTCGAACCTGGATCCAATTCGGACAAATGATCATAAGCCGTCGCTTAAACCACTGCTTTTTTTAGTTTTTCTGTACACAAGGAAATGGATTAAGAGGTTGTAAATGTCAATGAAGGCCTATTTCAAATGAGATGTTTTTATATTAGAATGCTTCTGTATAGTTATGATTATGAAAAAAATTGGTCACATTGATGTGGGAGTATTCAACCTGAGTGGTCATTTATAATGGATTCTTTTTTTTTCTTGGTTTAAAACTCAGGTTTCACATGACAATGACACATAAACATAGAAATCAAGCAAAAACATCACTGCAAGGCATTGACTTTTTGGATGTCCATCTGACAAGGCAAGGGAATCATCTCAACAGATCTGTCTACAGAAAACCCTCTGCAATTACAAACATAATCCCATTTTCATCAGTGGCGGCTTGTGGTTGGAAAAATAGGTGAAGAGGTACAAGAGCAGTATGAAAAGATATCTACTGTCTACAATGAAAATCCCTTAATGAGGACTTACCTATTTTTTGTATATTAAATCAATTTTTCTTCCTTTTAAAGCTGCAAATTTGTCGATTATGTCGTCATAAGATGGTTAGATGGTTGTTTCTTCGTGAGCATCAATACAATGTCTTCCTGAATAGAAATATTTGCCAAAGAAGCAAGTCTATCTTGGGAACTAGTGTTTCTTGAGCAAGTTTGTATTCTTTTAAGAAAGCTTCTTTCCACTGGCACACTTGTAGATGGAATTGTTAAACTGAGGAAAACCAATTTATAATCTTCTGTAAAAATGTCTTTGTCTCCGTGAAACACTCGAAGGAGTTCTTGAGTCAATATGTTCCTTAATTTTTCATCGGCATGTACAAGACTCATTTCATTTTTAAGGCGCTGGTGTTTAGTAAATATGTTTCCGTAAAAATGTAGATTTTCAAGAGCATGAGAGGGAAAGCATGCATTAAATTATACGAATTTGGTTGTGTCAGCAAGTCAGACAAATTGAAGTTTCTTACAGTCTTGAAATCTTATATCCATTTCCATAAGAATGTGGTCCAAAATTTCAAAATACAATTGTTTATAATTTTGAAAAATTGTTTCCTGTGTAAGAGCAGCATATTCCTATGCTTATTTCTGTGATTTTGCTAGCTTTTCCAAACTGTGTTTCAAATAACTCATTGTTCCTTTTATGGCTCAAAATTTCACGAGGTTTTTTTTTTTTTTTTAATTTGAGTTACACAGTAGTTTTATGTTTAGTTTTTTTTTCTTCAAAAGTTCGAATAAATAGATCGGTGGAGCCAAAAATGTAAATTCGAAAGTGATATCATTCAAAAACCCCTTGGCAAGATGAATTGATTTTTTTGTCTGATTATTCGCTATTCGTCAGAAATCCGAACACTTCCTTCAATTTATTCCAATCTTCAACAACTACACTTACTAATTTTGAAGTGGAGGACCATCGAGTTTCTGTTATGGTTGGTCTGCATCTTGCGTTTGTTGATATAAGTGTATAAGACCGCTTCGCAGAATGGTGAACAAATGAAGCAATTCCACTGAGGCTTGCAAAAAGTATTTGACACTTAGAAATTTTAGAAAAACTCTGGTGTAATACAAGATTCAAACGATGAACTAAGCAATGAACAAAAACAGCTTGAGAAGCTTTATCCTTGACTTTTTTTTCTGTAGCCTATTTAAGTGTCCAGACATTATACTTGTCCCATCGTAACATTGTCCTATTTATTTGTGTTGGTAATCAGACTGTTCCAAAATTTTTTCTAGCATTTTGTATAAAGCTCCTGACGTTCTATCTTTATTCACATCATGGAAACCCAAAAATCCCTCAACCAATACACCTTCCGAATCAACAATAAAAAATTATTTAATTTTTGACGTGATCGTTTATATATTCAGAAAAACATTCAATTAATTCATTTTGAATAGTTTTTTATCCTTTCGTATTGATTTTCAATTTCTAAAGAACTTCTTCATATCAACAATGAAAGTAATTGTAAATGCATTTATGGCACCTCTATTCATAGTGATTGTGGAATAACTTTTTTACGGGTCTTATAGAGGTTATTTTTCATGAAAGTTGGTTGTCAAATTTTCGAACTAAAGCCTAGTTCGTCATCAGGACTATGTCACTGGAGTAGTTGCTGCCACTCGATTGGAAGAGTCCATCCTCAATTATCGTTAATTGTGGTGAAATAGCAAGAAGAAGAAGTACCACAATTAACGATAATTGTGGATGGACTCTTCCAATTGAGTGGCAGCAACTACTCCAGTGACATAGTCCTGATGACGAACTAGGCTTTAGTTCGAAAATTTGACAACCAACTTTCATGAAAAATAACCTCTATAAGACCCGTAAAAAAGTTATTCCACAATGAAAGTAATTCAATGAAATTTCCACAATTTATCGAGCCCATGCTTTCATATTGGCCATGGAATGCTAGTTCTTGTTTCCTCAAATACAGTATAGACTAATACTGTATCAATCAGTGTCTGCAGGAAAAGTCTATTTAAATGAAAGCTTTCGTTAAAATGAGTTTTCAAAAGCCTAGCTTTCTTCCTCAGGACATCGGCAATGGTGTTTTGAATTTTTTCAAAATTCCTTAACATTAATCCGCATTTCATGTTCGCTAGAATCACGATGTTTATGAAGTGACCGTGTTACGCTTAATAAATCTGAGAATCCGTCTTTATTCCACGCCGAATGTTTATTATTAAAAAGTAAGCAGGGCCAAAAAAAATAAAAAAATTAGCACAGAAGTGCTGCAAATCCATTTATATTTAGTAAACCAACAATTTTTTTAATTAATATTGTTAGATTTACCGCTCTTCTTGATTTCGTTCTTGGCAACAATTGTCAGTGAATCCGTCGGTCGTCCTTGAAGCAAAATGTCTCTTTTATCTTCATCTTTCCACAGATTAAATGGAGTTTTCAATAAATTACAAACAATGTCGTCCACGGGATGCATACTAAAAACTGTCACTATCAGTTAAATTGTACACAAACCTAAAATATCAGTTAAAGCTTTCAACAAATAATCACAAAGCACGAAAGAACAAATTCCTTTCGGAAAATAATGTACCAGAGCACCACAAGGAGAAAGCCCTAGCAGATTGCAAGGTACCCTGGTAGTCCGCCTGCTCCACCGTGATCTCTCACAACTTTACGCTCAAAAACTGAAAGATGCAGAGGTAAGGTGCCTGAAGCTAAAACACTTAACTTGAGCGAGCAGATTGGGGAGGGTGACATCATGGTTACCATGACAACTCGGCGGAAAACTGCAGACTTCCAAGCATTCTCATTTCGGCTCTTTACTTGCGCTGTTTTGCGTATAAGGGATTTGTTTTTCCGTATTGAGCGCGCCATGTGAATTAATATCTATTCAAAATTTTGAGTATTTTGGAACTGAATAAAGGCAAAAAAAATATATTATAAAAAAATACTGAATAAAACTTTATTTTGAGTAAAATAGGTGAAAAGGCACTTCACCTACTTCACCTGAAAAGCTGCCACTGATTTTTATCCCACTCCCCCACCGCTCACAAATTTGCTGCTTTAAAAACTTATGTTAATCATGCCAGGATTGTCTGCAACACTGAATCTTCTTTCAATGAAGAAATTGACACCATAAAGAATATTGCTGAAGCCCATGAGTTCCCACCTTCTACAATTGAGAAATTCCTCCAAAGCTCCCATTTGAAAAATCTGTCTGCTCTCACACCAATACTAATGGAAAAACCACCATTCATTGGTTCCATCCCTTTCCATGGATCCTTCTTGTATAAGATGTGTAACTCTTCAAAGCTATGGGATACACTCTCACAGTGAAAACTAACCCTCCTGCAATAAAGTGCCTGTTTGAAGACAAGGATCCTGTCTTACCCCTAGACACCCCTGGAGTTTACACTATTCCCATTTCAACTTCCTCTGGTCTCTCAGTGTATGTTGGAAGCACATACTGAAAATTAAAAACAAGACTTTGTGAACACAAAAAAGATGTTTTCAATAGTTTTCCAAAGACATCATTATCTGCAATAACCCTTGAAGGAACCTCTGCAGTTCCCCTTTGGAAAGAAACAAAAAAAGTTGCCCCATTCATCAACAAAGCATCTCTGCATTTCCAAGAAAGCATTATGCAGTTTTTGGTGAACAAAAATTGCAGTTTTGGTGAACAAAAATTGCAGTTTTGGTGAACAAAAATTGCAGTTTTGGTGAACAAAAATTGCAGTTTTGGTGAACAATTCAGAGACCCCTCACTAAATCCCATTTATTTGGATTTCTCTCCTAAAATCTGGCAACAGTTCCAGCACCCCAATTTCAAATTGTAGTTCTGGCAGCCTGTCCATCTAGTTGATCCCGGGTGATCAAGGTCGTAGGATGACTGAAAGCTACTGCTAAACGGACCTTCTTACCATACGTGGCTTTGTGTGTTTTCACTTGATTTCTATGTTTATATTTTTATAATCTGTGGTTGATGGTTGATAAATTTACTGATTCCCAATATTTTGCATGTGCAATATCACTTATATCTATATATTTAAAACACAAGGCCATTTCTTTCTACAATCTGCCAGCACCACTCACTGGAGCGATTTTCATGATTTTTTTTAAAATGAAAGCTACTGACCCACAGATTTGTCATTGCTAATTTTTATTGTCATAAGTATATATTTTTTTATGTTACCATGGCATTATTTTTTATTTTTTTGTTTTGTAGAATCTGCTGTTCTTTATTCTGGTGTTCGTTCTCGCTACAGTACTTGCAGCACCATCTGCCTTTCTGCAGTGGTCAGACTTGGAACTAAGACCTCCGCTATGAACTACGTAGTTGTAATTATCCGAATCAGTTCAGTAATTTTCAAGATTAGTAAAAAATTCCATATATTATCGTGAACAACTTTCTTTCACGTTGGGTGTGATCAAGTTGTACGTAAACAAAGCGGAATGTTACCCGGGAAATTGGGAACTACTTGAAAGTTATCTGAATTGCTAGTACAGCCAAAAATAATAAAGAAATGATAAAAAATAATAAAAAATAAATGAAATAACCTGTGTCCACCAGAAAGAAATAACCTTCGCAACGGTGAAAGAATTATCCAAATCAGTTCAAAGTAACTTGTACAAAACCTAGCAGATAATGCTTACCTTGGCATTCCTTTCTAGTGATGGGAACATTTCACGCACATGTTTTCATGAAATGTTCCCATCGCTAGAAAGGAATGCCAAGGTAAGCATTATCTGCTAGATTTTTGTACAAGTTATTTTGAAATATCGCACGTAAAAGAGAATAGTAGAATGATTAGAGCTATATAATAGTCAGAATTAGAACTACTAATTGGAATCAAATCAGTTCAGTAGTTTTCAAGATTACCTCAAACACACAAACAAACTTTCCCTCTTTATATATTATATAGATAATAGGTTATATAATGATACCAAAAAAATTGTTAAAACCAAACTGGCAAAATAAAACCCATTTTTAACCCCATTGTGTAGTTATCTAGGCACGATATCATTTCGGTCACTGAAAGAATGCCTCAAAACTCCAATGCAAACCCGTCAATGACGGGTAAGCACATGCTTATACAATAATGAGGAACGTCATCGTTAAATTCGTATATGAGTAGTTGGAAAAATTAATGGAAATATTACGAAAATTTTGTTGTTGGTGACCCATCTTATACACTTCCAGTTGATAATTCAACCGTTTATTATAGTTATGTATTTTCTTATGATTCGTTGTATATGACAAGAAAAAATTTCAGTCACAGCTTTTTTCAACCGTGCATGGCACAGGTTATGGATTAGTATCTATCTAATACTGTTCTGTTGAAAACAAAAAGGAAAAAAAAGAACTTTTAACTTCATCATAATCTAAACACAGTGTCTGATACTATTATTATTATTTGATAATTTTCTTAGTTGCTTAGTGTCAAGTCACTTTGTACTCTGTTATTTGATGTCTTATTATTTTCTGGTCTGAGTGTCACCTCACACCATCATGGTCTTGAAAAACACCAATCTCAAAGAGCCTGTTTTCAGTGTTGTCACCTTTTCATAATATCATAATTATGAAGTTCTTTTTAATTCATCGTCATTATCCAAAGTTGTCTATCTATTGATGGATGGAGATCACTCCAAATGTCTTCCACAACTCTGGGTCTTGAGCAGGGGTGGGTTTAAGCACTACATCACCCTGGGCCAAGAAAATCAGATGCCACTAAGTAAACTTATTGTAAGAAATTTGAGGCCGATTAGAATTTCATACTTAAATTACATATTACATATAGATATTTTATCACACAAAGAATCAGCATATTCTCAAGAACAACCCAACCCTGTAAAATTTTTAGCACATGTATTATATAAAACTGGGCACTGAAACATAAATATATAAATGTCATTTTCTCACAAGTTTAATTCGCATAATTTTAAAACATCATTTCACAGTAAATTTTCATATTTACAAATGAAATTGTTTTTTTAACACACTTCTGAAACATTTGCTTGCAAAATTTTGGATTTAAATTTATAATGTATGCAATATTAATTTTAGAATTTTTTAAAAATATAATAATAGTGCTGCTACCAATGTTTATTGCAATGGTTTATTGTATATCGATTAAGTGACTGAGAGATAGAAGAAATGAATGAACATAACTTATATATAGTAGAATTACTCTATGCTAAAAGATTTTTTTCTTGATTTCTTTGTGGCAAAATCCTCTACTATATCATCAAATGTTACTGTTTCTGTAATGTTCAAATTAAGTGACAAAGTTGCCAGTGCACTCATTCTTTCTTGAGAACTAGATGTCCTCAAATAATTGTGGATGATTTTCAAAAGAGAGAAACTTCTTTCTCCAGAAGCATTAGTGATGGGTATGCATAGATAAATCCTTAGGATAACATCAATGTTCGGAAAACTTGAATCAATTCTTTTTTCCCTAATCAGTTTCAACATATCCTCAACAGGAACACTAGCACTTGAGTCTGTCACTGCTTGTCTATCTAAATTATTCCAAAATTTCTGGAAATGAAGACATTCTTGTTCAAATTCTGGGCCTAAATCTTGAGAGTAAACTGTCAGTAGATTTTTTTGCCTTTTGAGATACTGTTGTCTCATCAACATCTGATAATTGCGTTAGGAAACCCAAACATGCTCTCCACATCGGAATACGCATCTCGTCGATGTCTCAACGGCTGCACCAAGTTATCAATGATCGTACGAAAAACGCATATGTTCCTTTTCCAGTGAAAACAGTTTCTTTCTTGCCATTCATCTCTTGAAATTCTAGCTTTATCCGACAGGTTCTAGTAACATTTTTCTTATATCTGTCGCACTGAGACAACAGTTTTCCATCTTCTTCATACTTATCAAATTTATTGCGGAGAACACTTAAATATTTAATAAGTGAATCGTACAGTTCTACAGCAACTGAAAGGTCAATATTCACTTTCTGCAGTGTTTTGTTGCAACTATCAATTCTTTGTAAAATATCACTCCAAAGTTCTAAGGGAATGCCCATTTCTAACAAATTCACCTTACTTAATAATCCCTCTGCTTCTAATTTTTCACCGGTGTTTTCTGCAAAGTCTTGAAGTGCATCTTTAATGCAGGAATAACTAGAGCGTAAGGCCTTGCATGTGCATCAACTCTTGCTGACCATCGGGTGTCACATAACCTTCTGGGTACAAGAAGTGGCAATTGCGATCCAGATTCGCTGTAGAGCTTAGGACTATCTTGAAGACTTGTCTTCAAGATTTGCCACCTATGTGATGAAGATGACCAAAAGTTGTATATTTCCTATACGAACATAAAAAAAGATGTAGCTTCAAGGTAGCATCCCGCTGCGGATTTTCCAACCAATTTAAGAGAGTGTGTTGCGCATGGAATATAGTAGGCTAAACTGTTATGACTTTTTAATCGAGCTTGACGACCTGAATATTCACCAGACATAGTTCCCGCATTGTCATAACTTTGGCCTCTGTAGTCTTTTCTTTAACATCTAATTTTAAATCTTGTAACAGCTTCAATAAAGCAGTCTCTATGTCTTCTGCTTTATGACCAGTGTTGGGCAAGGAACAAATAAATCGTTCCACTGGTTGTCCATTTTTCAGAACATAACGAAAAATAACAGTCAACTGGTCAACTTTTGACAAATATGGAGTGAAGTCTATAATAATAGAGTAATATTTGCTCGACTTCAACTCTTTAACTATTGTGTCAGTGACTGATAAGGCCATTAATGAAATTAATTCTTCACATACATCCTTCGAAAGGTATGAAACATTTCCACTTCCCTTATTTCCAAAATTTTTCAAATGTTGCTGCAGAAAAGGGTCAAATTTTGAAGACTGTTATAAAGTAATCCTTTTGAGGCAGATCTAAATCGATCACTATAAGATCATTTTGAAACTGCAAAATCTATTTTGTTTAAATTTTGATTCGAAGGATTTTTTGTAATATAATCAACAAAAGAATCGTCTACTTTTCATTTAGCAGGATCTAATATCATATGATGTAACAAAAGTTAATTTCCTTCAACAGATTGAAAATTTCCTCCAAGATTTGTGTTAGACTTACCTTCCTCATCCGCACCATCGGAAGATTCACAAATTTGATCTTCGCCCTGAGCCCTTAGTTCTTTTTCAGTTGGCTCCTTCACTTATTCATCGGTAGATCTTGCAACCAAACACTGCATTTTCTTTTCACTTATTGTGTCGTCTTCTGCCGGTTTAAATTTTTTTTTTAGTTTTGGTACTTTTTTTAAAGTTGCCCTTCTTTTTCAGTCTTTTTAAGCTTTCTTTTTCTATTTTCGCATCCAGAAAACTTCGTAGTCGACATTTTCGCTGACGGTGATGCTTAATAGTAATGATTTCCCCAAAAGAACAAAGCGAGAATGAAAACACACATGTAAACTTACGAGGGGCAGAGGGGGGAATCTCAAAGCAGGCAGCTGGTGTCATAGGCTAAATTGGAATGCATTCTAACCAGTCAGGGCCCTGCTAACCAGTACTCTGCCCTCTCTTGTCACCCACAATACCCTGGGGCCTTGATCTTGAATTCATGGAGTCCGATTCTGGTCTTTCAACCCACATCCCAGGGCTGACCTCACGCTCAGATTTTTCAATGCCTTGTAAAAATTATGCGCCGGTGCAGTGCCCCTTTCCTAGTCTCCCACTCTTCTTCCCCGTTGTCTGCGAGCTCTGTAAAAGAAATGCTCCCCTCTCCGCCCTCTTTTGAGTTTTGACCTTGCCCGGAAGCAGGAAGAAATAACTTCCTTGGAGGCTTCTGAGTCTTACTGAACTCACTTTCAAAATGAATTAATATTTTTAATAATTAAAGATGTCGAATGTACTAACACCATTTAATATTTTCTTAGGAATTAAAGTTATTATACTACTCAGTTTATAATGTGTAGAAATGAAAAATCCCATTTCATTCTCTTTTTTTTTGGGGGGGGGGGGATGAGATAAAACGTCTTGTGTAACATGTATTCTCAAAATTTTGGCGCCCTCTATGTGCAGTACCCTGGGCCATGGCCCAGGTTGGCCCAATGGAAAACCCGCCCCTGGTCTTGAGCCAGTCTCCTCAATGTCACTTCTACATGCATCCAAATTTCATCCACACATTTATTCCACATGGTCTTCTTCTGGGTATTTGCCTATTTCTTGGGATCCAATCTAGTATTCCAGTTGTCCAAGAGTGGTTAGTTTTTCTAGCAATATGTCAAACTCATTGCCATGTCAGGGATTTTACCTTGATCATGATGCCATCAACTCTACATTTTCCTGTTCCATGGGTTCCTCTTCTTATCTTTTGTGGTTATGCAAAGCATGCACCTCTCCAAGCTTCTTTCAGTAGTTTGTCCCTGGATCTCCTTTTTACAGTGGTGTCCAAAATTAAAATCCGGAAGGCAATAGCAGGTAAATAATCCAAAGGCACTCAATAAAATGTTATGATGTTCACAGCTATATACTAATTGACATGAGAAACAGGTGCCTGCAGTGAAGAAATTTGCAATCAGCATGCAAAATGCTGTCCAATACGTAAATTGAGTTCCATACTTAAAGCCAATGGGGAACAGCAGCAGCATTTCTCATTGACAACACGTAGAAGGAGCATTCTGGTGACTACAAATGCTTTCCTTATATCTTATACACGGGTATCTGATGCTGTATGGTAGTGAGCAATAGGATGACTGGAAGCTGGCCAGTCTAAAGCTTAGGTCACAAGAGACTTGAATATCCACCCCAGAGTTGTTTCACTGTTATAATAGCAATTCAACAACATTGGTAGGATGTCACAAAGGTGTCACCAAGTCGTCCAAGACATATGATACCTCGTGAGGACCGTTATGTTGCTTTAACTGCATGGTGTCATAGGTCCTATACAGCCTGGCAATTGTCTTCAGAGCTCTCCACTGCCACTGGGACTATGATATTAAAGCAAATGATATATCAAAGGCTTAATGCAATTGGCCTTCATGCCAGGAGACCCATGATTTGTGTCCCCCTAACCCCATTTCACAGGACAGCTTGCTTGAACTGGTGCAGGCAATATTGTTCCTCGAGCCCAAATGAATCAGCAAGTGTTATTTTTACAGAAGTCAAGATTCAGTCTACAAATGGATTCTCATTGGCATTTCATCTGGAGGAAACAGGGAACCCATAATGATTCTACAAATGCCCACAAGTGAGACTCCTTCGGAGGTTGTGGTCTTCTCATGTGGAGTGGCATTATGTTCCATAGTTACACACCACTCCACGTGTACACAGGAGGCAATGTGAATGCTGAGCGCTATTGGGATGAGATCCTACAGCCCTATGTCAGACTTTTTCGGGGACCTATTTGGCCCTGAGTTCCGTTTAATGGATGATAATACTCGTCGGCACAGGGCTCAGCTTGTCGATAATTTCCTGCAGAGTGAGAGTATTTGGTTTATAGACTGGCCAGCCATTTTTCTGGACCTGAATCCTATACAACATACCTGGAATGTTCTTGAATGACACATAGAGCTTGTCAGCCCCCTCTCAGAACCCTTCCAGAGTTATGTACTGCCCTAATTGAGAAATGGAATTCTTTGGCTCCAAAGTTCATCAATAACCTGGTGATGAGCATGTATTGTCATAATGAAAGTTGTCTGTCAGTACAAGGTGATCACATTTAAGACATTTTTTTTAGGTTACATTTTTACATCTTGCCTTGAGGACATTTGCAAATATGATCCTGTATATGCGAAATCTATACATATTTGTCTGTTATAAAATGTTTATTACCTTTATGATTGTGCCTCATTACATGCTAAATATTTGTACCTACTGTTATGTGTTTTCTCTTTTATCCATGCAAATGACTTCCAGGCTTTAAGTTTGGACCCCAGTGTAGTTAAGGTCCATGTCTCTGATCCATAACTAAGAACTGGAAAGATGCATTGATTAAGCACTTTTATTTTAAGACATAATAGTAAATTGCTCTTGAAAATTGTACTGTTTCTCCTAAATGATTTTCAACCAAGTTTTATAACCCTATTAATTTCTTCTTTGATGTGGCCCTCACTTGATATCTGTTGTCCAAGTTAAATGTAGGCATTGGTTACTTCTAGAGTTGCTCCATTAATCACTAAATCTTCAGTTCTTCAAAAGCATTGTATATCAAAATTGTTTTCTGCAAATTTATTTTTAAGCCCACTTCTTTACTCTTGTCAACAAATTCCTGGACCATACATCACAATTCTGAGGGGATACTTGCAAAAATGATTATGTTGTAAGCAAAGTGAAGGTGTGTTAAATAATCTCCATTAATCTTTATTTCCTTGTCATCCCAGTCCAATGATTAAAAACATTCTGCAATGTGGCATTGAAAAGCTTGGGAGATATAGTGTTACCTTGTCTCACTCTCTTTCCAATTTTTGTGTGTCCTTGAGCAGTCGAACCTGTTCGAAGACACAGCACTTATAAAAATGGTATAAGAAGTCCTTTTAATTTTTCAACATAAAATATGGCATAATGAGAGATTACAAAAAGCAAAATGCACCAGAAAATTTATCAAATTAAGATTTTATAAATCTTTCATTAAATTCATACAACGGATAAATATCCAAAAACAATTGTTACTGCACTTCACAAGGAAGGAGTATAGGTTCCAGCTCATCTTTTATCAGCTTTCTCCTGCATAAGGGGCAAGAGTTACGCTCCTTAAGTGCAGCAGTAATACAAGAACTACAGAAAACATGCTTGCAGGGGGTAATCATTAAGAACACATTTCCAAATCCTTTCTATGAAACATAAATGAAAAAAGTTAGTGTAACATGACAAGTCATTTTCTTTCTATGAACAACACAAAAGACAGAACAAGAGGTGGCAGCAGAGCATGTTTTAATATATAATTTTTGTTTGTTTCATTTGGCATATTTATACAATATTTACATAGACAGCAATATGAAAATCGAATTTTTTCAACTTTTTTCAGAAAATATAAACAAAAAAAGGCTAATGAAAAAAACAACACTCAGTTTGTCCCACGATAGTTTCACATTCCTACTTTCTACTTCACATGCTTTCTTACTTTTCTGCAGTGTGCTTACACATTTTCTGAGATCTATACCTTCTTTGTATTTTTCACCTCTAATGAATATGATTTTTTTTTACTTTTGATGATAAGGACTCCATTTATATTATAGAAGAAAGGTATTCATATGAAAAAAATAAATTAAAAATTAATGATGGAAATAAATATTTCACACATACATACATATCACTAAGCTATTCTCTGAGATTCAGAGGTTAGCTCTTCAAAGGAAGCTCATCTGCCAGATTAAAGTTTAAAATTGATGGTGCTAGATCTTACTGCTGGTGTATAAAATGTCTCCATTTACAATGACCTCAGCACACAACTCAAGATTCACTTTACAACCATCACACATCTGACACATGACATTTTGAACTTCATACTCATTATCTTTTTTCATGCAGACATTCCTGAATGTGGCCCTCACATGATTTCCTTGGCCTTTACCTATCTTTGTTTCCTGCAATTTAGGCTAAATAAATTCGCTTAAACATCAACAAGAACTACCATGTGAATTTTTGCTATCACAATCAAGCAGCGTGACCAAGGATGATATTTACCTGAATGATTTAACTCATTATCATCATTATTTTCTCATGCCTGTGTACCTGTATAGCGTTTTGACAAAACGACATAAGCAGTTCAGAACTGGGAGGGAGATGCTAAGCATCATACAGGGGTTGCATAGTATAAAATCTGTACTTAGCATCATACAACGTACAATTTTTGAAGTTCTTGGCAGAAATTTTAACAAAAATTCCATTCATGCAGATTTTACCCAATGATGGAGATATTATTCTCAGTAAAAAAAAAAAAAGTTTTCAGGTACATACTGTATGTAGTATTTATTCAATACATGGAACACTGGGAACCATGGATATGAACTTCCATGGACTTGAACAAGTTAGTGTTTCTTCACAATTTTAGATTGCTGATGCCATTTTTTTCTCTTTTTTAGCACGTCTTTTGTAAAAAAATATCGGGCTTATGTTATCGGTTTGTCCGTCCGTCCGTCTGTACCCACGGTATCTCTGCAACTATTAGTCCGATTTGAAAAATTCTTTTTGCATTGGGAAGCTTGAAATATGCAAATCATGATCCTTCATTTCGTGTTTTTTGGCGATGTACAATTTCGCCGCTAGAGGGCGTAAATGCAGATGATGTCGAATTCAAAAATACGTTTTATTCCACATATTTGCTTCTAAACATCTGATTGAAAAAAATCTTTTATCTTTCGATTCCATTTATGTCGAAGAATATTTTGGACATAGTTTCTTTTTCAAACTACGCATAGATTTTCCGCTAGGGGGCGTCAAAGTAAATTGCATTTTTTTCCAATAACTCTTCTTCTAAAACTCCGATTTGAAATTATTTTTTTTGCAGCGGATACATCTCCTGAAGCACAATCTTTTACATATAATTTCGAATTTTTGGTAAAGAATACTTTGGCCACCAGGGGGCGTAAGTGTTAATTTTTGCTTCTGATGTATTTGTCATAAAATCTGAGCTTCTAAAACATCGATTGAAAAAATTCTTTCGCGGACTGATGCCACTCACATCGATAAACCTTTTCGGAATATTTTCTTCCTAAAATATTGCACAGTTTCTCCGCCAGGGGGCGTAGATATATATCTTATGTTTGTCAATATCTCGACTTCTAGAAGTCTGATTTGAAGAATTCCTTCTTTGTTGGATAGTGTTTTCTGTGTGACATGTTTTTCATATACTTTCAAAATTTTCAAGTAATTCATAGACTTTCCGCTAGGGGGTGTAAAGGTAAATTGCGTGTCCCCCTATATCTCTGCTTCTAAATCTCCGATCTGAAAAATTCTTTCTGCACCGGATACAGCTCCTGATGGGAAATCGTTTGCAGATAAATTCTGATTAAAAAAAAATGGTTTGGCTACCAGGGCGTAAACCTTAATTTCCGCTTCTGATGTATTTGCAGCAAAATATGAGCTTCTAAATTCTCGATTGAAAATAACGTCGTTTGTAGACCGATACTACTCATGCCGACAAACTTTTTAGAAACATTTTCTTCTTAAAATAGTGCACGGTTTCTACGCCAGGGGGCGTAGACGTATATCTTATTTTTGTCAATATCTCGACTTCTAAGAGTCCGATTTAAAAAATTCTTTCTTTGTTGGATAGTGTTTCTAGTGTGACATGTTTTTCCTATAAATTCAAAATTTTTAAGTAATTCATAGATTTTCCGCTAGGGGGCGTAAGGGTAAATTGCGTTTCCCCCTATATCTCTGCTTCTAAATCTCCAATCTGAAAAATTCTTTCTGCACCGGATACAGCTCCTGATGGGAAATCCTTTGCACATAATTTCAAATTTTTGTAAAAAATTGTTTGGCCACCAGGTGGCGTAAGTCTTAATTTCCGCTTTTGATGTATTTGCAGCAAAATATGAGCTCCTAAAATCTCGATTGAAAAAAGTCTTTTGTGGACCAATACTACTCATGTCGGCAAATATTTTAGGAACATTTTCTTCTTGAAATAATGCATGGTTTCTATGCCAGGGGCGTATATATATATATCTTATTTTTGTCAATATCTCTACTTCTAAAAGTCCGATTTGAAAAATTCCTTCTTTGTTGGATAGTGTTTGGGATGCGAAATGTTTTTCCTATAAATTCAAAATTTTCAAGTAAATCATAGAGTTTCCGCTAGGGCGCACAATGGTAAATTGCGTTTTCTGCTCCTAAAACTCTGATTTGAAAAATTCTTCCTGTATCGCATACAAGACCTGACGGAAAATATTTTTCATGTAATTTCTAATGTTTGGTAAAGAATGGTTTGACCACCAGGGGTCATAAGTGTTAATTTCTACTTCTGATGTATTTGTAGCAAAATCTGGGCTCCTGAAAACTCGAATAAAATTCTTTTCTTGGACCGATACCGCTCATATGGACAAATCTTTTGTGAATACTTTCTTCCTAAAATAATGCATGGTTTTCCCACCAAGGGACATAAAGTCACATCTTATTTTTGTCAATAACTCTGTTTATAAGAGTTCGTAAGCTCACGATTCCGTTTACAGCAATATCTGAGGGATTAAAAACCCGACTGAGAAACTTCTTTTTTCCGTATTGTTTTCCATACCGGTTCCATTGACTTTGAATAACTTTGATAAATTTAAATTTGCGTCAGAACGAATTCAAAAGACGTGCTTATTACACCCGAAAATTCGGTGTCATCTTTCTTGTTAACATTTGCTGTCATGAGGCTGTTTATGAATTTTAGATTGTAACCTGACAAAGAATATATCTTTCTCTTTCTCATCTTTTTAAACTACACTGGAGGAAAGTGAAAAAAGAACACCAAGAAGGAGACGTCTGATATCAACAAAATTTATACAGCATAATAACGGAATACAGAGGATAATGTGATCAAAACATTATGGCAAAATACAGCTGTATTTGCTGGTAAACTGAAAAATAACATTTCCATGTAACATGGTTAGTACAAGGTTGAACTGCCCCGAACTGCATCACACCGTGCAATTCTGGCATGGAGTCTGTTATACAGATGTTGAATGTAAGTTTGGGGTATTGAGTTCCAAGCATCCTCAACCTGGACACGTAAATCCGGGGATGGCCGTGGCTGGCTGTGGAGACCAGATAAGTCATCCCATAAAATCCCACACGTGCTCAATAGGGAACAAATCCGGTGAAGGTGCAGGCCATGGAAGTTGTCTCACACCCTGAAGTGCATGTTGCGTTGCATGTGCCCTGTGTGGGCATGCGTTATCTTGCTGGAAAATACCACGATGGACCGACCTTACAAATGGCACAACAATGGGCTGAATGATGTTGTTGATGTAGGAGGTGCTGTTTAACGTACCCGGTACAAACACTAGTTGTGTACGGGAGTGATAGCTGATCGCTCCCCATACCAGGAGACCAGGTGTAGGCCCTGTGTGTTGCTGGCGAATGCAAGAAGGGTGGAGACACTCCCCTGTGCATCTGCAAACATGCATATGGCCATCGGAGGCTCCCAAGCAGAATCTGCTTTCATCACTGAACACGATAGATCGCCATTGCGTTCTCCAGTGCAGATGTTGGCGTCACCACTGCAGCTGTTCCTGACGGTGGGCTG
Source organism: Macrothele yani (assembly GCA_039090855.1). Taxonomy (NCBI): domain Eukaryota; kingdom Metazoa; phylum Arthropoda; class Arachnida; order Araneae; family Macrothelidae; genus Macrothele; species Macrothele yani. Next base: position 25,297,979 of record CM077015.1, read on the forward strand.
GAGTCAGAGGTACACATGCCAGAGGCACACGTGCACGTAGTCCTGCATCCAGTAGATGGTTGCGGATTGTTCGCACAGTCACCTCAGGTGCAATGGCAGCTCGGATTTGCATCGCAGTGGATGTTCTGCTTGACAACGCCGCTCTTCTTATGCGTTGATCGGTCCGCTCATCAGTCCATCTGTGACTCCCAGTTCCATGTCTTCTCGTGTGGGAATGTTCCTCGGACCATCTACGCCACCATCGTACCACCACCGATACTTCCTGTCCAATTTGCTCCGCAATACAACAATACGACCAACCGGCCTCGCGGAGTCCGACTAGACGACCTCGCTCAAAGTCCGATAACTGCTGAAATCGTACACGTCTTCCATGTCCAGGCATTGCAGCTTCTGCAGTGTCTTTGCACGTGTCCATACGCCGACGACTGATTACATTCACTTTGCCATACTCCTTAAATACCACCGATGATAATTTGCATATTATGCCGTGCTGTGGCGTAAGTGCTCACCAGTTGGTCCCGAAATTAACATCACATCTACGTAAACTTGACCCCATTAACATATGTAAATTTCATGATCATCCACCAATTCCTTCTTGGTGTTCTTTTTTCACTTTCCGCCAGTGTATAATACCAAAAGGTGTCTTTCTATGACTCTCTTAGACATTTGCACTCACTCCATTTTACAAACAAAATTCAACACAATGCAACACTAAAGTTAACACAAAAGTCATTTTATAAAACAAAATTTTTGTGAATTCAAAAAATTCACATATGTTACCCAAGTTTCCTGAAAACTTTAAATGGTTACACTTGCCATGTGGTCTGTTTAAATATTTTGAGAAGAAGTCCATCCTAGCCCACTTGCAGCATTGTTCCTAAGACATCATAAGAAAAAAAAAGGGATACAGTAATTGGGGGAGGGGAGTTAATGACCCTTCTGAGCAACTCAATGGGCTATAAGTAGTTGCCCTTCCCTAATTTAGGGCCACTGGTTCCAGGGAAGGGAGACAGCCATTGGTGTAAGACAAACACAACACTATACCTCACTGGGATTTGAGCCTGGACCTTTCTTGGATGAATGGTCAGAAAAGCCAGCACTTAGACCACTGTATCACTGGGGTGGCATTAATTTTCCATGGCAATGAATTATCTCCGCTTTTTTCTCTCTACTGCAAGATTTTCTGCCCTTAACATATAGCTTCCTTGTTCATCAGTAGCTGATTTCACACCTTTAACCCATCTTGTTCTAGATCTATCTCTCAGTATGCTGTCTGGTAAAACAGAATTTAATGCCTGTTTAGGCAACCTTTACCTCCCATTTGACACACGTATCCATATCATCTTAATATGTTCTCAATAACTTTCTCATCTACTGAAGAAATATCCTGTTTAGTTACCTTATCAACATTACTAATTCTGTTTTTTGCCACTGTGTCCATCTATTTTCTCCATGTATTCCTCTCACCATTTTCATGCCCAAAAGACTTTAACCTTCTATAGAGCTGTTTACTTTATATCCAACTCTCATTTTGATAAAAGAGGGTAGGTCTAAATGCTGCATATCATACAGTAAGTTTAGTTTTGGGGTTAACCTCCTTCTTGGTGAAAATGTTCTTATACAACCTATAACGATGTAAATTTCTCCGTCATTTTTGGTCTACGCCTGGATTCGAACCCGAGGCCGCTTATTCCGGAACAAGTCGCTTCTACCAACTGAGCTACGCAGACGTTTATTCTGATTCCTATCTGCGTTTATGTCGTGTGCGTCCTGCTGGCAGGTACGTCACATCTCCCCCCCCCGAAAGAGGGCCGGGGCATGGCCCACGGGTCAGCCATGACCATGAATCGTTGCAGGCAGCCATCCACTGTAGAACGTGCACTTGAGAAGTCCCAGTCAATCTGCTGTGTGGAATGCAACATCACACATTTTTATTTCCCGAAGCGCTGGAGAAGGAATTCTCTGATTTTTCCTGTCTCGCGGTGTGGAAATAACATCACACCAATGCGAGATTTTGAACGGCCGGGTCATCCGGATAGTTCGGGCGCCATTATAACGAAGTAAATTTCTCCGTCATTTTTGGTCTACGCCGGGATTCGAACCCGAGGCCGCTTATTCCGGAACAAGTCGCTCTACCAACTGAGCTACGCAGACGTTTATTCTGATTCCTATCTGCTTTTATGTCGTGTGCGTCCTGCTGGCAGGTACGTCACAAACCGATAAAACATTTTCCCTGCCTTGCTAATTCCATTGACCAAATCCTTATCAAGTCTTATCAATAATCATGCCTAGATAACTAAAATTTATAACCTGTTTAACAGTCTTCCCTTGTACTACAAAATTAATAAGAACCATTGTTTTTATTTATCATCACTGATTTTTACCAGTGTTTGTCACCTGTCATGCTCAGCTGATAGAAATCATTCTGTAACTCATTTGCATTCTTAGAAATTATCACTAAGTCATCAATATGTAGTAAACTACTGATGTTAGAGCCACCTAAATACCCAATTTTGTCTGTTTGGCTAAACAAAAACAAACTGAAACAAAGCAATTTAGTAAATCACAGATGGAAAGATGTCATATTATATGTGATGTACTGTTTCATAAAGTAACAAGATACATATGAAAAGGTGACCAATAACATAGCATCCATCAAACCTAGTAGCAAAACAAAACATTCACAACACTAGGAAACTGTAACATAAAGATGCAATGCCATTTACATTCCCTGTAGCACTGGGCAGACCTTCCAAAAAAGAATTAACAAGTCATCCAAACCAAGACTGAACTAGATCACCTACCAGGCTGTAACATTAAGCAAAAACAGTGAGGACAAAATTTAGGAGTTGGGATCTATTGACATGTGACTCAGAGACAAGCACACTGTTTCTGTATCATTATTTACACCATTTGAACAGATGGATTTTATTTACATTCTGAACTCTTTATCATTTGAGCAATGGAATTTTTCAATAGGAAATGATTTAATTTATATGTAAATCTCATTCCTTGTTTAATAGGTCATAAAACTATACAGAATGGAAGAAATATTCTTCTCATAATACTTGGCAAATACGTCATGATAATTAACACAGCAATCAGACATCGCTAAATTGATTGTAATTACTGTTTCACACGTGCATACAATCACATCAGAAAATTTTAAAATTTCATCACTGTGGAGCGGTAATCGAACCCGCATCTCCTGCTTACCGTTCGAGCATGTTATCCAAACGGTAACCAAGAGATGCGGGTAGTAATTATAGTCAATTTAGCGATGTCTGATTGCTGTGTTAATTATCATGATGTATTTGCCACGTATTTTGAGAAGAATATTTCTTCCACTCTGTATACCTGAACAACTGAAGATTTACTTTACAACGCTAGATGGCAGCGGAATCTGCATTGATTAAGAACGCAGTCAAAGAATATTCCGAAGCTCTTAACACTCAGATACTTGCGATTTTGCCGTCGTGGGTGATGCAACGGATAGCATGCTCGAACGGTAATCGGGAGATGCGGGTTCGATTCCAGCTCCACAGCGATGAAATTTTAAAGTTTTCTGATGTGATTGTATTCACGTTTGAAACAGTAATTACAGTCAATTTAGAGATGTCTGATTGCTGTGTTAATTACCATGAGGTCATAAAACTATTACATAGTTTGTAGACTAAAATACCCAAACTGGTTACTTTTTCTACAAAACATTATCATGGCTAGCTAAGCCTAACATGTCTACTAATGAAATGATACAGGATAAAATCTATCATTAAAGTCATTTCGGACAATATTTACAAAATAAACTAATAATTACATTATTCTTACATATTGTCCAAGTACGTAATACTCATTTTTTCTTCTTTATATATCTGGATTATTCTACCTTCACCAGATCTGTTGCTAACAACAAATTATGTCAGCCATCTGTTAGACTTAATTATGGTTTAAATAGCATATTGAATAAAGCCATTACCCTATGGAATAATCTCCCGGAGAGCATCAGATCTCTGGTAACTATCAAAAAGTTTTCCTTGTCTCTGCAAAATTACATTGTAACTCACCCTGATCTCCATAATGAATCTCAATCCTATCATTAAATTGTAGTTCCAAGCATGTTGCTAACAGTGGTGCTTCTGTTATAACCATCTTACTTGCTTTTATATTTTTCATATGTTTTATTCCTTTTCTTACATCTGATACGGTGAATCGCCTTACAACCAATAAGTTCAGATTCCTCCTGGTGTATTGCATTTTCATGTAACTGTAAGTTTTAAATGTGTGCAATAAAATAATTGTACTTGTAATAAATATCTGCAGCATAATTCTTTCTCTTAAGAACATGTCTGATATATTTTGTAGGAGGCATTTTCTATGTAATATGGATAACATGAAAATATGAGTAATAGATGGTATAGAATCTTCCTTCAGTTGCTTGTACCTCATGTAAGGTATATAATTATCGGACTGAAAATACTTATTACACACACACACAAACAATGTTCCATGGTAACTTTTCATTTGGTTGAAAATCCTGCCAAGATATTGCTTCCAACCACAGTTGCTTCAGGTGATGGGAACTCATGGAATGACATTTCCACAGTTTTCTCTTTAGAACACATGCATATCAACAAACAGCAGTAAACCATAATGAACATGGATTATTATTTTGCTGTAAAAACAACGGATTGTTTCTAAACCTATAGTGGAATTTTTACAACAAACACAATCCAGCCATCCAAACAACACGGAAACTGTATTGTTTATACCTTGGAATGCAGTGCCATTTAATGGCAGAAATCATCTTTCATGACCACTGGCCAAGCACCAAAAGTTTATTGTCTCCAAGGTTAATGTTATAGCCTGTTCTTCATCCAGTTCAGCCTTGTTCAAAATTACATAGACATCATGCAGGTTGCCACAGTCAAATGATTGAAGATATAGAAGCCTGGTAGGGTTTCAGTCATGGCACTAAGCTAATGAGTAACAAATGCTTATTGTTTAAGCCAAAAGATACTAACTCAATTTATAATTACTATATTTAGATATAAAAATATTTTATGCTTACTTAGTAGAAAGAAGCTAGAAACTGGATATACAGTGAAACTTGTCTAATTCAAATGTTTTTAATTCAAATTCTTGGTTAACTCGAATTTTTCATTTGGTCCCTTGAATTCTCTATATAAATAATTAAAAAAACCCCATTAATTCAAACTTTTTTTTGTTTAATTCGAAGAAAACCCCATTTTCGTGCTTTCGTATTTTCAACCATTACCTTTTAAAATGGGTACGTACTGTTCTGGATGAAGCAACAAGTTAAACCTGAAACTATAACCAACTGCTTCAGAAAAGCAGGCTTCCAGAACCCAGATGATGAGTCTCAACTACATCAAGGCAATGGTGGTGAGGAGATCATACCCACTGTAGAGTACTGGGAAGACATAGGCCCTGATGTACTGTATGAGGTTTTGTGAGAGTTGATGACAATTTAGCTGTTTGTGGTGAGCTCACAGATGAGGAGATCTTGGCTGATGTTACCAATAAGAAGACCTGCTGTGTATCTTCAGATAAAGAACTGGAATGGCCAGAAATTCCTGAAGAGTGCCTTCCAAGTTCAATAGAGGCCTTGGTTCTTTTTTTTTTTTTTTTTTTTTGACTGGAGGTTTAACGACCACTGTGAGCAACTCAATGGGCTATAAGCAGTCGCCCGTCCCTAATTTAGGGTCACTGGTTCCAGGGAAGGGAGAGAGCCAGTGCCGTAAGACAAACACAACATCCATGCCTCACTGGGATTCGAACCCGGACCACTTCCGGACGAATGATCAGAAGCCATCGGTTAGACCACTGCGCCACCGGGGCGGCGGCCTTGGTTCACCTCCAACAGTTAAGGAAGTTTGTTGAGGAACAGCAGAATGTAAGTGACTATCTATTTCATTCACTCTATAAACTTGAGGAGTTTACACTTACCCATAACATAAATTCTAAGAAGCAGGCCAAAATGTAACGTGTTTTTACAAAAAAATTGTGAATTTACCGTATTGTACTTTTTTTTTTGCATGTTATGAATAAATATGTTGTTTTTTACTGTACTTGAATGTGCCCATATTCAAACTTGCCTGATTCGAATTTGTCGATAATTCAAATTATTTTTGTGGTCCCTTCAGCTTTGAATTATCTAAGTTACACTGTATATAACTGATTTTGTTTTTCAGAAATGTGATTAAGAACATCAGGATTTAGAGGGGCATTGAGATCAGCAGTGATTGCTTTGTAGTTGTATTTACTTTCAAAAATCATTTGCCTAGTAGTTAAAAAGCCATGGAAAGTACCAAGATGTATTCAAGTTAAGAAACTGAAAAAATATCAGTGTCAGATGGAAGTTCAGAAGATAACCACAGCAGAAGGTGGCACTAAAATTGAATGCTCACCTAGTGAAAACATTAAGTTTGGATGTACGCAACATGTTTAAAAACTGCATAATTGAGACTGTAAGGAGTGCACATAGTGTGGTAGCATGAAAAGGTAGGAAGGGAATAACTCTGGTAGGCAGATAGAAATAAAGATGTTACAGACAAGCAAAAGATGTATAGAAGTTTTTAAACTGCTACAGGTTAATTGCAAGGCAATAAAAAGTCTTGTCTGAAGGTAAAACTTTGCATTTGGAATGATGAAGGTAAGTCATGGGAAGATTTCAGATAGTACATGAAAAAGAAGTTCCAAAATAGCTAAAATATTTTAGTACTATAAAATGTCTGTGAAAGAAGCAAAAGTCTGTGCTGTGAGGCTTACGTGAAGAAGTTGGTCAGATTTTGGTATCACAGCAGGATTTACTGAAAAGATGGAAAGAAATTTTGAACACTGTTGATTGAAAATCCAGGGACATGTGGATAGATAGAAGACGATGATATTGATTATGTGATCGCACGAGGACTAGACAACCACTACTGTCTATGAGGTAAGTGAAGCTGTTCTACCTCTGAAGAATGGTAAATATGAAGGTTTTGAATCCATAATTAGTTAAGCACAGTGGAATAACAGTGTTCTTTGGCTACATGATAGGAAATTAGTTTGGTTCTAGGTGACTGGTAGAGGCCAATCACATTGCCAACTTTCAAGGGAACAAGAAGAACTGTAAGAACTACTATAGAATCACTTTAATGTGTTTTGAAAAGTTTATGCAAACACATCAGCAAATTAATTTGTTAACAAGCCTTCCATGTATTTGTGAAGATTTATTCTTCATTGACATCAAATATATTAAGTAAGATATTTAGATGGTGGTAAATCAACTGAGGGAAGAAATGCATGATAAAGTAGCAGTAGGGAATGTCACAATAATATATTTGCATCCAGCTTTCTGTAATGTTTCATGTAGTAAACCAAGATTCATATATGGTATTTATGAACTTTGAAAAGGCTTTTGAGAGAGTCCCTAGGAACAAGTTGACTAGTGCATTAAACAGTTACAGTATGAAAGGCAAGCTGCTGAATTATAGTAAAAATCCTTTATATTGAAAGTCCTTCAATGGTCAGTCAGGCTCAAAGAAATCATTAAGATTAATTCAAGTGGTTTGAGATTAAAAGTGGTATATGACAGGAAAGCAGGTTGTGTCCACTTCTACTTTTATATTGTATGAATAGCATTGTTAAAGTGGCTTGGTGATGGATTTTGAAATAAGCAGTTGCATATGCTGATGGTTTAGAGTTAATATCTAAGAGTTTCAAAGATTGCAGTGAAATCTTTAATACCTAAACAGAGCTTGTGAAAAATTTGGAGTGAAAATAAATCTTTAAAAATGTAAATCTATGGTTTTAGTGGTTACTGTAAGGTTTTACTACAGTCTTTTATTTATTTTAAACTAATTTTCATAGTGAAAACCACTTCATTAAGTTTACAATGATGTTTACTTCTTTGAAAGTAACTCTTGTGATGGTTATATATGAGACAGATTCTTGTAGTCTTAAACATCATTGAAGTCTTGATGATGAAATGGTATTACCTTTTAAAATAAAACTAAAATAAACTAAAAATAAATCTCTATTCAGAGTTCATAATAAGTTTTTCTGTAATTAATTGTATAGTTCAGGGCAAGGTATTCAAACAGATATCAGATTTTTGATATTTGTGTGTAGTGATTGATGAGGCAGGAAAACTTGATTAGAAATTGTGCAAACACTATTAGTGAAGCACAGAAAGTCTTACATTACCTAATGATCATATGTACAGGATTTTAGAAAGGGAGTGTCTGACCCTAGGTCTTAAACAACCCTTAGAAATAGGAAGCTAGGAGATTTGGGCTGGAGCACCCGATAGGAAAGTGACACAGAAGCGAAGTAGAAAGGGGGAGGAAGATGCCCTTATTTATTACCGGGGGGGGCAGTACCTGGGGTCCAAATGCTTAACGTGCCCATCCGATGTACGGTAGATATTTAGTGGATCGAGCGTTCATACCTGCCTGGGATCGAACCTGAGGTCCTTTCCATGGCAGTCACGAACGTTGCCCACTAGGCCACCCGCGGCCAATTACGTTACCTTATATAAGACCATTTTCACTAAGAAGGAAGTTTATCAAAGAACAAAGTGGCTGTAACGGTGGTGTCTCATGACCAGAGATGATCAATTGATATGTAGAGGATTTTAGGAAGGGAGTGTCTGACCCCAGGTCTTAAACAACCCTTAGAAACAGGAAGCTAGGAGATTTGGGCTAGATTGCCCGATAGGAAAGTGACACGGAAGCGAGGTAGAAAGGGGGAGGAAGACGCCCTTATTTATTACCGAGGGGCCAGTACCCGGAAAAACCAGTGATCATGACCAGAGAAATAGATAAAATGCTAGAAAAAGAAATTTCAACTATTTCTTGCAAATAAGATTAATTCTTTTATCCCTAAAAAATCTTTGGGGTGAATAATATTACAAAAAGGCTGCTTGACAACAAGTTTGTAAAGAAATTCTTTTTGCATCACAATACTAGCTAAAGATTATAGTTAATGCTATGAAATTATGTTTCTTTAGTAATTTTTATTGGTTTTAGATGAAAAAAATCTCTTCTACAGACACACTGGTTGAGGTTCAAGGAAGAACTAAAGGAAACAGTTTGGGAATTTCCTGGAATACATCCTTATGCTTGTTACTTTCATGTAACAAGCTCATTTCATCTTGACACGAAAGATTTAGTTCATTTCTTAAACACAGCAACTTTTTGAATATTGACAGATAACATTCTAATGAACTTAATGGGGAATCTGATAGAAATCTTTTAGCAAATTCAAGAAAATTTTATGTATCAGCTAGAAAAAGAAATTAAAGTTCATCAATGTCTTGAAATCTTGTGCTGAGTTCCTTTACAATGCTGTCTATGATTTTGCAAAATAGAGTTGCATATTTTATAATTACGTATATCAGCATCACTATATTGCCTTTTCTGTTTTCAGGGTTGCCACAACCTTTAATTCTATGCCAAGGCTGGATTTAGGGTGGTGCAAATGGTGCTGCTAGACAGGGTGCTGAGCTTAACTTTTTTATTCATTTTTTTGTGTGTGAAATGCTAGAGTATACACTGAAGTGTGCCACCCCTGTGACATTGTGGTCTAAGCGTTGGCTTCTGATCATTCATCCAAGATGAGTCTGGGTTCAAATCCCAGTGGGGCATGGATGTTGTGATTGTCTTATGGCATTGGCTCCAAGGATGTTGCTAGACTTTGAGATCAGGATGGGCGATGGGTGGGCGAGCATTATTTTTGGTGGGGCAAGCTTAATAGCAACTTTTTTTCTCTACAAAACACTGAAAGAATGAGTTTTCAATGGTTTTTTTTTTCTTTTCTTTTATCCTTTGATTGAAGGTTTAATGACCACTGTGAGAAACTCAATGGGCTATAAGAAGTTGCCCGACCTTAATTTAAGGTAACAGATTTCAGGGAAGGGAGAGAGGCCGTGCCATAAGACAAACACAACATCCATGCCTCACCAGGATTCAAACCTGGACTCTTCTCGGACGAATGGTCATAAGCCAGCACTTAGCCCACAGTGCCACTGGGACGGCTTTAATGCTTTTCACTACTGGCTACAAAGGAATTCGTGCAATCCTGACCTCCTCCACCTGAACACACATACTTACATGGGTCTGACTAGTTACTCTACTGGTGAGAGATACTAGTACAAGGGTTGGTAGAATGTTGCCTTCAGTTTTTTGCTTGCTCTGAATTCATTGTCTTAAAGTCAGGTCAGCAAGGTGAATGTATGTGTTGTGGAAATACTCTCAGAAAAATATAGGAATTTACTAATTATACACAGATATTGAAAATTAGGTTGCTGGGATACAATTCTGGTTTGGATAGTGGTGTTAACAACTGTGTTGTTATATTCAGTGAGAGTTTGTTTTTCTTCAGAAGCGACATAGTTCTGACTCAGATTGGTCCTGGCAAAGTTGATTTCAGTGCTTCTTGTGTAGTGTGGATTTATCTCTGTCTATTTGTGGCTGCTACATTGGTAACGTTGGATAAGTTGGATATCCTAACTCAGCTTACCTCTACTTAGTGTAAGTACTATATAATTGTTACTTACTGTCAAGCGCACAGTTCATCTCATTCACATTGTACGTGGGCCAGAAATTTATCACTCTGGGAGTGATATTTTGATTACCTCTTTCCTCTTGTTCCCCTATGCTGGTTTTGTACCAAAGATTTGAATATTTTCATGCTTTCAAGACAACACAGGTATTTGGGTTAATAGTATGGAGATTAAACAGATTTATCAGTTTGGAAATATCATATAATTATTTTTAATTTTATTTGAATGACTTGTGCTGCCACCTGTTGTTTACTTGTGAGTTCAATTTCTTCTGTGACTGATTTTCCTAAGTTTTTGGTATTTTGTTTTGCAATTGAAAATATTATCATAGTGACTAATGTCCAGACAGGCCAGAAATATGGCTAATACTGATAAACCTAAGTCTACCACACTACAACTTCCCAAAACCTCAGAACAGGACATGGATTTTATTAAAACAGCACTGGCTGATATCAAGTTACAACTTAATTCAATTCCTGAGATCAAATTGGAATTACTGGAAATTAAACAATCTATGGAATTTATTAGTGTCAAATATGATGACATCTTGAAGAAATGTAACGATTTGGAGCAAGCTAATACTAACCTTAAGAAGCAGCTCTCTCATTTGGAGAATTTAAATAATATTAGGGCACAGCAGATTTTTTTACTAAAAATGAAATTAATGATTTAAATCAGTATCCACATAACAAAAATATTGAACTCCAGGGTATTGATTTGGAGGGACTGAGGAGTGAAACAGAGCTAAGACACAAAGTTGCCCAAATTGCTGATAAACTGCAAATTGATGACTTTCAACCAGATATGATTGACATAGTTCATTCTTTGCCAACAGCCAGACCTACAACTAATAATTCAACATTAATTGTACAATTTAGGTCCAGAACATTTAGATATCAATGGTTGAAAAAAAAAAAAAAAAAAGAATACCGTTAATGAACTCTGACCTTGATCCCTCTCTTCCGGTTTCCGAATTTATATCAATGAACATTTAACCCCACTCAATAGACATTTATACTGGCAGATGAGAAAACTCTCAAAGAAAGGGTAATTAAAGTATGCTTGGGTAGCAAATGGCAGCTTATACATTACAAAGGAAGAGGATGGACAAAAAAGGAAAATTTTCTCACTGGAAGACCTAAAGGACTTTGATCTTGAAGTTTAAAAAATGCTGTTTGTTTATTTCCTATGTCTAACGTATTTAATTCATAACACACGATTATTATACTATACATGTTTCAAATAATTACTAACAACTCACCCAACTGATTACTTAAAAATAATGCGCATTAATGCAAGATCCTTCATTCACAAAGTACCTTTACTAAAATCATTTCTCCCGTTATTGCAAACTGAAATTGACATAATTTGCATTACTGAAACGTGATTTCCTACAGATCACTTTTCACTGCAAATTGATGGCTATCAAATATATCATTTAAATAGAACTAATTCAAAGGGGGTGGTGCAGCAATTTATGTGCATAACAAATTTAAATTCTTTTCCACAATACCAAATTTCTCAATTTCCAACCAAATTGCAGAAATCTTAACTATCCAAAACCAACATTATATAGTTATTGTATGCTATTGACCTCCTTCTACAAATTACAATGAATTTTTTGTTTTACTTACTGAGTTACTTAACTTTTGTAATATCAGTAAAAAAAAAACATTCTTTCTGGGTGACCTGAATATTCATTTACTGCAGGGCTCCTACTCCTCGGTTAAATTAGCTCAGGCTTTAATGGCTTCTGGATTTGTAAACACCATCTCTTGCCCAACCAGAATTACAAACAACTCATGTACCTTACTTGATCTTTCAATAACAAATATATGAGTTGAATCGGTAATCTCAGAGGTACTAGAATTTGACTTCAGTGATCACTTACCTATATTTTCACTTTATCCTCTAACACAACAAATTGGTGACTTGGTAAATCATTACTGCTGTCGGCGTTTCAATACTAAAAACATTGACAATTTTAGAATTAACCTTGGAAAAATTAACTCTGTCGATGTCCTTTCCGATGCTAATAAAAATTACAAAGTATTTCTCTCTTTAATTAAAAAACTGATTGATCAATGTTTCCCTAAAAATTATATAACACATCAGACTAAAAAAAAAAAACTCGAAAACCCTGGATTACAAATACTATATTAAATCGAATTAATAAAAAAAAAAACTATATTCAAAATTTATAAAAAGTAAGATGCAGCAAGATTTTAAGGATTTCAAAAAATACCGAAATAAACTTAACTCAGATATTAGAGCTATCAAACGTAACTATTATATGCATATATTTTCTCAAAATTCACCTAAAATTACATGGAAACATTTAAACCTAATGCTAGGCAAACAGAGGGGTTTAATGTTTCCTACCTACCTAACAAGTACTAACAACACCTTAATTACTAATATAGAAGACATTGCTAATACTTTAAATGATCATTTCATTTCAATACCTCAGGTGCTAAAAAATACACTTCCCACTGCACAAAAATCTTACATGAATTACCTAACATCATCTAACCGCCTAAATACTATGCTATGTTCTTCACTGAAATTTCTAAACCTGAATTATTACAAGAGTTATCCACATTAATCCTAATACGGCTCACGGACAGAATGATTTGAAACCACTTGTAATCCAGCGAGAGGCGGACTTATTAGTGGAACCTCTTTTATTTATATATAATACTGTATTTCAAACGGGTGAATTTCCTGCTCTCCTTAAAACCTCAAAATGTACTCCAGAGCATAAATCAGGATCAAAAAATGATGTGAACAATTACTGTCCTATTGCTAACATGTCGATATTCGCTAAAATTTTAGAGAGATTAATTCATATAAGAGTAATTTCATATATACAAAAATTTAATATTTTTCATTTTAACCAACATGGCTTTCAGTCTGAAAAAACAACTGAATCAGCTATCTTAATATTTGCAAGCAAAAATTCTATCTGACTTTGAACAACCCTCAAACACATTTGCTCTATACCTAGATTTATCAAAGGCTTTTGATACCCTAAATCATAAAATTTTGTTAGACAAACTCTACAACATTGGGGTTAGGCATAAAGAAAACGTTCTATTTAAAAGTTACTTATCTGACAGATTACAATACACTTAAATTGGCCAGCATCAGTCTTCACTTCAATATGTCAAAATGGGTGTCCCTCAGGGCTCCATCCTTGGCCCTCTAGTTTTTAATATCTACATCAATTATATTTTTTGTTCTATTACTGATATGCATCTTTTATCAAACAAAGATCTTCGCTCTTTCCCCGTTTGTAAGTGAGTCACGGAAAAATTCTCATTGGCCGCCACTGGGAGTCGAAACCAGGGTTCGACTCCCGGTGGCATCCAATTTGCTGAGGCATAACAAAACAATTTCATTTCATTTGTTATGCCTCAGCAAAACAAATGAAATGAAATTGTTTTTCAAAATTTTTCTATTTTGCTTACAAAAATAGTACTGTACTTGAACAATTTATTTAAAAGAAAATGTTGCTTTTGTTTATCTAAATCAAATTTTAATGTCTTGCCATGCAGATATAATACCTCCTCCCTCCCTAACTTCCTTCCTCCCAGCCAGTGACTTTGCCTTGCACTCCTCTCCTACAAAGAACTTGCCAGCCACGGTCTGCACTTTCACTGTACCGGGACAGTTGTAAGAGTGTTAGTGCAGCTTTAGACTCCACTTTCCATCAAACAGAAGTCATCGCTCTTTCCATGTGGAAAGAGCGATGACTTCTGTTTTGTGTTCCTAATCTATGTGGAGAGTATGAATCCACTTTCCATGTTGGAATCCCCTATTTTATAAAGAAAACTAACAGAGCATTTAGTAGTGACTCCTTCAGTGAATTTCTGTCTACCTTCCTCATTAGCACCCTGGCCATACAAACATGAAGAAGAGGCTTAAACTAAGGAATTGGAAGAACAGAGAACAACTGAATTTTTATGGCCCTCCGGATGCTATTTTGATAACCTTTTTTGGAGACATAAACAATACACTTCCTAAGGGAACATGCATAGGGCTACATGAATAAAATAAAACACAAGACTTATTACTTGGAAAAGTGCAGATTATATTTTAAAGTTAAATATATTGAAAAATAGCACATTTTGAACTGGGTGGGCAAGACAAGTTTCAAGGTGTGCTCAAGCCCACCCTTGCACCCTCTTGGCGACGTCCCTAATTAGCTCACTCCCTTCCCTGGAACCAGTGTCTCTAAATTAGGGATGGTTGACTGCTTATAGCCCATTGAGTTGCACATGGTGTTCTGTATGTGTTTCATGGTCTTAAAAAAAACAAAAAACAAACAAACCACGAAGTGCTACTGAATTAGAGGTAACAAAAGTTATGCAAATGCTTGGCTACTACTCCTGCATTATAACACATGCCTGGCTAAAACTGTGTTTAAGTACAACCATTGCCCACAGCTTCCCCAGTAATAATCGATTACAGGTGTGTTGTGTATGATGCATGATTTGGATTCTTTTGACAGAGGGCAGATTGTAGGTGACTACAGATTGATGGGTCACTCCATCTCGTAAGTTGTCAGCACAGTGAGGTTTTCCCATGGTACAGTGTCCAAAGTGTTTTGGGAAAACAAAAAATTTGTCAAAAGAACTATAGTGTAAAAACGTTCTGCCAGTAGTGGGATTTGAGCTTGCATCTTCCTACCCTGTAAGTGGCTATTCTCTGAACTGAATTGAAGGCCTTATGGCAATAGTGGGCTAACCCACATTTTGTGACAATGGAGAAAATAAACTCTAAATTAAAGGGAACTGGTAACTCGACTAACATACCTGGAGAAGTCGTATGTCCAGGCACATTAGTCCAGTTACCGGAGGCCATAGTAACTGGACTAACAAGCCTGGACATGCTAGAATTCATTTTATCTGTTGTTACAAAATGTGGGTTAGCCCACTATTGCCATAAGGCCTCCTTCAGTTACGCCTACAAAGCTTATTGCTGCAAATTGCCAATTTGACTCATACATCACGGAAGTAGTATGTCATGTTATCTAGTACATTACATAACAAGCTCCCAAATGAATTGCAGAGATGTACCAGCCTTGGTAGCTCATGGTGTATGCCATTTGGGATGCATTGCTTGAACTGATAGGTACAAGACAATATCATAAATCACCACTGATCTAAATAGTGGATCATGTTGCCATGTCAGTGTATGGACAATGTAACACACTCTGAAACATCTATGGTTTGGGAGCCACTAGCCTACAAGAGTCCCACTGTTAATGATATGGCACCGGCTCAACCCTTTGCCTGGCCAAAAGCACACTGACACTGGACCAAGCAGATAGCCTGGATTGATGAATCCACATTTAAACTCCATTGAACCAATGGCAGAGTATGGATCTGGCATCAACCTCATAAAGCCATGAACCCTCCTTCATGTTAAGTTGGAACAGTATAGGCTGGTGGTGGCTCAGTAATGGTCTGCGGTGTCTTTAGATGGAATGCTTTGGGACCATTTGTACATGTGCAGTCAACTTTGAGTGCCCCCAAATAAGTAAACATCAAAGTCAACTATTTATACCCACCCATTTGTGTCCAGCATGCATCCCAGTTGCAATGGCATATTCCAACAAGATAATTACCCATCCTGCAGGTCCCACCCGGCTACTGCATGGTTACAAGAGCATTGTAGTGAATTTGAAATGCTTCAGTTGTCTCCTAGAAGCCATGGTTTAAACCCCATCAAATATCTTTGAGATACCATAAAACAGGCTGTTTGGGCACATGTCCCATCAGCTACAAACCTGGGTGAATTATGGACAGCTTTGGAGAAGGCATGGCTGGCGATACCTGCAGAATATTTTTGTAAGCTTATGGAGTCCCTGCCTTATCATGTGGCCACCGTCACTGGAACAAATGTGGTCCAACACATTTCTCAGATGGTAAATCTAATTCAATAGCACTTCAGTGTACACTGAAGAGCAATTGAATTAGAGACAGCTGGCATTATGCAAATGTGGCACTGTGAGTGGTGCTGTAAACAGAAACGACATGATGTATGCAGTGATCCGATAATATAAGGAGTCATGCGACAGGAATCAGTAAGAGTCAGACTCAGTATGGGTAAGACAAAGGATCTAAGCGCATTTGATCGTAGGTAAATTGTCGGGACCCGACGAATGGGTCACTCCATCTCGGAAGTTGTGCTGGCACTGGGATTTTCACGAGCCACTATGTCACAGGTGCACCGTGAGTACATCGAATTTGGTAAAACCATCCCTGCAAGGGCCAACTGCCGTGGACAGCAGCGTGTGGATGAGAGGGGTCATCGTCGGCTAGTTCACATTGTAACAGTGAATAGACGGGCCACAGTGCAAGAAATCACTCGGCAGTTTAATGCTGGTGCACAAAAACGTGTAAGCAGCCACACCATCCAGAACCATCTCCTCGCCATGGGGTACAGAAGCCATCATCCCACGAGGGTACCGCTGTTAACCGCACATCACAGGGTGCAAAGATTAGCATGGGCGCAGGAACATCTCCACTGGACCATAGACATGTGGAAAATGTTGTCTGGACTGATGAGTCGAGATTCATGTTGGTACATGCGGATGGCAAGATACGAGTATGGCGCAAACCACGTGAAGCGATGGATCCTTCTTGCCAGCAGGGTACTCTTCAAACTGGTGGGGGTGGCAGTCGTCTGGGGGCAGTTTACGTGGACTGAAATGGGTCCCCTGGTACTTGTGACATCATCCCTCACAGGTCAATGTTACCGAGATATCCTGGATGACCATTTGCTCCCATTTGTGTATCTTCAACATCCCACTGGGGACCTCATCCTGCAACAAGACAATGAACCGTGCCATCGCTCCCGAATTGTATCCGAATGGTTGGATGAACACTCCACCGACGTGACCTCGCTTCCTTGGCCAGCTAGGTCACTAACCTCAATCCCATCGAGCACATCTGGGATGCCATCGAGAGAGATGTTCGAGGCTCTGACCCCCCTCCATCAAATCTTGGTGAACTGTGGGAGCTTGTTCAGGGTTCGTGGATCCGTATGGCTTCCCAACGCTTCCGGTGTCTTGTCGAGTCCATGCCAAGATGAATCGCCGCCGTCATCAGGGCAGAAGGTGGTGCTACACGTTACTAGGCAGGTATCTCTAATTAAATTGCTCTTCAGTGTCTATAGGAAAGAAATAATACTCTGTGAGAATTGTAATTCAAAACAATTAGCAATGATGATTGGAGATATGAAAGATCTTGTGGTCACCGGAACAATCCAAATCATCACAATAATGTATTGTTACAATTAAGCACAAAAATCAGCATTTTTTTTTTACATTGACCTTAGGATCAAAGCACTCTTTTGCACACTTTGACCACCCTTCCAGAAATTTTGTCTCCTATGTTAGGTGCTGTGAGCTTCAGCCAATGAATGCCAGTTAGTTTCTGAATTAGCATGAAAGTTCTACCTGAATCTAGGGTCTGAAGCCAGTGGCACTCATTTGAGTGCTTTTAGGGAAGGGGGGGGGGGGCTAAGAAAAATTATTACCTCCTTCATGGTTGTCAAACATTTTAGTAAATGTACAAGATACTAAAATACAAGAAAAATAGTTGATACAATCAATCATTAATACCTTATTATTTTTAAAAATGCTTTAAAAAAAGGTTTCGTCTATTTTAGTGTTTTAAATTTATCAAAAATTTGGCTATACCAAATGCTATGGGGGGATCAAGCCACCCCCTATGGGCGCCCTTGTCTGTAGCAGTGGGAATATAAAAGACAGCCAATCTCTCAAGAGTGGAAACAGATCATGAGTTGTCTTGCCTTTTCGCACTTTATATGAATTATTAATAATAATGTGAGGAATTTTGTGTCAGGCTGCTGATACTGTTTTTCAAATAATATTAACATTTTCCTAAGGTATAAATCTTAACACATTTTTCAGGCTAATATTTGGAACTATTGTTTGAAAGAATGAGCCCAAAAATACACAATCTACCAACAAGTAATTGGACACCCCTGCAATCTACGATATCTGCGGTCCTGATACACGTCATGGCCGCCACCGTTAAATATCATGTGGGAAACAACAACGTAAACAGCCGCATGCAAAATGCCACGCAGTTCGGAGCTCTCTGATTTTGAGAAAGGTGTTATCGTCGGGTATCGCAGAAATAGCCGATCCATACATGACATATCCAGCGAGTTGAAGTACCCAAAATCAACAGTGGCCTACGTGATTGGCAAGTGGAAGATGAGAGGTGACTGTCGGAATGTGCCCGACCCGGCAGACCCACAAAACTGGGAGTTAGAGACCAACAGGTGCTGGCCAGAGAAATTCGGAAGAACCACACCAAATCGAGGGGCCACATCCGCGAGGAGTTTCAACAGGCATCCGGCAGTGCTCTTTCCATGAATACCATCCATAAGGAAGCCCGTCTGCTCGGTTATCATGGACGTGCTGACGCCCACAAGCCTTTGATCACTAAGTCCAATAGCGCTGCTCGGCTAACGTGGTTCAAAGAACGTCGACAGTGGACCATTGAACGGTGGAAACGGGTTCTTTGGAGCGACGAATCAAGGTTCACCCTCTACTGTTCAGATGGCAGGGTCTGGGTTTGGTGTGTGCCTGGAGAACGCCTCCTGCCGGAATGTATTGTGCCAACTGTGAAGTTCAGCGGCAGTGGAATTATGCTATGGGGGTGTTCCTCCTGGTATGGCACGGGACCCTTGGTCGCAATTCCTGGTAAACTCAACGCCGAGACCTACTGCATAATTTTGGATGACCATGCGCTTCCTACGTTGTGGCAGTTTTACGGGGTGGACCAATGTTACTTTCAGGATGACAATGCCACCTGTCATGTTGCAAGGTCCACCATGGCTTGGTATGGTGACAATATGGTTAATCAAATGGACTGGCCTGCGCAGAGCCTGGACCTTAACCCTATCAAGCACCTCTGGGACGAGTTGGAGCGTCGACTTGAGGGGTGCCCCCACCATCCGAAATCGGTGAAGGAACTGACCTGTCTTCTCCAAGCCGAGTGGAAGAAAATACCGCTAGCCATCGTACAACACCTGGTTGAGAGTATGCCCCGGAGGGTCGCAGCTGTAATCGCCGCTCATGGAGGCTCCACCAACTATTGAAGGTGAATAAACTTCGTTTCCCTTTGCTATCACAGGTGTACAATTACTTGTTGGTAGATAGTGTATTATCAGGAACATAAAATAGGAAGAGAAAAGCTGAAAGAGAAGCAAAAGAACAAAAATCTGTGAAAAGCATTGAGAATTTTTTACAACTTGCTAGGTCATCTAAAAAAATGGTGTGATGAAGGAGAGGGGTCATCATCTGAGTCCCAAAATTCTACAAATTTTTAATTAAAATCATCTTTGTCTTCAATTGACCAGGGAATTGAATATGATTTGGCTTCTGTGCTAAATAATCAGAATGCTAGTATGTAGTCTGCTGATCAAGGTACTTTGTCATTCTCCCTAAATGATACAGTTGATTCTGCACTGTGACGAAAAAAACTGAACTCCATGTTTATAGATAATGCTGTAATTTTTGTACCACTGGAAATTGAGGATAGAAAATTTCCTTTAGATAAAAATAAATGTCACTAAAAAAAATCTATAACTATATATTATGGGTACAGTACAATACAGATGAGGACACTGGGCAATGGTAAAGAAATAAAGCACAGTTGGCTGGTTTACTCAAAAACTTCAAGACTGTGTATATATTGATCTTACTACTTTTTCTAAGCAAAAAAGCTGCCCGGGTGGCAGAGTGGTACGAGGTGCTGTATTCTTATCATTTGTCTGATATGGGTCTCAGTTCGAATTCCAGGTGAGACATGGATGGTGTGTTTTGTTTGTTTTAAGGCACGGCTCTCTCTCCCTTCCCTGGAACAAGTGGCTTTAAATCAGGGATGGGCAACTGCTTATAGTCATTAGAGTTGTTCACATTATCATTAAACCTCCAAAAAAAGAAAAAAGAAAAGAAAAAAGAAATGAAAAATTGGAAATTTTACTAGGAAGTACAGATTTTTTGCAAATGGTGACACATAACTGTTTGTTTGAAGGAGCACAAAAATTTGACAGATCATATGACATCTTATTGTGTCTGGATAGAAACAAACAAGACCAGTTAAGTAAAGGTGTGGATGCTTCACATCAGCAATGATAAACCTAGAAATTATTCACTGGAGAGGTGTTCTAGAAAGGCATACATCAGTTTTATTTTTATTGGAGAACAATTTAGCCTTTAGAGGCTAATCTGATAAGCTGTTTATGGCAAATTATGGAGAAATTTGTTGGAATTAGTTCAACTATTTGGCAAGTTTGATGATGAGATTTGAGGACATTTGAGATGTTTTTGTGTCAAGAACACAATCAATACTGATCATTAACTCCAGAAAAACACCCAGAATGAAATAATTAATCTTTTAGCAAACCAAGTGCTTAGAGATATTATACCATGAGCAGAGTCGGATTAAGGCCTTAGTGGGTCCCTAGGCTAAGGTGTCTGAGTGGGCTCCCAAAAACTGATGATAGAGAATCATTATTTATTTATTTATTTATGCTGTTATGTAACATAAGAATATTACAGTAAGTTATGCATACAAAGGCTATTAAACAGCAAAGGGAACAAGAGAAAAGGCTTCCTAGGAGTCCTGACATAGCCTTTAGTTCCCTTAAAAGTATAAGACAAGTGAGTTTAGCCTTATCATGAATTATTTTTAGCAAATAATTAGTATTAATATTTGGATTTAATTAAAGAAGATATCTTTTATTTTTTAACTCAGTAGGTATTTTTAAGTGTTTTTTAAAATAGATTTTGGTTATTAACATTTGTTAAATCCAAAGGCAATGAATTACAATAATCTGGGCCAGCATAGTTTTAACTTTGTTTTAATAATTGAGTTTTAGGCTGTATTGGGAGAAGCAGTAATCTATTTCTTGTTTGGTAATTATGTCTATTGTAATTAATTTCAATTAAATCTACATGCAAATTGTTCTTAATGTATTGTTAGTATTTGAAAATCATTCGGGTGATTTGAAGGATGTAGATGTGGATGTATGTGTGTAGTCACAGTAGTACTTCATTTTGAATGTAGATCTATTAATGTAACATATTTATTTTGTAATACCAATGAAAAATATATTATTTGTAATATATTATGAAAAATATATTATTATATATATTGTTTTGTAATACCATTGAAGTCCAATCAAATATGAACTATATCAATATGCATTGGATTTGTTATAATACATAGTGCATTGTTCAAACTAATAAATTGTGTGCAATGTACAAACACAGTTTTCATGCCAGCAAGTCACTACATTTTTCACTGTTCCCTGGAGAACATCAGTTAAAAGCTTGAGATTTCTAGATTTTGTTGTGATATTTTAATGACCTAACCTTGTACTTATTTTAGTGCATCTTTTTTATCATAAAAATGACAAATATTTTACTGCCATCGTTTTGTTTAATTTATGTAATGGTTAAGCCTAAAATGATGAGAAACCACTTAATTTTTTTTATTTTTGAGACATATTTAAGATAACAGTATATAAACCATATTAGCAGCAGTAAAGCAGTCAAATCATACTGTACAAATACGCATAAAATAAAATTTATGAATGGTTACAGCCAGATAAAACCAAACTTTGAAATATTAGTTTACCATGTACATACACACTTCAGTCTTCAGTAGAATACATAATACATTCTTTTGACACTTTGTCATTTGTAATATAAACAAACAAATGTGGTATGTTATAATGTTAGTAGTTTAAACAGAACTTTATCATTAACTTTTCTGTAAAACACCAAAAGATTTAATTCGGACTAAACTTAACATAAACTTATAAACTAAACTTATTTAACTCTGACTTTTAACTTTAACTCACATAAGATTTAACTTTGTTACTTGGCTTTACTGTGAAACCTCAGATTTCTTCTCATTTGTATCAGTTGAATGTTTTAATTAACATACATTTTACTTCAACAATATGGTCAGGGTTCTGAGAAAATAAGGTTAGGTACAAGTCCAAATCTTTTATTATTCAGGAATTCAGCACACGTTGTTAAGAAGAAATGAGTCACTTCAAATATTCACTGTCAACAAGTCGTAGTAACTCAATAATCAAATACAATCCATTTACACAGCAGTTTTTTATATCTCATAGATATAGCTCATTCAAATTATCTCTCCACAACAGTGTGAAATGAGTACAATCTCTATTACACTACTATCTTTCTCTCCCTCGATACAGAATATTGTACATAAAGTATTCATGCAAGCAACTTAAGTCGCTCTTCTATCATTGCCTCTCTAACACTGCACATGGAACGTTTCACACACAAGCTCTTACTCTGTATCTCTCGAGTCTAACTATGTAGATTGCCCTTTGAGCTGCTGTCAAGTGTTGCCAACTTCAAATCCATTGAGACAGAATCTGTGGTGTTAAGTCAGAAAAATATTTGACAAGAAGAAACCAAATTTACATAAAACACATGAACTCAAAAGGAAGGTTAAATTAAAGGTGTACATCACAACCTTACATTGCACTAATGTATTTACAAACTAAATATGAAAGTTACAGTTGCTGATAATCAGTCCTGGAGCTGAGTTCATAATAAATTCTCATGGTGTGCATCATGAATCAAAATTTAACCCTAATTTAATCAATTCAAGAAAATATAGTGTTTATTTGTGTTAAAACTGCTCTCTACATTCTGAATGTGTTTTAGCTGTATTTCTTTAATGATCCTGATCTAATTGTGTCTGGCTGTTCTGGTCAAATCAAGGTGCGAGGCTAAGAAGTAAGTTCATGGTAAAAGAGGATGACTCAGCCATGCAACAATAATAATCTAGACAAAATATGTACTCATATATTATTTTAGGCTATAAACAACACAATTTGTTTTAATCTCCATTCCTCATATAAATTATATATTCCATTTTTGAGAATACCCTTTATATACTATTAATTTATATTGTATATCTTTTATATATGGCTGAAAAACTACACAATCCAACAAACAAACAAAAATGCTGGGATGGGGGTATGTCAACAAATAGTGCTGCACAGGGTGCATGAATGTTAAAACCAGCCCTGGTCCATGATATCCAGTTTGAAAACATTCCACAAAATGCACAGTGGACACATTTACATTGAACAGAATTGTAGCCATTATTTTATCAAAGGCTAATATCATACCAGCTCATGCTTAATTAAACCTTTCACTAGAATAAATTATAATAACCTGCCACCAAGTTCAGATCTCTCCAATACATGCTTCATGGTCCTACCAATTCTTACAACATTTGAATTTAATTTTTCTAATTCCTTTGCATTCTATTTTTTTCTTATTTTATTTCCATATATTTATGCACCCAAGCTGATGTCATTTTTACCTAATAATTTTACAAGGTCTTTTTTCTGCAGTTTTATCTTATATTTTAGAAATGTTTGATCTTCAAATAATGGGTGCCCAGGAAGGAAATAAATGTTGCCGTCCATTCATTTTTCAAGAAGGTGAAGGTCTGATGATGGAGTTTTGCCAGGTCTCCCAAAGAGACCATTTACAGCAGTGTTTGGATCCAGTATCATTTAGCTCTTGGTATATTACCCTAAATTGTGGCATGGGAATAAGTTTGTACTACATGAGGGGGTAGACTTCAGTGAATGTAGACCAACTGAATAGCTTGTTTGGTAGTCCTTTCCTTTCATCTCTCTTTGCACTACACCACAAGGAGGCAGGGTAGTACACTGGGAGATAGATATCTTCTCTGAAGTTTAGCCAGTGGGTCTGCTTTTAGTTTCATAGCCATGAACCATTCTTCTGTGGAGCCAGAAACATTCAACCAGCACAATCTGAAAAAGCTGTTTGGTTACTTCAAAATTTGACAACTAGACAGATTTGTCTCTAATACTTAAATAATGCTCAAATATACATGATTGAAATCTTTATGCTTACCCATATTAACCCTGTTTTGCAGGGCTAGGAAAGGAGGTCATACGCATAATTCAAAATTTTTTGAGTGACTTGTAAACCCATACCTAGTTTTTTTGTAACAGGATCATTGTAAGGTATATTCACAAAACAATAAGACAAGAACTGAAAACTTCTTACCTCTGACAGTTTATCATAGCAAATGCCACATTCAAAGTGGATATCAGGCATTATCCTATGGAATAAAATTTTTTGTTTATAGTATGTAAAACAGTAGGCATAAGTAGAACAACATATAACATTAAATTTAGAACAATTAAATGAGTCAAGAGTCATTGCAGTCTTGAAAGAGTCACTGCAGTCTTAAATTTTTATTTAAATTTTAGTCATTGAAGAGATATATTGTATGTGCTCAGTCACATTGTCTTTCAATTTGATTTCAAAATACTCCTTAAACTTCCAAGGTTCTGTAAAACTTGATGCTAATAAACACTATAAGATGGGTGAAATTATGTAATACATTCATTATTTGTTGTATCATTGAAAAAACAAAAACAAACATGCAGGGGTTACATTGCCAATCACATTCTTTGCAATTTGTGAAAAAGAAATAATTTTGGTGAGGGAAAAAAGGCTTTGACGATTACCTTTTTGTACTGTTATAATACATTGGCAAAAAAAAAAAATATTTGAATTTTCCGAATAAGTTGGCAAAAACTTTTAAAAAGCCAGCACAACCCCTGAACATGTACAAATATATACAAGGTGTAGAGGAAATAAAGTAAACACCCTATATTTTATAAGACCACAAGGTATCAACAATGTATTAATGGTGATATATATGTGCTTGAACTGAATTGGCACCACTTTTGTATTCAGACTGTGTACTTCTGGTATTTCAACATAATTAACAGAGTGCAGTCCTAGATATATAACACACTATACAAAAATAAGAGGAGGAACTTATCTGTTTTCTGAATTGAGCAAACTGCTGATTTGCAAGAATTTAGTGGGGTTTTTCAGATGGTGATGTGGGGTCACCGAGAAAGATTTTATTTTTCACTTGCCTGATTTTTGAATTGATACCAATCCTTTCTCAGGACGAATTAGACAAATAAAAATAAAATCTTTCTCAGTAAATCCTATAAAAAAACCCTAAATTTTAGTATACTATCCAGGAGTGATTGTGAGGTGAAACAAAAAACCTTGAGCCCTGACCTCAGGGTTACATACATATATAATTAATGAACTTTATACAAGGTGGACATAAAATCCTTCCCACATTAAGAACATTTTTATTTAAAAAACTATGATAGTCAGAAACAAGAGGTTTGCGGCATGATGCATGTAAACTAATAGTTTTTTTTCTGTTGTTGTTGTTGTTGTTGTAGGTGCATGCCGTTACCTTAGAGATTCTTGAAGGCCTATCAACTCGTGGCATCCTTTTCAGTGACGTCACACCTCATCGATCTACTGTCCGTGTCTGCATTACCATGCTGTCGCTATGCCTAACTGTGTGACTTGTGTTTTTATGGTTGTCCATGCTTGCGTGACTTGTTTCAACGAACATTTTGATTATAGTTTCTATATACCGATAATTTAGTGAGTTAGGTATTTGATTATGCCACATCCGTGTTGTGTTCCCGGCTGCCATGGAAATTATAAAAGTGGGCCCAAAGTTCGAGTTTATGGATTTCCAAAAGATGAAGATCTGTGTGCCAAGTGGATTCGTGCCATAAAAAGGGATAACTTTACTGTTACACCACATAGTAAGGTATGTACATAGAACATTTTTTAATCTAATTTTTCTATTACTGTGAAATATTCAGTGATATGCTATATGTATAAAATCCACTTCTAATGCAAAGTTCTTCCACTCATTACTGTATCCATGTGGTAGTTTCAGAATGAGTTAACATTTATATTTCACTATTGCTTGAACATGCTTCAATAAATGCAGCTAACACTGAACGTATTATTCTTTAATCTTAATCATTAAAATTTACTGGATGATAACTCGTAGCTAAGTATTATTGGAAATTTGTAGCTAAGTGTTATTTATGTAGTATATTCTAAATTAGTACATTTACTGGTCAGTAATAACTGAATTTGTATTTAGTAACTGCACTGTAATTTATTATATTCACACACATTTTACAGTATTAGGGTCACCTCAGAGTAGCATGCATCCAGATATTCAGATCAGTTGCTGTCTAGGCATATGAATATGCAGAGGTACACACAGTATACACTATGCCAAATATATTATACCTTTGTAGAAGTACCAACTGCAGCCTCATATCAGATAGTAACACGAAGCCAAGAGGTGAAGAAAACTACTAGTCTTTCGGAGAATGGACACCCTAAGTTAATGACTTGTAGTTTAATAGTAAAATTGTTGCGTAGCGAACACCCACTGAAATTTATAACACTGACACGCTGCTACAGAAGTCTCTTTCAAGTATTAAACAATACGGGTGAATTTCTGCCAGTGTACAGATCTGCGCCCTCTCCCACATATTACAGGGCTTGAAAAATATCTGAGAAGTTACATGCCCAGCTGGGCATGTGCAGAAATTACTTACTTGCCCAGGTAGTAAATGCTAGATGCCCATGAAAATTTATTTTTAAGGTAAAAAATCAGAACCCTCATTTTTTTAAATTAAAGAAACAAACTTTGTTTTTGTGTTTTGCATTTCCATTTTAAGGGTCTGTATTCAAAATATTCAATGCACAAAAGTGTGTATTTCAAGTTTTAAGAAGATGTTAAGGTTGAAATTGGCATGATGATGAACTTGGTATTTGAGAAATTTGGTGATTCTGCCATGTTCCTTTCATTAAAATTTTTGCCCTTTGTCACTAAACACCGGAGGCTGGTTCCATCAGAAGCTTGCATCCCGTAGATGACTATAAACAACATCTGGAGCAAGACCAGGGTAGACCCTTGTGTATGAACCCCTTTTGAAGGGGATTGAGTATGAATATTGATAAATGTGTAAATTAATGTCCTAAATTATTTCATCAGAAAAATATTATTACCTGGAAAAAGTGTGATGTACAGATTTTAGATTATGGAAATCAATTGCAAATGGTGCACAGATTTCATGTTTTAATTGTCTCCTTTCCAAGAAATATGTGCACTGTATAAGAAAGATGCACAAAATGAGAGCTTTTCTGCAGTATACCTCTGATGACACTATAATTTTAAGAAACAGTTTTAAAAGGGGGTCAACGATTATTATTTGCTCCAAAATCACGTCTTTTCTTACTATGTTTCTGTGGATGATACTTCTCGACGTACCCTTTGCATGCCACCAGCAGTCAAAAATTATCGCCATTGTACAATTCACATTGTACTGGGCACGTCCGTTGTTAAAAGCAGGGATGGAGCAGACATATCTTATCGGAGGGGGGGGGGGGTTGCTTGGAATCACGCTCCCTCGAGTTCAAAAGTTTACATTCTCATACCTCCGTTATAAGAAAATATTATGATTGTTCAAAAAGAGTACATTCGTTTCTTGGCATAATTTTACTAAAAATGTTAAACTACATAGATATTCAAGAATCAAGCAAGCCGTAAAAGTTATGAGAACGCAGACAACACAACACTCAGAGGAAATGCGGAATGAAAAATGAATTAGCACAGAACAAATGAGCATCATATAGTGAACCATTAACAATGGGAAGACGCTTTCACTTCATTACGTTAGCTAGTGTGGATATACAAAACCTCAGGAACTTATTCGACTATTTATTTACATTAACATCATCCGCACATATGGGGGAAGCATTAAACTAACTTGAAAGAACAGTCATGACTAGTAAAATAGCATTATTGTGTTATTGTGGTGCCACTGGTTATTCATCAGTATAGAAAAAAAAATCCTATCATCGGCAAGAAGATATATCATATAACCTTTTTGCCAGTGGTGAATTTGAACCACGTCTTCCTGCTTCAGAACAGTTGTTCTCTATGCAAAAGATAGATTCAATATTAGAAGAATTTTTTATTACAAAATGCATGTTTTCCTATTTCTAAGTCACTTCAAAACCAACCAATCATTATAGTAAACATTTTGTCCACTTTCTTTTTTAAAGTCAAATTTAATTTTGAAAATCAGTACTTAATCTGTCCATGATGGAATCTTCCATTTCCATGACTCATAAAATTCTTATCATGGCAAAGTGTACAACGCAGTATCGATCTTTGACAT
The DNA here is from genome assembly GCA_039090855.1 of Macrothele yani. Classification (NCBI taxonomy): domain Eukaryota; kingdom Metazoa; phylum Arthropoda; class Arachnida; order Araneae; family Macrothelidae; genus Macrothele; species Macrothele yani. The sequence goes on from CM077015.1 coordinate 25,326,726, forward strand.
TTGATTTCACTTAAAGCATGTTTTCTCAATCCATAGTAACATTTTTTTTTTTGGTGTATTAAGAGCTGAGCAAAAATATTTTATTTTGTTTAAATCAAAATTAATGTTCCAAAAACGCTACTGCATGCTTTCATTCCCTGTTGAGTCACGTTTCTTTTGCACACCGTGCAAAAGAAATGTGACGCAACAGGGAACAAAAGACAGCAAGGAAAAGCTAAAGTTCCCATTTGAACTTCAATTCGTTTCTTAACAAAATTAATTATTGCTCTTTTTTGTCTGTTGATGAGCAGGAAGTGACTAATAAATGGGAAATCATGTATTTTCGGAAAACTTAATAAAATGCGAGCAGCTGATGTCGGTTTGTGACGTCAGAGTTCCAGCTGAAACTCAGATGTCCATTGTCATTACTTCCTGCCCAAACTTCAGTGGGGAAAACAACCACCTCCCCTTTCTCGAAGAATGAATCTATAAATAGATTGCACCCACTTATTAACTGAGCATATAATTGTCTTTTCCCCACGTGTGAGTTGGAAAATGATCTTGCTAATTCATAGGAGGGTTTTGAAAAATGCAAATAAGTTCTTTAGTAATGAAAAAATAATTTGACCACCAGACCATTGTGAGAGGCAAATTTTCAAGCTTGGCGAGTAAATCAACTTTTTCTACCAGCCATTTGTTTTATTCAGTCGCCCCACGGCAAGTGGTAACGACTAATGTTTTCTCTTTTCTTATAACCAGGGGCCCTAAACCTAAATTAAGGACGGATGACTCTTATAGCCCTTTGAGTTGCTCATGGTGGTCGTTAAGTCCCCAAACAATTTAGGTTGCAATTTACACACGAGCACGTTAACAGTAAGGTTTGCAGGTATTGTATTTGAGCAAGACAATAACACGGGTGCACTTTAACAGGTAGTGAACACATACGCCCCCACTTTTTAACAGGTATTTAACACACACACATTTTCAGTACATACACCAAGTGATCAGTGAATTATGCTTACCTACCTAATACTTTACAGGCTCTCCTTTGCCCTAAGAACAGCACATATCCAAGGCAGGTACGGAGGTGTTTGCTTTATCCTGACGCCTGATATGCTGCTTCATAGTGTCCCACAAGTGCTTTAGCGGATCGATCTTGGGTGAGTTCAGAGGCCAAGCAATATGCTGTGAGTCTGAACGGTATTCCTTGAATCAGTCTTGCACAATTTTGGACCTGTGACTCAGAGCATTGTCATCCAAGAAGACACAGTCACCATTTGAGACATAGTTCCTGCCAAGTGAACATGTCCCACACCATACCACTGGCTAGTTCGATAAATCCTTCCATTTTCTCATCACACTTCAAATTTTACTACCTGCTGCTCCACTCACACCTTATATATGATCAGTCAGTCGACTGATTGTGCCCTCTCGGAAATCACGTGGTCAACGCGCCGAATCCACTTTTGCTAGGGGTAATCAGAATTCAGTAATTATTTTGTGCATATTGGTAAGTTTCCAAAGACTTATTAGCCAGTTTTTCTTTCCCACAGATTCCGTGTGCTTTGTTTATGGCGGAAACTTTTCTCATATGTCCCAGAGGTTTAATAATTTTTTTAATTATTATTATTGATTTTTAATTTCTATTATGCCACATTGGTTTAATATTGATGGCAGCAGGCTACTTGGCTAGAACTTATATCAGGACTTTTTTTACATTAGGCCTACTTCAATTTAGGCTTAGTGTCCACTCACAAGAACAGGAAACCTTGCTTAGCAATTCGCCTCCACATAAAACTAGCTAGAGATAACTTGAAGCAAACAATCAATGGCTTATGAGTTATGATCATTCATATGAGAAGGGTCTGGGTTCAAATGCCAGTGAAGCATGGACGTTGTGTTTGTCTTATGGCACTGGCTCTCTCCTTTCCCTGGAACCAGTGACCCTAAATTAGGGACAGGCGACTGCTTATAGCAACTGTTTAGTTTATGAAAATTTCGATGGATTTTTTTGGTAAAAAATCCATGGACCATCGTTTTTATCATGGTATTTTATAATCTGTGTTTTTATCAGTCTTGACTACACCCAATATGTATCTGCAAAGTGTAAAAATATATATGAATGAATAATATTTTGCTGGTTATCTGGGAACTGTCATTTCTGTGGTAATTAATCATGGTTCAATGATCATATATACTGCAAATTGTTTACTTTTCACTCCATATGCTAGAATAGCTGAATGCATTTTTAAAAAGCCAGCATACTTTTGAAGATTAGATTTGATGTTGGAGACCCAATTTCCATTTTCTTTTTAAATAAAAGCTGCACGTGTCTTTGAAATTAAGAACATATCCATTTACTCATAATCCTAAATCACAGTCACTCTAGAGTCACACAGTCTGTATTTCTTGAAAATACACATCAGTCAGTCATACATTTACAAGACAACTGTGTAATGAATGTAAACATTGAGTAGGGAAACTTTTTACACCCCCTTCCACCCACCCCCCAAAAAACATGAACATCCAGTCTCCTACTCCTACACCAAATTTGATCTTGGATAGTGGAAGGTAGATGTAGATATACTATAACTAATGACTGATTGTAGATTTCAAATAGTACCCAGCGTTAGCAAAATATTTAATTTAGATGTGATAAATTATTTTAAATGGTGCAAATATTTTAGTTAGTCAGACTATTTCTTTTTACATATAGGTTTGCGAATTACACTTTTGTGAAAGTGACTTCAAATACAGTCCAGTGCTTTTGACGAGAAGAGTGGGAGGACAGTAACTGTGGATTTGAAGGTACCCAAACTAATTCCAGGACGTGTGCCATCCAAACTTCCTAATTTACCATCCTATTTGAGTGGTACCCCATGTGTTACACGTGAAGAGCCAGAAAGTAGAAGACAACGCCTTGAAGAACAGGCACTGAAAACAGCTCTCGAGGAAAACATTACAGAAAGAGAGGACTATGATAAAAAAACATACATTTTGTTCTGTTGTTGATTTGCAATCAAAGGTAGAATTTATTAACACCACTTCATGGTCTCTTTTTTGTAAAAACGACATGGCAATGGTTATGCATATTTCAGCTGATCTTGCTCCAAGTGTAAAACGTTCTGTTGTTATAAATTCAGAGCTTATGATTAGAGCATTTGTTAAAGATGTGGAGTTACCAAACTTGGTGAAATATTCATTTCCATGTAAATTAATTCATACTGATATTCTAAATGACATTTGAAAACATTTAATGCAGCAGTGTGAGCCACCTATAAGTGGTAATATTTTATGAAATGCAGTTGATCAAATATGCATAGTTTTAAAGAATCTCCATGAGAATAATGTAGATTCTGAAAGTCACCTCAAGTTTATTGAGGTACAACTGGTTTTGTTGGGTCGAGACAAACATTTGTATAGATATTCACCAGATTTCATGATTTTTTCTTCCCTTTTTTTTAGCAAGGCACCTCATGCATATAATTTTGTTTGGGAGAGTGGTAGCATTAGGCTGCCACATCCCAGTACTATTCGACATGTTTGCCAGCAGTTTAGTGTGAAAACTGAAGCTGAAAAAATTGATTCAAATTTTCTATCTTATATTCAAAGAAAAATATCCTTTTTAAATGATGTTGATAAAAAGGTAATATTAATGCTGGACAAAATTCATTTGAAACAATATTTCGATTACATAGGTGGTAACATTTGTGGTCTGTCATTTAATTCCAAAAGCATGGCAACAAGTGTCCATGTCTTCATGATTAAAAGTTTACTTTCAAAGTACAAAAATGTTGTTCATGTACTGCCTGCCAAAACCATGACTGCTGAAACATTTTTTGCTGTTTTAAAGAAAATAATCATTGGCTTAGAAAATATAGGTTTTACTGTGATTTGTGTTGTCACTGATAACAATTCCATCAATCGTAAGTGTATGTCATTATTTGTTTCCCCCTAAAGTCCAAATTGTTTATCCTCATCCAATTGATAAATCTAGACCATTATTTTTTGTTGTTGATACAGTTCACTTATTAAAATGTATACGTAATAACTGGCTAAACCAGAAAAAGGGGGGAAAATGTATGTATTATTATGAATTTGAAGATGAAATTGCATAATTTCAAACAGCATCTTTGTCAACACTTCAGGAATTGCATAAAATTGAAGCCAACTCGGTAACAAAATATGGGTATAACATCATATAAAGCTTTTAATCCCAGCAATCTGGAAAGACAAAATGTAAAATTAGTTCTCCAAATATTTAATGATTTTGTAATAAAAGGTCTGCTAGAAATTGGAGAAAAAAAGAAATTGTGTGAGCACCAAGGTACATCATGTTACATTGGAATAATTTTAACTTGGTGGCAAATCGTCAGTGTGAAGTCACCTTATAAAGGTATCCATCTTAATAATAAATACCAAGCTCCTTTAACATCTTCAGAATCTGATGAAAATAATGTGTTTCTTAATAAATTTTTGGAGTGGTTGGATAGGTGGGAGAGGATGTGCTGCACAACTTTTATGCTAACGAAAGAAACCCACACTGCATTAAAATTAAGAACACATTCATTTCTTGAAATTGCTTCATATTGTATTACGGAACTAAAATTTAAGTATGTACTTCCTGGAAAGTTCCAGACTGATGATTTGGAAAGTAGGTTTGGTCTTTATAGGCAATTGGCTGGAAGCCAGTACAATATAAGTGCTCGGCAATTGTTTGAATGTGAAAGCAAGTTGAGAGTCCAATCAAAACTTCAAACTATGTCACATGGAGAAATTGAAATAACTGATTTAAATTTAAAGGATGACTTTCAGGAAGTGAATATGAAATTGGCTTGCAATTTAAAATTTGATGTTTCTGTTCTTCCTTCTGATATATCTGATTGTAATGATTATATTCCAGTCATTGCATACATAGCAGGGTATTGTGCATTTTCAGTATTAAAGCGCTTGAAGTGTGATTTTTGCAAACAACTGTTATTGAAAGACAAAGACATAGAATTAGATGCAAGGTTTAATTTCCTTCAAAAATTAGACAGAGGTAGTCTTAGCTGTCCTACTGATGTTGTAATTAATATTGTTTTGTATAATTACATTATTTTAAAAAAATATGTTGTAAATATGAGAAGGAGTTTTTGGAAATGTCTAATCAAAGAAATGTATTAATGTTGATCACAAGTAATGCTCTTGATCAGGCAGAGTTGTTCGACAATAGAATTTGTTGCTCTGGTCATTATATTGAAAAAACACACAAAAGAATTCTTTGGACTTCCACAAATGTGTTTTTAAATAATTATTGTAAGGTTAAAAATGACAAATCAATTCAGGATGCTGCAGCTATTAAAAAATAGTTTTAATGACAAAAAAAGAAAATTAGCAACCTTAACAAAGTAAGTATTAACCAGGGGTCAATATAGGTGGCATCTGACACCATTGGACCGTAGATTCACAAAATATTTTTAGCTCAAACAGCATTTTTACAAAATATTTTGGGCTGTAATGATATCTTCACAAAATATTTTGAATAAAATTTCATTTTAATAAAAATATTTTAACAAAAGTGGCATGAAAATTGCTGATGTGCTGACACATAATGCAAAAGTTTCACTCAGTGTACAACCCCTGGCAAATATTATGGAATTGGCACCACATGAACATGGAGGTGCATAGTAGGGAGTACGTAGAAACGACACAAAGGAAGAAAGCAAAACGAAAGCATAGTTTAATGAAAGCTGCACAACTGAGCTACAGACAGCAGGACTCAGATATATGTATGTACTATATCTGACGGAAATACATGATGTGTAGCAACATGTGTGGAAAATAATTGTAGTCTCTCCAACATTGGAGGAACAATTATGGAATCAAAGTATAGGTTGCAATTGAAATCTGGCAATACAGTGCATTCGGAATATACAAATAAGTGTGGCGATAAAGAGGTGTAGCAGTATTACTCTGTTACTGCAGTACCAGCATGGCTCCTAGGAGGGAGTTATCAATGGTAACAAGGGACAGAATTATGAAGCGTCTTCAAGAAGGATATCGACAAGTCATCACAAAAAAGGTTGGTTGTTCGTAGTCGAACAAGGAAGCCTATTCACCGGTTCTCCAAACCAAACTTTGACACGCCATTCGTGAAAACATCCCGAACTGTCAGTTGTAACATGGTTTCTCCATCACAACTCCATCACAATACAGCTCATAAATGTGTGAGGTTCTGGGGTGAGTATTTTCAGAAAGTTAAATGGCAGGATGATTCAGAACATGACATTTAAGGTAACTCTTCTATCCTGTCCATGAATTAAATTATCACTCCTACTATGCGCATCCATATTCATGTGGCGGTGATTCCATAATTTTGGCCAGGGGTTGTATAATATGTGTAATGAGTTGTAAAGCCTAATGAATATAGAGAGAGCATAAAATTATGATTAACGTTAACCCTGCCAGCTACTTGTGATGACATATGGTGTATTATGTAAGTAATTCTTTGTGTGCTGTTAATTACTATGTTGACAGAATCATTTTAAGTTTCTCAAATCAATTTTGTATTGAGAACATTATTTACAATAAAGATTTCAGACTTCTTAACGCACGCAAGGCAATGAGCCTACCGTCATTCGTCCATAATATTATGTGGTAATTAATACTTTGTTTGCTACAAAGATATTGGTGTGCTTATGCTTTTTTTTTTTGTGTCAAATGTAATTGCACAAATGGCGCATTTTTGGCATACGGTAAAATAAATAAATTGTTTATAGTAAATTGTGTGATGGATTTCGTTTATTGCAGCCTGCTTTACCTTCACTACTTACATAACTGCTATTAAAGTATATATTTGTAGAACTTAGCAAGCCACACTCGAAAATCATTTGGGAAATTTTAGTGTTCTGTCCTGGTTTAAATGAATTAGTGTAGGATATATATGAGAGAGAGTGGTAGTGATAGAAAACTAAGTTTTGACAAGTTACATATGTGTGTATCTTATACTTTTTTTCCCCACAGTGATGCGTTTTACTTAAGGATTGTTAAAAATACCTCGATAATACACCACTTTCTATACTCCAACCAAATTTTCCCTTTTTAATTCATGCAATGCCATCTTCCTCTAGAAAATACACAAGACCTTAATTAATTTGGTCAAGCATTTGGAAAAAAAGAAAAGAAAAGCATTTTAGCAAATGGATATTGTTGAAATGGCATTTAACAAATATTGTTGGTGAAAATATCATTTTAGCAATTGATATTTTATCCCAATAATGTCATTTTAGCAATGATATTGTTTGGGTGAAAGAGTTCTGCCAAAAGGTGGAATTCCTCCTTTTTGGAAGTCGTCCAGGGAGTTCCTGAGATTGAGAAAAAAATAGCTGTTTATAGAAAAATAGAGCATATGTTGTATACATATATGTCAATATGTATCAGGCATCCAGAACTTGTGACTGCATCATGTAAATTTTTGTGTCGGTAAACTAATTATTCAAATCTAGAAAGGAAAACAGATTAGATAAATATGGGATTCACATTATTGGTTTTGTGTAAGCACATTGACTAAACTAAAAATTCTCATTCATTCCTAAAGAAATGTTAGACAATTTTGTGGCTTTTATAATATGGTGCTTAGGGTAGTTAATAAATGCTGAGAGATTAATTATTTTTGCATATTCCTATGTGGGAAAAGTTCAATCTTTTTCTGCCATCACCATTTTCATGCTCGGGGCTACTTTAAAAGAAAATATTTTTTACATGCCTACTACGGTGCTGCTGCCCATTATGGTAACAGTGAACACTTGTTTCATATTCATCTTCTGGAGGAATAATATATATATATATATATATATATAGTTTTCATTACAATTAGTTCAGATATTTTTTATAACAGTTAAAAACAATGACGTAGTCTTTGAAAACATTCTCCCACGATCGTTCATTCCTATTACTAAAGTTGTTGACTGAAAAAAAGAAAAACATATGGAATCCATAGATTGATTCTCAGATTTAAAAAAACAGGAGCTACAACTGCGGAATAATTTTATTTCTCATTCTTTCAATAAAAAGAATATGTTAAGCATTTGCAGTGATATGTCACATTTGTGATGTAATTCTTCATTGTAATATCGTAATTCTAAAACAACGATCACGACCATCAGAAAAATGCTCTGATTCCGAAACATTCTCCCATGATTGTTCCTTCCTGTTACTTAAAGTTATTGACTGAACAAAAAAAAAAAAAAAAAAAAAAACTTGCGGAATTCGCAGATTGATTTTCAGATTTAACAAACAGAAGCTACAACTTCCTAATCATTTTTATTTCTCATTCTTTTAATAAAAAGAATGAGAAATAAAGCGATATGTCATATTTGTTGTTCAAATTTTCACTGTAATACCAAAATTCTAAAACAATGATCGTGACCATCGGAAAAATGCTCCGACTCAGAAATATTCTCCCACAATCATTGATTCCTGTTATTAAAGTTATTGACTGAAAAAAAGAAACATACAGAATCTGCAAATTGATTTTGAGATTTAAAAGACGGGTGCTACAACCTCGTAACAATTTTTATTTCTCATTCTTTTTAATAAAAGACTACATTAAGCATTTGCAGCGATGTCACGTTTGTGATGCAATTTTTCACTGTAATACCGAAATTCTAAAACAACGACCGTGACCATCGGAAATATGCTCTGATGCGCCCAGGCTCTCTCTCTCATGAGATGTGAAGATCCACTGCCGGTGATGTCCCAAACCTGTGCGAGGGCCCTCTCTTTCCGGGGGTGACATGCATGCTGAGTAATATCTAGGTGGTACTTTCAGCACGAATCAAAATGGTGTCTTTGCAGGAAAAGGCACAATATGTTTTGTAGTACCATGAGACCAAATCACTGCTCAGCTTAATTTCAGAAGAGAGCATGGACATCCACCACTTGATCATAAAAGCATAACAGCTTGGTATGCAAAGCTTAAGGAGACAGGAAGTGTTGATGACTGAAAACGAACAGGCTAATCAGGTGTAAGTGAAGAAACTGTTGATGCAGTGAAGACAGCTTTTGTACAGTCTCTCGAAATCCACCCACCGAGCTTTGTCTAAACTCAGAATCCCTTGCACTACACCGAAGAAAAATCTACACCAAAATCTTCATTTGTATGTGTACAAAGTGCAGATTTTTCAAGCCTTGCAGGTGGTTTGCAACAGAGAAGATCATGCTGCTTTTGCAACAGAGATTTTACAGCATATTGATGAAAACAACTAGCTGCAGCATGTGTGATTTTCAGATGTGGCTACTTTTCAAATCTCTGATACAGTAAACGGACACAATGTGTGTACATGGGTGTTGAAAAATCCCGATGTTGTGTTTGAAAAACAGCAGGACAGCCCAAAAGCAAATGTTTGGTTTGGTCTTATGCACAACAGAGTCATTGGATTATATCAATTCATCAAATATTTCTATTTGTTGAATTCTTTACGTGGTTATAATTCATGTTATATATATATGTCAACAAATCTGTTGTTACATAATTTACTGTTTCTCACGTTATCATTAAAATGCCCACGGAAACGTCAATAATATAAATATATAATAAAATTTCAAAATGTTACTCACATTTCGTTATGAGGTTTTCAAGATATTGCACAGTTTTCTGTAGTTGAAGTCTTCAAATGGATAGGTAAGAAGTTTTCAAATGGATAGTTAAAAAGCTGCGTGAATGGGACGAAGTCTTAAAATGGATGTGACAAAGTCTTCAAATGAGTAGGTAAAAAGCTCCAATTGATTAACACTATTTCTGAGTCGTTATTTAAAAAATGATTTATGAACGTTAAAAGAATTAAAAATTCAGAACCCTATGTTGAAGATGAGTTGAATTGGTAATAAAATATCTTGTATCGATGACGGTTCAATCCTCGTTTCTCGCAGCACAAGTTCCCATACTAGTTTCAATTTCCATTTTGTAATCATCAGTAGATTCGAGTTGAGTGGCCAAGAAACAACATGAATGGGAAATAACTCATTTATACCCACTGAAGATGATTACAAAATGGTAATTGAAACTAGTATGGGAACTAGTGCTACGGGAAATAAGGATTCAACCGTCATCGATACAAGATATTTTATTACCAATTCGACTCACCTTCAACATTGGGTTCTGAATTTTTAATTCTTTTAACATTCATAAATCATCTTTTAAATAACGACTCAGAAATAGTGATAATCATTTGCAGCTTTTTACCTACTCATTTGAAGACTTTGTCACATCCATTTGAAAACTTCGTCACAATCACGCAGCTTTTTAACTATCCATTTGAAGACTTCAACTACAGAAAACTCTGCAATATCCTGAAAACCTCATGACGAAATGTGAGTAACATTTTGAAATTTTATTATATATTTATATTATTGACGTTTCCCGTGGGCATTTTAATGATAACGTGAGAAACAGTAAATTATGTAACAACAGATTTGTTGACATATATATAACAATAGTCATTGGACCTTTCTTTTTGTGTGAACACACAATAACAACAAATGTGTACCTGGACATGAGGAAACTTTTTGCTGCACCTCAGTTGGATAAATGTTAACCATGGGCAACTTTTCTGCCAGGGTGGTGCCCCACCACATTGGTATTAATTGTTCAAAAATTCTTCAATACCACATTTCCCAACAGATTGCTTGGAAGGGACGGTCCAACATTATGGCTACCGCTGTCACCTAACATAACACCCCTAGCCTTCTTCCTGTGGGGTTATGAAAAGGATAAAGTCTATTCAACACCAATGTCTGATTTTGTAACTCTGCAGAGTAGGACAACTGATGTTAATGCCACAGTCTCCAAAAGATGTTAGGCAAAACATGGTGAGAAATTGAATGCTGATTAGATGTGCTCTAGGCCATGAACGACACTCATATGGAGGTGCACTAACAACATAGAAAAAAAAAACTGTGTTAGTTTACATGCATCATGCCACAAACCGCTTGTTTCTACCTGTCAAGTTTCTTAAATAAAAATTTTCTTAATGAAGGAAAGATTTTATGCCCATTCCATATATACTGTATGTATTCTTCACATGTGTTACACATACATACATTACCTAGCTATGCAATAATTAACCATTGGTACCTCTGTGAGTTTAACTTTTTTATTCTGGTATAAATTTTTTTAGCATGTTAGAAATACTTCAAAAATTGCATTTTTGAAATCAAGTTTCATACTGCAGATCATACAGATAAACAAGGACTTTACTTTTTGGTGAAATAAGGTAAACCTGACAGAACTTTACATTAATAGATATGCCTTTATTTTTCTTCCATCACCCATATTTTTTCTGAAATATTAAATTTATATTTTTGCATTTTAAGTATGTTTTTGCAAAAATTGAACATTTTCAAACTTCTAACTTTACACATATGAATTGTTTAAAGTTTTAAATCTTTTCTCGTGATTGCTTGTTGCTATTAAACAGTCGCTTGAATATTAAAACTGCAGTTGCATACCAGAGCAAACAATAACCTAATAAACAGAGTTCATGCATCTGAGAAATAAAATACTTACATTTATTGAAACTTCACAGCTCTCTTTATTAATTATATAAGTAGTTGCTGATGTACATTCGATGGAACACAACTTTGTGAAATACACTTCACATCAAAGCACTCATCATTTCAAATGATAACAAACCAACCAAGTACCACATAATATTGAATTGCTCATCATCTCTCTTTTAGTTACTTGTCATCTCTCATTTTACTGAGAGTACCAACCTTTTATTTACAATCTGACTAGCTCTACCAGTTGTCAAAACCTACAGTGAAGCTTGAAATTCAGAAATAAACTTTTCTGAATGAAAACATGACTAAACTAAGGAGTAACATAATTTACACACGAGAAAGAGACTAAAAGAAGATTGAAACACAAATACATGTCATAATTATTACTATTAAATAACACCATGGAGTAGTAAAAGTTGTGAAAAAATTAGTATTTTTTATTGAATTTTGTATTTCTGTTAAATAGCATTGAAGTGTTGGGAAGTAACACCCAGCTAGTAGGGTCATTGCAGTAGAACACTACTGTAATGGTTTTATTGATCATGCATTGGTAAATACAACTGCGAAACTTAGAAGAATTTTATTCATAGCATGTTATAAAATTTGCATAATTGTAATAGCATTTTGGAATCCAGGTGCAGTCCTATATACCAGTGAACTCCTATATATTTTCATATAAGGATTGTACACAAATTGCATTTCATTTGGAGATTATGTTGAAATGTAAGAGATTTCCTAGTGGCACAAAACAATATGTGGGAGTTTTCCTAGTGACATAAGGAGATCTATGTAAGAATTTTCTGATTCACTAAATCTTGAGGACTTCAATATTTGATATTGTATGCAAGCATGTAATAAAAGTGACTGAAGAGATCAGCCCTAACATATTAATTTACAAGGGTCGCCCCGGTGGCGCAGTGGTCTAAGGCGCTGGCCTCTGATCATTCGTCCGTAAGGGGTCCGGGTTCGAATCCCGGTCAGGCATGGATGTTGTGTTTGTCTTACGGCACTGGCTCTCTCCCTTCCCTGGAGCCAGTGACCCTAAATTAGGGACGGGCGACTGCTTATAGCCCATTGAGTTGCTCACGGTGGTCGTTAAACCTCCAATCAAAAAAAAAAAAAAAAAATTTACAAGGCATCTATAGTTTGCAGGCCTGTTTGGAAGATTTTAAGTTACAATATAAATATTTGGGACTGAGGTACATGCAATGAAATGAACTAAATGGCAGTCAACACATTACTCCTTGGGCCATTATAAGACACCTCTAGCCCTCAGGCCTTTATGGAAGATGTTAAGTTACTGCATATAACAAAAAAAAAAAAAAAAAAAAAACGCACACAGAACATATTTATATTTCTCCACATTGGGTGAACTGCTGGTTGAAATAAATGCTAGAAAAGCACTTCTCTATCACATGACTGCAGTTTGTTAACCACAATGATGAGCAGAAAGAAAAGGCAAGTTACAAGATTTAATAAAGCTTAAGATGTATGAAAAGTTAGACAGCAATCCAAACATTAAAACTCAGATTAAGCCTTTAAAAGGTTATTTATTGACTACACTTATGTTCTTCATAATGTCCATACCCACCACTGTTGTTAATGATGAATACTGCATAGCGTAATTTTGAAAAACTGGAAAAAATAAACACTACTTGACAAACATTCAATGACCTTTCTCAACGAATCACTGTAAGAATGCTCACTTCTCGAAAATAGCAAAAATTGCTCACTATTAACTATAGAATAGTAATTAACTAAGAAAAAGCGATTTCATTTGTGGCACACTACTTTTACAGAAATCTTTTTATCTGTAGCGCACCACTTTTTGAAAACCATACTGTAGTTTTAAAATTTCCGAGCACTGTATATAACGGGAAGCAGCAAATTTGTACATAGAAGATTGGTACCCAGAAAACTCGTACCCGGCAGATTGGTACCCTTCTGTTGCTATGACGTTACGGGGGCATATACAAATTGCATGGGAAACAAATTGCTGTAAATATGTAGATCTTTTAAAGCTATGGTGTTCGGTGAAACAATAGAATTATAGTAAGACTGATTCTAATTCAGAAAAGGGAGGGCGATTTCTTTTTTCTGCTTCTGGGTAGGCAAAATTGAAGAGGATTATCAGCAAATTTGAATTGGCCATGCTGATGATATTCATAAGGTTTGCATAAGAAGTTAAAGCTTGTAGAATTGCATTTTCATTCAGACACAAAACATTAATTAATGGGCCCTAGGCCTTTCTAGCAATTTTCTACTTGCCAAGCTCATATTCTTAACGAGTTTTCCTGTGTGGCAGTTCACTGTAAAACGCCATGCAGGAAAAGTGCCACACATCTTTCAGCAACTTGAAAAAGTGCCACACAGGAAAACTGCCACGTTTTTCATTAAGGGGCCAGGCACAAATTGCTTTTCCTCCGAGGAACACTTTGAATGTGTGGCAGTTTTCCAAGGAGCCTAATAACGGGAAGGAGTTCTTTTGTTTGTCTGAATTTTCAGGCCAGTTCATGCAAGTTTAGGGCAACTGGCCACAAAATTTTAGAGGGCAGGGGTATAAAGATTGCTATTTCTTGGCCTATATTGAGAATTGAATTAGAAACTCCAAACAAATTTTGGGAAAATGTTCCAAATGTAAGCCAAGTGAGAATTGTACTTCAACTTGAAAAAATAAATAGCAGTGACTTAGAAATTTTTTTAAAACTACAGTGTTCCACGAAACAACGGAATTACAACATGACTCATGCTGTGTTCAGTAAAGGATGATACTCTGGAATTTTTTAATAATGCTGCACTTTTACTTAGGCACTAAATATGAGTTTTTACATAACATGTCAAGTCATTAATATTTCTCTTTTATTTAATTCATAGGCCCTGGACCTAGGTCTTTTTAACAGCTTTTCATCTGCCAACTTCATATTCATAATGTTTACATACCGAGTCAAGCTACTAATATTGCGGTTTTACTTAGGCACTAAATATTAATTCATAGGCCTTAACCTAGCTCTTTTTATCAGTTTTTAATTCACCAGCTCCATATTCATTATGTTTACATATCAGGTCTAGTTAATAGGCAGTTCCATTGAGTCCCTTAATATTAGGTCTTATAACATGTTTATGCAAAAGAAATATGTAGATTGCAACTTCAAATCTTCCAAAAAGACCAGAGGCCTAGGTGCCCTGTAGACAGTGTAAGGCTGTTGCGTTGCGTTTCTTTTATTAGGCCTTATAACATGTTTATACAAAACTAATATTTAGGTTGTAACTCAAAGTCTTCCAGAAAGGCCTGAGGCCTAAGGTGCCTCATAAATGTCTGATGACTGATGTATTGAGTTCATTTTATTAGCCTTTAGGCATATCTACACGTACCAAATATTTATGTTGTAACCCCAAACTGAAGAAAAGGGACCGCGGCCTACGTTCCTTGTAAGCTAAGCGCCAGAAGATCGATCCATTGAATTCCTTTTTATTATCTTTTATTGCATGTTATTACACACAAAACATTAAAATCATAATTCAGAAATTTAATGAATTGAAAAACTTCTGTATATCCTCTTATGTCACTAGGATCTTATAATACCCTTTTACGTCAGTAGGAATCTCCTGTTATCATTTTATGTACTTTATTACACTTTGACAAATCTCGTACAAAATGCAATTTGTGTACATTCCCTTACGAGAGAAGGTGTAGGACTTTTCCACGGTGTGTTTTCCTAGCGGTGGAAGAAAGTATAGTTTTCCGCCAAAAGAACAGCTATTCTCAATGACAATCACCAAAGAGGAATAATCTTCCGTTAATGCAATTTGTATATGCCGATTTATGCCCCCATAACGCCACAGAGTAGGGATGGGTAGTAAATGAACAACCTGTTCTTTTACACCAGTTCCTTGAACTGAACGGGAACAGCCTGTTCTTCTGTTGCCAAAAAACCTGTTCTCTTGAGTCCGGGAGTCTCTACTCCGTAGAGATGTGGGGAGAATGGGAGAAATGAAAGAACCTGTTCTTTCTCGCCAGCTCCTGTTCTGCTACCGACGTCAGTGGAGTGGGAGTGACTCGGAATGCCTTTCCGGAACAGGTTCAGTTTGACTGACTGTTCTTTACTAGTTAGTACGTTCCTGAGTCCTGACCTGTTCCCTGACTTTGTGTTCTGTTCTTTTGTGCACGGAACAAACTGCCAGGGATTACGTTTTGTGTCCTTCTGCCTCTTTGTCATAAATATTTGGCAAAAATAGTTCTTTTCAGAACTGCTAATACTAATTTTTTTTCTCCAAGTACATATTTTGTGCTGGATTAAGCCAGTATTTTTTTAAATGTTATTTCAGGTACCTAAGTGTAGCTAAGTATTCGCTGGAGCTGCATCCAAAGGTAAAACAAATTTAATTATAGTTTTTTCAGCTATCAGATAAGGGTCCAACAAATTTTTAGTTGGACTTACTCATCGTGGGAACTCAGGAGTGTTAGTCACGATATTCTTACCGATTTCGTTTTTGAAAGGCGCAGGATTACTGTAGTGTATTTAAGTGTTTTTGTTTCTTTTTAAGTGCGTTTGTGTCGTGTTTGCCTTTCAAGGAAAGCGACAGTAACCCAGAATTATTAGGTAGGAATCCCGTTTAAGGTAAAAAATTTCCCAGAATTTCCATTTTGCGTAGGGTGTCTACTCAGCAGTGTAGGTATTTTTAGCAAGGTTTTTTCAATTATATTTCAGTGTTTTTTAGTGCATAAAAAACACATAAAGCAGAACATTTTTGCTCTCTCCTTTCCAATGGGTAATAGTTGTGAAGGCAAAATTAAGACAAGTGTCGCAAGGAGATGTAATGTTATATCACACCGCGACTTCAGTTCTTTGGATTGGGATTGGATTGGAGGTTTAACGACCACCGTGAGCAACTCAATGGGCTATAAGCAGTCGCCCGTCCCTAATTTAGGGTCACTGGTTCCAGGGAAGGGAGAGAGCCAGTGCCGTAAGACAAACACAACATCCATGCCTGACCGGGATTCAAACCCGGACCCCTTTCGGACGAATGATCAGAGGCCATCGTTTAGACCACTGCGCCACCGGAAGGGGGGGGTTCAGTTTTTAATACAGGTAGTAAAAAGAAAAGACGAAGGAAACCCCCACCCTGGGAAAAATAAATGAAAAAATAGAGTAATTAAGTGCAGTGCTCATTGAAGTTCCTAAGGAAGCCTTTCCTTGTTGTAATTTGTTTTATTTATTATTGATTAACAAATTTCTTAGTTATAACTTATTTTCATAATTATTGAGCTCAAAAAGGCTTGTGGGCGACATGTTTATACACATTCGTATGAAGCAAAATATGCCGCCCCGGTGGCGCAGTGGTCTAAGGCGCTGGCCTCTGATCATTCGTCCGTAAGGGGTACAGGTTCGAATCCCGGTGAGGCATGGATGTTGTGTTTGTCTTACGGCACTGGCTCTCTCCCTTCCCTGGAACCAGTGACCCTAAATTAGGGACGGGCGACTGCTTATAGCCCATTGAGTTGCTCACGGTGGTCGTTAAACCTCCAATAAAAAAAAAAAAAGAAGCAAAATATTTTAAAAGAACAGCTCCTGAAAAAAGAACAAGAGCAGGGAAGAACTGTTCAGTAGAAAGAACAACATTTTAATCCCTACCACAGCGACAGAAGGGTACCAATCTCACGGGTACAGTTTGCGGGTACTAATCTCCCATGTACCAGTTTTCCAAAATTCAATTTTAGGCAAATAATTTAGGAATTTGAGGGGGGAATGTATCGGAATACTTAGGAGGGGTGAAAATGACGCTAAAGCCTGAAATTCAGACATTAAAATTGAACAGGAGATGAAACTACAAGTATACCAATTTGCCGGGTACCACTCTCCCAGGATCCATAGAAGTTATCATGGCCGCCCCGGTGGCGCAGTGGTCTAAGGCGCTGGCATCTGATCATTCGTCCGTAAGGGGTCCGGGTTCGAATCCCGGTCAGGCATGGATGTTGTGTTTGTCTTACGGCACTGGCTCTCTCCCTTCCCTGGAACCAGGGACCCTAAATTAGGGACGGGCGACTGCTTATAGCCCATTGAGTTGCTCACGGTGGTCGTTAAACCTCCAACCAAAAAAAAAACAAAAAAGTTATCATGAAAAACCTAATGCCGTTTTCTTCTTCTTTTTTTCTTGATTCGAGGTTTAACAACCACCGTGAGTAACTCAATGGGCTATAAGCAGTAGCCCATCCCTAATTTAGGGCCAATGGCTCTAGGGAAGGGAGAGAGCCAGTCCCGTAAGACAAACACAACATCCATGCCTTACGGGATTCAAACCCGGAACCATCTCCCCATCTCCGATGAATGATCAGAAGCCATCGCTTAGACCACTGCGCCACCAGGGAGGCTTTCAATGCTGTGAATAAATACAATGCAAATTAATTTTTGGTTTTAAAGTTTTCACTTTTTGTATGAAGCCTGAGTAATGATTTTTCAATGAGCATAACTTCCTCCACGATCAAAGTATGCTTTCACTGTAATGCTGAAAACACAGTGCAATAAAGAAATAGCAAAATAAAAAATGTAGAAGAGTAATAAAATTTTTGACTGAGTAGCAGGGGCATCTTATTGTGTCGCCATCTAATGACAGAGTGCGAGGAAGATACTTAACTTAACGCCGCCCCGGTGGCGCAGTGGTCTAAGGCGTTGGCCTCTGATCATTCGTCCGTAAGGGGTCCGGGTTCGAATCCCGGTCAGGCATGGATGTTGTGTTTGTCTTACGGCACTGGCTCTCTCCCTTCCCTGGAACCAGTGACCCTAAATTAGGGACGGGCGACTGCTTATAGCCCATTGAGTTGCTCACGGTGGTCGTTAAACCTCCAATCCAATAAAAAAAAAGAAGATACTTAACACTAACATATGATTTTACGTTTCTCATTTGTTTTCAGTCTACGAGATGTTCTCTTCCGAGATTGACTTATGGTACAGTGCCTAGAAGAGATAGTGTGTCATGCTCCATAAGATGTCCCTTACGGTTTAGTGACCAATCATCATGAAATGACAGAGGGTGCTGGCATCGGAAGTTACGTTAGGATGACTCGGTGGGAGTTTGTTTACAAAGTATTTGCCGTTCTACTAACTGCAAAGTTTTCACAAAACAAAGGTAAGTATAGGAAAATTTATTTATCGGTATCTTTGCTAATTCGTTGCAACTCGATCATCACTAAAACGCAATAGGTTTATTCGGGTGTTAGTGCGCCAGTTTTATTCAACTGTGGATTGATGAACAGAGATACTAATTTAGTATCTCTATTCGTGTCTAATTTAGTATCTCTATTCGTGTCTAATTTAGTATCTCTATTCGTGTCTAATTTAGTATCTCTATTCGTGTCTAATTTAGTATCTCTATTCGTGTCTAATTTAGTATCTCTATTCGTGAAATTATTAGTATCTCTATTCGTGTCTAGTTTAGTATCTCTATTCGTGAAAATTAAAAGTTGATAAAGTATTGGCTGTCATACGTTACACCTACTATGCGGTTAAACTTAAGTGCAGTACTGAAATCGACTGCATATAGATCATAGAGAAATAATGTCAGCCGTGGAAGGATTGGGAAAATCTGCATTGGCAAACAATAAAAAGCAAAGAAAACGGAGAAGGTAAAGCAACTGTTTTGTACCAGGATGCAATACTGGCTATAAATCCTGCAAAAATAAAATATCACTCTTTGCTGTCCCCAAAATTTCTGATATGTTGAGCAAATGGGATTTCCAGAGCTGATAAGAAACTTGATGAAAGTTTTGTTACATGTGCTTTGCACTTTGAATCTCAGTTCATAGAAATGCATTGTCGTTCTAGTATTCAAGGCAAGGAAGTTCTACATGCTGAGACAAACCATCACTCAAACTTAATGCCGTACCTACAAGACCTGCAGCCGTAACAATGCTGGCTACTACGTAGTGTTCTTCGCTTGTTCCCTTGGCTGTATGTCACACTTTATAACATTTAAAAGGCGAACGACTAATTATTTTTAAGTTGGAGGGGAACGTGCCTTCCTGTGCCTCACCCCACGCTACACCTATATATGTGTATGCACGTTAACTTACATTAATAATTTCCTTATTTTTTAGGGATAAAAATAGTTTACAGGAACTGCATGGAATTATCCCATTTAGACAGACTCTATGAGCACCCCACTTAATTTTTACCTTATGAAACACATTTTTTAATACTTAAGGTGCAAAAGAATTTTCCTGTTTTCACTGCAAACCCGATTAATTTGAATAGCAAATTTAATCGCATAATTACTATATGTTGAAGATCAAGAAGTAAAGAAAACTGATATAATTATTT
Organism: Macrothele yani; assembly: GCA_039090855.1. Classification (NCBI taxonomy): domain Eukaryota; kingdom Metazoa; phylum Arthropoda; class Arachnida; order Araneae; family Macrothelidae; genus Macrothele; species Macrothele yani. Next base: position 25,346,564 of record CM077015.1, read on the forward strand.
TTCTTTAAAAAAATGTCGTCTCCATTATATATTCAGTTTTTGTATATTTACTAAAATTGAATGTATTATGAAGCCGATGTATCATTGGGAAAACATTCCCCCTTTTTATTTCCGGTGAGGTTTTGAGGGGAAAACATTTTTTTAAATTGTTACTTTCTACTGTAAGTTGATGATTCAGTGATTGCAATGTGCATATTGGTCTCCAGTGTTTTTGCATAATGTAACCCATGTACGGCTCTAAATCTTCCGAAATATCTCATATTAATGGTGACGTTAGCACAGTGTTGTAGTAAAATTTAATGATTATCATGTATTATTTGTAGAAAATTTACTTCCGAAATATCTAATATTAATGTTGACGTTAGCACAGTGTTGTAGTAAAATTTAATGATTATCATGTATTATTTGTAGAAAGTTAATGGTTATCATGTATTCTTAATCTTACATGCAAAGCTTAACTTAAACTAAGATACGCTTATTAATGTATCTTGAGCACCCCGTTCGTTTGTTTGTTGTCGGTTTTTAGGGAGGGTGAAAGAGGTGTGTCGATTATTTCGTATATACTTAAGTTATCTGCATGTAAAATATCGTTCAAGAAATACACATAATACTAACGAGCTAGGTGTGTATCATAGAAAGATGTGTGTTTTCGTCGTCCTTCCTCCCTGAAATGCGACGTGACATCCGGTGGCAGCGCCATCTACCACTTTCATGATGGCGGGCAGTGAGTTTTTCTGCGAGCACGACACACTAATTCTTCTAGGCACTGTACTTTTGGGAAGGAGGCTTAAATCAAAGTAGAATAATACGAACTCTGCCCTACAGAGGTATCTGTAACACGCAAGTTCAAACATTTCGCGTTTCTGTGTCTTTTGCACCATTCTGCAAAAAATTATTTGGAAATTCAAAATCGCTTCTGTTTTTGCTCAATCTGACATACAAATAGCTTCACGATTAACCAGAAACGGTGTTGTGCAGTTTAAGTTTTAATTCTGAACTTAACTTTTCTTTTGAAAAAGGAAACGGAAAATGTTCGCTCCATTCACTGATAGCAGGAAGAAACTTTTGAAAATGGGAATACATTTGTTTCACCAGGAAAATTACCTTAAAAAAAAAAGAAAGAAAAATACGAAACAGCATACGGTACCTGTAGTATTAACAAGATGTACTTTGAAATGATACAGTGAAGAGGGAAGACACTTTTGCCTCTAACCCGTTTTAAAAAACACCGACTTCCCTTTCTCCTTTTTTGCCTGATATTCAGGACAGTGTGACCGACAGAAATTTCTTCGAATCCAAATTTTCATGTTTTGTTGCCATTCGCATCAAAATGATTCTACTTCAGACATAATATAGTAAATAGTACTAAAAGAATTAAAAACCGAAGTTTTCAAATATTTGCTATATTCTAACATGTTTTTATGCATGGCTTTGACTCAGGGACGTCACCAAGGGGTGCGAGGGTAGGCTCGCCCACGCAGTTCAAAATATGCCATTTTTCAATATATTTAACTTTAAAATGCAATCTGCACTTTGCCAAGCAATAAGTCTTGCTTTATTTCATGCAGCCCAACGTATTTCTCCTAGGAAGTGCGTTGTTTACGTTTCCAAAACAGGTTATCAAAATAGCATCCGAAGGGCCATAACAATTCAACTGTTCTCAACTCTTCCATTTCCTTAGTTTAAGCCTCTTTTTCATGTTTGAATAGCCAGGGGACTAATGAGGAGGATGAACAACAATTCATTGAGGGGATCACTACTAATTACTCTGTTTGTTTTCTTTACAAAATAGGGGATCACAAAACGGAAAGTGAAATCTAAAGCTACACTAGCACTCTTAAGACTGCCCGGGACAGTGAAAGTGCAGAAAGCGGTTGACGACTGCTTTGTAGTAGAGGAGTGCCAGGCAAAGTCACTGGCTGAAAGGAAGAAAGTTAAGGGGGAAGGGGGTATTGCGTCTGCGTGGCACAACGTTAAAATTTGAGTTCTTTACAAAATAGGGGATTCCAACATGGAAAGTGTAGTCTAAAGCTACAGTTGCGCTCTTAAGACTGCTCCGCGACAGTGAAAGTGCAGAAAGTGGCTGACGACCGCTTTGTAGGAGAGGAGTGCAAGGGAAAGTCACTGGCTGGAAGGACTGAACTTAAGGAGGGGGAGTTATTGTGTCTGCGTGGCATCACGTTAAAATTTGAATTAGATAAACAAAAATGCCATTTTCTTTTTGAATTGTTCAAGTACAGTACTATTTTCGTAAGCAAAAATGAAAAATTTCGAAAAGCAATTTAAAGAAACGCGTTCAGAGCAAGAAGACAATATTCTACCAACACTTGAACGCGATATTCTACCAACACTTGTATCTTACACCAGTGGCGTAACTAGTCAGATCCGTGTATGTATTTATATCCAGGGTTGGGGATTGCACGAATTTCTTTGTAACTGATAGTGAAAAGCATTAAAGCCGCCCCAGTGGCGCAGTGGTTTCAGCGTTGGTTTATGACCACGCGTCCGAGAAGGGTTTGGGTTCGAATCTTAGTGAGGCATAAATGTTGTGTTTGTCTTACGGAACGAGCTCTCATCTTTCCCTAGAACCAGTGGCCTTAAATTAGGAACGGGCGACTGCTTATAGCCCTTTGAGTTGTTCACGGTGGTCGTTAAACCTTCAATAAAAAAAGGATTGAAAATGTGTTCTTTCAGTATTTCGTATAAAAAAAGTTGCTATCAAGTTTAGTCGACGCTAAAGTGGATGGCGTCCAGGCATCGTGACGTCACATCATTCGTTCGGCTCGGCGCTCGGGAAACACTTGAAGTCGGTCGATCCAAAGCGAGTACATGGTAAGCTTAGGAACTCCAATGGAAATAGTGGATCCCCGAAACCTCAGCGCCATCTGTCGTGGTGGGGGCAAAGCAACATGGACACATGACAGTCCTAAACCAGTAGGAAGTAGGAAAAGATTACAGGTCTTTGGTTAGAAGTGCACGTTTTACATGAGATCTGGTGAATGAGTATATCAATATGGTAAAAAAAAACATTGTCATTTTAAGGATTGTTCAATTACAGATGAGGACAAATTAAGCCTTTTTCAATTTCCTAAGCGAAAAGATCGTCAACTGTTGCTTTGGCATTTATTTCTTTTGTAATCGCTATTTGTCATTGTTGAAGAACTCACGTGGAGATTGCGTTAAGCTGATAGTATTGAATCCCAGGGCTTAGTAACAAGGGCTGGCTCATCGCTTTGTCTTTCTGGTCGTTGAAATGGTTCTCGCCTGTGCCGCTCAGTGACGTCACGGGGATTCAAGTCACTTGTCAGTGCGCGATGTAAAGCGCTCGGTGGATGCTGTTAACCCACGCTTGTTGCATTCGCATTAGTTATCTGCTGTTTATTAGATTGTATTTCTGACATCGAATTTTTTTATTTAATTGTTTTTGCATATCGTTTTCGTACAATGGCTTCTTGCACTATTGCTACGTGCCGAAATACCTGCGGGAATACGAAAGGGCAAAATATAAGTGTTCACCGTTTCCCTAGAAACGACCCAGTAGTTACAAAAAACTGGGTTAACAGGTGTTGCAGAGCAGATTCGTTTAATTTGAAAAATACCAGAATTTGCAGTGAGCACTTTTTAAATAGTAAGTACGAAGACGATATGATGAATCGCCTGCTTGGTTAACCAGTGAAAAAGATATTAAAATCATCGGTTATACCAACAGTCAATTTACCGAGATCAAACATTGAAAATGTCACTGCAAGAGGTGAAAGACAAAGAAGGAGAAAAATACTGCATGATGCTTTTGATAAACTTAAAAATCTTAGTCCCCCCAAAAAAGGTCTTTTGTAGAAAATGTGGCCCCAATTCAACCTACATCAGATGAAAAGACTACTTTCTGCGTGAAATGTGATATGTTGAAAAAAAAAAAAAAGAAATTTTTTAAATGACAAATTGTCAATAACGGAAAAAAAAGCTAAACTTTCTGAAAACAGGATAAAAGAATATTTTAAAGAGCTTTTCTAGCAAAGCCAGAAGATGAAATCGTTCGCGCCGGCGTTTATTGAAACAAATCAGAGAACTGAAAATTAGGATAAAGAAACAAAATACGCAAAATCAAAAATTGAAAAAAAAAATTCAAATGCTTTCGAAACATACTTACAAAAACACAGGTAACCTCTCTTGTAATAAAAGTCGAATTAAATGGACACCTGAATATCCGAAACATTTCACAAAAATTACAGTAGCCGAGATTTTGTTGTTAACAAAAAAGCATTATTTTCGCGTTTGATGGAAGTAATGCACATATGTATATAAAAGAGGAAACAATCAATGATATATTCTGCTTCACTCCTTTTGTTTCTTTAAATCATTTAATCATTTTGTTTCATATTAGGCAGCTCAGTAGTTGTATTTATCATCAGAGTTCCCCGCACAGAGCAAAGCAAACGCGATTCCTAACACTCATCCATGCATCCCAGCTGCGTCACCAGCCGCAACTTCCGAGGACAACTGAAATCTGCCATTTGAGCCAACCTTTGTATCTAGAGCCCTGATTGAATCCTATGAGCTTACTTCGAGAAGCGAAGGTTGCTGAAGAAGTTTTGTCCGCAAGAGGAATAAACATTTTTGCAGAATCAAAAATAATAATAAAGTATAATAATTGTAATACACACTTAACCCTAGCTCCTGCTTGGCAAGCATGTTCTTCCACAATGCATTGGGCGCATTCTGTTTTACCCCATGGCTACTGCGTCAATTTGTCGATGCAAATTACTGACATTCTACAAGTTATATCTTTTTAATATACAAATGTTCATATTTCTGGAACACTGATTTGGCACAACGCGCTGCGTTGTCCTTAAATCAATGTTACAGTGTCTGGATACCTTCGTCATGCTTTTTCTTTCAAATATCCTGTCAACTTTTGGTTCATTTTCTGTTGATTTGTACAGAAGAATTTTACTCTTTCGGTAAACAGAGTTGGCAATACTGGTCCTGGGTTGCCGCAGCGTGAGGCTGCTCACTTACGTCACGTTATTACTCAGTTGTAAGGTAAGGTGACCAGATATCGGGACACCGATTTGAGGACAAAAGGCGTGGCATCCCCAAATCGGTAGTTCATTTGGGGACACATACGTACTCAAAATAAATATGCAAACCTTTTTGTCACAAATCTACATTACTTCAATAAGTGTGATATTACACATTAAAATCTGTGTCTTAAAAGGATGTATCTTGTAGAATGTTGGTAATTTGTATTGACAAAGCAGAACTATGATGGCGAGAACATATTAGCAAATGCGAAATGCTTTACCTTAGGTACATGCGCTGAATTAAAATTAGGCTGCACACCATAGCAATTGCATGGAGAATTTTTCATTTTTTCAAAGTTTTTGGAGAAACTCAGAACACGTACAGTCGAAATTTGACAGCGCCAGTGGTGCATTGACCTAGTGCTGGCTACTGACCATTCGTACAAGTTGGTACGGATACGAGTCCTGAATGAGGCACGGGTGGTGTGTTTGTCTGCAGCACTTGGTATCTCCCTTCCCTAGGACAAATGTCTCCAAATTAGAGACAGGTGACTGCTTATAGTCCTTATAGTTGCTCGTAGTGGTCGTTAAACCCAGAAAGAAGAAAAAAAAGTCAAAATTTGTTTTCACAAGAAGCATGTTGGAAAATTAGTACAACAAAAACTACTTTTAAGAACATTTTTCATTAGAAATCTAACGAGCTAATGAGGAAGTGTAAATTCGAGGACATACATCAAAATTTGAGGACAATTTGCGTCCCCAAAGGCATCAGACGTTTTTGGGGACAGTAAACTAAATTCGAGGACTGTCCTCAAGAATTGGGGACTTCTGGTGAGCTTACTCAGTTGGGCTCTCGTTAATTGACGGAAGGAGAACGAAATTTGTTTCTTCAAGTTTTTATCAGTAAGATCTCATAGTAGAGAATATAGTAGATTATATAGTAGAGCTAGTTCTTCAGATTCAAAATTATTCCTTGGTAAGCAATATTATTTTAGAATTTGAATCGAACTATTTTATGTGTTCGTCTGTTTGTTTGTTTGTATGTAGATACATACATTAAGTGTTTTTATGTGATTGTGTGAACTCTTTTGTTAGGTAAGGAATTGTTTAGATTCAGGCATAACTGTTTAGGCTATTACCACTGTTTTCTTTTCCTTCAAAGGGATTCTAGGCACGTTTTATCGTGCGTACGACAGAAATCGCTTTAACTTAGCACACGAAAAGTACATGAAGCAGTTTACAAACTATAATAAAAAATAACACACGCTGAGTTAATGCATGAGATCGAGTCAGTGTTCTTGAAAAAACAAACACAACTAAATATTACCTTAAAAAGCCATAATTCGCGCTAAATGTGATAATTTACAAAACTTTAACGAAGAGTACACGATATATACAAAATTGAAAACCATTTGCTGCGCATAATAAAATCCGATTATTGGAGCCGATAGGCTGATGACTAAACACCAATAATAAACGCCATAATTTACGAAATTTAAAAAACAACAACAAAAAAAGGCTGGTTTTATTGTCCGCTAAAAACGGCTTTGCCTTTTACATAATTTTAAAAGAAGGTTTTCGGGAATACAGTTTTTGACTGGGTGTTACTGAAAACAGGGTGCCGCCCCGGTGGCGCAGTGGTCTAAGCGATGGCCTCTGATCATTCGTCCGAACGGGGTCCGGGTTCGAATCCCGGTGAGGCATGGATGTTGTGTTTGTCTTACGGCACTGGCTCTCTTCCTTCCCTGGAACCAGTGACCCTAAATTAGGGACGGGCGACTGCTTATAGCCCATTGAGTTGCTCACGGTGGTCGTTAAACCTCCAATCAAAAAAAAAAAAAGAAAACAGGGCAACTTTCTAGTTCGTAATGGGAATTTTTAGCTGTTACGTCACAAGTTTTTAAACTTGGAAATAGAAGAATTAGACACACCTGTGAACAGTGATTCCAGGCAGGTTTTTAAAGTATCTTATAGGTGCAGCCTACGGCTGCGCACGCTGGCATTTCTAAGAAGTTTCTTTCGTGCAAAAATATGACGAAGAAAAGTGAAAATCAGGGGAAAAAAACTGGACTGGAACTACGCTAGCGTTCACTCCAATGTATAAATGAGTATTTAAGGTAAGGTGACCAGATTTTTGAGAATGCAATTGAGGACAAAATGAAATTTGTCCTCAATTTCAATGCAAAATTGAGGACAATTTGGTTTCAAAATGAGAACATAATAGAGGACAGTGTCTGACACATTATGGTAAAGCCAAAGGTCATCAAAGAGTGTTGTGAAATGTCCTATAATTGTCCAGTTTCATTGGGAAACGTAGGATGAATCGGAAGAATGGTTTTCATGTAAAATAAGTATAAAATAGCAATAAAACACTATCTTGTAGAATATTGCGTCCGATACATTTTAAACCTTACTTGTAGGGGGCAGCACTTGCAGACAAAGCTACATTTTGAATTTGTACTGAAATTTCATTGTGATTCCGTACAAGAATAGATATCTGGAGCCAGAAAATTGCTATACGCTGATCGAGCAGAAATCATGGAATAGCTACATGTTATCTCTATGAGAAGGAATATTCTAAGTCCAATAAACTCACTGGAAGAAACCGTTTGCCGCCCCGGTGGCGCAGTGGTCAAAGCGATGGCCTCTGATCATTCGTCCAAAAGGGGTCCGGGTTCGAATCACGGTGAGGCATGGATGTTGTGTTGCTCTTACGACACTGGCTCTCTCCCTTCCCTGGAACCAGTGACCCTAAATTAGGGACGGGCGACTGCTTGTAGCCCATTAAGTCGCTCACGATGGTCGTTAAACCGCCAATAAAAAAAAAGAAACAGTTTAATGAAAAATTTACTGAACAAAAGTTGTGGAACTCTTAATAGAATCTGTCAAATGCAACCAAATTTTACATAAATTACTTATTTAATTGCAAGAAAGTGGATGCTGAGAAAGATGAGATTACTTCCCTATCATACAAATATTTTAGTTACATCCAGTTAAAATAGAAAAAAGTACATAAAACAGAAACGAAATCGTAACAACACATTTATCGAGGCCGCCCCGGTGGCGCAGTGGTCTAAGCGAGGGCCTCTGATCATTCGTCCGAAAGGGGTCCGGGTTCGAATCCCGGTCAGGCATGGATGTTGTGTTTGTCTTACGGCACTGGCTCTCTCCCTTCCCTGGAACCAGTGACCCTAAATTAGGGACGGGCGACTGCTTATAGCCCATTGAGTTGCTCACGGTGGTCGTTAAACCTCCAATAAAAAAAAAACAACAACATTTATCGAGATGACTTTGTTCGATGCTTCGGCATGTCTCCCACTAATACTACATGATTTCTAACTTAATTTAAAGAAAAATTCACCCGCTTCGGAAAATAGTTTCATACTTTTCCTTTATGAAACCATTTCCTACTAGCAATTAAATAAGAAGTTGATGCTAAATTTGGTTGCATTTGGTAAATTCGTTTGAATTCTACACCCTTTGTTAAACACATTTTTACCTATTTCAATTTTGGAGGGGAAATTAAAAAAATTGTGGACAAAAACTAAAAAATTAAGGACATTTGACGTCCTGAATAAGTTTTGACGAAATTGAGGACTGTCCCCAGAAAATTCGGACGTCTGGTCACCTTAATCTAAGGGTAATGCAACATGGCGGCCACGCGACCATCAAGCTTGCCCCACCAAAAATGATGCTCGCCCACCCGTCGTCCATCCAGATTTCGAAGTCTAGCGACGTTCCTGCTTTGACTTGAAACTTTCAAGAAATTTAAGTACCCAATCAATGTATCTGAGCATAAATTTTCCCTGAGGAAATGATTTTGCCAAAATATCTGTCCAAGTAATTTGTAGTTAGTTCAGTCTACCATTCGACCTAAGTAACTGTGTTAATGAAATATATCTACGTATGCATACACATATTGTTTTGTTTTGTTAATGGATTTAATGACCCCTACGAACATCCGTGGTCACAAGAGGTCACCGCCTCTAATTTGCGACCATTGGTTCCAGGAAAGAGACAGCCGGTGCCGTAGGACAAGCACATCATTCGACCCAGGCAATGGCGTACGGAAAAACTTGCCCCCCCCCTCCTCAAAAATATTTTCGAGGCCCTTTTGCGGAAATCTATTAGCTTTCAACTACGGAAAATTTCAAATTCCGTATTATTAACTAGATTTTATGGGTTTTTTAATAATTCAAATTATTTGGAACCTACAGGTACTCTTCGTAAAACCAAAATTATTATACTTTGTTAAATAAAACACAAATGTGCACGTTGTCATTAAAATTTTTGTCTTAGTTTTATACCATTACAAAGTACTACAAAAAAGACTTATCATAGTATAAAACTAGGCCCAAGTTAATCACATCACGCAAATTTTATTCTTTTAGAGAATAAAGTCATCCTCTTGAAATGTCTTACGATCTTACACACAGAACACCTAACTGCGGTGTGACAGTGCCTGATGACCTTATCCAATTTACACAAAAATACGAAACATAAGCAAATGTAAGCAAAAAATAAAATACAATTAAGAACTGTGTGCGCTTGAATATATGCAAAAATACATTAAATTATTTTAGTTCTTATATGTTTAAATTTAAATAACACGCTTCACTTAATGGCAAAATATTTTGCACATAGAAATTTTTTTCCCTCTTGACTCTGCTATAAAAAATGGCAGAGGTTTCCGTTTCTTGACCATCCTGCCCCCCCCCCCGAAGAACACCTTTCAGTTCATTATATTCTAAATGATGCGTAGTTATATGCGAACACCTGTAATAAATGGCATTTTATCCTCATTGGTATAAAAATTACATTCATTGAACTGGTATTTTTTCACATACATGTGTAGAGACTATTGTTTGGCTGTGAAAAGGGCCTCCAGTTGTCCAGAATAACTACTTTTCTGTCATCCAGTTTTATAAACTAAAACCACGAAAATGATTTTCCAATGTTTACGTACTTATTCAATGAAAATAGTACAAAAATTCGCTTTCTTTTTCAATATTTTAAAGCTCCTGTAAAAAAAAAATCCTGGCTATTTCTTTAACCAGCTTCATATGCACTTTCCGGAAACAAATTGTAAAACATTTTTCTAGCGTTTGGAGGACCTCTTAGACACGAGGCGCCCCCGCTATGCGGGGTTGCGGGGACTATCAGTACGCCCTTGAGCCCAGGCCAAACTCAGATGATTAGCCAGAAGCTCCTATGTGCAGAAAATACTGTACATTAATCACCGTAGTAATTGAATGTACAGTATTTCCCGCACAATACATATTACACTTGATGCTACATTCTTTACATACCTTGGGTTTTTAAAATCGAGTTTTAAAACCCAAAGTACTATATGGGTTTAAAAATCCGGGTAACCAAAAGTTACCTGAGTTTTTAAACCCATTACGTCTCTGTGCTGTTTTCCTTTCCTTAATTCGCTTGCAGATTTACTTCGAAAATCTGACTCACAGCGTACTCAAAACCTTCTGCCTCTCATCAGTCACTACGACTGGAGACTGTATTTTCATTGGTTAAGAGAAACAGCAGGAAAAACTGCCTGACATCCAAAATGAAGAAACAATGCTGTAGGTAAATTGAAATACCACAAGCTCAAAACATCTTTGTAAGAGGAAAAATAATACATCTGTAACCTGCACCAAGTGTATTTTAAGGGATCGGAAGCTCATAGAGATTTTTATATAGTATTTTATGACATTTAACGGAACACTATTACATAGCATTCGTTTTTTGATTCGAGGTTTAACGACCACCGTGAGCAACTCAATGGGCTATAAGCAATCGCCCGTCCCTAATTTATGGTCACTGGTTCCAGGGAAGGGAGAGAACCAGTGCCGTAAGACAAACATAACATCCATGCCTCACCGGGATACCTTTCGGACGAATAACCAGAGACCATCGCCTTAAACCACTGCGCCACCGTCTAGCATTTTACGGAATCGGGCACTCAAAGGGATTTTACATAGCAACTTTTTGTTAGTAGTAATTACTCTAGCCCCACAGCAGAAGAACTTTATCAACAGCCACAGTTTGTCATTCAAAATTATACCCGCCGCCCCGGTGGCGCAGTGGTCTAAGGCGTTGGCCTCCGATCATTCGTCCGTAAGGGGTCCGGGTTCGAATCCCGTCAGGCATGGATGTTGTGTTTGTCTTACGGCACTGGCTCTCTCCCTTACCTGGAACCAGTGACCCTAAATTAGGGACGGGCGACTGCTTATAGCCCATTGAGTTGCTCACGGTGGTCGTTAAAACCTCCAATCAAAAAAACAAAACAAAAAATTATACCTTTTCGCTTTCTCTCTCTCTCTTTTTGAGATGGATTTCGGACGAGAGAGCACAAATCTGCCGCTTTCATTAAATGAAAAAAAAACAAAAAACCCCGGCATCTCACAAAATGACAGCGCCGCTCAATTCTTTCAAATAAGTCAACAATAATATAGCTTTGTGGTTCCCCTATCATGAAAAATGTTTATGTAGAACAAACTGATGTTGACTTTTTACTGACGATTATAAACAATCGAGAGCGTATCCTGATAATTTTTGTAGATAATTTATACTATGCATCTTTCGCATGCTAGGATCTTTGTGGGAGTGAAATTAAACGAGTGATTCGAGAGTATACACCGATGAGTCATTATATGATGACCACCCCAGCCAATAGAAATGAGCGCACCTGGAGACCGAACGGTGGAGCAGGTGAAGTTCACAGAGCAGTATATATACAACACGAGGACCGGCTTTCGGTTAGTAGAGTGTTTGGAGTCAGAATGTGAAAAACTGCCGATTTATCGGAGTTTGATAAAGGACAAATTGCGATGGCACGGAGCCTCGGAACTAAGATCTCGGGCGAGGCTTGTGGGTTGTTCACGTGTAGCTGTAGTGAGTACGTATCAAAAGTGGTGCAAAGATGGCCAAACGACGAACCGTCGTCCGGCTGGGGGTCGTCTGCAGCTCATTGATGCCAGAAGGTAGCGGAGACTGTCGCGCATTGTTCACATCGACCACAGGAGCACAGTGTGACTAATCACTCACCTGCGGCTACAACAGTGGGGATCACGGGAATGTGTCACAGCACACAGTTCATCGCAGCTTTCTGCGCATGAGCATGCGTAGCCGAAGACCCAGCCGGGTCCCCATGCTCACTGACTCCCCCAACGGAAAACAGAAGCATCAACAAATGTGTTCTTTCATCATGCATACGCACTTTCTTTTTTTGCACGATGTGCTTCTTGCAGAGAGAAACATTTCACTGCCAATATTCCTGAAATATCCTTATACTGTGACTATGAATTTAAATTTAAGATCATCGAGATTGTAACGTGGATGATTGGAAGAAAGTGGCCTAGTCTGACGAATCAAGATTCCTGGTGCATCACGTAGACAGCCGAGCGCGGATACGCATATTACCAACGGAGGCTATGGCACCTGGATTCACTGTTGGACGCAAACTGGCCGGCGGCGGAGGTGTTATGCTGTGGACGATGTTTTCTTGGGACACTTTAGCACCTATTATCCCAATAGCACAATCACTGACAGCTGTCAGGTATCTGAACATCGTTGCTGACCAAGTTGACCCATTCATGGCATTTGTGTTCCCTGCTGGTGATGGCCGTTACCAAAAGGATAATGCAATATGCCACACTGGCAGAATTTTTAAGGAGTGGTTCGAGGAACACGCTGGTGACTTCTGTTAATGCCCTGGTCTCCAAATTCACCTGACATGAATCCAATCGATCATTTGGTGTTCTCGCTAAATCACTACCAGCCCGAAATGTACGGGAACTGGAGGACCTGCTGTTGACATTATGGTACCAGATATCCCAGGATACCTATCGCCACCTCATGGAATCGATGCCTCGCCGAGTGGCCGCCGTTTTGCGAGCTAAACGGGGTCCTGCAGCTTATTAGGTAGTTAATCATAATGTAATAGCTCATCGGTGCATAAGAGCTCAATGAGATGGAAGGGAAGAGAGAAAGAGAAAATCGAAGTCAAATGAACATGGAAGGTATTAATTTGGATATGTTCAAATTTGTGTATATAACATCGCAAATTTTATGCTGGGAAATCTGAATGTCACATCCCTTTTTTTCTTTTTCCCCCAACTTTGTGAAAACACATTTTACGCAAAAGGTATTAATTTTCTCTACCAGTATATTGTAAAGCAAACTTTTTTTTTTTTTTTTTTCATTTTTCAACTGAAACAGATATTAAGAATATCAATTAACACATTAACAGACTCCCTCCCCAAAACGGAAAACAGAAGCATCAACAAATGTGTTCTTTCATTATGCATACGTACTTTCTTTTTTTGCACGATGTGCTTCTTGCAGAGAGAAACGTTTCACTGCCAATATTCCTGAAACTATCCTTATACATGTGACTATGAATTCAACTAGGAATTAAATTGCTGCTTTGTATTATAGAAGATTTCAATGTAGACAATTCAAGTTCATAATTCTGTAATCCGGCCCTCACTCTCTACCACAACTTACTTTAAACTAAATTGTACATTCAATAACTTAAATAAAAAATTTGTAAGCCCATGAATATATGTACTGTACATACGTATATATAAACCTATGAGCCGTTACATTATGACCACCTACATAAAAAGGTGTAGCACTGTGAACTAGTAAGGAAAGCAATTGAAAACAACCAAAGCCTAAAGATAGCAAAGGGACATCTCAGTAAGGGAAGAAAAAACAGATTATGGCACTGAGAAAAGAAGATGGTTCTGTAACAAGAAATAGAGGCGAAATTTTGAGAAGAGTGAAAGATTTCTACTCCAAATTATATGAAAGGGATGATACATGTACTCCAGGCATCATGAAAGGTACCAGAGTTCTTCCAGTCCTTCCAGCAGAAGTTGCACATGCAATCAAGAACATGAAGCGGGGAAAAGCTCCAGGAGAAGATGGAATTACTGTAGACATCATACAAGAAGCAATTGGAGAAATCGAAACAGTACTCGCCCAAATTTTCACTCGATGCCTTAATGAAGGGAAAATTCCTGAGGATTGGAACAAAGCTATAATGATCTTGCTACATAAAAAAGGTGACATTGAGGATCTCACGAACTACAGACCTATCAGCCTCCTATCAGTGGTTTATAAAATCTTCACTAAAGTTCTTTCACACCGCTTGAAGGTAACACTGGACATGGCTCAACCGAGAGAACAAGCTGGATTCAGGAGTGGCTACAGCACAATAGATCATATCCACGTACTGAGAGAACTAATTGAAAAAGCGAGGGAATATGAACTTCCATTGTGCGTGGCTTTTATCGATTATGAAAAAGCCTTTGATTCGGTGAAACCATCAGCAGTTGCAATGGCTCTGAAATCCTGCGGTATTGAAGATGCATACATTAATATTATTAATAACATCTATGAAAATGCAAGTGCAAAGATTCTGCTATTTGAAAATACAACACACCTAAAAATTGGAAAAGGATGTGAGACAAGGTGACACCATATCTCCAAAGCTCTTTAATGCCACATTGGAAAATGTCTTTCAATCACTGAACTGGGAAAACAAAGGCATAAAGATTAATGGAGATTATCTAACCCACCTTTCGTTTTGCTGATGACATAGTCATTTTTGCAACTACCCCATCAGAGCTACAGAGTATGATGCAGGAACTTGCTGACAAGAGTAAAGAAGTGGGATTAAAAATGAACTTTCAGAAGACAAAAGTGATGTTCAATGCTTTTACAAGAAATGAAGATCTATCGATTGATGGAGAAAAGCTGGAGATAACAGACACGTACGTTTATCTTGGACAGCAGATATCAAGTGAGGGTCACATTGGTGAAGAAATTAATCGGCGACAAAACTTGCCTGGAGAGCTTTTGGAAGAAACAGCATAATTTTCAAGAGCAATATGCCATTATGTCTTAAAAGAAAAGTGTTTGATCAATGCATCCTTCCAGTGCTTACGTATTATGCAGAGACGTGGGCCTTAGCTGAAAGAGACATACAAAGGCTGCAGACAACTCAAAGCAGCATGCAGAGGTGCATGCTTGGTGTAACCAGGAGAGATAAGAAGAGGAACACGTGGATCCGAAAAATGACAAGAGTGGAAGACATCATGATCAGAGTTAAATCCCTGAAATGGCAATAGGCTGGACATACTGCCAGAAGAACAGACCATCGATGGACAGCCAAAATTTTAGATTGGATTCCAAGGGACAGGAAAAGACCCAGAAGAAGACCGCATGGAAGATGGGTGGATGAAATTCGAAAGTATGCGGGAGTGACAGGGAGGAGACTGGCACAAGACAGACCGTTGTGGAGGAAACTTGGGGAGACCTTCGTCCAGCAGTGGATTGATAATGGTTGACAATGATGATGATGATGATGATATATATATATATATATATATATATATAGATAGATAGATAGATAGATAGATAGATAGTACATAAATAAAACAAAAAAATAACTTTATAAATAAATTATTTAACACAAGAAAAATAGACCAAAAAGGCGGCTAATACCATGAGAAGCGCCGAAGGCCGCTAAACCTCGTGTAGTAGCATATATAGAATGAAAATATTACAGAACAAAAATACAAAATTTCAAAACAAGTAAAAAACTGGAACAGGTTGCCGTCATCAGGAGAACATCAACCTGTGGGAGTGGCCTTTCTAGTACCAACAAAGCGACAAGGCAAGCCAAAATTGTCGGTTGGTCATGCTGCCTAGGCCACAAAACCAAATTCTAATAAGCACAAAAAGTTACAAAAATCAAGTTTTAAAATAGAATAATTAAAAGCTTACCGGCAGAACATAAACCGCCATGACAAAGAGTCAAACAAGACTGAACAGAGCACCCACAAGAACCCAAATATATACACTGATAAGAAGGGTGGTCACGGTTAAACAACTACCTGGTAAGCCAAAAATGTGTGAGTAGACAAGATGCAAAACTGTGTATGTAGATAAGATCTTCAGCTATTAGGGACCCACCAAATAGCACTTTATGTTACCTATATATTTAAAATTGTTAGGTCCTAGGTTAGTAAAGCATGTCAATGTGTAATTTGAAACTTTTGGACACAGAATTAAAGTTCAAAATTAAATGGTTAAAATGATGCCTTAAGAAATTTTTAGGAAAATTGTTAAATTGCAATTTAGAAAAAAGAGCTTTCAGATTTTTTGCAAGTAAGAGCTGTGTAGAGCAAATTTTAGCCATTCTATGAAACTGGGAGATGAGTAGATTACGATGTATAACTTTTGAAATATTGGATGACCAGTGAGTGTAGTGAATGATATCAAACTCAAAAGAGTTTCTTTTATCAAATAAATTCACCACACCTCTTCCCTCCTCGTCTACCTGAACCTCTAAATCGAGGTAACAAACACAAGTAGACGATCTGTTGGTTTTTTCTAGGGTAAGGTCGTCAGGATACAAGTCAGCGGCGCAACGTAAAAAGTCCGGAATGTTAATGCCAATAATGTCATCAACATATCTTAGAGCAATCCTAGGTAAAGGATGATTGGCAACATATCTATCCTCAAAAAAATGTAGATAGAGATTAGCCAAACTGCTAGAAAAGCGACTGCCCATCGGTATACCACGAGTTTGGAGGTAGAGCCCATCGCCCACGGTAACAAAATTGTTATTGATACAGAAATCCAGTAGGAAATGCCAATATTGTTCTGTAGTCCCGGGCTCGAACTTCGTATGTATATTTAGGGCTACCTGCCACAGACCCTTCAATGAAATTGAGGTGAAGAGGTTTTTAAATTCGTAAGTATCCACAGATGTGACAGTCACCGAGCCAAGTGTCTCCAAGACTCTGTTATTGCTCCCAATAATCCAGGTCGAACCCAACCCGCGAAGAGCCACGGACAAGTATCTCTGAAGCAACCCACCCGCTTTGCTGTTATAGCAGTTGCGTCCACTAGTAATAAAACGGAAGGAAACAGGTTCCTTATGAAACTTAGGGATGGCATAAATAAAAGGAAAGTTTAAGTTGGACACATTAAGCTTTATCCTTTTATGCAGAGCGATTATTTTCTTAACAATATCTTTATGATTTTGAGAGACCGGAGTGTAAGTATCTGTGGTATTCATCTCCTGTATCAGGAGATCCTGATAGAATTGTTTACAAAAAAAGGCAAAGTTATTACCAGCCTTATCCACTGGAGAAACAGTGAATAAGTTTTGAAGTTCACAAATTTGTGAATTAATCAAAGCAAAATTATGCGGCTGCCGGGTACAAACACCAGAGCTCTTGAACTTGTCCAGCTCATGACGAATGTCACATAATACAGAATCCAGCCATTCGTTAAAGGCTTCGAGGAGCAAACCAAACTCATACGAAAGTTTTAGTGCGCATTGTAAAAAATTACTGCGTAGAATAGAGACACATTTTTTAGTTTTGAATCGAGGTGTCAACCTGTATTTTGTGCCCAGAGACATAAGTGTGCGTAATTCTCGAAAAGGCACTATGTCCAGGTCACCGGTAACGATATGACCGTGGTAAGGGTTGACAAATTTACTGAATTTGTCAAGATGACAGTAACAGGTGTCATCCTCATTGCCGCTTATAGACTTTAAATCAGCAACGGTTTGCCTGTAGTTAAAAATACGGCGACCAAGCGGTTTATCATAGCGGAAACAAGTCACCAAATTCACCTCATTTCCTAGAGGGAAAAGATCCGAACGCTTGTGCAAAATTGACTTTAAGCCAATATAATCAATGGCCTCATGACAGTAATCAATAACGCAATACTTCCTGACAAGGTGTGCTCCTGTGAATTAAATACGAAAAGTGGAGAGTCGGTACGCAAGAAGGTCACCGATCAAAATTCCAATGTGTTCAGAGCTGAAGGCATAATTTCGAAGCAGTTGGTCAAAAACCCTGATTTTTTTGTTACTTAGCTCAAAGATTTTGGAACGACAACGCTTAACGAAGTAGCCCTCAAGGCAATCAAGCTCATAAACCAAATCACCGAAGCTCACCCGAACCGAAGAGTTCTTTCTTCTACCTCTACTACCCCTTGTTTTTCTTTGAGAAACGGCAAAAGGTTTAAATCTAAAATTGAGATAGACACAGGTATCTTGATTCAACTGTTTACCATTGAATAGCTCGTTAAGCCCATACGGAAAGAGAGTTTCAAATTGCAGCATGCACAGGTTTTCAAGTATTAACCTGTTTTCCAGCACGGACTCAATGAACAAAATTCTAATGGAAACATTGCTGAAATCGTGTGACTGAAAATGTTGAATCTCACGATCAGATTTCCTTCTGAAGGTTCTAATGTCAGACCTATGACCGTTAATACGAATATGCAATGGATTACTGCTCTGACCAACATAACCACATTGGCAGGTTTCACAAGTAATCAAATACACACAATTGACAGCTTTACAAAAATTGGGTGAATGACCTTCACCAAGATTAGAAGAATGAGCACAACAACAAGTCTTGCACCTGCCATCATTGCATTTAGAAAATTTTAACTGAGGAATAAATTGGGGAACTGAAAAAGCATAACCTTCAACAAAATTAACTTGAAATGGAGACCGTAGCTTAGAAGTAAAACTGGTCCCCTCTGCCTCTAATAGCTGAAGATCTTATCTACATACACAGTTTTGCATCTTGCCTACTCACACATTTTTGGCTTACCAGGAAGTTGTTTAACCGTGACCACCCTTCTTATCAGTGTATATATTTGGGTTCTTGTGGGTGCTCTGTTCAGTCTTGTTTGACTCTTTGTCATGGTGGTTTATGTTCTGCCGGTAAGCTTTTAATTCTTCTTTTTTAAAACTTGATTTTTGTAATTTTTTGTGCTTATTAGAATTTGGTTTTGTGGCCTAGGGAGCATGACCAACCGACAATTTTGGCTTGCCTTGTCGCTTTGTTGGTACTAGAAAGGCCATTCCCACAGGTTGATGCTCTCCTGATGACGGCAACCTGTTCCAGTTTTTTACTTGTTTTGAAATTTTGTATTTTTGTTCTGTAATATTTTCATTCTATATATGCTACTACATGAGATTTAGCTGCCTTCGGCGCTTCTAATGGTATTAGCCTTTTTGGTCTATTTCTCTTGTGTTAAATAATTTATTTATAAAGTTATTTTTTTGTTTTATTTATGTACTATCTATTATCTATGTGCTCCTCCGGATTGCTGCTTTGCGCATTCGGAGCTGCATATTCACTATTATTTTTCTTATGCTATTACGCTCTAATAAGGTAACCATACCACATCGGTCTTCGCGTAGGTTATCAAGGACCGCGCTTGACCCTGAGGCAGGGGGGTCACAGCGAAAAGTGTGTTACAGCCTCCGGTGCCTGGACCTGAGGCAGAGGGGGCCAGTGTTACTTCTAAGCTACGGTCTCCATTTCAAGTTAATTTTGTTGAAGGTTATGCTTTTTCAGTTCCCCAATTTATTCCTCAGTTAAAATTTTCTAAATGCAATGATGGCAGGTGCAAGACTTGTTGTTGTGCTCATTCTTCTAATCTTGGTGAAGGTCATTCACCCAATTTTTGTAAAGCTGTCAATTGTGTGTATTTGATTACTTGTGAAACCTGCCAATGTGGTTATGTTGGTCAGAGCAGTAATCCATTGCATATTCGTATTAACGGTCATAGGTCTGACATTAGAACCTTCAGAAGGAAATCTGATCGTGAGATTCAACATTTTCAGTCACACGATTTCAGCAATGTTTCCATTAGAATTTTGTTCATTGAGTCCGTGCTGGAAAACAGGTTAATACTTGAAAACCTGTGCATGCTGCAATTTGAAACTCTCTTTCCGTATGGGCTTAACGAGCTATTCAATGGTAAACAGTTGAATCAAGATACCTGTGTCTATCTCAATTTTAGATTTAAACCTTTTGCCGTTTCTCAAAGAAAAACAAGGGGTAGTAGAGGTAGCAGAAAGAACTCTTCGGTTCGGGTGAGCTTCGGTGATTTGGTTTATGAGCTTGATTGCCTTGAGGGCTACTGGATTTCAGAGCACAATAAATTGTCTTTCTTGTAATGTCCTGGCATTCTGACATTATTTTATTTCACTTGGCATCCAACCACACTTACTTTTTTACGCGCTATATAGCCGTTTATGATCCGTCCTTAGCAATTGTTCAGCATTGTATTATTTCTATATAAAGAAATTCTCTCTGTAATATATGCAATAATTTTATGCTGAATTCAACACAACCAATATTGTCAGGTCTACTGAGAAGTGAAACAGTTATTAAGAAAAATACGAAGGAAAACAGAAAGTCGCCGCGGTGACTGAGCGGTACGAGGCGTGGGCTACCAATCGATCGCCTGAGATGGGTCCGGGACCGAATCCCAGGTGATAGCTGGATGGTACGCTTGTCTTACGGAGCTGGCTCTCTCCTATCCCTGGAACCAGTGGCTTCAAACTACGGAGGGGCAATTGTTTATACATCCCAATGAGTTGCTCACGATGGTTATACATATATTCAAATATGTATAACCATTGCCCGTTATATATATATTCAAATTCACACACAAGCATGAGGATTGTGTAAAAAACAAAACGGGGACTATTTTTCAAAAATTTTAAAACGTTTACTACACGACAACGATTAATAATAACGCATTTTTATTTATTCCCTTATTAATTTTAAGGGAAATGTGTGTATAAACGCCGTTTTATTTTTATTTTATTTTTGTCAAGCATGCCTTTAGATTTACAAAACTCTACGCCTATGATAAGACATAAGTAACATTTCATGTAACACAAAATTATATTTCGTACGCATATATCTCTCTCTGACTTAAAATTCTCATTACGTCGTTCAAAGCTGGTCACCGAAAACCAAGATTTAAACGCAGTTTTTTGTCTGTCCAGACTCTGAAACAAAAAGATGACGTCAGAAATCCGTCAAACTTCTGCTGCTCCTGAAAGCATATAGCAATCTGGCAACGTGAGAGATCATGTTCCGTTGTCAGGTGATCTGTTCACCTTTTTTCTGCAGCTGCGTAGTTTGTGTTCGGTGTGTGTAAATCTCTCAAACGAAATAGTTTTTTTTCATCAAATGCTGTGTCAACGTTTTAGAATTAGTGGGATGATTTATAGTTGATCGCTGTCCCTTGGAGAGGTAAATAATTTATAATTATTAATTAGATACACATTTACATTGTCAGGTTAAACTTTTACCTTTCTTCTGTAACTGCGTAGTTTGTCGTAGGTAAATAATGTTTAATTATTAATTAGATAATTATAAATAATAAATCTCTCAGCAGAAATACTCCTTTGTTTGAAAATGTAATTGTGAATTACATTTTCAAACAAAGGAGTTTTTGTTTTTAAATATCATTTTATTGCATAAATGTTTGTGTTTCAGTTTTAAAATGGAGTGAACAATTTCCGAAGACGGAAGTTTGACTGAGTCCTGTAATCTTAAAATATAAATAAATAAAAAATATCATTTTATTACATAAATATTTGTATTTAAGGTTGGAAATGGAGGAAAATTTTCCAAAAACGAAAGTTGAACGCAACGAAAGTTTCTCCCGTAGTCATAAAATGGAGGCAAAAGTTTGCAACAAGGGAAGCTAAAGGCAGCGAATATTTATCTCTTAATCACCGCCCACCCTCCGCTGGTTCTCTCTGCATTGTATTATTGTTGTTTAATCATCATCTAATTACATAAATGCTTGTGTTTGAGATTGAAAATGCAGAAAAATCTTCCTTAAACGTTAAGATTTCTCCTGCAACATATTTTTTTTCTAGAGATGCCTCTGTCTTTCATTGCGGTTGAATTTAATTTTATTCCATAAATTCTTGTGTTTCAGCTTGAAAATGGTGGCAAATATCTAGGTACAGAGGTCCAGAGTGCTCTTGAACCTAGCTATCACTGCATTTGCTGTAGTGCCTAAGTTAGACATTTAGTTTAGGTAAAATAAATATAAGGATGTCAGTTCTTTTCTCTCTCTATTTTTTTTATTTAGATTTCTGCTGGTGCAAATTTTTATTGTTTTTCGCATCTAGTAGTTATTTTGCCTAGTGACCACCCGCAGAAGAATATTTTGTGGCACCATGTTATCTGTCGCAGACTGACCAGGAACCTTCTGCTATGGGGTATAGGAGTAAATAACGTAATCGCAGTAGTACCTTCTCTTTTGGTGTCATTCAGATACCAAAGAAGGGGGTACCCTCTGGATGCTGTTTTTGTTTAGGATGAAATGATTCAAAAAACTTTTCAGCGGATCAAGACGAAATTTAAGATTTCCATGCTTGTTGGAAACATTTTTATAGTCGAATTGGGTGAAATTGGATGAAAATATCTTTAATGTGATGCGGTACCGTTGTTTGTTTTATCCAGGCTAGGCGGTTTAAAAAAAATATCGGATGAAATATTTTTGGGAAGTCCAAAGGAAAATCATTCAAGGATGACCAAAGACAACGTACTAATTAACTTTAATATGATGAATAGCTAATCTTTTAATTTGCCGCCCCGGTGGCGCAGTGGTCTGAGCGCTGGCTTATGACCGTTCGTCCGAGAAGTATCTGGGTTCGAATCCCGGTGAGGCATGGATGTTGTGTTTGTCTTAAGGCACTGGCTCTCTTCCTTTCCTGGAAACAGTGACCCTAAATTAAGGACAGGTGACTGCCTACAGCCCATTGAGTTGCTCACTGTGGTCGTTAAACCTTCAATAACAATAATAAAAAGCTTAATATTAAATTGTGTTCACGGAAAATTGTACCGAATTTAACTTGTTTTTTTTTTTTTTTGATTGGAGGTTTAACGACCACCGTGAGCAACTCAATGGGCTATAAGCAGTCGCTCGTCCCTAATTTAGGGTCACTGGTTCCAGGGAAGGGAGAGAGCCAGTGCCGTAAGACAAACACAACATCCATGCCTCACCGGGATTCGAACCCGGACCCCGTTCGGAAGAATGATCAGAGGACATCGCTTAGACCACTGCGCCACCGGGGCGGCATTTAACTTGTCTGCAAATATCATGCATGTCTAATAATGATATGTTTTGCATTACGTTACTGTTGTGAAACTTGTAGATTCTCCTGCCATAACGGTGTACAATCATACTTGGTCTGATATTTCTCATATTCAGAAACCTTATCACAGACTGGATCACAGCACGCTGACGGAATGATGTGTTACTGTCAGCCATCTTTTCTCACGTATGTTTGGTCACATGACTGACGCTGGTGACGTCATTCGGCATTCATAGCCACAACGAGAGATGGCACTATCTGTCTACGAACTATCATTCTCCCAATGCTCAATCTGCCTGTGCAATGCAGCTTCGCTCATTAATTTCAGTTTAACTTATGTATGCTAAAAAACCACACATATGCATTAGGCAGAAAGCCCCTCTGTTTGGAAAACGAATGGAGCTAACTCAGACGTCTAACAGAGAGATCATAGCTCTATTCTTTCTCCTCATCCAACTGAAAACTTTACATTTTCTGTTTTCTTTTTTACAACTCTTTTATCATCAGAATAATGTTCTGTTTTCCCAAATAAATCATCCCATCGGACTTGCATTATTGCCTTTCCATTTAGCTTTACTCTGGGGAATCAGCTTTACTGTTTCACGCGCTTTAGAGTAATTCATCCTGAAATATTGTAGCTCATTTTGTAACATTCTTAGTGTCGGAAGATAGCTATTCCTACAGTTGAAGGTCGTGAGAATAGCGAGAGCACAGCGTAAGTCTGTCATAATGACTTGACATGGACGCTGAACCATTTGATGCCTTTTTAGTGATTTTTCAACGATGATTGTATTTAGAAAGTAACTTATCATGTTTTTTCTGTATCTGTTCTGTTTACTTGTGTTTATTCAATGTGCCTTTGTTGTGTAACTTTGGTGATTTTCAGTGTATATTTGTGTTCTATTGCATTTATTTTGCATTGTAGTAACAAAGTGTTTACAGTGTAGTCTTTGCGTTGTGTTTTGTTTCGGTCCTTCACATTTTAAAAATATGTTGTTTTAATTTTGTTGTTGTCGGTTAAGTTTTAGGTAGAAATCTTATTAACTGACCATATGTTATCTCCTTTTCAATATTCAATCCGCAATAAACCAGGATTAGGCCTACCGTTTTCAATCAGATACCATGCAACATAAGAAAAAAAAAAAAAACCTTGGCTGTGTAATAGGGTTGAGCGAAAAAACACTTTTTTTAAATTTGAAACGTCACCATGGGCAATAGTTGGGATTTTATTACTGAAATGATCCCCCGAGATATGGATGACATTATTCGATATCTTAGGCTGCCCCAAGAACCTCTAAGTTTGAAAGTTATAGGGAAAAATGTTTTAAAAACACCCGCTTTCTTCATTTTGTAAATATAAAATATATTTGCAAAATATAAAAAAATACTGTGTCACCATATTACAGTAGTGGCCAAAATTGTGGAAACCTTTTGGAAATAGTGTATTTTTGAGGTTTGATGGCTCATAACACCACTTTGTTTTGGAGTAATACCATAAAATTCTTTATCAATGGAAATATAATTTCATCAAGAATGTAATGCAATAACTTTTATGAAGGGTTTTGTATTACAACAGCAGTTATAAAGAAGAAAAGTGGAACATATAGAAAAAATGAGATATACACAAATTCTCACCATATCAGTTAATACTTAGTTGGGTAACCTTTAGCGTTGATTACGGCCTTACAGCGCCTTCCCATGGAGTGAACCAAGTTTTTTAGTTCTGCAGCTGTTATAATGTGAAACCAAGATTGAATTATTGCTTCTATTAATTGGGATTTATTACTGGGTTGCTTCTGACTAATAAGTTTCTTTAGTCGGCTCCATACATTTTCGATGGGGTCACGGTCTGGGCTATTCCCAGGCCATTCCAGCAGTGGAATATGATTATCTTGAAACCATTTTTTGTACACAGCAGCAACATGACATGGAGTTGAATCCTGTTAAAATATAAATGCTTCATTATCTTGGAAAATATCACGTGCGGAAGGCATCATTTTGGGCTCAAGTATTTCATTAATGCATTTTTGGCCATTTATATTCCCATTAATCACGCAAATTCTGCCCATACTTTTTGATGTCATACAACCCCACATCATAACACTAACTGGGTGTTTCATGGTACATGTAATGCAATCAGGATGCAAATCTTCTCAGATTCTTCTCTTTACGTATTTTATGCTATCACTACCAAACAGGGAGATTTTGGTCTCATCACTCCAAATTACATTGTTCCGCTGTCCAGTTAACATGAGTTTATCAAAGTTTAATCTTTTCAACCTTTGTTTGAGAGATAAAAATGGCTTTTTTCGTGGAATTCTAGCTTTTAGACCACCTGTAGTCTGCACCGAACAGTTCTTGCACTCAACTTCACATTGCATTGCGCCATTTAATCTTGCATACACCCAGAGGATTTTCTTCTGTCACCTAGGCACAGTCTCGTAATTATTCTATCATCACTTGCTGTTGTGCACCTTTTCCTGCCTTTACCAGTCTGGCTTTGTAGTGATTGAGTCTCCTTATACCTCTTCAAAAATTTAGAAATGCCACCTTTGGTTAAGTTTCCACCAATTTTTCTTCTAATTTCTTCATAACTGAAGCCTTGTTCACTTAATAGTACTATTTTACATCGCTTTCTGGGTGACCAGTCAACTCTTTGCGCCATTTCTTTAATTTTATTACGTTTTACATGCTCATTAAATGAAAGAACACACACACACACACACACACACACACAAAACCAATCAACTTGATAGCAATCACATAACACACTGACACATGTTCTCCTCTCAGCTCCAATACATGCCATCAATAGCTGAATCCTACTGTGACCTGATTGGCTCATTACCAAAACAAGATGACACCTGATTGGCTCATTGCCAAAACAAGACGACACCTGATTGGCTCATTGCCAAAACAAGACGACACCTGATTGGCTCTCTAAACACTCATTCTCATTGGCTATATTCAAATGAAGGAAAGCTACTTCATATCAACCTAAGCAACTTGTGCTTCCTTTTTCTGGTTATTTGGCTATAACTTTTCATATAATACAGATAATTGAACAAACTTTGTTGCATTACATTTTTGATACAATTATCTTTCCACTGATATATAATTTAATGGTATTACTCCAACAAAAAGTAGTGCTATGAACCATCAGACCTCAAAAATACACTTTTCTAAAAGGTTTCCACAATTTTGGCCACTACTGTATTTAATATAACCTTTGAGTGTATAAACACTGGTAAAAATTCAGCAGACGTGAGTTAATTTCTTTGGCTTCCCCAAAGAGCTCAAAGTTTGTCATATTTCTCGGAAAATAGCATGATAAGTTACGTAAATATGATAGACACCAGTCTTACCTAGTAGCATAACTTGAGGAGTGAGTTTATTTCACTTGGAAATCAGACTTTTTTTCAAAACTTGGCATCAGCTTCCTATCTAAATTTTTTGCTCTTATGAATCCATCTCTTGCAAGAAGGCCGCACACGTGAGTAGAAGAATCTGTTACAATCTTAATCATCCTCTCTACTGCCTGAGAATGGCAGGGTATTTTTGTAAATTTGTAGCATGAACTTGGAAATTTATCCGACTGTGGTAATTCCAGAAACTTATCGTCCTTCCATTTTCTGTGTGATGGGAGGCTTGTGACACGCCTACCGCACAGGACGCACATGAGATAAAGGCAAATAGCAGTGAGAGAACATGCCAGTGTAGTATAGTGGGTAGTACTCGGTTCTCCGGAATTCCGCCCCTGGCGTAAAAATGATGAAGAAATTTACTTCGTCATAGGCTCAGTCACAATACACTCTTTCCAGTCGATTAAGTCGATGTAATCATTGCTCTGGGAATTCAGCTTAGGAATCCGAAACTTCC
The DNA here is from genome assembly GCA_039090855.1 of Macrothele yani. Classification (NCBI taxonomy): domain Eukaryota; kingdom Metazoa; phylum Arthropoda; class Arachnida; order Araneae; family Macrothelidae; genus Macrothele; species Macrothele yani. The sequence continues at coordinate 25,373,429 of CM077015.1, forward strand.
TAATGGTAGTTGTTTATTCGGGAGATTTCCTGGCCTTCATGATACGTTGAACAGCAAGCTCACGGACATACCTTCTGTCGTCAAACAACATTGTAGCGAGCAAGTTTTCTGCAAGGGCAAACTACGCGTTGTCTTGGACGACTCTTTTTACAATTCCTTTAAATTATCTGGAAGATACTGAAACCGAGATATAAAAAGCTGCAAATTTCTTGGACCATCTTTTACAGGTACCGTTACATTTCATCGTGAACTACGATGGTGCATATACTTTCATTACAAAAGTGGCTAATGAGACAACTTGTGGTGTTGGATCACTAGTTCCAACATACAAACGCAGAATGAGATTTGCGAGGGTCTTTCAACGGAAATGTGCAAGTTTTCCAGGATCCCGATTTATCAGATCTTGTGGGCAATCACCTGCAGAGACTGCCTTACAAATTTCCCACAAATTATGTTGATCCGAGCTAAGATCTCCGAAGTTAATGTCTGAATGAAACGAAATTTTAGTTTTCTGGAAATTAACGATAGGAAGGTTTGCGCACGTCTTCAGACTCTTCTCAATCAATCCGCTAAATCCTCTTGGACCTGATGTTTTCCCGTCGAGTGCTTCAGTGAGGTGACGCAAAGGCAGTTCATTAAAATGAAGTTGACATATAATCCAGTGTACGGAAGAATTTAGCTTCTCTTCAAGGTGTCTAATGATACCTTCATTTGTGCCGGTATTCGTCACTTCTCCGTCACTTTCAATAAAGACTAACTCCGACAAGTCAGAGGCCTTCTGGTCCAATAAGTTGAAGATACCGTCGGAAATGTCCTTTGCATTCTTGATCTTCGATGCGAAAATGCCCCAAATAGACCAAACCCGGTTCTTCAACAAGTATTATATGGTCCTCCCATTCTTTTTGCTTGTGCCACTTGCCATAATCTGCCTGTGTAGTCGTAAGAGTTTCATTTCTTCTTCCGTCCAAAAATAGAGCTACAATCATGCGACCAGTCGAGTTTACCTCATCTCGAATTGTTTGACGGGGTTTTTCCTTTCTCGTCGTACTTTATGCCGGTCAGTAACAGGTGCATTACATTCTTTCGGCTGAACCTGTCTGTCCACTTACATCATGAAGCAACGCCGACGCAAGGTCAGCTGCCGCTCGATTGCTGATGCCTCGCCTATCTCATTTTCTAGAAAATGCAGACGTGGAGGAAAATCATAATCTTTCTCCGAGGCCAACAAATGACTAGGTCCCTGTTCGTCTGGTTTTGCTGAAGAATTCATATTTGTATCCTTTTCTGAAGTATCATCCTCGAATCGCAAAGCCGATTACAGTCATGCAGTTTTCTGCAATTTCCTACGCACACAAACCATTCTCAATGCAAATTTCATGAGTTTTAATTAACTTTTCCACACTGCCATTCCTACTAGTATCATTACCCTTATCAGAACATTTTTAGATATCATTTGAACGCCTACTATTGCACTGACATTCCTCAATGGAACAACGTTCTGTCTTGCACTGATAGAGATCGAAACAACACTTAAGTCATTCCAGAAATCACATTGCATATCAAGAGGTTCAGAATTACTAGGATCGCACACTACGACTGCTATTCCCTGAAGCTTCACTTTCAAACGTAACCACAAAATTATCTTACTTTCAGAACTGAAGTCAAACATGTTTTCACTTAAAACTTCAACCGTATCATTATGCACTCTCTTTTCATTTACCAAGCATTCATTAGTCCATTCACTTGCTTTATCCTAATGCGTTATTTTTAGTTTACCTCATACGCAGCACTTCGAATCCACGTTCATTCATTTCTTCAATCAGATCATTCAAGTTTCCATTTATTCCCCATACACAGTCGTATCAGAATAATATGACCACCTACCTAATAATGAGAATAACCACCCTTGTCCCCGATGACAGGCGCGAGACGTCGTGGCATGGACGCAATGAAGCCCTGCAAGGTCTCCCGAGGCACGCGTGCCCATTTGGACTGCAGCAGAGCAGGGAGGTCCCGGTGATGACGGGGTTGTTGTTCGGAACGTCGAACCTGTTGATCCAAATAATTTCACAATTGCTCTATGGGATTGAGGTTGGGCGATTTCGCCGGCCAAGGGAGAACGGAGAACCTGTTCTTGGGACCAGTCACGCACCCCTTAGCGACGTGGCACGACGCATTGTCCTGTTGGTAGACACCATCATTACCAGGGTAAACGTCCAACATGAAGGGATGCATGTGGTCAGCGAGGATGGACGAGTAGCCATTGGTGTTCAGGGACCCATCCAGTGGTACCAGCTGTCCCAGGTCATACCAGAAAAACATCCCCCAGATGTGCACCGTGCCACCGCCCGCCTGTACTTGACCAACAAGCGTGTCGGGGTGTTGGTTCTCGTGTCTAACCCCGTATTTTCCACCACCCGTCAAACTTCTGTGGAGTAGAAACCTCGATTCGTTGGAGAAGGCAACATTTTCCCACTCTTCCACTGTCCGATGACGGCAGTCCCATGCGAACTGCAGGCGTCGTTGATGATAGACCTGAGTTAACGTGAGTGCCTTGACGCAGCGTCGACTCCAGAGACCCATGCGTAACAGGGTTCGCTGTACTGTTATCGGGGACACGTACCTGGGTGTCCCAGCGTTCATTTATGTGGTCAGTTACCGTACTTTTGCGCGTCGATTGCCCTTTACCAGTCGACGGAGGTGACGTTCTTCTCTGGTGTCGATGGCCTTTGGGGCTCCACACTTATAACGTCGGGAGGTACTAGGTGTGCTAACGATCCATTCTTGGTGCACCCTTACTGCATCATCTCACGAACAGTCCACGAAGTCTGTTATTTCTGAAATGCTTCCACCCTTGGCGCGTTAGCCGATGATCGTTCCTTTTTGAACGTCCGTCAAATCACTACCTTTGCCCATTGTGCTCACGTAACGCACTATGGCTCATATGTCCTAACCGGTCCCTTATATCTTCGTGTGGTCGACCTTATCACGTGCACTCTGTGACACGCCTGGACGGGTACATTGTGATTTCGGTGGTGGTCATATTATTCTGTTGCAACCGTGTATGTCCTGTACACCAACCTTTCATTCTCTCTGTTCAGATCTCTATCTCCTATGCCGTTGTTTCCATCAGGACGTCTCTTTTATGGGCCAGACTTCTCAAGCATTATAGGCACAACATAACATATTCCAAACTTAAGTGCTTATTTTTTTAGGTCATGAAAACGATAGAAATAGATCTGCTAGGAATCATCCATCCCACAGCTGAAAGTTCCAGCTGATCATTGCACCTAAGGATTCTGTGTTGGAGTCCAGTTCTCTAACAACATGGCTACCAAAACATAATTGACTCCAACATTTGAAATTTGAAGAAGCCAAAATCACTAGTCACGTGTGGTAGTGCAATAGTGCCTCTTGAATGCGAACCTGTTTCCTAATACCAGGGTGAGTCCGAAGTTCGTAGCGTTTTGGGGTACAATGTTCAGTCCGGTACCACATGTCGATCACGTATGTCTATTCAGCAAAATACAATCCATCAGTCTATTGCCCTTCGCCAACGTTCAGTCAAAGATGCAATGCCGTTGCGATACCAGACGGCTGGCTTGGATGAAAAAAAAAGTCAGTGATGCCATCTTTCACAGCCTCCAAAGAATGGAACTGTCTGCCGGCCAAGAAGTGCACCATGGAACGAAACAGGTGAAAATCTGAAGGGGTAAGATCCGGGTTATAGGTTGGGTGTGGTAGGATTTCGACGTCATCCAAATCCTGAATTTTCTGGCGGACAATCCGTGATCTATGACATGGGGCATTGTCGAATTGCAGGAGGACCTTCTTTCGTTTCACCACTGCCGAGTAGCGCTGGCGTATAACGTCGTATACGTGTTTCAGCTGGTCGGCATCCAGGTTTCCATCGACGGCCCGATCATGTGGCAAAAGCTCCCAGTAAACAAGACCATCGAAATTCCACCATACACACAACATTATCTTCACTTCAAAACGCCCTCTTTGAACCACTGTTTGAGCCTCATCCCCTGCATTGGTTTCCGGTATGAGGATAACGTAGGAAGACCCACTTCTCATCATTCGTTACGATTCTCCGCCAAAACCGGTCGTCACGTGGATTTTGCAGCAATTCTCGGCACAGAGTGACACGCTCCTCAGTTTGCTTTGAGCTCAACTCATGGGGAACCATTCGTGGACGTCTGGAAGTGCAAACCGAGCTGGCGTAGGTGACGAACGATGGTGGTTTGTGATGCACGGACCTCCTCTGCTGATCGTCGGGTGCTGGTTCCTGGGTGCTGTTCAACAGCTAGATGCAGGGCTTCGGTGTTGATGGTGACTGGTCTCCCACACCTCGATTTGTCAACGAGCTCTGTGTATCTGGACCGGAAGCGTTGGGACCATTTTCTTGCTGTTGCAGGGTGCACTGTCCCCTGAACTTCTACACTACAAATTTCCTCCGTGGCAGATATCGCATTCAACTCTTTTTTCCAATAATGACGTAGGAGTATACACGAACAACAAGTTTCTCCTCCGACATTAAGGTCTCGTATGTACGGCACATACACATGTTGGGCCCGGCGCAGGCCTACCTGTTTGAGCAGCGGAGAACGTCACACAAGTAGGTGTGGGACACATTTCACCTTTTTGCCCATGTCCCACCTGTTCGGCGGAGCTTCTCCATTTGTACCGCGAAACGCTATGAACTTATGACTCACTCTGATAAAAGCGGGTAATATGGAAACATGGGAGATTTCACACACACACACACACACACACACACACACACACAAAAGACGATTCTCAGCATACCATTTGTTTCTTTTAAATTAACTGACTTTTCATGAATCCAATTTATGTAGTGGCATGGTCCATTGTGTGCACACCTGGATAAAGAATTTTTTTTTTCCAAACTTTCAACACATGTTCCACAGAAAACCTGAAATAAAAATCCTTGGTGCGGTTCGTACCAAAATCCGGTTGTAGAACTGTGTTCTTCTTCCTTCCTGTACACCCAGAGATGAGATGGAATTCACTGTGATAAGAATAGAAGACTGCACATCGGTCGATTCCTAGCCGCTTGGTATCTGTGGGTGTAGGACCTGTGAGTTAACAAGGCTCCACAATTAGATGCTGGAAGGAACGTGCCTAACGTCAATTACCTGAGAATTCTGAGCTTAAGCAATTTGTAAATACACTGACGGAAAAAAAAATCCCAACACCACGAAAAAATAGTTGTAGAGGAATGAAATGGTGGCAATACATTTGTACAGGTAACATATTTAATCGATTAAATTTTCAAGATCACAGCTTATTGTAAGCGCGAGAAGAGCCATTTTAAATGTGAAATGCTGGTACATTAATAACCAGTGTAACCGCCAGAATGTTGAATGCAAGCACGCAAACGTTCATGCATTGTGTCGTACAGGTGCTGGATGTCAGTTTGTGGAATGGAGTTCCATGCCTGTTGCACTTGGTCGGTCAATACAGGGACGGTTAATGCTGGTTGGGGGTGACGCTGGAGTTGTCATCCAATGATGTCACATACGTGCTCGATTGGTGAAAGATCTGGTGATCTAGCAGCCCACGGCAACATGTAGACACTCTGTAGAGCATGTTGGGTTACAACAGCGGTATGCGGGCGAGCGTTATCCTGTTGGAAAACACCCCCTGGAATGCTGTTCATGAATGGCAGCACAACAGGTTGAATCACCAGACCGACGTACAACTGTGCCGTCAGGGTGCGTGGGATAACCACGAGAGTGCTTTTGCTGTCATAGGAAATTTCTCCCCAGACCATAACTCCAGGTGTAGGTCCAGTGTGTCTCGGCCGCAGACAGGTTGGTTGCAGGCGCTCACCTGGCCTCCTTCTAACCAACACACGGCCATCACTGGCACCCAGGCAGAACCGGCTTTCATCAGAAAACACAACAGATCTCCACTCCGTCCTCCAATGAGCTCTAGCTTGACACCACTGACGTCGCAAACGGCAGTGGTTTGGAGTAAGTGGAATGCACGCTACAGGGCGTCTGGCTCGGAGCTGTCCTTCAAGTAACCGATTTGTAACAGTTCGTTGTGTCACTGTGGTGGCAACTGCAGCTCGAATTGCTGCCGCAGACGCAGTACGATGTGCCACGGCCATACGCCGTACACGGCGGTCTTCCCTCTCAGTAGTGCCACGTGGCTGGCCGGAACCCGGTCTTCTTGAGGCAGTACTTTCCCTTGACCACCGCTGCCAACAATCATGCACAGTGGCTACATTCCTGCCAAGTCGTTCTGCAATATTGAGGAAAGAAAATTGACCTTCTCGTAGCCCTATTACACGACCTCGTTCAAACTCCGTGAGCTGTTGGTAATGGCTTCTTCGTCTTCTTAAAGGCATTCTTGACTAACATCAACACACTACGTCGAATCTCAACGATAACTAACGCTCACGAACGTTACAGCGCGTATTTACAGCAAACCTGCTTTGCATGTTCCGAGGGGCGCTACTAGCGCCACACGTATGCGCCGAGCGCGAAATTTGCATAGACGTCATCTTACACATGTACTCTCACCGCCTACCAACTGTCATTTATCTAACACAACCCCTTCTTGGTGTTGGGATTTTTTTCCGTCAGTGTATATAAAACGAAAGCTGTGAAATTGATCTCCACATGCAGAAAGTTTAGACTAAACATCCAGAGGTGTTACATAAAATATTCCAGTAGAAATTCTGCGCCATTTCCTGGAAGGAGAAATGTGTAGACTGCCCAAATTTAAAAGGAAAAGAATAAAACGATAATTATTGGAATCAAAGTTATAATGAAGACGAAAAACTGTAATAGAAGTTATTACTATAGTCCGGATTATATGCCATTGCATATCCAACTGCATAGTTTAGCCATTTTAGACGTTAGTGCATATAAATTCATAAAAACCTTAAAATTGTCCATAAAAATGCATATTGAAATGCAAAAAAATCTTGCAGTTAATTCGTACTTTTAACCAAGACCGTAGCTAGCAGGGAGCCAGAGAGGGCTCAGCCCCCTGCAAGGCAAGCAAGCCGCCCCTCCCCCGGGAAATGAACGTTCTTGAAAATTTTCCGAACTTTTTTATTTTCGGTGATTTATAAACATTTCTGTTGTGTTTCAGTATACGCGTAAATACTTTACTTTATTTATTCGTGTATTGAACGTTTTTTAAAAACGCAAAATTTAAATGATACAGCGCCAACGATGGATTAATCAAAAGAACTTACTTCCGGAAGTGAATTAGGAGGAACAGTTGCACCAATAATTCTTTGACATGTGGGTGCTGGACATATTGCTGCTAAGAGTCAGGGAAAAGAGAAATCATTTGTTTTTCGGATAAACGTAAAGTATAAAAGAGCGTCACCCCCTTTCCCCCTCCCCCGAAAAAAGGCTGAGAGGTGGAAGCGTAATTGCGCTTACCGATGAAACACTGTTACTCACTTGGTAAGCGACTATGAGATGCTAAGCTGCTGTTAAAGAACTTCCAGGTGGTTTATTGCTTCCAAAGGATTTACACCCCTGTAGGCGATGTAAAACAGTGCTGAAGAGAAATCCTCTTGCACGCGAGAAGAAGCTTTCATCTTCTTCCTGTTCATTGTTTTGTAGTCAGTAGAACTGGATTTGTATGCGTGTGTGGGATAGAAGTGTTCAATGGTCGAAATCTGAGACCTTTTTGTTCTTGAGTGGGAAAGGGAGGTTCGGCTGTTTACCAGGGTAATAATAGTCTACCGCCGAGCACTGGCGAAGGAGAATGCGCGATTAAAGATGGAGAAGAAAGAGCCAAAATTTGGCATCCAAAACTCCTTGATGCCATTGCGTGGATTCCCGGAAGAGAACCAGAATAGTAAATTAAAACATAAACAGTTTTTTCATTCTAGTTGAGAGTTATCTTTCCTCCATTGATAATGACCCTGCAATTCAGACACTATCAAACTAATTCTGATAATGCGATTTATTTTTTTATATTTTATGAGAGTTCAGTTTTCTCCCCTTTCATACTCTGAATTCTTTTTTTTTCTTTGCAGCATGGAAAAATTGTTCGCTAATGAAGTAAATTAACAAAAGGATCGAAAACATAAAGCAAAACTTGCATCTCATTTATGGAGGAGTCTACTGTAGTTTTTTGTTGAACACAGAGCCCTTCATAAAGATGAGTCTTAAGCCCCCTCCAACTGGTCCTGAAACCTAGCTACCGCCCTGCGCTTAACTTGGGCTTATTTAGCAAGTTTACTTAAAACAATTAAAACCGGCTATAACGAAGTAAATTTCTCCGTCATTTTTATCCATGCTGGGGATCGAACCCGGGTCCCCTCATTCCGGAATAAGTCACTCTACCAATTGAGCTACTCGGACGTTCGTTGTCGCTGCTATTTGCCTTTATATCTTGTGCGTCCTGTGAGACAGGCACGTCACATCTCCCGCCCTCCCCCGAAAGAGGGCCGGGGCATGGCCCACGGGTCAGCCGTGACCATGAATCGTCGTAGGCAGCATCCGCTGAAGAACGTGCATTTGAGAACTCACAGTCAATCTAGTGTGTGGAATGCAACGTCACACACATTTATTTTTCGAAGCGCTGAAGAAGGGATTCTCTTATTTTTCGTATCTCGCGGTGTGGAAAGAACATCACACCATTGCGAGATTTTGAACGGCCGGGTCATCCGGAAAGTTCGGCCGCCATTATAACGAAGTAAATTTCTCCGTCATTTTTATCCACGTCAGGGATCGAACCCGGGTCCCCCATTCCGGAATAAGTCGCTCTACCAATTGAGCTACTCGGACGTTCGTTGTCGCTGCTATCTGCCTTTCTATCGTGTGCGTCCTGTGAGACAGGCGCGTCACATGGCTTTTATCTCCCAAGCACCAAGCAGTAGTGTAGTACTAATCGAAAAGGTACAGGAACACGTGGTGCCTGAAGTATTATAATTGGGAATTTAATTAATCTAGTCATGGATTTACACATCACTAGATTAATTAAATTCCCAATAACAATAATTTCCCCACTGCTATACACCCACCTCGACATTCTTAACAACAGTAGAAAAAGAAGTTTCAATGGACTGTCAAGTGACAATGCATTTAGAAACTAACTCTGCGTTCAAACAAACATGGGACGTTAATTCCACTAAATGTGCAGTTTCTCTGTTATGTTTTTTATTGGAAAATAATTACAGGACATTCTCATTTTAGAAAGAAAAAAAAGTTATGCTGTATAGGGTATACCGGTACGCTTGCCGGCTACAGAAATAAGTACCTGAACGCTCCGGAACGGCGTTCCGGTCCCACTACACTAAATCCCAAAATCTGAAAAAATAAGCAATAGTTCAAACTCAAAGAAATTCTAAGCTCGACTGATAGATCAAAGGATCGGCAATCCACTGCAACCAAGCGAATGAAAAAATAATAAACTACCTTTCTTCATTCACACTTGCCAGCAAGAAAGGCGGCATTAGAAATGTCCTCTGCCGGTAGGCTTTGTTTGATGTGTTTGACCCTCCGACTGAAATTTCCTTCCTAATTCTCACAACAGCTATGGCCAAATTCATAAGGAGCTACACACATACACAGCATGCTGTATTTAGCTTTGTGAACTAATTTTCGAATCTAATGAGCTTGTCATACCAAACTTTAACTGTGTCAAATCAACATAGCAGATCTCCCGGTACATGCGTTACGTTTGATCTGAGAATAAAAATGTGTTTTTATTCTCAGATCAAACGAAAATCAGTTTTGATAGTATGAGAAAGGCAGTTTTGACAGTATGAGTTAGCGACCAAAATGCCTAAAATTAAATCAAGTTATTTTAAGTACAATTAAAGCATGGATTTCCGTAAAGATTAAAGATTTAACTAATGAAAAAAATTGTGTACTTGCAATTGGTGAAAAAAAAAATAAAGAAAAATATCAAATCGCCCAGCATGTAAAAACCGCCCTTCACACCAAGAAAAAAATTGAGAAAATTAAGAACCATAGCCCAGTACAAGCGTAATAAAAATTATAAATCGCTGTTTTATATTTTAAGTGCATTTTTTGCGTAATTTAAGTGTATATTTTGCTGTTTTTTCAGTGCATATAATCCGATCTCTAGTTATTGCATACACTGAAGTAGCAAATTATTACGAGCATCTACCTAATAACATGTTGTATTAATGGTTGACAATGATGATGATGATAACGAAGTAAATTTCTCCGTCATTTTTGGTCTACGCCGGGATTCGAACCCGAGGCAGCTTATTCCGGAACAAGTCGCTCTACCAACTGAGCTACGCAGACGCTTATTCTGATTCCTATCTGCCTTTATGTCGTGTGCGTCCTGCTGGCAGGTACGTCACATCCCCCCCGAAAGAGGGCCGGGGGCATGGCCCACGGGTCAGCCGTGACCATGAATCGTTGCAGGCAGCCATCCACTGTAGAACGTGCACTTGAGAACTCCCAGTCAATCTGCTGTGTGGAATACAACATCACACATTTTTATTTTTCGAAGCGCTGGAGAAGGAATTCTCTGATTTTTCCTATCTCGCGGTGTGGAAAGAACATCACACCAATGCGAGATTTTGAACGGTCGGGTCATCCGGATAGTTCGGGCGCCATTATAACGAAGTAAATTTCTCCGGCATTTTTGGTCTACGCCGGGATTCGAACCCGAGGCAGCTTATTCCGGAACAAGTCGCTCTACCAACTGAGCTACGCAGACGCTTATTCTGATTCCTATCTGCCTTTATGTCGTGTGCGTCCTGCTGGCAGGTACGTCACAGTTGGGCAGCCCTTTTGCCTTCGAGATAACCTTGATTCAGTGACGAATGGACTCGACGAGGTGCTGATATCGTTCTGCAAGTATGTTCAGCCACGTGGATGTGATGGCGTCCGTCAATTGGCGAATGTTTGATGTAGGAAGATCTCTGATATGAATGTCAATGTCTTCCGAATGGTGTTCAGTTGGGTTAAGACCTTTGGACTGTGAGGGCTAATTTAGCACTTTCAAGTCACTGTGTGCACCTGGAACAACCGTGTGACGATCCGAGTCTTGTGGCATGGCCCATTATCCTTCTGGAAGTAGCCACAGAAAGCCCCATTCACATCTACTTGTGCGCCTGATCAGCAGTAATGTGAAGAAACTTCCTGCATCCTAATGCTGTTTCAAAGGTATTAAGTAGCCCGATACCCGTCATAAAAACAGACCCCAGACCATTACTCCGCTTCCATCAGCTAGTTTAGTTAGCGCTAAGTAACTGGGATCCATCGATCGTGTTGGTGATGTCATATTCTGGCCCATTCATCTGCGCGTGTTGACTTTGGAACGTGATTCATTGGACCACGTGATACTTTTCCAGTTATCAAGGGTCCAGCTTTTGTGTTGTGGTGCCCGTTGCGGACGACTTTGCTGGGTTTAAGCAGAGACGAGTGGTAACGAAGGGAACGCCTGCTGTTACAGCCCCTTTCGCACCAATGTGTGGCGGACTGTGTGTGCTGAAGTTTTTCGACACCGTGTTGTACTGCGCGGCTACTTAACGCAACGGAGCTTGTCTGTTACCTCTTACAATCATCTCCAGCCCCCGTTGCCCTCAAACGTCGACCAGTCGAGTGGTACACAAAGGGGAAACCATTCGTACCAGTGTGATAGCCAATTCGCACCAATGTGTGGCTGACTGTGTGTGCTGAAGTTTTTCGATACCGTGTTGTACTGCGCGGCTACTTAACGCAACGGAGCTTGTCTGTTACCTCGTACAATCCTCTCCAGCCCCCGTTGCCCTCGAACGTCGACCAGTCGAGTGGTACACAAAGGGGAAACCATTCGTACCAGTGTGATAGCCCATTCGCACCAATGTGTGGCTCACTGTGTGTGCTGAAGTTTTTCGATACCGTGTTGTACTGCGCGGCTACTTAACGCAACGGAGCTTGTCTGTTACCTCGTACAATCCTCTCCAGCCCCCGTTTGCCCTCGAACGTCAACCAGTCGAGTGGTATACAAAGGGGAAACCATTCGTACCAGTGGGATAGCGCATTCACACCAATGTGTGGCTGACTGTGTGTGCTGAAGTTTTTCGATACCGTGTTGTACTGCGCGGCTACTTAACGCAACGGAGCTTGTCTGTTACCTCGTACAATCCTCTCCAGCCCCCGTTGCCCTCGAACGTCGACCAGTCGAGTGGTACACAAAGGGGAACCCATTCGTACCAGTGTGATAGCCCATTCGCACCAATGCGTGGCGGACTGTGTGTACTGAAGTTTTTCGATACCGTGTTCTACTGCATGGTTACTTAACGCAATGGAGCTCGTCTGTTACGTCGTATAATCCTCTCCAACTCCGATTGCCTTCGAACATCGACCAGTCGTTTCCTCCCACAGGAAGACCGATTGTTTTGTTGTTTGTGCTCCAATTCTTGTACACTCTCGATAGAGTCGTTCTTGCATAGCCGAGGTTTGCCGTTTCTGAGATGCTTGCACCTACCCGCATATGTCATTCCTCTTTCAAATACGCCTATAGTCTTTCCGGTGTTGCCCCCACGTACACTTCGTACATATCTGAATCCTTTGTAGCAAGCTGTTTATAAAGCCGTGTCAACGTCATAGTTGCGTACGTCAGTGAGGATGGCACGTGTCTATTAGCCATTGGGTGTTCCTAATAATTTGCTACTTCAATGTATGAGCACAGGAAACAAAAGTGTGCCAAATATTTGCTGTTTGATGTATTGCATTTTTTTTAATATTTAAGTATACAGTATATACACACCTTAGAAAAATGTTGCAACTTCCGAATCTCTTATATGTCGCGACAGAAGAGCTAGAGGAATAACTGTTGCACGACACGGATCGCAACCAAGTGCAAAAAGTATTTATTGTGCAGAAAAATGCTCCTACACAGCAACATCAGATTTCAGTTCCTAGATACAGCGCTTTGGGTGTCGAAGGTCTGTACATAGCACAGCCAGTCAAAGTAGTCCTCAGCAGGAGGTTATACCATCTCTAGAAATAATGAGAGCACGAAACCTTCAAGGCATGCTCCCCACCATGTGATTGAGGGTGTTTTGGTCTAAAGCGTTCCATTCTTAAATGGTGGGATTCAGCAGCTTATCCAATGTGGGCGGCGGATTCCAGCAGCATGGCAGAGCTTGTTTGACTTGGTCCTAAGACTGCTCAGTGAAATTCACATCGGGTGATAGTGCTGGGCACTCTATCCATGTGATTGCTGTTGTCTTGAAGTACGGATACGATACCCTGCACGATGGGTTCGATCGCTGTCTTCCAATAGCGTGAGTCACCATCAGCTGTTCAAATTGATGGGGGGCACAGTTAGTAGGAGTACACTGTACCGATACTGCACAACAGTTAGATCGCACTGAAATGCTGTCAATTGCAGGCAGCGGCCATATACGACGCACACACAAAACATTACCAAATGACCGCTCTGTTAAACCCTTTTGGCAGGATATTGAAGGCATGCGGCGGGCCCTGACTCCCTTCAGAAACTTTTTTTACGGTTTTCAGGAATCATGATAATACTGCATTCTTCCTTGAAGAGAACATGGCACTAATTGCCTAACCTCCATTCAGCGTGGAACCTCGCCCACTTTAGTAGGTCACCATTGTAGTAAGGTGGGAGTGCTCTGCTTGCCATGACCACCTGAAGCAGCTTGCTCGATGATTGTCGTCGCGTAAGCTGTTTCTGATGAGTTAGGGAGACGTAGAAGATTCGGTAGTCAACACGATATTTTTACCTCAAGGATATTTTTACGAATCTCTGTGGTTCCCTCCTCAGCGAATGTTTTGGATTGAGGGAGATCATGATGCGGATTGTCCTCCATACTCTAAGTTTTCTGGTAGTGCCCTTAAGTCCGAGAGGCGTCAACAAAGCTTACTTACTCCCAGCTTTGTCGAACTTCTCTCAGAAACAGCCCTTGTTGGCCCAGAGCTGCAGCGCGACTGCGGTCGATTGTTGAGATCGTCGCATGTCCAACAGGAAACAGTGATGACCTTTGTGGACGACGGGCAAGCGACAGCCTCTACCGGTTAATTCGTGCGTTCAGAGGGTTGTTCTACAAAGTGCGTTCAGAGGGTTGTTCTACAAAGTGTTGGCCCAGAGCTGCAGCGCGACTGCGGTCGATTGTTGAGATCGTCGCATGTCCAACAGGAAACAGTGATGACCTTTGTGGACGACGGGCAAGCGACAGCCTCTACCGGTTAATTCGTGCGTTCAGAGGGTTGTTCTACAAAGTGCCTCAAACGACACGTACTATCCCAGGTGCAATGCAAGTAAGGTAGCAAAAAAGATAAGATAAGAAGTGTTTCACATTTATTTATTTATTTTTGACATGGCGCTAGTTATATAAATGAATTTTTAGTGTTTTCTTTGTATTTGTTTTTCTAGGAAATAATTTGCTGTGAAACGTTACGAGGCACTTTTTAATGAAGAAGAATTGGACTTTGAGGAGGAGCTGAAATATTCTTCGTTAGCAGCATGCCACCTCCCACTGACAGTATGCATGCGAACGTTACTAAGAGAAGTAACTTTGGTTCTGAAGGGAGAAGCTCAAACACAGTAGAGTGTGCTGATGAAGAGAAATCTAGAGCAAAAACTTCACTTCTAAAAGAAAATGCTAGAAACATCAGTGCCAAAGAGCCAGACACCATCACTAGGAACGTCATGGACGTTAATGAAGCACTTTCTGGCGAGAGATCTACTACACCAAGCAGTAATATCCCTCCCAGAGCTGATGGTTTAACGAAAGCCGTCTTCTCCACTAACACATCTTCTCCAGAAGCTCAGGCCAAAGCATATAAGTCGCGGAATGAAAGCGATCAAATAGGACCAAAAGAACTAAAGTCTGACAGGAGCTTGACCATAGCTGACTTCCCACTTCCAGAGAGGATAACAAGACCTGACTCCCCACTTCCAGGGAGAATGACAAGACCTGGCTCCCCACTTCCAGGAAGGATGATAAGACCTGACTCACGAAGTCTACAGATTCCAACCTCTAATACAGGTGCAAGACCTAAGGTTTTTCAGCGAGGTGGCACTCTGAAAAAGGCCACAGAGAAACGTAGCTCAAGGCTCAAGGTCTGGCAACCTCATGGGCATCTTAGTGAATATGAGAATACATCTTGTAAAGTAATAAGGCGGCAGACTTCTGTACAGAGTGCCACTCCAAAATCAATTGAGGAATTTACACCCTTAGCTACTTCAACCCCTATCTTTGAAGTTCGAATGAAAGGAGCCCTGAAGGAAAGGAAGATGGCAAGACAACTTGCTCGAGCTGAACGTCACGAACTTTCTCCATTCTCAGATGAATCTTTTAGAGATGAGAAACAGACAAGGAATGTTTGTATCTACAGGGAATTTCCATACAAGAAAGAAAAGTTTGGAAATATCACAGATGACATTTTTCAATTGGAACAAGAATTGTCATTATCATCTGGATCAGAGCTACCTCAACGACCGCCGCCGCCGCCGCCGCCGCCGCCGCCGCCGCCGCCGCCGCCTCCTCCTCTTCCACCTCCTACCCCAAAAGTGTGGCTGAGAAACGAAAAGGGCATGCAAGGGACAGCTTCTGCAATCACTGCTGCTGTAACCTTGGATGACCAAGAAGAGTATGAAGATATCACAGATGACATTTTTCAATTGGAACAAGACCTGACATTGTCGTATCTATCAAAGCTGCCTCAACGACCACCGCCATCTCTTCTTATACCTACTCCCCCCAAAAGTGGCAGAGAAACGAAAAGGGCATGCAAGGGACAGCTTCTGCAATCACTGCTGCTGTAACTAAGGATTCTACAGCCGTTGATACCGGAACAAATATTACTGCAAATATTCCTTCCAAAAGTAAGCTGTATAAAGAAACAGATGCAAAAACGTGCGCTTCTGTAAGCTCTGCTCCCAAAACTAAAGCCTCGATAAGTACTGCTGCCAAGACTCAGCATTCTTCAAGCACTACAACTAAAACTAAAGCCTCGATAAGTGCTGCTGCCAAGACTCAGCATTCTTCAAGCACTACAACTAAAACTAAAGACAGAGCAGTAGGTCGCTTCAGACATTTGGTACAGCCCATAGTTAGTGAGAAAACTGGCTTTAGTCATTTCCCCTCTATTTATCGAAATGTCCTTCACAAAGATGCTTCCTTCCCTAGATTCCATCAGCCTGTGCGAAGGAAGTTCATTTCCTCATGCATTGTAGGACAGGCAGGTACTCGATTTTCAAGAATCATTCCAACGGGAGCAAACCAAGGACTGACTAATTCAGAAATAATACGCTTTGCGCGAGATGCTACCAGTAAGAGAAAACAGATCGAGGAAAAAGAGCAGAGGGAAGCTTTTAAAGTTTATAATATCGTTAGAGGTATTCCAGATAGGAATGGTGATCTAAAAGCTAAGAAACCACAGGAAGCTAGACAAGAATGTGCCAAAGGAGGAGGTTCAGATGGAAAAGAAATTTCCCAAAATTTACCAGTAGAAAATGTTATACTGCTTGCAGAAATAGAAAAACTCAAAGCTGGCATTTTACAGGCTTATACCCCTTCTAGTCTTCAGAAGGAACCAATGCTACCAGCTAGTGATACCGATATTTTCGTTAAAAAGAAAAAATGGGATCAAAATCTGCCATCTAAAACTGCATGCGAACAGAATCTACTGAGTATCGGCGAATACACGAAACTTTCCAAGGAAAAGAAAACTGGGATTGATCGAGCAATGACAACGGGCATTGAAAGAAGTAGCAATCTGAAAATCCAGGAAGGCATGATTGGGTACGAAACGAATGCAGATAGATACGTAGAAAAGAAACTAGTGAGTCAAGAAGTAAAGTCCTCTATTGATGATGGCAAAGAAAAACTTAGTAAGACAGGTGACACAACTGCGCCTCTTCAAAACCAAAACGCAGCAACAGAAACTGTCGATGACCGTGCAACAGGCATTGTCATTCGATCAGAAAGAATAACACATACCTCGTCTAAATCTAAATCTTTTGGCACTCAGAAAAGAGGCAAATGCTCAAAACCTGCCCCAAAACGCACAGTTTCAAAGAAACGACGAAAAAAACGAAGTACCAAGAAATCAAAAAAACTCTGCCCAAATCTCCCGCTAAAACAAATCAAACAACAAAACGAGTACAAACTGACAAAAACAAAGAGTGTTTATCACCGGATTTAGACAAACCAACGGACGAAAATGAAAAACTCCAGGATATTCACTTTGTTCCGACAGAAACGGGTTCATCACTGAAAAGTGATCATCAAAAGTTGCCTTCCAAGAACAGAAATAAGAGGCAGCCCTCGGGATCTAAAACTTCAGCGCCTTCTTCTTCTAAGAAAACTACTAAAAGGAAGACATCGGCGAAAGCACAGATCATTTCGCAGCGTTATGATATGAGTTCAAAGGGAACATGGAGCAGACTCACGTCTCCTTGTAAACGGAATGGCAGATCATTTCCGGCCCGTCCTCCTGGAAGGCGAACATACCTGGATGATGTCATGTATCCAGGATACTTTAGGAGTGCTACTGGCACTATTCCGAAGAAACCAAACAGAAATACAAATAATTACGTTAGAAAGAAAGGATGTGAACAAAATCTGTCATCTGAAGCAGCAAATGAACAAGACCTATTGAGTGTCGGTAAAGAGACCAAATTTTCGAAGGAAATCAAAACTGGGACTGATCCGGAAGTGGCAACAAGCATTAAAAGAAGAGGCAAATGCTCAAAACCTGCCCCAAAATGCGCAGTTTCAAAGAAACGACGAAAAAAACGAAGTACCAAGAAATCAAAGAAAACTCTGCCCAAATATCCAGCTAAAACAAATCAAACAACAAAACGAGTACAAACTGACAAAAACAAAGAGTGTTTATCACCGGATTTAGACACACCAACAGACGAAAATGAAAAACTCCAGGATATTCACTCTGTTCCGAAAGAAACGGGTTCATCACTGAAAAGTGATCATCAAAAGTTGCCTTCCAAGAACAGAAATATGAGGCAGCCCTCGGGATCTAAAACTTCGCCTTCTTCTTCTAAGAAAACTACTAAAAGGAAGACATCGGCGAAAGCACAAATCATTTCGCAGCGTTATGATATGAGTTCAAAGGGAACATGGAGCAGACTCACGTCTCCTTGTAAACGGAATGACAGACCATTTCCGGCCCGTCCTCCTGGAAGGCGAACATACCTGGATGATGTCATGTATCCAGGATCCTTTAGGAGTGCTACTGGCACTATTCCGAAGAAACCAAACAGAAATACAGATAATTACGTTAGAAAGAAAAGATGTGAACAAAATCTGTCATCTGAAGCAGCAAATGAACAAGACCTATTAAGTGTTGGTAAAGAGACCAAATTTTCGAAGGAAATCAGAACTGGGACTGATCCGGAAGTGGCAACAAGCATTAAAAGCAGCAATCTGAAAATCCAGGAAGGCATGACTGGGTACGAAACGGATGCAGATAGACGTGTAGGTACGAAACGGATACAGATAGTCGAGAAATTGGAGAGCGAACAAGAAAACTCCTATAAGGATAACTGTGAAGAAAAACCTACTAAGGTCGATGGCACAACTGCGCCTCTTGAAAACCAAAACACAGAAGCAGACACTGGCGGCGGCAGTGGTGAAACTGAGCTTGCCATTCGACCAGGAGGGATGGCTCATACTGCCTTCAAGAAGAGGACGCATGTAAAGCCCGACGTTTCGCAAGCAGTGCGCGCAAATGAACCTTTGGCTGTGCAGGGGACTTCTGCCTCAACCAAATCTAAATCTTTTAGCACTCAGCGATGGGGCAAAGATATAAAACCTTCTGCCGAACGCCCTCAACTTTTAAATAAAAGCCAAAACGAATTGAGTAAAAATCAATCAAAGAAAACTCTACCAGAAAAGCCCTCGGGATCTAAAACTTCAGCGCCTTCTTCTCATAAGAAAACTACAAAAAAGAAGACATCGGCAAGCGCACAAATCACTTCACAGCATTATGATATGAGTTCAAAGGGAACATGGCGCAGACTCACATCTCCTGGTCGTCAACGGAATGACAGACCAGTTCCGGTCCGTCCTCCTGGAAGGCGAACATACATAGATGACATCATGTATCCAGGATCTTTCAGGAGTGCTACTGGCGCTATTCCAAAGAAATCAAATAGAAATACAGATAGTTACGTTAGAACGAAAAGATGTGAACAAAATCTGCCATCTAAAACACCAAATGAACAGGACCTATCGAGTGCCGGTAAAAAGGCCACATTTTCGAAGGAAAAAAAAACTGGGACTGATCGAGCAACTACATTGGGCAATAAAAGCAGCAATGTGAAAATGCAGAACGACCCGACTGAGTCTGAAATTGATGCAGATAGACATGTAGTCGAGAAAGGGGATAGTGAAGAAGCAAAATCCTCTAGGAAACTTACTGAGGTCGATGGCACAAATGCGCCTCTTGAAAACCAAAACGCAGCAGCAGACTCTGGCGGCGGCAGTGGTGAAATTCGATCAGGAGGGATGGCCCATACTGCCTTCAAGAAGAGGACGCATGTAAAGCCCAACGTTTCGCAAGCAGTACGCGCAAACGAACCTTTGGCTGTGCAGGGGACTTCTGCCTCAACCAAATCTAAACCTTTTAGAACTCAGGGAAGAGGCAAAAATTCAAAATCTTCTACCGAACGCCCTCAACTTTTGAATAAAAAACAAAAGGAACTGAATAAAAATAAATCAAAGAAAACTCTACCAGAAAAGCTCTCGGGATCTAAAACTTCAGCACCTTCTTCTCCTAAGAAAATTACGAAAAAGAAGACATCGGCAAACGCACAAGTGACTTCACAGCGTTATGATATGAGTTCAAAGGGAACATGGCATAGACTCACGTCTCCCTGTAAACGGAATGACAGACCAGTTCCGGCCCGTCCTCCTGGAAGGCGAACATACTTAGATGACATCATGTATCCAGGTTCGTTTAAGAGTGTTTCTGGCGCTGTACCGAAGACATCAAGTGATTCCAAAGCTAGCCAGAATCTGAAAAACATCAAAACTAATGCTGGCCGTGCGAGTGCTTCAGTTCAACCCAGAAAGCCGGTATCGTCTACGAGGAAATATTCACCGATAACAGGTCATTATGCATGGAAATGTAAGTACGCATTCTTTATGTTTCAATGGGATAGGTAGTACTCCTCTTTGAAAGTATAGGCTTACACTTCCTCTCTTAAACAGAACGATGCCCACACTAAGAATTTTAAGACTCAAATACATCATGAAACAAGTTCTTTACCATAAACAAAGAATTTGTCTGTATGTGTAACAGCGCGACAATGACTAGACAACGATGCTTGGTGATCGGAAACAGAATAATTGGTGATCGAAATGAAGGGATGTTTCATTATCAAATTTATTTCTTCCAAGATTTTCAATTCTTAGACCAATGATACCAAAGATCGGTAGTTTTCACAGGCATGAAGTCTAGAGATATGAAAGACTGTTCATGTCAGAGTGTCTGGGTAGGTTTGTTAAGTTTTCACGGCTTTGAGCCCTTGGATTAACACCCCTCATAATTCTAAATTTGAGGTCGAAGCCATTATGACCACGATTAGAGTGTGATTTCACTCTTTTTGCAAGTGGATTTCATCTGACCGAATATGGATATAAGATGGGTGTATCATTTCCAAATTCATCACACTGGATACTTGGAGGGCGTTCTTCATCATAAGTCGAAGCAGAAAAAATTGGTCCAGACGGAGATATCTGATTATGATAAAATTCGATTATTAAATCATGAAATATGTGTACATTGCAAATGAAATGCAGGTTCAATTAAGACTGAAATTCGACAGTGCTGAATGCATGTCTGACGACTTCTTGACTCGAGCGTGACATTTTCACTGATATCAAGGTAAATATCTTTGCAAACCCTTCGGCAAACTGTGGGATTAAGACAGCAAAACTGGTAATTGTGATTTTCAACGCTAGGAATTCGTCTAGGGGCAGGAGAAGATTAGGACGACCAAAGCAGACAGGGAATTTTAGTCTTGATGTCAACTACAAAGACACACATATTAATACTTACAGGGGAAACACCTCGTAAATTCCCTCATGAAATTATTCTGCTAGATCCTGGATGAAAGAGAGCTGTTGAAATAGGCATTGTTAAAGGAATTCAGTCGTGAGAGAATTTTAACAATTTAAAGGTGAAAAATCGTTTAAATTTTGCTGATGATTGAATGTAGCATGAAATCACGCTCAAAATGAGGGTTGTGCCAGATACGTAATTACGTTCCTTTGAAATGTCTTTTGACACAATAATTTCGACTAAATCACCTAGAAAATCATTCTGAAAATTGAAATGTTCACATGGCACATGACAATTATCCTAAGCAATTCATTTTTACATTTATTTGGTCACTGATCATCTACTGCGCAATGATATTGGTCAGTCCTCCTTGAGTACGTCCTTTTTAGGTCTACCCATTATTTTGACCCGTGAATCAATCAACACTGGTAAATCATTGTCTCCTATTTAAGACAAATGCTGGTAGGATACGGATTTCGGAATATCCCTGCCCCGCTTTTTGCTCTGTGTCAGGCTGTGGATAAAGGGGTATGGATGATGCGCCATGGCAATGGGTGTTAGTGTATCCTTCAGGATTACAAAAGAAGGGTAGGGCCTATCAGTGACTTGGGTTCCATGTCCAAAGACCTGAGTCGAACTGAAGTTAGCTTTAGATTTATTAATATACAACGGCGTGCTTGACACAGCAGCACTTTTCTGACATAGGTGCACAGAATTTTGCTGTGTCATTTCACAGCAAGAGCCCAGCATATAGATAGAAGGAAACGCTTCTTTTTAAGGAAATAACTTTACACACAGATATGAAACTCAAATGAAGGTAGCGATTATTACTCATAAGTACCAAAATAATCATTCCTTCGTTCCAAAAAATCCAGATAAAAGGAATGCGAGAAAGTGGACCACTTCTAGAGTTGTCCACCGAGAAATGTCCCGGTGGGCTAATCCGCCCATGTTTGCGGGAGTTGTATTGCACTGTGGCGTCTGGGTGGGCTTAAAACAAGGGGCGCATGAACTCTGAAGAAACTCCGCGACACAGGGGCTTTTGGCCATTACTCACAACATTTTAGGACAAAGTCGGTAGCCGGTAATTCCTTGGGTAAGGGAATTTCTTTAACGGGAGAGCAGCCACACATAACAGAAGCGGAGAGTTCGGTTAAAAGATTCCGGTCGTAAAGATGCTCATTTCAAGTGTTTAAACTGTGTGTAGGGACGGATATCGATAGGCTGCTGGACCGAAATGTAACTCAGCTCATCTCAGCAGGCA
Organism: Macrothele yani; assembly: GCA_039090855.1. Lineage (NCBI taxonomy): Eukaryota > Metazoa > Arthropoda > Arachnida > Araneae > Macrothelidae > Macrothele > Macrothele yani. Next base: position 25,395,728 of record CM077015.1, read on the forward strand.
TTATCTATCAAATTATTTAAAGCCAATAAAGGACAACCACAGCCACGACTAAAAACCGCAAAAGGAGTGTGTTTGAGGAAAAAAGTACCCTCCCTGCTGTCCCTATCTCTAGCAAAAATGCCAAAAGTGAACCATCGTTAAGAGGGGAGGGGGGGGATCGCGTGCGCAAGCTCTACCGTCAGGCGTTCCCTACTCAAGGATCTTTTCTGACTTAAAGAACTCATACAGGATCTGAGAACTACGAACGAATGTATCGAACAACCCAACTGAAGTTTAGAAATATGTTTTTGAGCATTAAAAGAAAGTTTCTGACAGCGAAAGAGACAGATTTAAGCAATGTCTTGATCAATAAAAAGAAAATTGAGAGCAATGCCTCGAGCAACAAAACGAAAAAGTCTTACACGGCATACTGGCAGTACAAACCATTTAATTTCCTGATTAAGACAGTATGAGGCAAACTTTGGTAAACAAATCGAGGACACAAACTCACGTGTCGATCAGTTTGCAATAGAGAATGCAAAAGTTTGAGATAAAGAGAGGCACGATAGAATTTATAACAACGTGGGTAATATTGAAAGGTTAATTGGGCTGAACAAAATCAAACTGAGCACGTTCAATTGGAAAACCAGCTACGGAGTATTCAAGAAAAGGCCTGTGCATTTTCTACACCGTTGAAGTGCGCAGCAGCTGACATCATACAAACCTTGTTTGAGGGTAGTCGTTGAAATATTTGTCACGTTTTTGCCTTAGATTTAGTAAACTGCATTTTCATACAGTTTACTAGTATTTGCTTCCAACACCTGATTGTTAGTATGCACATAATGTATGTGCCTGTGATTGACTTCCGTACCCTGCATTTCACTCCATAACGTTTTAGCACAATGAACAATTTGTTCACAGGTACTAGGTCAAACGCATTTACAGAATTCATGAAATACCTTATAAAAATCCTCATTCACTTCATAAAACTTTTCAGAAACTAATTTATTTATAAATAAATAAATAGTTTCTACAGTGCACTGTTGCATTTCAAAAGAATGAGGCGTTTTGCCACTACAAAGCAAAAATGGTGCCTTTGTAGCAAGTGTTATTATGTGATGGTTTTACAAAAGCGAATGGGCCATTTGTTGTTTCTGTTTTTATGATCTTTAGTTATGTAATGCAATTTTGATTCGTACTCTACCAATCCATTTTAAGCATTGAATTTATTTAACATGAGAATTAAGCTTATGATTTCAGAAGTTCAGAAAATCCGGCATCGAAGCCAGGTTTTCAAGGTTTTACTGTTTTTCTTTTATTCTATGAGTTTATACATTTTTGCATAAAGCACTAGGATATTGCATGTGATTCATTTTTCTGAACATTTTTGTCTAATATTTTGACTAAATGTTAATGAGTGATAATAATATACCACTACTGGAGAGGTGATGTACGCTTTAAAAATTCAACTAAAGTAATGAAAAACTCCAGTAAAATCTATCAAACATATTTTTTCTGTAAAAAAACCTCTTGATTCGTTAGATGAGAAATCTTGGTTGAAACATTTTTTACATGCAAAAACCAATGCAAACAAAATGCATTTGTATTATATTTGGGCTTATTTTATGAGATTGTATCAGCAGCACAACAAGCTGGAACTAAACCAATTGAAATTTTAGGTAAAACTATCGTTAGTCAGAGGCAGTATAAGTTATAATTTTATGATAACAGATGAGTCTAAGAAATTCAAACTTCTTTCCATTTGCAATAAGAGGAAATGTTTTATCACCATTGTATTTGCAGGAACCTTAAGTTAACTATGAAAACTGTTATATACAATTCATTATGCAGCAATTTTTCTTGCAATTTTTCTTGTATGCTTCCATGTGTTAACCATTTATCAACTTGAGCCCTAAAATTGTGTGCTGCCCGGAATACTGTAATGCCTTAAACTGTCTGTTCTTACCTTTTGAATTTCTGTCCCCACTTTTACAGACTAACAAAAGGAGGATTAGTGCCAGATCACAACAGGAAATTACTGATCTCGGGGCTTGATATCCATTGATATTCAAACGTTTCCTCAGGGCAAAAAATGCATTCTTTCTTGGGATGAGGGTGGAGGAGTGGGGGTGGGGGGATGTTAATCATACTATGGCGGTGTGATGAGCACGTAGGAGAGATTGTATTTAGTTTTATTAGTCCTCAAGAACACAATTTGTTTTCCCATTTCTCCTAACCTTACTTCTACACAAATTTAATCTACATTATTTTATTTTGAATGAACCAAATCAAAAATATTTTCACAGCTAAGTTTTTTTAACTAATCACATCTTGATCAACAATACAAGGAAGTGCTTATTTGGAAGGACATGCTAGCTATTTTATGCTACTGTTAAAACTGGAAATCATGGTTTTGTTTTAAGTGAACTTTTCTGTTGTAGTTCAAGGGTATGAGGAAAGAATGCCCACGGAAAGAATGTCCACGGAAAAAATGCCCACAGGAAAAACACCCACGGAAAGAACGCCCACTTCTCGAAAATAGGAAAAAATGCCCACAAGTAACTACAATGTAAAGGGCCCCAACACAAAATTGAGGCCCATTTATTTAATTCTAACCATATAAAAATTAATGAAGAGCCAATCGGAGTATTTATAAATAAATAATCTTACTTTTAATTTATATATATATATAAAGTAATGAAGATCCAAATAAGATTGTTAACTTTTAACTTCCTACTGTAGAGTAGCTACTTTCCTAAAATTCCAGTTCGGCTTTACTGTAATACATTTTTGACTATTCTTATTTTTTAAAGTAAGGTCTTAATTTTTTATAAAACTATGCATGTTTATTATTTAACTATATCAATTAAAAAATATGCATTCTATACAGATACTTGGGTGTATATGTATGTGTAAAAGCAGCAATGTTGAGATATAACTTTGTGTAATTTCTCTGCTTGCTGCCTCGTTGGGTGGCCAGCAAGCAGGAAGTCCCCTTCCCTCTCTCTTTTCTACAGCGGGGGTGGGGGAGGGGAGAGACTTCTGCCTTCTGTCAAAGTTGTTGTGGTTTCGCAGCTGGGAGATCGGCCAACGGATTGGCCTGCCAGCGATCCCACCCCAAGTAACAAGACATATATTTCATCTAAATTTATCAGTTGGCTAGCGGTCACTGTGGGTCCTAGCTATATGGAACATCTCCTCCCCGTGAGAAAAACTGCTTCGAAACTTGTGGCAGTATCAAGTTACGGGCTCACTTCTTGTGCCCAGAATTTAAAGAAAAATACGCACTAACACACATTCTCACTGGTGTAATATACATTTCCCTCATTCTGTGAGAGACATTTAATATTTGGTTGCCGGAAAACCGATTCACAGGAAAACTGCCACACATTGGTAAACTGCCACACAGGAAAACTGCCACACAGGAAAACTGCCACATGTTTTTCATGAAGGAGCTGTGCATAAATTGCTGTTCCTCCGAAAAACACTTTGAATGTGTGGCAGTTTTCCAAGTTTCCGAATTATGTGTGGCAGTTTTCCGAGTTTCCGAATTACGTGTGGCAGTTTTCCAAGTTTCCGAATTATGTGTGGCTGTTTTCCAAGGTGCCTAACGACGGGAAGGAGCTCTTTTGCTTGTCTGAATTTTCATGCCGGTTCATACTTAGGGCAACAGGCCACAGAAGTTCAAGGGGCGGGGCGCGGGGGGGGGGATTGCTGTTTCTTGGCCTGTATTGGGCATTGAATTGGGAACTCCAAACAAATTTTGGGAAAACATTCTACGTATGTAAGCCGAGCGAGAATTGTTGTGTTCAGAAAGGACGATATGGCGGGATTTTTTAATAACGCTGCTCTTTTACTTAGGCACTAAATTTTTACATAAATGTTTGTAATATTTTTCTTTTACCTTATTAATTCACAGGCCCTACACCTTCGCCTTTTTAACAGCTTTTAATCCGTCGTCTCCATATTCATAACGTTTACTTATCAACTCAATTTAATAGCATTACGCATTTTACTTAGGCACGAAATAATAATTCAAAGTCCCTAGGCCTAGGCCTTTTCGACGGTTTTTAATCCGTCGACTTCATATTCATAACGTTTACGTAACACATCAAATTATTAATATTGCGGCATTACTCAGGTAGAAAATAATGTTAGGACTAACTTTTAGGCCCTTCTAAAAGTTTTCATTCCGTCATTCCCATATTCGTAAAATTTACATAACAAGTATTGTCAATAATCAAACAGAAGTCATCGCTCTTTCCACGTTTGTAAGTGAGTCACGGAAAAATTCTCAGTGGCCGTCACCAGGAATCGAACTCAGGGTCTTCCAGTTACGCGCCGGATATGCTTCCACTGCATCACAGCTGTTCCTATTCCACGTCAAATGTCTGTATTAATTGTCAATAATATTGTGCTTCTACTTATGCACCATACATTAATTAATAGGCCGTCGGCCTAAGCCTTTTCAACAATTTTTCTTTGCTTATGGATAACCATAAAGTTTACAAAAAAGACAAGTAAACAGCTTTGCGCTTTTACTTAGGCATTCAATATTAATTACTAGACTTTAGGCCTAGGGCCAATGAATTAATAATTAGTGTCTGATTAAAAGTACAATATGATTAACTTCAGTTCATGCATAAACGTTATGAATATAAAACATCGTTAGAATAAAAACTGTTAAAAAGGCCAAGGCCTAGGACTTATGACTTAATATTTACTGCCTAAGTAAAAGCGCAATGCTATTGACTTGATTTGATACGCAGACATTATGAATATGAAGTCGGCGTATTAAAAGCTGTTAAAAAGGCGAAGGTGTAGGGCCTGTGAATAAATTAAGTAAAAGAAAAATATTACAAACTTGACATGTTATGTAAATATTTAGTATCTAAGTAAAAGTGCAGCGTTATTAAAAAATCCCACCTTAGGGTCCTTTTCCGAACATAGCATGAATTATGCTGCAATTCTCGCTTGGCTTACATAGAATGTTTTCTCGAAATTTGTTTGGAGTTCCCAATTCAATTCTCAATGTAGGCCAAGAATCGATAATACTTACCCCCCCCCCCCCCCCCCGCATACACCCTTGAACTTCTGTGGCCAGTTGCCCTGAACTCGTATGAACCGACACGAAAATCCAGACAAACAAAAGAGCTCCTTCCCGTCGTTAGACACCTTGGAAAACTGCCACATATAACTCGGAAGCCTGGAAAGCTGCCACACATTCAGAGTGTTCCTCGGAAAAACAGCAATTTGTGGGGCCGGCCCCTTGATAAAAAGCATGTGGCAGTTTTCCTGTGCGGCGGTTTACAGTGAACCTATTTTCGGTATTAAGACCCCCCCCCCCGCATACACTCGGATATGTTTCCTGGGTTTGCCCATGCCCGTAGAGAATTTGTTGAGTTGTCGTTTATAAAGCCTGAAATTCTTTTGTTGAGTTGTTGTAGACTACGAACATTTTTTATAAAAAATTACATTAAATATCGCAATGAAGAAAATCAGAAATTACGAAACTTTATGTGCCTCAGATAACCAACCACAGGAGACGTGGTCACGAAGCGGATAAAAACGCACTTTTTATACGGCCGCTTAAACTTTTTGTGGCCAGTTCTCCGGTGGCCAATTCTCCTACACCCATTTCCCTTATGTAGGTGAGGTGGCGAAGAAACCGCAATATTTATATGACCCCTAACGCTTTTTTGGCCAACAGTCTGTGACCAGTTGTCCGAACACCGTTTATAACAGACATAAAAACTTATCAGTCGACCGCATATTTTTCCCGTGGGCATTTTTTCCTATTTTCGAAAAGTGGGTGAAGGAGTTCTTCACCTCGAAGGACAAGAACTGATACCGCCGCGGAATCGAAGAACTCGCAAACAGGGGGCTAAAGACGGTGCAACACAATGGCCTATACTTTGAATGCTAGTCAGCTTTCGTCGTAAAGGTTACGTATGAAGACATAAAGTGATCCAAATATTACAAAACTTTCGACTCACCCTCTGTGTTAGACCTTGGATGAGAAAGTGTTACCATAAACGAGCAGCATCCCCTCCCCTCGACGATCTTGTTAGTTCACAACAGCAGTGAAATATCGTAAAATATAATTTATATAAACTAGCTGAATGCGCGCAAAGAAAAATTAATTGGAAGCAGTGCAAGTAGGATTTCTACTAAAAGAATTTCGAATAAAGCTTCTTCTTGAAGGAAACAATAAGTACATTTCTCTGTTGCAACAATTTGGAGGGGTTGATGAAGAATTAAATTTTTTCGGTGCTCAGTTCTATTCCGTGTTTTGTCTAACTCTTTAAAATGTCGTCCTTTATATCGTTGCTCCCTCGCTGATTCCTTCCATCTCCTCCAATTCTCTCCTGATGACTCCATGTTCAGGATCTAAAGTGCGTCTCAAAGGTTTATGGGAAATCGAATTTTTGGAATAACAGCTAAAGTGTAACAACTAGAAACAAATTTATGCATGGCTAAAATTAAAAGGGAATAAATATGCATTATTTAAAAATCACGAAATATTTACAGAATTAAATTTAAAAAATATACGGGAAATGATGCTGTTCTAAAAGTATATGGACAACTAATTAAATCGCATTTTTCAAGCATTTAATTAAAAAAAGCATATTCTAGCTCCGGGCATATGACGTAATCATCTTAGGACTTTAAAACGTTGGGGAAATTTTTCGTTTCCTATTGATAGTAAAATGTCACGCAACGCGCAGTTTTCTCAAGACGAGGTTGTTAAAATATTGCGTTTAAAGACCCAAGATATGAAAGTATTGCAGGAAGTATGAATCTCAGTATGTCCGGTATTTATCAAGTGATGTCAAAAAGTGATAATGCTGCTCCAAAACAACGCTCTGAGCGTTCGAAGAAGAAGACTAATCGAGATGACAGAGATTTTGTGATAAGCTTTGAGCCAAAATCAATATCTACGTCAAATGGTCAGCGGTTTTTGTTTTTTTTTCGTTTTCAGGTTTAAATGATTTATTGGACCTGGTGGTACAGACATGACAAACAGGCAGACAGAAACAGGATACAGATATTTCACAGCAACAAGTACAAAACATACATGGTTAACAGCATGCCAAATGATCAATATACACAGATATAGCCAGTGTTGATCATGTAACACATTGTGAACAAGTATACATCAAACAAATACACTGACGGAAAAAAAAATCCCAACACCACGAAAAAATAGTTGTAGAGGAATGAAATGGCGGCAATACATTTGTATAGGTAACATATTTAATCGATTAAGGTTTCAAGATCACAGCTTAATGCAAGCGCGAGAAGAGCCATTTTAAATGTGAAATGCTGGTACATTAATAACCAGTGTAACCGCCAGAATGTTGAATGCAAGCACGCAAACGTTCATGCATTGTGTCGTACAGGTGCTGGATGTCAATTTGTGGAATGGAGTTCCATGCCTGTTGCACTTGGTCAGTCAATACAGGGACGGTTAATGCTGGTTGGGGGTGACGCTGGAGTTGTCGTCCATGATGTCCCATACGTGCTCGATTGGTGAAAGATCTGGTGATCTAGCAGGCCACGGCAACATGTCGACACTCTGTAGAGCATGTTGGGTTACAACAGCGATATGCGGGCGAGCGTTATCCTGTTGGAAAATACACCCTGGAATGCTGTTCATGAATGGCAGCACAACAGGTTGAATCACCAGACCGACGTACAACTGTGCCGTCAGGGTGCGTGGGATAACCACGAGAGTGCTCCTGCTGTCATAGGAAATTGCTCCCCAGATCATAACTCCAGGTGTAGGTCCAGTGTGTCTCGGCCGCAGACAGGTTGGTTTCAGGCGCTCACCTGGCCTCCTTCTAACCAACACACGGCCATCACTGGCACCCAGGCAGAACCGGCTTTCATCAGAAAACACAACAGATATCCACTCCGTCCTCCAATGAGTTCTAGCTTGACACCACTGACGTCGCAAACGGCAGTGGTTTGGAGTAAGTGGAATGCACGCTACAGGGCATCTGGCTTGGAGCTGTCCTTCAAGTAACCGATTTGTAACAGTTTGTTGTGTCACTGTGGTGGTAACTGCAGCTCGAATTGCTGCCGCAGACGCAGTACGATGCGCCACGGCCATACGTCGTACACGGCGGTCTTCCCTCTCAGTAGTGCCACGTGGCCGGCCGGAACCCGGTCTTTTTGAAGCAGTACCTTCCCTTGACCACCGCTGCCAACAATCATGCAAAGTGACTAAATTCCTGCCAAGTCGTTCTGCAATATTGAGGAAAGAAAATCCACCTTCTCGTAGCCCTATTACACGACCTCGTTCAAACTCCGTGAGCTGTTGATAATGGCTTCTTCGTCTTCTTAAAGATATTCTTGACTAACATCAACACACTACGTCGAATCTCAACGATAACTAACGCTCACGAACGTTACAGCGCGTATTTACAGCAAACCTGCTTTGCATGTTGCGAGGGGCGCTACGTGCACCACACGTATGCGCCGAGCGCGAAATTTGCGTAGACGTCATCTTACAGATGTACTCTCACCGCCTACCAACTGTCGTTTATCTAACACAACCCCTTCTTGGTGTTGGGATTTTTTCCGTCAGTGTACATAACAGTATGCTAAATGACCAATGTACACAGATAACCAGTGTTGGTCAAGTAACATATTGAGAACCAGTGCCGAAAGACAAACACAAAACATCCATGTCTTAGAGGGATTCGAACCCGAACATAACTAGAGCAAATGGTCAGGAGCCAGCGCCTTAGACCAATGCGCCACCGGAGCGGAGGAGGCAGTGGTTTAGCCAATTTCGTAGGAACGGGAAGGGGGGGGGGTTACAGGGGTACAATGTGTCCTCCCAAATTTTGGTTGGGGAGGGGTACACTCATATCTACTGTACCCCTTAGATCAGAGCAAACATAAACAAATCATTCATAAAGAGTGAATTTTAAAATATATGCTGCTTATTGTTTTTCTTATTCATGGTTTTATTGTTGTTTTTTTTAAAGAAATATTTTTTTTTAATCAGAATCACGTAGTTGGAGGCATTTCATCCACCGAAAACTGGCCAACCATCTGGGCAACTCCAGCAAATTAGTCCGGCAGGGAAACGACTGCCGGCTTGAGCAGAAGAAAAGCACCGCTATTGTGACACCTACAGCTACTGACATTGCAACGGGTTGAATGGGAGGTCGAACCGGGAGGCGATTTCTTTCATCGGTACCCTACCCTTCTTCGTATTCGGCTCAACTTCGACAAAAGAGCCATATAGCTCATTTGAATTTCCGTGTCCAAGTCCCTTGGGAACACGCGCATCTTTCTTTACTCATTGGTGATTTGTCATTCCACCCCCTTCCCCCTAAACATTAGTATTTGCCTTCATCCTTCTTTCATTTATGACTTACGTTTTCTTCTATACATTTGCAGTGTTCGCATGTAGCGTACTTAACCAACCTCTTGGAAGACCTCCGTCTAGTCTGGACTAACTATTGAATTTTAAGTTCAATTCGAAGTTGGCTTAAAGTTCTCGTTCTTACCCAATAATGGCAAAAAGGACTATTGTAGATTTTTTTACTTTTAATAACCCAAAAAAAGCATGCTTTAATGATTTTCCTGGAGGCAAGATATCTGTCCATGAATGGGAAGATCAAAATTTAGGGAAATACACTGGTGTGCAAAAATTAAGGACGAAGATTAGAAATTAGCAAAACAGCGGAACGAGCAGGCAGAACGGACCGAAAGACCACTCAGGAGATAGACTAGGGTCTGGTACGGTAGGGCATGCGCATATATGCAGCATGACGAAGGGGGTGCCGGAAGGGTATAAAGCACACGGACGGTGTACGCTCAGCAATTCGGTGAAAGCCATTGCACGGTGTACATCGGTTTGAACGACGTCGAGTTGTTGCCACCGTGTGATATGGCCAACAGGCAATCCAGTAGACGACACCTGGATGACTTTACCCGAGGTCGCGTCATTGGGAAGTTGGAAGGAGGTCGAAGTGTGACTAGTGTGTCCAAGGAGTTCGGGATCGCTCACAGCATCGTTTCACGAGCTTGGAGAGCATTTCAAACAACAGGAACAGCTGTCCGAGAGTTTAGCAGTGGTCGTCCACGAGCAACCACGTCGGCGGACGACCGGTATATTGTCCTACAGGCGAAAAGAGACAGACGGCAGACAGTGGGAGAAATCGCAAGAAACATGCAACAGACAACTGGACGCCCGTTATCGCGTTTTACCGTGGCCAGGAGGCTGCATAAAGGTGGTCTATTTGCACGACGACCAGTACGGTGTGTGCCATTAACACCTGCTCATCGGAGACGGCGGTTTCTGTGGTGCCAGGAACACAAGAACTGGACACATCAGCAATGGGGTCGAGTTCTCTTTACGGATGAGAGCCGATTTAGTCTGACGAGCGATTCTGGACGTATACACATCTGGAGAGAGCAGGGAACACGCAATCACACCTCCAACATCATCGAAAGGGACCGGTTTGGAGGTGGCGGAGTTCTTGTTTGGGGTGGTATCATGCTTGTCAGCCGTACTGACCTCCACATCTTCCAAGGAGGTTCAGTCACAGGTGTCCGCTATTGTACCGAGGTTCTCCTGCCTCACGTGCGTCTGTTTAGAGGTGCCGTGGGTCCTAAGTTCCTCTTCATGGACGACAACGCTACACTTCATCGTATAGTGGCTGTCGCAGAGCTGTTGGAGAGTGAAGATATTCAACGCATGGATTGGCCCGCAAGGTCCCCGTACCTAAATCCAATCGAACACGTTTGGGACCTTCTCGGGAGACGCTTGGCAGCACGTCACCAGCCGCCAGTAACCATTCCGCAGCTGCGATTGGCGCTACAAGAGGAATGGGCCGCGATGCCTCAACAGCTCCTTGACAACCTCTTCCTCAGCATGGACAGACGTTGTAAATCCTGCAACGCAGTCAGGGGTGATCATATCCCCTACTGAAGACTGGATTTTTCTTAGCAGCCGCCTGTCACATGGACGTTTCTGTCTTCTGTCCAGTTGTGCTCGAAGCTACGTTTTCAATAAAGTGCCTTTGTATCCTTTGGATTCTTTGTTTGGACGGTTTTGCTTACTTGTCCCATATTCTTACATCTTGGGGATCTTATGGTATGATTTGAGTCGATGTTTAGCACTTCTGCACGACGTTACATTCGAAAAACCGTCTCGTCGTTAATTTTTGCACGCCAGTGTATTTGCATGTACCTAAGGCTAACGGCAAGTCTGCTCTTTATAGATGAGTGAGATATCGCTTTTAACTCTCCTAATAAGATAAAAATATTGTATAGTAAATTATTGTGCCTTTACTCGCAATCACAACAGGTTTTCATTTTAGAGCACGCCAGTAATAGCGTAAAACAAAATTAACTAACTACTAACTAAAGTGCGAAGTTTCTGTTAATAACTTTAAACAATATATACGGTACGGCTTGATAACATTGTTGATCAGTGTCTCATTTCTCTTAAAATTCCATGCATCTTAATGACCATATCATGTCATCATTTTTGCGCTGTTAAAAAAATTCAGGGTTCTAGTCGAGCTGTCCGCTGTTTGCTGGAGCTGAGCTCCGGCACTAATGATTTTCTGAGTTTTAAGATCTGTAACAATACAACGCCCGCACTTCTGATTTCCCATGCCGCTCGAAGAACTCCCATCACTCGATATCTCCATTGTCTCCATTTACCTTTGCACCAGATCAATGTTTTACAAATCAGTTGTCAACCTATGAATCGTTCAAAGTTTTTAATATAAACTTCATAATACTTCAACAGTACTATCTTAGCGGTTAGAGCAGTTTTTATCTTACTACAGTTTTACTTAATTGATGTAGACAAAAATTATAAGAAATTTAATTCGTTTTGTAAAGACTTATACACATTCGAGTCACATTATTGTGACCACCTCCTACTTTTGACGTCAACAGCTCGTAGTTACTGAATGAAGGCACGTGTCGTGAGCTGGCTTGGAGGGTATGTAAGGTTGGCTGTAGGCATTCTGAAAACATATCACTCGTTGCTGTCATGGATGAAAGAAGCGATTTATCATATTTTCAAAAAAGGATGATTATTGGCTTTCGGGCCAAAGGTGGCTGCATTTCTGAAATAGCGCAGTTTGTGAACTGTTCGCGAGCTGCTGTGGTTAAAATGTACTGTGATTGGAGAAATGGCACCACTGCGAATAAGCGACGTAAAAACTGCGGAGCACCATGTACCATTGATGTGAAAGTTGAACGTCGGCTTCGAAGGTGCGTGAGGGCCGATCGACACGCTACAGTGGAGTAACTCACTGGCCGAATGAACCAGGGGGCTACTGGAAGTGTGTCTAAAACGACAGTTCAGCGAACCCTGCTGCGTATGGGGCTCCGATGCAGACGGATGGTCACTGTACCTATGCTAACGAAGGTGCATCTGCAGAAAAGGCTTACATTTGCACGGCAGTATCGGAATTGGACCTCCTCTGATTGACAAAGGATTGCCTTCTCCGATGAGTCACGTTTTCTGCTTCATCAAACGGATGGGTGTTGGCGTATAAGGCGAGAAACAGCGGAGAATAAACACTCTTCAACCATTGCTGGAAGAACACAAGCTGGTAGGGGCAGCGTAATGGTCTGAGGAATGTTTTTGTGGCATTCTCTGGGTCCACTCATACTTGTGGAAGGCACTATGGACCGAATTTGTTATGAACCCATTCTTGCAGACCACGTATACCCATACATGCTGATTGTCTTACCTGGGGCGGATGGGATCATCCAGCATGACAATACGACATGCCACACAGCTAGAAATGTCCGAGAGTGGTTGGAAGAGCACGATGAAGGCTTCAAAGTACTTTCCTGGCCCCCTAACTCCCCAGACGTAAACCCAATTGAGCATCTGTGGGACCACCTTGATCGTGTTGTTCGCTCTATGGATCCTCCACCACGCACCCCCGGACAGCTGTCAGATGCCCTGCAGTCAACATGGCTCCACATACCCGTGAACACCTTCCAGCACCTTATTAAGTCACTCCCAGCCTGTCTAGCTGCTGTTCGCGCTGCACAAGACGGTTACTCTGGATATTAGCTGGTGGTCACAATAATGTGACTCGACTGTGTATAATATTTCCTGAAGAATCCCCCTTTTTCAAACACTGTAGCCAGAAATTAACTAATTATTAATGTTCCCTTGTCCCTGCTGAATATTTTAGTGAAAAAAAAAATGATAGCGCCCAGAAATTAACCAGAGAGAACATATAAAAGAGCTGTTACGTCATACATCTTTCTGATAACGAATTAAGAATGTGAAATTTTTATCAGCTATAATAATAATAATAATAATAATAATAATGGAAATAATAATAACATAATGATAATAACAATTTTTGTTCGTATTAAGGAAATTCTGATCAGTATACGTACTTTATAAAAAGTCTAGTATAGCCCCATCCTCCAAAAAATTCGGAGGGGTCATCCATAGATGGCTTAATCCTTGAGGTATACGGTTCATGGGCTTATACCCCGTAAATAAAATGCCTTCGTACTCCACTGTTTTTAGCTGTTCGAGTATCAAGTGCTACAGTTCATCGTCGTTCGCAGTCAAGTAAGTTTCATACCTATCGCAGTATGCTCCCTACACCGTTGTTAAAGCAACACCACAAAGAAGCGCGTCTTTCGTTGGCCAAATCACACATGCACTGGAAAGACAAACGGTTAACAGTGCTATTCTGCGATGAGAAGTTTAATCTAGATGGTTCAGATGGTTGGGCTTACTACTGGCATGACCTAAGACGGGAGCCTAGCTCTTTCTTCAGACGGCAAATAGGAGGGGGCTCTGTCATGGTGTGGGGGGCGTTCGGCTATAACGGTACGACTGATATTGCATTCTTGCAAGGTCGGCAAGCATCAGGTGACTATCCAGAAGTACTAGAAAGCCATTTACTCCCAATTGCAGAGACAATAAGAGGTGAACATTGGACATTTCAACAGGACAATGTTTTGATCTACACCTCTTCCTCAACTCGAGCGTGGTTTAGGCAGAACCAAGTGACTATTATGAAACGGCCAGCCAAGAGTTCTGACCTAAATCCAGTGGAAAACCTCTGGGGGACACTAGCACGTGATGCATATGCTAATGTTGTCAGTTTTCAACCGTCAATGAGTTAAAGTAGCAGATACAACTTTCCTGGTTTTCTCTGAAGCCAGAACTTTTACAAAACCTGGTTAAAAGCATGCCTGATTTTGTCTTCAATACAATTCGTAACAATGGATCAACTATTTGAATTTAGACAGGAAAATATCAATTGTCCGTATACTTTTGAGACAGCCTCATTTTTACATTTAATTTTTCACATAAATTCTCTGAGTATTATGGGTTTTTTTGTCATATTGTACATTTATTCTCTTTTAATTTCATTCCTACATACAAATTTGTATGGTTGTTACACTTTTTCTTTAGCTGTTATTCCAAAAATTCCGCTGTCCATAAATTTTTGAGACGCACTTTACATAGCATTCGTTCTTTTTCAGTACGCGTCCGAGCTAATGCAAACTTACCGTATTTGCCTTTATTGAAACCTTTGTCTCCTCAGCTGCTGCATTCTCCTCTCATTTTTAATTCTCCTCTTTCCGTTGACAGCAAGGCTTAATTTCTAAAAAAAAAAAAAAAAAAAAAAAAAAAAGTGCAGGAGCTGTAAGTGTAGGAGTGTAGGATGAGGCTAACATGCAGTACTACCGCAGCGAAGCCACAATTATTGGAATCGGCAAATTATGCCCATCATCACTATTTCTTACTAAACGTAGAATTAGTGACTGAAATTGCGCGTTTAAAGTCTTTGGCGAAAGGAAGGTTGATTTTCACCGCGCGATCTCGCTCGTGCGTCCTGTATCTCGGAACTTCGGTCCAAATTAACCTCTGGGTGTCAGAGTCATAAGCTTTCTTTTGCCTTTATCTCTTCAGCTGCTGCATTCTCTGGTGGTTCGTGGGATTTGGACCTATATCTTCCTCGGTTGTTCTTCCTATTGAACTACGCCGGCAGGCTTATCGCTGCTTCATTGTCCATTTAATTCAAACGTCACATTGTCCTTCCCCCTTTACTTGAGAAAGGCGAGTTTCGGGTCTTTTTTTTTATTATTGGGGGTTTAACGACCACGATGAGCAACTCAACGGGCTACAAATTGCCGGTCGTTCTTAATCTAGGGCCACTGGTTCCAGGGAAGGGAGAGAGCAGAGCCGTAAGTCAAACAAATACATGCCTCACCGAGATTCGAACCCAGACCATTCTCGGACGAATGTTCAGAACCAGGGCGGCCTTGGCGACCTTTTCATTACAGAAGTATTTATTCATTATTGCGTACGTTTGCGGAAGAACCATCATAACGGTTTTTTCAATCCTCACAGCCAATAAATCCTTTTTTCTTTCGGGCACCAATATAATCTTTCGTTTTGTCGATAGTGGTTTAGAATCCACACCTTCCTACTACGGAGCGGCTGTTATCCCAGTTGAACTACGCCGGCAGGCTTATCGCTTCTTCATTGTCCCATTGAATCACACGTCACAGACTACACACCTATTACAGTACCTTCATTACTGTACCGTTCAGCTCATTTTCCTTATATCTCATCACTGGTTTATTCTCAGCACTGTACAACATTGCTGGTCTTCCTGCAATTCTGAAAACTTTGCTTTTACTCAGCTTTCTTTCGCAGAGACTCCTTGATGCTTTTTGTCAACGCACTGACGTTGGTGACATCACATGGCTTTGCTGGTGTCATATGAAGGCGATTTTGGTGAATTTATGGACGACATCGAATGATATCCGTTTTGGAATGTTTGTCCTACCTATATGTAGTACTCTTACTAGTCATCTACCTCCTCAGAAATGCCAGATATTTCGAAAATCCCCAAAATTATTTTTTCCGGATGTTCTGCCTTTAGTCGATTTGTCAATGCCCGTAAGATGGCAGTTCGGATGAACAGTGCTGCTAATCTCGTTATGTGAATCCAAATTTTATTTCAATACACTTACAAAAATTCTAGGATGTTTCAGATAGTTCGGTGCTAAAATTAACAAATTTATAAGGCTGAGTTTTGTTTTACTTTTGTAAAAGTGGCGGAATAAAAAAAAATCTGCAACGTATTTTGTTCGAAAAATTTACGGAAAGGTGTAAGGCCTACGCACAGTGTTAAGATATTTTGAATATGATTTTTTTTTCCTTGTTTGCGCCTGCACTGGAGAAACGTCGAACTGTTTTGAGTTTTTTTTTTTCATTTCTATTTGCTTGATGTCCAAACGATTAAAGCGCAGAAACCCGAAAACTGACAATACTTCTTTGCTTCTCTGGCGGATCTAACAAAAACGAGGCTCCATATTTGCAATTCCGAGAAACTTATTGTAAAAGAAAACATACTAAATATTCCTATTTATTTCTATATTTCCTAAATGACGCCATAACTTGAATGAGAAGGTACCGACAAAGGCTTTTTCATTTAGCCTCATAAATTGCGCACCGAACCACTGATGTATTAAGGGGGTTCCTTTGAAACTCTGGATGCGAGTGAACATTCTCTGATTTGTGATTTTGCTTTTGTGTCTGGAATGTGATACGAAATATGTCAGGCAATTAAAACGGTCTTTTTGTTCTTTTAGGTCACCGTTGTCTAGGATTACCCCAAATCCCGAGTGAATCTGAATCAGAAACTGAATTCTGGGAATTTGAAGCTGATTTCCCATGGCCTGGTGCTGGACGTCTAATATTCTTCGGTGGCTCAGATCCCGAATTATCATCGTATCGCACTGACTCCGAAGAATTCTGCCGTGGTACAGGATCCCATTTATTCTGTCGGAGATCTGTATCTCACGAATCTGTCATAGGTGTGGACCCCAGGATGGCTGAGAGTGAACAAGAAACTTCACAAGAAAGTTATGCTGAGTTCAGTGAACAAGGCACTTCACAGGGAAGTTATGCTGAGTTCAGTGAACAAGGCACTTCACAGGGAAGTTATGCTGAGTACAGTGGACAGGAAGCCGGATCACAAGAGGACTCTGAAGAGCTCACTGAGACGGACAAGGGAGCAGAAGGCGATGATGAATTAAGCTCCAATTGACGATGTGATTGCAAATATGTAGCCTATTTCACAAATGTTTTCTTTGGAGCCAGCAAAAGATATAGTTTAGGTTCCAGGATTGTTTTTTTGTTGTTCATAGTTTAAGTTCCAGGATTGTTTTTTTTTGTTGTTCATAGTTTAAGTTCCAGGATTGTTTTTTTGATGTTCATAGTTTAAGCTCCATTTGTTTTTTTGTTGTTCGCAATATCTATTCTTTGACAAAGTTTTTATTCTAGTAGTTTTACAGTCGTTTTCATTCTAAGTTTTTATTCTATTCCATACAACATTTATTCTAAAACATAGTTTAATTTCCAGGATTGTTTTTTTGTCGTTCGGTTTAGGTTCCAGGATTGTTTTTTTGTTGTTCATAGTTTAAGTTCCAGGATTGTTTTTTTGTTGTACATAGTTTAAGCTCCATTTGTTTTTTTTGTTGTTCGCAATATCTATTCTTTGACAAAGTTTTTATTCTAGTAGTTTTATAGTCTTTTTCATTCTAAGTTTTTATTCTATTCCATACAACATTTATTCTAAAACATAGTTTCAGTTCCAGGATTGCTTTTTTGTTGTTCGCAATATTTATTCTTTGCAGTCACAGAAAGATATAGTTTGAATTCCAGAATTGTTTTTTTGTTATTTTTTTGTCAAAAATACATTATTGAAAGTTAAACATTTCATTTTGAAAAGATTGTTTTTTCAGTTCTCACATTAACGATAATAAAATATGATTCCTGCTGTTTGTGTTTTTGTGTTTCTATAGCATTTTTAACAACTTCCACTTTTTAAATTTTTTTTTAAAAAGGACCATGCAGACTTCCGTTTATTATTATTATTATTAATATTATTAATATTATTATTAATATTATTATTATTATTATTATTATTATTATTATTATTATTATTATTATTATTATTATTTTTATTATTATTAATAATATTATTATTATTATTATTATTATTATTATTATTATTATTATTATTATTATTATTATTATTATTATTAATATTATTAATAATATTATTAATATTAATATTATTATTAATATTATTAATATTATTACTATTATTATTAATATTATTGATATTATTAATAATATTATTAATATTAATATTATTATTAATATTATTAATATTATTACTATTATTATTAATATTATTAATATTATTATTAATATTATTATTAATATTATTAATATTATTATTAATATTATTGTGATACTGATCTAAATGATAATAATAATAAAAATAATAAATTAAATATAATACTATAATATATATATATATATATATATATATATATATATATATATATATATATATATATATACCTTTCGTTTTTGATGATGTATATACTGAAATCTTGCAATGTTGAAGATTAATATATTAGCATTATTAATAAAATGTATGAAAATGCAAATGAAAAGTTTGGCTACTTGAGTATATAGCCCCAATGAAAATTAGAAAGGGACTGAGACAAGGTTACACACCGTAGACACCATATCTACCAAACTCATCAATGCCACATTGCAGAATGTCTCTCAGTCATTGAACTGGGAAATCAAGGGGATAAAGATTAATGGAGATTATTTAAATCACCTTCGTTTTGATGATAACATAGTTATTTTTGCAACTACCCCTTCAGAGCTGCAGTGTCACGATCCAGGAACTTGCTGGCAATAGTATAGAAGTGGGATTAAAACTGAACTTTCAGTAAACGAAATTGCTGTGCAGTGCTTGTACAAGAATGAAGATGTAACGATTGATGGGGAAAATCCCTAGGGCAACAACAGATATCAAGCGAGGACCACAATGATGAACAAATTAACCGGATTATAAAACTTAGTTGAAGATCATTTTGAAAAAACAATATTATTTTTAAGAGCAATATATTAGGTGTACAAATAAGTTTTAAAGCGGTCTTTGTGTGACGTATACCGCCAATTTACATATCCGGCATTCTCCCGCGTTGTTGTCATGTGACTGTAACTGGTCCAGAGTATAAAATGCGACACAGAAGTTTGCCCAACAGTCAAATGCACTTGCACATCGGAAAGGCGAAAGATGGCAAACGATACTGCATCTATTCGACACTTCCTTCGTTACGAATTTCATCATGAAAAAATAAGTGCTGCAAAAGCATGTGCAATGATCTGTTCTGTTCTGGGGGAGAATATTGTATCGAAAAGCACGTGTGAGTTTTGGTTTAGATGGTTTAAAGCAGGTGATTTTGATGTAAGCAATCGAGAACGTAGCGGCGCCCCACAGAAGGTTGCACATGAGGAACTGCAAGCATTGCTGGATGAAGACTGGTCTCAAACGCAAAAAATAACTAACTGAACAACTGGGGGTAACTCAACAAACCATTTTCAATCGTCTACGCGCAATGGGAAAGATTCATAAGGAAGGAAAACGGATACCACATGACATGAGCCAGAGGAACAAGGATGAGTGTGTCATGAAGTGTTTGAATCTGTTGAATAAACAGCACAGAAAGTCTTTCCTGTGGAAAATCGTTACGGGTGATGAAAAGTGGATATGGTACGACAATCCTAAACGCAAAAAACACTGGGTAGACCCTGGTGAAGCAACAACTTCGACACCGAAATGCAATATTCACTCCAAGAAAGTTCTGCTGTGCATCTGGTAGGATATGAAGGGTTTGCTCTATTATGAACTATTGGAACAGGGTCAAATTGTTACTGCAGATCGCTACAAGCAACAATTGCTGCGATTGAACAAGGAAATCTGTCGGAAACGTCCATTCACAGGCAAAGTTTTGTGTCCCGTGAAATTACTGCATGACAACGCTACCCGGCGTATAGTCCCGACTTAGCCCCTTCATATTATCATTTTTTCTGATTGATGCAACATGGTTTGTCTGCTGTACGGTTCCGGACATGTGACTAAGTGCAAAAATTGGTTGACGACTTCATCGCGTCACACGACGGAGTATTCTTCATTGCTGGAATCTGTCAACTGTCCGACCTATGGCGGAAGGTGATAGATAATGACGGCGCATATTTTGATTCGTAAAGGTATTATTGTTTTCTCTCAAATTACGCGTTGCGTTGTCTTAAAACTCTTTAAAACTTATTTGTACACCATTGCGTCTTATAAGAAAGAAAAATATTTAAACAATGTATCCTTCTAGTTTTTACGTATGAAGCAGAGACATGGACCTTAACTAAAACAGACATAAAGCCAAAAGAAGCATAACGAGGTGCATGCTTAGCGCAACCAAGGAAGGTAAGAAGATTAATTCGTAGAGCAGGAAAATGACAAGAGTGGAAGACATCATGATCAAAGTAAAATCCTTGAAATGGCAATAGGCTGGTCATATTGTTAGAACAGCCTTTTAAAAACTTTTTCGTCCACGGCTTCCTTTACCTAAACACAAATTCCTGCGGCTTTTTTGTATAAAATTGACATAAAAAAACCAACACATCTTTATTGGTTTTTGAATATGCATTATGCATATTTTTCATCCGTTGGCCCAAAAGGTTATGAGAATTGCTTAATTTATATGTACATTTTAGAGACACGAAGAATGGGGTCAATCAACCTAAGTTTCTGACAAATTAATAATAATATGTATATTTTGTAAATCAAACATTAACACATATTTTAATTAACTTACAACTTTATGACATCTTATTCTTGTAACAATGTCAATGCGGAGTTTCAGCTAGCTTCTTCAACAACATCAGGTCTTCAAATTAGGGCACAAGTTTGGAAACTGCGATTCTCACCTCTTTCTAGACATTCAATTGCAATCTGTATTTGGTTTTGATTACTGCCTCCGCAGAAAGCCCTGCCTGACATAAGTAGATGCCACAAAAGGAATCAAAACCCGTTGAGACTTATATTTCTGGATACTCCTGCTTCACCAAGCTCCAACACTAAAGTAGTGATGAGGAAACGAACTTCGATTTCAGTGTGACATCTGATGACGTATCAATAAGTTGCTCTTGTTCTCTAGTGGTGAGTGCTGATGAGTATTCTGTACTGAAAGGATCTTTGATTCAGTCGTGCTGGTTAACCTCTCCGAAAGGTTTTGGTGAAAGTAAACACTGTTAAATACACTGCTGGCCACCGAAAATGCAACAACAAGAAAGAAACATCCGATTGGCCTGAAATTCGCAGCATGCGTCGCCCGCGAGAGAACATGCAAACGATTAGCATTGCAGGGCATATGCAAATCATGTGCGCCCGGCACGCCACCGAGAAGCACTATAAGAAGGGTGCACAGAAGTCGGGGTGTTAGTAGTGGAAGTGTGTTGTGCTGCCGGACCTGTGCGTGGGAAGCTTCCTGATGCCTCGTAGCAGAATACGGCAGTCATTCCAGCACGTTTCGGAGTTCGACAGAGGACGAATAGTGGCTTATCGCGACAGCGGTTTATCGTACCGAGACATCGGCGCCCGTGTGGGACGACATCCAGCCACAGTGAGGCGAATATAGATTCTGTGGGTGCAGGAGGGACGGACGGACCGACGTCAGCGATTGCCGCAGCCGCGGCACACCACCTAACATGATGACCGGCGTGTTGTGCGGCGGGTATTGACGGCTGGCACCGCCACACCACGAACGTTAGTGCAGGAATTACGGTGTGTTGCGCAACAACCTGTGTCAGCACGTACCGTTCGACGTCGTCTGCAGGAGCAGGGACTTGTCGCATGGCGCCCATTGCTCTGATTACCATTGACGTTACACCAGCGGCTAGTGCGGCGGCAGTGGGCCGTTGAGCGCCGCACCTGGACTACGGAATGGCACGGCATTGTCTTTTCCGACGAATCCCGCTTCTGCCTGCAACACCACGATGGTCGGATCCGCGTGTGGCGGCACCGCGGCGAGAGACTGTATGACGCCTGCATTATGCATCGCCATACCGGTCAGTCGCCTGGCGTTATGGTTTGGGACGCAATTAGATATGACACCCGCACCCCTCTGGTGCGCATCGCCGGTACACTCAACAGCCACAGCACCATCTCCGACATTTTGTAGCCTGTAGTCCTCCCTTACCTGCAGGACCTGGCAACAGGACAATGCGCGCCCGCACGTGGCACGCATCGTGCAACAATTCTTCACGGCCCACCAGGTGTCACTGCTGCCGTGGCCTGCCTGTTCTCCCGATATGTCGCCCATCGAACACGTTTGGTCGCTGATCGGCATCCGAGTGGCTCGGCAAGCTCCACCCGCGGCTACACCTGATGAACTGTGGCAACGTGTGGAAGCAGCCTGGACCGACATACCCTAAGCCCACATCCAAAGCCTCTTTCTTTCGATGCCGCGGCGTGTAGCAGCCGTTATTGCCAGCCATAGGGGCCACACGAACTATTGATGTCTGAGTGTTCCGCATGTCGCACGGGCCTGTAAGCTCAATCGTTTCACCTTTGTATCTGTTGTTATATGTCCAGTAAGTCTGGCTTTGCTGTCTCGTGTCCTTGGTGTTGCATTTTGGGTGGCCAGCAGTGTAGTTCACAAACACAGACTTCAGTTTTCACTCAGATCCAAGTCATTGTCTTATAAACATCTGCGCAGAGCAGGAAAGCAGTAGTTTACATTTTTTTATAATCCAACTTTTTCTTCCACAATAGTGATTTTGACGTAGGACTAGGTCTAACTCCGCGGATAGTATGGGGCGACTTACGGCCAACCGCCTGTGACAAAAATAGGTCTCAATTGAAATCATTATAGTGTAAAAAATACCCGCACACTAATCGTATTAGCATATTCGTAAACAGCATGAAGTCCAATTCGCGTACTGCGCAATACATCGTGCTGCCGACCTTCCCTCGCTCCCTGTGCGCTGGGGAGATGATGCAATATTTCTGGGTGTGCCGCTGCGTTTGACTCAGTCTATCTCGGCAACCGTGAGCTCAACACGACTGTGCGTGGTATACTTTCAAAGCTCTCGACGAGATCTATTCAAATATAGGAAGAACATTTTGCAGTGGTTTGAACTGAACATTTTAAAAATTGTTTTCTTGTGAACCGGTGAACACTTATAAAAATATCACCGTTCATACGGACAACCATTTGTGCAAAACGACTGTGCATGGTATCGTTTTAAAGCTCTCGACGAGGTCTATTCAAATATATAAAGAACACATAACAGTGATTTAAACTAAAATTTTTAAAAATTGTTTTCATGTAAACGGGTTAACATTTTCGACAATGCTGCGGAATTCGCCAGCAAAAGTGAAGAAAATCAAAACGAGAGGCAAGTGATGAGAAATGTAAGAAGCCCAAGAAGACAGAGCATTACGTTGGGTAATTCGTGTATCGATCTGCTTTGTGTTCGCAATGTATCCAGCATTATTTGCAAAAATTATATAAACTACTTTTCATGTCATAGACCTGTGTTGGCTTTAACAAATTAAATAAACGCTTTGAAACCATACTCGACTAGCTTATTTCAACTCTCCGATCTGCAGGTCGCAGTCCTACGTTCCAAACTGGCAGCTCAATCAGAACTGAGCCTACCTGTATTTTTTTTTCTTAACGTCTAAAATTTTGTCTGACAGTTGAAAAATGTGGGTCTCAGTTCCTTGCAGAGACACATTTAATGAATTGAGTTTTTCAAAGATATCAGAAAGATATGCCTGCTTTAAAAAAAATCACCCTCCATGAACTTCTCAGAACTGGAATAGTTTTCTTCAACAAGATACACTGCTGTGCAAAAATTAAGGACGAAGAGGTGAAATTAGCATAACTGCGGAACGAGCAGGGAGAACGGACCGAAAGACCACTCAGGAGATAGACTAGGGTCCGGTACGGTAGGGCATGCGCATATATGCAGCATGAGGTGGGGGGGTCGGAAGGGTACAAAGCACACGGGCGGTGTACGCTCAGCAATTCGGTAAAAGCTATTGCACGGTGTACATCGGTTTGAACGATGTCGAGTTGCTGCCACCTTGTGATATGGCCAACAGGAAATCCAGTAGACGACATCTGGATGACTTTACCCGAGGTCGCGTTATTGGGAAGTTGGAAGAAGGTCGAAGTGTGACTAGTGTGGCCGAGGAGTTCGGGATCGCTCACAGCATCGTTTCACGAGCTTGGAGAACATTCCAAACAACAGGAACAGCTGTCCGAGAGTTTAGCAGTGGTCCTCCACGAGCAACCACGTAGGCGGACGACCGGTATATTGTCCTACAGGCGAGAAGAGACAGACGGCAGACAGTGGGAGAAATCACAAGGAACATGCAACAGACAACTGGACGTCCGTTATTGCGTTTTACCGTGGCCAGGAGGCTGTACAAAGATGGTCTATTTGCACGACGACTAGTACGGTGTGTTCCATTAACGCCTGCTCATCGGAGACGGCGGTTTCTGTGGTTCCAGGAACACAAGAACTCGACACATCAGCAATGGGGTCGAGTTCTCTTTACGGATGAGAGCCGATTTAGTCTGACGAGCGATTCTGAACGTATACACATCTGGAGAGAGCAGGGAACACGCAATCACACCTCCAACATCATCGAAAGGGACCGGTATGGAGGTGGCGGAGTTCTTATTTGGGGTGGTATCATGCTTGGCAGCCGTACTGACCTCCACATTCTCCAAGGAGGTTCAGTCACTGGTGTCCGCTATTGTACCGAGGTTCTCCTGCCTTACGTGCCTCCGTTTAGAGGTGCTGTGGGTCCTAAGTTCCTCTTCATGGACGACAACGCTACACCTCATCGTACAGTGGCTGTCGCAGAGCTGTTGGAGAGTGAAGATATTCAACGCATGGATTGACCCGCAAGGTCCCCGTACCTAAATCCAATCGAACACGTGTGGGACCTTCTCGGGAGACGCTTGGCAGCACGTCACCAGCTGCCAGGAACGATTCCGCAGCTGCGATTGGCGCTACAAGAGGAATGGGCCGCGATGCCCCAACAGCTCCTTGACAACCTCTTCCTCAGCATGGACAGACGTTGTAAATCCTGCAGCGCAGTCAGGGGTGATCATATCCCCTACTAAAGACTGGGTTTTTCTTGGCAGCCGCCTGTCACTTGGGCGTTTCTGTCTTCTGTCCAGTTGTGCTCGAAGCTACGTTTTCAATAAAGTGCCTCTGTATCCTTTGGATTCCTTGTTTGGACGGTTTTTCTCACTTGTCCCATATTCTTACATCTTGGGGATTTTATGGTGTAATTTGAGTCGACGTGGAGCACTTCTGCACGACGTTACATTCGTAAAATTGTGTCGTCCTTAATTTTGGCACGCCAGTGTAGGAATGAAGTTCACTCCTGAGTTCAAACACACTTTCCAAGACATTTCGACGTGAAAACCAGCAAGGGTTTGCGAGCCAAACTACTTCTGCTAAACCACCACGACGTCCCCAACGGAAAGCTGCGACGCCCCTGTGAGCCACGACGCATAGTTTGAAAACCATGGTGCTTGAAGAAAAGTCCACTAATGGACAAGTGAAATATTACACTGGACACCAAGGGACAGATACAGACCCACAAGAAGATCACGTGGGAAATGGTTGGTTAAAATTCGAAAGCTGGCCAGAGTGTCATGGAGAAGACTGGCTCAAGAGAGATCGTTTTGGGAGAAACATGGGGAGACCTTCATCCAGCAGTGGATTGATAATGTTTGCCAATGATAATAAACTACTGTTTGTGAAAATTGCAATACCATGTAGGAATGATGGTAATCACGTGAAACTTACAGGATATGTAGAGCATGGCAGGACATGGAAATGATTAGAAGGACAGAGTCATTGCGATGTCGAGGACGTACAACGCCCTATGAACAGTCGAGTGAGGGGTATAAAGAGAGGGCTGTTTATGATACACACCAGTAATGCATCGCGGACAGCGAGTTGTAAAAGGGTCTCCATGATTTAATAATGCCTCGGCGACGACGCAGGGCGCAATATCACCATACGACAGAATTTGAACAGGGACGAATAATTGGTCTGAGTGAAGGTGCACTTTCGTACCGCAACAGTCTGGCTTGGACGGAACGTAACGCCACGACAGTGATGTGCGTCCGGCGGTAGTGGACCGAGGAGAACCAGATGCATCGACAATCCAGCAGTGGACCAAGAAATGTGATAACACTACGGGATGACCGACACCTCGTCCGCATGGCAATGACTAACCGTACCGCATCTTCGCAAGTGTTAGCATAACAGTGGAGCACTGTAATAGGTGTGGCGTTGTCTGCCTCCACAGTTCGACGCCGTCTACTGCACAGAGGACTGGTTGCACGCATCCCGTTGCAGCGGATTCCTTTGACCCTGAACCATGAACGCCTCAGGCTGGAATGTGGTTTTCCATACAGACAATGGCGTGCTGATTGGCAACATGTGTTTTCGGACGAGTCCCGATTCAACTTGGACTACCATGATGGCCACATACGCATTGGGTGGCATTGCAGTGAGCGCCTTCTTCCAGCATGCATTGTCGAACGTCATACGTGCCGAACCCTAAGTGTGGTGTGCCATTGGGTACCACTCGCGATCTCAGCTGCTACGACTTGAGGGCAATCTCAACAGCGACCGCTACATCAGGGAAGTTGTACAGGCAGAAGTCATACCCTTCCTTCAGAGCACTCCTGGCGCTATATTCCAGCAAGCAGGACAATGCCCGACCACATATTGCCAGGAATGTTCAAGGCATCTTCGCAGCATGGCAGATACCGCTTCTTCCCTGGCCTGCACGTTCGCCAGACATATCGCCTATTGGACATGTCTGGTATATGGTCACTCTGCAACTGGCCCGTCGAAGTCCTTCAGCGGTCAGCACCAGTGATCTGTGGACTCGCACACATGCCGCCTGGCAAGCAATTACCCAGGACACTATCTAACGCCTTTTCGATTCAGTGCCACGTTGCCTAGAAGCTCTTATTGCAGCCCGCGGAGGCTTCACAAGAACTGATTTTTGCAGGTAAAAATTGTTGTATTGTACTGAAAATTAAATCACTTATATACAGTCATATCATTAATGGTTGGTATGAATTTCATTTGAATCGCATGGTTCTTTCTTGGTGTTGCAATTTTCACAAACAGTAGTGTATATCGTATATATAGAAAGAGAGAAAGAGAGAGAGAGAAGCCTCACCATTTTCCAGGCCCTGGCACCCGGTGAATGGAAGTGGGTGCTGATAGGACTTCAGTTGCTACGGTGCTGAGAGACTGAGAGTTGGAAAGTAGCAAGCTAATTAAGCAGTGTTTGTAGCCGTTAAGGATTCCGAAAACTCGAAGCACAGCGTCAAAAGAACACTGATAGTATCAGATTGCTTTCCAATATGAAATGTTCATGTTGCTGCAGTAACATCAGCCAGCACCATTATCTGCAGAGACAGGAGATCAGTCATATTAAAACATGCTTACAGAACTCCAGATCTGTCAGGAACAACGACAGCAAAACATATAGACACAGGGATATATCATTGGAATGATCCGGTGTGCCCCCACTACAACTGCTCCAGAAATGTCACTTTTTTTGTAGTCATTTCGTGGGTTGGCATAACCTTTTTTTCTACTGGAAGCAAATGGAAATCATAAGTACCGCGAAATACTCTGACGGAAAAAAAAATCCCAACACCACGAAAAGATAGTTGCAGAGGAATGAAATAGCGGCAATACATTTGTATAGGTAACATATTTAATCGATTAAGGTTTCAAGATCACAGCTTAATGTAAGCGCGAGAAAAGCCATTTTAAATGTGAAATGCTGGTACATTAATAACCGGTGTAACCGCCAGAATGTTGAATGCAAGCACGCAAACGTTCATGCATTGTGTCGTACAGGTGCTGGATGTTAGTTTGTGGGATGGAGTTCCATGCCTGTTGCACTTGGTCGGTCAATACAGGGACGGTTAATGCTGGTTGGGGGTGACGCTGGAGTTGTCGTCCAATGATGTCCCATACGTGCTCGATTGGTGAAAGATCTGGTGATATAGAAGGCCTCGGCAACATGTCGACACTCTGTAGAGCATGTTGGGTTACAACAGCGGTATGCGGGCGAGCGTTATCCTGTTGGAAAACACCCCTGGAATGCTGTTCATGAATGGCAGCACAACAGGTTGAATAACCAGACCGACGTCCAACTGTGCCGTCAGGGTGCGTGGGATAACCACGAGAGTGCTCCTGCTGTCATAGGAAATTGCTCCCCAGACCATAACTCCAGGTGTAGGTCCAGTGTGTCTCGGCCGCAGACAGGTTAGTTTCAGGCGCTCACCTGGCCTCCTTCTAACCAACACACGGCCATCACTGGCACCCAGGCAGAACCGGCTTTCATCAGAAAACACAACAGATCTCCACGCCGTCCTCCAGTGAGCTCTAGCTTTACACCACTGACGTCGCAAACGGCAGGGGTTTGGAGTAAGTGGAATGCACGCTACAGGGCGTCTGGCTCGGAGCTGTCCTTCAAGTAACCGATTTGTAACAGTTCGTTGTGTCACTGTGGTGGCAACTGCAGCTCGAATTGCTCCCGCAGACGCAGTACGATGCGCCACGGCCATACGTCGTACACGGCGGTCTTCCCTCTCAGTAGTGCCACGTGGCCGGCCGGAACCCGGTCTTCTTGAGGCAGTACCTTCCCTTGACCCCCATGCCAACAATCATGCACAGTGGCTACATTCCTGCCAAGTCGTTCTGCAATATTGCGGAAAGAAAATCCACCTTCTCGTAGCCCTATTACACGACCTCGTTCAAACTCCGTGAGCTGTTGATAATGGCTTCTTCGTCTTCTTAAAGGCATTCTTGACTAACATCAACACACTACGTCGAATCTCAACGATAACTAACGCTCACGAACGTTACAGCGCGTATTTACAGCAAACCTGCTTTGCATGTTCCGAGGGGCACTACTAGCGCCACACGTATGCGCCGAGCGCGAATTTTGCATAGACATCATCTTACAGATGTACTCTCACCGCCTACCAACTGTCGTTTATCTGACACAACCCCTTCTTGGTGTTGGGATTTTTTTCCGTCAGTGTATATACTCCTGTATCAAAATACACTCTAATGTCTACTTTATAATTCTTTCTCCATGCTTGTGCACATGTGAACATTTCCATCATAGTAAAAGTACGAGTAAATGGCAACTTCTTGAATACATTGTTAAAAGGACAGATCAGAGATCAAGAGGGGGTCTTTGGATCATGTCTTTGTCTGAGAAATTCTTTTGATAATACTGCATTGACAATAACTCTCACACCTGATGATGTTGATACACATGTTTTTAGTTTTTTTCCCCCGCCGTTTACAATAAGCGTTAATATTTTCTCCAAAATGTGTTAAGAGATTTCACCGTTATTTTCTGCTATGATTCCGTTCCACGTGTGTCAGTTATCACAAACACTTTTATATCTTTCGTATATTCTCAACAAATTTTAACAACAACCTCAAATTTCTAGAGGCGGAAGTGCCATCTCTTCTGTTAATGCGGGCGCCCATAGTCACTGCAGTGTTGTGTAATGGAAACGAAATTTCCAGGGCTAAGCTACAAGGTTTGCAAAGGACTGTTATCCCACATTAACAGGTCACTTAAATCACGGCTAATCCAAATGCTAACTGAAGGAAATGCCAGGAGTTTTTCTTCCGCATTACAAAGTTACGGAATTCTTAAATAATCTGCACCTCTTCTAATTTGAAATTTGGTGTTATTTCGAACTCAAATTTTAACTCACATTTTTCATGTTTTATTCACATTTTGAATTTAAAGAGCAATCAGAAGGCCTGGTATGTTTGCTTATTCTAGCAATCGCGAGTCTTATTTATTTATAGTAAATAATTCTGATAACCCGTTCTTTTAAAGCGTAATAAATTCCTATAGGATTGGAGGGACAGGTTGAAATTTCACCAGTATAAGGAATTTCAATTTCAGTAGCAACAAAAGGTTTTTCATTAATATAAATTGGGGTCGGTTCTCTTGGTTTCAACGAATTTCCAGTATGATTTTTTCTCACATTTTAAAGCTAAAGACTTGGAGTAGATAATGTTGTCTTGGTACGGGTATGCGGGAAGCAAAGTTTGTTTTCCTATGGTGTTCGTCCAGGGGAGGATCCAAAAGCTTACCTTAGGTAAAAAGCTTGCTTCAGACTCACAAAAAGAAAAAAAAAAAGGACTACGGAATGATTACTTATTTATATACTTACACGGTCTTATAATTCTTCATTTTATCAATAGAAGAATCACCAGGATGGATTCAAGAAGTTTACCTTAGGGGGTGCTTAAAAAAAAAAGAACATTGATAGAAAGACCTTTTTAAAGTTTCTCTTTCTCTCACACACACACAAACTGGAAGAGCTTCCGCTTCCTGGCGTTGCACAGTTTTTTAAAAACTCTTTCCATCAAAACATTTGCGACATTCTTAAATCACAAAGTGGGAAAAACAACAACTGAAAAATCGCCACTACTTTCTCGGCATTCAATTTCATGTTTTCAGTGAAAACAAGCTCCATTCTTTTAAAGTATCAAGTCTGGAAAGAACCTTTCAAAATAAATTTTAGTCCTATTCCGACGTCTTGATTTAATAGAAAAATTTAACAGCAAAAATCACTTAATCATTCCTAAGCAATATGACTGGGAATTCCTCTTTAAAATATTCGTTTATTCTTTCCCAATGCATGATTCCCACTTCTTTTGAAAGAAACTTCCATTTACTTCACTTGATCAAGTCATTAAAGTGCCATACATTGTCTTACTGACAGTTTTCTTTCTTTAGTTTGAGGAAATACTGCGTTAAACAAAGCATACCCTTTGCTTTTGTGAACAGTCAAAATCTCTTTTCCTTTTCGCTCTCAGCTTCCTCTTTTACTGAAACTCTAGTTTTTTTCTTTCTGTACTCTCTCTCTCTCTCTCTCTCTCTCTCTCTCTCTCTCTCTGAAGCTAGAAGGTTTAATCTCCAAATTCACAGCAAATTTTAATTATTATAAAAACTTTTATGTAAATTTGGTCATTAATACCATAATTTTACAAAAATAAATACATTATTTACAATCTTGGCCATTTATGAAGGAAAAGTCTATTTTAGGGGGTGATTGCCCTAGTCGCCTCCCACAGGATCCACTACTGAGAATCACACTAAATTATTCAATCCCAAAACACAAGCTACAGTTGGAAAATCACCGTTATTTCCATGGCACGGATTTCTCAACTAAAA
Organism: Macrothele yani; assembly: GCA_039090855.1. Classification (NCBI taxonomy): domain Eukaryota; kingdom Metazoa; phylum Arthropoda; class Arachnida; order Araneae; family Macrothelidae; genus Macrothele; species Macrothele yani. Next base: position 25,426,906 of record CM077015.1, read on the forward strand.
AAAAAAAATCCTATATTAACTACACTGGCGGAAAGTGAAAAAAGAACACCAAAAAGGAATTGGCAGACGATCATGAAATTTACATATGTTAATGAGGTCGAGTTTACGTAGGTGTAATGTTAATTTCGGGACCAACCGGTGAGCGCTTGCGCCACAGCACGGCATAATATGTAAATTATCGTCGGTGGTATTTAAGGAGCACGGCGAAGTGACAGTCGTTGGCGTACGGACACGTGCGAAGACCCTGAAGAAGCTGCAATGCCTGTACATGGAAGACGTGTACGATTTCAGCAGTTATCGGACTTTGAGCGAGGTCGTCTAGTCGGACTCCGCGAGGCCGGGCGGTCGTATCGTCGTATTGCGGAGCGAATTGGACGGGAAGTATCGGTGGTGGTACGATGGTGGCGTAGATGGTCCGAGGAACATTCCCACACAAGAAGACGTGGAACCGGGAGTCACAGACGGACTGATGAGCGGACCGATCAACGCATAAGAAGAGCGGCGTTGTCAAGCAGAACATCCACTGCGACGCAAATCCGAGCTGCCGTTGCACCTGAGGTGACTGTGCGAACAATCCGCAACCGTCTACTGGATGCAGGACTACGTGCACGTGTGCCTCTGGCATGTGTACCTCTGACTCCAGCTCACCGTCAGGAACGGCTGCAGTGGTGTCGCCAACGTCTGCATTGGAGAACGCAATGGCGATCTGTCGTGTTCAGCGATGAAAGAAGATTCTGCTTGGTAGCCTCCGATGGCCGTATGCGTGTTTTCAGACGCACAGGGGAGCGTCTACACCCTTCTTGCATCCGCCAGCGACACACAGGGCCTACACCTGGTGTCCTGGTGTTGGGAGCGATCAGCTATCACTCCCGTACACAACTAGTGTTTGTACCGGGTACGTTAAACAGCACCTCCTACATCAACAACATCATTCAGCCCGTTGTTGTGCCATTTCTAAGGTCGGTCCATCGTGGGTTTTTTCTGGATGCAGGACACGTGTACGTAGTCCTGCATCCAGTAGACGTTTGCGGATTGTTCGCACAGTCACCTCAGGTGCAACGGCAGCTCGGATTTGCGTCGCAAGTGGATGTTCTGCTTGACAACGCCGCTCTTCTTATGCGTCGATCGGTCCACTCATCAGTCCGTCTGTGACTCTCGGTTCCACGTCTTTTCGTTTGGGAATGTTCCTCGGACCATCTACGCCACCATCGTACCACCACCGATACTTCCCGTCCAATTCGCTCCGCAATACGACGATACGACCGCCCGGCCTCGCGGAGTCCGACTAGACGACCTCGCTCAAAGTCCGATAACTGCTGAAATCGTACACGTCTTCCATGTACAGGCATTGCAGCTTCTTCAGGGTCTTTGCACGTGTCCATACGTCAACGACTGATTACATTCACTTCGCCGTGCTCCTTAAATACCACCGACGATAATTTACATATGATGCCGTGCTGTGGCGTAAGCGCTCACCGGTTGGTTCCGAAATTAACATCACACCTACGTAAACTCGACCTCATTAACATATGTAAATTTCATGATCGTCTGCCAATTCCTTCTTGGTGTTCTTTTTTCACTTTCCGCCAGTGTAGTATCACTACACTTGAACCAAAAGATGCAGGTTCAATTCCCACTCTACAGTGTGTGACGTACCTGCCAGCAGGACGCACACGACATAAAGGCAGATAGGAGTCAGAATGAACGTCTGCGTAGCTCAGTTGGTAGAGCGACTTGTTCCGGAATAAGCGGACTCGGGTTCGAATCCCGGCGTAGACCAAAAATGACGGAGAAATTTACTTCGTTATTATGGCGCCTGAACTTTTCGGATGACTCGGCCGTTCAAAATCTCGCATTGGTGTGATGTTCTTTCCACACCGCGAGATAGGAAAAATCAGAGAATCCCATCTCCAGCGCTTCGAAAAATAAATGTGTGTGACGTTGCATTCCACACACCAGACTGACTGGGAGTTCTCAAGTGCACGTTCTACAGTGGATGGCTGCCTGCAACGATTCATGGTCACGGCTGATCCGTGGGCCATGCCCCCAGCCCTCTTTCGGGGGGGGAGATGTGACGTACCTGCCAGCAGGACGCACACGACATAAAGGCAGAGAGGAGTCAGAATGAACGTCTGCGTAGCTCAGTTGGTAGAGCGACTTGTTCCGGAATAAGCGGACTCGGGTTCGAATCCCGGCGTAGACCAAAAATGACGGAGAAATTTACTTCGTTATAAGTGATGAAGCTTTCAAGTTTTCTGAAGGAAGTCACATGTTGAACAGTGAACTGATAATACTGTATATTTGATGTGTTGTAGGTGATTTGCCCTTCTCGCAATGAAACAAAAATTTGTGTGAGCTAGGTGACCGCAATGTGCCGCATTGCAACAGTTTATTGAGACCGATACAGATGTTGCTATAGCTGATCATCTTACCGATGAAGATATTCTATTGTGCTCAGAAAGTTGTGAGATTGCTGATGACTGAAGATGAAGACTGCAAATGTGAAACGATACCGACTAAAGACACTAAGATCAAAGTATTTCTGATGATTTGAAATGAGCTTCAATTCATGGATAATGTGGCAAATGTCTTTTACTGTCTTAATAAATGTCACACTTAATATGAAGAAGCATCTAGCGCAAAAGTTTAAAAACAATACTGGGTTCTCTTTGAAGGATGGTTCACAAAATTTGTTAAGGTAGTTGTGTTTTATTTTTGAAAAAAACCAAAAAAGGTTTCATGTCACCTATGTGTACATTTCGCACTTTTTATAACACCCTATATCCACTGGTATTAAATTAGGACAGACTTCTAAATACGAACATTTTCAAACAGTTTAATTTGTATGTGTTGCTCAACCATATTTACATATACCTGAATCACACATGCCATGACGGAGCAAAGGAACTAGCTCTGCGTACATTTCATGTGGACTATTTTTACAAATAAAAATAATTTCAACTCTGTAATACTAAGTTTTTATTTATACACAAAAGAGCGGGTAGTTTTATACTGAAAAAGTAGAAATATTAATAAAATGAATATTTTTGTTCAGTTAAACACTGTAAAAAATTGCCGTGAATAGTCAGTGTTTAACCCGGATTAAGACGGTTTACAGATCGTAAGCACGCCACCTGGCGGCCAACCATAAATTTTCGGTTGATAAACTACTTGTTCACGGTGTTTAAACTGTTTGAACTGTTATTATATTTTTACCTTGACAATATGCAACGTTCTTCTTAAAGTGGTTACATACCTATTTTTTCATGTGCAATCAATCGACTGGCAACACCTCTGTGGGCAACACGCTTTTATTTCCCGGTCATTGGACTGTTAATGAACATTAGCAGCCCCGGTGGCGCAGTGGTCTAAGCGATGGCTTCTGACCATACGTCCGAAAGGGGTCCGGGTTCGAATCCCGGCGAGGCATGGATGTTTGTGTTTGCCTTTCGGCACTGGCTCTCAATGTGTTACTTGTCCAACACTGGCTATCTGTGTATTAGGCGTGCAACTTAATTCTCGGCCACAGGCACGACACGTTGACAGCAAATTATAGCAAATCGAATACATACCTAATCAGGGAAATAATCCCCGTTGTGTTGGACACATTTGAGCAATCGGTCAGGGAGCTACCGAATGCCACTGCGGAAAAAAGAGGGTTGTTTCGAGTTGATAAAGTTATCAATACTCGTGTGGACCTCCTCTACAGAAGTGAAGTGCGCATCATTCAGGTGATGTTGCAGGGAGCGAAAGAGGTGATAATCCGACGGGGCGAAGTCTGGAGAATACGCCGGGTGGGACAAAATCTCTCATCCCTGGTAGGTGATCGTGTTTAAAGTCTTTTTTCGCGGTGTGAGGACGCGCGTTATCCTGAAACAACAGGACCGACCTTCTGCGCTTGCCGATGTATGGCCTTTTCGCCTCCATTGCGTCACTCACACGAATGAGTTGCTGACAATAACGCTCAGCATTGACTGTTTCTTTTTTTTTTTTTTTTTTTTTTTTTTTGATTGGAGGTTTAACGACCACCGTGAGCAACTCAATGGGCTATAAGCAGTCGCCCGTCCCTAATTTAGGGTCACTGGTTCCAGGGAAGGGAAAGAGCCAGTGCCGTAAGACAAACACAACATCCATGCCTCACCGGGATTCGAACCCGGACCCCGTTCGGACGAATGATCAGAGGCCATTGCTTAGACCACCGCGCCACCGGGGCGGCCATTGACCGTTTCACCAGATTTGAGCAACTACTAGTTTACGACACCGTTTGGATCCCACCATATGCACAGCAACAACTTCCTGGCATGGATGTAGTCTGACCTGGATAAACCCACGATTTGCGCTGCTTAGGATTATTGTAGAGGATCCACTTCTCATCACAGGTCAGAATCTTGTGGTGGAAATACTTCTTTTTGAATCTGGAGAACAAAGATACAGCAACATCGTAGCGTCTAGACTTGTTCGCAGCTGTGAGTTGGTGGGGCACCCAACGGCCCTCCTTGTGAATCCGTTCAAGTTTGTGCAGGCGCTTTGCAATGGCTTGCCGTGCTACTCCGGGTTCCTGGGCGAGCTCTGACTGTGTGCGACAGGGATCCGCGTCCAACAGTTGTTCCAGTTGCTCATCGTCAACTTTCTGTGGCTGTCCCGGACGTTCTGCATCACGGAGATCGAAATTCTCCTGCTTAAACCGCTGGAACCACTTCTTACACGTACTGTAGGGCACAGCAGCCTCACCCAAAGCAGCACAGATCATTTGCTGGGCTTCCGCGGCACTTCTTTTCAGCTGAAACGCGAACAGTGCCTCAAATGTTTCTTCTCGAACGACATTGCTTTCACCATCGACTTTCGTCCCTTCTGTCACTAAGCAATGTTATTTGATCAGAAAAAGTTAGGATCAAAAAACGCAATTTTGCATGCTGTTTTATTAATTTTTCGCCAGTTTTTCTTTTAGCGGGGACGGTTGCCTCAAAAGCTGTTGGATGGCGCTGCAATCAGCCATTATCGCACACAGCTGTTTGCATTTGCCGACGTTCTATGATCGCTTGTGGTTAGGGGCCGAGAATTAAGTTGCACACCTAATACATTGGTCATTTAGCATACTGTCAAAATCCATGTTTGATGTATACTTGTTCACACTGTGTTACATGATCAACACTGGCTATATCTGTGTGCATTGATCATTTGGCATGCTGTAAACCATGTATGATTTGCACTTGTTGCTGTGAAATATCTGTAACCTGTTTCTGTCTGCCTGTTTGTCATGTCTTTACCACCGGGTCCAATAAATCATTAAAAAAAAAAAAAGAAAAACCTCCAATGAAAAAAAAGAAGGGGGGGGATTACGGTATGGTACTGTAAAAATACGGTTTATTGACTGGCCACTCAGCTGCCGGTGTATCTACCGTAATTTGTCGCTGAAATGTTTTACAGTGAACTTTATCCATCAGTCCATTTGCTCTAATTGGCTATTAGTTTTCACTTACCTCCAGTAATCCGTAGCTGCACCATTTGTCCTTGATGGGGCCGGGTCGGGGCCCCCGGGACTCTTCCTCCTGCTCTCTACGTTTACGGGCCTGGCCACCGGATTAAAAACTTGCTTGTGACGTCACACTAAGCGACGGTCACCGTCCATGGGTAGCCGAAGACATTGTAAAAATATTCATTATTTGCTTCAGATTATTTAAATTCCTTTTGACTGATGATTGTGAGCAGCTACTCCATGTACAAAATGTAAAATTTCTGTTAAAAAAACTAGTGACAGAGAAGGTTGAATGTGGTAAACGAAAAATGTAATCAAACTAAATTTGAACTGGTACAAAAGTGCGCTTCTGTATTTTTAAAGATATTTTTAAATAACTACTCAAAGTTAAAAAATCACTGCTTAAATAACAGGTCAGGGAAAAGAAAATATGCTGTGTTTGTAGTAGCTACTTAATGAATCTGGTCTTCCGGTGTGCCTCACTAGCAATGGGAATATTTTGAAACTTTAGCAAAAGATATTTGATAATCATCATTACAGGGGAACTAAATCCTAACCGTCTAACTACCCTAAACCCCATACAAATAAATATATTTCAATCTTCAATTCATGTGTTCATGTGTGGGCAAAAAATTATCAAGTATGCATGTTCTAACACATGTTCGTAATCATGGATCGGAAAATCAGTACAAGGTAAGTTTATTTTTCATTTATTTATTTCTGGGTGTACATTGTGCTGAGCGTTACACATTCTCAGTATCAATTTAGTTTAGTTGGTAGTCTGAAAACTTTTTTATTTATATCTGTATGTCCTGCAACGTTATGCAGATAAATACTAAGATTATATCTCTAATTCCTTCAATTTCAAAATAGACTCGGGGTTGGGGAGAGGCTCAGTTGTTAAAACCACACATAAATATAGACTGTAGTAGCATTATTAGCATTTTTTTTTACTTTCTTTTCCAAATACGTTCTCAGTATTAATTTAGTATATAGTTGGCCTCCTCCAGTTTTTATTAATTTCTGTATGTACTGCAACATTGACGTAGTGCATCATTATCATAACTTTTCTTTGTGAATGACCTTTTCATATTCTCAAAATACTAATTTTGGAACAGTTTGCATCTTCAAATTTTTTATTTTTTTGGATGAAAGCAATGTCATTTGATCAGAAAAAGTTAGGATAAAAAAACAACGCAATTTTGCATGCTGTTTTATTAATTTTTTTGCCGGTTTTTCTTTTATAGATGCAAATTGCAATGTGACAGTACGTCAACGTACTGACCGATTGCATTTCATTTATTTTCTGCGTCTGTTTAAAACTGCATTAACACAGTTTTTTAGTATAACCGTTTATACTCGTACAGAACAGAAATAGCGAGAAAGCGTAATTCCTGAGAAAGAACAGTCGCATTTTTTTTTCTTTTTTAATTTCGGTAGAACTGCTGTGTCATATAATAATTTGCAGAAAACTAAAATACGGACTTTATTCAGCTGTTCCTTCAAGCATTAAGGACGACTGAATGCCCATAAACGTATGGTACTGTAACCTTCTCGGTGCACAACTCCGTCGCTTAGCGCGACGTCACAAAAACGATGGCCAAGCCCGTAAAGAGAGGAGGGGTGAGTCCCGGGAGCCCCGGCCGGGTTCGAATCCCTGTGAGACATGGATGTCGTGCTTGTCTTAAGGCACTGACTCTCTCTCTCCCTTCCCTGGTTGCAGATTCAGGCAACTACTGTAGTTCCAAGCCTGGTGATAACTGCAACTTTTCTAGCTCTTCTGTCTGCTGCTTGCCGTCACTTAAGCGGAGCTGCGTTCATACTTTTGTCGCTGCCTTTCCTGCCTTTTTCATTCCTTAATGTGTTTTCTTAGGTATCTGGAGCTAGTTAAACAGTAAACCACATATAACTTATTTCTTCACTGGCAAACGTCGAATCATCCAGTAACATTCGTGGAAAGTTATGCTTCACTGTTCTGGAACGTAATGGGAGAAACAGTAAAATCGGATAGGAAAGAAACAAGGCTAAATTGCAGGCTCAAGCCTCGTTGGCTATTTATGCATTTAATCAGTATTTTGCAATTTTTATTTTTTTCCAGTGAAAGCAATATAAAGAAAGCCCGTGATCAATGCAAAGAAAAAAAAATGTTTTAGAATTAATGACAAAGTATAAGTACGTAGTGCAATACAAAGATAATTTTGAAATTCATTTAAAATATTTTCATACTGCTTCGAAGAATTATTTTGCACAATGGTTTTGTTTTGTGTGTGCAACTGTGGAGTTAAAGTGGACGCAGTTTACTTATAGTTGATTAAGAAAAATCTGAAAACATATAGTTGATAAGAAAATTCCGAAGTTATATTCATGCTCAAAAATGTACGATTATCTAATTTTTCTGTGTGTGACAAAAGATGGCTTAATTTATTATTTGTCCGAGCAATTTTGCAAAAGAAAGCAAAATGTATGGGCAACAAAAAGTTCTTGACTTTACAGGCGCGCCGTTTATTGGTTCTGTCGTTTTTATCAGTACATATGCCTCAGTGAGAAATTATTGTTTGTGATTACGTGGATAAAAACCCTTTGTTTTTGTATAAGTATGATCTTAATTTTTGGGTGGCAAACGCATGTTGAACATCACCAAAGAATAAAATGTGGAAACGTGCATACAGACTCGTGTTTTTTAGTATTATATGAGAACAGACTAATATTACTGAAGTAGCAGAATCTTAAACATTTTAAATATTCATGAAAGAAATACGGGATTACACCATATAATACAAATTTTGAAGATGACAATCCGATTTTTGGTGTAAATGTGACAAGGATGGCAAGTCAGATAATATCCGAAAACTTGAAAATTTCATCGTCCTGGAGCGGGACTCAAACCCACGTATCCCAGATAGCGCCCGGGTATGCTAACCACTACACCACCCAGAAGGACCAAGACTGAAGTTTCCGATTAATTTGAATATAACCATCACAGGATTGTCATCTTCAAAATTTGTATTATATGGTGTAATCCCGTATTTCTTTCATGATTCATCTGCTCCTCCGGGCAATCACGGATAGGATTCTTAACCTCCAGATTCGCTAAACATGAATGCCGGTTGCTTCGACTAGAGAGTCCTGTGATGGTTATATTCAAATTGATCGGAAACTTGAGACTTGGTCGTTCTGGGTGGTGTAGTGGTTAGCATACCCGGGCGCTCTCTGGGAGCCACGGTTTCGAGTCCCGCTCCAGGACGATGAAATTTTCGTTTTCGGATATTATCTTACCATCCTTGTCACATTTACACCAAAAAACAGATTGTCATCTTCAAAATTTGTATTTTAAATATTGTTTTATATGTGTATTCAGAATGTGATGAATAATTATCAGTGTTACTCATTTTAGTTTTGTTTTGTCTAGAGTGGTGACCAAAAGCTCCCAGTTAATTCGGAACAATGTTAAATATGAGGTCACGCAATTTGGATGTCACAAATTTTAATTTACATTCTCAAGAATGGCAGTTACGTCTTTCATTCTTTCTGTTGTACGGTAAGCATTTTGCACCAGTGTTGTGTGGGCGTGTCCTTTTGCATTATTTTTTCAATCCCTCTGTTTCAAGAACGGTGTTTCTTCATCATTGGAGTGTCAAACCCTCGGGGTTCGTCGTCGGGAGCTTACATGTCAAAGATATACTGCTTGTAACGTACTACACAGGTGAAAACATGTGTCAAGACAACAAATCTGCAGCGATACATTCTGTTTGCGTAGCTCAGTTGGGAGAGCGACTTACTCCGGAGTGAGGGGCCACGACTTCGCTGCCCGTCGCGGACAAACTTGTGGTTTCGCAGCATGGCAGATACCGCATGTCCACGTAATTAAACTTCCGCTGTCCACGTGATTGATGAACTACTATTGGCTAAAGGTTCACAGAATCGCCTTCCTGCTGCTGTTTTTAACCCTTTAAGTAGCCGATGCATCTGGACCAAATGTTGCTCAAAATTTTCTGCGCTTCCCAAACAGAAATGCTCAGATAGCAGTCGGGTTTACGGTAGGTACGGCAAAACAATATCTTTCGCACTCTCATTTCAGCAGTAGTGACCATATACCTGTCACTGGAGACAAACTATCGCTTCTAGTCCTTTATTATCTGCTCCATGACATAAGATATGATGGGGAAGGGCCAGTTCCCAAGCGCACACATCATGCCACTTGGTAGGAACAAGTGACTCAAACATCTCTCTACATTTTTAGGTTCAACGCTATTGCTATAAATCTTTAAACAAGTAATCAGACAGGAAGGATTAAATGTTAATCATCCCCTGAATGACCACCTAAATAACAAAGCTAAAGTGAAAGCGACACTTTCTGATGCTCAGGCTCACTCGTCCTAGCCGCTTTGAGCCCACTTCTGAGACAGCGAGCATATTCGTTCGGGCTAATTTCAGCCCATTTTGCTAAAATGTCATACTGTCTTCCTTGTAATGGAGTAGTTTAGAGTTTTTCACCTGCACACGTTTGTTAGAATTATCAAAAATCTCTCCTAATGCGATACAGAATGTTATCCTTCTCCACAGAATGTTCTTACCACCAATATCGGAGTAGCACCCGCTCACTGGCAAGCAGCTGTAATTCACTTTTGAGAATTAAGCCGGACGTCAAGTAATTTTGCTTTCTATACTTCCAATGGAAATACTTTTGTACACATTTCCTTTAAAATTAGTGTGTTCCCAAGAATGAAAATTTTAACATCGATTAAAATAACCTCATATTATAACTTGGAATACTTAATATTTTCTAAAACATAACCATAATTATATTAAAAATCAATAACTTTTCCTTTGGTGGTGTTGAAATAAGAAAAAAGATGGCGCGACCTGTACTTTGATGACATCAGTAGACAAACGAATGTTGAATTGCATAATAATGGGTATGTTTTAGAAAATATTAAGTATTCCAAGTTATAAAATGAAGCTATTTTAATCGATGTTCAAATTTTCATCTTTGGGAACGCATTAATTGTGAAGAAAATGTGTACAGAAGTTTTTCCATTGGAAGTATAGGAAGCAAAATTACTTGACGTCCGGCTTAACCACAGGAATTAACTTTCTGAGCAATTTCAGTAATTTTTTTCATGAGAATACCTTTCCAAGGCGATATTCTACCATTTCTTTCCATTTCAGATGTAAGAAATACTATTTCGTGTCATTTTTTAGAACTTCTTTGTCGTATGATTCCGTTTTACTTTTACATATCTCCATGAGTCGAGAAATGCTCATCAGAAAAGTCAACATCCAATTTGTTCATGTTCGTACGACAGTTGAAATAACTGACTATCATCCGCAAAAGTTATAATCCACAGCTGAGCCACCCCAAAAAGGTGGGAGGATAAACGGGAGCTGCAATGTAACTAGAGAAAGATCACAAAACTATAACATAGTTTGCAATCCAAAATCGGAGAACTGACTGCTATTTTTGAAAAACGGGAGATCATGACTTGCTAAGTGTAATGTGGCTACAGATGCACTAACACCTCACAGAACGAGTTCCTTTAACGTTGTTGCTTAAACGATATATAAATTTATTTATCCCTTTCCACACACCGTCCTTCGAAATAAGTCGCTGACACACGTGAATTCTCTATGATGAGAAGGAAAATAAAGATAAGAAAATAATTATTGGAGGAAGGATTTTCTGAATTCTGTGACTCGGTTTTATTGCTATCTTGCTTCAAATGGTTCTTCTGCAAACAGTTGTGACAAAAACTCGATAACTCTGTGAACAGGAAAGCAGGGAGAAAAGGGAGAATTTCATTGGATAGTAGAAATGCATGTGTGTAAGTTATCCATAAAGCCGGAAGCCCTGTACTTTCAGAAAGGTCATGTATCGTGTTAATGTGACTTGTAAGGAGAATTCAAATGTGGGTGTGCAGAAGTCTGGAAACGCTCGACTGCTATCAAAAATTTGGCCTAAAAGCGAATTTATTTGTGACAGGACCGTGCGAAGCAATGGTTGACAGTCCGAATTCGGTACGAAGAATACTCTATGAACAGAGGTTATAGTAAGCATTATTTTAAAGGGAATTTGGGAGCATTTTATTAAACATATGTCCACGTGAAGGAAATTGATAGGCTACGTTAATATGAGAAATTTTCTCTGAAAGAGAATTCACGTGTGACAGCGGCTAGAGAATCAGCGGATGCCATTTCGAAGTTGTTGCTAACAGTGTGAGTAGTAATAATGTATCGCATTCTGTTAATAAAAAAATTAAATTTCGTGTGCATTTGAAAGAGCCCCAGATGCTCGATAACAACAATGGTATTAGCTTGAAAATTTGTTTTCGTGAGTGAGCGGAAAGCAACGCAATGTGTGGTCTACAGAAGAATGTACTGAGAATGCTGGGCGTAAATGGGTACTATTATGCATTACTGTTACGCTAGTATTTTTTTAAGTAACCCGAAAATGCAAGTATACTAGAGACAACATAATATTATTTATGTTATATAGAAAACGCAGCGGTAGTAGTTGCAGGAATGCATGTTTTGTTTTCGTACGAAATTTCAATCAAATAAAAAATACCGGTACTCATGAAAGACCGAAAAGCTTACCCAGTGGCGCAGTGGTCTAGTCGCTGGCTTATGACCATTCGTCCGAGAAAGATCCGGGTTCGAATTCCGGTGAGGTATGAATGTTGTGTTTGACTTACTGCACTGGTTCTCTCCCTTCCCTGGTACCAGTTACCCCAAATTAGAGACGGGCAACTGCTTATCAGCCCATTTAGTTGCTAACGATTGTTGTCAAACCTTAAATAATAAAAAAAGAAAGACCGTAAAATGTCTTGTGATTAAATATATATTGGAAATGATACCGAAGAGAACGATCGACAGACAGAACGCAAACATTGGAATTTTTTTTTATTCCATGCGATAACTCGAAATTCAAAAAATAAAATAAATGAACATCCTTTTTATGAGCAAAAAAAAAAAAAAAATGCCTGAATGACATAACTCTTTAGCGAACTAGTTAAACTTCATAAGTATAGAAATCGAACAAAAGCTGCTCCGGAGAGCTCGACATATAAAGGCATTAAAATGAACAAACACCATATTTCAATTTTAAAACTGTCGAGTCAATCACTAGATGGCGACATAAACGACGCTGGTATATTTCCTAATGCAAAGGTGTCCCGAGAGAAAATGCTCATTGGATATCGCAAAATGTCACCCATACGAAAAGCAACCTTGAATGCGTATATAATCTTCAGTGGAGAAGGAACAACTGAGGGACCTTGGCTCCACTATCCTGGCTGCTCTTTAATTATCCCTATCCAAGACTGAGGTATGTCAGCAGAAGTTCATCACTGACTATTTCCAGAGGAAGTCGACGGATTTCTCTAAGTGCACCAACAGTCAGCAATTCAGCTTCTTAATGGAAACAGTGGAGGCGCAACAATCCATCATCTGCTTCCTCTTCACCCTACTCAAGGCAACGTTAGAAATATTAAAACTGCACTCTAGGGCAGGTACTGCTCCCTACGTGGCTGCCTTGGATCGGCATTACTCTAATGTCAACCAGAAGCTCCTCAGCACTGTGGCGGATTTTAACAGGAGATTTGATCGACGGTTAAAGATGCTGTGAGATCTCTCAAATCACCAGACTTCCCTACTCCGAAGCCTGCTGCTACCCTCTCTGAGCCTCCTGCATGTCCATTACCTCTTCAGCTTCATCTAAAAGACCTCCTTCTGAGTCTATCTAACCCTGCTGTTAAGCGCTCTTGCTCCAACTCTTCCTCTGCTTCCTCTCCCTCCCCTCGTCCCAGGAAATGCCTCCTTAAGGGAATCCCTATAGGTATTTCCAACAACGATGTTGCCTGATCCCTGAAGAAGCTTGATACCCCCGATGAAAACTTTTTTCGCCTGCAACATCGTGATTCAGGTCTCCACTACCGATAACGTTCCGAAGGAGCTCCTGGGAACTCCAGAGTTGATGTCGAGTTATTTAATAGAACCAACCCTAAACCCAAGGCAAAAATTATTAAGAGGCCTGAACACATCCCGCCTCGGCCCGTTAGGACCCCCCCCATCTCTCGCCGTGATAATTCGCATCCCTCGTCCCCTTTCAGTAACTTAAAAGAACTTGAGCTGCACTATAAGTTGGAGTACCTCAAGGCTCTTAACTCTGTTAAGTTACATAACTTTTAATCCTTGACCTCTCATCTCTTTCCTCTCCTCTATTCTCTTTGCCGGATCCTGCAGAGCACTTAAAAAATAAGATGCTCGTTGTAAATATTTTGTACATATTATATTTTTATTTTTTCATTTTTTTAGGGCGGCCCCCAAGGGGCTGCTAAAAATTCTAAGAGAAGAACTCACAAACACTGACTTAAACCTCCTTGATATTACCATACTCTTTACATTGCTTACATTTCATTTGCTTGAGAAGATAAGTAGTTCGAAAAAACTTGAAGTATGTCGAACGCCATAGCTGTTTCTTGTGCTTATTGTAACCGTGAGTTTTCTGGTAAAAGTAATAAAAGTAATTTATCCAGACACGTGAAAAAGTTTCATTGTCATCCTACAGAAATACCTGGAACTTCAGCCAATTTCTACTGTGGTCTTTGTAATAAAAGTTTTAGGCATTTGGTCGACTTGCAACAGAACATTAAAATCATTGAATTACAATATGAACAAATTGCATTTCTTTCTATGGAAGATTTTGAACTTTGGAAGAAGATGGAACGCGAGACTGGGTCCTATTTTGTTAAACAGACAGGAAATAAATAAAAAAAAATGGCAGATGTGACACAGCAATGTATTTTTGTCATTGGAGTGGCATGTACAAGGAGGTTAGAATAATACTTCTGGAGATGCCCAGAGTCTCTTAACCGTGAAGCTGCAAGGTGTGAGAATTTGACGTTGTTTACATGATACTTATGTAATTTCAACTGTGTCTAATTTGGAATTGCATGGTTTCCGGTTGCAGAAACCATGTTATTATCAAACCGGAATGAATTATACTTCTTACATGAGTGAAGATTTCAATATTAACGTTATGTTTTGTTTAGAATTTGCACTAACGTTCGTATGTTTCATTTTAAAATAAAAATGGGAAGGAGCCTCAAAATAATTAAGAATTTTATAAATTCATAATTTTCTCACATGTTAGCAGCAAGTTACGACGCGAAATTGGAAACATTTGCGGCCAAAGTAGGCGATTCGGCCAACAGAAAATGTATTGCAATAGCCTTGAAAACCATCAGCTTTCCTACACTTTGACGGCCGTTGCTCGCGGTTATAGACTTCACGCAAAGTGGTACTGCTCCGTTAACAAGGGCATCTCCAGATATTTTATTCTAACCTCCTTGAGCATGTGCGAATGTAACGTACAAGGAGAAAGAAAACGTCATTTAAAATGTATTGGGTGCTACAAAACCCAGAAAACTTACCCTGCCAGTATTTTTGCTTGTGTTCAGCAAGTGTTGAATTGTTGTCACTTATCAATTTCCAGAGTAGAAGTCGGACTCTCGCTGACCTAATGTAAACGCCTGCGATGGAGAGTAGAAGTCGGGCCGCCGCCTTCATTAATGCAATATGTGTACGACCCCCGAAACTGAAGTCCCCGAGATCATAAAGCGCCCTGTTCGTGAGCATGCGCAGTAAGACTCCCATAGGGAATCATTCCTGTTGACGCTACTTATGCAACCAGGAAGTACTATCATGACATGACGGATCAGTAGGATGCATGCCGTAACTTGCCAAGCTGTGGATTCCAACATCTGACAGTAAACCACTCCCTCAATTTCGTGGATCCTTGTCCTGGTGCTCACACTCAAGGTGTAGCGAGTAACTGGCGGCCCCTGAAACACACACTTTCAGATGGGCCTCACAAAAATCATTTGGCAGACCACATTCTGGAATATTTATTTGGACAGAATTGTCGTCTTTCCTCAAAACATTGCTTTGAGGTGATGATTCGCATCATCAAACGGTTCTTTCCTTGTACCTAATAAATCTTATTAAATTATTGTACCAGAAAGACAGGTTTTCATTCTGGTGGAAACATATTTTTTGTCCCGGTGGGCCAGCTAAAACACTGCAGAAACATATTAGTTACAGAAATAACCCACGTCGCGTATTTCATATCGCCCGATAGATGGCAGCACGTTACCAGTACCACGTTACTCTCTTCTAGCAGACGACGGAGGCCGCAGACCGAGGTACAGCCCAGCATCACGATGTGCCCAGCATTCTGCTACGAGCCAATGATAATTCTCGATTTTGTCTGACTCCGCCCACTCCCGAAAACTCAATTTCTTTTTTTACGCCTAAGCTAAGGTCACCAGATTTTGAGATCAAAATTGAGGACAAAACGGCATGTTGTCCTCAATTTCAATGCAAAATTGAGGACAACATGTAATACATTAGGGTAAAGCCAAGAATGTTATGAACTGTACCATAATTGTCCAGCTTCTTTTTTTTTTTTTTTTTTTGATTGGAGGTTTAACGACCACCGTGAGCAACTCAATGGGCTATAAGCAGTCGCCTGTCCCTAATTTAGGGTCACTTGTTCCAGGGAAGGGAGAGAGCCAGTGCCGTAAAACAAACACAACATCCATGCCTCACCGGGATTCGAACCCGGACCCCGTTCGGACGAATGATCAGAGGCCATCGCTTAGACCACTGCACCACCGGGGTGGCATTGTCCAGCTTCATGGTAAAACATAAGGTGAATCTGAAGCATAATTTTCATGTGAAATAATTATAAAATAGCAATAAAATAGTATCATGCAGAATATTACTGCTGATAAATTTTAAATGTTACTTATATAGGGCAGCACATTAAACCAAAGCTACATTTTGATTTTGTACTACAATTTCATTGTGATTCTGTACCAAAAAAACATCTGAAGCCAGAAAATTACTATACACGGACAGAAATATTCTGTCAGCTCAGTGTATAGTAATTTTATAAAATTATATACAGTATTTTTATAGAAATTTTATAAAATTACTATACATGAGAAGGAATATTTTAAGTCCAATAATTTCGCTTGAAAAAACAGTTTAATGGAAAAATGTATTGAACAAAAGTTGTAGAACTCTCAATGGAATCTACCAAATGCAACCAAATTTGGCATCAATTACTTATTTAATTTTAAGAAAGTGGGTGCTGAGAAAAGATGAGATTTATTCTTCATTCTAAAAATAGTTCACTTAAATTCTATTGAAACTGTAACGAAATAACACCACGATTATCGAGATAACTTTGTTCCATGCTTCGGCATGTCTTCCATTAATATAGCATGATTTCTAACTTGATTCAAGGAAAAATTTTTCCGCTTCAGAAAATTGTTCCATACCTTTATGAGTCCTTTCCCTGAAGTTAAATAAGTAATTGATGCTAAATTTGGTTGCATTTGGTAGATTCAATTGAGTTCTACGACATATGTTCAGCACATTTTTTTCTTTTTCAATTATTTTGAGAGATTTCAAAAAATGAGGAAATGAGGACATTTGACGTTCTCAATCAGTTTTTTCGGAATTGAGGGTGAAGCATGAAAATTGAGGACTGTCCCCCAAAAATGAGGACGTCTGGTTACCTTAGCCTAAGCATTACTTTAGGCTATTCCCTATGATTTCTATGAACAATTCTGCTTACACTTCGATTAATTATTCTGCGTCCATCCATAGCATCACAGATGCACTTATGACCCTAGTTTGGCCCTTAAATGATGGGGGTATATTATACTTACAACCCCGAAGTATATTTTACCCCTACCCGAACGTATTATCCGTACATTCCTTTTTAAATTTTTTCTACCTCTTCTCCTTATCCCTCTGCTTGGAATCTAGACAGAACGGTCCGTATTTTGATCCTGCTTCATCCACCTTCGTCATTAGGAATTAACATGGTGTAGGGGTGAGACATAGACTTTCGTGCTAAGTCCCGCCTTCTTTCCGATAGGCGTCCGTGAGTTATTTTAACAACACCCCTTACAGCAAATAATCTGAGGTTCTCACTCTCGTAATTTATTAATTATAAATTTATTATCCAGGCCCCTCGTCCTCCGCCTTTTTATGTAATTATCTGCGAATCAAGGAAGGGAGAGAATGGCTACTGTAAAGCACTGCATCAACTTCAATAAATACTTCGTGAATAAGAAAGACAAATAAATTTAATGAAGCAAAAGTAGGGATGAGAGTCTGGTTCCGGTGCCAATGACCACGTCGACGAATTTGTGTCGCATGCGTCGTCCGTCACAAATTGTTCAATCTCAAATCAGTGTCCTTATGGCCACTCTAATATCAGAGTCGTTCCGACTCCACGCTGTCTCTCGAAACACTCGGTTTCACGCTAAAAACCAGGAACTGCGTTCCTCAGAGCATAAACTCCACTCGTCTATCCGTTTTCCAAGATCAATTCGCAAATCTTTATCGCTTTCTCCCGAAGCCTCCAGCTTCAAGCTAACGACAGGAACTCCGTTCCTCGGAGCCTAAACTCCGCACGTCTACCCGCATTCCAAGTCCACCTCGCAATCCCTGCCCCTCTCTGCGAAGCTATCTCTTATCCCCCTCGCTCTGGAAGACCCCTCCTTTTTTATCGGCCCCCTCTACCACGAGGCGCTGACCATGTCAGATTCCGGAGCGAACCTGACCTTTGCCTGCAGGCCAACTTGCATCGTATCAGTACCTCAGCCGTTCCTGCTTCTTGGAACTCAGCTTCAAACTGCCTGACTTATTGTCTCCGTGTCAGACAACCGCATATTTCACATTCCTTCTAACGGACTTCTGCACGTGGAAACCAGACTCTATACAAACAGAACAAAACATACAACAATACTGACATTCTTTCACATAAAGGACGTATTCAGTCCTCCCAGATAGGCTGGCACCCTTCTAACCTTGGGCATTGTATATGCACACAGTTAAGGAAATAAAGTTATTTCCTGAGTAAAAGAAACATTTTTCTCGGGCGACATTTTGTCGTCACTCTGCACGTGACATAGTCCCTTTTCTGTTTCTTTGTTTTTATGTACATAAATTAGCACTTGATCATATCTTAATTGATATGCATCTCATTATTAATTTTCGCCCTTACACATGGATTTATCGTACTCTTCGCGGGTTTTCTGGATGACCTCGACGTGTACTGAAGCCTTCTCTGCCCTGGCCTGTCTTGGTTTCCCTTCCCTGGCTGTCTCCTCCAACCCAGACGTGTTGCTAAATTTGTTAGTGCCGCCCCCCTTTGTTACTGGCGCAATGGGTAGAAATATATAAAATTAAATATCTCTCCCCCTGGTAACATACTCCCACAAATCTGAAATTTCATTTTCCCTTTATTACTTTTGTATCCGGGCACCCTGTCTGCCTCTCAAACTTTCTTCTGTCGAAGACATACAGCAGTTGGTGAATTGGCTTCTAAACCTACCGTACATTTTTTGGACAGTAGTTACTTTACTCCCCCCCACACACGGTTATAAATAAGAATGCATTCGGGCATCAAAGTTATGATCCTAACTGAATACTGCAGTTTGTTTCCAAAAGAGTTTCAAATTGAAAATTATAGTTGCTCTGTATATACAAAATTATAGTTGCATATATACAGACAGGGACAGCTAACTACTTTTTTTTTTTTTTTTTTAGGTTTCCCATCTTTTTTTTTTTTTCGAAACTTAATCATCTAAACAATAATGTGGATGCATAGAGATAGATAAGCATTTCCTTGTAGCGCAGGAATGTTTATCAAGAGAAGAAGTTATTCCGCTGTTTTATAATTGGTTTACAGTTGGTAGGGGCTTACTGATAGCCCCCGCAACCCCTGTATTGCGGGGAGGGGCGCCTCCAGGTTAAGAGGACCTCTAACCTCTGGGAAAATATTAAAATTTTTTTTTCAGAAACTGCATATGAAACTGGTTAAAGAAATAATCAGGAGTTTTTTACGGCAGCTTTGAATGAAGTATTGAAAAGAAAAGGATTTTCCGGAATATTTTCATTAAATAAGTAAAACATTTGAGAATCATTTTCGCGGTTTTAATTTATAAAACTTGGATGACGGGAAAGCAGCTATTCCAAACAACTAGAGGCCCCTTTCCACAGCCATAGTCCATATGCACGTATATTAACAGAAGAATGTGAAAGAAATATCTATTGGTTGAATGTAATATTTATACTAAGGAGGATAACATCTCACGTATTACAGTTATTTGCACAAACTACGCATAACTCAGAATATAATGAAGTTACAGGTGTTCTTCGAGGAGGGTGAAGAAACGGAGACCCCTGGGCCATTTTTTTAACAACAAAGTCAAGAGAAAAAATACTATGTGCAAAACATTGTAGCATTATGTTAAGTGTGTTATTTATACATTCAAAAGTAAATGATTTAACGTATTTTTTTATATATTCAAGAGTATATAACTCTTTATTGTCATTTATTTCTTTTGCTTACTTATGTATTTTCGTACAAATCAGAAAAAGTCATAAGACAGAGTCACGCCGTAGTTACGTGTTTTGTGTGTGTGATCGTGAGACATTTCAAGCGCCTGGCCTTAGTTGCCTAAAAGAATAAAATTTGCATTATATGACTAAATTTGGCCTATTTTTTTACCAGTACAAGTACTTTTGTAGTACTTTGTAATGGTATAAAACTAGGGCAGTGATTTTAATTACAACATGCACATTTGTGTTTCATGCAATAAAGTGCAATAATTTTGGTTTTACGAAAACTAACTGTAGGTTCCGCAAAATTTGAAATATTAGAACACACATAAAACTTAGTTAATAATATGGAATTTATCTTTAAAATTTCAATAACTGAAAGTTAATAGATTTTCGCAAAAGAGCCTCGAAGATATTTTTTGCGGGGGACCCCAAGTTTTTCCTGTAAGCCAATGACAGTTGGACTGAAACGCCTCTTCACAGTGAAAATAACGGGAAAGTTTTGGTAACTTTATTGAAATAGTGAAAACTGGGCTGGATGTTCAGCGCCATCTTTCGGCAAGAAATAGAAACCAGTGGGCAAGTTCCCGTGCTGGAAGAAGCGGCAACTTATTAAATAATATAGTGAAGTTTTACAAGAAAATCAATTTGTAGAATCCAAATGATTCCGAAACGCATATAGCGTATGAAATCCGTTTATTTTCGTGGTGTAGTAAGCACAAATATATTCCAAATGATTCCGCTTAATCAGTACGTCGGATAATAAAAATGACAGGTAGGTCAATAAAAGTAGGCGAAATACTTACATTATAACAAAATTAAATGTAACCAAATTTGACGTGTTCAAATTTTTAATATTATTCAAAAAATTTCCGTTAGGGTCTCAGAGAGCAGAAATTCTTGAAATATTTGAAGTGATGCTTTAAAGAAGTTTGCTGACATTGAAATCGCCTCTTCAGAAACCCCTAATTTTTTTCCAGTTGTTACTTCAAGTTTACATTTCAGATTTTCCGCAAAAGGAGCCATAGAGCGTGAGAATTTTTAACTGGGTGTTTAAAACACCTATTTTTTGTTTATGCTGCAACATTTTGGCAGTGCTGTGTAGTAGCAACAATGCAATATTTTGAAACGACATTGTGAAGACATTTGTCTGTAACTCATCTTGAAAAAACACTGGTTCCTCATTTTCCTTATTTGCTTGAACTATGGAACAGTGTAACTGACAGAAATGGCTTCGAATTCAGATCTTATTTTAGCATTCACGTCAAACTCAAAAACAATGGGTTATGAAACTGAATTAATGTCTGTTTCACATTAGCACGTTTTTATGCACGACTTTGACTTTCATTGTAACCATCGAGAAATCTAAGCACATAGCCAACGTATCTGAACACAAATTCATCCTGCACGCATGATTATGCCATAATATCTCTCCGAGAAATTCGCAAGTATAGCTCAGTATACGGTCTGACTTAAGATGTTGTTTAAATCAAATAATACACTGGTGGACGATGTTAAGGTACAACATATTTTACGCGAATCGTTAAAAGTTATGTCCATAATAGAAGAAAAAAAAGGCGAAAGCATTGATAAATAGGCATACAAAATCAGAGCATTCAGAAAGAATCAGCCTGCAACCTAATGATGCACTGCTTCACAACATGCAAAAAATACTGGATATGAAAACATGTGATGGAAGTTGTAAGGGAAAAGCATTCACAGTTGCTGCTTGGAGGGAGTGTGAAATCCGCGACTGTATGTCCGCTGTATAGAGTTGAAAACCCATCAACGTTTAGATGATTTCCTGAGATGGATGGAGGTAGAAAGACTCGAAGCAGGTCAGTCCCAAGCGGAGTTGGCCTGATGTCTGAAAGTATCCAGAAAAGTGATTTCGACACCCTGGAAACAATTCCATGATATAGAGACCATAGTCAGAAAGAAAGGACGAAGTTTGCATTGAATTGTGACACTCTGAACGGACCAATATCTTGCTCATTTGGCCAAGCCAAACAAGAGGACAACGGCACGTCGATTGCCTCCAAAGCTTTCTGAGGCCTCAGGAATCAGAGATTCGAAACGAACGGTGTCCCCAAAGCATCGTGAACAGAAATTGTACGCCAGGAAGCCAGCAGTCTGTATTCCGCGGTTCTCGTGCCATTGGACTATTCATTTAATTTGGTGCCTCGTAGATGTCAGGTAGACTTCTGGACAGTGGGCTAATGTGCTTTTCCCTGATGCGTTAAGTTTTAGCCTGGCACCAGATTTTGAAATCAGTTACATCTGGAGAAAAAGTGGAATGAGAAATCACCCCACCAAAGTCGCAGGAAGAGAAGTTTATGGTGGCGATGGCGTATTAGTGTAGGGCGGTATAACCATCAACGGCCGTACCCCGCTTCACGTGCTCGACTGCCGCTTCGTAAATGGCGAGACAGACCAAAAAGTTATCCTTGAGACTTACGTGCTGCATTTTAGGGGCGCTTTTGTCTCCCCGATTTTCTGTTTATAGACAACAATGTCGGTCCTCACAGATCTAACTTGCTGGAGGAATATCTGGTAAAGGGGGATATCCAACGAATGGATTGGCCCACAAAGTCATCTGACCTAAATCGAATCGAACACATATGGTATGCTTTAGAGAGATGCCTGGCAAATCTACAACCCTCTCCTCAGATCCCCAGTGGGCTCAAGGTGGTTCTTCTGGAGCAATGGAATTTGTTGCCACAATCTTTTTCGGATATTCCAATTTACAGCATGGAACACCAACGTCAGACGTGTATAGTCGTTAGAGGAGATCATGAACTACACATTAACTTCGTTTTAGGTTTACAATGATCCAACTGCAGTCATGTGATGACACATACATGCTGTGAATCGTCATAAATCACGGTACTTTGTGACGTACTACAGAGGTGAATCACGT
Source organism: Macrothele yani (assembly GCA_039090855.1). Taxonomy (NCBI): domain Eukaryota; kingdom Metazoa; phylum Arthropoda; class Arachnida; order Araneae; family Macrothelidae; genus Macrothele; species Macrothele yani. The sequence goes on from CM077015.1 coordinate 25,449,726, forward strand.
GTCACGACGACAAATCTGCAGCGGTATATTCTGTCCGCGTAGCTCAGTTGGGGGAACAACTTACTCTGGAGTGAAGGGGCGCGCATTCGATCACCGTTAAGGACAAATTTGTGTTTTCTCATTGGCGCCTAAATGTAAAAATGGATCTACTGGCCTTTGGGTTCTTCGAGAAATGTGTGATGTTTGTTCTACATATCGTATGGAATTAATGAAAAATTCCTACCTCGCTTCAAAAAAAAATTAAAAAATTAAGAGGGATGATGGGACGTACTACAGAGGTGCATCACGTGTCAAGACGACAAATCTGCAGCGGTACATTCCGTCCGTGTAGCTTAGCAACTTACTCCGGAGTGAGGGGTCCGGTTCGATCTCCGTCACGGACAAACTTCACAACTTCTGAACTTTAAGGTGTTTGGGCTCCTTTTTTGTACCCCCTTTACCTGTCATTCTGTATCGTATTTGTGTGCTCGGAGTTGCCCACACTGCTTATAGCATTAAAGGGTTAGGAGTACTTTTGCGTCTGCTATCTTCATTTTGTCCGCCAATGAATATGTACGCATACATATTTCCCCCTTGTTTCTGGGTTGGCTGACCGCCAAAAATATCTGTGGTCACATGAGTCGCCCGTGTCTATTTTGTGACCATTGGTTGCAAAGAAGAGACAGAGCCGGCGCCGGGGGACAAGACAAACACATCCTTCGTACCTTACTCGAGGATAGATCTGGCGCCCAACTCAGACAATTAATAGAAATCTCGTCCTCTGACCACTTGGCCACCGTAGCGAACGAATGTGCAATATTTACCATACAATACGTATTACATTTGATGTTACATTCTTTAAATATTTCGGTACTTACCTCTGTTCTTATACCAATTGCACGTCGTCGTGCTGCATTCCGTTGCTTAATTGTTTTAGAAATTCATTCCGAAAATCTGACTTGCAGTGTATTCTTTTGCCTTTTGTTCTTTATTAGCTAACCACAAGTACGGAGGTCGTGTTTTCATTAGCTAAGAGGAAGAGCAGAAAAACTGCCTAGCACGCAAAAAAAAAAAAAAAAAAAAAAAAAAGGAAGAAGAAATGATGCGCTAGAGAAATTGAGGTAATGCATGCTTAAAACATCTTTGTAAGGATGTAAGGAGAAAAATCGTATTTCCGTAATCTGCAGTAAGTACATTTTACGAGATCAGAGTCTTACAGAGATTTTTTCATATTGACTTTTATGTAGCAGCTTTTACTGGACATTTTTATGTTACATTTTATGGGATCGTAGACTTAAAGGACTTTTGTACCTTAAGTTTTTGTTAGGAGTAATTATTTTAGCCTCACAGAAGAAAAACTGAGTTAAGTACCACAATTTGCCATCCAAAACAACACCTCTATTTCTCTCTCTGTTTTTAGCACATCTTTTTTAAAAAAAAGATCGTGCTTATGTTATCGGTTTTTCCGTCCGTCCGCCTGTGGACACCATATCTCTGCAATCATTTGTCCAATTTGAAAAATTCTTTTTCATTTGCAAGCTTAGAATATCCGAATTATGACCCTTCATTTCGTTTTTTTTTAACGATGTACAATTTCGCCGCTAGAGGGTGTAAATGCCGATGATATCGAATTCAAAATACATTTTATTCCATATATTTGCTTCTAAACGTCCGATTGAAAAAAAAATTACCTTTCGATTTCATTTATGTCGAAGAGTATTTTAGGTATAGTCACTTTTTCAAGTTACGCATAGATTTTCCGCTAGGGGGCGTAAAAGTAAATTAAGTTTTCCGCAATATCTCTACTTCTAAAACTCCGATTTGAAAATTTTTTTCTTCAGCGGATACAGCTCCCAATGAAAAATCTTTTGCACATAATTTCTAATTTTTGGTTAAGAATGGTTTGGCCACTAGGCAGCGTAAGTGTTAATTTCTGCTTTTGATTTATTTGCCACAAAATCTGAGCTTCAAAATTCTTTGTGGACCGACGCCACTCATGTCGATGAACATTTTCGGAATATTTCCTTCTTAAAATATTGCATGGCTTCTTCGCCAGGGGTGAAGATGTATATCTTATTTTTGCCAATATCTCTGCTTCTAATGGTCCGATTTGAAAAATTCTTTCATTATTGGATAGAGTTTCCGATACAACATGTTTTTCATATGATTTCAAAATTTACAAGTAAATCATAGACTTTCCTCTAGGGGGCGTAAAGATAAATTTCGTTTCCTCCGATATCTCTGCTTCTAAAACTCTGATTGGAATTTTTTTTTCTGCAGCGGATACAGGTCCGGATGGGAAATATTTTGCATGTAATTTCTAACTTTTCATAAAAATGGTTTGGCCACCAGGGGTAGGGCCAATTTCTGCTTCTGATGTATTTGCAGCAAAATCTGAGCTTTTAAAATCTCGAATGAAAGAAATTTGTTTGTGGACTGATACTACTTACGTCGATAAACCTTTTCGAATACCTTCTTCTTAAAATAATGCATGGGTTCTCCGCCAGGGAGCTAGATGTATATCTTATTTTTGTCAATATCTCTACTTCTAAGAGTCCCATTTGAAAAATTCCTTCTTTGTTGGATAGCGTTTGAGGTGCAAAATGTTTTTCATATAATTTGAAAATTTTAAAGTAATCATAGACTTTCCGCTAGGGGCGTTAAGTTGAATTGCGTTTCCCCCGATATTTCTGTTTTTAAAACTCCGATGTGAAAAATTCTTCCAGTATCGGATATAGCTCCTGATGAGAAATGTTTTTCATATTTCTAAAAATTTCTAATATTTTGTAAGAAACTGTTTGGCCACCAGGGGGCATAATTGTTAATTTCTGCTTCTGATGTATTTGCAGCAAAATCTGAACTCCTGAAAACTCGACTGAAAAAATTCTTTCTTGGACCGATACGGCTCACATCGAAAAACCTTTTGAAAATACTTTCTTCTTAAAATAATGCATGTGCTTCCCGCCAGGGGACGTACATATATATCTTATATTTGTCGATATATCTGCTTCTTAGAGTCCGATTTGAAAAATTCTTTCTTTGTTGGAGAGCATTTCCGCTGCGAAATGTTTCTCATATAATTTAAAATTTTTTTAACGCACAAGTCTGCAACCAGAGGGCGTAAGTTCACGACTCCGTTTACAGCAATATTTACGGGATTAAAAGCCCAATTGAAAAACTTCTGTCTTCGGTCAAATACTAATGTTTTGCATACCGGTCCCATTGACTTTGAATAGCTTTGATAAATTTAATTCGCGTCAGAACGGATTCAAAAGATGTGCTGCCCCCCCCGTGGCGCCGTGGTCTAAGCGATGGCTTCTGCTGATTCGTCCGTAAGGGGTCCGGGTTTTAATCCCGGTGAGGCCTGGATGTTGTGTTTGTCTTACGGCACTGGCTCTCTCCCTTCCCTGGAACCAGTGACCCTAAATTAGGAACGGGTGACTGCTTATAGCCCATTGAGTTGCTCACGGTGGTCGTTAAACCTCCAATCAAGAAAAAAAGACATAGTCATTACACCCGAAAATTCGGTGTCATTTTTCTTGTTTAGATATAGAGCCGCAACGAGAAGGCATAGATTTACTGTTTTCATTTTTGAAAAATTCCCAGTACTTCACAAAAGAATCCGAGAATTTCAGAAAATGACAACGCCGCTAAATTCTTTCAAAGACTTAAAAATAATATCGCGTTGCTATTGTCCCCATCGTGCAAAGCATTTATTTAGAGCAAACTGACGTTGACTTTAACCAGAGTTCTAACCTACATTATGAATTAATCGGACCTTGCAAAGAAAGCAAGATTCCCGAATGTTGCATTTTTGTCGGAAAAGCTTGCTGGAGAAACGAGCACAAGTTTTACTTCTGTGACTCCAGGGGTCAGCTTTTGCAATAACACCTGTTAGCTGAGGAGAATGCAATAGTGTTTGAACTACGAGGAAAATACATGCACCTGAGGTCACAGCCTGTTCTCGTATCTCAAAGACAGATTTGATTGATCACATGCACCCATCAGCTATTAAAACGAATATTTCAGGGCCGTACGGTTATGTTTTGGGGATTAAATTACTCTCGTGAGTATTTCAGCCTCTATGGAGTTTCCGGTCGAAATTTTAGTGCCACTATTTTCAGGAAAAGTACAGAATCACCGTCGTAAGGAAAACACACCACCCATGCTTCATCCAAGAGCCTAACCCATTCCCAACTTAGACGATCTGCCAGAATCCTACGCCTCTGACTACTTTGTTGTTTTTTTTTTTTTTTTTTTTTTTTTATTGAAGGTTTAACGACCGCCGTGAGCAACTCAATGGGCTATAAGCAGTCGCCCGTCCCTAATTTAGGGTCACTGGTTCCAGGGAAGGGAGAGAGCCAGTGCCGTAAGACAAACACAACATCCATGCCTCACCGGGATTCGAACCCGGACCCCGTTCGGACGAATGATCAGAGGCCATCGCTTAGACCACTGCGCCACCGGGGCGGCCTACTTTGTTGTGACGTGCTACGGAAGCTCAATGATTCGTATTCGTTAAAAAGAAAACATACATGATGAAGTCTCTCAGGCATTTCAGACTGGCGCCTTAAAGATTATTCTCTAAAAGAAAAGAATTTCCCTCTCCGCAAAATCCCAGAGCATGTTTTATGTCCATGGAGTACATGCCACTGCTTCAGAGCCATTTTGTATTTCAAAGATTCTATTTTCTGAAGCATTGAGCTTTTAAAAATTAAAAAAAACCCTTTTATTGGGCTCCTTTGAAGTTAAAAATATATTTTCTGCTGTATCTTTTTATTTCCATTCCGCTCAGGAATGTTCGTATTTCCAATGCGTTTATCTTGGGAAATACACATTATGCTGTAAATCCTTTCCATCTCAAATGACAAGTTTAAGACTTTTTACACCGCTGCGGAGTGTGAACTCCTTAAATACTTTAAGAGCTAATAGGAAAATCCAGTTCGAAATTTCTAATTCAACCCTTGGCTACGGCGAAATCAGGTGTTGACTTTAAAAACACATAACATACCTTATTGGTAAACAAGCTTTGATTTTTCATTGTTATTTACTTTGGGGTTTAAAAACTACCATAAAAAACTCTTAAGTCTATAGAAAAATCGCCTGTTCCTGATTTGAGGGAGCACAGTAGGGCTCACCACCCCATCCGAGACAGATACTGATTCGGGCGACTAGCCTAAAACCATTAGTTTTGACCACTCGGGCACCTATGGATGTGCTACTGTTAGCTTACGTGAGAGATAATAATATTTCAGAATCTTTTTTATCTTTTCGGAAATTTACGCTGTCAAAAAATAACTCTATGTACATTAGCCGAAATTTTAGATTGGATTCCAAGGGACAGGAAAAGACCCAGAAGAAGACCACATGGAAGATGGGTAAATGAAATTCGAAAGTATGCGGGAGAGACATGGAGAAGACTGGCACAAGACAGACCGTTGTGGAGGAAACTTGGGGAGACCTTCGTCCAGCAGTGGATTGATAATGGTTGACAATGATGATGATGATGACATATCATTGAGATCAGGAATCACACCCTGCTTTTTTTCTCCTAAAAACATTAGAAATACGAGGGTCCTAACAAAAGTTCTGCACAATACCCATTTTTGAGAAAAGTGTGAAGTAACGGAGAAAACTTACCTTATTGCCGTTCAATGTATTCCCCTCCGCTGCTAATGACAGCTTGCCAACGGTGAGGTACGTGCTGGATGCCCCGTAGTACGCCATCTTTGTTCAGCTGTCGAATTACTCGAGTCACTTCCAATGATAGTTCGTCCAGCGATCCGTAGCGGATGTCACATAGCCGATTTTTTAACTTTGGGAAAAGACCAAAGTCTGGTGGACTGAGGCTGTATGCCGATTTTTTAACTTTGGGAAAAGACCAAAGTCTGGTGGACTGAGGCTGTATGCCGATTTTTTAACTTTGGGAAAAGACCAAAGTTGGGTGGACTGAGGCTGTATGTCGATTTTTTAACTTTGGGAAAAGACCAAATTCGGGTGTACTGAGGCTGCATGCCGATTTTTTAACTTTGGGAAAAGACCAAAGTCGGGTGGACTGAGGCTGTATGCCGATTTTTTAACTTTGGGAAAAGACCAAAGTCGAGTGGACTGAGGCTGTATGGTGGGTGGGATAAAGTTTTCCAGCCATATTTCAACAAAAGTCCGCGTACCGACGCTGCACCATGACACGATGCGTTGTCATGCAGCAAGATCGCTCCCGCTTCCAGCAAGTTGGGGCGATTGTGACGAATTTTCGGTCTCAACTTTGTCCTCAGAAAGTCACGATAATGTTGTGCGTTGACATTTTGTCCTACCGGCACTCGATCAGAGACCACAACACACTGTGCATCGTTCTAAAAAATCGTCATCTGCTTCACTTTGGATTGTTGCTGACAATACTTTGAGGGGCGTGGGGAAGTTGCATGCCTCCATTCCGCAGATTGTGACTTCAGTTTCAGCTCAAAATCACTGATCCAAGTCTCATCAATTGCGACAATTCTATTCAGGAAGGTGTCGCCCTCCCTTCCGAACCTGCGGAGGTGATCCTGTGCAATGCTCACTCTGGCTGCCTTCTGCTCGGGGTTGAGTTGATGGGACACCCAGTGCGCGGCGATTTTGCTTTTCCCCAGTGAGTCGGTCAAAATCCGGCGAACAGGCAAATTTATCTGATCCGCAATCTCCTCGACTGTCAAACGGCGATTCTCTTTGAGAAGCATTGCAACAATGGTGACAGATGTTTTGTATCGTTTCAACCGCTCTCTTTCTGCCCAGGCCGCCCCAGTGGCGCAGTGATTTAAGCGTTGGTTTCTAATCATTCGGCCGAAAAGAGTCGGGGATCGTATCCCGGTGAGGCATAGATGTTGTATTTATCTTACCGAACTGGCTCTCTCCCTTCCCTGGAGTCAGTAGCCCTAAATTAGGGACGGGAAACTGCGTATAGCCTATTGAGTTGCTCATGGTAATCGTTAAACCCTCAATAAAAAAAATTCTGTCAAGAAAATTTATTTTAAAAGTTCACATCCTCTTTGCTATTAAGCAATAACAAAATAATAATAATAAAAATAAATAAAACAGATGAGATAAACCAGGTATATATTTCATCATAGTTTTCAGAGACTCAGCTTTTTTTTTCTCGACTACTTCTGTAAACCAGTTCTTCTTCCCGAAAAATTAAAATAAAGGACTTCCTGTATTCAGATCTAAGGATTAGTTACTATGTATCAGTACTTGTCCCGAGAAAGAAACAGTGACGACTTCCCTAACCAGGTCCAAGGAACGACTGCTGTAAATCGGTACTTGTCCAGAGAAAGAGAATGTAAGGAGTAACGAGTAACGAAATAGGAAAGTACCGATCTTCTGTACTCGTTACATTGTAACGGTTACGGATGTACCGACTCATCACTAGTAACCAGGTTCAAGGAACGACTGCTGCAAATCGGTACTTGTCCCGAGATAGAAAAAGTAACGAGTAACGCCTGAAATGTGAAAGTACCGATCTTCTGTACTCGTTACATGTAACGAGTACGGAAGCACCGACCCATCACTAACCGATAGGCGCATTGAATTTCCTCAAGATCCCTTCAAGTGCAAGCTGAAAGAGTAAGGAAACGCGGTCGATACACAGTTCACATGTCAAAAAAGGCGTCAAAACATTCTACAAGTTCATGCTAGAAAATACACGAACTACAAACAAACCGGAGCTAACAGGAATTAGGGTTAACTTTTCCAATGGTCCTGTAAGGGCCAGCAAGCCAAAACAATAATCAAACACAATCGATACACAGCTCAGGCGCAGAAAAGACGTCAAAACAACAAAACCACTTACAGGCTCACACTAGAAAACACAGGAAATACAACCATCCCAGAGCTAATAGGTTGGACCGTTAATATTACGAAGCACGATCAATACAGAGGTTACGTGTTTTTACCTTTTACATCGGCCGAGAGACGGCAGCACGTCAGCACTAAGTCATCTACCGTGCAGATTTATCAAGTATGTTTTGTTCACCCTTTTGTCCTATACCTTTTTATTTTCCCATTGGCCGATTCTGTTCAGGAAAGTATGTGTTTTCAATGTAGTTCTCCTGGCAAAGAATGGGTTTCCTTGTTGTGCTATAAATCCTTTCCATCTCAAATGGCAAGATACTTACTTAATTCCTTAATTAGTTTAAGACATAATAAGAAAATCAGGTTCTAAATTTCTAATTCAATACTTGGTTCCTGAGAAATCAGGAATTGACTTTAAGGCCGCATAAAGATAATATTGCTTTGATTTTTTATTGCTGTTATATTACAAGCCTTGATTTTTTATTGTTGTTATATTACAAGCCTTGATTTTTTATTGTTGTTATATTACAAGCCTTGATTTTTTATTGTTGTTATATTACAAGCCTTGATTTTTTATTGTTGTTATATTACAAGCCTTGATTTTTTATTGTTATTTGCTTTGGAGGTTAAAGACCACCATAAACAATTCTTAGGTTCATAGAAAAATCACATGCTCCTGATTTGGGGAAGTTCTGTACTGTGCAGCACTCATGCGTCATCCGATATAGATACTAACTCGGGCGACCAGCCCAAAACCATTAGTTTTGACCACTCGGGAACCTATGGAAGTGCTACTCTTAGCTGAACTGAGAGATAATAGTATTTCAGAATCTTTTTTATTTTTTCAGAAACTTACGCAGTTTAAAAGATAACTGATAGTAGATAACAAAGATCTCGAATCATAGCCACCCTTTTTTTCTTAAAAACATTAGAAATATTACATAATTCAATGGCCACGAGTTTATCGTACCTTCCGTAGTTTTTTCAACGTTTCATGCGCCTGCGGCTGTGTTTTCATCTGCAGCCAGCGGCGAATAATTTAGAATCTTGCGCGCACAAGTTTCTAGAACGAGTTACATGATACTAATACTGGCGGAATAAACGTTGGTGGATTTTTCATATCGCGGAATCATGGGTAGCCTTTTGTTAAAAGTGCGAAGCGAGTTTATCGTACCTTCCGTAGTTTTTTCAACGTTTCATGCGCCTGCGGCTGTGGTTTCATCTGCAGCCAGCGGCGAATAATTTAGAATCTTGCGCGCACAAGTTTCTAGAACGAGTTACATGATACTAATACTGGCGGAATAAACGTTGGTGGATTTTTCATATCGCGGAATCATGGGTAGCCTTTTGTTAAAAGTGCGAAGTGCAGTAGTGAACACATGTAAAAACGATGAGTATTTTAATGTAGCATCCTAATTATCTTAACACTCAGCAATGTGACTTTTTCGTCAGATTTTTACTTTTTACAGTGCTTTAACTCTTTAGCAGGGTCAAACGATTTAACTCGGAGTTCGCAAAAGAGGCTGAAGTCAGATCGAACGAATATGTTTGCTGTTTGTCTAAGAAATGGGCCGAACGCGGATGAGACGAGTGATCCTGCATATCTTAAAGAGTTGCTTTGTTATTAACTTTTTTATTCAAAGTGGTGCATGATTGGCAATAATCCTTTCCGAGTGAAAGAATGTTTGAGGGTAGAAAAGGTATTTGAACCACTTGTTCCAATCCAGTGCCATGATGTCCGTGTCAGGGGAATTAATTCTTCGTCATACTACCTTGGGTCATACGTTAGAGGATGAAGGACTATAGAGGGCAATGCTTACCACAAATCGTATGTTTATGGTCGATACTGCTGTGCTGAGAGCGGGAAAGAAATTGTTTTGCGGTAGCTTTTGTAAAATCCGGCCGCTATGTGAATATTCGGTGGTATGTAAATTGCAAACCAAAATCAGACCGTCATTAAAACTCTATATGTAAATTGCGAACCAAGGCCCATGACCGCTATATGTTAATTCCGAACCGACTTATCTGAACATCTGCAGGAATTACCTAAGCTAGCTCGTCTGTTTTGATTGCTTTGCTTTAGTTATATCTTTTGCTGTTCGACAAGTTTTACGATGAAAGTGACGCGCTCGATCTCTGAAAAAGGAAAAGATTTGTTAATCGTAGACGCCTACACTTACTGCAAAATAAAGATATTTTCGTGAATACAATAAAGTACAAATGTACATATACTAAATATGGAATATCACAGAAAGAAATCAACATGGCCCCTGCGCAAGGATGACAAACTAGTTTTGCTGTTTTCGTGACTAAAATGAATTACGTACAAATGTACACATACTAAATATGGAGCATCACAGAGAAAATTAACATGGCCCCTGCGCAAGGATATCAAACTAGTTTTGTTGTTTTCGTGAATAAAATGAATTACGTACAAATGTACATGTACTAAATATGGAACATCACAGAGAAAATAAATATGGCCCCTGCGCAAGGATGACAAACTAGTTTTGTTGTTTTCGTGACTAAAATGAATTACGTACAAATGTACACATACTAAATATGGAGCATCACTGAGAAAATTAACATGGCCCCTGCGCAACGATGACAAACTAGTTTTGTTGTTTTCGTAAACACATTGCTTTTAAATTGTTTTAATAATTATTTTTTCACACTGGTTTATTTTTTGATATCGTCAGAATGGGCGCAGAAAAGTTGGTTCGCAATTTACACATCGGGTCTAGAATGGTTGGTTCGCAATTTACATATCGGAGTTGAGAGCGGTCCGATTTTAGTTCGCAATTTACACACTCCGGAATATTCATATTTAGAGAGCTCAGAAAAGTTTAGGGGCCATTTAGTTCAGGTATACCAGCTGTTTAACTGCTAAAACATGAACAATTGCTCTTTAGAGACCACTAGAATGACACACGATTGTTTTCTTTAAAAATTGTTTGTGAATCTTCTAAAATGAAACCTTTATTTTGTATCTAAATTTTATGTTCCATGAGCTATCTATGCCCGTATCAAATACCTGTTGAATGAACAAGGTTCTAGGTCCGCTCTGTGGGGGAATAAACAGAAGAGAATGTCCACTTCAGTTTCCTGAGCTTGTTCCTTTAAATTTGTGTTAGGTACAAATATGATGAAAAACTTAACTGGAATTGTACGCATTTTATATTTCTCCCCGAAAGCGATTTTGTCCCAGACGTACCGCATAAATGTGCTGTCATCTCTTTTCAAAGCTTTTGTTCTCCTGTAATGAATATTTACAACTAGTGTCTGACAGCAGGCTAGGGATACAGAGGTTCCCACAAATTGGAGTGGTCGTCTCAAATACCTGTTGTATGGTTGAAACATAATAGATTAAGATGCAGAACAACGTGACTATCTCTTTCATAGATAGCTCATGAAACCTAAAATTTAGATACAAAATAAAGGTTTGTACTAAATTTCACTAGAAATTAATCTGTTACTTTTCACTACCGAAATGTTGTCGACTTGTTTTTTTCACACGGCACTGTTACTTCTTTCATCTCCGTTTCACATCTATAGACCAGGAAATGTCGAGCATTTTGAAAAATTCTTATTGAAGTTATGCTTGAAATTTACTTAGAAAGTCACTTAAGTTTCCAGGATGCAACCCGTATATACGACTTTTACTGCAGTGAATAAACATTTTTGTATAGAACAAAATACGCTGACGGAAAAAAAAATCACAACACCACGAAAAAATAGTTGTTGAGGAATGAAATGACGGCAATACATTTGTATAGGTAACATATTTAATCGATTAAGGTTTCAAGATCACAACTTATTGTAAGCGCGAGAAGAGACCATTTTAAATGTGAAATGCTGGTACATTAATAACCGGTGTAACCACCAGAATGTTGAATGCAAGCACGCAAACGTTCATGCATTGTGTCGTACAGGTGCTGGATGTCAGTTTGTGGGATGGAGTTCCATGCCTGTTGCACTTGGTCGGTCAATACAGGGACGGTTAATGCTGGTTGGGGGTGACACTGGAGTTGTCGTCCAATGATGTCCCATACGTGCTCGATTGGTGAAAGATCTGGTGATCTTGCAGACCACGGCAACATGTCTACACTTTGTAGAGCATGTTGGGTTACAACAGCGGCATGCGGGCGAGCGTTATCCTGTTGGAAAACACCCCCTGGAATGCTGTTCATGAATGGCAGCACAACAGGTTGAATAACCAGACCGACGTACAACTGTGCCGTCAGGGTGCGTGGTATAACCACGAGAGTGCTCCTGCTGTCATAGGAAATTGCTCCCCAGACCATAACTCCAGGTGTAGGTCCAGTGTGTCTCGGCCGCAGACAGGTTAGTTTCACGCGCTCACCTGGCCTCCTTCTAACCAACACACGGCCATCACTGGCACCCAGGCAGAACCGGCTTTCATCAGAAAACACAACAGATCTCCACGCCGTCCTCCAGTGAGCTCTAGCTTTACACCACTGACGTCGCAAACGGCAGTGGTTTGGAGTAAGTGGAATGCACGCTACAGGGCGTCTGGCTCGGAGCTGTCCTTCAAGTAACCGATTTGTAACAGTTCGTTGTGTCACTGTGGTGGCAACTGCAGCTCAAATTGCTGCCGCAGACGCGGTACGATGCGCCATGGCCATACGCCGTACACGGCAGTCTTCCCTCTCAGTAGTGCCACGTGGCCAGCCGGAACCCGGTCTTCTTGAGGCAGTACCTTCCCTTGACCACCGCTGCCAACAATCATGCACAGTGGCTACATTCCTGCCAAGTCGTTCTGCAATATTGCGGAAAGAAAATCCACCTTCTCGTAGCCCTATTACACGACCTCGTTCAAACTCCGTGAGCTGTTGATAATGGCTTCTTCGTCTTCTTAAAGGCATTCTTGACTAACATCAACACCCTACGTCGAATCTCAACGATAACTAACGCTCACGAACGTTACAGCGCGTATTTACAGCAAACCTACTTTGCATGTTCCGAGGGGCTCTACTAGCGCCACACGTATGCGCTGAGCGCGAAATTTGCATAGACGTCATCTTACAGATGTACTCTCACCGCCTACCAACTGTCGTTTATCTAACACAACCCCTTCTTGGTGTTGGGATTTTTTCCGTCAGTGTATAACAGTTTTAAAAATTTATGAACAGTTTTTCCTCTAAACACATTCATTCCAGAAGATAAGTTATTGAAATATGATTACTTGACAAGATTCTGTGACGTGCAGTGTGCAAATTCATGTTTGTCGCTTAAGCTTCTGAGAAATGCTTTTAAAACTGTTTATGAATTTTCAGAAATGAATGCGTTTAGTAGAATGTTGTTCAAACAGTGTTCTAAACAGGAGTTTCAGAAAAAAGAGAACATTTGTAGAAGAAATTTGCCTTGCTGGGAAGAAAACTGCTCCTGTTCCCAGCAAAACTTCCATTTTCTAGAATGCACTATTGTTCACATTGAAATGTGATATTCATGAAGAGTACTTGTTTACACCCATCCCACCCGGCAGCAGTTAAATTCAGCTTCTTAAGACAATACGTGTCTGTAAATCTGCATTGGATATTTTTAAGAACCTGTCCAACATGGTTGCCGAAGTATATATATATTTTTTATTAAAAGTTTAAGACCACCGCGAGCAACTCGATGGGCTATAAGCAGTCGCCCGTCCCTAATTTAGGGTCACAGGTTCCAAGGAAGGGAGACAACCAGTGTCGTAAGACAAAAACAACATCCATGCCTCACGGGATTCGAACCCGGACCCTTCACGGACGAATGATCATAAGCCAGCGCTTAGACCCCTGCGCCACCGGGACGGAGAAATGTTTTATTGACAAGTTTTTCAAAAGTCCAGGTAGTAGTGCAGGGGAGGATTTGCATATATTTGTGTCTAAACATCTGAGAAATGCTCTATGAAACTGTTTTCTTTAAAAATTGTTTGTGAATCTTCTGAAATGAATGTGATTAGAAGAAAACTGTTCAGTATTCTAAACAAAAGCGTTCATTCAGTGCAATAAAAGTCAAACATTGCATCCTGGAAATTTTAGTGACTTTCTAAGTAAGTTTCAAGCATAATTTCCATGAGAGTATTTCAAAATTTTTGGTATTTCGAGGTCTAAATGTGAAACTGAGATTAAAGAAGTAACAATGCCGTGATAAAAAAAGTAGACAGCATTTAGGTAGTAAAAAGAAACAGATTAATGTCTGGTAAAATCCAGTACAAACCTTTATTTTGTATCTAAATTTTATGTTCCATGAGCTATCTATGAAAGAGACAGTCATGTTATTCTGCTTCTTAACTTTCTGCTGTTTTATCGCACATTCGATAGGTATGTGAGACGACCACGCCAATTGGTGGGAACCGCAAGAGTCCTAGTCTGCCGCCAGACGCTAGTCGTAAACATTTATTACAGGCGAGCAAAACCAATAAAAACTACATACAGAATAGAACACGACGCTATCTAATGACAATAATAAATTGAAAACGCAGCGGAATTTTCTGGGCAGCTAGAGAGAATGACATCAATCATCAAACCCTCCCCGAAGAAGACCACTCCCTTTCAATCATTCGGGCCAATCACAGAACGAGCCTGAATATATGCTCGGAGTCAACCTGAGAGTGTACCACTATGTAGGGTGCGAAAGAGCTACCTCCGCTACGAAAAGTAGTCCCTAGAGTTCTGAGCGAAAACCAGTAGAATTATTGCTCAGAATCCATTTTTGTTTGCTTTGCAGTTTATCAGACAAAATTGCCATCTTAAAAAAGTTCCAAAAGTTAGTGTGCTTTTGGAAATGAATTTGTTATGAGAAGTTGCTGAATCAAGAGCTTCGCACTTTCGGCTGTTTCTGCCCACTTGGGATACAACTCTGACAGGAGAAATGTGGAAGACCTCTTCTAACATTAACATCAGGTGCGTTACTTAAACAGGCGGTAGGGGAAGCAGTTCGGCCTCCAGCAGACCCCTACTCACAATCCCCAGTGCTTGTGAGATGTGTGGGTGGGTGGGAGGATCAGAAAGGAAGCAGTACACGAGCACATTAACACTAATGGATACCGTTCTTGCGTTTCACGAATAGTTGAGATAAGGCTCTCCCTCCTTTACCAATAGTACACTCAGTGGCGGCCCTAGCCCATGCGGGGCCCCGGGCGATGGTTCGGGGCCCTTTGCAATAGCAATAACCCAAAGCCATCACAATAACCCTTTATATATATATATACACTATCTACCAACAAGTAATTGGACACCCCTGCAATCGACGATATCTGCGGTCCTGATACACGTTACGGCCGCCGCCGTTAAATAACGTGTGGGAAACAACAACGCAACCAGTCGCATGCAAGATGCCACGCAGTTCGGAGCTCTCTGATTTCGAGAAAGGTGTAATCGTCGGGTATCACAGAAATGGCCGATCCATACGTGACGTATCTAACGAGTTGAAGTACCCAAAATCGACAATGGCCTACGTGATTGGCAAGTGGAAGATGAGAGGTGACTGTCGGAATGTGCCCCGACCCGGCAGACCCACAAAACTGGGAGTTGAAGACCGACGGGTGCTGGCCAGAGAAATTCGGAAGAACCGCACCAAATCGATGGACCACATCCGCGAGGAGTTTCAACAGGCATCCGGGAGTGTTCTTTCGATGAATACCATCCGTAAGGAAGCCCATTTGCTCGGTTATCATGGACGTGCTTTCGCCCAGAAGCCTTTGATCACGAAGTCCAATAGCGCTGCTCGGCTAACGTGGTGCAAAGAACGTCGACAGTGGACCGTTGAACAGGGGAAACAGGTTTTCTGGAGCGACGAATCAAGGTTCACCCTCTACCGTTCGGATGGCAGGGTCTGGGTTTGGCGTCTGCCTGGAGAACGCCTCCTGCCGGAATGTAGGAATGTATTGTGCCAACTGTGAAGTTCGGCGGCGGTAGAATTATGCTATGGGGGTGTTTCTGTTGGTATGGCACGGGACCCTTGGTCGCAATTCCTGGTAGACTCAACGCCGAGACCTACTGCATCATTTTGGTTGACCATGCTCTTCCTATGTTGTGGCAGTTTTACGGGGTGGACCCATGTTGCTTCCAGGATGACAATGCCACCTGTCATGTTGCGAA
Organism: Macrothele yani; assembly: GCA_039090855.1. Taxonomy (NCBI): domain Eukaryota; kingdom Metazoa; phylum Arthropoda; class Arachnida; order Araneae; family Macrothelidae; genus Macrothele; species Macrothele yani. The sequence continues at coordinate 25,465,634 of CM077015.1, forward strand.
GTCCACCATGGCTTGGTATGGTGACAATGGGGTTTATCGAATGGACTGGCCTGCACAGAGCCAGTACCTTAACTCTATCGAGCACCTCTGGGACGAGTTGGAGCGTCGAATTAAGGGGTGCCCCCACCGTCCGAAATCGGTGAAGGAACTGACCTGTCTTCTCCAAGCTGAGTGGAAGAAAATACCGCTAGCCGTCGTACAACGCCTGGTTGAGAGTATGCCCCGGAGGGTCGCAGCTGTAATCGCTGCTCGTGGAGGCTCCACCAACTATTGAAGGTGAAGAAACTTCGTTTTCCTTTGCTATCACAGGTGTCCAATTACTTGTTGGTAGATAGTGTATATGTATACGTAAAAAAAATAATATGTTGCTTAATCTGACCGTAAACCTGTCGCTCGTTTTTTTTCTCATACAAACCCCCACTTGGGGTGAATGTGATCCCAAAGTAATTTTTTATGGGGAATTGTGGCATTGATTTATATGAAATAAACATGATGTAATACAATACACTGTTTATTAATATAATTAGGAATCCAAAATATTCCCTGTTCCAAATGACCTGTTACTAAATAAACAAGGATAGCTGTATAATTACAAGTCTATTATTTAAAGAAGAATTCTGCGACTTTTCTTGTGGCTGAAGTCTTCAATCAAATCGCTACAGTCCAGAGTAGATGCCACGTCGTTTTCTACGGATAGAAGAGCGAGTACATTGCAATTCACTACTTGTACCCGAAATTGCGGAAAAACTCCTATGAAAAATATCTTGAAAAAAAAATTAAATTTAGACATTTCTCCACAACTTTCCCGCTGAAAAAATGTCTCTGACCAAAAAAAAAAAAAAAAAAAATTCTAACAGAGTAACTTTTTGATGTCACTAATTCAAAGCAGTAAACAAATATTAAAATTGGTCATTTATTTGCACACGATCGTGAACTCCAACTACAATATTTTAGGTGACTCGAGGCAAAAAGTACTAATTAATTTGCGGCGGTGCGAGACCCATCTGGGCGCGGGGCCCTGGGCGGTTGCCCGGTATGCCCGTACCTGGGACCGCTACTGAGTACACTTTTAGGGTGACTTCGAGTATAGTCTGTGGGCTATTTTCATGCATAGCGTTAATTTAGCCTCAACCGAGGGATCATCACTTTTGTGTTCATCGGTCAGCAGCAGCAGCAGCATACCGTTTCCACTAAGCTAAACGAAGAACAGATGAGTCACCTCTAACATAAAGGACCTATTAATCCATCTCCGAAGAACTAACACAAGGCTGCAAAGCAGCGCTAAATTGTTTGCTTGAGTGCAGGATTACGACTCAGAAAGTTGTCTGCACTGCAATAATAAGTAAAACCACAAATTGAAGAATAATTCATTATAGAAATCTGAAAGTACGCTTTATAAGGAGGACTCTGAGAACAATAGCTTCATCAAATAATCTTTAGATGCAACAAATCGGAGAGAATCTCACAGTTTCGGTTATGCTTCCATCCGTAGCTTGCCCTGGGCGCTATAGAAGAGTTAGCGCTGACGTGCTGTCATCTGTTGGCCGATGTGAAAGTAAAAGCACGTAACTTCGGGATCGATGGCGTATCACTACAATTTCGGCGGACCTTTAAGGGCCCGGCTTTTATTTTGATTTTGATTGGGACGTTAACGACTACCTTGATCAACTCGATTGGCTATAAGCAACCGCCCATCCCTAATTATTTAGAATCGCTCGTTCCAGAGAAAGGAGCTAGCCAATGCCATAAGACAAACACAATATCCATGCATCACCGAGATTCGAACCCGGACCCATCTTGGGCGAATGGTCAGAAGCCAGCGTTTAGGCCGCTGCGCCACCGGAGCAGCAAAAGGACGTTTAGGAATGTTAATTGCGTTCCTGCTCGAAAATATTCATTCTGAAGGAAATGTTTTCTCTTCTCATAATCGCAACCTTCGTGTCTAAGAAACTAAGTTAAGCACACTGTTTAGCTGCAAGGGAAGAACTGTCTGATGGTGCGAATCAAAACCGCAAAGCAGTGTTCTGAGGAAAGACAAATCTGTCAGAATAAATATCCCAGAACGTTGTGTGCCAAATGAGAATTCTTTAATTTCTACCTGTTAGCTAACTTTTGAGTGGATGCCTATTTCCCTCCACTTCCTGCCGATATCAAGAGGGATAAGGATTACGAAACCACGCCCCCAAGTGCACGGGAACACATATAATGCTTCTTTGCAACTTTCTTCTTCCGACACTTGAATTGTGCAAAACATTGAGACGAATCCACTCAGAGTGATTGGATGACCCTCGGATCATCTTCACGTCGCAAACTATCCGTGCCATTCACACGACGAAATGGTCTTTTATCCTTGCCCCTACCAATTTCACAAAAAACCAGTTCCAGTTCCTAATCTTTCAGCAGAAGAACACCTTTAAACGGAGTCAAAAAAGCATCGAAATACAATGGGGGTCCCTCTACAAAACACACGAATTTCAAATAAACCGGAGCTATAGGTAGGACCGTTAATATTACGAAATACGATCATACAGATGTTACGTGCTTTATCTTTCACATCGATTGAGAGATGGCAGCACATCAGTACTTCTGTATCGCGCTGAGGGAGCCACGGATGTAAATATAACCCAATTTTCTTCACTCTCTTCCAGATGAAAGCCTACGGGTGCGCTCGGGTGGGCTTCAGCCCGTCTCAAATGCTCGGGGACACAGATAATTGTTCTTTGCAACCTCCTTCTTCCGACACTTGAATTGTGCAAAACATTAAGACGAATCTACTCTGAGAGTGATTGGATGACCCTCGGAACATCTTGACGTCGCAAACTATCCGTCCCGTTCACACGACGAACTGGTGTATCCTTGCCTACCAATTTCACCAAAAAACCTGTTTCAATTCCACATGTTTCAGCAAAAGAACACCCGTGAACTGAGTCAAAGAAGGCGTCGAAACACATTGCTTGCTGCATCTACAAAACATACGATCTACAAAAAAACCGAAGATAACCGATTGGCGCTTTGACTTTCTTAAAGACCCCTTTAAGTGCAAGCCGAAATAGTAAGGAAACGCGGTCGATATAGAGTTCACGTGTCAAAAAGGCGTCAAAACATCTTACAGGTTCATGCTAAAAAACACACGAACTACAAACAAACCGGAGCTAACAGGAATTAGGATTAACTTTTCTAATTGTCCTGCAAGGGCTAGCCAGTCAAACAATAATCAAACACGATCGATACAGAGCTCAGGTGCAGAAAAGACGTCAAAACAACGTACAGACTCACACTAGAAAACACAGGAAATATAATCATCCCAGAGCTAATCGGTAGGACCGTTAATATTACGAAACACGATCAATACATAGGTTACGTGCTTTTACCTTTTACATCGGTCGAGAGACAGCAGCACGTCAACACTAACTCATCTCCCGCGCAGATTTATCAAGCATGTTTTGTTCATCCTTTAGTCCTGTATCTTTTTATTTTCCCATTGGCCGATTCTGTTCAGGAAAGTATGTGTTTTCAATGTAGTTCTCCTGGAAAGGAATTGTTCACCTTGCTGTGCTGAAAATCCTTTCCATCTCCTAATGGCAAATTTGAGAACTATTTGCACCGCGCGGAGTGTGTGTTCCTTAATTAGTTTAAGACATAATAAGAAAATCAGGTTCTAAATTTCTAATTCAATACTTGGTTCCTGAGAAATCAGGAATTGGCTTTAAGACCGCATAAAGATTATATTGATTTGATTTTTTATTGTTCTTATATTACAAGCTTTGGTTTTTTATTGTTATTGTTATTTGCTTTGGGGTTTAAAGACCACCATAAACAATTCTTAGGTTTATAGAAAAATCGCATGCTCCTGATTTGGGGAAGTGCAGTACTGCGCAGCACTCATGCGTCATCCGATATAGATACTAACTCGGGCGACCAGCCCAAAAACATTAGTTTTGACCACTCGGGAACCTATGGAAGCGTTACTCTTAGCTGATCCGGGAGATAATAGTATCTCAGAATCTTTTTTATTTTTTCAGAAACTTACGCAGTTTAAAAGATAACTGCTAGTAAATTACAAAGATCTCGAACCATAGCCACCTTTTTTTCTTAAAAACATTAGAAATATTACATAATTCAATGCCACCAGTTTATTGTACATTTGGTAGTTTTGTCAACGTTTCATGCGCCTGCGGCTGTGGTTTTATCTGCAGCCTGCGGCGAATAATTTAGAATCTTGCGTGCACAAGTTTCTAGAACGAGTTACATGATACTAATACTGGCGGAATAAACGTTGGTGGATTTTTCATATCGCGGAATCATGGGTAGCCTTTTGTTAAAAGGGCGAAGTGCAGTTGTGAACTCATGTAAAAACGATGAGTATTTTAATGTAGCATTCTAATTACCTTAACACTAAGCAATTTGACTTATTCGTCAGCTTTTTACAGTGCTTTAACCCTTTAGCAGAGTCAAACGATTTAACTCGGAGTTAGCAAAAGAGGCTGGAGTCAGATCGAACGAATATGTTTACTGTTTGTCTAAGAAATGGGCCGAACGCGGATGAGACGAGTGATCCTGCAGATCTTAAAGAGTTGCTTTATTATTAACTCTTTTTATTCAAAGTGGTGCATGATTGGCCCTAATCCTTTCCGCGAGAAAGAATGTTTGAGGGTAGAAAAGATATTTGAGCCACTTGTTCCAATCCAGTGCCATGATGTCCTTGTCAGGGGGAATTAATTCTTCTTGATCATACCTTGGGTCATACAGCAGAGGATGAAGAACTAGAGGGCAGCGCTTATTACAAATGGCATGTTTATGGTCGATACTGCTGTGATGAGAGCAGGAAAAGAATTGTTTTACGGTATCTTTTGTAAAATCCTACCGCTATGTGAATATTCCTAATTAGAGAGCTCAGAAAAATTTAGGGGCCATTTAGTTCAGGTATACCGGCTGTTGAAAAAGTATAAAAAAATAAATGAAAAATTGCTCTTTACAGACCAGTAGAAGGACACACGATAAAGAGGTAAACTCTATTCCTTTATTCTTGGTGAAAGAATGTACAAGGTTCTAGGTTCTCGCTGTGGGGGAATAAACAAGAAGAGAATGTCCACTTCGGTTTCCTGAGCTTGTTCCTTCAACCTTGTGTTAGGTACAAATATGACGAAAACTTACTGGAATTGCACGCATTTTTTATTTCTTCCCGATGGTGATTTTGTCTCCGACGTACCACATAAATGTGCTGTCAACTCTTCTCTGTTAAAAATTTTGTTATAGGTTGCGCCAAAAAGTGGTGCTACACCAGCTGTGCCACTTTCTGAGAAACGACACCACACTTGGAATACTTAATATTTTCTAAAACATAACCATAATTATGCATTCCAACATTTTTTTGTCTGCTGACGTCATGAAAATACAGGCCGCGCCATCTTTTTTCTGGACAATTAATGTGTTCACAAGGATGCAAATTTGAACATCGATTAAAATAGCTTCATTTTATAACTTGGAATACTTAATATTTTCTAAAACATAACCATAATTATGCAATCCAACATTTGTTTGTCTACTGACGTCATCAAAGTATACAGGTCGCGCCATCCTTTTTCTGTTTTCAACACCACCAAAGGAAAAGTTATTGATTTTTAATATAATTATGGTTATATTTTAGAAAATATTAAGTATTCCAAGGTATAATAAAGTTATTTTAATCGATGTTCAAATTTTCGTCCTTAGGAACACATTAATTGTGAACAAAATGTGTACAAAAGTTTTTCCATTGGAAGTATAGGAAGCAAAATTACTTGACGTCCACCTTAATATAGTAATATGGGATAAGAGCGATGGGATGGATCGCAATCCTATTTCCAGACCTTTGACCCCATTTCGTCCACATTCAATAGGGTTCGTCCCCAGGTGGTCCCCTACCACATACTGAAATTTCATCGGAATCGAACCATTTTTACGCACGTTATGACGCATAAGGGCAATGGAATGCATCCAGCTCTTATGTCCTAACCTTTGACCCCACTTCACCCATTTTGAATAAGATTTGTCCCCAGGCGGTCCCCTACCACATACTAAAATTTAATTGAAATCGAACCATATTTACGCAAGTTATGACGCATAAGGTCAATGTAATGATCCCGCTCCTACGTCGCGACCTTTAACCCCATCTGTCCGATTTTCAATAGGGTTCGTTCCCAGGTGGTCCCCTACCACATAGTAAACTTTAATTGAAATCGAACCATATTTACGCAAATTATGACGCATAAGGGCAATGGAAGGATCCCGTTCCTACGTCGTGACCTTTGACCCCATTTGTCCCATTTTTAATAGGGTTTGTCCCATGGTGGTCCCCTACCACCTACTAAAATTTCATCGAAATCGAACCATTTTTACGCCAGTTATCGTGCGGACGGACGGACAAAGCCGGAGCATATACGCTTCTTCAACCTACGGTTGGAAAGCGTAAAAAACCTATTGAGTGCAGGATAGTATGGATTTTTTCCAGTTAGGTATACAGCATGAGACTGTCTTGTGTGTATTGACAGATAATGATATATCGTGTTTTGGCATACGGCAAAAATACCATTTTGGGTGCAAATGCTGTAAATTGGGGCTTTACGGATGCTGAATCGCTCGCTCAAGACAAGCACAAGCTCAGTGGAGTATCCTGTTTGTCTTTTATCAATACAAGCAAAACTTTGCTCGCAGAATTTTCTGGAAAATGAAACATCCAAATACCTTTTCATTTTGCGTAGAATAACGAGTTGTAGAACAGGAACCCCTTTTCAGATTCACATATGTGATTGGAAAATGTATTCAAGAAGCTGATGTTGCAAAGTGGATCTTTCTTGCATAAACAGTACAAAAAGCTTGTTTAGTACAGTAAGGTTGACAATCGCTTATTAACTGGAAGAAGAAGCTCACTTCTTTCACCGAGTGAAGGCTTCATATCTATTACTTTCAGGCATAAGTTTGTGCGTTTCGATAGAGTAAAAGACGATAAATGTTTTTGAAATTTTATTCTCTTCAGCTGCACAGTTGAGGTTTTCATTAGGTATTATAAATGGACAACATATGGTGAATACGAAAATTGAAGCAGATGGTTTTTGTCATCATCGTTTAAGGATTGAGGTTTCTAACTGCTGTTTGACCTGTTGTTCATGATCAGTCAAACAATACACCGCTGTTTTACGACTAGAGGAACATGTCAATCTACAAACACAAAAAGATCATGAATCATCAGGAATGTATCAGGACATTGTATTTGATATCCGCCAATTTACGGTACTAATGGTGAAAATAATATCACCATGGAAATTTTTGTCACTGAAGTTTCGATGCTCAGTTAGCGAAACCAGCTGAACGTTTTTAACGTATAGCGAAATTTGATGAGTGTGATGTGATTAATAGGCAACTGATAAAGCAATGTATTTTTCTTTTCAGAAACTTTATTGAAAGGCAATAAAGCAATTCCTTAATGGTGATATTACGAGAATGTTGCTCGGACTCTTATGTCCACACAGCTGAATTTTTCTTGGTCATCATATACACGGTCGAGTCACATTATTGTGACCACCAGCTAATATCCAGAGTAACCGCCGTTTGCAGCGTGGGCAGCAGCTACACGGGCTGGGAGTGACTCAATAAGGTGCTGGAAGGTGTTCACAGGTAAGTGGAGATATGCCGACTGCATTGCATCTGACAGCTGCTGGAGGATGCGTGGTGGTGGATCCATAGAGCAAGCAACACGACCTAGGTGGTTCCACAGATGCTCAATTGGGTTTATGTCTGAGGAATTAGGGGGCCAGGGAAGTACTTCGAAGTCTTCATCGTGCTCTTCCAACCACTCTCGGACATTTCTAGCTGTGTGGCACGTCGCATTGTCGTTCTGGAAGATCTCATCCACCCCAGGGAAGACAATCAGCATGTATGGGTGTACGTGGTCTGCAAGGATGGATTTATAACGAATTCGGTCTACAGTGCCTTCCACAGGTATGAGTGGACCCAGGAAATGCCACGAAAACATTCCCCAGACCTTAACGCTGCCCCACCTAGCTTGTGTTCTTCCAGAATGGTTAAAGAGTGTTTGTTTACCAATGTTTTTCGTCTTATACGCCAACGTCCATTCGTTCGATGAAGCAGGAAACGTGACTCTTCGGAGAAGGCAATCCTTTGCCAATCAGCTGAGGTCCAATTTCGATACTGCAATGCAAATGTAAGCCTTTTCTGCTGATGCACCTTCCTCAGCATAGGGGCAGTGACTATCCGTCTGCATCGGAACCCCATACGCAGCAGGGTTCGTTGAACTGTCGTTTTAGATACACTTCAGGTAGCCCCCTGGTTCATTCGGCCAGTGATTCGCTCTACTGTAGCTTGCCGATCGGCCTTCACACACCTTCCCAGCCGACGTTCACCTCTCACATCAATGGCACGTGGTGCTCCGCAGTTTCCACGTCAGATATTCGCAATGATGCTATTTCTCCAATGACGATGCACTTTAACCACAGCAGCACGCAAACAGTTCACAAACTGCGCTGTTTCAGAAATACTACCACCCTTGGCCCGAAAGCCGATAATTATCCCTTTTTGCAAATCTGATAAATTTCTCCTTTTTTCCACAACAGCAATGAGTGGTATGTTTTCTGATTGCCTACAGCACACCTTATTAAACCGTCCAAGCCAGCTCACGACACCTGCCTTCTGTCATTGGCTGCACGCTGTTGACGTCAAAAGTAGGAGGCGGTCACAATAATGGGACTCGACTGTGTATATTAACAAGGCGAATAGTTATAAAATACACTGCTGGCCACCCAAAATGCAACACAAAAAGGACACAAGATAGCAAGGCCAGATTTACTGGACACATAACAACAGATACAAAGGTGAAACGATTGAGCTTACAGGCTAGTGCTACTTGCGGAACACGCAGACATCAATAGTTCGTCTGGCCCCCATGGCTGGCAATAACGGCCGCTACACGCTGCGGCATCGAAAGAAAGAGTGTTTGGATGTGGGCTTAGAGTATGTCGGTCCAGGCTGCTTCCACACGTTGCCACAGTTCATCAGGCGTAGCCGCGGGTGATGCTTGCCGGGCCACTCGGTTGCCGATCAGCGACCAGACGTGTTCGATGGGCGACATATCGGGAGAAAAGGCGGGCCACGGTAGCAGTGACACCTGGTGGGCCGTAAAGAATTGTTGCACGATGCGTGCCACGGGCGGTCGCGCATTGTCCTGTTGAAACGTGGCCGCTGGCAGGTCCTGCAGGTAAGGGAGGACTACAGGCTCCAAAGCGTCGGAGATGTAGTGGTGGCTGTTGAGTGTACCGGCGATGCGTACCAGAGGGGTGCTGGTGTCATATCCAATTGCACCCCAAACCATAACGCCAGGCGACAGACCGGTATGGCGATGCATAATGCAGGCGTCATACAGTCTCTCGCCGCGGTGCCGCCACCCACGGATCCGACCATCGTGGTGTTGCAGGCAGAAGCGGGATTCGTCGGAGAAGACAATGTCGGGCCATTCCGTAATCCAGGTGCGGCGTTCAACGGCCCACTGCCGCCGCACACGCCGGTGGTGTAACGTCAATGGTAATCGGAGCAATGGGCGCTGTGCGACAAGTCCCCGCTCCTGCAGACGACGTCGAACGGTACGTGCTGACACAGGTTGTTCGCAACACACCCTAATTCCTGCGTTAACGTTCGTGATGTGGCGGTGCGAGCCGTCAGTGCCCGCCGCACAACATGCCGGTCATCTGGTTCGGTGGTGTGCCGCGGCTGCGGCAATCGCTCAAGTCGGTCCGTCTGTCCCTCCTGCACCCACCGAATCCATACTCGCCTCACTGTGGCTGGATATCGTCCCACACGGGCACCGATGTCTCGGTACGATAAACCGCTGTCGCGATGAGCCAGTATTCGTCCTCTGACGAACTCCGAAACGTGCTGGAATGACTGGCCGCACAACACACTTCCACTGCTTACACCCCGCTTTCTGTGCACCCTTCTTATAGTGCTTCTCGGTGGCGTGCCGGGTGCATATGATTTGCATATGCCCTGCAATGCTAATCGTTTGCATGTCCACTCGCGGGCGACGCATGCTGCGAATTTCAGGCCAATCGGATGCTACCTTCTTGGTGTTGCACTTTGGGTGGCCAGCAATGTATATTGACTGCTGCTCAGACTTGCGAGTAAAATTAATGGTTTGGGGTAGTGAGAATAATATCACCCACGAAATTTTTGTCACTGAAGTTTCTATGCTCAGCTAGCGAAACCAGCTGAACGTTTTTAACATTTGAAGATATACTGTTATTGTGACATGAATAAGAAGAAAATGATAAATTTAAGTATTTTTCTTTTCAGAAAATTTACTGAAAGACAATAAAGAAATTCCTTAATGCTGGTATTACGCGAATGTAGTTCAGAAACGTATGCTCCACACAGCTGCATTTTTTCTTGGTCATCATATATACAAGGTCTGTCCAGAAAGTAATGAGACTCATTCAATAACAGACGTTTAATTAAAGTTATACTTACATAACATTAAAATTCCTCGAAATAACATCCTTGAACATCAATACACCGCTGCCAGCGGTTCTGCCACGCTGCGCAGCTTGCCTGGAAGTCGGGAACAGGGATCGCTTTCAAGACACTCGTCGCGGCAGTTTGCACGTTTGTAATAGTCCCAAAATGGTGTTTTTTCATGCTGGATTTGAACCGGGGAAACAAAAAGAAGTCAGCCGGGGCCAAGTCCGGGCTGTAGGGAGGTTGGGGAAGCGTTGCCACGTTGTATTTCGCTAGAAACTCTCTCACTCTCAGCGACGCATGGCTCGGCGTATTATCGTGGTGAAGCACCCAAGTGTTGGTGATCTCCGGGCGGACGCGCGCAACTCTGTTCTTCAGCCGTTGAAGCAGTTCCACGTAAAATGTAGCGTTGACCGTTTGTCCGGGTGGTACGAACTGCTTATGGACAACACCTTTACTGTCAAAGAAGACAATGAGCATCGATTTCATCTTCGATTTGAACATTCGAGTATTCTTTGGTCGAGGAGACTCGGGATTGTGCCACTCTGAGCTCTGTTTTTTCGTATCCAGATCATACTCCAAGACCCACGTTTCCTCACTTGTTATCACTTTCTCCAAAAAAACAGGTTCACTCCTCACACGATCCACAAGCTCACGAGAAATAGACACATGGTTGTCCTTCTGTTCATCGGACAGAAAAGACAATGTTGTCCCTCTTTAAAACCTTAGGAACCAATTTGGTGCAAACTTTTCGCATCGGAAATTCTTGCGTGATGATTTCATGCACAATGGATTTCGCGAGTCCCACGTGCTCTGCTACCAATCTAACGCTCCGACGTCGGTCAGAATCCAAAACCGCTTTCACCTTTTCCACATTGTCCGAAACGTGAGACGATGAAGGGCGCCCTGGGCGTGGCTCATTCACTTGTGCTTTCGATAAAGCATCCTTCCCGTAGGCTTTCTGTATCATAGCAAGCGTCTCGGTTGCGGATTTTTCAAGTTTCACAAAACTTTATCGCGTATCGCTGTTCGACACTCTTCTGCATTTTGACTGTTACGCGACACTCATACAGCTGTTCACTTTGCAAGCGATCCTCACTCTGTAAAAGCTCAGAGCCAACTGACGAGATGATCAAATGATCATATGTAGAGGATTTTAGCAAGGGAGTGTCTGACCCCAGGTCTTAAACAACCCTTAGAAATAGGAAGCTAGGAGATTTGGGCTAGAGTGCCCGATAGGAAAGTGACACGGAAGCGAAGTAAAAAGGGGGAGGAAGACGCCCTTATTTATTACCGGTGGGCCAGTACCCAGAGTCCGACGACATAACGTGCCCATCCGACGCACGGCGGATATTTAGTGGATCGAGCATTCGTACCTGCCTGGGATCGAACCTGAGGTCCTATCCGCGGCAGTCACGAACGTTGCCCGCTAGGCTACCCGCGGCCCGAAACTGACGAGACATCGATCGTTTACCTAACATACCCTGCCAATCGTCCCGCCCGGAGAATCCACCGTCCGGCCTTTCTGATTGGCCCAGGAAAAGTGGTCTCATTACTTTCCGTACAAACCTCGTATTATTACGGCGAATAGGTATAAAATATATTGACTGCTACTAGACTTGCGAGTAGAGTTAACGGTTTGAGGTGCGTAAATCTTATAAGAGAGGGGTCATTACTTTTGTGTTCATCTGGTACCAACAGCAGGCGGGTTCCGATAAGCTAAACGAAGAGAAGATGAGTCACCTCTAGCATAAAGATCCTATTAATTTATTAATGAATTTCCGAAGAATTAGTGCAAGGCTACAGATGAGTGACAAATTGCGGGAGCAGGATAACGACTCACAAAGTTATTTGCAGAAATAAGTGAAAGCAAAAATTGAAGCCCAATTTATAAGAGAAATCTGTAATTATGCTTTAAAAGGAAGAGGCTGAGAAGAATAACTTCATCAAACATTTTTTAGATGCAGCAAATCGTAGAGATACCTCCAGTTTTCCTTACTCTGTGTTCTGTGCGACTTTCCAAATAACATGAAGTTGTGCAGAAGGAAAAGGAATGAGATCACAAATGAAAAATTCAGGGGGTTACGTATGCAAATTAACAGATACCAAGGGCTATCTCCCGAACTGAGGGGGCTACATAAATCTAATACCATTGATTTTAAAGCATAGAACAAGTGCTACCTGAGATACATTTTCAGAGTGGACCCTGAGCTAATACGAAAAAGTACATTAAATGCCATTATCCTGACAGCAGGTTAAACAGTGAGGTACTAGTGAAAGTAAAGCTACATCTGAACTAAATTTTTCACAGTGTAATAACAGCACTTAGAAGGATGCTCAGAACACGTGCACGTGGCATGCAGGCAAGATTAGTTGTAAACGCCAGGGACTAATTTGCATAAGATCCATTTCCCTCGTCTGTATGGATTCGAGTATATGGATCTGAATATTTAGGATAAGAATTGCGGGGAATGTCACAGAGGGATGACTTCTCACAAATGACTGCAGTGGAAATGGTAACCGACAAAGAAATGTAAGTTTATGTTAGACATCTGCTGCTGTATATACACTGACGGAAAAAAAATCCCAACACCACGAAAAAATAGTTGTAGAGGAATGAAATGGTGGCAATACATTTGTATAGGTAACATATTTAATCGATTAAGGTTTCAAGATCACAGCTTAATGTAAGCGCGAGAAGAGCCACTTTAAATGTGAAATGCTGGTACATTAATAACCGGTGTAACCGCCAGACTGTTGAATGCAAGCACGCAAACGTTCGTGCATTGTGTCGTACAGGTGCTGGATGTCAGTTTGTGGGATGGAGTTCCATGCCTGTTGCACTTGGTCGGTCAATACAGGGACGGTTAATGCTGGTTGGGGGTGACGCTGGAGTTGTCGTCCAATGATGTCCCATACGTGCTCGATTGGTGAAAGGTCTGGTGATCTAGCAGGCCACGGTAACATGTCTACACTCTGTAGAGCATGTTGGGTTACAACAGCAGTATGCGGGCGAGCGTTATCCTGTTGGAAAACACCCCGTGGAATGCTGTTCATGAATGGCAGCACAACAGGTTGAATCACCAGACCGACGTACAACTGTGCCGTCAGGGTGCGTGGGATAACCACGAGAGTGCTCCTGCTGTCATAGGAAATTGCTCCCCAGACCATAACTCCAGGTGTAGGTCCAGTGTGTCTCGGCCGCAGACAGGTTAGTTTCAGGCGCTCACCTGGCCTCCTTCTAAATAACACACGGCCATCACTGGCACCCAGGCAGAACCGGCTTTCATCAGAAAACACAACAGATCTCCACGCCGTCCTCCAGTGAGCTCTAGCTTTACACCACTGACGTCGCAAACGGCAGTGGTTTGGAGTAAGTGGAATGCACGCTACAGGGCGTCTGGCTCGAAGCTGTCCTTCAAGTAACCGATTTGTAACAGTTCGTTGTGTCACTGTGGTGGCAACTGCAGCTCGAATTGCTGCCGCAGACGCGGTACGATGCGCCATGGCCATACGCCGTACACGGCAGTCTTCCCTCTCAGTAGTGCCACGTGGCTGGCCGGAACCCGGTCTTCTTGAGGCAGTACCTTCCCTTGACCACCGCTGCCAACAATCATGCACAGTGGCTACATTCCTGCCAAGTCGTTCTGCAATATTGCGGAAAGAAAATCCACCTTCTCGTAGCCCTATTACACGACCTCGTTCAAACTCCGTGAGCTGTTGATAATGGCTTCTTCGTCTTCTTAAAGGCATTCTTGACTAACATCAACACCCTACGTCGAATCTCAACGATAACTAACGCTCACGAACGTTACAGCGCGTATTTACAGCAAACCTACTTTGCATGTTCCGAGGGGCTCTACTAGCGCCACACGTATGCGCTGAGCGCGAAATTTGCATAGACGTCATCTTACAGATGTGCTCTCACCGCCTACCAACTGTCGTTTATCTAACACAACCCCTTCTTGGTGTTGGGATTTTTTTTTCCGTCAGTGTATAACAGTTTTAAAAATTTATGAACAGTTTTTCCTCTAAACACATTCATTCCAGAAGATAAGTTATTGAAATATGATTACTTGACAAGATTCTGTGACGTGCAGTGTGCAAATTCATGTTTGTCGCTTAAGCTTCTGAGAAATGCTTTTTAAAACTGTTTATGAATTTTCAGAAATGAATGCGTTTAGTAGAATGTTGTTCAAACAGTGTTCTAAACAGGAGTTTCAGAAAAAAGAGAACATTTGTAGAAGAAATTTGCCTTTGCTGGGAAGAAAACTGCTCCTGTTCCCAGCAAAACTTCCATTTTCTAGAATGCACTATTGTTCACATTGAAATGTGATATTCATGAAGAGTACTTGTTTACACCCATCCCACCCGGCAGCAGTTAAATTCAGCTTCTTAAGACAATACGTGTCTGTAAATCTGCATTGGATATTTTTAAGAACCTGTCCAACATGGTTGCCGAAGTATATATATATTTTTTATTAAAAGTTTAAGACCACCGCGAGCAACTCGATGGGCTATAAGCAGTCGCCCGTCCCTAATTTAGGGTCACAGGTTCCAAGGAAGGGAGACAACCAGTGCCGTAAGACAAAAACAACATCCATGCCTCACGGGATTCGAACCCGGACCCTTCACGGACGAATGATCATAAGCCAGCGCTTAGACCCCTGCGCCACCGGGACGGAGAAATGTTTTATTGACAAGTTTTTCAAAAGTCCAGGTAGTAGTGCAGGGGAGGATTTGCATATATTTGTGTCTAAACATCTGAGAAATGCTCTATGAAACTGTTTTCTTTAAAAATTGTTTGTGAATCTTCTGAAATGAATGTGATTAGAAGAAAACTGTTCAGTATTCTAAACAAAAGCGTTCATTCAGTGCAATAAAAGTCAAACATTGCATCCTGGAAATTTTAGTGACTTTCTAAGTAAGTTTCAAGCATAATTTCCATGAGAGTATTTCAAAATTTTTTGGTATTTCGAGGTCTAAATGTGAAACTGAGATTAAAGAAGTAACAATGCCGTGAGTAAAAAAAGTAGACAGCATTTAGGTAGTAAAAAGAAACAGATTAATGTCTGGTAAAATTCAGTACAAACCTTTATTTTGTATCTAAATTTTATGTTCCATGAGCTATCTATGAAAGAGACAGTCATGTTATTCTGCTTCTTAACTTTCTGCTGTTTTATCGCACATTCGATAGGTATGTGAGACGACCACGCCAATTGGTGGGAACCGCAAGAGTCCTAGTCTGCCGCCAGACGCTAGTCGTAAACATTTATTACAGGCGAGCAAAACCAATAAAAACTACATACAGAATAGAACACGACGCTATCTAATGACAATAATAAATTGAAAACGCAGCGGAATTTTCTGGGCAGCTACAGAGAATGACATCAATCATCAAACCCTCCCCGAAGAAGACCACTCCCTTTCAATCATTCGGGCCAATCACAGAACGAGCCTGAATATATGCTCGGAGTCAACCTGAGAGTGTACCACTATGTAGGGTGCGAAAGAGCTACCTCCGCTACGAAAAGTAGTCCCTAGAGTTCTGAGCGAAAACCAGTAGAATTATTGCTCAGAATCCATTTTTGTTTGCTTTGCAGTTTATCAGACAAAATTGCCATCTTAAAAAAGTTCCAAAAGTTAGTGTGCTTTTGGAAATGAATTTGTTATGAGAAGTTGCTGAATCAAGAGCTTCGCACTTTCGGCTGTTTCTGCCCACTTGGGATACAACTCTGACAGGAGAAATGTGGAAGACCTCTTCTAACATTAACATCAGGTGCGTTACTTAAACAGGCGGTAGGGGAAGCAGTTCGGCCTCCAGCAGACCCCTACTCACAATCCCCAGTGCTTGTGAGATGTGTGGGTGGGTGGGAGGATCAGAAAGGAAGCAGTACACGAGCACATTAACACTAATGGATACCGTTCTTGCGTTTCACGAATAGTTGAGATAAGGCTCTCCCTCCTTTACCAATAGTACACTCAGTGGCGGCCCTAGCCCATGCGAGGCCCCGGGCGATGGTTCGGGGCCCTTTGCAATAGCAATAACCCAAAGCCATCACAATAACCCTTTATATATATATATACACTATCTACCAACAAGTAATTGGACACCCCTGCAATCGACGATATCTGCGGTCCTGATACACGTTACGGCCGCCGCCGTTAAATAACGTGTGGGAAACAACAACGCAACCAGTCGCATGCAAGATGCCACGCAGTTCGGAGCTCTCTGATTTCGAGAAAGGTGTAATCGTCGGGTATCACAGAAATGGCCGATCCATACGTGACGTATCTAGCGAGTTGAAGTACCCAAAATCGACAATGGCCTACGTGATTGGCAAGTGGAAGATGAGAGGTGACTGTCGGAATGTGCCCCGACCCGGCAGACCCACAAAACTGGGAGTTGGAGACCGACGGGTGCTGGCCAGAGAAATTCGGAAGAACCGCACCAAATCGATGGACCACATCCGCGAGGAGTTTCAACAGGCATCCGGGAGTGTTCTTTCGATGAATACCATCCGTAAGGAAGCCCATTTGCTCGGTTATCATGGACGTGCTTTTGCCCAGAAGCCTTTGATCACGAAGTCCAATAGCGCTGCTCGGCTAACGTGGTGCAAAGAACGTCGACAGTGGACCGTTGAACAGGGAAAACAGGTTTTCTGGAGCGACGAATCAAGGTTCACCCTCTACCGTTCGGATGGCAGGGTCTGGGTTTGGCGTCTGCCTGGAGAACGCCTCCTGCCGGAATGTAGGAATGTATTGTGCCAACTGTGAAGTTCGGCGGCGGTAGAATTATGCTATGGGGGTGTTTCTGTTGGTATGGCACGGGACCCTTGGTCGCAATTCCTGGTAGACTCAACGCCGAGACCTACTGCATCATTTTGGTTGACCATGCTCTTCCTATGTTGTGGCAGTTTTACGGGGTGGACCCATGTTGCTTCCAGGATGACAATGCCACCTGTCATGTTGCGAAGTCCACCATGGCTTGGTATGGCAATGGGGTTTATCGAATGGACTGGCCTGCACAGAGCCCGTACCTTAACTCTATCGAGCACCTCTGGGACGAGTTGGAGCGTCGAATTAAGGGGTGCCCCCACCGTCCGAAATCGGTGAAGGAACTGACCTGTCTTCTCCAAGCTGAATGGAAGAAAATACCGCTAGCCGTCGTACAACGCCTGGTTGAGAGTATGCCCCGGAGGGTCACAGCTGTAATCGCTGCTCGTGGAGGCTCCACCAACTATTGAAGGTGAAGAAACTTCGTTTTCCTTTGCTATCACAGGTGTCCAATTACTTGTTGGTAGATAGTGTATATGTATACGTAAAAAAAATAATATGTTGCTTAATCTGACCGTAAACCTGTCGTTCGTTTTTTTCTCATACAAACCCCCACTTGGGGTGAATGTGATCCCAAAGTAATTTTTTATGGGGAATTGTGGCATTGATTTATATGAAATAAACATGATGTAATACAATACACTGTTTATTAATATAATTAGGAATCCAAAATATTCCCTGTTCCAAATGACCTGTTACTAAATAAACAAGGATAGCTGTATAATTACAAGTCTATTATTTAAAGAAGAATTCTGCGACTTTTCTTGTGGCTGAAGTCTTCAATCAAATCGCTACAGTCCAGAGTAGATGCCACGTCGTTTTCTACGGATAGAAGAGCGAGTACATTGCAATTCACTACTTGTACCCGAAATTGCAGAAAAACTCCTATGAAAAATATCTTGAAAAAAAATTAAATTTAGACATTTCTCCACAACTTTCCCGCTGAAAAAATGTCTCTGACCAAAAAAAAAAAAAAAAAAAAAAATTCTAACAGAGTAACTTTTTGATGTCACTAATTCAAAGCAGTAAACAAATATTAAAATTGGTCATTTATTTGCACACGGTCGTGAACTCCAACTACAATATTTTAGGTGACTCGAGGCAAAAAGTACTAATTAATTTGCGGCGGTGCGAGACCCATCTGGGCGCGGGGCCCTGGGCGGTTTCCCGGTATGCCCGTACCTGGGACCGCTGCTGAGTACACTTTTAGGGTGACTTCGAGTATAGTCTGTGGGCTATTTTCATGCATAGCGTTAATTTAGCCTCAACCGAGGGATCATCACTTTTGTGTTCATCGGTCAGCAGCAGCAGCAGCATACCGTTTCCACTAAGCTAAACGAAGAACAGATGAGTCACCTCTAACATAAAGGACCTATTAATCCATCTCCGAAGAACTAACACAAGGCTGCAAAGCAGCGCTAAATTGTTTGCTTGAGTGCAGGATTACGACTCAGAAAGTTGTCTGCACTGCAATAATAAGTAAAACCACAAATTGAAGAATAATTCATTATAGAAATCTGAAAGTACGCTTTATAAGGAGGACGCTGAGAACAATAGCTTCATCAAATAATCTTTAGATGCAACAAATCGGAGAGAATCTCACAGTTTCGGTTATGCTTCCATCCGTAGCTCGCCCTGGGCGCTATAGAAGAGTTAGCGCTGACGTGCTGTCATCTGTTGGCCGATGTGAAAGTAAAAGCACGTAACTTCGGGATCGATGGCGTATCACTACAATTTCGGCGGACCTTTAAGGGCCCGGCTTTTATTTTGATTTTGATTGGGACGTTAACGACTACCTTGATGAACTCGATTGGCTATAAGCAACCGCCCATTCCTAATTGTTTAGAATCGCTCGTTCCAGAGAAAGGAGCTAGCCAATGCCATAAGACAAACACAATATCCATGCATCACCGAGATTCGAACCCAGACCCATCTTGGGCGAATGGTCAGAAGCCAGCGTTTAGACCGCTGCGCCACCGGAGCAGCAAAAGGACGTTTAGGAATGTTAATTGCGTTCCTGCTCGAAAATATTCATTCTGAAGGAAATGTTTTCTCTTCTCATAATCGCAACCTTCGTGTCTAGGAAACTAAGTTAAGCACACTGTTTAGCTGCAAGGGAAGAACTGTCTGATGGTGCGAATCAAAACCGCAAAGCAGTGTTCTGAGGAAAGACAAATCTGTCAGAATAAATATCCCAGAACGTGGTGTGCCAAATGAGAATTCTTTAATTTCTACCTGTTAGCTAACTTTTGAGTGGATGCCTATTTCCCTCCACTTCCTGCCGATATCAAGAGGGATAAGGATTACGAAACCACGCCCCCAAGTGCACGGGAACACATA
This sequence comes from Macrothele yani, assembly GCA_039090855.1. Lineage (NCBI taxonomy): Eukaryota > Metazoa > Arthropoda > Arachnida > Araneae > Macrothelidae > Macrothele > Macrothele yani. The sequence continues at coordinate 25,485,314 of CM077015.1, forward strand.
TAATGCTTCTTTGCAACTTTCTTCTTCCGACACTTGAATTGTGCAAAACATTGAGACGAATCCACTCAGAGTGATTGGATGACCCTCGGATCATCTTCACGTCGCAAACTATCCGTGCCATTCACACGACGAAATGGTCTTTTATCCTTGCCCCTACCAATTTCACAAAAAACCAGTTCCAGTTCCTAATCTTTCAGCAGAAGAACACCTTTAAACGGAGTCAAAAAAGCATCGAAATACAGTGGGGGTCCCTCTACAAAACACACGAATTTCAAATAAACCGGAGCTATAGGTAGGACCGTTAATATTACGAAATACGATCATACAGATGTTACGTGCTTTATCTTTCATATCGATTGAGAGATGGCAGCACATCAGTACTTCTGTATCGCGCTGAGGGAGCCACGGATGTAAATATAACCCATTTTTCTTCACTCTCTTCCAGATGCAAGCCTACGGGTGCGCTCGGGTGGGCTTCAGCCCGTCTCAAATGCTCGGGGACACAGATAATTGTTCTTTGCAACCTCCTTCTTCCGACACTTGAATTGTGCAAAACATTAAGACGAATCTACTCTGAGAGTGATTGGATGACCCTCGGAACATCTTGACGTCGCAAACTATCCGTGCCGTTCACACGACGAACTGGTGTATCCTTGCCTACCAATTTCACCAAAAAACCTGTTTCAATTCCACATGTTTCAGCAAAAGAACACCCGTGAACTGAGTCAAAGAAGGCGTCGAAACACATTGCTTGCTGCATCTACAAAACATACGATCTACAAAAAAACCGAAGATAACCGATTGGCGCGTTGACTTTCTTAAAGACCCCTTTAAGTGCAAGCCGAAATAGTAAGGAAACGCGGTCGATATAGAGTTCACGTGCCAAAAAGGCGTCAAAACATCTTACAGGTTCATGCTAAAAACACACGAACTACAAACAAACCGGAGCTAACAGGAATTAGGATTAACTTTTCTAATTGTCCTGCAAGGGCTAGCCAGCCAAACAATAATCAAACACGATCGATACAGAGCTCAGGTGCAGAAAAGACGTCAAAACAACGTACAGGCTCACACTAGAAAACACAGGAAATATAATCATCCCAGAGCTAATCGGTAGGACCGTTAATATTACGAAACACGATCAATACAGAGGTTACGTGCTTTTACCTTTTACATCGGTCGAGAGACAGCAGCACGTCAACACTAACTCATCTCCCGCGCAGATTTATCAAGCATGTTTTGTTCATCCTTTAGTCCTGTATCTTTTTATTTTCCCATTGGCCGATTCTGTTCCGGAAAGTATGTGTTTTCAATGTAGTTCTCCTGGGAAGGAATTGTTCACCTTGCTGTGCTGAAAATCCTTTCCATCTCCTAATGGCAAATTTGAGAACTATTTGCACCGCGCGGAGTGTGTGTTCCTTAATTAGTTTAAGACATAATAAGAAAATCAGGTTCTAAATTTCTAATTCAATACTTGGTTCCTGAGAAATCAGGAATTGGCTTTAAGACCGCATAAAGATTATATTGATTTGATTTTTTATTGTTCTTATATTACAAGCTTTGGTTTTTTATTGTTATTGTTATTTGCTTTGGGGTTTAAAGAACACCATAAACAATTCTTAGGTTTATAGAAAAATCGCATGCTCCTGATTTGGGGAAGTGCAGTACTGCGCAGCACTCATGCGTCATCCGATATAGATACTAACTCGGGCGACCAGCCCAAAAACATTAGTTTTGACCACTCGGGAACCTATGGAAGTGTTACTCTTAGCTGATCCGGGAGATAATAGTATCTCAGAATCTTTTTTATTTTTTCAGAAACTTACGCAGTTTAAAAGATAACTGCTAGTAAATTACAAAGATCTCGAATCATAGCCACCTTTTTTTCTTAAAAACATTAGAAATATTACATAATTCAATGGCCACGAGTTCATTGTACATTTGGTAGTTTTGTCAACGTTTCATGCGCCTGCGGCTGTGTTTTTATCTGCAGCCTGCGGCGAATAATTTAGAATCTTGCGTGCACAAGTTTCTAGAACGAGTTACATGATACTAATACTGGCGGAATAAACGTTGGTGGATTTTTCATATCGCGAAATCATGGGTAGCCTTTTGTTAAAAGGGCGAAGTGCAGTTGTGAACTCATGTAAAAACGATGAGTATTTTAATGTAGCATTCTAATTACCTTAACACTAAGCAATTTGACTTATTCGTCAGCTTTTTACAGTGTTTTATCCCTTTAGCAGAGTCAAACGATTTAACTCGGAGTTAGCAAAAGAGGCTGGAGTCAGATCGAACGAATATGTTTGCTGTTTGTCTAAGAAATGGGCCGAACGCGGATGAGACGAGTGATCCTGCAGATCTTAAAGAGTTGCTTTATTATTAACTCTTTTTATTCAAAGTGGTGCATGATTGGCCCTAATCCTTTCCGCGAGAAAGAATGTTTGAGGGCAGAAAAGATATTTGAGCCACTTGTTCCAATCCAGTGCCATGATGTCCTTGTCAGGGGGAATTAATTCTTCTTGATCATACCTTGGGTCATACAGCAGAGGATGAAGAACTAGAGGGCAGCGCTTATTACAAATGGCATGTTTATGGTCGATACTGCTGTGATGAGAGCAGGAAAAGAATTGTTTTACGGTATCTTTTGTAAAATCCTACCGCTATGTGAATATTCCTAATTAGAGAGCTCAGAAAAATTTAGGGGCCATTTAGTTCAGGTATACCGGCTGTTGAAAAAGTATAAAAAAATAAATGAAAAATTGCTCTTTACAGACTAGTAGAAGGACACACGATAAAGAGGTAAACTCTATTCCTTTATTCTTGGTGAAAGAATGTACAAGGTTCTAGGTTCTCGCTGTGGGGGAATAAACAAGAAGAGAATGTCCACTTCGGTTTCCTGAGCTTGTTCCTTTAACCTTGTGTTAGGTACAAATATGACGAAAACTTACTGGAATTGCACGCATTTTTTATTTCTTCCCGATGGTGATTTTGTCTCCGACGTACCACATAAATGTGCTGTCAACTCTTCTCTGTTAAAAATTTTGTTATAGGTTGCGCCAAAAAGTGGTGCTACACCAGCTGTGCCACTTTCTGAGAAACGACACCACACTTGGAATACTTAATATTTTCTAAAACATAACCATAATTATGCATTCCAACATTTTTTTGTCTGCTGACGTCATGAAAATACAGGCCGCGCCATCTTTTTTCTGGACAATTAATGTGTTCACAAGGATGCAAATTTGAACGTCGATTAAAATAGCTTCATTTTATAACTTGGAATACTTAATATTTTCTAAAACATAACCATAATTATGCAATCCAACATTTGTTTGTCTACTGACGTCATCAAAGTACAGGTCGCGCCATCCTTTTTCTGGTTTCAACACCACCAAAGGAAAAGTTATTGATTTTTAATATAATTATGGTTATGTTTTAGAAAATATTAAGTATTCCAAGGTATAATAAAGTTATTTTAATCGATGTTCAAATTTTCATCCTTAGGAACACATTAATTGTGAACAAAATGTGTACAAAAGTTTTTCCATTGGAAGTATAGGAAGCAAAATTACTTGACGTCCACCTTAATATAGTAATATGGGATAAGAGCGATGGGATGGATCGCAATCCTATTTCCAGACCTTTGACCCCATTTCGTCCACATTCAATAGGGTTCGTCCCCAGGTGGTCCCCTACCACATACTGAAATTTCATCGGAATCGAACCATTTTTACGCACGTTATGACGCATAAGGGCAATGGAATGCATCCAGCTCTTATGTCCTAACCTTTGACCCCACTTCACCCATTTTGAATAAGATTTGTCCCCAGGCGGTCCCCTACCACATACTAAAATTTAATTGAAATCGAACCATATTTACGCAAGTTATGACGCATAAGGTCAATGTAATGATCCCGCTCCTACGTCGCGACCTTTAACCCCATCTGTCCGATTTTCAATAGGGTTCGTTCCCAGGTGGTCCCCTACCACATAGTAAACTTTAATTGAAATCGAACCATATTTACGCAAATTATGACGCATAAGGGCAATGGAAGGATCCCGTTCCTACGTCGTGACCTTTGACCCCATTTGTCCCATTTTTAATAGGGTTTGTCCCATGGTGGTCCCCTACCACCTACTAAAATTTCATCGAAATCGAACCATTTTTACGCCAGTTATCGTGCGGACGGACGGACGGACAAAGCCGGAGCATATACGCTTCTTCAACCTACGGTTGGAAAGCGTAAAAAACCTATTGAGTGCAGGATAGTATGGATTTTTTCCAGTTAGGTATACAGCATGAGACTGTCTTGTGTGTATTGACAGATAATGATATATCGTGTTTTGGCATACGGCAAAAATACCATTTTGGGTGCAAATGCTGTAAATTGGGGCTTTACGGATGCTGAATCGCTCGCTCAAGACAAGCACAAGCTCAGTGGAGTATCCTGTTTGTCTTTTATCAATACAAGCAAAACTTTGCTCGCAGAATTTTCTGGAAAATGAAACATCCAAATACCTTTTCATTTTGCGTAGAATAACGAGTTGTAGAACAGGAACCCCTTTTCAGATTCACATATGTGATTGGAAAATGTATTCAAGAAGCTGATGTTGCAAAGTGGATCTTTCTTGCATGAACAGTACAAAAAGCTTGTTTAGTACAGTAAGGTTGACAATCGCTTATTAACTGGAAGAAGAAGCTCACTTCTTTCACCGAGTGAAGGCTTCATATCTATTACTTTCAGGCATAAGTTTGTGCGTTTCGATAGAGTAAAAGACGATAAATGTTTTTGAAATTTTATTCTCTTCAGCTGCACAGTTGAGGTTTTCATTAGGTATTATAAATGGACAACATATGGTGAATACGAAAATTGAAGCAGATGGTTTTTGTCATCATCGTTTAAGGATTGAGGTTTCTAACTGCTGTTTGACCTGTTGTTCATGATCAGTCAAACAATACACCGCTGTTTTACGACTAGAGGAACATGTCAATCTACAAACACAAAAAGATCATGAATCATCAGGAATGTATCAGGACATTGTATTTGATATCCGCCAATTTACGGTACTAATGGTGAAAATAATATCACCATGGAAATTTTTGTCACTGAAGTTTCGATGCTCAGTTAGCGAAACCAGCTGAACGTTTTTAACGTATAGCGAAATTTGATGAGTGTGATGTGATTAATAGGCAACTGATAAAGCAATGTATTTTTCTTTTCAGAAACTTTATTGAAAGGCAATAAAGCAATTCCTTAATGGTGATATTACGAGAATGTTGCTCGGACTCTTATGTCCACACAGCTGAATTTTTTCTTGGTCATCATATACACGGTCGAGTCACATTATTGTGACCACCAGCTAATATCCAGAGTAACCGCCGTTTGCAGCGTGGGCAGCAGCTACACGGGCTGGGAGTGACTCAATAAGGTGCTGGAAGGTGTTCACAGGTAAGTGGAGATATGCCGACTGCATTGCATCTGACAGCTGCTGGAGGATGCGTGGTGGTGGATCCATAGAGCAAGCAACACGACCTAGGTGGTTCCACAGATGCTCAATTGGGTTTATGTCTGAGGAATTAGGGGGCCAGGGAAGTACTTCGAAGTCTTCATCGTGCTCTTCCAACCACTCTCGGACATTTCTAGCTGTGTGGCACGTCGCATTGTCGTTCTGGAAGATCTCATCCACCCCAGGGAAGACAATCAGCATGTATGGGTGTACGTGGTCTGCAAGGATGGATTTATAACGAATTCGGTCTACAGTGCCTTCCACAGGTATGAGTGGACCCAGGAAATGCCACGAAAACATTCCCCAGACCTTAACGCTGCCCCACCTAGCTTGTGTTCTTCCAGAATGGTTAAAGAGTGTTTGTTTACCGATGTTTTTCATCTTATACGCCAACGTCCATTCGTTCGATGAAGCAGGAAACGTGACTCTTCGGAGAAGGCAATCCTTTGCCAATCAGCTGAGGTCCAATTTCGATACTGCAATGCAAACGTAAGCCTTTTCTGCTGATGCACCTTCCTCAGCATAGGGGCAGTGACTATCCGTCTGCATCGGAACCCCATACGCAGCAGGGTTCGTTGAACTGTCGTTTTAGATACACTTCAGGTAGCCCCCTGGTTCATTCGGCCAGTGATTCGCTCTACTGTAGTTTGCCGATCGGCCCTCACACACCTTCCCAGCCGACGTTCACCTCTCACATCAATGGCACGTGGTGCTCCGCAGTTTCCACGTCAGATATTCGCAATGATGCTATTTCTCCAATGACGATGCACTTTAACCACAGCAGCACGCAAACAGTTCACAAACTGCGCTGTTTCAGAAATACTACCACCCTTGGCCCGAAAGCCGATAATTATCCCTTTTTGCAAATCTGATAAATTTCTCCTTTTTTCCACAACAGCAATGAGTGATATGTTTTCTGATTGCCTACAGCACACCTTATTAAACCGTCCAAGCCAGCTCACGACACCTGCCTTCTTTCATGGGCTGCGCGCTGTTGAGGTCAAAAGTAGGAGGCGGTCACAATAATGTGACTCGACTGTGTATATTAACAAGGCGAATAGTTATAAAATACACTGCTGGCCACCCAAAATGCAACACAAAAAGGACACAAGATAGCAAGACCAGATTTACTGGACACATAACAACAGATACAAAGGTGAAACGATTGAGCTTACAGGCTAGTGCTACTTGCGGAACACGCAGACATCAATAGTTCGTCTGGCCCCCATGGCTGGCAATAACGGCCGCTACACGCTGCGGCATCGAAAGAAAGAGTCTTTGGATGTGGGCTTAGGGTATGTCGGTCCAGGCTGCTTCCACACGTTGCCACAGTTCATCAGGCGTAGCCGCGGGTGATGCTTGCCGGGCCACTCGGTTGCCGATCAGCGACCAGACGTGTTCGATGGGCGACATATCGGGAGAACAGGCGGGCCACGGTAGCAGTGACACCTGGTGGGCCGTAAAGAATTGTTGCACGATGCGTGCCACGTGCTGTCGCGCATTGTCCTGTTGAAACGTGGCCGCTGGCAGGTCCTGCAGGTAAGGGAGGACTACAGGCTCCAAAATGTCGGAGATGTAGCGGTGGCTGTTGAGTGTACCGGCGATGCGTACCAGAGGGGTGCTGGTGTCATATCCAATTGCACCCCAAACCATAACGCCAGGCGACAGACCGGTATGGCGATGCATAATGCAGGCGTCATACAGTCTCTCGCCGCGGTGCCGCCACACGCGGATCCGACCATCGTGGTGTTGCAGGCAGAAGCGGGATTCGTCGGAGAAGACAATGTCGGGCCATTCCGTAATCCAGGTGCGGCGTTCAACGGCCCACTGCCGCCGCACACGCCGTTGGTGTAACGTCAATGGTAACTGGAGCAATGGGCGCTGTGCGACAAGTCCCCGCTCCTGCAGACGACGTCAAACGGTGCGTGCTGACACAGGTTGTTGCGCAACACACCCTAATTCCTGCGTTAACGTTCGTGATATGGCGGTGCGAGCCGTCAGTGCCCGCCGCACAACATGCCGGTCATCTGGTTCGGTGGTGTGCCGCGGCTGCGGCAATCGCTCCCGTCGGTCCGTCTGCCCCCACCGAATCCGTACTCGCCTCACTGTGGCTGGATATCGTCCCACACGGGCACCGATGTCTCGGTACGATAAACCGCTGTCGCGATGAGCCAGTATTCGTCCTGTGCCGAACTCCGAAACGTGCTGGAATGACTGGCCGCACAACACACTTCCATTGCTTACACCCCGCTTTCTGTGCACCCTTCTTATAGTGCTTCTCGGTGGCGTGCCGGGTGCATATGATTTGCATATGCCCTGCAATGCTAATCGTTTGCATGTCCACTCGCGGGCGACGCATGCTGCGAATTTCAGGCCAATCGGATGCTACCTTCTTGGTGTTGCATTTTGGGTGGCCAGCAGTGTATATTGATTGCTGCTCAGACTTGCGAGTAAAATTAATGGTTTGGGGTAGTGAGAATAATATCACCCACGAAATTTTTGTCACTGAAGTTTCTATGCTCAGCTAGCGAAACCAGCTGAACGTTTTTAACATTTGAAGATATACTGTTATTGTGACATGAATAAGAAGAAAATGATAAATTTAAGTATTTTTCTTTTCAGAAAATTTACTGAAAGACAATAAAGAAATTCCTTAATGCTGGTATTACGCGAATGTAGTTCAGAAACGTATGCTCCACACAGCTGCATTTTTTCTTGGTCATCATATATACAAGGTCTGTCCAGAAAGTAATGAGACTCATTCAATAACAGACGTTTAATTAAAGTTATACTTACATAACATTAAAATTCCTCGAAATAACATCCTTGAACATCAATACACCGCTGCCAGCGGTTCTGCCACGCTGCGCAGCTTGTCTGGAAGTCGGGAACAGGGATCGCTTTCAAGACACTCGTCGCGGCAGTTTGCACGTTTGTAATAGTCCCAAAATGGTGTTTTTTCATGCTGGATTTGAACCGGGGAAACAAAAAGAAGTCAGCCGGGGCCAAGTCCGGGCTGTAGGGAGGTTGGGGAAGCGTTGCCACGTTGTATTTCGCTAGAAACTCTCTCACTCTCAGCGACGCATGGCTCGGCGTATTATCGTGGTGAAGCACCCAAGTGTTGGTGATATTCGGGCGGACGCGCGCAACTCTGTTCTTCAGCCGTTGAAGCAGTTCCACGTAAAATGTAGCGTTGACCGTTTGTCCGGGTGGTACGAACTCCTTATGGACAACACCTTTACTGTCAAAGAAGACAATGAGCATCGATTTCATCTTCGATTTGAACATTCGAGTATTCTTTGGTCGAGGAGACTCGGGATTGTGCCACTCTGAGCTCTGTTTTTTCGTATCCAGATCATACTCAAAGACCCACGTTTCCTCACTTGTTATCACTTTCTCCAAAAAAACAGGTTCACTCCTCACACGATCCACAAGCTCACGAGAAATAGACACATGGTTGTCCTTCTGTTCATCGGACAGAAAAGACAATGTTGTCCCTCTTTAAAACCTTAGGAACCAATTTGGTGCAAACTTTTCGCATCGGAAATTCTTGCGTGATGATTTCATGCACAATGGATTTCGCGAGTCCCACGTGCTCTGCTACCAATCTAACGCTCCGACGTCGGTCAGAATCCAAAACCGCTTTCACCTTTTCCACATTGTCCGAAGTGTGAGACGATGAAGGGCGCCCTGGGCGTGGCTCATTCACTTGTGCTTTCGATAAGCATCCTTCCCGTAGGCTTTCTGTATCATAGCAAGCGTCTCGGTTGCGGATTTTTCAAGTTTCACAAAACTTTATCGCGTATCGCTGTTCGACACTCTTCTGCATTTTGACTGTTACGCGACACTCATACAGCTGTTCACTTTGCAAGCGATTTTCACTCTGTAAAAGCTCAGAGCCAACTGACAAGATGATCAAATGATCATATGTAGAGGATTTTAGCAAGGGAGTGTCTGACCCCAGGTCTTAAACAACCCTTAGAAATAGGAAGCTAGGAGATTTGGGCTAGAGTGCCCGATAGGAAAGTGACACGGAAGCGAAGTAAAAAGGGGGAGGAAGACGCCCTTATTTATTACCGGTGGGCCAGTACCCAGGGTCCGACGACATAACGTGCCCATCCGACGCACGGCGGATATTTAGTGGATCGAGCATTCGTACCTGCCTGGGATCGAACCTGAGGTCCTATCCGCGGCAGTCACGAACGTTGCCCGCTAGGCTACCCGCGGCCCGAAACTGACGAGACATCGATCGTTTACCTAACATACCCTGCCACCCGTCACGCCCGGAGAATCCACCGTCCGGCCTTTCTGATTGGCCCAGGAAAAGTGGTCTCATTACTTTCCGTACAAACCTCGTATTATCACGGCGAATAGGTATAAAATATATTCACTGCTACTAGACTTGCGAGTAGAGTTAACGGTTTGAGGTGCGTAAATCTTATAAGAGAGGGGTCATTACTTTTGTGTTCATCTGGTACCAACAGCAGGCGGGTTCCGATAAGCTAAACGAAGAGAAGATGAGTCACCTCTAGCATAAAGATCCTATTAATTTATTAATGAATTTCCGAAGAATTAGTGCAAGGCTACAGATGAGTGACAAATTGCGGGAGCAGGATAACGACTCACAAAGTTATTTGCAGAAATAAGTGAAAGCAAAAATTGAAGCCCAATTTATAAGAGAAATCTGTAATTATGCTTTAAAAGGAAGAGGCTGAGAAGAATAACTTCATCAAACATTTTTTAGATGCAGCAAATCGTAGAGATACCTCCAGTTTTCCTTACTCTGTGTTCTGTGCGACTTTCCAAATAACATGAAGTTGTGCAGAAGGAAAAGGAATGAGATCACAAATGAAAAATTCAGGGGGTTACGTATGCAAATTAACAGATACCAAGGGCTATCTCCCGAACTAAGGGGGCTACATAAATCTAATACCATTGATTTTAAAGCATAGAACAAGTGCTACCTGAGATACATTTTCAGAGTGGACCCTGAGCTAATACGAAAAAGTACATTAAATGCCATTATCCTGACAGCAGGTTAAACAGTGAGGTACTAGTGAAAGTAAAGCTACATCTGAACTAAATTTTTCACAGTGTAATAACAGCACTTAGAAGGATGCTCAGAACACGTGCACGTGGCATGCAGGCAAGATTAGTTGTAAACGCCAGGGACTAATTTGCATAAGATCCATTTCCCTCGTCTGTATGGATTCGAGTATATGGATCTGAATATTTAGGATAAGAATTGCGGGGAATGTCACAGAGGGATGACTTCTCACAAATGACTGCAGTGGAAATGGTAACCGACAAAGAAATGTAAGTTTATGTTAGACATCTGCTGCTGTATATACACTGACGGAAAAAAAAAATCCCAACACCACGAAAAAATAGTTGTAGAGGAATGAAATGGCGGCAATACATTTGTATAGGTAACATATTTAATCGATTAAGGTTTCAAGATCACAGCTTAATGTAAGCGCGAGAAGAGCCACTTTAAATGTGAAATGCTGGTACATTAATAACCGGTGTAACCGCCAGACTGTTGAATGCAAGCACGCAAACGTTCGTGCATTGTGTCGTACAGGTGCTGGATGTCAGTTTGTGGGATGGAGTTCCATGCCTGTTGCACTTGGTCGGTCAATACAGGGACGGTTAATGCTGGTTGGGGGTGACGCTGGAGTTGTCGTCCAATGATGTCCCATACGTGCTCGATTGGTGAAAGATCTGGTGATCTAGCAGGCCACGGTAACATGTCTACACTCTGTAGAGCATGTTGGGTTACAACAGCAGTATGCGGGCGAGCGTTATCCTGTTGGAAAACACCCCGTGGAATGCTGTTCATGAATGGCAGCACAACAGGTTGAATCACCAGACCGACGTACAACTGTGCCGTCAGGGTGCGTGGGATAACCACGAGAGTGCTCCTGCTGTCATAGGAAATTGCTCCCCAGACCATAACTCCAGGTGTAGGTCCAGTGTGTCTCGGCCGCAGACAGGTTAGTTTCAGGCGCTCACCTGGCCTCCTTCTAAATAACACACGGCCATCACTGGCACCCAGGCAGAACCGGCTTTCATCAGAAAACACAACAGATATCCACGCCGTCCTCCAGTGAGCTCTAGCTTTACACCACTGACGTCGCAAACGGCAGTGGTTTGGAGTAAGTGGAATGCACCCTACAGGGCGTCTGGCTCGGAGCTGTCCTTCAAGTAACCGATTTGTAACAGTTCGTTGTGTCACTGTGGTGGCAACTGCAGCTCGAATTGCTGCCGCAGACGCGGTACGATGCGCCATGGCCATACGCCGTACACGGCAGTCTTCCCTCTCAGTAGTGACACGTGGCTGGCCGGAACCCGGTCTTCTTGAGGCAGTACCTTCCCTTGACCACCGCTGCCAACAATCATGCACAGTGGCTACATTCCTGCCAAGTCGTTCTGCAATATTGCGGAAAGAAAATCCACCTTCTCGTAGCCCTATTACACGACCTCGTTCAAACTCCGTGAGCTGTTGATAATGGCTTCTTCGTCTTCTTAAAGGCATTCTTGACTAACATCAACACCCTACGTCGAATCTCAACGATAACTAACGCTCACGAACGTTACAGCGCGTATTTACAGCAAACCTACTTTGCATGTTCCGAGGGCTCTACTAGCGCCACACGTATGCACCGAGCGCGAAATTTGCATAGACGTCATCTTACAGATGTACTCTCACCGCCTACCAACTGTCGTTTATCTAACACAACCCCTTCTTGGTGTTGGGATTTTTTTTCCGTCAGTGTATAACAGTTTTAAAAATTTATGAACAGTTTTTCCTCTAAACACATTCATTCCAGAAGATAAGTTATTGAAATATGATTACTTGACAAGATTCTGTGACGTGCAGTGTGCAAATTCATGTTTGTCGCTTAAGCTTCTGAGAAATGCTTTTTAAAACTGTTTATGAATTTTCAGAAATGAATGCGTTTAGTAGAATGTTGTTCAAACAGTGTTCTAAACAGGAGTTTCAGAAAAAAAGAGAACATTTGTAGAAGAAATTTGCCTTGCTGGGAAGAAAACTGCTCCTGTTCCCAGCAAAACTTCCATTTTCTAGAATGCACTATTGTTCACATTGAAATGTGATATTCATGAAGAGTACTTGTTTACACCCATCCCACCCGGCAGCAGTTAAAGTCAGCTTCTTAAGACAATACGTGTCTGTAAATCTGCATTGGATATTTTTAAGAACCTGTCCAACATGGTTGCCGAAGTATATATATATTTTTTATTAAAAGTTTAAGACCACCGCGAGCAACTCGATGGGCTATAAGCAGTCGCCCGTCCTTAATTTAGGGTCACAGGTTCCAAGGAAGGGAGACAACCAGTGCCGTAAGACAAAAACAACATCCATGCCTCACGGGATTCGAACCCGGACCCTTCACGGACGAATGATCATAAGCCAGCGCTTAGACCCCTGCGCCACCGGGACGGAGAAATATTTTATTGACAAGTTTTTCAAAAGTCCAGGTAGTAGTGCAGGGGAGGATTTGCATATATTTGTGTCTAAACATCTGAGAAATGCTCTATGAAACTGTTTTCTTTAAAAATTGTTTGTGAATCTTCTGAAATGAATGTGATTAGAAGAAAACTGTTCAGTATTCTAAACAAAAGCGTTCATTCAGTGCAATAAAAGTCAAACATTGCATCCTGGAAATTTTAGTGACTTTCTAAGTAAGTTTCAAGCATAATTTCCATGAGAGTATTTCAAACTTTTTTGGTATTTCGAGGTCTAAATGTGAAACTGAGATTAAAGAAGTAACAATGCCGTGAGTAAAAAAAAAGTAGACAGCATTTAGGTAGTAAAAAGAAACAGATTAATGTCTGGTAAAATTCAGTACAAACCTTTATTTTGTATCTAAATTTTATGTTCCATGAGCTATCTATGAAAGAGACAGTCATGTTATTCTGCTTCTTAACTTTCTGCTGTTTTATCGCACATTCGATAGGTATGTGAGACGACCACGCCAATTGGTGGGAACCGCAAGAGTCCTAGTCTGCCGCCAGACGCTAGTCGTAAACATTTATTACAGGCGAGCAAAACCAATAAAAACTACATACAGAATAGAACACGACGCTATCTAATGACAAAAATAAATTGAAAACGCAGCGGAATTTTCTGGGCAGCTAGAGAGAATGACATCAATCATCAAACCCTCCCCGAAGAAGACCACTCCCTTTCAATCATTCGGGCCAATCACAGAACGAGCCTGAATATATGCTCGGAGTCAACCTGAGAGTGTACCACTATATGTAGGGTGCGAAAGAGCTACCTCCGCTACGAAAAGTAGTCCCTAGAGTTCTGAGCGAAAACCAGTAGAATTATTGCTCAGAATCCATTTTTGTTTGCTTTGCAGTTTATCAGACAAAATTGCCATCTTAAAAAAGTTCCAAAAGTTAGTGTGCTTTTGGAAATGAATTTGTTATGAGAAGTTGCTGAATCAAGAGCTTCGCACTTTCGGCTGTTTCTGCCCACTTGGGATACAACTCTGACAGGAGAAGGGTGGAAGACCTCTTCTAACATTAACATCAGGTGCGTTACTTAAACAGGCGGTAGGGGAAGCAGTTCGGCCTTCAGCAGACCCCTACTCACAATCCCCAGTGCTTGTGAGATGTGTGGGTGGGTGGGAGGATCAGAAAGGAAGCAGTACACGAGCACATTAACACTAATGGATACCGTTCTTGCGTTTCACGAATAGTTGAGATAAGGCTCTCCCTCCTTTACCAATAGTACACTCAGTGGCGGCCCTAGCCCATGCGAGGCCCCGGGCGATGGTTCGGGGCTCTTTGCAATAGCAATAACCCAAAGCCATCACAATAACCCTTTATATATATACACTATCTACCAACAAGTAATTGGACACCCCTGCAATCGACGATATCTGCGGTCCTGATACACGTTACGGCCGCCGCCGTTAAATAACGTGTGGGAAACAACAACGCAACCAGTCGCATGCAAGATGCCACGCAGTTCGGAGCTCTCTGATTTCGAGAAAGGTGTAATCGTCGGGTATCACAGAAATGGCCGATCTATACGTGACGTATCTAGCGAGTTATGGGGAATTGTGGCATTGCTCAGACTTGCGAGTAAAGTTAATGGTTTGGGGTAGTGAGAATAATATCACCCACGAAATTTTTGTCACTGAAGTTTCTATGCTCAGCTAGCGAAACCAGCTGAACGTTTTTAACATTTGAAGATATACTGTTATTGTGACATGAATGAGAAGAAAATGATAAATTTAAGTATTTTTCTTTTCAGAAAATTTACTGAAAGACAATAAAGAAATTCCTTAATGCTGATATTACGCGAATGTAGTTCAGAAACGTATGCTCCACACAGCTGCATTTTTTCTTGGTCATCATATATACAAGGTCTGTCCAGAAAGTAATGAGACTCATTCAATAACAGACGTTTAATTAAAGTTATACTTACATAACATTAAAATTCCTCGAAATAACATCCTTGAACATCAATACACCGCTGCCAGCGGTTCTGCCACGCTGCGCAGCTTGCCTGGAAGTCGGGAACAGGGATCGCTTTCAAGACACTCGTCGCGGCAGTTTGCACGTTTGTAATAGTCCCAAAATGGTGTTTTTTCATGCTGGATTTGAACCGGGGAAACAAAGAAGTCAGCCGGGGCCAAGTCCGGGCTGTAGGGAGGTTGGGGAAGCGTTGCCACGTTGTATTTCGCTAGAAACTCTCTCACTCTCAGCGACGCATGGCTCGGCGTATTATCGTGGTGAAGCACCCAAGTGTTGGTGATCTCCGGGCGGACGCGCGCAACTCTGTTCTTCAGCCGTTGAAGCAGTTCCACGTAAAATGTAGCGTTGACCGTTTGTCCGGGTGGTACGAACTGCTTATGGACAACACCTTTACTGTCAAAGAAGACAATGAGCATCGATTTCATCTTCGATTTGAACATTCGAGTATTCTTTGGTCGAGGAGACTCGGGATTGTGCCACTCTGAGCTCTGTTTTTTCATATCCGGATCATACTCAAAGACCCACGTTTCCTCACTTGTTATCACTTTCTCCAAAAAACAGGTTCACTCCTCACACGGTCCACAAGCTCACGAGAAATAGACACACGGTTGTCCTTCTGTTCATCGGACAGAAAAGTCAATGTTGTCCCTCTTTAAAACCTTAGGAACCAATTTGGTGCAAACTTTTCGCATCGGAAATTCTTGCGTGATGATTTCATGCACAATGGATTTCGCGAGTCCCACGTGCTCTGCTACCAATCTAACGCTCCGACGTCGGTCAGAATCCAAAACCGCTTTCACCTTTTCCACATTGTCCGAAGTGTGAGACGTTGAAGGGCGCCCTGGGCGTGGCTCATTCTCGACGTACTCTCTTCCCCCTAACACTTGTGCTTTCGATAAAGCATCCTTCCCGTAGGCTTTCTGTATCATAGCAAGCGTCTCGGTTGCGGATTTTTCAAGTTTAACACAAAACTTTAGCGCGTATCGCTGTTCGACACTCTTCTGCATTTTGACTGTTACGCGACACTCATACAGCTGTTCACTTTGCAAGCGATCCTCACTCTGTAAAAGCTCAGAGCCAACTGACGAGATGATCAAATGATCATATGTAGAGGATTTTAGCAAGGGAGTGTCTGACTCCAGGTCTTAAACAACCCTTAGAAATAGGAAGCTAGGAGATTTGGGCTAGAGTGCCCGATAGGAAAGTGACACGGAAGCGAAGTAAAAAGGGTGAGGAAGACGCCCTTATTTATTACCGGTGGGCCAGTACCCAGGGTCCGACGACTTAACGTGCCCATCCGACGCACGGCGGATATTTAGTGGATCGAGCATTCGTACCTGCCTGGGATCGAACCTGAGGTCCTATCCGCGGCAGTCACGAACGTTGCCTGCTAGGCTACCCGCGGCCCGAAACTGACGAGACATCGATCGTTTACCTAACATACCCCGCCACCCGTCCCGCCCGGAGTATCCACGGTCCGGCCTTTCTGATTGGCCCAGGAAAAGTGGTCTCATTACTTTCCGTACAAACCTCGTATTATCACGGCGAATAGATATAAAATATATTGACTGCTACTAGACTTGCGAGTAGAGTTAACGGTTTGAGGTGCGTAAATCTTATAAGAGAGGGGTTATTACTTTTGTGTTCATCTGGTACCAACAGCAGGCGGGTTCCGATAAGCTAAACGAAGAGAAGATGAGTCACCTCTAGCATAAAGATCCTATTAATTTATTAATGAATTTCCGAAGAATTAATGCAAGGCTACAGATGAGTGACAAATTGCAGGAGCAGGATAACGACTCACAAAGTTATTTGCAGAAATAAGTGAAAGGAAAAAATTGAAGCCCAATTTATAAGAGAAATCTGTAATTATGCTTTAAAAGGAAGAGACTGAGAAGAATAACTTCATCAAACATTTTTTTTAGATGCAGCAAATCGTAGAGATACCTCCAGTTTCCCTTACTCTGTGTTCTGTGCTACTTTCCAAATAACATGAAGTTGTGCAGAAGGAAAAGGAATGAGAGCACAAATGAAAAATTCAGGGGGTTACGTATGCAAATTAACAGATACCAAGGGCTATCTCCCGAACTAACGGGGCTACATAAATCTAATACCATTGATTTTAAAGCATAGAACAAGTGCTACCTGAGATACAATTTCAGAGTGGACCCTGAGCTAATACGAAAAAGTACATTAAATGCCATTATCCTGACAGCAGGTTAAACAGTGAGGTACTAGTGAAAGTAAAGCTACATCTGAACTAAATTTTTCACAGTGTAATAACAGCACTTAGAAGGATGCTCAGAACACGTGCACGTGGCATGCAGGCAAGATTAGTTGTAAACGCCAGGGAGTAATTTGCATAAGATCCATTTCCCTCGTCTGTATGGATTCGAGTATATGGATCTGAATATTTAGGATAAGAATTGCGGGGAATGTCACAGAGGGATGACTTCTCACAAATGACTGCAGTGGAAGGGGTAACCGACAAAGAAATGTAAGTTTATGTTGGACATCTGCTGTTGTATATACACTGACGGAAAAAAATCCCAACACCACGAAAAAATAGTTGTAGAGGAATGAAATGGCGGCAATACATTTGTATAGGTAACATATTTAATCGATTAAGGTTTCAAGATCACAGCTTAATGTAAGCGCGAGAAGAGCCACTTTAAATGTGAAATGCTGGTACATTAATAACCGGTGTAACCGCCAGAATGTTGAATGCAAGCACGCAAACGTTCATGCATTGTGTCGTATACATGTGCTGGATGTCAGTTTGTGGGATGGAGTTCCATGCCTGTTGCACTTGGTCGGTCAATACAGGGACGGTTAATGCTGGTTGGGGGTGACGCTGGAGTTGTCGTCCAATGATGACCCATACGTGCTCGATTGGTGAAAGATCTGGTGATCTAGCAGGCCACGGCAACATGTCTACACTCTGTAGAGCATGTTGGGTTACAACAGCAGTATGCGGGCGAGCGTTATCCAGTTGGAAAACACCCCTGGAATGCTGTTCATGAATGGCAGCACAACAGGTTGAATCACCAGACCGACGTACAACTGTGCCGTCAGTGTGCGTGGGATAACCACGAGAGTGCTTTTGCTGTCATAGGAGATTGCTCCCCAGACCATAACTCCAGGTGTAGGTCCAGTGTGTCTCGGCCGCAGACAGGTTAGTTGCAGGCGCTCACCTGGCCTCCTTCTAACCAACACACGGCCATCACTGGCACCCAGGCAGAACCGGCTTTCATCAGAAAACACAACAGATCTCCACGCCGTCCTCCAGTGAGCTCTAGCTTTACACCACTGACGTCGCAAACGGCAGTGGTTTGGAGTAAGTGGAATGCACGCTACAGGGTGTCTGGCTCGGAGCTATCCTTCCAGTAACCGATTTGTAACAGTTCGTTGTATCACTGTGGTGGTAACTGCAGCTCGAATTGCTGCCGCAGGCGCGGTACGATGTGCCACGGCCATACGCCGTACACGGCGGTCTTCCCTCTCAGTAGTGCCACGTGGCTGGCCGGAACCCGGTCTTCTTGAGGCAGTACCTTCCCTTGACCACCACTGCCAACAATCATGCACAGTGGCTACATTCCTGCCAAGTCGTTCTGCAATATTGCGGAACGAAAATCCACCTTCCCGTAGCCCTATTAAACGACCTTGTTCAAACTCCGTGAGCTGTTGATAATGGCTTCTTCGTCTTCTTAAAGGCATTCTTGACTAACATCAACACACTACGTCGAATCTCAACTATAACTAACGCTCACGAACGTTACAGCGTGTATTTACAGCAAACCTACTTTGCACGTTCCGAGGGGCGCTACTAGCGTCACACGTATGCGCCGAGCGCGAAATTTGCATAGACGTCATCTTACAGATGTACTCTCACCGCCTACCAACTGTCGTTTATTTAACACAACTCCTTCTTGGTGTTGGGATTTTTCCCCTCAGTGTATAAAGCTTGCTTTCCCTGCAGCCGGATAGAACTTTTGCGGGGCCCGGTACAAAATTTCTTTGCGGGTACTAGGAAATAAATCTCATGTTTTAATAAAGTCGTTATGTGAAAAATGTCGGTCGTAAAGAAAATACACGAAAACTATCACAGAGACAAAGGAGACAAAATGATTATCTTAAAGAAGTATTTGCTTTAAGCTTAAGAAAAAGACTGTGATATGGATTGAAAGTCCCGTGAAAGAGAGAGAGAGAGAGAGAGAGAGAGAGAGAGAGAGAGAGAGAGAGAGAGAGAGAGAGAGAGGGGGGGGGGGGGTGAGGGGGAGAAAGAGAGAGCGGGGGAGGGAGAGAGGGGGGAGAAAGAGAGCGGGGGAGGGACAGAGGGGGGGAGAAAGAGAGCGGGGGAGGGAGAGAGGGGGGGAAGAAAGAGAGAGCGGGGGAGGGAGAGAGAGCGGGGGAGGGAGAGAGAGAGAGCATCAGAAGGAAGTAAAAGATGTTAAAATCTACGATTCTCTTTCCGGGTAGAGGGGGCTGAAGTTATATTGTGACTTCGCGATAATTCTTTGGGAATTTGCAGTTAAAAGTAATTACATTGAAATCTTCCATGGCATGTTGGAGCACAGCATACATACGTATAGTATGAAAAACTGTGGGAAGCAAACAAATGAAAAATATACCATTCACTGCTGGACATAGATCTCCCGAACTTCCTTCCAGAACTTTGATTTCCGTGGCGCATGGTACACAAGTGGTGAAAAGGCTTAAAAGAACAACCAAGAAATTATGGTCCCAGCATATTGTCGAACTTCAATTATCCATGGTGTTTCTGAGGTTTCTGGATTTGAATTAAATGCATCTGTTGTGTGTGTGCTAAAAAAACTGGAGAGCAGAGAAGTTTCACTCCTCACAAAATGATAAAAAGGTATCTGCGGAGCGAATATTTTTGTATTGAGAATATTTTTGTGTAGGAAATAAAATAAGGAACTCTCTAAAATAAATTCGCATAAATAGCTTTTCTCCCCCGATACATGTTTTAGTGATTGATTTTTAATGCAGAGTTATAGACAAATAAGTGACTCTTTAAACTTTTATACGCACTCATATATGAAAACTGCTTTTTTTTTATTTCTAGGAATGTTTTTAAAGTCACTGAATAATTGGCCACCATATGTATCCAGCCCCCCCAAAATAACTTCGATATTGTTCTTTTCATCCCTTTAAATTTAAGTATCTGGTTTGCACATAAATTGTTGAGTATTAAAAGTAGGGACCGTAAAATGATGAAATTTAATTTATTTCATGAATGCAGAAAATATTAAGGCGGTTACAATAATCATTTGAAATCTGGAAGTCTCAGCATCTGTACGGCGAAAGGCCATAATAACCTATTCGAAAATGGGGAAATTGGAAACAAAAAACAAATTTTTTAAAATACCTTTTAAAAGGCCTCGCGCACAAAACTTACACAAAAATAATTAAAAATAATTCTACCGAGCATTCTTTTTTGTTTTTCCTAAAATGAGGGGCCAATTGAAGGCCCGGGGCCCGGAGCGACCGCGGTTGCCCCTATGGTCCAGCGGGCTCTGCTTCCCTGATAATATCCTTCGTCATAATAATAATAATAATAATAATAGGTCCAAGGATAAAGGCGTTTGAGCGGAGGGAGCATAAAAGTCATTATCAATTTCACTGATACACTTCACAATTTGACATCTGTCAAGTAGTTTTAGCGCTCACAGTTTTGATAATTCACTCCGTATCTAAATGATTCCTGTTACCATCGAAACTACAATCAACGAATAGATTGCAGTTTCGATTATAAGAGGAATCATGTCCTCCGCCTACATCAATAGCCAGTTGATTTTCGCTGAAGGCCATCGGTTAGTATCCGCTCCAAAAACAAAAAATATTCCGCTCTTATTTCTTTCACAGCGCTACGGCGCTGAATTGCTGCAACATCCTGTCAGTCTCGCAGCTCCAACGTTTCTGGCATCAGCTATTTTTGCACCGTTTCTTTACCACTGAAATAATATCTTAGATCATCTGATTGCTAACGCTTTAATCCTGATAAAATAAGGACTATATATATATATAATATTGTTTCCCAAAATTAGAAGCTTTTAGCTAATTCTCCGTAATCAAAGAAACATGCCTCTGGATACTCTTTTGGAGAGCATGAATTGGTTAACGGTTGCGTTAGCTGTTTCAGTTTGCCTAGTGTTTTATGTTTATGCTGAGTGGTCTCGAAACCCACCGGGTCCTATAGGTTTACCTTATGTAGGATATTATCCCTTTTTCACCAAAGGACGCTCACACTTACAACTTATGGACTTGTCTGAGACTTACGGGAATGTATATTGTTTTAAGGTCACAGGCCAGTTGTATGCCCATATAATGGATCTGAAGTCTGTCAGAGAAGTCGCTATGACAAAATCGGATTGCTTTGAGAGAAGTTCAGTTTTCACATTCTTTTGGGATATGTTCGGTGGAGGTGAGTAAACAAAAAATTTCAAACTTTGCCAATTACTTTTGTTAAACACAATGCACAGTTACTGCGATACTTGATGAAAACTATTTGGGAGATTTCATTATCGATAAATAAAGACTGTACGTGGGTAAATCAAAATGTCTACGCTAACATTCGTTTATTTGACGTATTGTATATTCTTATTAAACTTTTTGGAAAACATATAAGGAAGACGAATCTTCATTGGGTTTTAATAAATTTTTCGGCGTTAGGCAAAATTGCATTTACTGTTACTGCATTTCAAATATGATGTCGCTCCTTCAGTGTTTTCGCCATGAGACTTATGCGGTGCCCTATTTCTTTTTGTTTTGTTTGAGAATTTAAGGACCAACGTGAGCAACTCTATGGATTATAACCAGTCGCATGTGCACTGTTTCGGTGACCCCTGAGGTTACAAATAGGGACAAGTAGCAATAAATGATTTTCATGGATTTTTCCTCTGTATTTGACAACAGCCGTTTTCTGATGCTATTTAATGAGACACTCTGGGACCAAAATGCGAGTAATTCCATCTAATTCTTGTCTCAGAGGGGTGCAGACTTTAAGGAAAATTCCATATTCAGAATAAGGCAACAACCAGTGCAGTGTTGGCCCTTTTCGGAAAAATTATTGCAATCTCATTAAGGACTCATGTTTCACTTGTATATTTTAAAGTGCTCACAACGATAAAATATTTTAAATAAAAGAATGCTTGGCGATGTACTGCAGTATTTTATAGCTGCATAATGCATAGTGAATTTAGTGTTTGAAAGGCTTTTTGTTTTCACTAGAGGGCATTTTAACATGGCTTTTAAAGCAGATATTTATGCTTATTTCGCTGGATGTCACTCAAAGAATTCGCAAACAAGTAAACCCCTGAAATATGGTCTCTAAAACAGACTTAAGTTACCAAACAGGAGCTTCAGAGATCTTTTTGGAACATAGCATCGTGCTGTTTTGAGCCAAGGATGCTTTTGAATTACAAGAAACAATAGCTTTTTTTTCTTTCTTTACATTTTTTATTTCGAGTTACAGTAATCATAATAGATTAAAAGGAAAGTAATTACTTTTTTGAATGCAATTATTTTTCACACATATACATAGCACTCAAGAAATCTGAAAATCAGAATGTGCCTTACATCGAGGGACCTTGCGGCTGAATGATGATTTCATGTATGACATCTCGAGTGGAGCTTAGCAGGTGATATTTTACCAAAATCCAGTCATCACATGTGTCTTCGATAGATAAGACAAACGAAAGAAAAAAATAGAGAGATGTCTGTGATGGTGATTAGTTATCCTTCAATGACGTTCCAGGAATTTTGGGCAACAACATTTAATAAAATGAATAAAACCCCACATGAAAGAACGTGAAGCTACACAAAAAATATGAGTTCCGACGACGTATAGAATCTCTATTGTTTTAAGAGATGTAATGAATACGTCATCTGAAAAAATTAAAGGATGAAAAACTGAAATTCAGGATATTTCACAATATTCTACAAAGACGTGAATTTTTTGCAACTGATGCAGCGTGATCATAAACAGAAAATAAAGTCACCGTGAAAATCACATTAAAAAACATAGGAAGGAGAGTGGATATATCGAAAAAACAACAACATAGCAGTCATAAATGTATATACAGGGTTACAAGGAAAGTCCGTAATCAAGCCAATATCTCACGAACTATGGCAGTTAGCGATTTACTTCTTGTGCAGTTGTATAGTAAACCGACTATGGCGCACACAATAACACCACGAGGGATCCCTTCGCCCCTTGTTTTTGGGGGGTGAGGGAGCTATCGCACCCCCTTTGCAGATAGGGCAAGGAAGTCAATTACAAACATGCTCAGCGAGGCAAGAATAGTACAAAATTGTTTTTGTCCCATACCAAAGATGGAAGGGGACTCTCCAAATGCGAAAAGAGAGGAAAGCTATCTAAGTCGCTGTGTCCGGGCAGTGTCAGCCACCGCTCACGCACAAGCAGGCCAAAGCCGAACGATACGGATATTCTGGCATACATATTTGCACATCCCCACAGCAGCACAAATGAAGTTGCCCGGGAAAGCGCTACAAATTTTGCACAGGAACCATATGGATCCACATTCGTTTCATTTGCAGCAGGCACTGTGGCCTGGAGATGTGAAGAAAAAACACGATTTTTGTAGTGTCATGTTGAATGCTTTAGAAGAGGACCCAGAGTTTCTGTCAGACATTTTATGGACAGATGAGTCACGCTTCACACAAGATGGCATTGTGGATACACATAATGTACACTACTGGGCACAGTAAAATCCCTATTGGGCGAGAGACACACACCATCAAGTGAGGTGGTTCGCCAACGTTTGGTGTGGCATCGGGAAGAGGGGGGGCAGCTTGTATAAGACCTTTTTTGTACAACGTAACTCTGAATGGTGAAGGATATTTACATGTCCTTCAAACGGATGTAACGGTTTTCTTGGACAATGTACCATTACAGCCTTTATTGAACATGTGATACCAGCACGACAGGACACCACCGCACAGGTATCAAGATGGCTAAACGATGTGTTTGACCGGACATGGATAGGACCAGGAGGTCCTGTAGCAAAAATGGCCCCAAAGGAAAAAGTCCAGAGGGCTGAGGTCTGGTGAGACTCCACGCTCGCCAGACCTTAGCCCTCTGGACTTTCTCCTTTGGGGCCATCTTAAATCACAGGTGTATGCAACACCACCGCTAAATGTAGCAGATCTGCAACAGCGTATAACATCCGCCTGTGCCTATGTTGATGGGGATATGCTGCAACGCATGCACGGTCAGCTCGCAGAACGCTTGTAGGCGCGCATCGTTGCTGAAGGGCAACATTTTGAGTATGCAAATATGTAAATTGTATTTTCTGAACTAATGAAATCTCTACAGTATTATGCATTCACATCTTGTAGCTTTGAAGAAAAGACTTGATTGTTGTTTCCGGATGTTGTTATTCTCTTGGGGCCACATTCCCAGCCACCTTCCATCTTTTGTTATGGGACAAAAACAATTATGTACTATTCTTGCCTCGCTGAACAAGTTTGCAATTGACTTTTCTGCCCTTTCTACAAAGGGAGGCGCGGTAGCTCCCTCACCCCCCCAAAAGAGGGTTGAGGGAATTCCTCGTGGTGTTATTGTGTGCGCCATAGGGAGTTTCTATACAACTGCACAACAAATAAATCGCTAACTGCCATATTTCGTAAGATATTGGCCTGATCAAGGACTCTCCTTGTAACCCTGTATATCGACATTTGATGTCCTGTATCCAGCTGAACATTGAAGGAATCAGGTTTTCAACAGTAGTAGGAAGGAGAAAGTGTGACGTATACTATGAATTAACTTTTATTTTTAGTTGCTGTCTCTATGTAAATTTGAATTCATTCTCTTTTAGCGTTTTCAACCTTAACGTTATAACTTCTCTCTCGCGGGATGAGGTTGGCAACAATTCTGGTGTCAGAGAGCATGATGTATGCAGATGTTGTGAAAACAAAAGTTTGTCCATGTCTCCTCACTCCGGAGTAAGTTGCTCTCCCAACTGAGCTACGTGGACAGAATGTCTCGCTGCAGATTTGTCGTCTTGACACATGTTTTCACCTCTGTAGTACGTCACAGTGTCAGATAAGAACAAGAGATATAATGTTGAAGCAGCAGCCAAATGTGTGATATGGTGGTGTGATGTTATAATTGTGGAAGCTACGTTACTTTGAAGATCATTTACTGGAAGGCGGCGTGTTAAGTTGTGCTGTTACATATTTAACATTTGGAGTTCAAGTTTTGCGTACTAAAGTTTGTTATTTAGTTTTGAAGTATACTACCATTATGATTAGTGTGTCACGTATTTGGAAACAAAATACTTACTTTGTGAAATAAAGAACAAGTAAACAGTAAGTAAATCTTTCTGAAACTTATTTGAATGACTTTGTTTCACTTCGACACTTAAGTAGAGTTCTTAACGTTTCAAATAGTACACGAACGCTACAAAAGGCTATATAGAAAAAAAACATAGCAGTCATAATGCATATATCGAACATTTGATGTCTTCAATCCAGTTAAATATTGAAAGAATCAGGTCTTCAACAGTAGCATACTACCTGAGACTTCAAAAACGTGCTGCCGGAGCTTGTTGAGCGTCATGAAAAAATTATTTAAAATAGGAAACTTCCGAATAAAATGGCAGGAGCAAAGTTAATCCTATTTATCTCCAAGAAAGATCCCTAAAGCTACAAGTGGGAGAGGATTCTGTCTTTGCAAATGCTTTCTCTGAGCGGTTGCCACGTAACAGACAAGAACTTTATACTGTGGCAGTGTTGTTCAGCTGTTGATGGTATTGGGCAAACTTTGCTTACTGAAATTCAAGAAGTAGAAAGCATTATGTTAAAACAAGCATCAAATATGAAAAGCGGACAAAGCTAACAGATTTATGTTCTGCCTACAGATATAAAAAGTTTAGTGTGGTAAGTCTTTTTCTCTAACTTAGTACAACTAAAGTCTTTCTTTAGTATCACGTTAGGTGTGCATTACGTAGTTTGTATTTTTACAGCAATAAAAATAAATAAGTTGCGTAAAAATAAATACGGCTCAATTACTAGACAACCTTAGAACTGTGAAATAACGATTGTTCTATAAATGCATGCAAAACATTTATATCGAGTTCAACATATTCAACTATTCTGCGTATCGAATAATTGCGACTGTCTCCTTAAGTTCGCGTTCGACTGTATCTGATGTTCTCATGCTAGGACTGTGTAAATTGTTAGAACTAGACGAAACCCGTCGGAATCAATGGTAAGTTTTTTCGTTTTTTTTTGTTTTTTTTTGAAAATAATAAACTCATATGAAACAGCAAATGTAAACTTTATTTGATTGACAAATTCATTCAACTACTTCAGTAAAGACAATAGTCCAGGTTCGTGATTTTTTTTTGTTACTGAAGATTTAACGACCACCGTGAGCAACTCAATGGGCTATAAACAGTCTCCCGTCCCTAATTTAGGGTTACTGGTTCCACGGAAGGGAGAGAGCCAGTGCCGTAAGACAAACACAACATCCATGCCTCACCGGGATTCGAACCCGGTAGACAAAACCCGTCAGAATCGACGAATAACTTTTTCCCCCGGTAAACCAAACCCGTCGGAATCGACGATTAGTTTTTTCCCCCTGGTAAACGAAACGTAAACGAAACCCGTCGGAATCGACGATTAGTTATTATTTTTTTTTTGAAAAGAATAAACTCAAATGAAAAGTATATTTACATCTTTACATAATGGGAAACGTCTTACAAACGTGAATAAACTGGACCGAATGAATGTTAAGTTATATGTATACATCACACAGTCCAATGGCAGAACGCAATCATGTCTTCGAGTGTTCGCTGTTCCGACAAGAACTTTCAAACAAAATACTAGCGTTCTTTTGCGCAACGGTTTGCTCAGAAAACAGAAGACTTCGGACTTTGGACTATCTCAGTCCCTCCCTGCTTACGCCTTCAACAGCCCGTGAGTCAACCGCAGGTGATCGGATGTCAACCGCACGCTTCTCCAATAGACTTTACATGGGAACTTTGCCGCCCCACAACGCTCGAACCGTTGCTTCAGTCTCATTTTTCTCTTAGACTGGCACATCTACATGGTATGACCTTTATTTTTATACCTCAACCATATGTTTACGTTCCGAAGTTCTCTGACAACTGGTCTTACAGTAAAAAAAACCTTATAGAATCAATATATAGATATCGTGCACTTTCATATAACACTTTATAAACTCCAACTCACTTCATTAGTTGCATTAGGTAGACAGATTCCAACGTGACTGTGTTTACTTCAATACTTCGACATCTTCTGTGGTGTCAAAATTTTACACCGAACTTTTAAATTGATGGATGAAATGGCTGCGAGTTCAGTCCCCCTCGGATTCTTGTCCTTTCGACTAACTGCCAGATTATAAATTTTTTGTTAGGAAAAAATACAGAAGGGCAGTAATGTGATGTTTTTTTGAAACCTTCTGTTTTTGTTAACTTTCCGCTTTTGTAAATTTTGGTTGCAGAACTCGTTTGTGGTGTTTTTCACACTGAACTTTATGTCTGAACTCCCATGAGTTTTCTTCTCTGGGTTATTACTGACAGTTAGTTAAGTCATGATAGCTGGTAAAAATACAGGGACCAAGCAACTTGGGAACCCTGTACTGTTTAAGAACTTTTCTCGTGCTGATTAGGAATTTTTTCTCTGCTTAATGCATTTATGAATGTGTGCTGTGTGTTAAATCTTTTACTTCACTACGAGTTTGTAGTAGTGTTAAATTTTCATCTCTACTACGAGTTGTAGTTGCTCAAGAAATTAGACGGTGACTGACACCTAGAAGAGAAACACAACATAGCATTTATTGACATACATTAGTACGGTGTCGGTCCACCTTTAGCCTTAATGCATGCACTGACCCTTCGAGACATGCTTTCGACAAGGTTTTGGAACACAGCGATAGGCATGTGCTTCTATTCAGTACATATGCTGCCGCTAACTGTTGTTCAGTAGTAGGCCTTGGTTCCAAACTTCTTATGTAGCGCTCTAATTCATCCCATAGATGCTCTATGGGATTAAGATCAGGGCTCTGTGCAGGCTAGTCCACACATGATACGGAATTATCGTCAAACTACGCCATAACAGCTTTTGCTTTATGGCTCGGGGCATTATCCGGCTGGTACCAACATGTCTCGGTTCCATAGTATTTCCACAGAGTTGATAGGGCATAATTGTCCAGAATATTGAGGTAGATGTGCTGGTTAACAGGTTTGTTCACGATTACTAATGGGCCGGAACCATACCACGAAAAACACCCCCAAACGAGTACACTTCCAGCTCCAAACTGGACTGTAGGAACAGTACACTGTGGTAAATAGCGTTCCCCTGGCTGCCGCCATACCCCACGCACGGCCATCAGACTGATGGATCGTGTATCTGGATTCATCAGAGTCCATAGGACCCGTTTCCATTGATCTACGGTCCACGATAAATGTTCTTTTCACCATGCTAAAAGACGAGCAGCATTCCGAGTGGAGATGAAAGGCTTATGAGCAGCCGCACGACCACGGTAACCCATGGAATGAAGTTCTCTACGAATGGTACGTGTACATACCGAGGTTCCGGCATTTGTACTCACCTGTACGCTGAGGTCTTATGCAGTACTCCGTCGATTAGCTGTAACGACTCTCCTGAGGCTTCGACGTCCTCTATCACTGATTTTCTTTGGTCCGCCGGTACGTTTTGCTGCTTCAGGCACGCCATGCGCCTTCCACTTATTCAGTACATCCAAAACAGTTGACTTGGGTATGTTTGAACACCTCTGGGTTTCTCTTATGGACAACCCGCTAATATAACACCCAACAATATTTCCTGTCTCAAAGTTAGTTCAGCGACATTTTCACTCAACCTCAGAGTGCGATATGATCGCGGTCAGCTGCAGGCTTGTTTTTATACCGTTTGCAGCTGTACCTCGTAAGTTAACAACGCAGCGGATCCGTTTATTTGCTTTTGAAGGGCTATCCGGTGACTTTTGTCAATGTAGTGTATATATATATAAACTACTCATCGACAGATGCTATCTGCATGAAAAAACACAGTTTACAGATTTGGACAGCATCCACGACTATCGCTAACACACCACACTTTTCGCTGTCTAACATTATATAGCTCGTTCTTTTCAGGTCCACACACATGTCACGCACCCTGACATTAAAGCTGTTGGCGATATACATTCAGTGAGCGATAAAAATACATAACGTTAAGGTTAAAGCGCTTAGAGAGAATGAACCAACAAGTTAAATAGAGAAAGGAACTAAAAATGGAAGTTAAATTACAGTATACGTCATAAGCTCACATCCCAAAAGCAGGTGCTTAGCGAAAGTATCAGGGAGGAAGCAGCCGTCCCATGGCTTCCGGAAGTAGTGCTAATTTCCCGAACCACTGCGACAAGGTTTTGATACCACTCTTCTCTGGGGCGTTGAGGAGCTTGTCCGGTCATTACTTTGGATTTGTTTTGAGAGATGAACTGTAAAGCGTATCAATTAAAAATATTTAGAAACACAAAATTTGCCTTTATTCACATATGCTAACGCAACGATTGAAACTTGTTTTCAGGTGGGTTAGGTATTTTAACATTGAATTGAAGTCATAGACATCTGAATTTACTTGTAAGCAGTGTTTTCTTTTTGGAAAAAGGTGCTGGTACTCACCATGAAGATGTTATTACAGCAACTTCCACATTTTTAATATATCCTCCGATATACCCTCTTCGTCTCTAGATAGCTTCTTGCTTTTGGTATCAACTGCAGAATGACGACCTCGGAGCAGCCATGAGTCCACATATTTGCTAGGGTTGAACTGAGGGAGAGGAGGTCCTACTATCCTGATGAACATCAATGCAGAAGTTTTCCGTACAAACAGGCATGACCTAAATGAAGTTACTATAAGATTTATCTAAGAGAAACCCCTTTCACATTCACTGGAAGATATTGCAATTATGCTCAAAGTGTACTTTAGATGAAATAGTATGTCCGAGACTTTATTTACTTGAAGATATTCACGGAAACCACGAACTGCTTCTCTTTGATTTAAGCGGAATTTGCGTGCTAACTTGCGTGCTTCCCAGGATTTTCTGGCCAATACTTTGAATCTAAAATCTTGGCACATTCCGGCAAATTAGCATTATCTTCTTCAAGCAAACGCTTTCCAACCGCCTCTTTCAGACTTTTATAAAAAGCAGATGAACTTATTGCAGGACTGTGTCTTTCATTTGTGTGGAGCTCAATCCCCTTGAACTTCACGTTGCTGTGACTTTGAAGAGACATACTGTAGTACGGACCAGGATTTTCAATTCTTTCCTCAAAAAGTTGAAGTATATTCTGTATCTTCCTGTCTGCTTTGTACAAGTCAATATTTCTCTCTTGTAAATCTAGACTTAGTTCGCTAAGTTCTTGGAGAGTATCACACATAAGGCCCAAATCAAGAACAAACTCGCATGACGTTATTGTTTTTAAAAGGCCCTCATAAAGACAGCAATCTCTTTTGCTTCTTCTGCTGACTTCTTTTGCCTCCTGAAAGTGATGGACGAGGGATTCAAAGTCTTGCCACACTGCAGAAACAGCGCGAAAGCTAGATGCAACCCAGCGATTGCTTAAAATTCTGCTAATTTTAAGAAGTTGAAGTTCTGGAGTCACTGCACATTCCTGTAGTTCCCTAGCATTCTCAGACGAAGTCACATAAAGTTTGTCATGAAACTCTAAAAGCGATTCACTCCTGCCACATTGTTCAATGTGTCACTAACAGACAATTCAAGGCGATGGCTAGCACAATGCCAGAAAATAACACTAGTAAACTTGTCTTGCATTAGCCTCAATTCGTGACCACTTTGTCTTGCATTAGCCTCAATTCGTGACCACTTTGTCTTGCATTAGCCTCAATTCGTGACCACTTTGTCTTGAATTAGCCTCAATTCTTGAACACAGTACCATCTGCCGGAATATTTATAATGCATTTTGCTGTCAATAAATCGCAATTTTTTAAAACCTTAATAAAAAAAGGTGCCGGTAGTGCGTACCGCCAGAAAAAAGCACTGCTTGTAAGGACTTTATAGGTCGTTGTCCCTCTCACGCATTCTGTATTTCAAATGCTGGGTGAGAATTTGAAGTACATTGCTCTAATTTAGAAACACATGCAGTTCAACACTGCAGCTGAAGCTCATTTTAAACTTATATTTCTGTTTCCATTTCAGGAGTTTTTACGCAGAATGGAGAAGAGTGGAAATTGATGAGAAAATTCTTCCTCCAGCAGCTGAAGGAAATTGGCATGGGTAAAAAGGCTCAGGAAAGCATCATGCAAGATTCTTTAAAAAAAATTGTGATTTTGCTCAGAAAATACGACGGAAAGAAATTCGATGGCTTGAAGTTCTTCTCGGAATTTAGCAATGATGTCATCTATCGAATGATATTCGGCGGAGTGAAGATGAATAAAGATGATGTCAGAAAGTTCAACAACTCTTACAAGTTGGCCACTGACTTTACCAATGGCGAAAGATTGCTTCTTGCTGGTCCCTTGCTAAAGTAAGTCAAATTTTATTAGTTAGAGAGAAAAAAAACACTGATGAAGGATACGAAGATTATTCTGAAAGTTTTGTGTATTCATCTGCATTAGATTGACATTTACCTCAACGTAGGACGTAAAATGTTTATGTGTAAAATTGAGAAAAATATAGCATCAGTCGAATAAGGAGTAAAATGCCTGTATTTTAGAAATTATGCATTTTATTATATTATGATTTACTACACATACCGGCCACTGAATTAAAACATTTATTCAATACCGGGTTGGACCTCTTTTTGTCCGAATTACAGCACATCTGCGGTTCGGCATAGACTCTACAAGGTTTTAGAGTGCATCTACAGCATACCAGGCGTTCACCAGACAGCCCTTTAAGTGGCTCAGATATGAAGGAAGAGCACTTTGTTCTCGGATATGTTTTTCTAACATGTCACATTCCTTCTCAATGGCGCTCAGATCCGGGATTTGTGGTGGCTAGAGAAGATGGTGGAAGTCAGGGACGTCGCTAGACTTTGAAATCAGGATGGGCGACGGACGGGAGAGCATTATTTTTGGTGGGGCAAGCTTAATAGCAAATTTTTATTACAAAACACTGAAAGAAAGAATTTTTAATGTCCTTCTTTTTATTGAAGGTTTAACGACCACCTTAAGCAGCTCAATAGACTACCAGCAGTCGTCCGTCCGTAATTTAGGGCCACTGACTCCAGGGAAGGGAGAGAGCCAGTGCCGTGAGACAAACACAAAATCCATTCCTCACCGTGGTTCGAACCCCGACTCTTCTCGGAAGAACGGTCATAAGCCAGGTCTTAGACCACTGCGTCACCGGGGCGGTTTTAACCCTTTCGCTACCACAACGCCCGACGCGCCCGGACATGCTGGCAGCCACAAGCGCCCGAGTCGCCCAGATAACATGAGTAGGATTTCCTACCCCCGAAGTTCTTTGAATTTGCGCTTCGTCCGAGGGATTAGAAGTCACTCTCAGTCGTCATTGTTGTCGCGAAACAAAAGAGTGCACCAGGAGTTGGTTTGTCTAGAGGCTATATCATTCAGCCTCCTGACGTCGCTCAGTAAAACTCTTGCTTTGTTGACACGTACTTTGTTTGTCTGTGATATTTTACTTTGTTCCAAAACCGGAGTTTACGAGAGAAGATTTGTCGTAAAACTTCTTTCATTTTGCTTAATCCAAATAAACAGATTGAGAACATATTTTTTACAAGAGAAATCAAGAAAAGGGGAATGTATGATAAACAAGAGTTTTCAGTTGTTACCACTGCCATCTGTATAAGGTTTTCAGTAGAAGAATGCGCTGATTACCCCCAGGAAAATGTCCGAAGGTTAGTGCATAGCAAACCTAAAGATCGGAAGGTTCGAGTAGTGACCCAGCACTAATCTTTCTTTTGTTAACCTGATAAAGGGAGGGGCAACGAAATTCGAAAAAGAGCAGCAGACATTTTCGGGCGCTGTGGTATTCTGAGTGACAAAACATTTTAGTATCGTGGTCGCGAAAGGGTGCATGCTTTTCACTACCTGCTACAAAGGAATTCGTGCAATCTTCACCCCTTCCACCTGAATACACATACATGCACGGATCTGACTAGTTACGCCACTGGTGTGAGATAGAAGTGTTGGTAAAATGTCGCCTTCAACTTTTTGCTTGTTTTGAATGCAATGTCTTAAACTGCTTTTCAAATTTTGGCATTTTTGCTTACGAAATTAGTACTGTACTTAAACAATTTGTTTAAAAGAAAATGTCGTTTTTGTTTATTTAAATCAAATTTTAAAGTTGTGCCACGCAGACACAATATCTCCCCCCTCCTTAACTTCCTTGCTTCCAGACAGCGACCTTGCCTTGCACTCCTCTCCTACAAAGCAGTTGTTAGCCCCTTTCTGCACCTTCACTATCCAGGGGAGTCTTAAGAGCGCTAGTGTAGCTTTAGACTCCATTTTCCGTGTTGGAATCCCACATTCAGTAACTAAAACAAGCAGCAGAGCAATTAGTAATGATTTCACTGAATGAATTCCTGCCCACTCTCCTCATTCTCCCCTGGATATACTGACATGAAAAAGAGGCTTATAATTAGAAGAGTGGAGAACAATTGAATTCTTATGGCCCTTCGGATGATATTTCGATAACCTTTCGGCGAAGAAGTATACAACTCACTTCGTAGGGGAAAATACGTAGGGCTGCATGAAATAAAACATAAGACTTGAGAAAATGCAGATTATATTTTAAAGTTAAATATACTGAAAAATGGCACATTTTGAACTGGGTGGGCAAGACAAATTTCAGGGTGAGCTCAAGCCCACCCTCGCACCCCTTGGCGACGTCCCTGGTGGAAGTCGCTCTCATGCTCGCTGAACACATCTTGCACGATGGACAGTAGCATTGTCGTCCATGAAACAGCCATCACTTGCTGGATAAAAAGTCCATATTGCTGGATGGACTTTTTCGGTAACGATGTTCAAATAATCCTTGGAGGACACCCGACCTTCCAGCATTATCAGGGGACCTGTTCCGTACCAACAGAACGTCCCCCATACTATGACACCACCGCCAGAACCTTGAGTTCCGTTTATAAGGTAAGCTGAGTTCATTGCTTCATGGGACTCCCACTAAACTCTCTGCCTACCGTCTATACAGAACAAGATGCACCGCAACTCGTCGGACCACATAACTTTTTTCCACTTTTCCAGTGCCCAGTCACGATGTTTCTGATACCACTGTAGACGAAATTTCAGGTCTTTCGCAGAAATCAGTAGTTTCCGTATAGAAATTCGTCTGCCAATACCGATCCTTTTCAATTTCCTGCCCATAGTTCGCTAAGATATGAGTCTGGAAGAGTTTTTATTGGGCGCTTCGGCCAATTGCTGCATACAGTAAGTCCTGTTTGTCCGTACAAGTCTTTTCAGACCACGGCGATCTAGTTCCTGACAGATTGTCTTTGCGCCACAATTATGCCTCTTATACAAGCAATGTGGGTTAGTTTTCCACTGATTAAAGACCCAGGATATCTCACCTTTTGAGAAACCAGTCATCTCTGCTGTTTTCGAAACCTTCGCTTCAGCCAAACGGGAACCCACAATAAGCCTTTTATCGAACTTCAAAAGATCCTTTGTTCTTTCACTGTGATCAACACTACTGACGAGCAGAATTCTTAAATACACTGCTGGCCACCCAAAATGCAACACCAAGAAGGAAGCATCCGATTGGCCTGAAATTCGCAGCACGCGTCGCCCGCGAGAGGACATGCAAACGATTAGCATTGCAGGGCATATGCGAATCATGTGCGCCCCGGCACGCCACCGAGAAGCACTATAAGATGGGTGCACAGAAGGCGGGGTGTAAG
Organism: Macrothele yani; assembly: GCA_039090855.1. NCBI lineage: Eukaryota > Metazoa > Arthropoda > Arachnida > Araneae > Macrothelidae > Macrothele > Macrothele yani. Next base: position 25,520,245 of record CM077015.1, read on the forward strand.
TGGTGGAAGTGTGTTGTGCTGCCGGACCTGTGCGTGGGAAGTTTCCTGATGCCTCGTCACAGAATACGGCAGTCATTCCAGCACGTTTCGGAGTTCGATAGAAAACGAGTAGTGGCTTATCGCGACAGTGGTTTATCGTACCGAGACATCGGCGCTCGTGTGGGACGACATCCAGCCACAGTGAGGCCAGTATGGATTCGGTGTGTCTAGGAGGGGCGGGCGGACCGACGTGAGCAATTGCCGCAGCCGCGGCACACCACCGAACGAGAGGACTGGCATGTTGTGTGGCGGGCATTGACGGCTCGCACCGCCACATCACGAACGTTAGCGCAGGAATTAGGGTGTTTTGCGCAACAACCTGTGTTAGCAGGTACCGTTTGATGTCGTCTGCAGGAGCGGGGACTTGTCGCACGGCGCCAATTGCTCCGATTACCATTGACGTCACACCACCGGCGAGTGCGGCGGCAGTGGGCCGTTGAATGCCGCACCTGGACTACGGAATGGCACGACATTGTCTTCTCCGACGAATCCCGCTTCTGCCTGCAACACCACGATGGTCGGATCCGCGTGTAGCGGCACCGCGGCGAGAGATTGTGGGACGCCTGCATTATGCATCGCCATACCGGTCCGTCGCCTGACGCTATGGTTTGGGGCGCAATTGGATATGACACCCGCACCCCTCTGGTACGCATCACCGGTACACTCAACAGTACACTCACCGGTACACCCGTGCGATCGACACTTTCCACCTCTCCGCCATGGCCCATGTGTGTGCGTGCCATTTGGCAGGGGCATGAATTTCTCTCTGCCTCTGGTAGGGAGATTCGATCGCTAACACGATTGTGTTTTGGGGCAAAAGCCCTTTATTAAAGGAAAAGAAAAAATACATGCACTTTTATACTGAGGGTCTCATTTAGTGAGAAATAAATCCTTTAATTAATGAACCCTCTCACAGAGATAAATTATTTACAAAGTATTTACAATTCCACAGGACTAGGGCCTGTACTGTGGTGATGATGACTCTGGGCCAGAGTCATACGAATCCTCTTCGCTTGAAGTCTTCTGTATTCTTTGGTTACCCTTCGATTAGGTAAACCGTCTGTCTTTCCACGAGTTCCTTGACCAAATCGATGAGTCTCTGCCTCGCTCTGGGATGCGCGAGGAGGATCGAGAGGTCATTCGTTTTCGCCAATTCTGGCGCCGGAACTCTTCTCCTACCTGAAAAAGAATCACATTCTAAAATCATGTGTGCAACGCCCATGGTCTGGGCATCGCATCCGCACACTGGTACCCGTACCGCAAAACGGCGGAAGTACTCTGGCGAGACACCGTGGCCAGTGAGTGCCTGGTTTAGGAAACCATTACTCTCGATGCGCCTAATTGAGACTCGGGGAAAGATACGGTGTGTCCTTCTACCCGCATCCCCTTCATCGCATCTATGTTGCCACTCCACCATCGTGGCTTTTTTCAGCTGTTTTTTTTTTTTGGTTGGAATTTTAACGACCACCGTGAGCAACTCAATGGGCTATAAGCAGTCGCCCGTCCCTAATTTAGGGTCACTGGTTCCAGGGAAGGGACAGAGCCAGTGCCGTAAGACAAACACAACATCCATGCCTCACCGGGATTCGAACCCGGACCCCTTCTGGACGAATGATCAGAGGCCATCGCTTAGACCACTGCGCCACCGGGGTGGCTTTTTCAGCTGTGTCCGCACGCTTTGCAACGACGTCCGCAGCTGAAAATCAACAACCCCTTTCCCAGCTGCTTAATTCACTGGCTGGTCTGCGCGCTCGTTTCCAGCAGTTCCGACATGGCTTCGGATCCAGTGGAAGGAAACCACCGTGTTTTTTGTTGTCTCTAGTACGGACTTGATTTCCTTGACAAGGGGAGTCTTACTGCCGAAGTGACCAAGCGCTTTCAAGGCCGTTTGGGTGTCAGAGAATATTCCTAGTGCCCCTTCTCTACAAGTGGGCAGTGACCATTGCAGCGCCTCTCTGATAGCCAACAACTCTGTCTGGAAGACAGAGGAGTTGGGCGAAAGTTTCAGCCGCTCTGCGAAGGTCTCGTTGCCATCCGAGAACTCGCATAATCCTGCACCAAAGCTTCCACCTATATTGAAGCCGTCCGTAAACAACTCCCTCCCCTTCCCCGTGGAGAGAGCATTGTCTCATGTGGGACAGAGTTCATTGGCCAGGTGGCAAGCCCAGTCAGTTTTCAACAATTCCACATCGGACGGCCGGAGGTGTTGTCCGAGTAGACCCACGTCGTTACCAAAGCGTAGGGTCTGCTTTGAAGCTTTTCTAGCTACCACTAAGTACGCCGGTTCACACCCAGCCAGCACTTGCAGCGCTGCTGTGGAGGTCATGCGGAAGCACCTAGTAATACCCAAAAGCGCTCCGCGCTGAATTTGGTACATACCATAACACATTCTAACTGTGTCCGACCACCAGGCGGAACACGCGTATGTTAGGATACGCTCTACCCCTCGCTTATAGAGCACCTTTTTGGCTGCCCCAGTCAGCCGCATCCCGTTGATCCTGTTCAGGATGGAGGTGCATTTTTCTTTCAGATATCTCAGGTGTGGGAGTCCCGACAGTTTAGTATCTAGGAAGACTCCAAGGTACCGCATTTCCCTCACCGCCTTAATGGTATGCCCATTAAAACGACACTTAGAAGGAGTGACTAGTTCCTCCATTTTCGCTATGAGCAAAAGTGTCGTCTTTTCGGGAGCGAAGCAGTGCTTGCACTCCTTACTCCAGCTATCTAGCTGTGAAAGAGCGGTGTGTATCTTTCGCTCAATCACATGCCTTCCCGACGCAGACACTATGAGAATAAGGCCATCCGTATAGGCCTGCATCAGTATAGGCCTGTCTTCCAGGGGAAGTGCTAGTGCGGTATCAGCAACCACATTCCACCACAAAGGGCTCGGGTATGAGCCTCGCGGGCATCTTTTGTGTATTCTTTGCTAAAAGTCTGATCACCTACTTCGAACTCTACCCTCCTATTTGCAAGGAAATCGCTAATTAACAGGAACAGATTCCTGGGGATACCAAATATTTTCAGACGGTCCAAAACCAATGGCCACCAGACGCTGTTGAAAGCGCCCCGCACGTACAAGGACACGAGGCAGGTGTGTAGTCCTTGTGCTCGATAAAAATTTACCTGCTGAGTAAGGTTAACTAGCGCTTGGCTGGTACGCCTGTCCGGTGTGAAACCGAATTGGCGGCTGGAGAGCTTACCTTGGCCGACAAGGTAATGGGTTGCTCTGGTCACGAGGACCTTTTCCAGCACCTTACTCCAAGCGGTAAGCAGGCAGATCGGTCTGTACGCCGCGGGGTCTGCTCGGCTCTTATTTTTTTTTGCTGAAGAGAACGAGCAGCGCGGTCTTCCACATTGAAGGGAAACATCCACTCTCTAGGCAGTTGTTTAGAAATGCAACAAAATACCCCGGGTTGGCTACAAAAACTTCGCGGATCACCGCCAAGTTCAATCCGTCTTTGCCTGGAGCCTTACCAGAGTTACGGCTGTCAATCGCAGCACCTACCTCCGCTTCCGTGAACGGCGGGTCGTCTCCCACGTCTGGTGGATCTCTGCAGCTTACTCAGATCGATCTTTGATCGGGAGAGTCACCTGACTCCTCATCGACCGGGAAGTGGTGGCCCAAGAGCGCATCCACTGTGTCCTGCAAGGTGGCTGTGTTCGTGCCACTTTCTTTTTTGACTGACGCCAGTAACAGTGGGCCGGTGAGAGAGCCCGGTATCCCGAAGGGATTGCCGACAGGGGTAGTCTCACATAGCTGTCTCCAGTATCCTCTCTTCGATGCAATCATTGCTCTCCGGTAAGTGGCGACGGAGCGGTTATGTTCCTTTTTCAGGCGTTCCCTCCTGTCTGGGTCAAATTGCTCCCATTGCATTCTCCTCCTGGTGCTCCTGGCCTTTCCACAAAGGAGGTTCAGATTTTCCGACCACCAGGGGAGCGGGGCTCCGCCCAGCCCCCGCTTTCCTGCTTCCTTCACAAACCGCAATAATTTCATTTGTGAGACGACTGAAACAGTCGTTCAAGTCATCTGTCTCATCCAGATCTGATTCACTCCTGGCTCCAAGCAGATCTGCTAGTCGGCTTTAGAGTTACGACCAGCTGAGGTCCTTGGCGGTGAACTTCGGTCTGGGTTTCTTCCCAGTTCTTTCCAAACCTATCTTGAAGGAAATTGCGAGATGATCGCTGAAGCTCACATCTTCCATAGCGTGCCAGTCCTGGAGGAAGGAGAGAACAGAAGTCCTTGTGAGGGTGAGGTCGATCCACGACGTCACATGCGCACATTGGAACGTGGGGACGCTGTCGGGATCGTTCCGGATTGTCAGTTCTGACGAAATGACAAAGTCCAGAAGTTCACTACCTCACCCGTCTTTGGTCTGATCTCCCCAGAAGGGACTTTTCGCATTGAAATCTCCAGCAATTATTATCTTGTGCTGTGGGTGGGACTCCAACAGCCGAGAGATGGGATCAAGCGCGTCCGAGAGTGTGCCTGAAGGCGAGCAGTATGCGTTTATTAGCAGAGTTTTCTCCGCACCCTTCTCGATGCCCAGGGCCACCACATTGGGCGTGCATTCAAGCTCCAAGACATCAACGTCTGGGTCAAGAATGCCTGTGGCTGCCATTGGTTTCTCTCATCGAGAGTGAAACCTCCGTGAGGAGTTGAGAAACCCCGCTACCCTACCATGGAAATGGTACGGTTCCTGCAGGAGCAGGATTTTTGAAGCGACTTCAATGGTGAACTTGATAATCTGTCCTGTTGCGGATCTCGCATGATGGGAGATGAGTTGAAGTACCCTAATACCTGCACTACGCCGATTAACCATAGTTCATACGACTTTTCTGTTGCTACAATTCCCTTACGAGGGTTGAACACGTCTTGCTGAAGCTGGAGTGTGTTGTGTCCAGCTTCAAATTAAACTTACTGTTAGAAGCAGAGCAGTTGCTGCATTTGGGTGCTGCCGTACATTCCTTGTGATGGTGACCCACCTCACCGCACGTACCACACTTGCCCTCTGCTTCCTTGCAGCTGCTCTTGAAATGGACGAAGCCATTGCAGGGGAAGCAGCGGACTTCCCTTAAGAATTCTTTTAAGCGGATGACAGACCAGCCCAGGTTCAATCTGCCTCGCTTCACCAACATTCTTTAGCTTTTATGGCGAATTTCGCCGATATGCCGCCTTCGAGGTCATGGTTCTGCTCTTTCACCCCGGCCTCGAAATCCTCCTGCAAGAGCTCCCCGTCAACACCATAGACGATGAGACGAAGAAGTCTCTTCTGTGGGGTCTTAGACAGCGTGCAATCTTTAGTCAGAGGGTTGCACTTCAGCTCTGCTTCAAGGCGGGAGAGGTCCTCCGACCTCGCACATTCGACCGCCACACTACCGTTCCTTACTTTTCTTACTCCCTTTAATAACCAATCTGCAGCTTAGACGGGTTGACTGCTGATTGGAGGATCTTCTTCGTATCGTCAGAAGACGTTTTTTCATCCGTGGGGTACACCAAAAGATTGTCTCTTGGCCTCTACCACTTTCTTCTTTTTTGGGGCAGGCGCAGGCCCTGGCGCCTTCCTTTGCCCCCTTTCAAGCCGTTGCGGTGTAGGAATAATTCTCTGGGACAGAGCTTTGCCGCTCTCCCTTATCAATTTCTTGCTGCAACCTGCTCTCGAGGTTTGCAACCCTGATGATCTGTTTTACTTAGGGATCGGTAATCCTCGCCAGCACTACCTGAATCCTGCCGGCTGCAGTCTTGTGCACGGGTTTCGAGATCACCTAAGATGCTCTCGAGGTTTGCAACCCTGATGATCTGTTTTACTTAGGGATCGGTAATCCTCGCCAGCACTACCTGAATCCTGCCGGCTGCAGTCTTGTGCATGGGTTTCGAGATCACCTAAGATGTACTCCACCTCCGCCACAAGACCATTGTGACGTGCCTGCAGCGCAGGACGCATATGAGATAAAGGCAGATAGCAGCGATAACATACGACTGCGTAGCTCAGTTGGTTGAGCGACTTATTCCGGAATAAGGGGACTCGGGTTCGATGCCCGGTCTGGACAAAAATGACGGAGATATTTACTTCGCTATATTGGCGCCCGAACTACAAGAATGACTTGGTCGTTAAAGTTCTCGTAATGGTGTGATGTTCTTTCCACACCACGAGACAGGAAAAATAAGTCAATCCCTTCATAAGCGCTTCGAAAAATAAATGTGTGTGATGTTACGTTCCACACACCAAATTGACTGGGATTTCTCCAATGTACGTTCTTCAGCGGATGACTGCCTACACCAACACATGGTCCCAGCTGACCCGTGGGCCATGCCCCCGGCCCTCTTTCGGGGGGGATGTGACGTGCCTGCCCCGCAAGACGCACATGAGATAAAGGCAGATAGCCGCGATAACATACGTCTGCGTAGCTCAGTTGGTAGAGCGTTTTATTCCGGAATAAGGGGACTCGGGTTCGATGCCCGGCGTGTACAAAAATGACGGAGATATTTATTTCGTTATACCATTGATATGCTTTACGAATTCATCAGGAGACTCAAACCTAGGAGTCTCGGGGTCCCGATTAACCTTCGAAGGTATCTTCGAAAATCCGGGAAGACTTCCTGTCCCCCGAGAGGGCCCGCGTTTCGGGGAGGGGCTCCTCCCTTAATCGCCAGGTTGGGTGGCAACTTTACCACTTGGGCAGCCAAGTCCTTGGTTGTCCTGGAGATCTTAGATGCTCCTTCCTTAGTAGGAGGCATCTCTGTGCGAGAGATGAGAAACAAGAAATTTCTAATTGCTGAGTGGGCACCCAGGGGCTATCCCACTCTAGCGAACAACTCAGAAAGTCCGGTAGCGCGGGCTTTGGCCTAGCCAAGGATTTTGAAGTCCTTTGACTATGGAGACCGGAGCCAAGACGAAAAACCCGCAAACTCTGACAGCTATAGTCACTGCAGGGCGTTTTTATGTTCTTAGAAGGGCATTTTTATGCTAAGTTCCTTGACAGCACCGAAACACGTTTTGCTAAAAAACGCAAAAGGTAAACGCGAGAGAGGAATGAATTACTCTCTCGCGCCCGAAACCGCCAATTAATCAAAGCTTCGCATTGCAGTAAATCACAATTTACTGCAGGGTTTCTCGCTCCCTGGCCCGCTGTGAGAACGGACGGCCTGGAGTTGGTAAGAAGAACTAGCTGATGACCATTAATCTGTACCGTCCAAATACGGACTCCACAGGGTTAAACGAACTCTCTCAAAGTTGAAAGTGTGACGGCGTTGAGCGATCAATCCTGCCAAATCCGACAGTCCTTCACCTGGGCAGGATCAATCCATAGACCCGCAGCTTGCTGCTGCTCTCGTGGGCCGGCACTTTTCACCTCTCCGTCATGACCCGTGTGTGCGTGCAATTGGGCAGGGGCTAAAAAACACCTCTACCTCTGCCTGGGAGAATCGATCGCTAGCGCGAACTGTTTGGGGCGACTGCCCTTTATTAAAGAAACAGATACATGCACATTTATTTACACCGAGGAACTCATTTTAGAGGGAAATAATTCCTTTATTCAATGAGCCCTCTCACACAGAAATAAAAATTGAAACTACTTACATTGATTACTAGGGCCAGTTCTGCGGTGATGACTCTGGGACTGAGTCATCAGTTCCTCTTCTCCGTCTTCATCCCTCTTCTATCTTCTATCTTCTGCGGTCACCCCTCAATTAGGTAGACCGTCTGCTGCTCTACAAGGTGCTTGACCAACTCGATGAGCCCCTGCCTTGCCCTTGGGTACGCGAGCAGGATCGAGAGGTCCCTCGTCTTTGCCAATTCTGGCACCAAAGTTCTTCTCTTGCCTGAAAGGGAAACTCATTCAAGAATCATGTGTGCGACATCTGCAGTCTGGGCACCGCAGCTGCACACTCGTTCCCGAACCGCGAATCTGCGGAAGTACTCCGGCGATACGCCATGGCCGGTTAGTACCTGGTTGAGGAACCCATTACTCTCAATGAACCTGATCGAGACTCGAGGGAGTAGGCAGCGTGTTCTTCTGCCCGTATCCCCTTCATCCCATCTCTGCTGCCACTCGACTAATGTGGCTTTTTTCAGTTTGCAACGACGTTCGCATCTGAAAATCTATGCCCTCTTTTCCAGCAGCTACCTTCGCTAGCTGGTCCACACGTTAATTTCCAACTGTACCGACATGGCTTCAGATCCAGTGGAAAGAAACCACCATACTCGGAGAGACAAAAGCGCTACTAAAGATGCGGTGCTAGGTACCGCATCTTTAGTAACGCTTTTAACTCTCCGACAAGGGGAGTCTTACTCCCGAATTGACCAAGCGCTTTAAGGGCCGCTTGGCTGTCGGAGAAAAGGCTACATGTCCCTTCGCTGCTGATGGAGAGCCCCCATCGCAGCGCCACCCTGATCGCCAACAACTCTGCTTGAAATACAGAGGAGTTGGACAATAGTTTCACTCGTTCCGCGTGAGTCTCGTTGCCATCCGAGTACTCACAGAACCCCGCGCCAACACAGCCACCTATCTTGGAACTGTCCGTGAACAGTTCCTTCCCATGTCCTGTGGGGAGAGCATTGTCCCAAGTCAGACATAGCTCATTGGCCGGGTGGCAGTCCCAGTCAATTATCAGTAATTCTACCTCAGGCGACTGATATTGGTGTCCGAGAAGAGATACGTCACCCCCGTAGCGGAGGGTCTGCATTTCCGCTTCCCTTGTTACCACTAAGTCCTCCGGTTCACACCCAGCCAGCACTTGCAGCGCTGCTGTGGAGGTCGTGCGGAAACACCTAATTATGCCCAGTAGCGCTCTGCGCTGAATTTGATTTAAACCGTTTCGCATTCTAACCGTGTCCGACCACCAGACGGAACACGCATATGCTAGCATGTACTCTATCCCACGTTTATAGAGTACCTTTTTAGCTGGCCCAGTCAGCCGCATTCCATTGATTCTATTAAGGATGCTGGTACTCCTATCTCTCAAGAAACGAAGGTGAGGGAGCCCCGACATCCTGGTATCTAGGATGACTCCTAGGTACCGCATCTCCCTCACCGCTGTGATGGTATGCCCATTAAAGCGACACTTAGGGGGAGTGACCAGTTCCCCCTTCTTGGCAATAACCAATAATGTCGTCTTTTCGGGAGCGAAGCAGAGCTTACACTCCTTGCTGCAACTGTCGAGCTGTCAAAGAGCGGTGTGTACTTTCCGCTCGATCACGTGCCTACCAGACGCGGACACCAGTAGTATAAGGTCTTCTGCGTAGGCCTGTAGCTGCACCCCGTCTTCCAGTGGAAGCCCGAATGCCGTACCTGCCACCAGATTACACCACAAGGGGCCTGGGCAAGAGGCCTGCGGGCACCCTTTTGTGTAAACCCTGCTGTAGGTCTTATCGCCTACCTCAAACTCTACCCTCCTATGCGAAAGGAAATCGCTGATTAGCAGGAACAGATTCCTGGAGATACCAAGTCTTTTCAGACGCTCTAACACCAATGGCCACCATACGTTGTTGAAGGCGCCTCGCACGTCCAAGGACACGAGGCAGGTGTGCTTTCCTTGTGCTCGATTAAGCTTTACCTGCTGAGTAAGGCTAACCAGCGCTTGGCCGGTACACCGCTCCGGCGTGAATCCGAATTAGTGGCTGGAGAGCTTACCTAGGCCGACTAGGTAATGGGTTGTTCGGGTCACAAGGACCTTTTCCAGCACCTTACTCCAAGCGGTTAGTAGGCAAATCGGCCTACAGGCCGCGGGATCTGCTCGGATCTTATTTTCCTTGCCGAAGAGGACGAGCAGCGCGGTATTCCACATGGATGGGAAACATTCTTGTTCTAGACATTTATTCAACAGGGCACCGAAGTACCCCGTGTTGGCTAGAAGCACCTCTCTGATGACCGGGAGGTCCAACCCATCTATGCCTGGTGCCTTACCTTTGTTAAAGCTGTTGATTGCGGCACCTACCTCTGCCTCCGTGAACAGCGGATCGTCGTCTGTGTTTGGTGGATTTCTGCAGCTATCTCTGATCGTTCTTTGATCAGGGAAGTCTCCCGACTCCTCATCTGCCGGGAAGTGGTGGCTTAAGAGCGCTTCCACTATATCTTGCAGAGTGGCGGTGTTCGTGCCACTCTCTGTTCTGACGGAGGCCAACAACAGTGGGCCGGTGAGGGAGCCCTTTGCTACCTTGTACGGTATCCCGAAAGGATTCCCGACAGGGGTAGTCTCGCACAACTGTCTCCAGTATTCTCTCTTCGATGCTATCATTGCTTTTCGGTATGTAACGTTGGAGAGATTGTATTCCCGTTTCAGGCGTTCCCTCCTGTCCGGGTCAAATCTCTATCCTTGCAATTCTTCGCCTGCTGCGTCTGGCCTTCCCTCGCAGAAGGCTTAGATTTTTCGACCACCAGGGAAGCAGAGGTATTGCCCTTCCCCCCGTTTTCCTGCAACATTCGCAAACAGCTACTATCTCGTTGGTTAGATGACCAAAATATTCATTTAGGTCATCTATCTTCTCTAGATCTCCTGCGCTTTTGGCTCCAAGCAGATCGGATAGTCGGCTCTTGAGGTCCGACCATCTGAGGATCCGGGCGTTGAACCTCGACTTGGGTTTTTCCCAGTTTTCTCAATCCCTACCTTGAAGGATATTGCAAGCTGATCGCTGCAACTCACATCGTCCAGAACCTGCTAGTTCTGGAGGAAGGTGAGGACCGATGTCCTCGTGAGGGTAAGGTCGATCCACGACGTTTCAGGAGCACCTTGGAACGTGGGGACACTGTCGGGATTGTTCCGGATCGTCAGATCTGACGAAATGACGAAGTCCAGAAGTTCACTACCTCGCCCATCTTCATACCGATCCCCCCAGAGGAGGCGTTTAGCACTAAAATCACCTGCAGTGATAGTCTTGTGCTGCGCGTGGGAATCCTGCAGCCGAGAGATGGAATTTAGCACGTCCGAGAGAACACCGGATGGTGAAACAGTATGCGTTAATTAGCAAGATATTTTCTGTATCCTCTCTCTATGCCCAATGCCACCTCATTGGGTGTGCATTCGAGCTCCAGAGCTCACAGGTCTGGGTCAAGAACGACTGTGGCTACCATTGGTTTTTTGCACCGAGAGTAGTACTTCCATGAGGAGTTGGGAAACCCCGCCACCCTACCATGGAAGTGGTAAGGTTCCTGCAAGAGCAGGAGTTTTGCAGCGACATCACGGGCAGTCCTGAGGATCTGCCCTGTTGCGGCTCTCGTATGGTGAGCATTGAGTTGAAGTACTCTTATGCTTGTGCTAAGCCGGTCAGCCATAATTAATCCGGCTTTTCTGCTGCTCCAGCTCTCTGATGAGAGAAGGACAAGTCTTGCTGAAGATGGAATGGGCTGTATCCAATTTCAGCTTGAACCGCGCGTTAGCGGTAGCACAGTTATTGCACTTTGGAGCAGCAGTGCAATCTTTGTGACGGTGACCTGTCTCACCGCACTTCCCACACTTGTCTTCTGCCTCCTTGCAACCACTTTTAAAGTGTCCGTAGCCGTTGCAACGGCAACATCTGACTTCCCTTAGGAACTCTTTTAAGCGAAGGACAGACCAACCCAAGTTCAGTCTTCCTCGCTTAATAAGCATTTTGTAGGTCGGGGTTCGGCCTCCATCACCCAGTAGGCCGTACCCCCTTTGGCCTTGATGGCGAATTTCGCCGAGATGCCATCTTCGAGGTCGGTGTTCTGTTCCTTTACCTCGGCTTCAAAGTCATCACGTGTGACCTCCCCGTCAACGCCGTACACTATTAGACGCAGGAGTCGCTTTTGATGTTTTTTGAGTGGGTGCTATCTCTAGTCAGGGGATTGCTCCACAACTCCTCTTTCATGCGGGCGAGGTCCTCTTGCTTCGAACACTCGACCTCCACCCCTCCTTTACGCCCCTTCCTGACACCTTTGACCCCAATCTGCAGCTTAGACGGGTTCACTGCGGATTGGATGGCCTTCTTGGTGTCACCCGAGGACTGCATGCCATCGGTGGGATAGACCAAGAGGACGCGCCTCTTGTCTACCACCACTTTCTTTTCTCTTGGGGTGAGCGCCGGCCCTGGCACTACCTTTCCCCTTCCTAGCCGCTGCGGCATAGAAAGTGTCCTCTGCGGGAGAGCTTTTATGCTCCTCTCGGACTGTTTCAAGCTGTTGCAGGCTCGCTTCGAGACTGGCAACCTTGATGCCCTGTTTGGCACAGGCATCATTGATTTGTGCCAGCAGTGCTCTAATGCTGCTGGCAGAGGATCAGTGCACGGGTTTGGAGCTGTTCTGCAGGACAACCTTCACCTCCGTCACTAACTCACTGATCCGATCAACGAACTCATCAGGAGTTTCTACTAGACATGGGGTCCCGGTGGACCTTCAAACGGATCTTCGAAGGGCCGGCGGGCCACCCCTCTTCCACCCGAGAAGAACCGGGGGAAGGAACTTCACTTTCGTTGGTTGCCTGATGGTCTGGCATCCTTTTCAACGAAATGACCGCTTCTTTGGTCAGCTTGGAGTTTTTCTTCGACTTGGTCTTCTCCTTTGCAGGAGAGCATCTCTGTGTGAGAGAGATTGAACACAGAGGAAACGTTTTTCTAAGTGCTGAGTGGGTGCCCTGTGGTTCTCCCACTCTAGCCAAAACTCAGAAAGCCGGTCGTGCGGGCTTTGGTCTAGTGTATGATCAAAGAGTCCTAGCACTAGTCGAACCGGCACGACGTCGACGTATCCGCAATCTGATACTAACGACTTGTGTAGGCTGACACTGGACTTCGCCCTAAGAAGGGCATTTTTATTCTAAGTCCGTGACACTGCGCTAGATTAGGTCTACGTACAGGAGAAGAATTCTTAAGAGAAAAGCGCGAGAGAGGAATGAATCACTCTCTCGCGCAGAAGAACATCAGTTCTGCTAAAGCACGCAGTAAAGCTCAGCCAAATCGCACACAACTTGCTCCCCGGTACGGTATCAGACCGACCGGTCTGGAGTTGGTAACGGTAACGTAAAATAAAAAAAACAACAACAACAACAACAAAAAAAACAGCCAGGGTTGTCAAGTGGCGGCGTACAAATTCAAATCTGAATTACTAAACTGACAGACAACATCTGCAATCTGTTGTAGAGTGATGACGTGATTCGTCCATACCCTTGTACATCTTTTTCTCTTTTCTCATATTAACACGTTGCCCTCTTAAAAAGATATGAATATGATGTTTCGATTTAGAACTGGGAGGGTCACCTTTACTGCTTTCCCTACTTATTCTCCCTGGCATTGATTTGGGCTGGTGCTCTGCTACTCTGCCCTATTTATTGGGTTGTAGGAAAACTCATGACGTATTTTAGCCATGTTTTGCAAAGGTCATTTATTGATAGAAAGAACAAAGATCAATCAATGATATAATGCCCGTTTTGTTCTATAACCTTTTGCCATCTTTCAGTGAGCTGCAGAATGCCTTGTTCATAGAAGGACCTGTCTTTCGAGTCGAAAAACTGTACAAGGTGCTGATTTACAGCCTCATCTGAATTGAACGTTATACCACGCAAGGACTGTTGAAGAGAGCGAAACAAGTGGAAGTCTGACGGCGCAAGGTCAGGCGAGTATGCTGGGTGCAGCAACACATCCCACCCAAGCTCCAATAATTTTTGGCGGGTGATCAAACTTGTGTGTGGTCTCGCGTTGTCGTGATGGAATATAACACCTTTACGATGAATGAGCTCTGGACGTTTCTGCATGATGGATTCGTTCAAACTGTTCAATTGCTGACAGTACACATTCAAATTGATTGTTTGGTTCCGTGGTAGGAGCTCTAAAAGCACGACACCTTTAAAATCCCACCACACTGAGACCAAAACCTTCCGCTGATGAATGTCTGCTTTGGATGTCGTTTGAGGCGAAGCAGGACGTCGGGAACAAGACCGTTTGTGCAGCACATTGTCGTACACAATTCACTTTTCGTCACCAGTTATCAGTCGCTTCAAAAAAGGATCGTTTACTTCACGTTTAATGAGCATATTGCAGATGTTTATACGTGCTGTCAATTGAGCTTCTTTGAGTTCACGAGGAACCCACACATCGAGCTTGCTTACGAATCCCAGCTTCTTCAGGTGGTCGTGAACGCTTGAATGATGGATGTGCAATGTATCTGCAATCTCTCGTGTCGTGTAACGTGGGTTTGACTTGATCAATGCCTTGATTTGGTCGTCATCGAACTCGGTTGGCCTCCCGGACCGAGGAGCATCGTTGAGATCAAAATCACCAGCACATAATTTTGCTAACCACCGCTGGCACTGACGTTCTTGTAGAGCATTATCACCGTACACTTTACGCAACTTTTCACAAGCTTGACGCGTGTTCTTCCCTTTACGGAAGTAAAACAGTAAAACATGGCGAAAATGCACAGTTTGGTCTTCTATCTTCAACGTGATGTCAAATCTCCGGAAATCAACCAAATCGCTCACTATTCCTTTTAGACTGCAGCTAGAACTGGCACCTGTCGAATGCCATAGCGATAACAGAGCTGCGCATGCCTCTAGTACTTCCAGAACTACCCAACCGCCATCAGGTGCCGAAATACGTCATGACTTTTCCGACAACCCAATATATACAAGAGCTAATGTCTTACAATCACTTGTATTTCTCTGTCACCCCTTCCACTGGAATCCTAAGTGACATACTATGGGAGCATGTCCCTTAGAACTATACGTAGTCATCGTATTATCCTAAGTGTTCTGATCCACTTATTTATGGAAATCAGGAAAATGGATCTTATCCAAGTTACTAAAATGGTCTCTGGTGCAAATTTTGAAGATGACAATCCGATATTTGGTGAAAATGTGACAAGGATGGTAAGTCAAACAATATCCGAAAACTTGAAAATTTCACTAGTCAACTAGTCTTGCAACTAGTCTTGCCTGCCTCCTACGCGTTCTAAGCTTCCTTTTAAGTGCTGTTATTACATTGTAAAAACTTAAGTTTAGAAGTTGCTTTATTTTCACAAGTTTCGTCACTGTTTTACCTATTGTCAGACTAGTAATACTTTTTGGTATTTGCCCATTCCGACAATGTATTACAGATAGCGCTTGTTGTAAGCTTTAATATGGGTAGTCCAGTGATAGCCCTTGGTGTCAGCTCATTTGCATACACTGATTCCTAGTTTTTCTCATTTAGGCTCTCACTTGTTTTGCTGCTGCACAACTGCTTGGTACAAGGGTATGGACGAAACACATCATCGTAACATAATAGAGTGCAGATGTTTTTCTGCCAATGCAGTAAGTCAGATTTGAATTTGTATGCCGCCCCTTTACAATCCTGGCTGTGTTTTCTAGGATAGTGTTACAAGCGCAATTTGCAGACGGGCTCCTTAGGGAACCCAGCGTCGCAGGTTGTCCGCAAAGAAAGATGCCGGCTTTGCAAACGATCTACGCCACGAGACTTCGCTGCATCTCCCAGTGGATTTTAAAGTTGCTTGTATCAGAACATTACTCAAGTCTCTTCTATCACTCAAGCCTCATGCTGCTGGCTGAAGAAGAGTTATTTACGTCAATGGGCTGCTGTTCGGAGAGGGTGATGCATAGGGGATCTGCTTTTGTAGCCCATCCATGTCATTCTGTTACGCACAGAATATTTTTTCTTATTGATCCATATTATATTGGTTCGTCAACTGCGAAACTGTGCAACACTAGTTGCCATGAACAAGGCGACGCACCCGTCGTTCACCTCTCTAATCCACTTTTCTCCGCATTTTTGGCACCACTTCTGATACACTTTAGCCACGGAAGCCCGCGGACAATCCCCAAGTGTCGCTATTTTCAAATGGACGCACCAACACTTCGTATGTCCACAGTTTGGCCCTTCGTAAACTGTGATAAATTCTCGGTTTTACGTCCGTAACTTCGCTTTAAGCTGAACAACCAATCTCTTATATGCACCTGAAACAAATGACTCCTTATTGTCCCAGAATTGGGTGCTACCCACTTTTCATAGGGGTAGTCATAATTCATTGGGTACTTAGTGTATGTGCGTCAAAAGTTTGCTCAGCAAGAGGAACTAAAAGAATTATTCCGTGTAAATGTTTTAAGCCAGATAAATGTGCATTAACACGTGTCTTATATTCGTTTACAGTTTCAGGAAGTACATGTATTTAATGAAATTAATTTTTTCAAGGACTTTTATGGAAATTATATTTTAAGACCATCTGCTGGTACCAGGATGTAAATATTTATTTTATTTATAACTCTACGAAAATCAATGTAACGATGACCATGAGAAAAATATCGTTTTCTCCCAAACTGAGGTCTATGACTTCCGTTGTCTATCTTTAAACTTATGGACGGCTCACTGCAAAACTCAGTCCGACTGGTAATAGCAGACATCTATTTTGATACCACAGTCTTTTGAAATTACAGAAATGTGAGGGAATAACATTTTCCATTATGACGAATCATTTTGTTTCAGTTCCTTAAAGCAAAGGAATCAATTTGCCTTATCGAAAACATTCCGCTACTGTGACCTACAGCCTGAAAATTTTATTTTTAACAGTTGCATAACAACTACATGACATACGGGATAGGAGCGTGTTTCGACATGCAAGTGATTCAGTAATTGTAATAATTTTAATACGCTTACAATCCTTGGTTTCTGTCAAGGCCTTTCTGCACGACGCTAGCATTTTTTTTAAAGCCGGAAGTAGCGGCGGAAAAGGAAATGGTGTCAAAAAACTATGGCTGCTTAAATCTCGAAAAATTACCCGTACTTCAAAAATACAGGGTGCTTCGGAAGTGTTGATCATAAATGGAAACATAAGTAGTACTCATCGATACAAACAAAAATGTCTTAGTCAACATAGGTCCGGAAACGAACCGTTTCTGAGATACACTCACGGACAATGAAATTTTCACACCAAGAAGGAAGCATCGGATTGAACGGAAATTTTATGGACGTAATGATACAGATGAATGATTCACATGATGGCAAAAACAGAGCTGCAGGACAATTACAGAGGGATCTGTGGCATCCAGTCCGGTCATCTTCAATAGCGCGTCGCACCGCCTCGTGCGACGATACATGCTGCAATACAGTCCGGCATTGAGGCGAACCGTACAACACGTGTGGGCCAGTCCTGCTGCAGACTGGCCCACACGTGTTGGACGGTGAGCTCCAAATCTCGGGTAGTGCGGCACGGCGGCAGCTGGCGTTTCAACTGGTCACACACATGTTTAATACGGGACATGTCCGGGGAGCGGGCAGGCCATGGAAGTGCTTGGACATGACGTAGGCAGTCCTGGGAAACCCGAGCATTTTGTAGGCGGGCATTATCTTTCTGGTATAGCGCACCTGGAATCCCGGCCAGGAAAGGGGGCACATTGGGCCGTAGGATCTCATCCACATACCGATCCACGTACCACTACTAGACTGAATGTCAATGATAAACGTACCACTACTAGAGCTCATCGGCTATCGTAGGCAATGGTTCCCCAGACCATAATGCCTGCAGCGTGAGACATCGGGAAATGGTTCGTGGGCACACAGGAGCCGTTACATCTGCCTCTATAGTGGACCGGGTCCCCGAGGGATCCGTTCGTGCCTGGAGCACGATCCGTCGATCCTTTCTACCAGTGGTCCTCCTGGTCCGTCCGGAGCCACTCCGCCGTGTGGCAGTGTCGTCACGTGTCCACTGCTCCCAACACAGTCGGACGGTATGGTCAGAACGATCCACGTGGCGATCTATACGGCGCGCCGACCACCCTGCAGTTTTTATCCCGACGATCCGGCCTCTCTTACAGTTCGTAAGTTGCTTAAATCGACGTCTCTGGCGTCTACCCGGCGTTCTTGTCACTCTGTACTCTTGCTTGCGTCGGCCTGTGCTTTTCGCTTTCACGGGGCATCGACTACACACCGGTTTATAAGGCTGCCGATTCATGCTTGAAGCGCCAACACAGGGTGTGCTGTCATGCGCACTCGCACCAAACGTGGATCATTTGCATACCAGTACGCACTTTAGCTACTTGCAAAGTTTCGCGGTTGTAGCATGTTTTCTTCTAGGTGCGCAAATTTCACTGTTCGTGAGTGTAATTGACTTTTTATTGCAGGATTGGCAGAGGTAATATAAAATTGTCTTTCCCTCAGCTATTCGCTATTTCGATAGTTTCTGCACCTCTGGGAAAGAAGTCGGGTGGGCTGAATTGTTTGAGGGGCCAGTTATACCCCAAACTCTCCACTCCTCAAAAGTGCTCCTTTGACTTCTCCCCAAGGTAAAAAACAAACCACCCCAGTTCTTGGAGTAAAACTGCACACACGGGGAATACTTTGAGCTCCTGGGGGACAGTGAAGGGGATGCTTTTGGGGAGGGGTTGGTTTGAGAGTCCCAGCTTTCACCCCCAAAACAAATTCTTCCGAGATATGTCCTGCAGGAGCTCGCTAAATACAACACAACTAAACTGTGGGGGAAACCAACGTTACAGGGGATGGGCAACGAAACTGAAACACCTGCTCAAATAGCGCCCCACGTGTTACGACGCTGTACGCGTTACCTGCTGGGCAGTCTGCATCTATTAATTTCGCAGTCGATCAACGAGAGCGGAGTGTGAAGGTTGCATTAGCAGAGAAGTAGCACAGCTGGAAGTCAAAAAGTGCGATCCACACAACACAATGGGAGACATATCCGAGTTTCAAAGTGGACAAATTAAGTATTGGTGCGCGTCTCACCGGTGTATCTGTGTCCAAGACTGCAAGTCTTTGTGGTGTATCGCAAGCCACGGTATCCAGGGCCATATGTTAATATCAGCAAGAGGGAAAATCACATCCAATAGAAGTAGCTGTCGATGTAAGAGGAAGCTGTCTTACAGGGACGTACAGATGCTAACACGGATGGTAGCCAAGAAACATAAAACCACAGCTGCCGAACTCACCGCAGAGTTGAATATGCACAGCGACTCACCTATTTCCATCAAAACTGTTCGTCGGGAGCTTCTCCGGGTTAACATTTACAGTCGTGTTGCCATCGCCAAACCCTGGATCACCAGTGTGAATGCCAAACGTAGGTTGCAATAATACCAGCAGTGCAAATCGTAGACATTGGACAACGTGAAATGTGTATTTTTCTCCGATGAACCGTGCTTCACTGTCTTTCTTTCCGACAACTGGGCGAGTTTACGTGTGGAGATCTCCCTCACAGACTTACCACCCGAACTGTTTATTGTCCAGCACTGAGGTGGATCTGTGATGATTTGGGTCGCAAAATCGTAGCAGTCTGTTGGCCCGGTGATTGTTCTTGAGGGGCACATCACTGCCAAGGACTATCGGACAATTCTGGATGACTAGGTGCACCCATTGGTTCAAACATTGTACCCTGATGATGGTGCCCGTGCATCAAGATGATAGCGTACCAATACACAGTGCCAAACTGGATAAAGAGTGGTTTATTGAACATGAAAGTGAAGTTGAACGTCTGTCATGGCCTGCACAGTCACTTGACTTGAAAATTATTGAGCCACTCTGGGGTGTTCTGGAGGAGCGAGCCAGGAAACGTTTTCCTCCACCAGCATCATGTTGTGAACTAGATACGTTTCAGCGAGAGGAATGACTTGAAATCTCTCTATCCTCTGTAAGGACTTGTACCGGTCCTTCCCACGACGAATTGCAGCTGTGTTGGTCTCCAATGGAGGCCCTGCACCCTATTAATAAGTTGTTGTGTCCTAAACCCTGGTGTTTCAGTTTCATTGTCCACTCCCGGTACATCTGGCAACATTGCATGATGTTAAAGCGGCAAACAACACGTAGAAAATACGGACATAAGTGTCATGTAGGGCGCTTATCTCCGCAAGAAATATTTAAAATGTCCCCTGTTTACTTCGATACAGGTCTCCAGTCAGTCTCCTTCTCGGCAAGACATGCATTCGTTCAAACATGCTTGTGCTTTGCGTTATTTCTGCACATTCAGTTTCGACTTATCCGCAATCCATCTAGGTTGTCCACGGGGACTGCAAGCACTCGTCCTTTCAAATAGCACCAGATGCAGAAATCCAATGGATTGATGTCAGGTGAGCGGGGAGGCCACGACCTGGGCCCGCCCCAAACCTATCC
Organism: Macrothele yani; assembly: GCA_039090855.1. NCBI lineage: Eukaryota > Metazoa > Arthropoda > Arachnida > Araneae > Macrothelidae > Macrothele > Macrothele yani. Next base: position 25,540,332 of record CM077015.1, read on the forward strand.
ATCTGCTCCCCAAATGTTACATTGAGATGCTTGCCTCATCTGCGATGAAAATGCACTAGTGCACCATCGTGCATGAACCACATTGTTGGAGAGGTCATGCTACAGGAAGTGCAGATACAAGTCATATGTAAGCCTGTTGGGAAGCACAAATGGTCCTGTTAGACTATCACTTAAAACACCAGACCACGCGTTGATTGTAAATCGAACTTGGTGACGTGATTGCTGGACGGCGAAGGGATATTCCGCTGCCCACTCATGGCCGTTATGGAAGTTGAAAATGCCATGTCTGGTGAATGAGGCTTCATCAGTGAACAAAGCATTACCGAGAAAGCACGGAATTTGCGCGCATCAATGTAGCAGCCACCGGTAGAATGCAACTGTTTTGTGGAAAGTCCCTCACACCTAAGGCTTGCACTCGCTAAATAGGGTAAGGGTGTAGCCGATTTTCATGCAGAACTCTCCAGACTGTACTTTGACTCTATTCTCCGCGAAAGCAGTCTTTCCAGTGCTTGTTTGCTCTACTCTTCGTGACAGTTGCTCGTCCTGTCGTCAAGGATCTCGAGCAGTTCTTGGCCTCCCCGCTGGTGTAGCAAACTGAAATGCCTCATTCTCTGTTAGGCGCTGATGGATCTGCACAAACATGTAATGATCGAGATGCCTTCAGTTTGGATAGGCCTCGTTGTATATACACGCTGCGAGCGCTGCATTTCCATTTGATATACCGTACGTGAAATGCATGTCAGATAACTTTGCATTGGCCCAGACATAGCAGCGTTTAATGGTAGCAGTACGGAACACACTTCCATATTACCTGTAATGTACATGTTTGAGACTTCACGTGCTAACTGATGCCACACAAATGCGGTGCGTTCGCCGAACCGCGATGCCGTGACGGCAGTATTTGCATGTCTTCTGTCATGTGTAAGGGGGTGCTCTCTCTACTGATACGGAGGTTTTTACGCGAACCCAGTTAGTATCATACAACTGGTCGCTGTCTGTGTTATCGCCAGAGACTTCCGTGCCCTTGGGTGTCCCATCGGTTTGTCAAGCTCCCGCGGGAGACATCTCAGAGGCATTTCTTTTTGGGGTGAAAGTTGGGACCCTCAACTCACCTCTCCATCCTATTCACTGTCCCGCAGGAGCTCAAAATGGTACCCGTGTGTGCTGTTTTATTCCAGAAACTGGTATGATTTATTTTTTTAGCTTGGAGGGAAGTCTAGGGGGCACTTTCAGGGAGAGGTGAGTTTGGGGTCTAACTGCTCCCTGAAACAATTCATCCCTTCCGATTTCTTCCCCAGAGGTGCAAAAACTATCGAAATAGCAGACAGCTGGAGAAAAACAACTTTACATTACCTCTCGCAACCTTGCAATAAAAAGTTAGTTATCTCGGAAACGGTTTGTTTCTTTTTTGTTTGTTTCAATGAGTGCTACTTGTGTTTCCATTTATGGCCAACACTTCTGAATCATCCTGTATAAACACGTATTGTATTTACTTTAAGAATTTCCACGTAGACTTTTTAGCAGCCATTCTGTTAAAATATTCTGTATACCCATATACTCTACACATAGTCTAAAGGATCCCGAGACATTAATTCGTCATGTAACGATTCTCATTATCAAAATTTGAAGAATTCATATCTACTGGTGATCAGGTACAAATCGAAAAAACACTGTAAGTAGAGATAACATAATCTATTCACAAAGCAATATATTACTGTTATAGGTATAACGTTCTATCGAAATATAACGCCTAAATCAGGGATCCCATCCGTATGCCCTCGTGGAAGATCTTTCAGATGTCTGCGTGAAAAATTCTCATTTTAAAATAAAGGCACGCAGAAAGTGAGACAATTTGCTAAACTCTCTTTTGTCTCATCTGTATTGAAGATAATAATATCCCAGTGAACTGAAAAATGAATGCGTTATCTGAAGTAGCTTAAAGCAACTGATTCCAGCCGAAACCCACCAAGTCCCACCAGACGTCTGCCACTTTCACTAAAACTGAGACTTTAGTCTGTATCCCCACTAAGAAGCGATGAGAGAGTGAGATATTTTGTTTCGTTTACAAGAAAAACACTACAGTATAACCTTTTAATGGAGTCCCACGTAAGCGTCAGTAATGACGTTTAGAGAGAACTGCATTTCTGTTTATTTACTAGCGATGAACTACTGTATATGTTTCCAAGTTAAAACTTGAGAAATTACTCGAAGTGAGCGTTCTTTCTAGTCCTGCGCCATCCGTTCAAGATTTAATTTAAATCACTCTTCGTTACTTTTTCATAGACTTCTATTTATTACCTTGATTCTATGCGGATATATTTCCCACCATTCTTCACCGCTTGTTGTAATGGTAAGGCAGTAAACAGTTTCAATTATCCATAAAAATCTAATTAAATTTTACATATAATTTGTGAAAAAAACTCAATGATATTTCAGTACTGACAACTCTGTTACTCGCGTTTAGTATTCAAAGACGCTGCCATAAGTTACTGTGATATACGTATATGTACTGGTATTACTGCTTATTAATCCAATTAAATCAGGTTTTCATTCCATACTATTTCTTGATGTTGAATTTTCCACTTCCCATTGCTGTTGTCGTCGTCAAAGTTTTCTCAGGCCCGTAGTTACTTGAGGGGGTCTTGAATGGTAGACAATGTGTTGAAGAAATAGAGCCTTCTCCGGTGACCCGTCAGCCCCCCCCGATTAATCTTCACCCCCTCCCCCGTTTGTTCTGGGATCTAGCTACGGTCTTGCATTAATGTACAGACGTGGTTCTGAAGATTTTACCGGTACCTCTCAGGCCTGTCAACTTAAACCGTATCCAAAATCTCTGAGACTTCGTGAAACTAGCTTCGTGTTACGTCAACGTACTACCGGCCGCCCCGGTGGCGCAGTGGTCTAAGCGATGGCCTCTGATCATTCGTCCGAAGGGGTCCGGGTTCGAATCCCGGTAAGGCATGGATGTTGTGTTTGTCTTTCGGCACTGGCTCTCTCCCTTCCCTGGAACCAGTGACCCTAAATTAGGGACGGGCGACTGCTTATAGCCCATTGAGTTGCTCACGGTGGTCGTTAAACCTCCAATTAAAAAAAAAAAAAAAAAAAAAAAACGTACTACCGTAACCAGCGCACAGTTTTGGATCACTGTGTGACCCACAAGGTTGGAAACAACGGTAGCTGTCTTTGGTAACATATAGTCTTCAGTCAAAGTAAGGCTCATTAGGCGTTGTGGCGCGTGCAAGATTATCCAATGTGGTATTAAAGTAAGTGTTCAGTGGATATAGAGTGTACACCAATGAGTCATTACATTATGAACACCTACCGAATAATCTATAGGACCCCCTTTAGCCCGCACAACAGCGGCCACTCGGCGAGGCATCGATTCCATGACGTAGCGATAGGTATCCTGGGGTATATGGTACCATGATGTCAACAGCAGGTTCTCCATTTTCCGTAAATTTCGGGGTGGTGGTCGATTTGTAGTTCCAAGTGGAACCACAAATGTTTGATTGGGTTGATGTCAGGTGAATTTGGAGGCCAGGACATTAACAGAAAGTAACCAGCATATTCCCCGAACCACTCCTTGACGATTTTGGCAGTGTAGCATGGCGCATTATCCTGTGGGTAATGGCCATCACCAGAAGGGAGCAAACACAGTTGCCATGAATGGGTGAACTTGGTCCACAACGATTTTCAGATACCTGACAGCTGTCAGGGACTGTGCTATTAGGATAATGGGGCCTAAATTGTCCCAAGAAAACATCGCCCACAGCATAACACTGCCGCCGCCGGCCTGTTACCACCCAATAGTGCATGCCGGTGCCATAGCCTCGGTTAGTAATCGGCGTATTCCCGCTCAACTGTCTACGTGATGCACCAGGAATCTTGATTCTTCAGACCAGGCCACTTTCTTCCAATCACCCACGGTCCAATCTCGATGATCCTGGGCTCATTTCATGCGTTGTTGACGATGACGAGCAGTGAGCATGGAAACCCAGCTGGGTATTCGGCTACGCAGGCTCATGCACAGAAGGCTGCGATGAACTGTGTGCTGTGACACACTGCACTGATTACCACTGTTATAGCTGCGGGTGATTTGTCGCACTGTGGAATTTCGGTCGCTGTGAACAATGCGCGACAGTCTCCGCTCCCCTCTGGCATCAATGACCTGCGGACGACGGTTTGTCGTTTGGCCATCTGTGCACCACTTTTGATACGTACTCACTACAGTAGGACGTGAACAACCCACAAGCCACGCCGTTTCTGAGATCGTATTCCCGAGGCGCCGCCATGCCATCACAATTTGTCCTTTATCAAACTCCGATAAATCGGCAGCTTTTCCCATTCTGACTCCGAACACACTACTAACCGAAAGCCGATCCTCGATTTACTGCTCTATGAACTTCACCTGCGCCACCGTTTGGTCTCTAGGCGCGCTCATTTCTCTAGGCTGGGGGTGATCATAATGTAATGGCTCGGTGTATATACTGCGTCTCAAAAGTGGAAACGTAACACCAAACACACATAATCCTTTGCCAGATAACTAGCTAACGTGTTCCAGTGTTCACTGTGAATTTGCTTTGTGTTCTGTGGTTATTTTATTCACGAAACACGAAATTTCTTTTATTTTTAGGTATGTATTGCTCCCCTTTCATTCGGAATTCCGCAAGTACAGAAAAGATTTATGTCAAGTCCGGGCTATAATGACCAAGATAATCCGGCAGCAAGAAAGAGAATTCGACAGAAACAACATCAGGAATCTGATTGACGTTTACATAAATGAGAAGAAATCCCTAGAACAAAAGAAAGATCCTAGAGCAAAGTATTTCACAGGTATGGCAAAAGAAGAAGTGTTTATGGTGAAACCTTCCCACTTATCAAATTGGGCATGCTAGTAACACAATTAATTAATTCCTAAATTACGGTTTTCCTTAATTCTTAACTACCCAAGTACCGAAGTCAAAAGTTCAGTTGTATTTCAAGTAGTAGTTTCATGAAAACATTGTGAGCGCCAAGATAAAGAAAGAACTAAATAAAATCTTCCAAATTTATCATCGATTTCTAAAAAACCCAAAATAATTATATTTATCTTGTAAGCACCAGTCTTTGCATTTCGCAACGGTAATATGGAAATACAAACATTTGTTCCCTCAATGGAAGCATTTTCCTTCAAAGGAAATTCATGCAGACACTTGAAGAAAAAGAAATATCTCCATAATAAGCATACAGTATCTTTCTTGTCTTAACTGAACTTGAGAATGAATGAAAAGTTTATGTGGGCTATCATTTTTGTTTAATATTCAGTAAACCCCGCTTACAACAGGCCCGTATTTAGCGAGATCCCGGATTTAACGAGCGAAACAAGAACTTTTGTTTGGTATAATGTTAATTCAAAGCTAATTTGATCGTTTTTAATGAAAAAAATTTAATGAAATCCCGGATTTAAGGAGGGAGAGAATATCTAAGATAACCACTTTTAACAAGCGGAAGTAACAAGATTTAATGAAATTCCATATTTAACGAGGCAAAGGATTGCTGCGCACTGTCCTGGAATAAAGTAATCAAATTGTGGCATCTAGAACAAAATTGCAATAGTTCAGGAGAATCTTGGTGTGCTAGTGGAAAAATGTTGATAGGAAAGCAATATGGATGGAGTACATCAAATGCTCAACAAACGAGTTGTGCAAGAAACCCTCTCCACTACCCACTACAAAATTGGGTATTCTTTGTTATTCTAAGCATTCTGTTTTTTACGTTGTACCGGTGTTTTCGTTTGGTGTAGTCCGTTTTCTTTATCGGCTATTTACATGGATTCTTGCGTTTTCTCTTTTGTGACATACAATATCTTCCAGTTATAGTTTGATGCTGTTTTCGTTACTGTTTTAAATCGTAAGACTTGACCCATTGAGGTCTTTGCGCCGATAAACCCCAAGCAACCAACCAATTAAACCATTATTTTATTTTTTGTGCTTCTGAGTGTAGAGACCACCACGATCAACTGTAAAGGCTAAAAGTGATTGCTGATTTGGGGCCACTAGCACCCGAGGGGAGGTGCAGCGCCGTGGGGTATGCAAACCACCCATGGTCTACCCGGGACTTGAACCCAGGCCCAACTCGGACGACTAACCAGAAGTCCTACGCGTCTGATTACCCTGCCACCGGGACGATGCATTTCAATTTTATGCTTTGGCACCCATGATAGGTATTGCGCATGCTCACTCAAAACGTGAGTGAGAGCCAGATATTACCTTTCTAACATAAGAAGGTGCATCTCAAAGCAGCAATTGATTTTCTGGCTCATATTGCGCATGCTTAAGCTTCTATGTCTTGATGTTGAACCACATATTTCCGATACGCTTCCTAATTTGTATGGTAGGTTTCTTATCTGCCTTTTTACTTAACGATGATCAACTTGAGCATTGGGTTTCGTGGGAGCCCAAGCAAAACATCCAAGAGCTGAGCTGAAAGGATTGTGAAACCTTCGTACAAATTTTGAGATTCATGTCATGGAGCGCAGACCACGTGTGGTTGGTAATGTTCGACAGAAGGCGTGATTTGATAAATGCTTCACTTTTCCGTATGAGAAGGCACGTGGGTATCAGTGAACAAAAAAAGACTGTTGTTGTCAACGAAGTGTGTACTCTCTCAGTATTTCACCAATTTTCTTCTTACACGCATACTGTAATCGTTTGACTTGGAAAGTAAAAAATCTGTTTAGTTGTTCTCTATGAGCGAATCATATCCTAAAATGCACGATGTCATTTGAAGCTGCAAAATGAATAACTTCCTTTTCTGTAGACGAAGGCATACTGACAGTTAGAGAGAGAGAGAGAGAGAGAGAGAGAGAGAGAGAGAGAGAGAGAGAGAGAGAGAGATGAGTGAGAAAGAGAGAGAGAGAGAGGGAGAGTCAATGACAGAGAAAGAGAGGGAAAGATGAGTGAGAGAGAGAGAGAGAGAGAGAGAGAGAGAGAGAGAGAGAGAGAGAGATGAGTGAGAAGGAGAGAGAGGGGGAGAGTCAGTGAGAGAGAAAGAGAGGGAGAGAGAGGGAGAGTCAGTGAGAGAAAAAGAGAGGGAGAGAGAGGGGAGAGTCAGTGAGAGAAAAAGAGAGGGAGAGAGATGAGTGAGAGAGAGGGAGAGAAAGAGATGAGTGAGAAATAGAGAGAGGGAGGATCAGTGAGAGAAAGAGAGGGAAAGATGAGTGAGAGAGAGCGAGAGATGAGTGAGAAAGAGAGAGGGAGAGTCAGTGAGAGAGAAAGAGAGGGAAAGAGGAGTGTGAGAGAGATGAGAGAGAAAGAGAGAGAGGGAGAGTCAGTGAAAGAGAAAGAGAAGGAAAGATGAGAGAGAGAGAGAGAGAGAGAGAGAGAGAGAGAGAGAGAGAGAGAGAGAGAGAGAGAGAGAGAGAGATGTGGAGTTTTAACTTTGTTAGCTGTATTTCAAATGGTTAACTAATTAGCTGATTGGCTAGTGTTTTTCGATAGCTTTGTAACTCGTAAATAACGTTGTAGAAACAAGTAACCAAACTGCCAGGTAGAAAGAATCAAATATTATCCGACGTAATTTCAACAATTTATTCTCTAAGCACTTATTCATCACGACATCAATATAATCCACTGCCAGGATATACATTAGTGACCAAAATTGTGAAAACCTTCCGGAAAATTTGTATTTCTGAGGTTTGTTGGCTCATAACATCAGTTTTTTAGAGAACTACCATAAAATTATATACCATTAACAGATAATATAAGGCAAAATGTAATGCAACAAACTGTGTTGAATTATCTTTATTCTATCAAAAGTTGCAGCCAAATAACCAGAAAAAGAAAACACAACTGCTTCATGTAACAAGAAGTGGATTTCCCTAACTCAAAACTGACCAGTAAGACTTATTGTTCTGAGAGCCAATCAGGTGTTATTATGACACAGCACGAAACCGATAAGGTGTTAGTATGAGTCAGCTTTCATTTCCAGATATCAGTGATAATAATAAAACTATTATTCAGTTGTGTGAGTGTCATAAAGTTGGCCATTGGCTTTTTCACGGATTTTCTATTCCTTGATAATTTAGTAAGCTGTGTAACTTACTAAGATGGCAAACTGAGTGAAAGGAGTTGACTGGTCACCTAGCAAGTGATGTAAAATACCAACTTTGCGTGAAGAAGGCTACACTTATGAGGGAATCATAAGAAAATTAGGTGGAGATCTAACCAAAGGAGTTATTGCTAAACTGTGCAAGAGGTATCATCAGCCAAAGACAATAGAGGAGCATAGACTGGGAAACGTAATGCTAGAGGTTATGAAACGACGGGGATCAAGCGAACATGTAGCTCCATCTATGATGGTGGGAGTTAGCAATGAACAGGTGCGCTCTGGAAAGCAAGTGTGTTTGATTCAATTCATAATGTACTGCAGAAATATTATGGAGAAAGAGTGTACGCATACGCCCCGAGAATTTCTTGGATCAAATTGCAACGAGAAGGTTCTTATATCCGAGAAAAAACAAAACAAAAATAATAATCAGAAAAATACCAAGCAATATCGGGGCCGCCCATATGCACAGAACAGGGAAATAAAAAGAAAGAAAGAAAACTTCTAAATAGGAAAATATAACGTTACATACACTCAAATTTTAAACATATATTAAAATATTAAGGATTTAGAATTTAAATACCCGTGCGCAAACACGTCAACACACTAATTATTCCCTACAATGGCGACTTTCAATGCATGCCGGAAGTAGCATGCTATTTGCCGGTCAATTCTCCTCTAATGTTTGGAATCAGCATAGTCAGTCAATTCAAAACCAAACTGGTAAAGGTGCATAACAGCATGTAGTGATAGAAGAATTAAAAGACTGTGTTTAAGTGACAAAGGAAAATCATCTGAGTCAATCAAAAATGAATCGTCTCAATGTGGTTTGAAGATGAGTGCTAGGACTGTTATGCGCAGACTCTCAAAGAATTTGGTTTAAATTCTAGAATTCCAACGGAAAAGCCGTTTTCTATTTCCCAAACAAAATAAGAGATTGGAATGGGCTAAAAACAGTGTGAATTGGTCTAAGGAACAATGGGACAGAGTCATCTGAAGTGATGAGACCAGAATATCCATATTTTGTAGTGATGGAATAAAGTATGTAAAAAGAAGACAGGGAGAAGCTTTTCTGCCTGAATGCATTATAAATACACATATACCATGAAACATCCAGTTTGTGTTATGATCTGGGGTTGTATGACAGCAAAAGACGTGTGTACAATTTGTGCGATTAATGGCACTTTAAATGGCAAAAAATACATCATTGATGTACTTCAGTCAAAACAGAAGCTTTCGGCACGTGATCTTTTCTAGGATAGCAAAGCCTATGTACACTGCTGGCCACCCAAAATGCAACACCAAGAAGGAAGTATCCGATTGGCCTGAAATTCGCAGCATGCGTCGCCCGCGATAGGACATGCAAACTAATTGCATTGCAGGGCATATGCAAATCATATGCACCCGGCACGCCACCAAGAAGCATTATAAGATGGCTGCACAGAAGGCAGGGTGTAAGTAGTGGAAGTGTGTTGTGCTGACGGACCTGTGCGTGGGAAGCTTCCTGATGCCTCGTCGCAGAATACTGCAGTCATTCCAGCACGTTTCGGAGTTCGACAGAGGACGAATAGTGGCTTATCGCGGCAGCGGTTTATCGTACCGAGACATCGGCGCCCATTTGGGACGACAACCAGCCACAGTGAGACGAGTATGGATTCGGTGGGTGCAGGAGGGACGGACGGAACGACGTGAGCGATTGCCGCAGCCGCGGCACACCACCGAACGAGAGGACCGGCATGTTGTGCGGCGGGCATTGACGGCTCGCGCCGCCACATCACGAACGTTAGCGCTGGAATTAGGGTGTGTTGCGCAACAACCTGTGTCAGCACGTACCGTTCGACGTCGTCTGCAGGAGCGGGGACTTGTCGCACGGCGCCCATTGCTCCGATTGCCATTGACGTTACACCACCGGCGCGTGCGGCGGCAGTGGGCCGTTGAACGCCGCACCTGGACTACGGAATGGCACGACATTGTCTTCTCCGACGAATCCCGCTTATGCCTGCAACACCACGATGGTCGGATTCGCGTATGGCGGCACCGCGGCGAGAGACTGTATGACGTCTGCATTATGCATTGATATACCGGTCCGTCGCCTGGCGTTATGGTTTGGGGCGCAATTGGATATAACACCCGCACCTCTCTGATACGCATCGTCGGTACACTCAACAGCCACCGCACCGTCTCCGACGTTTTGGAGCCTGTAGTCCTCCCTTACCTGCAGGACCTGCCAGCGGCCACGTTACAACAGGACAATGTGCGTCCGCACGTGGCACGCATCGTGCAACAATTCTTCATGTCGTACCAGGTGTTACTGCTGCCGTGGCACGCCTGTTCTCTCGATATGTCGCCCATCGAACACGTCTGGTCGCTGATCGGCAACCGAGAGGCCGGGCAAGCACCACCCGCGGCTACGCCTGATGAACTGTGGCAACGTGTGGAAGCAGCCTGGACAGACATACCCCAAGCCCACATCCAAAGCCTCTTTCGTTCGATGACGCGGCGTATAGCGGCCGTTATTACCAGCCATGGGGGCCACACAAACTATTGATGTCTGCGTGTTCCGCAAGTCGCACGGGCCTGTAAGCTCAATCGTTTCATCTTGGTATCTGTTGTTATGGGTCCAGTAAATCTGGCTTTGCCATCTCCTGTCCTTCTTGGTGTTGCATTTTGATTGGCCAGCAGTGTAGTTATTAAATAAGCAGCATCTGTACTTCGCACTGTTTTTCTTACATTTCTTATACAGGTTCGTTTCTCAACAATCATGGTATTTCACATTTCCGGGCTGGAAATCTCACTGAACGCTTTCTTGTGACGGTGGAAGATATAACGTCTTAAAGAAATGCATCGTTTTTTTAATCAGTCTTTCTTCCAGAGTGATCTTAATTTTCATGTTTCGGTCATCACTGCAGAAATACCCGCACTGTGAGAGAATAAGTCATCTTGTAAAAGAGACCAAGAGACCAACGCAAAAGTTCATACAACTGAAGCAGAACTGTAAGCACATCGGACAAAAAACTAATCACCCCTGTCAGAACTTACCTAATAACGGCGCCTCTTGCCTTGATAACAGCATGAATCCGGTGTGGTAGAGACTCCACGAGGTTGTGGATGTATTGAACATCGATTTACAGCCACTCGTGCGCCAATTGGTCGCGAAGTTCAACCAGAGTACGTGGGTATCTATTCCAGCGTTTCACCTTCTGTTACAAATGATCCCACAGATTTTCAATAGGATTTAAATCTGGGGATTCGGCGGGCGAGTCGAGGTGAGACAGTGTTGCTGATTGTTCGTCGTGCTACTCGGACACAATTTTAGCCTTGCGCACACGGCAATTATTGTCTTGAAAGACAAGATTGTCAATCTGGAGATGTAGGGCAAGAAGCAACATTTCGTCATTCAGAATGCAGAGGTACGCATGCTGGTTCAAATTCATCGTCACTGCAAAGATAGGGCCCATTTCGTGATACCAAACACATCCCCAAAACATCACAGAACCCTCTCTAGCTTGAACCACACCTTCGACACAATCAGGATTAAAGGCTTCACTTGGCCTGCAATGCACTCGTCGCCTTCCATCATTGGAGTACAAACAAAAACGAGACTCGTCAGACCAAATTACTCGTTTGGCCTCATTGATAACGTGTGACTTTGTGACTTGCTGTTAAAAGCGGCCTCTTTCGTGGTACTCTGCTACAGATGTCCATCGCATGCAGTTCTTGTCGCAATGTCCTTTCGAAAATTGGTTGGAGTGGACTTTCGTTGACTGTTTGGAGCAAATGTTGTCTGGTTTGAAACCGATTTGAAGTTACTAGGCGTGAAACATGGTGGCGGTCCCTGTTGGTGAGAATCGTTTTCCGGCCACAGTTACGTCGCCGATTTTCAATTGACTGCGAACTACACCGCTGTTTGTAGACCCGCTGAACAGTATGCTTCGACACAGCAACAAATTGGGCGACTTCATTCACCTTTTATCCGTGGGCATGGCCAAACACGATGACTCCTTTTTGTCACTCAGCAACGTCTGTCTTACGACCCATATTGCGGACTAAATTCAACACACACGTTGCTCTTCACCACTGCACGAGACAGAAATTATCTTGTACACCACGTCAGTGCTATTTATCTCCCAACAATGCTATCAGGGCGCCCTCTGTACAACCGGTAACTTCCTACTGTCATTTCTGTTAGGGGTGACAAATTTTTTGTCCGGTGTGCTTATTATTCAGTGGTAAGAAAAAATTCTGCTTGACAATATTGCAACATTTTGCTGTTAGGAAAGTATGCCAGTTCATTTTGATTTGATATTTTTTTTCTTTCACTGTTACAGAAGATTCTCTTGTGTCATCAATCCTGCAGTTTTACGGTGACGGAACGCTTGTCGTTGCTTGGATAGTTGCAGCCATCCTTCGTATCATAGCTTCTCGGCCAGATGTTCAGAAAAAAATTCAATCGGAAGTGGACGAAATGATCGGACGTAATAGGCTTCCATCGTGGGAAGACAAAGGCAGACTTCCGTACACAAACGCTGTTATCTACGAAGGGATAAGGACGTCTGAATTTCTTCCATTGGTCCCAATTAGTGAATGCACAAGTGAGTTCAAATTTTTTTACCTGGCTACTTTTTAAAAATAGAATTTCTAACATGCGTTTAACTAAAACCGTTTTCCTTTGAGCCCCCCCCCCTCCAGTTTTTTCAGTGATTGCGGTTTTAATAACATCCGTGATATCTCCGGCTGAAAGCTATATTACGGACCACAGACGTCCAAAGGACAGAGAATCGAAGTCTTTGATCATCATAACCGCTAGACTATCTGGTTAACTGAGCTTATAAGCGATTCGTAAATTTTAAAATTTACTCGGATCTACTAATCGTAGAATTTTTAAGGAATCTATTTCATTATATCACATTGCTCAGTCGCAGCACATTTTTCAAACCTTTCCTGCTTTTTGAAAGCATTCTCTGAAGATCTTTCATGTTTCCTATTGTCATGCGGGTTGTTAATTTCAATTAAAATGTTCTGGAACCCAGATCGGATTGGTCCTCCTCCCCATGGACTATTCGAGAAGTGGTCCCACTTTCTTGTAACCTCACTGTTAAAGAAATCTACTTAAAACTGAGAACCTGAACATAATCGTTTTTTTAAGTATACTCGTATCGTAAACGAGTACATGACATGGTCAAATATAAGTAACCATACGTGCTTACAAATAACTGCGTTCATAAATATAAATATAATCTCGTATTACTTCATTTCAGATATTACAGATTTCAAGAGAAATTGTTTAATAAATGTGTAAAGTGACACACATAAATAATTAGTACAACAAAGTCACTAATCACAAGTAATTTAATTATGCATAAAGTATCTTTGTGTACGTTTGTACATTACCTATATTTGTGTTAATCTCATAAATAATACGTATATTGTCGCCTCATCACTATATTTATCATAAAATTGTGCGGTCCATTTGCCCAGCATGTGACAACGAGTATATCTATTATCCCAGATGTACCATCGAATAATATAATTCCAGTTGATTCTATGAATAAATGAGTATGTATGGAGTACACGTATTGCAAATTTGAAATCGAGCCGCGGATGGCTTAGTGGTTAGAGATTCAGACAACTGATGGAGGGACCCCAGGTTTAAACCTGGCCTGATAGGCTTGAACCTGGGGGGCTCTCCATGGTGGTGTGAATTTCTAACAATCGTTGAATATCCGCCTTGCATAGGACGAGCACGTTAAGTGACGGGCCCCGGGTAGAAATCCCCCGGTTACATATAAAGATTTTCACCCCCTCCCCTAATTTCTGTCTGCCTTCTATGCGCAAAATCGTACGCTTGCACGGTGGCGCCATCTAGTGTGCTCTCTCGCACTTACAAACTATCCTGTCAGAATCGCTAGATTCGCTCTGACTTCCATCAGTTTCTGTGCCCTGCCCGAAAGTGCAAAGAAACTGAATGAAGTTACATATACTGTATTAGAAACTGAATGAGTACATATATTTGAAATATATGTATTCAAAAATGAATATATATATTTCAAATTAGAAATACCAGATATACTCACAATTGATTCCCTGCATGCACTCAAAAATGAGTACGTGTCTTTTCCAAAAATGAGACACAAGCACTCGGAGCTATTATAAGCCCAGAATGTACTCAAAAACGAGTACATTTTGCTTATTTCTAAGTACCAGTTTTTAACAGTGCTTTGTCTGGATTGCTTGGAAAGAACGAATAATTATTTTGGTACTTACGAATAAAGATCGTTAACTTCATTTGAGCTTTATCATATCTGTGTAAAACGTTATTTTCTTTAACAAATTGGCGCTTCCTTCGGTCTATATACATATGTTGGGATTTGCTCTGAAATGAAAAAGCCAGGTTCTTTCTTCTTCAATGAAAAATTTGCCGTCGGACCAAACACGTTGTTATAAATAATTAAGGTTGGAGCCAAAGTGACATTGGTAGCCCAGACCCTCCTTTTGTAATTTTGAAGGAGGCATTAGTAACAATTTTGATTTAACATACACTATCTACCAACAAGTAATTGGACACCTGTGATAGCTAAGGAAAACAAAGTTTATTCACCTTCAATAGTTGGTGGAGCCTCCACGAGCGGCGATTACAGCTGCGACCCTCCGGGGCATACTCTCAACCAGGCGTTGTACGACGGCTAGCGCTATTTTCTTTCACTCGACTTGGAGAAGACAGGTCAGTTCCTTCACCGATTTCGGACGGCGGGGGCACCCCTTAAGTCGACGCTCCAACTCGTCCCAGAGGTGCTCGATAGGGTTAAGGTCCGGGCAGTCCATTCGATTAACCCCATTGTCACCAAACCAAGCCATGGTGGACCTCGCAACATGACAGGTGGCATTGTCATCCTGAAAGTAACATGGGTCCACCCCGTAAAACTGCCGCAACGTAGGAAGTGCATGGTCATCCAAAATGATGCAGTAGGTCTCGGCGTTGAGACTACCAGGAATTGCGACCAAGAGTCCAGTGCCATACCAGGAGAAACACCCCCATAGCACAATTCCACCACCGCCGAACTTCACAGTTGGCACAATACATTCCGGTAGGACGCGTTCTCCAGGCAGACGCCAAACCCAGACCCTGCCATCCGAACGGTAGAGGGTGAACCTTGATTCGTCGCTCCAGGGAACCTGTTTCCACTGTTCAACGGTCCACTTCGACGTTCTTTGCACCACGTTAGCCGAGCAGCGCTATTGGACTTGGTGATCAAAGGCTTGTGGGCGGCAGCAAGTCCATGATAACCGAGCAGATGGGCTTCCTTACGGATGGTATTCATCGAAAGAACACCCCCGGATGCCTGTTGAAACTCCTCACGGATGTAGCCCATCGATTTGGTGCGGTTCTTCCGAATTTCTTTGGCCAGCATCCGTCGGTGTCTAACTCCCAGTTTTGTGGGTCTGCCGGGTCGGGGCACATTCCGACAGTCACCTCTCATCTTCCACTTGCCAATCACGTAAGCCACTGTCGATTTTGGGTACTTCAACTCGCTGGATATGTCCTGTATGGATCGGCCATTTCTGTGATACCCGACGATTACACCTTTCTCGAAATCAGAAAGCTCCCAACTGCGTGGCATCTTGCATGCGACTATTTACGTTGTTGTTTCCCACACGATATTTAACGGCGGCGGCCGTGACGTGTATCAGGACCGCATATATCGTCGATTGCAGGGATGTCCAATTACTTGTTGGTAGATAGTGTATCAGGTGTACAAATAAGTTTTAAAGCGTTTCAAGACAATGCAACATGTAATTTGAGAGAAAACAACAATACTCTCACGAATCAAAATATGCGCCGTCATTGCTTATCAGTCACATTCCGCCATCGGTCGGGCAGCTGACGATTTAAACCATGAAGAATACTTCGTCGGGTGACGCGATGAAGTCGTCAACCCATTTTTGCACTTCGTTACATGTCCGGTAGCAAAGAAACCGTGTTGCACCGATCGGAACAAATGATAGTCTGAAGGGAATATCTCGGGACTATGCGCCGGGTGCTTCAAAACTTCCCAGCCAAGCATCTATAGCGTTTTCATGACCGATTTCGCGACATGCGGCCTAGCGTTGTCATGCAGTAATTTCAAGGGACGCAATCCTTTGCCTCTAAATGGACGTTTCCTATACAGATTTCCTGGTTCAGTCGCAGCAACTGTTAATTGTAGCGATCAACAGGATTAGAAAAACTTTGACACATATAAGCTAGATGATGGACCGTGTGGGTACGGTTAGCCAAGCGTCGAAGAAACGCTGTTCTCGTAACAGTAGGCTAGTGAAAATAAAGCAAACAAAGGCACACACTTAACACAGATGTAAGACACTTCTCGTACAACCGAGCCAAACTTGTATTTCACGTTATGCTTATTAAAAGTTTCAGGACCACCATTAACACATGGACTAGATACAACATTATGGTTCAGCATCTTCTTGGATCTTACATGATCGAACCTTTTTGATGTTGTTTCTCAATACAATGACAGAATGAATTATAGAAATGTAATTTTGCTTCAAGCTACCAGTAGCCACGCTGAAGTAAATTGGGCTTTAATGATCAAGCAGTGCCCATTTAGCTTCAATCCTGGTAAACTATTCTTCGAATCTGGAGACTATTTCGTACTGGAAGACCAACTCCCTTTACGATATTGTCTTAGAAGACGGCATTGAGCATCCTTTAGCTATTTGATCATAGATGAAACTAGTCAGGCAATGCTAGTTAGTTCACTGCGCAAGCGCATTACAATGCTTTGCAAATTATTTTCCGGTGTAAGAGTTTTTATCAAACATTTCTCTAAAATTCGGCAGTTGATTTATTTTGTCCTTGGAGAGGGTTATAAATTAAAGAGTGGTGTCTTTACACTTCTTTGACCAACTCAAAGCTTTGATCTGAGTCCTCAATACTCATTGCATGAGTTGAAACCTCGAATAAGAGAGCGAAACAAATACCTTCTACTTTTGCTGAATAGTCAATCAGTGGCTGCTTTGGAGGAACTGAAATGAATATCACACAATTGTATTTTACCGTAAAGATAGTGAATTGTGAAGAGACTTCAGCAGACCTTCATTCAGCAGAAGATGTAGAATCCTGTCACATACGCTCAGGTTCAAAACAGATGTACCAAAGTAACTGGATTTTGAAGCAATCAGCGTGCCAAATTGTGTCTTAACAGTGCGCTTCTGTAAAAGCTACTATCAGACTGGGAACAATACAGAGGGAATATTTGACTGGAAATCGTAATAGGGTCATTGGAATGTTACAGTCCAGACTAACACAAACAGATGTTGCAACAGCTCTTCATGAATCCCCATGTGTGAGAAGCTGGCTCCATGCGCGTTGTCGGGAGCAATTACATGTCCTATGACAACCGAAAAGTGGTCATCCAAGGCCAACTATGGGCGTACTTCTCGACCTTATTTCTTATGGATGTATCGAAAATGAAAATTTATTTTCTTAAACCCTTATTTTGATAAATAGTAGAAATAAATTTCAATTCAGTAGCTGGAGCTGAAAAGCGTGAGGGAATAAAAGGATTTTTTTAAACATGAGATGTGTATAAATTTTAAACTTTACGCTTGTAGGCATAATACGTTTTTATTTCTACAATGAGTGCCCATTTAAAAGTCATAACTGAAAACACACACAGGCGCAGAGGAAATCTGAATCAAAAATGTTGTCTTTAGTAATTTCCCCCTACATATCGATGACATTTTTTTGCGCAAATAATTCTATGGAAACACACACATATACGGATGAAAAACATGCTATCAAAATGACAAGGGTGGCAGACGCCCTCGCCCCCATGTATCAGTGACTGCTGTGGTTCGCTTAAAAGTATTCCAACAAGTATCATTCATGTTATCCAACGGAAAGGCTGGCTAAACACTCTGGTTTTTAAAGTAACACATTTTTCAAAAGAATACTGTTGTCCAAACGTACTTCAAGGATAACGTATTCAGTTTGCATTGACATAATGTTCTATTCTGTGTTTTATTACAACGTGAAAGTTGCACCACCACCACCACACGTTTTCTTATTTTGCAGAGGAAACAACTATAGGTGGATGCCGCATTCCCAAAGGAACGATTACCGTATATAATATATGGTCTATCTTCCATGATCCTAAGACGTACGTTGAGCCAGACAAGTTTAATCCAAACAGGTTTTTGGCTGTTGACGGCAAGAAACAAAAAACCGAGCCGCCAATACTCTTCGGAGTTGGTGAGTAGCAATTCCTTTTAAAACAAACATTTGTAGTACGAGTATTATAATATATATGTATGTATACGGAGTAGGATCCAAAAGTTCCTGGACTGCGTCTGTACGGCAAAGTAGGTGTATCGTATGCCCACGGTAGTTATTGGATTATCTTACGATATTATCTCCCCTCACAGGAAAATTGGTTTCGTCTATCTGTGTCACGCACTCGCTTGGGGTACATCCGGGTACTGTGAGCAACTTACGCAGTGTTTGGCAACTGATGAAAAAAGGTTTATTTTGAGCAGGGCGTTAACATCAAGTTTTGCGTCCGTGACCCACAATTTCTTAAGAGAATCATAACGGAGGATGGAAATTGGCGTTTACTCTTCGACCCGCAGACTAAGCGGGCATCAGCTACGTAGAAAACGACATCGTCTCCACGCAAGCAGAAATTCCGCCGAGATCGCAGCAAGGCAAGATGACGCTAGAGGTCTTCTTCGACATCTAGGGTATTGTTCATCTTGAATTTATCCCTGAAGGACGCACTCTCAACAAAGTGCTATATCTGGACATCATGCGACGTCTACGTGAGTCGATCCGCAAGAACAGGCTTCAACCGTGGGTGCTGTTGCACGACAATGTACCGGCACGCAAGTTACTCCTGGTTCATGAGTTTCTCACCAAAATAAGAACTGTTGTAGGGCATACTTTGTTTTTTTTACGAATATGCGTACATATGTTCTTTTCAACAAGCCCATCTAATTTTCAAAATGGCCTTCTTCAGCTGCTGATGCTCATTCCACTGTTTCCAATAATGCCAAGCTCTTTCTTTGCAATGTGATATTTAGAATAGTTTGTGAAAACACAAGTTTTACCGCGCCCCCTTCATTCCGGAGTAAGTTGTTCTTTCAACTAAGCTACACGGACAGAATACATCGCAGCGGATTTGTCGTCTTGACACGTGCTTTTCCTGTGTAGTACATCACAAGCTAAGGGTCCCTCAGTCAGGGTTTGCGCTACTGTTTCTGCTTCCAAATCACCAAACCTTTTACTCTTTATGAAACTTTAGAGGACAGAATAAGAGAATATAGAGCCCTTTCAGCCGCCAAAATACAGTTTTTACGGGGATTTCTGCTGATAACTGAAAGAAGAACTAGAAGACATGGCAGGCTTTTAGGTTTTCGTTTCATCCGTCGTTAAATGAGCTTACCATATCACCGCCTCATAGTTGAAGCTTCAGTTAAAAGAGCTTGAAAAGAAATGTAAAAAAACAAAAACAAAAACAAAAACTCCAAATTATTCGGCGATTTTCCAAATAATCTCCTCCTATACAAATTTTGAAGATGACAATCCGATTTTTGACGTAAATGTGACAAGGATGGTAAGTCAGATAATATCCGAAAACTTGAATGCCGGTTGCTTCGACTAGCGAATCCTGTGATGGTTATATTCAAATTGATCGGAAACTTGAAACTTGGTCGTTCTGGGTGGTGTAGTGGTTAGCATACCCGGGCGTTTTCTGGGAGACGCGGGTTCGAGTCCCGCTCCAGGACGATGAAAGTTTTCGGATATTATCTGATTTACCATCTTTGTCATATTTACGCCAAAAATCGGATTGTCATCTTCAAAATTTTTATTATATGGCGTAATCCCGTATTTCTTTCATGAATCTCATCCTGCCGCCCCGGTGGCGCAGTGGTCTAAGGCGCTGGCCTCTGATCATTCGTCCGTAAGGGGTCCGGGTTCGAATCCCGGTCAGGCATGGATGTTGTGTTTGTCGTACGGCACTGGCTCTCTCCCTTCCCTGGAACCAGTGACCCTAAATTAGGGACGGGCGACTGCTTATAGCCAATTGAGTTGCTCACGGTGGTCGTTAAACCTCCAATCAAAAAAAAAAAAAAAAAAAAAAAAATCTCATCCTATTTTGTGTGTGTGTGTGTTTAGTGTAACTATCTGGATGGATAAGAAGGTGATCTAAGTCTACAAAGAATTTCTCATTTCAGCTAGGGTTGCTGGTTCCGGAGAAAGGAATTGTGTCCATTCGCACGCAGGTTTTTGGTGCGAGAAACCATCATCCTAACCACTTGTCCAGTCCATGAACAGTTTTAACATTTTCTCCTGTTGACGGATTGCTACAGATGACATAAATCTGTCCTTCTTCAAAGCGAAGGACCTTCTCTTGAAGAAATGCACAACTTATTTCTTCACTCCTAATTACTATTCGCATCATGTTGCCGACTTATTACCATTCGTCCGAGATGGGATCCGTTTTCGAATGCCGGTAAGCCATGGATGCTGTGTTTGTCTTACGGCACTGGCTCTCTCCCTTCCCTGGAACCAGTGGTCCTAAATTAGGGTCGGATGACTGTTTTATAGCCCATCGAGTTGCTCATGGTGGTCGTTAAACCCCAAAATAAAAATAATAATAATAACACGTTTCTATCTCCGCCTGTTGGATCTGTTTCGAAAGACCGAATTCACAGCTAAACTCTATAGCAGTTGACGATAACATCAAGAATTCAAAAGCAGTTCACAAACAGTTCGGGAGCAAAATGTGCGATGAACTCTCCCTGAGTGCCATGACACATATCAGTGGTGTAGCTCCCAAAGGACCAGGTGGCGCAGTTGCACGAGGGGGCCATTACCTGCTAACTATAAACTACGGCACCCCGCAGTTTCTGTCTGGTTGCAGAGACTTTTGTATGTTATTCTCAAAGGTGAAGCCCAGAATTCATCCCACAATAAGCCAATAGAAGTCATTAATGATGTAATTACCGTGCATCATTACACTTATTGAACACTTGGCGATCGTCAGGTTGAATCAGTTATTTTCATAACTGATTCAACCTGACGATCTCCGACATGTTCTTCCTGTCTTCTTTTCCGAGTAACTCCGACATGTTCTTCCTGTCTTCTTTTCCGTAATCGACGGTAAGGCTCTTTATGTACGATACCGCGTTTTTATTCTTACTCCCTGTGGGAGACGATACTTCGTTCTTACGCTCTGTCCCGTCGATCATTCACATACCGCCATACGTTGTAGGCGGCTACATAGTCACTTGGCTACAGAGTGCCGTATTGATAATAAGTACCCGTGTAACCGTGTGTTGTTCAGTATTGAGAAAACAAGGAGGAGATCCTTCCTTTAGTATTGATCCGAATATTGGTGAGTAGACAACCTTATGTTTTGCAACCTATACCGATGAGCCATTACATTATGACCACCCCTAGCCTAGAGAAATGAGCACGCCTGGAGGCCGAACGGTGGCGCAGGTGAAGTTCACAGAGCAGTGTATATACAACCCGAAGACTGCCTTTCGGTTAGTCGAGTTGTAACGTACCAGGAGATGTGACGTACCTGCCAGAAAGACGCACACGACATAAAGGCAGATAGGAATCAGAATAAAACGTCCGCGTAGCTCAATTGGTAGAGTGACTTATTCCGGAATGAGGGGACCCAGGTTCGAATCCTGGCTCGGATAAAAATGACGGAGAAATTTACTTCGTTATAGAGTGTCCGGAGTCAGAATGGGAAAAGCTGCCAATTTATCGGAGTTTGATAAAGAACAAATTGTGATGGCACGGTTCCTCGGAACGACGATCTCGGAAATGCCGTGACTTGTGGGTTGTTCACGTGCCGCTCTAGTGAGTACGTATCAAAAGTGGTGCACAGATAGCCAAGCGAAGAACCGTTGTCCGCAGCTCACCGACGCCAGAGGGGAGCAGAGACTGTCGCACATTGTTCACAGCGACCTCAGGATACAGTGCGACAAATCCCCCGCAGCTACAACAGTGGTGATCAGGGCAATGTGTCACAGCAAACAGTTCGCCGCAGCCTTCTGCGCATGGGCCTGCGTAGCGGAAGATCCAGCCGGGTCCCCCATGCTCACTACACGTCATCGCCAACAACGCATGAAATGGGCCCAAGATCATCGAAATTGGACCGTGGATGATTGGAATAAAGTGGACTGTTCTGACGAATCAAAATTCCTGGTACATCCCGTAGACGGCCGAGCGCGGATACGCCGATTACCAACGGAGGCTATGGCACTTGAATGCACTGTTGGGTGGAAACAGGCCGGCGGCGGCAGTGTTATGCTGTGGGCGATGTTTTCTTGGGACACTTTAGGCCCCATTATCCCAATAGTACAGGGTGATTCATAGAGAAGTATATAGTTTCAACGCACTATAAAACAAGAACAATGTAAGATATTTTATGTTACCTGTAGCAGAATTGTAGGGGAATGTTTCAATTTTTTTTAGAGGCAGTCACAGATGTTCTGTGTGTGCACCCTTAGTCACACGACACACATTGAGCCGGTAATCCATTTCCGCCCAAACGCGAGGTAAGGTATCTGAATTAAGTGCAGTGATAGTGGCTGTGATACGCTGTTTCAGCTCCGCTAGATCAACACGAAGGGGAGGGGAGAATACCATGTCCTTTATGTACCCCCACAGGAAAAAGTTACAAGGTGTTATGTCAGGACTTCTGGGTTGCCATTGGCAGGTTGTAGTCCGCGGATCGTCCAATCCATCGGTGAGGAAGGTGTTCATCGACTGACTAGTGACGTGAGACGAGCGCTATCGCCTACGTCACTTCCCTCAGTAGCGAGACATAAACTTTGTGAGTACATCTACCTAACGGTTCGCAGTTGTGTCCCGTGTCTTCAACTGTTACTGTTTTACAGCATCTGGAAACTGTATACTCCTTTATAAATCACCCTGTACAATCCCTGACAGCTGTCAGGTATCTGAACATTGTTGCGGACCAAGTTCACCCATTCATGGCAACTGTGGTTCCCTGCTGGTGATGGCCATTACCAACAGGATAATGCGCTATGCCACACTGCCAGAATCGGCAAGGAGCGGTTCGAGGAGCAGGCTGGTGATTTTCTGTTAATGCCCTGGCCTCCAAATTCACCTGACATGAACCCAATTGAACATTTGTGGTTTGACCTCGATAAGCTGGTTCGTGCTAAATCACCAGCACCTCGAAATGTACGGGAACTGGACGATCTGCTGTTGACATTATGGTACCAGATACCCGAGGATACCTCTCACCACCTCATCGAGTCGATGTCTCGCCGAGTGGCCGCTGTTTTGCGGGCTAAAGGGGGTCCTACAGCTTATTAGGTAGGTGACCACATTGTAATGGCTCATTGGAGCAGTGGCGTAGCCAGAAATTTCTTAACGGGGAGGTGGGGGTTCCATGGATTTGGTTCATTGGTGAAAGCCTCGTATACACATATATACACTGAGTGACCACTTTATCATGACCACCCCCTCAGTACTTCGTTGGGCCACCTTTTGCCTTTAATACTGCGTCGATTCTTCGTGGCATGGACTCCACGAGATGTTGATAGGTAGTTTGTGGAATCTGAGACCATGCTTGATGAATAGCACTTCACAGGAGTGCGAGATTGCAGGGTTGTGGATCCAGCTGTCTGATGGCTCGTTCAACTGCATCCCACAAATTCTCAATAGGGTTGAGATCTGGAGATTGTGGGGGCCACCTAAGAAAAGTAGACTCACCGGCATGTTCCTGGAAACCAATCCTGTACAATACGAGGACTATAATTTTGTTGAAAGTAGCCATCGCCATTGGGATAAACCATCCACATGACAGGATGCACTTGGTCCGCAACGATGTTTAGATATGATGTGCCAGTCAGACGTTGATCAACACGAATTAAAGGGCCCAACGCATGCCAGGAAAACATTCCCCAAACCATAACGTTGCCTCCACCAGCTTGAAGGGTTGTAGCAATGCATTTGGGGTCCATGCTTTCGTGCTGTTTCCACCAAATTTTCACTCGGCCATCAGCATGGTGCAACTGAAAACGTGATTCATCGGACCACATAATTTGTTTCTAATTATCGACTGTTCAATCCTTGTGCTCCTGTGCAAACTGGAGACGTTTTCTCTTGTTAACTGGGGACAGCAAAGGTGTTCGAACAGGCCTTCGGCTGCCATATCCCATCCGATGCAGTGTACGGCGAACAGTGCGTGCAGAGATCATTTGAGGGGATCCTTGATTAAGATGGTCTGTAATTTGCTGCACTGTTGCCCTTCTGTCGTCTGTTACCAGTCTGCACACTCTCTTTTCCGCCCGAGCAGTCACTAGTCGATGATGACCACACGTTGCACGTACAGACCCAGTTTCTTGGCTGAGAGTCCAGTATTTAAACACTTTAACAACAGCTGCTCTGGAACATTTCACGAATGCGGCGGTTTCGGTGATACTTTCTCCATAGCTCCGAGCTCCTACAATCATCCCACGTTGAAATTCCGTCAAATCTCATTTTTTACCCATCTCGTCACCGAAAAATCACTTCTACTACTGTCGCAAGCACTAAGCTTTCCCTTTTTGTACAAGACTCGCCCTCTGGCGACAACAGCGTGCAGCCATACAGCCATAGCTCATTTGCTTAAAACTGTCAGGTGGTCATAATAAAGTAGCCACAAAGTGTATATCGCTTTAAATTCGTGCTGAATCTCCCTTCGGGGGAGGGGGGGTGAAACCCCGAAACCGCCGCACCCTCTGATTACGCCACTGCATTGGAGTATACTTCCCATCGCATGATGAGCTACCGGAATAGTATGCAAGAAAATACCGTGTGTAAAATGAGATTCGCGGCAATACGTTCAGTCATACCTGGCAGTACTGTACGGTATTTCTGCGGAACAGCCCGGGCTTCCGCATGATTTTGCACCAGGGTCCCAAAATTACTAGCTACGATACTGGCGCGTATGCACATGTTAATCTATTCTGTATCTTCGTTAAATCGTTTTTAAAGTAAGCATGTATTCTTTTCAACAATATTTAGTCAGTCGTATTTTCAACTTTTAATGAGGAACCCTGTTCTTCAGAGAGGGCAGTGTCCAATCCCATTTTCTTTCGAAATATGTAGAATATCCAAAACGAAGCGCACAGAAAAAATCACACAGCATAGGGAAATATGTCTGAAAATGTAGTTTGAGAACCAAAGTAGAAGAAATATATCTTGTAAGAAGTAAATTCTAAGGTTTTCCCTTTCTGATGATTTCCTGCCGTGAAGAAAACCTATGTAACTTCCATTTGCTTGGTGTGTTGATTACCCAACGGGTGCAACTGTCGACTAAAGTAAGCGAATTGTTGACTAAAGTAAGCGAACTGTCGACTAAAGTAAGTGAACTGGCGACTAAAGTAAGCAGGACCTATTGGTTTCAACTTTCTTAGCTGTTGTCTTAAATGGCTTAACTTTTTTATTTTTAGTGTAAATAAATCCAAAGTAAAAATTCAGTGCAAAAAAGTATTGTAACGAGCCGGTGGAATTTTAACCTCTCTTCTCCTACACGAGGATTCATTTCGTCGGCGCCAGAGCGTTGGTGAAGATGTCTTCTCTTCTCGCTCGGAGAAACGAAACTAAAAGTTCTTCTGTACTCATGAAAGCTTAGGTAATAGACGACGGATAGGCGTCAAAGTCCAACATGAAAAGCATGTATACGCCGCTCGGCTTATTGTCGTTCTTGTTGATGCGGTTTGTTGAATTGCTGCTGTCAGCATATTCTTTTTTCTGTGTTACTATTCTGCTCCTATATTAGCAGAAAAAGGGTGGCTGTAAAGTGCACTGAGATAATTATTTCTAGGAGCTGTATAACTGTGCAGAATAAATTTCTGTGTTGTGTTTTAACTAGTCTTCTGCTTCTTCATTGAGTTTGTGAGTGAAAAAGGATCCTTCTATTCCGAAGCCCAACAAAAGCAACAAAAATGTAACAACATCCTATATATAAAAAAAAAAAAAAAAAGCTAAGGGTGGATGTGACACCATGTGCCATTATCGGCCACAAGGAACATAAGTCAAGACCCAACACAACACAAACATCCACTGCAACTCCAAAGAACTTTTTCCATCAAATGCATAGCTGTGATTTGTAAGTTGAGTACTAACATTATCTTTTTATCGCAGAAAATAACTAGTTACATTATCGTTGAAGAAAATATATTTTCACTTTTAGCATTTTTTTATTTTTAACAAACTTTGTTTGCAAATACTTTTGGAATTATTAGCACATCAAAAATATTTTTAGGACCTAAAAATCCATTCCCCAATAATAATATTCATTGCTGACAAATGTTATTATGCTTTCAGGAATGCTGATAGTGGGAGCCTTACTTGTTCTGTGCCTAGGCCCAATTATATGTAAGTCAGACCCTGAAAGTAAACTTACGTGCACTGACTACATGTCCTACTATATAATCATTAACTTTAGAGGAAATGAGATGTAAACACAAAACATTGTCAGAAAGTTTTTCTCCATGCAGAGAGACAGCACAAATACCACTGGGGAAATCTGTATGCTTACTAGAACATTGCGTGAGGTGAAAAAAATTATTTTCGTACTCTTCGTGAACGAAAAGAATTAGAAAATATGTTATTTTTAATACACCAAACTTTCACTCTCCAACTGGGAGGCTTTTTCAAGGCAATGTAGACATAAAATGCGAATCTTTATGCATATTACGCCACGAAAATAAACGGATTTTCTACACTATAAGCGTTCCTTGAGTAATTAGAAAATATTTTAAGATCAACTGTTAATTTAGTGAAATTGAAGTTTTCTTCCAAGTTGTAAGAAACTTTTTCTTATTTTTGCAGAGTAGTTTCAATAGTTAAAATCACTTTTCTCCATGGTTAGAAATTTTCTGCGATGCTTCATTTGCAAGAACATAGAAACCCACTGTGAGGGCACTAGAATACTGACAGATTTTACACAGACATTATTTGTTGCGCATCTTTTTTTTTTTAGCCAATTTCTTTTTTTTTTTTTTGATGGGAAGTTTAACGACCGCCGTGAGCAACTCAGTGGGCTATAAGCAGTCGCCCATCCCTAATTTAGGGCCACTGGTTCCAGGTAAGGGAAAGAGCCAGCGCCGTAAGACAAACACAATATCCATGCCTCACCGGGATTCGAACCCGGACCCATCTTGGACGAATGATGAGAAGCCATTGCTTAGACTACTGCGCCTCAGAGGCGGCGCCAAATTGTGATGAGTAGCGTTTGGAATAGAAATACAATCTCATATCTTTAGCCAGTGGCCCACTCAGTGGAGGTGGTCCAGGGGGCCAGGGCCCTCCCTATGGGGAATAACTTGTGATTGTGGGTTTAACGACCATGCACCACGAGCAACTCAATGGGCTATAAGCAGTCCCTCGTCCCTTCTTTAAGGCCACTGGTTCCAGGGAAGGGAGAGAGAGCCAGTGCCTTAAAAGACAAACACAACAACCATACCTAACCGGGATTCGAACCCGGACCTGTCGCCGACGAATAATCAGAAGCCATCGCTCAGACCTCGGCGCCACGGGGCGGCGGTATAATTAGGTCCTTCGTTTTTTTGCTATTGGCTACTTATTTTTTAAACACATTTGCGCGTATTATTAAATATATATTTTATGAATAAGTGCGAACGCACTTTAACATGGTGGATACATTTTTTATCGCTTCCCAATATGTTTTATCCTGGGTATTTTTATTTGCATCTTCACTATTTTGGGCCACTCCCATAAAGAAAACCTGGATGCGTCACTGTCTTCAGCTATTCGTTCATGATGCAGTTCTCAGATCGTCGGAAATATGTACGCAACTGGATTTGTGTCCTATGGAAAAAAACCCTAATGTGGTTATACAATAGAACGTATGCTGCAGTGGTTGGGCTGCAACGTGCTTATTTGTTACATAAACCCGTAGGGCCTAGCGTTATCGATTGAAGGTGTATAAGCCACAATTACAGAAATTGTCGATGGCTAAACACTGTCATGAAAATAGTAATAAATTTGTATTTAAAGAAGCTAAGCTTATTGATAAATAGTATTCAACTGTCAAGCTTGATACTTTGGATGATCAAAATTCTTCACTCAACGTCATGGCACCCCACTCTATTTCTATCAAGCGCGCGGAAGCAACTAACAGAAATTTCTGGCCATCAGCACCGTTGATGCTGTCACGGCGATTTGAATATTTACTTGCTATTCGTCCTGAGGGAGCTGGCTCAAAGCACAGCAGAACTAAGTACAAAAATAGAATGAAATTCGTGGAAGGCCGCCCCGGTGGCGCAGTGGTCTAAGCGATGGCCTCTGATCATTCGTCCGAACGGGGTCCGAGTTCGAATCCCGGTGAAGCATGGATGTTTTGTTTGTCTTACGGCACTGGCTCTCTCCCTTCCCTGGAACCAGTGACCCAAAATTAGGGACGGGCGACTGACTTTTTCATTCTTATTTACTTCCTAATGTTTGTAGTCTACGATTTGTGCTAAATTCAGAATGGTTCTCCCACAACGTCGCTGAAAAATGGCGACAGTGTTAAGAATTTACGGATGAAATAACATCTACTCCGAGTTACTCGCGTTCGTTTTGAACATTCAAACAACCACAAGAAATTTCGAAAAACAAAGAATTTTTAACCACCCTCAATGTTCATTTTAGCGAAAATAAATTGATGTACCGCGATGTTATACCTTTATAAAAGCACGATGAAAATCTGTTGTCATCTTTACTAACAATACAATCGAAAATGCTTCAGAAAAGATATTTTTACAATGCCAGCGAAACAGCGCTAGAGCACCCTGAATAAAACACTATTTATCGTGTGGTATTCCTCAATGTTTAAAACGTGTATATGTAGCTTAGGAAACACTACATAAAGTTCGTTCTTCTTATTTGCTCACTTTAAGTGAAACCGCGCCACTCAAGTAAACGTCAAGAAAGAGTTACAGTTCGTCTTTTATTCAGCCGCACTTTACTAATGAAGAACCTCTTAATAATTACTCCAATAACACCAATAATCACTTAGTCGAATTAACGTGAATTAGTAAACATAATAGTAATTTGACGAGAATCTAGCACGAAATATATATGTACACCACAGATAGACAAACACTATCTGCATGAAAAATGCCCCTTACAGCTTTCACAACTACCGCTAAAGCACCACACTTTGTCTGCTATAGCTCCAGACATTATATCTCGTCCTTAGCTTGTCAAATATGTACATGTCATTCATTATGAGATCAAGACTGCTGCCAACATAACATTCAGTGAGTGAGAACATATAACGTTAAGGTTGAAACGTTAAAAGAGAACGAACTGAAAATTTACTTAGAGAAAGACAACTGAAATTGAAAGTTAAATTAGATCATATGTCATAATCGTTTAAATGACAAAAAAATAAAAATTTAGTTGCAAGCAAGGAGGCTAGAATAACACATCTGGAGATGCCCTCGTTAATGGAGCAGTACCACTTTGCATGAAGCCGATAACCGGGAGCGACGGCCGTCAAAGTGTGGGGAAGCTGATGGTTTTCAAGGCTATTGCAATGCATTTTGTATTGACTGAATCGCCTTCTTTCGCCGCAAATGTTTCCAATTTCGCATCGTAAATTGCTGCTGATGTGTGGTAAAATGCTGAATTTATAAAATTCTTAATGATTTTGAGGCTCCTTCCCATTTTTATTTTACATTGAAATGCACGAATGTTAGGGCGAATTCTAAACAAAACATAACGTTAAAATTTAAAACTTCACTCATGTAAGAACTATAATTAATTCCGGTTTGAAATTAACACGGTTTCTGCAACTAGAAACCACGCAATTCCCAAAATACACACAGTTGAAATACATAGGTATCATGCAAACAATGTCAAATTTCCACACCTTGCGGCTTCACGTTTAAGAGACCAGGGCATCTCCAGAAGTATTATTCTAACTTTCTTCGTTGTAAGGCATCATTTTACTGAATTAAAATGTTTTCTTGGTTTGTTATTCCCACATTCACGGCTGATTATTCGGCCAACGGAGCGGCTTACACATATTCCATACTACTGTTACCCCTACAATTCTAGAGCTATACTACATCTTCTGAGAACATAAACTAGTACTGCACCTAGAACACAAAATTTAGAATAGAAATGCCTTTAACTACTATTACCCAAGCGAACTCCTCAAAAAAGTTTGACAGCCTGGCTTGGCCGCCCCGGTGGCGCAGTGGTCTAAGCGATGGCCTCTGATCATTCGTCCGAAAGGGGTCCGGGTTCGAATCCCGGTGAGGCATGGATGTTGTGTTTGTCTTACGGCACTGGCTCTCTCCCTTCCCTGGAACCAGTGACCCTAAATTAGGGATGGGCGACTGCTTATAGCCCATTGAGTTGCTCACGGTGGTCGTTAAACCTCCAATAAAAAAAACCAAAAAAAAAACCAGCCTGACTTGCGAGTTGTTAGAGGCGCTATTCTCTGGCAAATCGTACGACTTGAGCCGAGGATGAAGCACGGGCAGTGCACCTGCGCTACTGCGCTAGACCTGTCCCACACCCAGAACTAGAGGATCCAAATCAGGAATGGAAGACTGCCCATAGCTCTAGATGCCCAAAGCGTTCATTAAACCCCAAAACCAAATAAACAAATACAAATAACTGAAACATTGCCCTTCCTCAGAATCACGCATCCAGATATTTCCATCTTATTGTATTGCCTATTTTAAGTCCGACCTCAATATTTTTCGAAACTTCTAAAATATTTCACATCAAGTAGTCAGCTATATAGGAGAATTTGGCGGTAAAACTCCTTTTACACTGGTGTGCAAAATTTAAGGACG
This sequence comes from Macrothele yani, assembly GCA_039090855.1. Taxonomy (NCBI): domain Eukaryota; kingdom Metazoa; phylum Arthropoda; class Arachnida; order Araneae; family Macrothelidae; genus Macrothele; species Macrothele yani. The sequence goes on from CM077015.1 coordinate 25,571,277, forward strand.
AAGTGGAAAAAGTAAGATAACGCAGAAAATAGCAGCAGAACCTAAACATAAATCAACTCAGGATCTTGTCTGGGAAGGGGAGCAACAGCACATGCGTAATGATAGAGAATGACGTGTGATTTGCGTGACGTGAGAACAAAATGCGCTCACACAGTCCAATAGCATCAGTTGAACGCAAGTCACAAGACCGTGTGCATAAGTGTTACACACTTTCGGTTGTGTTTGTTGTGTACTGGAGACGACGAAATGGCCCGTCGAGAACATCTTGACTGATTTTACTCTTGGTCAAATAAGTGGGAGACTCGAAGAGGGGCGAAGTGTGATGAGTGTGGTTTAAAAGTTCGGTATCGTCCATAGCGTCATATCGCGTGCGTGGTCGGCCTTCAGGATCACAGATGCAGCTGAGTGAAAGACCGGTGGTGGTCGTCCACCAAAACCCACTTCCAGAGACGACCACTAGCTATTCCTACAGGCTAGGAGGGATTAACGCCAGACAGAAAGTAACCTTGCGAAACAACTGAACATGAGCACAGAACGCACAGTATCGCGGTTTACAGTGGCCAGGTGACTACACAAAAGTGGACTGTTTGCTTAACGACCAGTACGCTGTTTTCCATTAAAAACTGCTCACCGGAGACTCCATTTACCGTGGTCCAGAGAACACTAGACATAGGGTACTATTGGCTGATAAGAGTAGACTTGGTTTCTCTAGTGTTTTCTGGACGTCGGCTAATCTGGCGTGAGGTAGGCATTCGGCATCGCCCCGAAAACATCAATGAAAGGGATAGATATGGCTGCCGAGGTGTTCTCGTATGGGAAGGCATTCTGGTCGATGGACGTACGGAGCTCCAGATACTGGAGGGAGGTACTGTAGACGGTGCGCGCAACTGCAATGAGGAAATCCTTCCCCGCGTTTGTCTGTTCCGATGTGCCATTGGCCCACAGTTCGTATTAATGGATGATAACGCCACACACCATCGTACGATGGCTGTTGATGAGCTATTGTAAAGTGAAGACATTCAGCTATTGGAAAGTGAAGACATTCAGCTATTGGAAAGTGAAGACATTCAGCTATTGGAAAGTGAAGACATTCAGCTATTGGAAAGTGAAGACATTGAGCGGATGGATTGGCTAGCACGTTCCTCCGACCTAAATTCCCTAGAACATGTATCGGATGCTCTGGGGAGACGCCTTGCGGCACGTCAACACACGCTGGAAACTGTCCAACAGCTGAGACGGCTCTGACGAAAAAATGGGCGATGTTACATCAAGAATTTATCAACAACCTAGTGCGAAGTATGAACAGATGGTGCAAACCATGCATCGACGTTAGGGGTGATCGTATCCTCTATTGATTACCCCTTTCCTTCGTATCGTCTTTGGCAAAAATGGATCTGTATCATGGCACCCAGTGCCATGTAGCCAATTCTGAATAAAGTTCCACTATAACCTTTAGTATCTGCAGTTATGTCGTTGTTGTTCCCCTCATCATTTCGGTAAGCAGGGTTCCTATGATTTGAATTTCACATGTCCAGGCCACTACTGTGCGACTCTAGAGGTCAAAACCTGGCTCGTCCTTAAGTTTTCCACTCCAATGTACAGTATATGCCAGCCATCCTTTGTCCTTGAAACAGGCAGGTTAACACAGAAATCTACATTTTAGCCATGTTATAAATAACACGAAAATTAACTGTTAAACTTTCCAAGCACTTTGCAGGCAACAAAGTTCGAATATCATTTCCAGAACGCCCACGCAAATTTTTAGCCATATGTAAAAACTCCTGAGGAAATTTGAAAATTGTGAAAGCTATTATTTTATTCCTTACTTATAATTTTGTATGCTTCTGTTTTCCGCAGGTAAAAGATCTTGCATTGGAGAATCCTTGGCCATGATGGAGATACTTCTTTTCATATTAGTTGTTGTACAGAATTTCGATCTTCATCCTGTTGCAAAGCAAGAAAATGTGACCGACGAATTTAGCATCTTTCTTAGAGCTACTCCAAGAGCTATGTAAAATTAACGAATCCCATTTCTCTGAACAGCCTTTTATGTAGCAATTGAACTATATATTCAGTAATAAAGCTCATAAATGCACTAGCAAAATACAGTAAAATTCGAATCAACGGATCCTAAACAAACTGGCAATAAATAAATAAATAAAAATCGAAACAAATTGGCGAGCAGTAAATGAAATGCAAACGCTTTTCGTTAAACATGCAATTTTTAATTGTACACTGTTTCTTGAGCATGTGTACAATTTCTTTACATTATCCCATTCTGATACTGCCGTACAAATGTAAGCCTTTTCTGCCGATGCACTTTCGTTAGCATAGGTGTAGTGACCAACCGTCTGCATCGGAGCCCCATACGCAGCAGGGTTCGTTGAAATGTCGTTTTAGACACACTTCCGGTCGCCCCCTAGTTCATTCGACCAGTGAGTTGTTCCACTGTAGCGTGTCGATCGGCCCTCATTCACCTTTGAAGCCGACGTTCACCTCTCACATCAATGGCACGTGGTCCTCCGCAGTTTCAAGTCGCTTATTCACAATGGTGCCAATTCTTCAATCACGATCCACTTTAACAACAGCAGCATGCGAACAGTTCACAAACTGCGCTGTTTCAGAAATATTGCCACCCTTGGCCCGAAAGCCGATAATCATCCCTTTTTGCAAATCTGATAAATCGCTCCTTTTATCAATGACTGCAACGATTGATATGTTTTCAGATTGCCTGCAGCACAACTTATATACCTTCCAAGCCAGCTCACTACACGTGCCTTCTTTCACTGGTCTACGCGCTGTTGACGTTAAAAGTAGGAGGTGTTCACAGTAATGTGACTCGACTGTGTATTTAACATAACACATGCGCCTCTGAATATGCTGTCATTTCTAAATTTTTCGTGCAACATATTTTGTTTCTTGAACATGTATACAATTTCTTTAAATGATTTCACATGATATGTTATGTTATATATTACCCTTGTTTTTAGTCTGCTTCTGTTTGCTATGTTATGCAAGGATATGGATTTCAACTTAATTAATTTTTAAAAATGCTCTGGATGCTTACGAAGTAAGTATGTCTGAATTTCGTCAAATTAGTAAAAGTCCTGTTTCTTAAAAAGATTTCAGACAAAAAGAAAATGAATAAAATTTCCAGTCACTTGAAATGGGAACTTTCATATTTAGCTTTTTTAATGTTTATTGTTTATATAATTATCTATTCCGCATCGTAGCTCTTGTCTGATTCACTAATTTATCTTTAAAATAATGAACAGAGACAGAATTTTGAAGAAGACAGTTTCTGGAACTGGTTTTTATTACGCATATAACCTAAGTTTCTGGGAGTCTGAAAGTATTTTTAACTAGTCTTCAGCGTCATGCTTGGAAAATAGAAGTGATCCTTAGAATTACCATAAACTATGCTACTGTACATATATATCAGTAAAAACTGGCTACTGTTCAAGTAAAAATATTTTAAATGAAAATTCTTCCTGATTTAATTGTTTGAAAAATTCACGTGATTTATCATTCTTCCCAGGAATCACATTTTTTTTACAGAGGGACTAACTAAACTTGACTAACTAAACTTGACGTAGCTTTAAAACTTGATGCAGTTTATATTTTTAATTCAGCAGGTGTAGTTGAACTTTTCGCACAAGCCCGACCTGTTTTCAAAGGCTTAAGAGCTTGCACAGATAACACTGTTCAACAATAAAATTTTTACAAGAATGGAAGTGGTTTTTCTTTATAGATTTTTGGGTGCTGAACACGAAAATAACAGTAAAAATCCTCCCTCAGCTACGGTTTCGGATCAATTTGATCATTTATATTTAGTATATATTACATATATTTCAATGGGATGTCCAAATACTAGGAATAAAATTTAACGAATTCAACTTCTTTATACGCGTTGCTGTTTTACCTGCAACGCGTATAAAGAAGTTAAGAATATTCCCTGTTTGATCTTCTCAGTACTTAGTCGTGGGAACTTTTGGCACAAGTATTGAAATGCAGATTCATTCTTGTTCACAGCCTTTACAAATGCCTTTATGAGCCCCAGTTTTATGTGCAATGGTGGCAGAACAAGTTTGCTAGCCTTCACCAAAGGTTCATATGCAACATTTTTTGTGCAAAGCAAACAAAGCTGTTCGTCGAGACCATTCATTCTGTTTGTAATGTATATCTCTTGCTCGGATATCCCACTCGCAGATATAGCAACAGTACTTTGTGTACTCTTCTTGCAAGATCGCAAAATCGCAATAACTTTGAAATTTGCACATATCAGTCATTCGGGTTTATTGTAGCTGATGATGCTTAGAACGCGTTTTAACATGGTATAACTTTCTTTAGCTAAGGCTGCATGTGCATATGCAACAGAGATAGAAGGCCTTTTGGTACTATTATATAGTAGTACAGCCTTAAGGCTTGTTTTGGATGCATCTATAAGGAGGCTCCACTCGTCTGATTTGTACAGAAAGTTTAGTTCCTGCACCACACCTTCAGCATTTTTGCAGAATGTTATTTCATCTTCAGTGCTAAAATAGCCTTCCAGTTGTTTCTGACGATCACGTAAAAGAGATACTCTTGCTGTATCGGCAAGAAGGTTCCACTGCTGCAATCGTGATGCTAACAGTTCAGCTTTACATTTTGGCAGCTCCAAATGCCTAATGAGATCACTAAGTTCACATTGTGTGATTCTGTGTGGTTCACTGGAGGAAGATGGTGGCACATATATAGGATACGCATCACTGGTGGATGAATGAGCTTGTATATCAACTGATTCTATAAGTTCATCATCATCGCTATCACTACTTGCCTGAATGTTAACTGGGGGATCAGGAAACGGCAGTCCCGCTCCATGGGCCACTGGGCAAATAACGGATGGTATTAAAGGGTATTCAATATTTATTTTCCTCTTCCTATTTATTCCTTCCTTCAAAGGAGGTATCACGCAGAAATAGCAATCGGTTGAGTGGTTTTTAGTTCACGCCAAATGGCGGGCTCAGCAAAGCGCATTGAGACTTTCTTCCCGTGCATCCAAGCATTCAGAGTTGATGAACATGTCGTACAGCTTACATGTGGAGCCCAAGATTTATCTTGGTCTCCCACACGACACCCAAAATACATGAAATATGCTTTTTTCTTTCACTGATGGATTCTATGGTCGCTTCCTGGAGCCACAAATCACGTCACCACAAATAAAACAAAAGTTACATGGATTGTTAATGCATTTGCGGGGCGTTATCTCTGTAGTGAAAGCCAACACTCGAACAGAAACACAATAAAACATGAATCAAATAAAGTTCACTTATTTAAATAAATTCACTAATCAACACTATAACAGAAACACGCAGTGCGATAAAACTGACGCAGTTTGATATATACGCTCCCGCGAACAAAAGAAACTGAATGGTTTCAGTTCCAATAGCTTCTTCGCTATGATCACGTGATTAACGTGGCGAAGACTCGTGATTCAACTCACCCGGACCACAATTTAACGTTTGCCGAGCTGATCTATGAGTGTCGCTATTATAACATTCCATTGATATATATATGTGGAACACAAATGGTCGATTTACTCGGAAATTTGAGCTGGGAGAGTATTTTAACTGTGATTTTCGTCTTGAGCGACCAAAAATCTATAAAGGACGGCTAACATCGTGTTTGTAAAAAAAAAAAAAGTAAAAATTTGTTGAACAATATGGCTCGTAGAGAAATCTGTTGAAACAACTTAAGGTTTGCAGTGTAGGTTTTACACTTGACGTGAGTGATTGTATTTCTCTGTTCTTTAATTAAAAGAATTTTCAGCACGCTAAAAAAAAAAAAATAAAGCGTAAAGCGAACGCACTCGGCTAGTTAAGCGAGAGATCAGGGGTTCGATCCCAGCGTTGTCGAAATACAATTTTTCGGTTGCTGTGTGCTAATTAAAGGAAAACGTGGAAAGAGCGATGACTTTGTCTATTTACATTGTCTCCACGTATCTGGAAAATTTCCACCATTTCTCTCGCCCTTTGGAGTTATTATCTATAATTAAATAGCTTGTGTAGTTAAGCCCCACCAGATGGAGCCGTCTCAGTTGCTGAGCCCATCCCTACAGATTTGTGAAGTCAGATGCTGGCAGATAAACACACATAGCGCCGTGGATCGTTGGCATCGTAGGGTAAGGCGAACGCACTCGGCTAGTTATCGAGAGATGTGGGATTCGATCCCAGCGGTGCCGTAATGCCATTTTTGGGTTGTTCTGTGTTAATTAAAGGAAAACGTGGAAAGAGCGATGACTTTGTCTATTCACATTGTCTCCATGTATTTGGAAGATTTTGACCATTTCAGCACGCTGTGGAACATCGAGGAAGCGAGGGAACATCAAGATTTTTTCCTTCGAACAGCTGTCATCTCCACATGGCGAAAAAAGATAAATAATCCACACAGATGAACTTCGCCTCCTGAATTGAAATAACACTCACATAAACTGCGTCGCAAAATCATTAACATTATCTTATGTGGATGATGCTGACATGTGCACGGCATTTGATTGTGAATTATGTTAATATGACTATCAATTTAAGTGAATAAAGATTATTGTAGCATTCGTTTAATGTCAAACTGCATTTATTCATTCTTGTAGCATCTATTGTTTTTTAAAGTGGATTTTATTTTCTGAAGCACATTATCCCGAAAAGAAACGTACGCGTACAATCAACACCATACGGGTTTCACGCGCTATCCGAAAGCAGAGCGGTCCTATGAAACCTTTCGTAATCGGAAATGGTGTAAAACGAAGAAGCAATTACCATTCATTTTTATGGGAAAATATTTTGAGCGTTCCCAGACCCAACATATAACCTACCAAATCATACCAAATACCACGTAAAACCTAAAATAACACTAATATATAGTAAAAGCACGAATAAGCCGCCCCGATGGCGTAGTGGTCTAAGCGATGGCCTCTGATCATTCGTCCGAACGGGGTCCGGGTTCGAATCCCGGTGAGGCATGGATGTTGTGTTTGTCTTACGGCACTGGCTGTCTCCCTTCCCTGGAACCAGTGACCCTAAATTAGGGACGGGCGACTGCTTATAGCCCATTGAGCTGCCCACGGTGGTCGTTAAACCTCCAATAAAAAAAATAAAAAAAAGCACGAATAATATGATAAATACCCAGCATATTGATAAAAACACATTTTATCCATTATTGGATGCCGACTGAAAGAGACCATTTTGCTGCTAACAGAACTAGTAGCAACTTCGACAGCTTTTATGATTCTTTCTCTCTGCGTGTAAATAGTACGAATGGTGGACGCTGGCAAGTTCAACTCATGCACAGCGTCTTTATTTCTTTTTTTTTTTTTTTTTTGATTGGAGGTTTAACGACCACCGTGAGCAACTCAATGGGCTATAAGCAGTCGCCCGTCCCTAATTTAGGGTCACTGGTTCCAGGGAAGGGAGAGAGCCAGTGCCGTAAGATAAACACAACATCCATGCCTCACCGGGATTCGAACCCGGACCCCTTTCGGACGAATGATCAGAGGCCATCGCTTAAACCACTGCGCCACCGGGGCGGCCGTCTTTATTTCTTTCACTACGATCGAAACGCTTAATTACGTCCAGTTTTACGCTAAATGTAAAACCTTAAAAACTCATTTAGGCTTTCCTGATGCCTTTGGACACATCTTACTAACAGATGCACAAAATAAATCGAGATAAAGCACAGATGCACAAAATAAATCGAGATAAAACACAGACACAGTTCAAACCTATGGCGGCTTCATGCTGAAAGGCTGTAGTTACCGGGGAAGGAGTTTGGCAGAGCCACTCTCGCTGCTCGGTGTGCGCCTGACTTTGTAACGGCTCACTACAAAGTAAACGCTGAACGCTATTTCCGCCTTTTTTCGTAAAAGCGAAAATCCTCTTCGGATTTTTTTCCAGTTAGAGAAAACAGGACTAATGGAGGTCTTTCGTAAAAGCGAAGTTGCGTAAAGTGAACTTTTGGAAAGCGGCGGATACCTGTATATATCACAGCAAAATTTCCAGAAGTATGGCTCGTAGAGAAATTTAGGTGAGCAGCGGAAAGGTACGAGGCAAAAAGAAATTTAAAAATATTGGAAATTTCATTGCCATGCCTTTCTTCGGTGAATAAAAGAAAAAGGAAGAATAAAAATGCTGTCCCTGTTTAGAAAGTTTAACTTTCCCCCAGGATGCCCTGTACGAAAAATAAAGTAGCCCCGCTGTTTCAATATAATCGATAATCGCGTACAAGTTAAGAAAAATCAACGATGAGTGCGCACAGTATAGCTCCTTCCTACTGTTCTCCACTTTGTTCCCAAAGAGGTTAAAATACGATACAGTACATTCCAGTTAATTGGGTCATCGGTTAATGGGAGGACCGTGTGACGTGCCTGCCCAGCAGCACCCACACGACATAAAGGCAGATAGCAGCAATAATGAACGTCCGCGTAGCTCAATTGGTAGAGTGACTTATTCCGGAATGAGGGGACCCAGGTTCGAGCCCCAGCGTGGACAAAAATGACGGAGAAATTTACTTCGTTATAACCGTTTATTTGAGTTCGTCGGTGACGAATATCGAATCCTCGCTTCTGAATCAGTTGTTCTATCCCACTGAACGACGAGGTCCGTCCCAAAAGTAATGAGAACGATTACAAAACAAATGCGTTTAATCAAAATACGTACCATTAGGCCCGATCACCTTCGAAGTAAATACCGTGGGACTGAACCCACTTATTCTAGCGACGCTGCCATTCGTCGCAGCAATGCTGGAAGTCTTCATGTGAGAGGCTCTGCAGAGCCATCGTCGCGGCTGACTGAAGATTTGCAACAGTACCAAAATGGTGTCCATTCAGGTGTGTTTTGATTTTCGGGAACAAAAAAAGTCCCATGGTGCCAAGTCAAGGCTGTAGGGGGGAAGGGTGAGGAAGGGCAGAAATGTTTTCCGCGCCAGAAACTCCTTTACGGCCAATGTTGTGCGACTCGGCGCATTGTCATGTTGAAGGATTCACGTTTCCGCAATGTCACGACGCACTCGCAAAACTCTTTTCCTCAAACGCTCCAGGACCTGTAGGTAAAAGGTCTTGTTGACTGTTTGTCCTGATGGTACAAATTCTTTGTGCACCACTCCTTGACAGTAAAAAAAAAACGATGAACATTCATTTCACTTTCGATTTGCTCGTGCGAGGTTTCTTCGGTCGAGGTGAAGAGGGAGGTCGCCATTCTGAACTCTGCCTTTTTGTTTCAGGATCGTACTCAAACATCCATGTTTCATCCCCAGTAATCACTCTACGCAAAAAGTCGGGCTCAGTTGTCACACGACCCAACAGTTCTTGAGAAATGAACAGACGATTTGCCTTCTGTTCATCGGACAAGTTTTTGGGACGAGTTTTGCGCAAATCTTCCCCGTGTTGAGATTTTCCGTAATAATTCGATGAACCACCATTTTTGGTACTCCGACCTCATCTGCGATTAGTCGGACATTTAAACGTCGGTCCTGTTCCAGAGCAGCCTTGATAACGGCCACATTGTCATCGGGTTTTGACGCTGAAGGTCGCCCTGAGCGCTGCTCATCCTCAACGGCTTCCCTTCTATCCTTGAAGGCCTTGTGCCATCTGAAAACGTGGGCTGATGACAAAGCTGCATCCCCATATGCTGTCTTCAGCATCTCTAAAGTTTCTGCGGCTGTCTTTCCTAGTTTTATGCAAAATTTGATTGCGTAACGCTGCTCGACGCTCCTTTGCATTTCCGTCCGTAACGAGTGTGAAAAACAAGGGTGCACTTTTTTAACGTTCCGACGCTTTGAAAGGCTCGCCCTCAACTGAGGTTGATCCAGCCGTTTACCTAAGATGCCCAAGTAACAACCTGCTGCCTTCCGCGGTTTTCGTGGCAAGCGTCAACGAATCATTCCCACTACTTTTGGGACGGACTACATACACCGACGGAATGTGTCGCTGCAGATTTGTCGTCTTGACACGTGTTTCACCTCTGTAGTACGTCACATCATCTTTTATTTTATTTTAATTTTGAAGCGAAGAAGCAGTTTTAATTAATTTCAGACGATATGTGGAAAAAACATCACACATTTTTCGAAGAACCCAACGGCCATTAGATCCATTTTCCACAATCGGGCGCCAATGTAGGATATTGAATGCCTCTGCTCCGGAGCCAGATTGCTTTACCAATTAAGCTATACCGATCGAATTCATCGCTATAACTTTATCCTCTCGAGACGTGCTTCACCTCTGTAGTACGTCACAGGCCAAAGTGTTCTAGCTCCGATGCGTCCCAATTAAACGGAATCTACTTATCTGGAGATGCCCATCCATGGAGCAGGTCTACTTTGTTTGAAGCCTATATCCGCGAGCGGCGGCCATTAAATTGTGGGAAAGCTGGTGGTGCCGCCCCGGTGGCGCAGTGGTCTAAGGCGCTGGCCTCTGATCATTCGTCCGTAAGGGGTCTGGGTTCGAATCCCGGTCAGGCATGGATGTTGTGTTTGTCTTACGGCACTGGCTCTCTCCCTTCCCTGGAACCAGTGACCCTAAATTAGGGACGGGCGACTGCTTATAGCCCATTGAGTTGCTCACGGTGGTCGTTAAACCTCCAATCAAAAAAAAAAAAAAAAAAAGCTGTTGGTTTTCAAGGCTATCGCAATGCATTTTGTGTTGGCCGAATCGCATTCTTTCGTCGCTAATGTTCCAAATTTTTCTTTTTCTTTTTTAATGGAGGTTTAATGACCACCGTGAGCAACTCAGAGGGCTATAAGCAGTCGCCCGTCCCTAATTTAAGGCCACTGGTTCCAGGGAAGGGAGAGATCCAGCGCCGTAGTACAAACACAACGTCCATGCCTGACTAAGATTCGAACCCGGACCCACCTCGGACGAACGATCAGAAGCCACTGCGCCACCGGGGTGGCCCTAATTTTTCATCGTAACTTCTTGCAGATGTGTGAGAAAATATACTGGATTTATAAAATTGCTTATTTTTAGGCTCTTCCCTATTTCTATTTTAAATCGAAATACATAAAACGTTAGTGAAACGTTCAAAGCAAAATTATAAATTGAACACTTCATTCGTCTGTGAAGTGTAACTCTGTCCGGCTTGCGATTAACACGCTTTCTGCAATCGAAAACCCCGCATTTTAAAACCCCAGTTGTACTACTATAAAAATGTCACACAGATAAAACCGCATAAAACTTCGTAGGATATCATATGAACTACATCAAAACTCACACACTTTCTGGCTTCACGGTAAAGAGACCCAGGGCATCTCTAGAAGTCTTATTCTTATACACACCTCCTTGTTTGTTCTGTGACATACTACAGAGCTGAAAACATGAGTCAAGGCGACAAATCTGCAGCGAGAAATTCTGTCCGCGTAGCTCAGTTGGAAGAGCGAATTACTACGCAGTGAGGAGACACGGATCTGATGTCCGTAGCTGACAAACTTGTATTTTCACATTGACGCCCGATTGGGGAAAATAAATCCACTGGTCGTTGGGTTCTTCAAAAAATGTGTGACGTTTGTTCCACGCATTGTTTGGAATTAATGGAAAATTCCTACTTCGCTTCAAAGACAAAAAATTTAAGAGGGAGATGACGTGACGTACTACAGAGATGAAAACATTTGTCAAGACGGCAAATCTGCAGCGAGACATTCTGTCCGCATAACTCAGTTGGGAGAGCGACTTACTCCGGAGTGAGGGGACATGGACAAACTTTTGACATTGTCAGGTCTATGTTCGGCATGTTTCGGCGTTGTTCGGTAGGGTTCGAGAACATTCTGGAGCTCTCGTATTCTTTGCTAACTTTTGACGGGCAAAGAAAGAGGGCGATCACGCTGCGGAGAGTGAATCAGTGTTAACCGGGTGAAGTCGGTGTTCGGAAGTGAAGCATAAAGCCAGTGAGGAGACAGTTATTTTGGAATTTGGTGTAATTTTGTGTAATAGTGACATAGATTTGAGGCCTGAAACTGGAAGTTTAGGGAAAAGGAAAGTTCCAGAGTCAAATGAAGAGAATGAGTACAGTCATATATTCAAACTATAATGTTCCTACCTCAGAGATGTCGCCCATATCAAGAGGGCAAAGAAGTTACAGCGACAAACTCTGTCAGTGTAGCTTAGTTGGGAAAGCATTCGTCTTCGGAGCAGAAGAATGCGAGTTCGATTCTCCCCACCGGCAAATAGGGATTTACGTTATATTGGTGCCCGAGCGCAAACGAATCTCGTGGCCGTTGGGTATTAAGAAATATATGCGATGTTCTTTGCACACACCATATGGAATTAATGAGAATTCCTTCTTCTACAGTGGCCTCCTTTAAGCGAGGTTCGCCGGCTGACCCGGAAACTTACGATTCCGTCCCAACCATATCTCAAGAGGGGATATATGTGACATACCTACCTCAGAGGTGAGGCACATCTCAAGACGGCAAGGTTGCAGTGACAAATTCCGTCGGTGTTGCTTAATGGAGAAAACATTCGGCTCCGGAGTAAAAGGATGCGGTTTCGATTTTTGCCACCGGAAAATTGGGTTTTGCGTTATAAAACATGTGCGTCGTAAAGCTACTGATGGTTATTTCGCAAAAGCAGATGTCAGGTCAGAATCAAAACCCAAATCCAAGTATAAAGGGTCCGAAAATTTGAGAGTTCATCTCGAAAATACGTTCTCTTTTGAGGGCAGTGAAGATAATCCTTTGCCTATCAGTGAGATTTGCCTCAAAATTCCGGCCACTGAAAGTATGAAACTGGATGGTGGCGGATGAGGTTTCTGGGGGTCCAGAGTGTAGTTGTCCACAGCCCCACAGCTGCCAACAATCCGCTTTTCGTCCTACTTCTCCCTAAACTGGCGTCTAGGAACTAACTCACCCGTAGTAGAAGAGTCCAGGCTTTTAACGGCTTATGGTTAAGTACGACTGGGTGGGCCTGAGGATAGTGTGGTAAAGTCAGTGGGGTATTTTTGGGACACAGGAAAGTCAAAGTACACAGCGAGCGCATGTCTGATCTATCAATAGAATATATCTGCTGCATCCTCCACGGCTTGTGGACCTCCGGTACTCCCTTTCTGGGCTCGGTGATAGGCAAGGAATTCGGCGAATGAATCTTTTGTCTCTCTTCTTGTATCCATATGGCCTGGTTTTCTGAAGTAAAAATACAGAATTCTGAAGAGCTTAGCTTTACCAGTAAGAAAATCTCCGCAGAAATATATTTGACAGCTCGATACCTTATTATTCATGCAAAGGGTAATAAAACGAAACTCAGCGTGAAGTTTCCATTTTGGATCAACAATGCTTTGAAGGTATACGTTGGTGTCCCAAAGATCGTGAAAATGTTTCAGTCGGCAGATTTTTTGTTTGAAACATGGTGTCCCAGGCACATTGATTTAATCCTTAACGTCTCTTTCTTGATTAGAGTACTAGTTGAAATAAAACCACACCACTACCGCAATTCTTCTCGCAGTGTGTTATCTGAGCGTAGACATTACTGAGGATGAAATTCCCCATCACTTGAGATCTGAAGGTGTTATCGAAGTTCCCCGCATCGAATTTTGGCGTAATGAGGAGCTCATCAATTCTCGAAACAACACTGTGACGTACGTTCAATAGCCCTATTCTTCCATCATTCATCAAGGCCGACTACTTGAACTGCGTGTGTGCGTGAGAGAGAGAGAGAGAGAGAGAGAGAGAGAGAGAGAGAGAGAGAGAGAGAGAGAGAAGTGTATCCATATACATGTATATCAAATTCCTTCAGATAATTTAACTGCCAGCTGCTTGGACATTTCCGACAGTTTTGGCGCCGCGCTCCTGCTTGTAGACGCTATAGAGATTTATTACCACTGACTGTTCACGCATTCTAGAACAGTGCGCCAACTTCAAGAGGAACCATGCGACAAGCTCAAATGAGTGAAAGGAGGAGAATGGAATGTAGGGAGTTAAAATTCTGGAGAGCCCTGTAACAAAAGAATTTCGATCAAATCAAACAATTAAAAGCCGAGGTATGAAGGGAAGCCTAGTATAACTTGACGCCCACTACCGAGAAAACTGTGTGTTATCTTAATATGTCACCAGGCTCAAAATGTCCTTCATAGTCAATGTGTCCGGCGAAGAAAGAAATTTCTTGAGTCGTAATTCTAGAACTGGAGATACTCTTGCAAATAACACTGACGTACCCTGAAGGCAGAACTGTGTATTACGAAAAAGAAGAAATTATGCTCAAAATATTCTTCATAGTTGGAGCTCTGCGATGCAAAAAAATAAAAATAAAAATCAAATTCGACATTTTGGAGCGATGGTAAGATAACATTTTATGCATATGCTTCGCCCCCTATCGAAAAGACTTTTTACAATTGGATTTTTGATATCGGAGTAGAGTTGTTAATATGAACACACCTTTGCGCCATGTAGCGTTAGAACCGTGCCTTATAAAACTAATCAAAGAAATGTGGCAAGCGTTTCCGCAGTGAGTGGTATCCGGTGTATAAAGAATTTTTTAAAGCAGACTTGTAAAAAGAAGAAATGTTGAATATATATATGAACACTGCTGGCACAAAACAACAGATACAAAGATGAAACGATTGAGCTTACAGGCCCGTGCGACTTGCGGAACACGCAGACAACAATAGTTCGTGTGGCCCCCATGGCTGGCAATGTCGGTCCAGGCTGCTTCCACACGTCGCCACAGTTCATTAGGCGTGGCCGCGGGTGGTGCTTGCCGGGCCACTCGGTTGCCGATCAGCGACCATATGTGTTCGATGGGCGACATATCGGGAGAACAGGCGGGCCACGGCAGCAGTGACACCTGGTGGGCCGTGAAGAATTGTTGCACGATGCGTGCCACGTGCGGGTGCGCATTGTCCTGTTAAAACGTGGCCGCTGGCAGGTCCTGCAGGTAAGGGAGAACTACAGGCTACAAAACGTTGGAGATGTAGCGGTGGCTGTTAAGTGTACCGGCGATGCGTACCAGAGGGGTTCGGGTGTCATATCCAATTGCGCCCCAAACCATAACTCCAGGCGATGCGTACCAGAGGGGTTCGGGTGTCATATCCAATTGCGCCCCAAACCATAAAGCCAGGCGACGGACCGGTATGGCGATGCATAATACAGGTGTCATACAGTCTCTCACCGCGGTGCCACCACACGCGTATCCGACCGTCGTGGAGTTGCAGGCAGAAGCGGGATTCTTCGGAGAAGACAATGTCGTGCCATTCCGTAGTCCAGGTGCGGCGTTCAACCGCCCACTGCCGCCGCACTCGCCGGTGGTGTGACATCAATGATAATCGGAGCAATCGGCGCCGTGCGACAAGTCCCCGCTCCTGCAGACGACGTCAAACGGTACCTGCTGACACAGGTTGTTGCGCAACACACCCTAATTCCTGCGCTAACGTTCGTGATGTGGCGGTGCGAGCCGTCAATGCGCGCCGCAAAACATGCCGGTCCTCTCGTTCGGTGGCGTGCCGCGGCTGCGGCAATCGCTCACGTCGGTCCGTCCGTCCCTTCTACACCCACTGAATCTATATTCGCCTCACTGTGGCTGGATGTTGTCCCACACGAGCGCCGATGTCTCGGTACGACAAACCGCTGTCGCGATAAGCCACTATTCGTCCTCTGTCGAACTCCGAAACGTGCTGAAATGACTGCCGTATTTTGCTACGAGGCATCTGGAAGCTTCCCACGCACAGGTCCGGCAGCACAACACACTTCCACTACTTACACCCCGCCTTCTGTGCATCCTTCTTATAGTGTTTATCGGTGGCGTGTCGGGCTCACATGATTTGCATATGCCCTGCAATGCTAATCGTTTAATGTCCTCTCGCGGGCGACGCATGCTGCAAATTTCAGGCCAATCGGATGCTTCCTTCTTGGTGTTGCATTTTGGGTGGCCAGCAGTGTATATATATATTGTTTATAAAAGAAAATAAAAACAAATAAAAAAGAAAACTAGTTATTCATTACTAGGATAGCTATACTAAAAATAGTAAAACCAACATTAAAATTAATAAGATTCTGATTAATCTATAGAAGCTCACTAAGGTGATTTAATACATGCAAAGATTATTAAATAAACTGCTCGTGTATTTTATAATATTTCTCATGTATTCTGGAGAGTTAATTCTGCTCATTCTGATCATACAGATCCACAGTCTTAATTTTATATATTTTTTCTCTGGTTAAAATCTCCGCGCGTTGGTTTCTTGCTGTATGAGGAGGCCATCAGCCCCACCCTCACTGCCCCCCAGCGTCTAGGGAGTGGCGGAAGGGGTCAGCCATGTTCTCCTCTTGTAAGGAGAAAAGTTTTTGTCACACAAGAGGTAAGCTCTCTTCCTTGTTTTGGGTTCTAGGTTTTATAAGTTCAATGTTTGTACTTTATGTACCTTTTCTCTGTCGTTTTTTAGCTTTTCAGCTTTTAAGCATTGGTTTGTCTGTTAACATTTATGCGGGTTTTAACTCTTACTTTTCTTTGTAACTTTGAGCGTCTTTTGGGGTACCTAGGAACAGAGGAAGGCTAAGCTTGTTCCTTTTCTATGCGCTGTCTATACGCTGTTTTTTCAAAGTAGTTAAGTTCTTAATAACTAATTAATTATGCACTTAAAGCACTGCTGAAATACTTTGTACATATTGCAACTAACTGTTTAAGGTATATAACTTTCACAAAGTTTTCTTTAGTTAATTATTATCTTTAACTTATTCTCGTTTTCGTGCTGTCATAAGTTGTAGAGTAGGGGTTTTAGACTCAAGTTTTCTTTCAAAAATCTGTTCGTTATAAATTAACATTTCCTTTTTTAATTGCAATGTAAAATTTGGATTTCTTTTGCATTGTTTTTCAGGTTTAAATTCTCTCTCAAACGAACTTGGAATTTCGTTATAGCTGAAAATCATTTCTATTTATTATGTCACTCTCTCAGCTTGAGTTCTCTTTAATCTTCTTCTCTCTGTTTAATAGTAACAGATGAAGAGCATGGGTCGGGCCATGAAGGTTAATGGATGCAAGCGAAATTGTTAACTAGTGCTAGGTCATGCTACTCTACGGAGGACATGACTTATATATATATTTTTTAAACTATTTTAGGTGGGAATGTTACTTGCATCTATGGCCTTGCAGAAACCCATTTCCAACTAGGTCTTTGTGGAAGTGAGAAAATGCAGAGTTTTTGCTGGTCCTTGATAAAGCCAAGGCTCAGTATTATCGACACCTTCTACATTCAGTTGTTTTATTTTATTTTTTTATCTTTTCTCCTTTTACTCACACAGGTAGATACATAACCTTTTCTATGTTGTATTAGGTGTGAGTCAAAATTATATATGTATTTTTTTGCTTAGGTATCTTCTTTATAGAATGTGAATTCTGAATTTTCAAAACTGCTGCGTTGCGCGTTTTGATTTTCAGGTTATTTTGCACCCTTCGTTTTAAATTCTAAAATTTTTTCCTTAGTCTTCAGTTTTGCTCTTAAGTATATATATATATATATATATATATATATATATATATAACTAGATGGCTTTAATTGCAAACGGATCTATACTTTTTATTGCAGACATATCTATACTTTTATCTATATATTTTAAATTGCAGACGTGTCTATACCTTTTAATGCGATATACAGCATATACGCTGAAGTGCCAGAAAAATTGGTACCGCAGTCTTATACTTGGTAGGTCCCCCATGGGAGCGTAGGACTGCAGAAATATGACGGGGCATGGACTTCATTAGCTTCTGGAAATATGCTGTGGGCAATGCACACCATACTTCCTGCAGAGCGTTCCACAATTCAGGTGTATTCCGAGGTCTCGCATTCATGTGTTCGATAGCGCGTTGCATGGCATTCCAAATGTGTTCTATCACGTTCAGATCTGGGGACTTGGGTGGGAATGGCAACACCCCAAACTCAGATGAATGCTCCTCTAACCATAATGTAGCGTTCTAACACTTGTGTGGAGGTGCATTGTCCGTTGGAACAGGCCCAACCCATCAGCATGAATGCAGGACATGAATGGGTGTACCTCGTCAGAAAGGATGCGCACATAGCGTTGGCCGGTCACAGACGTTTGTAGACGTACCAGGAGTCCCAGTGAAGTCCAGCTAAACACACCCCATACCATTACGGATCCCCCACCAGCCGGTACAGTTCCGTGTTGACAGGCGGGATCCATGGCTTCATGGGGTTTGCGCCACACACGGATCCTTCCATCTGCCCGATATAGTTGGAAACGCGACTCGTCAGACCAGTCTACTTGTTTCCAGTCATCAAGTGTCCAGTGGTGGTGTTGCCGTGCCCCAGCGAGGCGGATAGTTCTGTGTCGTGCACCCATCAAAGGGACTCGAGTTGGGCGTCGGCTCCCAAAGTCCATATCGTGCAGGGTACGTTGCGTAGTCCTGACGCTGATGATTGTTGAGGCTCCAGCATTGAATTCCAATTATACCTGCGATAGTGTTGCACGCCTATCTCGTGAAACGATTCCTGACAGCCGACGATGGTCACGTTCACCCAATGTCTTTTTACGGCCACACTGGTATCGTAATCTGGAGGTTTTGCCGGAATTCTTGTAGTCACTGTACACATTTGCAATGGTCGTCTGTGAAAATCCGAACTTCGTTTTTACCTCCGAAATACCATGGCCCATCTCACGAGCGCCAACTATGACACCGCGTTGAAAATCGCTTAAATCGTTATTACTTGTCATTCTCATGCCGAAAACAGCTCTGACAGCTGGCAAGGATGTCTATCGCTTTATATACGCACTGGCTGACGCAACCGAGTATGCGCATAGGTGACGTTGCTATGTATTTTGCATAAGCTCGTCTGTACCAGTTTTTCTGGCACTTCAGTGTATATGTATATATACAGGGTGCATAGTAAAGTCCCTTTAGCCTGGAATAACTTGCGAACGAAGAGAGGTACAGTTATGCAAGTGAGATAACGGTATAGTAAAGTGACTACGCCCAATCGAAAGCAACCAATAGCAGCGCCCCTAGTTGCGAAATGCGGAAGTTAGCCATTGCAAATCGAAAACGAAAAGAGATAGAGCAAAATGTCCAATTACAAAGTTGTAGAGACTCAATTAATTAATACAACACGATATTGTTTCACACAGATAAGATAAATTGTCTCCTGAATACCCTAAAATGTCCGAAATCGATGCGCGACCTTTTGTGTGAACGTTTGAAGGGAACAGGCATAGGTATGAGCAAATTCACAAAATTTATTGCATAAATGCGTACTTATGTCAATACAGTTTGATGACGTCAGACAAAACAAAAACAAAAAAAGGCAAATGCGGACAGTGATAAAACGTTAATGTCGAATATGTTCGAAGAGTTCAGCATTGCCCACGATACACATTTGTATTCGTGAAAGTAACTCTGCATGCACATTCCTCAGCAAGGAAGGTGCCGCACTATTGCACGCATCTGAAACACGACGACGCAGATCCAGCAGACTTGTACTCGCTGCTGCATACACCTGATTTTTTACGTAACCCCAGAAATCCAAGCTCGCCATTCTCACACAGCGTACGTAGACCTAAATGTCTGATCAGGGTACATCCTGCTACTGGTTTTCGTGTCGTAGTTACGGTACAACGTCACAATTTGTGTTTGCATACGGCTACATTTGCGAAATGTGAATATGCAGATTCGAATAGTCGCGCATCGATTTCAGACATTTTAGGGTATTCATACGACAATTTATCTTATCTGTGTGAAACAAATATCGTGTTGTATTAATTAATTGATACTCTACAACTTTGTAATTGGAAATTTTGCTCTATCTCTTTGAGTTTTCGATTTGGAATAGCTAACTTCCGCATTTCGCCACTAGGGGCGCTGCTATTGGTTGCATTCGATCGGGCGTAGCCACTTTACTATACCGTTATCTCACTTGCATAACTGTACCTCTCTTCGTTCGCAAGTTATTCCAGGTTAAAGGGACTTTCCCTATGCACAATGTACATCGCATTTTTAAAAGTATAGATACGTCCGCAATTATACGACAAACAGAAATAACTAACTAATAACGAGGAACAGTACACCAATTACGTAGAAAATAGTAAAACTAAACTAGTGATCCGATTTATTGGCGTAGGAATGTATAAATAAGCGTTTCCAAGCTTTCGCACATCAACTAGATGGCTTTTTCAAGGACGTTAGACAGAAACTGTCTAACTGTTTATCTTCCTTGAAAAAACCATCTAGTTGATGTGCGAAAGCTTGGAAACGCTTATTTATACATTCCTACGCCAATAAATCGGATCACTGACATAGTTTTACTATTTTCTACAGAAATAACTACTTACGCCACTTACTGGAAAAACAATGTTTGGTGACTAATTAGAAATTTCACCCAAAATATTTTTCACCATGAACGCAATCCGATGCAAAACATTTTAAAACGGACATCCAGAAACAGAGAAATTGGGATAAACACACTACATTAAAGTGGGGAAACAATGGGTTTTAGCACGGTTTTTTTTTCAAAGAAAAAGTACGTATCACTTTGTCCGTCCGTCCGTCTGTGGACACCATATGTCTACAACTGTTTATCCAATTTGAAAAATTCTTCTTGTATTGGAAAGTTTGAAATGTGAGAACCATGATTCTTGCTTTCTGGTTTTTCCTGATACATAACTTCGCAATTAGAAGGCGTAAATGCAGATGATATCGAATTCAAAATACATTTTATTCCATACATTTGCTTCTAAATATCCGTTTAAAAAATCCTTTCTTCTTTCCGATGCCATTTATAACGAAAACTATTTTGGGTACAGTTTCTTTTTCAACAAATGCATAAATTTTCCGCTAGGGACGTAAAGGTAAATTGCTATTCCCCCGATATCTCTGCTTCTAAAAGTCTTATTTGAAATTTTTTTTCTGTAAATTCTTTCAGCTTCCGGTGAGAAATTTTCATCATATAATTTCTAATTTTTGGTAGAGCATGATTTAGCCACCAGGGGCATAAGTGTTTATTTCTATTATATTTTTGATGTGTTTTCCGCACAATCTGAGCTTCTGAAATTCGATTGAAAAAAAATATTTCGTGGACTGATACCGCTTACGTCGTAAAACCTTTTGAGAATACTTTCAGCTAAAAATAGTATATAGTTTTTCCGCCAGGGAGCGTATATGTACATCTTTTTTTTGTCGATATCTCTGCTTCTAAGAGTCCTATTTGAAAACTTCTTTCTTTATCGGAGAGCGTTTCCAGTGAGAAATGTTTCTCATATATTTCAAATTTTTCTTAATGTACAAATGTGTCACCAGAGGACGCAAGTTCACGTTTTCGTTTACAACAGTTTGCATATAATATCTGCGTGACTAAAACTCGATTGGAAAAACTATTTTTCCATCAGATACTACTATACTCCAAGTCACCCTAAAAGTGTAATGTTGTTAAAAGCTGGGGAGCCTTATCACGACTAGTCGTACACCGCAAGAACGGTATCCATCCGCGTTAATCTGCTCTCCTACTGTTTCCTTTCTGATCCACCCATACAAAAAAATAAATGGGGGTCTGGTGGAGGCTGAATTACTTCCCCTACTGCCTGTTTAAATAACCTACCCTTCGAGTTTTCCCGATTGCCAATTTATTGTCTCTGTGTGTGAATGTTGGGAGAATTCATCTCCCCTCCGAGTTGTATCCCAAATGGACAGAAATAGCAGAAAGTGCAAAGCTCTTGATAAATCAACTTCTCAAATCAAATTTATTTCTAATAGCGCTCGAACTTCAGGAATTTTTTTATATAGCATTTTGTCTGATAAACTGCTGAGCAAACAAAAATGGATTCTAAGCAATAATTTTACTGTTTTTTGCTCTAAACTTTAGGGACTACATTTCGTAGCGGAGGTATCTGTTTCGCACCCTACATAATGGCACACCCTCAAGTTGACTCAGAGTATAACTATATGAAAACATTTTGTGCATACTTCCTTCCCAAAATAATGCGCAATTCTGCCGTTAAGGGAGCAAATGTTTAATCTGTTTTTCTCGATATTTCTGCTTCTAAATATTCGATTTAAAAAATTCTTTTAGCACTGATACCATTTAAATCGTGGAACACTTTAGGTTTGTACTTGAGGAGTTTTCGTAGTTCACAGCTCTCCTGCTAGGTGGTGTTTGTGTACTTCTGTTGGTAGCTGTATCTCGGTTTTGAAAAACTCTATATAGCAATTTCTTTTCTTACTGTACGCCATTAGCAACAATAAAGATGGGGAACATTGTCCTCTTTAAATAATGCACAGCTTTCCCGCTATTAAAACCCTTTTCTCGCTATGTCTGCTTCCAAGAGAGGTATTTGAAAAGTTCTTTTTCCTTGACATAGGTTTTGCCACGAAGACTACTTTTCGAATATTTTCAACTTTGCCATCATGCAAGACTCTTCGCCGACCGATGGCGCAGTGGTGTAAGCGGTAGCTTCTGACCATTCGTCCGAGATGGCTCCTGGTTTGAATCCCGCTGAGGCATGGATGATGTGTTTGTCTTACGGCACTGGCTCTTCTCCGCAGTCAGTGGCCTTAAATTAGGGACGGGCAACTGCCTATAGCCCATGGGCCGCGGGTGGCCTAGTGGGCAACGTTCGTGACAGCCACGGAAAGGACCTCAGGTTCGATCCTAGGCAGGTGCGAACGCTCGATCCACTAAATATCCGCCGTGTTTCGGATGGGCACGTTAAGCCGTCGGACCCCGGGTACTGGCCCCCGGTAATAAATAAGGGCGTCTTCCTCCCCCTTTCTACCTCGCTTCCGTGTCACTTTCCTATCGGGCACTCTAGCCCAAATCTCTTAGCTTCCTATTTCTAAGGGTTGTTTAAGACCTGGGGTCAGACACTCCCTTCCTAAAATCCTCTACATATGATCATGCTTATAGCCCATTAAGTTGCTCACTGTGGTCGTTAAACCTCCAATTAAAAAAATTCTTCCGCTATATGGCGTAGACTTATATCATGTTTCCTTTCATTTCTGTTCTTTTAGCTGTTGGATTTGAAAACTCTGTCTCTGATATGTTCCTTACGCTATGCGAAACTTTTTTTCTCGTACTCTTTAGCCGTTAGTGAACGGCTGTTACTCTTTTTTTATTGTAGGTTTAACGACCACCGTGAGCTACTCAATGGGCTATAAGCAGTCACTCGTCCCTAATTCAGGGTCACGGGTTCCAGGGAAGAGAGAGAGCCATTGCCGTAAGACTAACACAACATCCATGCCTCACCGGGATTCGAACCCAGACCCCTTTCGGAGGAATGATCAGAAGCCATTGCTTAGCCCACTGTTCCTTATCTCTGGATGTTTTATCGATTGTAGAAATCCGGTTTTTTTTTCTTCTTACTGGTTCCATAATAACTTCGAAAATTTTCCTTCTTTTCGGAAAGGGTTCAAAAGACGTGCTCATTCCGTCTTTTGAACCCTTTCTAAACAAGAAACTTAAACAAGAAAGATGATTCCTTAAATTTGAACTATCTTTCTTGTTTAAAGTAGTAGTACGTGAAATGGCCTTTGTGATAAAAGGTATCGAAGGAAGAAAGATTTTCTTCAGAGGGATTTTTTAGGAGCAAGATATGGGATTAAATATTATTTTGAATTCAGTAACATCTGCTTTTACGCCCTCTAGCTGCAAGGTTATGCATCGGAAACAGACCGAAATGCATGGATGACATGATCTTACACAGATTGACTGGTGGACATAGTGGTAACACAATAAAAGTAATTTTTTTTTTTTTTGAAAGATGGGCTAAAAATGAGACTGATCATGGTAACATGCTATACTAGTTCTGTGTTTATGAACAGCTCCGTCTAAGAAAATAATCTACAAAAATCTAAATGTAGAGAAAAATGCAGAGGAGTAACTAGGCATCTTTGCGCCCGGGGCAAACGATAAAATATTGCCCCCCCCCCAACCGAAGTCGCGCTATTTAGTACCCACATGCATGTGCAATTAGTTTTTCAAAAAAACAAAAAAAAAACAAAACAACATTGACCATCGGGAGTTGCTTCTGAGCACACTGAATTTTATACTTCCCTTTTTTCATCATATTCTCTTGCAGTAATTTATAAACTGATAATCACTAACGGCTGTGCAGTGGAATTTAAGAACGGGCTAGTTGTCCTGTTGCCCAGTCCTGGAAACACATAAATCTTACCAATTTATATGAATTTTCATTCAGGACTGACAACAGTCCAACGCATTTTCTATAAGAGAAAACGAGAATGATTGATTGTGTGGTGTTTTTCATTTTTTTTTTTTACCCTTTTCTGGTCTCTCACTTCTCTTGACCTTATGCAGAACGGGGTGTATAAAGTTTATTTTAGAAAAAGTTGAGAAAAAGTCAGAAATATTTCTCTCGGAAATACCTCTTTCAAAATTAATCTTTACCTTCCTGTGTTGTTCCGTGTACTTCTTTCGGTGCATTTTTTCTCTCCATATTGTCAGTAGATCGGTGTGATGAATTTTTATTTTGGGTGTGTGTATCTGTGTAGCTTCACTTCATAAATTTTATGGTTCTTTTTTCATTTCCTGGAGAAGAGGAAAAAATAAAAAATAATAATGATAGAGATACTACTAGTATCTAACCTTTTTTTATTTTACCACCGTCTTAAGAAAAAATGTATGTGAAATATAAAAAAATTGAAATAGTTACTTGTGGTTTGGAACAGGCTGCCCCCTTCAGCATTTATGAATATGTAAGTGTAAAAATGCAGTGTAGAGTGTACATAATGACCCCCCACAATATAGCTAGTTTTTTTGGCGGATTTATTGCGATTTTAGTGTAGTTTAACAACTTAACGTTGTGAAGTTATTGCGATTTTAATAGCAGTTTAAGAACCTAACTTTTAAATTTTTTTACTGGGGTATGATACTGAAAGAAGGGTATTAGGGAACTAGATGCCATTTCTTATTCGAAACGGTAACGGCATTTTAGCCTCATTAACTGCGTCGAAAAAACTTTAAGAAATAGGGGGCAGCACTCAGCAGAAGGGTTTCAATCTGGACGCGCAAAGGCGTTTAGGGCTGTGAAGAGTGCGGTGAGATTCCCAATAGCTCCGGAGTCCCGACCTTTCGTGCCACATCAAAGGGACTGAATGCAACTTACAGTGACGGCAGTAATGATCGAATGGCCCCCAGAGAATCTTCAAAAATATGGACCACGTCCTTATCATGTAACTTACGAACAACCGCGCCGTCATTTCTAATTGTGATCAACTTGCATCCTCTGCACATTTTGAGGGGGAAATGCGAATTTGTAGTCTCAAGCTACCGCAACTGGAGAAAGAAATTGTGGATGAATTCTACAACCAAAATTAGTGCAAAAGTTTCAATCCGATTTTAATCAGATTGTACGCAGAGACTTTTGCTCCCTCTCTTGAGTTGCACCCGGGTCAGCCGCCCCTCCTGCACCGCCCTCATTACGCTTCTGGAAAAATGAATGCTATCTGTTTGTAACACGTTATGTTTAAGGCCTTTCTCCTAAGCTTTATTTCAGTTCCTATAAAGTTTGTCTTCGCCACACCGGTGGCGCAGTGGTCTAAGCGATGGCTTCTGATCATTCGTCCGGAAGGGGTCCGGGTTCGAATCCCGGTGAGTCATGGCTGTTGTACTTGTCTTACGGCACTGGCTCTCTCCCTTTCCTGGAACCAGTGGCCCTAAATTAGGGACGGGCAACTGCTTATAGCCCATTGAGTTGCTCATGGTGGTCGTTAAACCCCCAATCAAACAAAAAAAAGTTTGTCTTCCCTGAATCTCACCGCAAAAAAAGAAGAAAAAATCTAACTTTCAAGACATTTGAACGGAACAAAGCATGAAACTCTTTATCAACTTGATTGATACAATTCGCAATATGACATCTGTCAGATATTTTTAGAGCAAACAGTCTCGAAAACAAACTCCTTATCCGAAGGTTATGTAATCAACGAATAGATTGCAGTTTCGATGGCACCACAAGTTACTTACGCTCTCCGCCCACAGCTAGCTGATTTTCGTTGAAGGTCATCGGTTGTTATCCTAACCCAGAGCAAAGGGATACAGCTATTATTTCCTTCACAGTTTTCCGGAGCTGAAGCGCCGCAACTCGCTTTCAGTTTTAAACCGCATCTGGCATCTGCTATGTTTTCACTGGTTCTGTACTACTGAAGTAATCGCTTAGATTGCCTAATTGCTAACATTTTAATCCTGGCAAAGCAAGGACTGGTATTGCTTCACAGATTTAGAAACTCGTATAGCTGTTTCCCGTAGTCAAAGAAATGTTTTTGGAAACTGTTTTGGAGAGCTTGAATTGGTTAACTCTTACGTTAGCTGTTTCAGTGTGCCTAGTGTTCTATGCTTATGCACAATGGTCCCGAAGCCCACGGGGTCCCATGGGCTTGCCTTACGTGGGATACTATCCCTTTCTAACGGAATTAGGTTCACACCATCAGCTTTTGAAATTTTCTAAGAAGTACGGTGATGTGTTTTGCTTTAGGATCACAGGTCAGTTATATGCCCATATAAAGGACCTGAAGACTATCAGAGAAGTCGCTGTCACAAAATCGGATTGCTTTGAGAATAGAAGTTCAGCTTTCACAGTCTTTAAGGATGTTTTCGGTGGAGGTGAGTAAGTGAAAAATCTCAAACTTCGTTAGTAACTTTTGCATAAATATAAACACACACTTGCTTAAATGAAATCAATTGCTTCAAGGAAGATTTTCTAATCGATAAACTATTGTATTTTAATTGCTCCCAGGGAGATTTTCTAATCGATATACTATGGTGTATTAACTCAACTGTAATTTTAAATGGTAACTAATTTTAAATGGTTAACTCTGATTAGCTAATTAATTGGCTAACAATCTCAGATAGCTTCGTGTCACACACATCCCGTTTTATCAACCGATAACCAAACGGCTAGATATAAAAATCAGCAAGTCAACTTACGTTAGTCTACTAATTTATTCTTCAACTACTTGTGCTTCGGGACATCAAAATAATTTGCCAGAATATAAACTCCCTGGCTTCAATATAGAGATGATCAATCTCATAATAAAGATATTTGTTCGTCGATCATATACGTATATCTCAACCGACTTTACATCCACGTTTAACAATTTGCTTTTTATCTCTCTGTACTAACAATGACTTTCGTACATAAATCTCGTCTCTGTACCGTACATAAATCTCATCTGTGTATCGTACATAAATCTCGTCTCTGTATCGTACGTAAATCTCGACAACCCCACATCAACTCCGACATATACATTCAATCCAGTCATTTTATGTTGCTGTTACGGAGATTTAATACAAGAATTTTAGGCAAAAATATTAAATCTCATTCGCAACATTTTTTCTATTCCTTTCGTGTTCCATTCTTCTTTGTTCTACAAGCCTGAAAAGGTGCGACCTTCCCAGGCTTGTAGAACAAAAAAGAATGGAACACGAAGGGAAAAGAAATGTTGCGAACTTGTTTGGCTTGTTTGCTTCGCTGGTAGTAATAATAAATAATAAGTAGGATGCTTAAATATTCATAGAATACTTTTGTACCTTTTAAAACGATTTATTCCTCTTATTCACTTCTGTAAAGGTTGTCTTTAGCTTCAGTTATTCTGCTTGTTGCGAGCAATATAAAATATTTGTACTCCCTATGGATACTTGTTACCGATAATTTTCTGCGGCTTTTCTTCGCGCCATCGGGAAAACTCTCTTTTCCCCGCTGTTAAGAACCTTGTGTCCGAGAACAAAGCCCCCTGACTTATTAAAGGACTCACCCCTTATATCTCTCCCAGTTGACTGCCGTATCCTTTCGCCACCTCGTCCTAGGCAAGAGATGGTCCTCGCCTTCCAACACACACAGCGTTACTCCATTCCCACGGATTAAAAAAGGTCGCGTTCCAAGACAAAAAAAAAAGTATCAAAGCTGAGGATTGTCGCTCCTGCATACCCCTCGGTTCCTTTGAACATACATCCCGAAAAGTGCTAATTGCATTTGACAATACCAGATGCGGCAGACTGGCGCTCTCGGGAAATTTCTATTTCCTGACAACGTGATAAAAGAGGCGACCTTCCCAGGCTTGTAGAACACAGAATAATGTAACACGAAAAGGAAAATTCAAAGCTAAGAAATCTGAGAAGAATTATGACGGGGAATTTTCATGAAGTCCGTTATACTCGGAACTATAGCAATATGTCTATGATAATTAATACACTCATTGTGATTAAAATCCGTGCACCAAGAAGGCGGCGTCGGATTGAAATGTGATTTTAGTATTGAGGTGGCACATACCAAGGACAGAAATTATTACAATATCACAGCAGCAGGACGATTTCCCGCGAACATACGGTACACATTCCGGTCAGCGTTAGTACCGCGTCTCACCGCCTCGTGCTCGGATACATGCGGTGATACGGTCCGTCATGGAGTCAAAAACACGCCGTATGTTATCCTGGGACAGACTTCTTGCAACTGACGCTGTAAATTAGGAACACTCGGACGTGGAGAAAGCTGGCGTCCCATCTGGTCCCACATGTGCTCGATGGGCGAGAGATCAGGCAATCTAGCAGGTAACAGAAGCGTCGAAGCCTATTAATTCTAGAACTACTGGGTGGTAGATCGCAACAATATTTCGTTTCGGCGTTTGGGGAAATTGCATTTGCGGGAATTATGAGGTGCACTGTTTCGGTGATCCCTGAGGTTACACAAAGCGACTTGCAACGATAAATGCTACCTACGGATTGTTCCTCGGTATTTGACCGGAGATATTCTCTGATGTTATTCAATGAGGAACTCTGGGACCAAAATAATTCCGTCTAATTCTTGTTTCAGGCAGATGAACGCTTTAAGAAAAATTCCATATTCATAATAATGCAACAACAAACGAAGTGTTGCAGCGTTTCGGAGAAATTCTCGAAATCGCATTAGATGTTCATGTTTCACTTGCATACAGTATTTTTAAAATGTTCACAATAAAGTATTTCAAATAAAAAAATGTTTGGCGATTTTCTGTAAGCTATGCTAAGGAAAAAGAACTTTTCAAATGCGCCACCCGGAGGCAGAGGCAGCTGGATAAAGGTTTTGACCTTTACGGCCCCTAGAAAGAAAGCTGTGCATTATTTAAAAAAAGATGATGTTCCACATCTTTATTGTTGCGAATGGCATACAGTAAAACAAGAACTTTCTTAATAGGGATTTTAGAAGCGGAGATACAGCCGCAATCAGAAGTACAAATACGCCACCTAGCGACGGAACTGTGAACTACAAAATTCCTCAAATACAAAAAAACAAACCTAAAGTGTTTCACAAGGTAAATGGTATCCGCGTTAAAATATTTTTTTTTAAATCGGGTATTTAGAAGCAGAGTTATCGAGAAAAACAGCTTAAATATTTGCGCCCCCTAGCAGCGAAATTGTGCATTTTTTTTGAGAGAAGATAAACACAAAGAATTTTCATAGATAGTAGTATCTGTCGAAAAAGAATTTTTTCAATCGTGTTTTTTGTCTCGGAGATATTGCTTTAAACGTAAACGTGAACTTACGCCCTTTAGTGGCACACTTGTAAGTTAAAAAAAAATTGAATTATACGAGAAACATTTGACATTTGAAACACTCTGACAAAGGCAGAAATTTTCAAATCGGACTGTTAGAAGCAGAGATATCGACAAAAATAAGATATACATCTACGCCCTGGAGTAAAAACTATGCACTATTTTAAACAGAAAGTTTCCTCATAAGGTTTTACAAACTAAGCGGTGTCGGTCAACGGAAGAATTTTTTCAATCGAATTTTCAGAAGCTCAGATCTTTCTGCAAATACACTGGCGAAAAGTGAAAAAAAAAAAAAACGCCAAGAAGCAGACGTCTGATACCAACGAAATTTATACAGCATAATAACGGAATACAGAGGATAACGTATTCAAAACATTATGGCAAAATACAGCTGTATTTGCTGGTAAACTGAAAAATAACGTTTCCATGTAACATGGTTAGTACGAGGTTGAACCGCCACGAACTGCGTCACACTGTGCAATTCTGGCATGGAGTCAGATGTTGGATGTAAGTTTGGGGTATTGAGTTCCAAGCATCCTCAACCTGAACGCGTAAATCGGGGATGGTCGTAGCTGGCCGTGGACACCGGATAAGCCGTTGTCCCATAAAATCCCACACGTGCTCAATGGGGGACAAATCCGGTGAACGTGCAGGCCATGGAAGTTGTCTCACACCCTGAAGTGCATGTTGCGTTGCACGTGGCGTGTGTGGGCGTGCGTTATCTTGCTTGAAAACACCACGATGAACCGACCTTACAAATGGCACAACAACGGGCTGAATGATGTTGTTGATGTAGGAGGTGCTGTTTAACGTACCCGGTACAAACACTAGTTGTGTACGGGAGGGATAGCTGATCGCTACCCACACCAGGAGACCAGGTGTAGGCCCTGTGTGTCGCTGGCGCATGCAAGAAGGGTGGAGACGCTCCCCTGTGCGTCTGCGAGCACGCATACGGCCATCGGAGGCTCCCAAGCAGAATCTGCTTTCATCGCTGAACACGACAGATCGCCATTGCGTTCTCCAGTGCAGACGTTGGCGACACCACTGCAGCCGTTCCTGACGGTGGGCTGGAGTCAGAGGTACACATGCCAGAGGCACACGTGCACGTAGTCCTGCATCCAGTAGACGGTTCCGGATTGTTCGCACAGTCACCTCAGATGCAACGGCAGCTCGGATTTGCGTCGCAGTGGATGTTCTGCTTGACAACGCCGCTCTTCTTATGCGTCGATAGGTTCGCTCATCAGTCCGTCTGTGACTCCCGGTTCCACGTTTTCTCGTGTGGGAATGTTCCTTGGACCATCTACGCCACCATCGTGCCACCAA
The DNA here is from genome assembly GCA_039090855.1 of Macrothele yani. Lineage (NCBI taxonomy): Eukaryota > Metazoa > Arthropoda > Arachnida > Araneae > Macrothelidae > Macrothele > Macrothele yani. The sequence goes on from CM077015.1 coordinate 25,602,088, forward strand.
CGATACTTCCCGTCCAATTCGCTCCGCAATACGACGATACGACCACCCGGCCTCGCGGAGTCCTACTAGACGACCTCGCTCAAAGCCCGATAACTGCTGAAATCGTACACGTCTTCCATGTCCAGGCATTGCAGCTTCTTCAGGATCTTCGCACGTGTCGGTACGCCGACGACTGATTACATTCACTTCGCCGTACTCCTTAAATACAACCGACGATAATTTGCATATTATGCCGTGCTGTGGCGTAAGCGCTCACCGGTTGGTCCCGAAATTAACATCACACCTACGTAAACTTGACCCCATTAACATATGCAAATTTCAGGATCGTCCGCCAATTACTTCTTGGTGTTCTTTTTTCACTTTCCGGCAGTGTATATCAGAAGCAGAAATACTCACTTACACCCCCTGATGGCCACACCATCCTTTACCAAAAATTATAAATTATATGCAAAACATTTCCCACCATTAGCTGTATACGATGCAGGGAGAATTTTTAAAAAGGACTTTTAGAAGCAGAGATATCGGAGGAAATGCAATTTACCTTTACTCCCCAATCAGAAAATCTATGCATTACTTGAAAAATGAGACTGTATCTAAAATGGTGTTTGATATAAATGGCATCAAAAGGAAAAATAACTTTTTCAATTGGATATTCAGAAGCAAATATATAGAACAAAATGTATTTGGAATCCGATATCATCTGCATTTAGGCCCTCTAGCGGCGAAGTTGTGCATCAAAAAAAAAAAAAAAAACGGAATGCAAGGATCATCATTCTCACATTTCAAGCTTTCCATTGCAGAAAGAATTTTTCAAATCGGCCTAATAGTTGCAGAGATATGGTGCCCACAGACAGACGGACGGACGGACGGATAAAGTCATAAGGTTCACGGATGAGCCATTACATTATGACCACCCCCAGCCTAGAGAAATGAGCACGCCTGGAGACCGAACGGTGGCGCAGGTGAAGTTTACAGAGCAGTATATATACAACCCGAGGACCGGCTTTCGGTTAGTAGAATGTTCGGAGTCAGAATGGGAAAAGCTGCCGATTTATCGGAGTTTGATAAAGGACAAATTGAGATGGCACGGTGCCTCGGAACTACGATCTCGGAAACGACGCGGCTTGTGGGTTGTTCACGTGCCGATGTAGTGAGTATGTATCAAAAGTGGTGCACAGATGGCCAAACGGCGAACCGTTGCCAAGCCGTGTGTCGTCAGCATCTCACTGATGCCAGAGGATAGCGGGGACTGTCGCGCATTGTTCAGAGTGCCCGCAGGGCCACAGTGCCACAAATACCCGCAGCTACAACAGTGATTATTAGGGCAATATGTCACAGCACACCGTTCATCGCAGCTTTCTGCGCATGAGCCTGCGTATCTGAAGACCCAGTCCGGGTCCCCATGCTCACTGCACATCATCATCAACAACGCATGAAATGGGCCCAAGATCACCGAGATTGGACCGTGGATGATTGGAAGAAAGTGGCCTGGTCTGACGAATTAAGATTCCTGGTGAATCACGCAGACGGCCGAGCGCAGATACGCCGATTACCAACCGTAGCTATAGCACCTGGATGCACTGTTGGACGGAAACAAGCCAGTGGCAGCAGTGTTATGTTGTGCGCGATGTTTCCTTGGGACACTTTAGGCCTCATTATATTGATAGCACAATCCCTGACTACTGTCAGGTAACTGAATATCGTTGCGGACCAAGTTCACCCATTCATGGCAACTGTGTTTGTAACGTACCAGGAGATGTGACGTACCTGCCAGAAGGACGCACACGACATAAAGGCAGATAGGAATCAGAATAAAACGTCCGCGTAGCTCAATTGGTAGAGCAACTTATTCCGGAATGAGGGGACCCGGGTTCGAATCCTAGGCGTAGACCAAAAAATGACAGAGAAATTTACTTCGTTATAATGGCGCCCGAACTATCCGGATGACCCCACCGTTCTAAATCTCGCAATGGTGTGATGTTATTTCCACACCGCGAGATAGGAAAAATAAGAGCAGCACTTCGAAAAAAAAAAAAAAAAATAAGGGGGAGATGATGTAACGTACCAGGAGATGTGACGTACCTGCCAGAAGGACGCACACGACATAAAGGCAGATAGGAATCAGAATAAAACGTCCGCGTAGCTCAATTGGTAGAGCAACTTATTCCGGAATGAGGGGACCCGGGTTCGAATCCTAGGCGTAGACCAAAAAATGACAGAGAAATTTACTTCGTTATAATGGCGTCCGAACTATCCGGATGACCCGACCGTTCAAAATCTCGCAATGGTGTGATGTTATTTCCACACCGCGAGATAGGAAAAATAAGAGCAGCACTTCGAAAAAAAAAATATGGGGGAGATGATGTAACGTACCAGGAGATGTGACGTACCTGCCAGAAGGACGCACACGACATAAAGGCAGATAGGAATCAGAATAAAACGTCCGCGTAGCTCAATTGGTAGAGCAACTTATTCCGGAATGAGTGGACCCGGGTTCGAATCCTGGCGCGGATAAAAATGACGGAGAAATTTACTTCTTTATATGTTCCCTTCTGGTGACGGCCATTACCAACAGGATAATGATCCATGCCACACTGCCAGAATCGTCAAGGAGTGGTTCGAGGAACATGCTGGTGACTTTCTGTCAATGCCCTGGTCTCCAAATTCACCTGAGATGAACCCAATCGAACATTTGTGGTTCGACTTGGAAAAGCGGGTTCGCGCTAAATCACCACCACCCCGAAATGTACGGGAACTGGAGGACCTGCTATTGACATTATGGTACCAGATACCTCAGGATACCTATAGCCACCACATCGAGTCGATGCCTCGCCGTGTGGCTGCTGTTTTACGGGCTAAATGGGTTGCTACAGCTTATTAGGTAGGTGGTCATAATGTAAGGGCTCATCGGTGTAAGTGCGATCTTGTTTTACAAAAGATGTGCTAAAGTGAGTTTGGTTACATGCCTACAGATTGCAAAAATATTGCCCCGGAACTTGGAGAAAATTTTGATTTCACCCATGCTTACCACGAAAAAGTTAGTTTATTTGCAGGACGTTGTTTTTGTAAAAAACAATTTTTCAGTTTCTTGGTCGCATTGATGTAGACAAAAGTCTAAACCATATTTATTACATAATTTTTGTGTAAGAAAGGCCGTACTGTCTTGACCGCTTTCATTACCTCCTTGACAGGAGAAGCTTTAGTCTTGGACAGATCGTGTTAGCGATACTAGCTCAGTTGTTCAGAGCTGTTGATTATCTTTGTCTTTTATAACGAAGTAAATTTCTCCGTCCTTTCTGTCCACGCCAGGATTCGAACCCGGATACCCTCATTCCGGAATAAGTCACTCTACCAATTGAGCTACGCGGACGTTTTATTCTGATTCCTATCTCTGCCTTTATGTCGTGTGCGTCCTTCGGGCAGGTACGTCACATCTCCTGGTACGTTACATCATCTCCCCTTATTTTTTTTTTTTTTTTTTTTTGAAGCGCCGGAGAAGGGATTCTTTTATTTTTCCCATCTCGCGGTGTGGAAACAACATCACACCAATGCGAGATCCCAAACGGTCGGGTCATCCGGATAGTTCGGGCGCCATTATAACGAAGTAAAGTCCTCCGCCATTTTTATCCACGCCAGGATTCGAACCCGGCTCCCCTCATTCCGGAATAAGTCACTCTACCAATTGAGCTACGCGGACGTTTTATTCTGATTCCTATCTGCCTTTATGTCGTGTGCGTCCTTCGGGCAGGTACGTCACATCTCCTGGTACGTTACACTTTTTAATTACAGTTTCATCGCTATTGAACCTTAGCTTTATCACATTCCTGGATAGAGACATCGACCAGATGTAAGACGTATGAATTCATCCTACTTCTTCCTCTTTCCGTGCTGCCCCAACTTCCGCCTATACTGAGAACAGAAGTCATTGTACAGCTGGTTCCTCTCGCTAGTGGCCAATCCACCGCTTGACATGTACATAGGTACGAAGGCATCACTGCATTCACGTAGACGGTAATTTGATGTCAATATTGATAAACGCCTGGAGTTAACGAATTTTGAAAGAAGGATGATAGTAGGCAGGCACCCGACGTATGGGTCATTTTATCGTGAAGGTGGTGCAGGAATTGCAGTATTCCCGTTCGACAGTATCAAGAGTGTATCGGGAATACGCCATTTCCGAAATAACAGTGAATCGTGAGCAGCCATGTGGGCTGAGAAAGGTGATGGATGAACGTGGCCGTCGACGTGTGTCTTGCATAGTTGCAACCAACCGGGGACCGATAGTGATACAAATCACCGCCGGCTTCAAAGAAGTAGATGTCGGCAACGTCTCCACCCATTATTGCTGCTAATGGTCTCCGTCAGGCGACCATTACCACAAGTAGGTTATGGGATCTGCACACCCAGCAGAGTACTATTGCTAACACCACATTATCGGAAATATACGCTCAACTGGGTAGGAGAACGTTGGCACTGGCTGTTGTACGATAATAGACGGGTCTTCTGGTCCTATGAGACCCATTTCTAGTTATCTCACGCAGGCTGGAGAGTGCGAATCCGACAGAAACCGCACGAAGCGGTGGATCCAGCATGTCAGCAAGGAATTGTTCAAACTTGTCGAGGCTTGGTTTTGGCCTGGGACTTATTCAAGAGGCCTACGTTGGGACATCTTGTATGTCTGGATGATCTCAGAACGGTCGACATTACATGCTCATTCTTGCAGATCATCTGCAGCTGTTCATGGTTATCATACACTCACAGTGCAGTGGACTCTTCCAGCAGGACAATGCGCTGCCCCACAGAGCTATGGTGACTAGAACATGGTAAGAGGAGCATTCGGTAGATGTTCCTACCATGGAATGGCCTTCCCATTTACCGGACGTGAACCCTGTGGAAAATCTTTGGGATACTGTGGGAAGCTTCGTTCGAGCTAAAAACCCTCCACCGAGGAACGCGACGGAATTATGTACAGAGGTACAGCAAGCCTGAGTGGAGATACCTATGGAACGCTTTCGTGACCTAGCGGGCTTGCCCTCCGTGTGACTGCCGTTATCCCACGAAAGGTGGGCCTACTCGTTACTAGGTGAGTATACCAAAATTTCTGTCTGTCTTTAATCTTAAACTACGTATATTGCAGTGCTTCGTTTCCCACTACTCTCTTACGTAGTGGATTAGGCATCCTAATTTCTGTGAACCACTATTTCGGCATGGAGTTTCTAAAAGGTTTAGTAAATGCTACACGAAAACTAGACTAACGAGATCTATACGAAAGGTGTAAAATCACATTGTGCTCATTCGGAATGAGCTGGGTGTAGCAACGTGTTCGTTACTGCTGGAATTGTTATAAACGGGCGAAAGTAACATTATTTAATTGGGATTTTCGTGGAGACCACTGAAATGGATCGTAATAGCCAGGTTTCGTTGTAAACACCGTTGGCTACAGGGAGGTTTATCTGTAGATAGAAATGTGGCCCAGTGATGATGAGTATAAGATGATATCCGCTAAAATTTAGTAGTAAGTCTGGCTTCGACTTCTCTTGCAACAGCAGACTCCAAGCCAGGAGTATGAAGGGCACGTAAGATCACAGCTCTACGGAATAGCCAATGCGTCATCCCAACTGTCAAATTTGGTGGTGGCAGTGTCATGATCTATAGATGTTTCTAGTGGTATGGACTCAGACCGTTGGTGGTTGCGAATGGAAACATAAACTCCTCGAGTTACTGGGACGTTCTAGACAACGTCGCACTGTCTACGCTTTACCAATTTTACGGAGACGGGCCTTTCTTGTTTCATCAAGACATCACGCCGTGCCACAATCGAACGTCTGCACACACGCACGCAGCATTTCGACATGGTTTGAGGACATGTATGTGCAGAATTTGGAGTGGCCAGCTCAAAGCCCTTACCTCAATCCTAAAGAGAGCTTTTGGGATGAGCTTGAACATGGGATTATCTTTCCACTGCTACCTAGTAAGTATACCTACATTAAAAGGAAATGAAAAACACTGCTCATTACTAGCTGTATATAATTCAGGAAGAGTTTCCTAAACCACTTCTAAAACGTAAAATTATGTAACAAGAAATACTGTATGATAATTTATGTGTATGCCATATAGAGGTCTAAATGGGAATTAATATAAAATAGAAAATAATTCAAAAACTTTCATTTGTTACGTTCATTCGCCCTAGAACAATATTTTATTCTCTTTTCTCAAAGTAGAAGGACTAAGTATAACGTAATGTCTTTTTCGTGAGCAAGATTGGTGTTACACTATGTCTAAAACCATGACTAAGGAATGTTGAACTAAATATGAGAAAACTGTGCAATAGTTCCTAATTAAGCTTTTACGGCCAGACGAAGCATAAACAGGAGTCAACTTACGATAACCTTTTATTGGTCCAGCAATATTTTAGTAGAACTCCACAATATGGCACTACAAGTTCTTAATTTCACATTTATGTTAACAATCGAACGTCTACACACACACACACACACACACACACACACACACACACACACACACACACACACAACACACACACACACATCCGCCACTGAGCAACTGTCGTATCGTCCTTATCTCATTCATACTTCACTTTCTCTCTGACCTCAAATGTGTTGCCACCCTCATTCTTGTGAGAGAGAAGATATCACGTTAAGTTTAAAAGTATAAAGGAGAATAAACTCAAATTTACATAGGAAAAGGAACTTAAAATGAAAGTTATTTTAGAATATACGTCACACAAGATAAAAGCAAATATGTATTTGTGTCTTCTGGCGGTGAGTGGAGTGAAACTGATGGGAGGTATTTATTGGGTTATGACAACAGTTCTTAGGGTTAGACAGTAGGTGGCGTGGGACTTGAACGCGTTGCACGTGTAGCGGAAGCATGAGACAGAGATAACAGAGCCTGAAAGATCAAAGTGCAACGAGTCGTTTGCTGAGAGCTGTATATGGATTTGTGCAGTTTAAGTGGGTTGACGTGAAATTTGAAAATGGAGAACAATAAGGTGCATTTTCGTCATTTGATGCTCTTATTTTCCGGAAAGGAAAAAACGCTGAACAGACGGCACAAAAGATATGTGTCGTTTATGGAGATGGTGCCGTAGCTGCAAGTACTGTTCGTAAGTGGTTCATTGGGTTCAGAAGTGGCAATTTTGATCTGGAAGACCGGGAACGTTCCGGCAAGTCTGAAGTCGTAGATGATGACCATATCGTAACGCTCATTGAAAATAATCCACGTCACACGACACGGGATATCACAGAGATACTCAACATATCTCATATGAGCGTTGCCAGGCATTTAGAGACACTCGGATACGTGAACCGCTACGATGTTTAGGTGCCGCACGCTTTAGTGGACAAAAATGTAATGGACAGCGTTTTCATCTGTGATTCTCTGCTCAAACGCAACGCCAACGACCCATTTCCGAAACGGACAATCACAGGCTATGTAAAATGGATCGTGTACAACAATGTGGCGCGAAAACGGTTCTGGGGGGTGTAACGTACCAGGAGATGTGACGTACCTGCCAGAAGGACGCACACGACATAAAGGCAGATAGGAATCAGAATAAAAACGTCCGTGTAGCTCAATTGGTAGAGCAACTTATTCCGGAATGAGGGGACCCGGGTTCAAATCCTGCGTGGACAGAAATGACGGAGAAATTTAATTCGTTATAATGGCGCCCGAACTATCCGGATGACCCGACCGTTCAAAATCTCGCAATGGTGTGATGTTATTTCCACACCGCGAGATAGGAAAAATAAGAGAATCCCTTCTCCAGCACTTCGAAAATGAAAAAAAAAAAAAAAAAAAAGGGGGAGGTGATGTAACGTACCAGGAGATGTGACGTACCTACCAGAAGGACGCACACGACATAAAGGCAGATAGGAATCAGAATAAAAACGTCCGCGTAGCTCAATTGGTAGAGCAACTTATTCCGGAATGAGGGGACCCGGGTTTGAATCCTGGCGTGGACAGAAATGACGGAGAAATTTACTTCGTTATAGGGGAAACGAAACAAGCCACGGCTAACCACTCCAAAAGCCGGTCTACACCCACCAAGTTAGTAAAATCATGCAATGCATTGATTATGATACGCTTTCCAACATACCAGAAATCATTACTCAAGTTATGAGGATAATGGCTGTGGAATAAATCTCGCTCCTGTATCCTGACCTTTGACCCCATTTCGATGATATTCAGCAAAACCGGTTCAGTGTACCTCCGGAACAACATGATAAAGTTTTGTCGCAATCGAAGCATTTTACGTAAGTTATGGCACATAAGGGCAATGGAATGGATCCCGCTCCTATGTCCTGACCTTCGACCCCATTTCGCCCATTTTCAATAGGGTTCGTCCCCAGGTGATCCCCTACCACATACTAAAATTTCATCGAAATCGAACCATTTTTAGGCAAGTTATGACGCATAAGGGCAATGGAATGGATCCCACTCATATGTCCTGACCTTTGACTCCATTTCGCCCATTTTCAATAGGGTTCGTCCCCAGTGGTCCCCTACCACATACTAAAATTTCATCGAAATCGAACCATTTTTACGAGAGTTATCATGCGGACGGACAGACGGACAAAGCTGGGGCATATACGCTTTTTCAACCTACGGTTGGAAAGCGTAAAAAAACAGATTGTCATCTTCAAAATTTGTATTGTATGGTGTAACCCGTATTCCATTCATGATAATGTTGCATCTATTGACCAAAATCAAAGGCCGACCCGGTGGCGCAGTGGTCTAAGCGATGGCCTATGATCATTCGTCCAAAAGGGGTCCGGGTTCGAATCCCGGTCAGGCATGGATGTTGTGTTTCTTACGGCACTGGCTCTCTCCCTTCCTTGGAGCCAGTGACCCTAAATTAGGGACGGGCGACTGCTTATAGCCCATTGAGTTGCTCACGGTGGTCGTTAAACCTCCAATCAAATAAAATAAAAGTTTTATCTCGTTATACGCAGACGCAATACCTTCCCTCTCCTTAACTCCTCTTCTTCAAGCCAGCAACCTTGTCTTGCAGTCTTCTCCTCCAAAGCAGTCGTCAGCTATGTCCTGTTCCCCCATGGTTTCAGCGCAGGCTTAAGAGTTCTGGTGTAGCTTTAGTCTCCACTTTCCCTGTTGGAATCCCCAACTTAGTAGCACAAACAGCAGAGCAATTAGTAATGACCGCAGTCAGGAAATTCCTATCCACCCTCCTCATTCGGCCCTGGCCATACTTGCATGAAAAATTGCTTACACTAAGGTTTGAAATAGTGGAGAACAATTTAATTTTCCTGGCCCTGCGGATATTATTTTAATAACTTTTCTAAAGAGAAGTAAACACCGCACTTCCTAAGAGAAAATACGTAGGGCTACACGACAAAAAACAGCAGACTTATTATTACTTGGCAAAGTACAGGTTTTAAAGTAAAAAAAAATAAAAACTTGCACACCTTGATTAGGTAGGCAAGTGAAATTTCAGCCCACCCTCGCATCCCCTTGGCGACGTCCCTGATTACCTGGCGATCTTGGGGGAGACATTTCTCTAACCTCCCTCGTTGAATTCAGCGGTGATTTGTGCCACTGTCGTTTTCCTGTTGGTTGCAACCATGCGAGATAGACGTCAACAGCTACGTTTACCAACCACCTTTCTCCGCTCACAGCGCTGTCCACGATGCGACGTTATTCCGAAAACGGCGTATTTCTGATATAATCTTGATACTGGTGAACAGAGTTACTGCAACTCGTGTATAACCTCCGCAGTTCTGTATCACCTCTGATGCAGAATGACCCATGCGTTGGACACCAACCATCATCCTTCTTTCAAGCTCTGTTAACTTACTACGTTTATCCATACTGATATCGAATTACTGTCTATACAATGATGTCCTCCTACCTACATACTTGCCAAGTGGTGGGTTCGTCCAGTAGTGAGAGCAGTGGCGTACCTGAAAAACTCGGGGGCCCCCAGCAAAAATATCTTCGAGGTCCTTTTGTGAAACTCGATTACATTTCAATCATTATTATTTATTTGGAAAAATTTAATTCCATAATATCACTTTAATTATTGACAATTTTAAATTTGATATTATTAATAGGTTTTATAGGCGTTTTAATAATGCAAGTTCTTCGGAACCCACAGGTAATTTTTGTAGAACCAAAATTGTTGCATTTTATTTTATGTAGCACAAACATTCCCGGTGTAGTTGAAATTAGTGCTCTAGTTTTATGCAAATACAAAGTATTACAAAACATTTCCGTAAAAGTTAAGCACATCTTGCAAATGCTATTTTTTATTTATTTTATAAAAATTCTGCTGTACAATATTATACAAAAGTAATATAATGTTCGGTAAAATTACAATATGTACCACAATCATAAACTGATTGTACAAATAAAGTAAACAAATTCACCAATGAAACTCACAAAATACAACAAATCTCCAACTTTCACAATATTACAAATTCTACACAACAAAACTCATTCCATTAAAAATTAATATCAATTAAATAGACCAATTACGTATTGTTAATATGAATCAAATGTTATATGTTAAAAATAATTAAATGTACAGCAAAGAGTCAGGTAAAAAGGCAGAAGCACTGCCTGATAAGCCCCTGATCCACTCTAAAATAAAAATAAATTATTTCAGTCTAGTCAAGACAACGAAAGCAATTTTACAATGCATTTCTTTTAGAAATCATAAAGCAGTAAATTCAACTATTCAATTTCCAGTCAAAAAACTCCTTAGCACTCGCTTAAATACCGACTATCGTGCCTCTGATCTAATAATCAACGGTAATTCATTCCAGTCACGGAATCCCAACACATTGATATTATTAAACATCAAACCTGTACGAGTCTACGGAAAAGAAAAACCCGACCCACCCCTATTGTTATTTTAGAGAACTAGCCATCTCTTTGAAATGCATCACACACACACACACACACACACTCAACTGTCCTATGATAGCGTCTGATGACATTTTCCAAATTTTAAAACACAGAACATAAGTGAGCAAACAAGTAACTATTAAGAATTGTGGTATAAAAACAGTAAAACTACTTAAATTGTTTACTCTTGAATATAAAAACCGCACTTAACATAATTCCGCAATGTTTTGCGATGGTAAAATTCTTTCTCTTGACTTGGTTATGAAAACATTCCACAAGTCTCTGTTCTTTCGTCTCCGGGAAGAACATGTTTTAAGTTCATTACATTCTGAAGGATACGTAGTTATGTAATATAAGCAGCAGTAATACATAACACCTTATCCGCATTGGTACAAAATTTCATTCATTAATCACATTCTCTTGCTAATTTACAGGTAAACTATATGGCTGCGAAAAGTGGCCTCAAGTAGTCTGGAAAAAAATGGATGCTTTCCCGCCATCCAGTTTTTATAAACTAAAACCCAGAAAATGTCTCTAAATATGTATCTTATTTATCGGAAAAAAATGACAAAAATTGGTTTTCTTTTTAATACTTCATTCAAATCAGCCTTCAGAAATTACTTGCTATTTTCTTAACCACTTTCATATGAAAATTTTTGTAAAATTTTCGCAAGCCCCCGCAATGGGGGAGGGGGTTTGCGGGGGCTATCAGTACGCCCCTGAGTGAGAAAGGTGACAGCGTCGCGTTGCCCAGGAAATAGGTAGCACATGATTTCTGTCCCCTATATTTAAAATGCTGGACTAAAATTTAAAGAACAAAGTCATTGTCGGCATATAAATACCGAATTTTTTTTTTATGGTTTCCCATGTAGCTATAACTCTTCAGAAAACTTGAAAATTATATGTATGCATTTCATGTATTTGAGAAGAATTAATTCTTCGAGAATTCAATGGTTTCTTTAAAGAACAGTGCTCGAATGTAGAAAAAGATACGATTCAACACTGTAATTGAAGCTCATTATAACTTCATATTGCTACATTTCTGATGTTTCCATTTCAGGAGTTTTTATGCAGAATGGAGAAGAGTGGAAATCGATGAGGAAATTCTTTCTGCAACAGTTCAAGGAAATTGGCATGGGTAAAAAGGCTCAGGAAGGTATTATGCAAGATTCTTTGAAAAAAATTGTCAGCACGCTCAAAAAGACCAATGGAACGAAATTCGATTCCTTGCAGTTCTTTCCGGAACTTAGCAATGATGTAATCTCTCAGATGATATTTGGTGGAGTCAAGCTGGATGAAGACGACGTCAGGGAGTTCAACAATGCTTATAAGATCGCCACTGAGTTTATGATGGGCAAAAGATTACTACTAGCTGGCCCCTTGTTAAAGTAAGTGAAATCTTATCAGTTAAAGGGAAAGCCACCTCTGAAGTATACTACGGTTATTCTGAAAGGTTTTCAAATGCATGAGACTTTCATTTACAGAGAGTGAGTCGAAAGTCTTACAATATTTGGATCACTTTGCCTTCTTTTTTTTTTTTTTTTTTTTTGATTGGAGGTTTAACGACCACCGTGAGCAACTCAATGGGCTATAAGCAGTCGCCCGTCCCTAATTTAGGGTCACTGGTTCCAGGGAAGGGAGAGAGCCAGTGCCGTAAGACAAACACAACATCCATGCCTGACCGGGATTCGAACCCGGACCCCTTACGGACGAATGATCAGAGGCCAACGCCTTAGACCACTGCGCCACCGGGGCGGCACTTTGCCTTCATCCGTACTTTTACGATGAAAGCTGACTAGCACTCAAAGTATAGGCCATCGTGTTGCACCGTATTTAGACATCTGTCTAAATACGAAAAATATCGGCGCCAAATCAATCTCAGAGTTAGACAAACACGGAATATTTTGCTGTTGTAGACAGATGTCTAATCAATCTCTGTATTTAGACATCTGTCTACAACAGCAAAATACCGGCGCCAAATCAATCTCAGTTGACAATCCATAATGGGTAATATTGTGCCCCCCAACTACCTATTGATGCTTCTTTGGCAAGAATCGATCTGGCTTACAAACCTCTTATGTGAATAAAATATTGCGTCAGGAATTAGGAGTCCAGTTGCAGTGTTTTCTCTATCGGGATAAATGTTCACGCCAGTGTCGCTCTTTTGACGGTACAATGACCACTGACCTATTAGAATGCAGAACATTACCCTGTTGATAATCTTTTGCTCTATGTTTGGTGTGATACTTTTTGTTCAACTGTGAGGTTATGTCTAAAACCAGATTCTAGAACTTATGGTTCTTTAACATCTCCAGAATGGAGCCAGATACACTCATGGGATATTACCCTTTAGGCCACATTATCACTGAGAAGTTTTCCTCAGGAATTCTGTACCAGACGGACATAATAACGTCTCGGAGAGAGGCAGTGAAGTGGACCGGAGAATGCTGAGTTCCGCTGCATTCCACAAATGTTCCACTGCATTCAAGTCGGAGGAATTTTGCCAAACCAGGGAAGCAAATTAAATGCTTCGACATGATCTTCGGATCATTCCTGTACAATGCGAGCCTTATCACGCTAACGATGGTTTGCTAAAAGAATCCAGGGCCATCCGGATACACTGTCATCATGTAGGGACACAATCGGTCGGCAACAATGCCTATAAACAATTTGGAAGTTCAACGAGAATGAAAATGCCAAGTGATGTTCATGAGAACAATCTTCATACCATGACACCACCGCTGCTGCCGTCCTTTTTACCCTCCAACCGTGCAGTCTGGAAAACGTTGTTCACCCATGCGCTGTTGAATACTAACATGTCCATGGAAATGCTGGAGATGGAACCTGTATTCGTCGGACTAGGTGATTCGTTTCCAGTCGTCCAATATCCAGTCATTGTGTTGCCATGCCCATACTGCAAGCAGAGCTCTCGATGATGATCGGCCAACATGGGTACAACAACATACCACCAACTCCTTAGGTTCATCCACCAGAGTGTCCGTTGTATTGTATTGTGGGATCGGAAACATTTCACTTTGAGTCCTGGTTGTAGTCTCCCGCTAATTAAGGGATCATGAGTCGTCCGTTGACCAGGACAGAACGTGCCAACAAGCGGTCTCCTCGGCTATCAACCAGTGATGATCTCTACTCTCCGGCACTTTGGGTGGATGTGTGTGTCCCTATTCAGACTATTCTCACTACACCGTTACTGCGCTGGTTATTGAACAGTCAAGAGTGCCTGCCGTTACCGAGATGCTGGCCCCCTGTTTCATAGCGCAGGTAATCATTCCCCGTTCAAACTTCGACAAGCCCTTTCCGTTTCTCATTGAACTGACTTCGTACCATAGACCTCAGAGGCCTTACTAGTGCAATAAATATATCGCGCTTGTCAGGGACGTCACCCATCCGCTAGATTTTAACATTGCTTTATTGGGTCTCTGGGACCTTTACAGAGAGAACAGGGAAAAACAGGGCACAATTCAAGAGCATAAAACAGGAACTGAACACAAAATAATTAGAACAAAAGCACATGGTATTACCAGAGTAACTGGATTGCAAAGCAGAACATAAGCATGAGAGAACAGAGCGATACATAAATAAATGTACATTGAGTAAGCGAGGCAGTTCACAGAGTAGAGATGAGCACACTTGAGACGAGGCGAAGTAGCAAAAGTCATAGAGCAGCACTAGGAGAGTCGAGTAGGAGGCGGCTCGAGGGATTCATAGCAGCAAAGGATCCATTCATCAAGGGCCTGGAAATAGGCAGCCAGAGCAGGAAAGTCGTGCGGTTGCAAAAAAAAAGGCCAAGAAAAAGACCATCGAGAGGGCTGCGACGAAGACATCTGTGCAGCAGTAGGAAATGCAAATGAGAACGTGGACGTCCATGGCAGGAAGTGAGAAGAATGCAAGGAAGCCTTTGAAAGGGACCTGGACGAATAAAAAAGACGGAGAGCGCAACGAGCCATGCGTCCAGAGCAGCAAGGAAGTCAAACGGGTCAGAATAGTCTTTCTGACTCGGAAAAACCGGAAGAGAAGGATGTCGGGGGCACTTTGAAGAAGACATCTGGGCAGAAGCAGGAGATGAAGGAGACGTGTAGGGCTTTTGGGATTCCCGATGAGATGGACGACGCCGACGCTTCTTAGGGATAGCATCAGCGGATGCAGCACAAGAAGCCGGAGACGCTGGTCGTAGAGATGATGTGTCCGGCAGATGAGCAGGAAGCGGGCTGCTGGGCACGAACGCAGAACCCGGGATGGAAGAGGCTTAAAAACATCAAGCTGGGCAGTGGACTAAGATGGCGAAAGGAGAGGCAGGACATTTGCAGAAGCGGAGGAGGCACCTGGAGACTGAAGAGCAGGCGTGTGAGGTGGAGAACACGTGGGGATGCTGGCAGCAGGCGAAGAAAACTACCATCTTGGAGTGGAAGTGCAGTAAACGGAGCCGGAGGATAAGGTTCATCACAGCTGAGGGTCAAAGGCAAAGAGGCCAGCTGAGAAGCAGAAGATGGCACATGCGGAGATAGGAAAAGACCACCGGAAGGAGATTGTGGAGTCAAAGGAAAAGACACAGGCGGAGCTGAACAGATAGGAGAAGCCACGAGGGTGTCAGACGAAGGAGAAGGCCTCTGGAAGGAAGAAGGAGAAGGTGTGGCAGAAGAACCGGTGGCGAAAGTCGGGCACTGAGAGCTATGATGGCCCGGGGCTTTGCAGGTGAAGCAATGATACGCAGAGAATACATTGATGGTAATCTTGCGAGGACCAAGGATAATCCGGAATTCGATAGGGCAGTAGGTGATATGAGAGGAGTCAGGAAAAATGACGAGCACTTGTCGACGGAAACTTAAGAATGGCCGATCACCTCGATCGGTGTGAGCAGAGGGGATCGTTCGGACACCGCCGACGACGCGCCGACACAACGAAAGAAAGGCAAAGCAAAAGTCATCACTGACTTCCGGGGGCACAGGATACATTGTGACAAGCACAGGACAGTGGGCAAGAGGTTGGGGAATCAAACACTGATCCCATACAGTAACACAAGAAGAAAGAACCTGGTCAACATAAACAACAGAGGAAAAGTACACAAGCACCGACTTGGGCTTTCTAGCGAAATGTGAAATCGCTCCAGACGGGAGAAACGACAACGCAGACATGTATTCGTGTAACTTGACATTGGGAAGTGCGGCCAACTTGACGCTAATCGCCTAATTGAAGGAAAGTGAGCATGGACTTACCAAGCTTTCAGGCGCGGTTGCGCTGAGAGTTGAGCCATGGCGAACAATGAAACGATCAAGGCATGACGGGAGCAAAGCTTGGAAAGAAGAGCACTTGTCTGAAGCATTCGAAGATGCAGAAGCAGCAGGGAGGGCAGCTGGCTTGGAGTCAGAGAGAAGGCAGTCGTTCGGAGCAACAGCGGGAAGTCGAAACGAAGGCACCAGTCGAAAAGTAGTGGCATAAGCCATGGGAACAGGCGCAGGCAAAATGAAGCACAAGCGGTAGATAATGAAAGACGACATAGGGTAGCTTCACGGGAAAGCAGAGGACTGACGCCGCAAATCACCAAAGGAAGGCAGAGGAGCAAGGAGGCGAGCGGTTTACAGGGGAAGGCCGGCGACGAACCATTAATAAAAGGCGTGGCACAGTCTTAGTTGACGAGCGTGGAAGCCGGAAGGCAGAAGTCACGTACAAGCAGCAGGTATTGGCAGAGCATACAGTCAAGGCGAGTCACGATGGGCAGAACGTAAACAGACCCATAGCAAAGATTAATGAAGGAATACTCAGAAAATAAGCACTAACCACCCCAGAAAATCAACGAGAAGGACAGCGCGAACATTCATGAGCAAAAAAAAAATGCAAAATAACACAGCTGCGGGCGCAGGAAATAGGAAAGCAGAACACAAATTACGGAGCATAGGACGACACGTGCGTTGCCAAAAAACGGACTTACACGAGTCCCCACCTGCCAGGGGTGACAGGGATGGTCATAATGATCTTGCAAGAGTATATACCAAGAGTATATCTGTCATTGGGCGATCACAACCCTATGTCTAACAAACACATATCGTTCTGAAACTTTTCGACATCAGAATCAGGTGCCATATAAATACAATTTTTGAGGCAAAATACCATAATATTACGTAAAAATATTTAAATGTTTTGGCATTCATCCTGTCCCACGTAATCGGTGATTTCTAAATTCACGAAGCAGAAATCCACAATATACACAGTTGTATCAGAATAACATGACCACCTACCTAATAATGGGAATAACAACCCTTGGCCAGGATGACAGCAGCGAGACGGCGTGGCATTGACGCAATGAGGCCCTGGAAGATTGCCTGAGGCACACGTGCCCATTCGGACTGCAGAAGAGCACGGAGGTCCCGGAGCGGACATGGTTATGGGTAGAATCCGTCGATCCAAATAGTCCCACAAGTGCTCTATGGGATTGAGGTCGGATGATTTCGCTGGCTAAGGGAGAAGGGGGACTTCGCTGTCGTGCTCCTGGAACCAGTCCCGCACCCACCCGCTTAACGACATGACAGGGCGCATTGTCCTGTTTGTAGACACCATCACCACTAGGGTAAACGTCCAACATGAGGGGATGCATGTGGTCAATGAGGATGGACATGTAAACGTTCAGGGACCCATCCAGTGGTACCAGTTGTTCCAGGTCATATCAAGAAACCCCCCCAGACATGCACACTGCCACCGCCGGCCTGTACTTGACTGACAAGCGTGTCCGGGTGTTGGTTCCCGTGTGTCTGACCCCGTATCCGCCGCCGCACGTCACTTCTGTGCCGTAGAAATTGGATTCGTCGGCGAAGGCAACCTCTTTCCACTCTTCCACTGTCCAATGACGGTACTCCCATGCGAACTGCAGGTGTCATTGCCGATGGACCTGGGTTAACATGAGCGCTTTGACGCAGCGTCGACTCCGGACACCATGCGTAACAGGATTCGCTCTACTGTTATCGGGGACACGTACCTGAGTGTCCCAGCGTTCATTTGGGTGGTCAATTGCTGCACTGTTGCGCATCGATTGCCCTTTTTACCAGTTGACGGAGGCGACGTTCTCCTCTGGGGTAGATGGCCTTTGGGGCTCCACAGTCAAGACGTCGGGAGGAACTCTGTGTGCCAGCAGTTCGTTCTTGGTACACCGAATAGCCCACGGTACCGAACAGCCCACGAAGTCTGCTGTTTCTGAGATGCTTGCATCCTTGGCGCGTTAGCCGATGATCACTCCTTTTTGAACGACCGTCATTTCACTACCTCTGCCCATTGTGCTCACGTCGCGAACTGTGGCTCATCTGTCTTGGCCGGCCACTGTGACGTACCTGCCAGCAGGACGCACCCGACATAAAGGCAGATAGCAGTCATCAGTTGGTAGAGCGACTTGTTCCGGAATAAGCGGACTCGGGTTCGATTACCGGCGTAGACCAGAAATGACGGAGAAATTTACTTCGTTATAATGGCGCCCGAACTATCAGGATGACCCGACCGTTCAAAATCTCGCAATGGTGTGATGTTATTTCCACACCGCGAGATAGAAAAAATCAGAGAATCTCTTCTCCAGCGCTTCGAAAAATAAATGTGTGTGACGTTGCATTCCACACACCGGATTGACTGGGAGTTCTCAAGTGCGCGTTCTACAGTGGATGGCTGCCTGCAACGATTCATGGTCACTGCTGACCCGTGGGCCATGCCCCCGGCCCTCTTTCGGGGGGGGGAGATGTGACGTACCTGCCAGCAGGACGCACCCGACATAAAGACAGATAGCAGTCAGAATGAACGTCTGCGTAGCTCAGTTGGTAGAGCGACTTGTTCCGGAATAAGCGGACTCGGGTTCGATTACAGGCGTAGACCAGAAATGATGGAGAAATTTACTTCGTTATACCACTTATATCTCCGTGTGGTCGACCTTGTCACGTTGACTCTGTGATGCGCCTGGGCGGGTACACTGTGATTCCTGGGGTGGTCACATCATTATGATATGACCGTGTACTTCTCTCCGTATCACATGTCATTAAGCAATCTTTAGCAGATATTTTTTTCTGATAATGCAAGAGATCGTTCTGGATCTCCGGTAACAATTTACATGAGTGAGAGTGTCGGGACCAGTACGCAAATCAAACGTTTGGGCATTATTCGCATCAAGGTCACTCTTAAGTGCAGAATGCCGTAAACCATTATAACCTGACACAGAAGATGCCTCCAAAGGTACTTCATTCGAGGGAGGGGTGCATCACGACTCTGTCCGACGCGAAATGCAATTATCCGAAAATTGTAAAATCGGGCAAGGCTCGTAGATCAACATTTGGAAGAAAGGCATCCATGCTGTAGGACATAGCAAAGGAACTTCGCGCAGTAGAAACCTCCCGGTTATTACAAAAAAAAAAGCTATTTCCAAGGTCCAGCGCAAGTCGTTTTACGGCTGTCATCCGGAAACTGAAGAAGTTGGTGTCAGCGCCAAAGTCAGCGGCACGATGCATCATTGCAGCGAAGACGGGAGTGTCCTTAAGAGCCGTTAACACTGTAATTCACCGGTATTTAAATCTACGGAAACCTCAGATGGGCTGAGCCCACAAGTTTATCCGCAGACACATTTCGGAGAGAAAGACCTCCTGATAAAAGCTCTATGGAAAACACTTGGCTGGCGAAAGGTGGAAATGTGGCCACCTTGGACGAACTTATGTTTTTCTATCAGATTGCAGCAAACCTCGGGTTATTTTCTATCAGCAGTACGGCGCCAAAGCCTTCACAAAATGGGACCGAGAATGCAATGAAACTTTCTAGCAAGGCTTAATGATTGTTGATGGATTCTCGTACTAGGGAAAGCTGCAGATTCGTCGGGTGGCTAAGGCGTCAAAGCATATTATCTAACAAAGATTCTAACACCAATTTACGAACAGAAAGTGCCGGCGCTGTATGGTAGTGACAAAACTTTGGTATGGATTCGCCAAGACAAAGCGTTAAGCCAAATATCATAGCCGCATTCAACAGTGGAAATTGCGTCGTAGAGCTACAGCAGCGGTGCAGAGCCATCAGATTCGACTCTACCTGTTGTCTGTAAATTTTTACCATATATCCTAAACTACTTTCGATGCTATTTATATGCTTTGCTCTCCCCCGATCTATTGCTGTGCCACTGGAATAGCATTTGGAGGAATTATCCTCATAGCAAACAACTGTAGAGCATCCACACTATAGTTGTGTTCTGTGAAGATAATCAAAATACAGTTAATACAAGCAGAACTAACATGAAAGCTAAGCTACCAGAATACATGCTCGTCCATCAAAAGGTAGATCACTTACTTTCAGCAAATTATAAACAAGGTACAGAGGATGAGTCGAAGGTTTTGCAATATTTGGATCACTCTATGTCTTAATATCTACCTTTACGACGAAAGCTGACTAGCATTCAAAGTATAGGACATCGTGTTGCACCGTCATCAGCCATCTGTCTGCCGGTTCATCGATTCTGCGGCGGTACCAGTTCTTGTCCTTTGAGGCGAAGAACTCCTTCACCCCAGCTGCACCTCCACCTGGTTGTTGAAGTGCCGCCGCCCACGGAGGAAGTGGACTATGGCCCGGAACAAGAATAATCCAACGGGGCTATATGCTGCATGCTGGGTGTGGCATCAGTTCGTTGCCCTCAAGGTCCTGGAGGTTTGCACGGGTCATTCGCGCCGTAAGAGGCCAAGCGTTGTCCTGCTGTAGGAGAGCGCGCTTTCTGTTCACTAGTGCCGGGTACTTCTCCTCCAAAACGGCATACATCCGCTCCAGCTGTTCAGAGTAGAGGTTGGCGTTCGTGGTCCGACCATCTGGTACAAATTCGTAATGGATTATCCCCTCGAAATTCCACCAGACACAGAGCATCACCTTGTGCTCAAAGCGCCCATGTTTGGCAACGGGTTCAGGAAGCTGACCACGGCTCAACCACTGCCGTTGTGTGTTAGGATTACGGAAATGGGCCCACGTTTCATCGCACGTTGCAATTCTTTTGATGAAACGTACATCGCGCGGGTTTTCTAGGAGTTTCGTGCACATTTCCATTCGGTGGTTTTGCTTCAGCTGTCGCCAGTTCGTGAGGGACAATGCGGCAGTTCCTGTAGACCTTGCCGAGGTCTTGAAGGTGACGAACCTCGGTGGTCTGTGATATGCCCAGCTCGCTTGATAATCACCGAGTGCTGATTGTCCGATTTGCCTCTACGGTCTGGTGCTCGGCCTCCGAATCCACGATTCGCTGCCTACCAGACCTTGGCTGATCGTCGAGATTTCTGTCACCTGAGCGAAATTTCTTGAACCAGCTGGTTGCGGTGCTGGGGTCCACGAAACCTTTCCTTTTCGCACAACAAATGTTTCGTGTTGCTTGAGCAGCCTTATGGTTGAGTTTAAACTCGTAATGCAAAAGTTCCCTAATTAGCCGGTTGTGGCTGTTTATCTTTTAGGCGTCACAACCACAGACAGAACGACGACATACAATGCTGTTCACAGCAACGCTACCACTTTATATCCCTTTCAACTGAATTCAGTGCGCGACTTGAACTAGTTTCAACACATGACATACCCGCCGCAGCATATGCGTTTATGCAAATATTTCAAAACTTTCGACTCACGCTTTGTATTTCTAATTTATCACAAAACATAGACTCTCGATTAGAATGTGAACGACTCTCCACATATAAACCTATGTATATTGCTAGTTAAGTCACACTCTAGTATTTATCTTAAAAATTACCAGTTCAAAATCTAGTACTTGATGGTACAACTCTTTGTGGTTAGATCACGATTGAAAAAAGCTTCAAAGCTGAACGAAATATGTGGAATCATCAAAATGATCAATATAAGAGTATATTACCCTAATTAATATGTAAAATATGAAGAATTAAAAAACATTGTTTTAATATTCAGACGTAGGTTCACAACGAATTTTTTGGCTTTGTACACTGGTGTGCAAAAATTAAGGACGAAGAGGAGAAATTAGCATAACAGCGGAACGAGCAGGCAGAACGGACCGAAAGACCACTCAGGAGATAGACTAGGGTCCGGTACGGTAGGGCATGCGCATATATGCAGCATGACGTAGGGGGCGTGTCGGAAGGGTATAAAGCACACGGGCGGTGTACGCTCAGCAATTCCGTGAAAGCCATTGCACGGTGTACATCGGTTTGAACGACGTCAAATTGTTGCCACCGTGTGATATGGCCAACAGGCAATCCAGTAGACGACATCTGGATGACTTTACCCGAGGTCGCGTCATGTTATTGGGAAGTTGGAAGAAGGTCGAAGTGTGACTAGTATGGCCGAGGAGTTCGGGATCGCCCACAGCATCTTTTCACGAGCTTGGAGAGCATTTCAAACGACAGGAACAGCTGTACGAGAGTTTAGCAGTGGTCGTCCACGAGCAACCACGGCGACGGACGACCGGTATATTATCCTACAGGCGAGAAAAGACAAACAAAAGACAGCGGGAGAAATCGCAAGGCACATGCAACAAACAACTGGACGTCCGTTATCGCGGTTTACCGTGGCCAGGACGCTGCACAAAGGTGGTCTATTTGCACGACGACCAGTACGATGTGTGCCATTAACGCCTGCTCATCGGAGACGGCGATTTCTGTGGTGCCAGGAAAACGAGAACTGGACACATCAGCAATGGGGTCGAGTTCTCCTTACGGATGCGAGCCGATTTAGTCTGTGGAGGGATTCTGGACGTATACACATCTGGAGAGAGCAGGGAACACGCAATCACACCTCCAACATCATCGAAAGGGACCGGTTTGGAGGTGGCGGAGTTCTCGTTTTGGGCGGTATCATGCTTGGCAGCCGTACTGACCTCCACATCTTCCAAGGAGGTTCAGTCACTGGTGTCCGCTATTGTACCGAGGTTCTCCTGCCTCACGTGCGTCTGTTTAGAGGTGCTATGTGTCCTGAGTTTCTCTTCATGGACGACAACGCTACACCTCATCGTACAGTGGCTGTCACAGAGCTGTTGGAGAGTGAAGATATTCAACGCATGGATTGGCCCGCAAGGTCCCCGAACCTAAATCCAATCGAACACGTGTGGAACCTTCTCGGGAGACGCTTGACAGCACGTCACAAGCCGCCAGCAACGATTCCGCAGCTGCGATTGACGCTACAAGAGGAATGGGCCGCGATGCCTCAACAGCTCCTTGACAACCTCGTCCTCAGCATGGACAGACGTTGTAAATCCTGCAACGCAGTCAGGGGTGATCATATCTCCTACTAACGACCGGATTTTTCTTGGCAGCCGCCTGTCACATGGACGTTTCTGTCTTCTGTCCAGTTGTGCTCGAAGCTACATTTCTATAAAGTGCCTTTGTATCCTTTGGATTCCTTGTTTGGACGATTTTGCTCACTTGTCCCATATTCTTGCATCTTGAGGATCTTATGGTATGATTTGAGTCGATGTGGAGCACTTCTGCACGACGTTCCTTTTGAAAAACCGTCTCGTCCTTAATTTTTGCACGCCAGTGTATGAACAGCGAACTAAAGTTCTTCTCTTTGAGAACGCTATCCCGATGCGACCAGAAATTGCGCTGCTTTGTTCAGTGAAACATTTCATTTTCATGAGAGTGTTGTTGGAGAAGTTAGTAGCTTTTATATTATACTTTTCCATAGGAAAACCATATAATACCTCGAGTACTGCACATTATTCCGGAAAGATTATTTTTCTTAACCACCCAAACCACGATGCGAAGCCAGTAAATAACAACCAACATTGCGGTTACAGGAAAAATGTACTAGCAGGCGAAATTAAATACAGGTTTTGTACAACTTCCAGGAAATTACACTAGGAGCGCTTAAAAAGTGACTGTGTGCAACGTGTACTAGAAAACAAGGGCAAACGGTGTTGTTGGAAATACTTTTATAGAAGAATACTTTTTCTGACCAGGAAAGCTTTCATCCCTTTGCATGGAAGGTAACAAGATTTGGGGGCTATTCCCAACTGTTATGCCAAATCTGCATGATCAGACAACGAACTAACAAAATAATTGAGAACCATAAAAAGTTTGACCTCCAGCGATATACGGACTTGAAAGGAGAAAGAACAGTTCAGCCTCTCTTGCAGGCGAAGAACTTAACGATAGAGATACCCATTATCTCGGAGAGATGTCTTAGAATATCAGAACACATCAAAAGAACGACAATGTGGAAAACTTCATATTAGCAAGGAATTCACGAGTCTTTCTGGGTAAATGCAATATCATCTGGCTCCCACAATACAAACGAGTGGGACTACTATTCAACGAGTGGGACTCCAGAACGATTGAAACTGTGTAGTCGATACATGTTGTAACGTACCACGAGATGTGACGTACCTGCCAGAAGGACGCACACGACATAAAGGCAGATAGCAATCAGAATACATGTCCGCGTAGCTTAATTGGTAGAGCAACTTGTTCCGGAATAAGAGGCCTCGGGTTTGAATCCCGGCGTAGACCAAAAATGACGGAGAAATTCACTTCATTATAATGGCGCCCGAACTATCCGGATGACCCGACCGTTCAAAATCTCGCATTGGTGTGATGTTATTTCCACACCGCGAGATAGGAAAAATATGAGCAGCACTTCGAAAGAAAGAAAAATAAGGGAGAGATGATGTAACGTACCAGGAGATGTGACGTACCTGCCAGAAGGACGTACACGACATAAAGGCAGATAGGAATCAGAACAAATGTCCGCGTAGCTTAATTGGTAGAGCAACTTATTCCGGAATGAGTGGACCCGGGTTCGAATCCCGGCGTAGACCGAAAATGACGGAGAAATTTACTTCGTTGTAATGGCGCCCGAACTATCCGGATGACCCAACCGTTCAAAATCTCGCATTGGTGTGATGTTATTTCCACACCGCGAGATAGGAAAAATAAGAGCAGCACTTCGAAAAAAAAAAAAAAAATAAGGGGGAGATGATGTAACGTACCAGGAGATGTGACGTACCTGCCAGAAGGACGCACACGACATAAAGGCAGATAGGAATCAGAACAAATGTCCGCGTAGCTTAATTGGTAGAGCAACTTATTCCGGAATGAGGGGATCCGGGTTCGAATCCTGGCGCGGATAAAAATGACGGAGAAATTCACTTCGTTATAATGTAAAAACATTTATTGGCCTTCACGGGTAACATGTTTTAGCTGCATGGCGATCGTAGTTGGCGCAGACTTGGTTCAAAATCACATGAGAATATATCTTAATCTTGCATCTGACCATACGAATAAAATCAGGAAATACGTGTTAGAGCCTGGAGAATCCTTTGATGGATAACTCCGATGCGTGCAGATTTCATTTGACTGAAAATTTTTATCTAAACATCCTTGCGGACCATAGCCACAGGTCCATGATTCTGTTGTTCTTGAGAGGGATACCATCTTTGTAACGTACCAGGAGATGTGACGTACCTGCCAGAAGGACGCACACGACATAAAGGCAGATAGGAATCAGAATAAAACGTCCGCGTAGCTCAATTGGTAGAGCAACTTATTCCGGAATGAGGGGATCCGGGTTCGAGCCCCGGCGCGGATAAAAATGACGGAGAAATTCACTTCGTTATAATGGCGCCCGAACTATCCGGATGACCCGCCCGTTCAAAATCTCGCAATGGTGTGATGTTATTTCCACACCGCGAGATAGGAAAAATCAGAGAATCCCTTCTTCAGCGCTTCGAAAAAAATGACTGGGAGTTCTCAAGTGCACGTTCTACAGTGGATGGCTGCCTGCAACGATTCATGGTCACGGCATGACCCGTGGGGCCATCTTTCGGGGGGGGGGTGAGATGTGACGTACCTGCCAGCAGGACGCACTCGACATAAAGGCAGATAGTAGTCAGAACAAACGTCCGCGTAGCTCAATTGGTAGAGCGACTTATTCCGGAATGAGAGGATCCGGGTTCGAATCCTGGCGTGGACAGAAATGACGGAGGAATTTACTTCGTTATATCTTTCAGTAGAATAATGTTAATATACGGTTACCCTTGGCGTTATTTACACTACTGTTTGTGAAAATTACAACACCAAGAAAGAATTGCGCTATCCAAATGAAAATTATTTACAGATTCCTCATGCTACAGGAGATAACTGAATACATTTGTAGAGCTACACAGGAATGCTTCGCTTCAAAATTCAGTATTGTGTGAAGCCACCTCGAGCAAAAATAACAACCTCTACAGTGGGTGGCATTGAATGGAAAAGGTTTTTGATATCGTCCTGGAGAATAGCCTGCCAGGCTGCATCTACAGTATGTGAGACCAGAGTTTATTTGTGGTGACTGGCAGAGGTGCTTCACAGGTTAGTCGCTTAGCTACCATGTCACAGACATGTTCGATCGGGGACATATTCGGCAAACGTTCAGGCCAGGGATGCAGGGGAATCTTCCGTTCATGGAAGCGGTCTTGAACATTCCGGGCCACATGTGGCAGAGCATTGTTCTGCTGGAGTATAGCCCCAGGACAACTGTGAAGGAAGGCTATCCACTCCACCTCTAAAACATCCCTGATGTATCGCTGGTTGTTGAGGGTTTCCTCAATTCGTATAAGACGCGATCGCGAATTGAACCCAATGGTGTCCCAAACCATCACACTAGGAGTTGGGCTGGTATGACGCTGCAAAGTGTCGTTCACTACGATGCCTTCGAACACGTATGTGACCATCATGATGCATCAAGCTGGATCGTGACTCGTCAGAAAACACGACCTATTGCTAATCAGCAAACCAGTGTCTGTGTTCGAGACCCCATTCCAGCCTGAGGCGTCTGTGGTTGTGGATC
Source organism: Macrothele yani (assembly GCA_039090855.1). Classification (NCBI taxonomy): domain Eukaryota; kingdom Metazoa; phylum Arthropoda; class Arachnida; order Araneae; family Macrothelidae; genus Macrothele; species Macrothele yani. The sequence goes on from CM077015.1 coordinate 25,628,758, forward strand.
AAAGGAATGCGCAGCAATGGGATGCTAGAGACCGGTCATCTGTCAAGCAAACGCCGTCGAACTGTGCTGGAGGACAAAGCCTGACCTATGACAATGCTCCACTGCTGGGCTAACACCCTGGATGTCGCGGTGCGATCGGTCACTGCTATGCGGTGAAGATGTGAATAGTGAGGCACAAGAAACCCCCTTTCGACTCAATGTCGGCTCTTCATTGATTGCAACATCTCATTTGAGCCAGCTCTTTATAACGAAGACCGGACAGTTCAGTGAGCGTTGCTCCGAAACCGCATGCGCATTTTCACTGATATTTTAATCATTTGCATGAACCAACCTGTTCAACACATCCTGTAAGTTTCAAGCTAATACCAGCAGTCCTTCATGGTGTTGCCATTCTCACAGACAGTAGTAGTGTATGTACAGATGTGGGCCTGAACATTTCCCTGTTACCTCTTAGGCCTGTCAATAACATCAACTTAGACCGTATCCAAATTCTGTGAAATGTGGTAAAACTAACTTCGTGTTGTGTCAACGTGAATCGTAACCAGCGCATAGTTTTGGGTCACTTTTTTGTTCACACGGTTGGAAACAACAATAGCTGTCTTCGGTAACATGTTGTCTTCAAGATAAGTCTCATAAGGCGTTGCACTGCTTGTCAGATTGTGCAATGTGGTATTAAAGTAAGTGTTCAGTGGACATGGAGTGCATATACTGCGTCTCAAAAATGGAAAAGTAACGTCAAACACATAATCCTATGCCAGATAACTAGTTAACTTGTTCAAGTGTCCACCGTGAATTTGCTTTATGTTCTTTAGCTATTTCATTCAGGAAGCACGAATTAGCTATAACGTTTCTTTTATTTTTAGGAATGTATTGATCCCCTTTAATCCGGAATACCGCACCTACAGAAAATGCTTAAGACAAGTTCGTGCTATAATAACCAAGGTAATCCGACAACAAGAAAGGGATTTCGACAAACATAACATCAGGAATCTGATCGATAGCTACATAAATGAGAAGAAATCCCTAGAAGAAAAGAAAGATCCTAAAGCAAAGTATTTCACAGGTATGGAAAACAAGTATAAGAAGACGTGTTTGGGATGTAACCTTCCTGTATATAAAACTGCGTATGATAATAACGCAGTTATTTCGGGTTTTGTCCTTGGCGTGGGGATCTTTGATCAAATCACAATTCTTAACTATTTATGCAACAAAAGTCAAAAGCTCAGTAATATTTTAACAATAGTTTCATGAAACCATTGCGCTGAGGAAAAGCAGAATTAAAACAAAAAATCTTCCAAACTTATCATCGGTTTCCAAAAGAATCAAAAGATTCGAACTTGTCATCTGCTCATCAGTTTTTTTATCTCCCTACGGTAATTCTAAGATCCAGACTTTCGTTATTTCAACGGAAGCATCAATCTTCAAAAGTCAGACTTTGAAGAAAGATAATTCATGTCCATAAAAACACACACATTGCTTTTCGTGCCTTTACTTAACTTGAGAATGTTCCAACAAATGTTTGATGGCTTATTTCAAAATTAGTACTGTTTTTTTTAAATAATTTTATTAATTTTCGGAATGAAATCAAAATTTGAGTCAATTGATGCGATAGTCTGGAACGTTTAGAATGATTTGAGCTACTTGGATTAAATGTTCTGACAATAATTTAGCGGAAAATGTCAACAGAACTGTAAGTACTGCTGATTTCAAATTCCGAAATAAGACATCAAATATTTGTTCGTCCACTAACGTAATCAATGTACAGGTCGCGCCATCTATTAGCAGGTGTCGACATTACCCAAGTAAAAATGATTGAGCTTTAATATAATTATGGTTACGTTTTAGCAAATATTAAACATGCCATGCTACAATTTAAAGTTATTTTTTATCAATGTACAAATTTTCATGTTTGGGAATACACTAATTGCGAAGAAAATGTCTACAGAAGTTTTTACCAATGGAAACATAGGGCAGAGTTCTTTGGTACAACCACCTTAAGCATTTTTAATCTTGGGTGATGTTTAAAATTTTAAATTCCTGTGTTTGTTGTTTGGTTTGAAGTTCATTACTTGTGTTTGATTTATATTTATTTCTGGAAGTTTTAGTTGACTTTTTATTTCTGGGTTTTAGTTCTTGTGCTTGTGGATTTTTCTAAATGTTTGTTCCCTTTTGCTCTTTCCCAATGCAAGCATTAATTTTTCGCGTGATCCTTCTTATGGCAGAATGATAAATCTGTTGCTTCATTTCCAGTTCTGTTCGATTTGTTACTCGTTTGAAATGCTGTGATGGAATTTGTGTTTGTTTGCGATCCCCTTTTTCGACTGTTGTGCTCATCGTTCAATTTATGCTTAACATACTCTAATGTTAGTTCACCCTCGTATTTTGTTTCAAAGCTGTTACCAAGGTGTCGTCAAGGTGGTTAGAATAAGATATCTGGAGATGCTGTTGTTAATGCAGAAGTACCACTTTGCGTGAAGCCTATAACCGCGAGCGACGGCCATTCAACTGTGGTAAAGTTGGTGATTTTCAAGGCTATTGCAATGCATTTTGTGTTGGCCGAATCGCAATCTTTCGTTGCCAATTTTCTAATTTTGCATCGTAACTTGCTGCCGATGTATGAGCAAACACTGGATTTATAAAATTCTTAATTATTTTGAGGCTCCTCATTTTTATTTTAAATTGAAATACACGAACGTTATTGCGAATTCAAAACAAAACAACTTTAAAATTAAAAACTTCACTCGTGTATGGAGTATAATTCATTCCGGTTTGATATTAACACGATTTCGGCAACCCCAAACTACGAAATTCCAAATACATACCATTGAAACCAAATGGGTATCATGTAACCAACTTCACATTTCCATACATTGCGGCTTCACGGTTAAGAGACTACGGCATCTCCAGAAGTATTATTCTAACCTCTTTGGGTGTCGCATGTGAATGGCAAACATCATAACACGCTAACTTCTAGGCGTGAATTTTCTATTTTCTCACCGATTGATATCAATTTGTTTACAATTTCTAGTACCTGATTGATGTGTTCCTACATATTTTCACAGTCATTGTATCGTTCGCTATAAAGCTTTCCTGGCAGATAGAGCTTACTGCTCAAATTTCTTCGTTCATGTATTCGCTGTGACTTTATCCACATACACTGCCTGACAGAGAAAATGCCACACCACGAAGACCTAAACGCAGCTCCATGCAAAATGCAGAGTTGGTGCACACGTACAAGTTATGCAAATGATTGCATTTGCAGGCCAATCGCACGAACGGCGGGCGGTATATAAGCGGACAACTAGCCCGTGAGGCCATCAGTCGAGACGTTGTCACGGCCGCGAGAAGTGAGTGGTTCGGTTGTACCCGTGTGTGGAGAACGAACAAGGGGTTCCAGTGCTGTTTAGATGCCGTCGTACGCGATTTCGTCAAACGGATGAGTTCACGAGAGATGTCATCGTAAGCCTTCGTACCACCGGATGGTCCATGCGTCGTATTGCGGAAGAAAAGCAACGTGATGCCACAACCGTCGGTCACACTTGGAGACAGTGGTCCTAGGAAGAATCTGTGCAACGTCGTAGGGGGACCGGAGAACGGAGACGGACGTCCGAGCGCACCGATCGTTGCATACGACGTCATGCTGTAGTGGACCCCCAAGCCACAACGGGCGACATTTTGCGGAGTGTACGGGGAGGTTTGGATGCTCCGATATCGGCGCGGGCAGTGTCGTGCCGATTGGCTGCATATGGTTTGCTGTTCAGCCGTCCGTAACGAAAGCTATCCTTAAGAGCGAGCTATCGTCGTCACCGCTTGGCGTGGTGTCGTTCCAGAGCTGCGTGGGGTGCCGAATGGAACAGTGTGGTGTTCAGCGACGAATCGCGGTTCTGTCTCACCACGGATGATCGCCGTGTGAGAGTCTGGCGGCGACGTGGCCAACGGGCGGATTCCTCCGCCATTGTGGAGCACCACATGGCCCGGCAACGTGGAATCATGGTATGGGGTGCTGTCGGCTCCAACAGCCGCTCACCGCTGGTACGCATTACGGGCACACTGACGGCACGCCTATATGTTGATGACGTGCTGCACCGTGGCACTACCGTATCTGCAGGGCATCCCAAACGCCGTTTTTCAACAGGATAACGCCCGGCCGCAAACCGCTCGGATCAGCCTGAATGATTTACACGGTGGGCGATGCTTCCGTGGCCAGCACGATCCTCCGGCCTCTCGCCCATCGAGCATCTGTGGGACACGATTGGACGTCGGTTGAGTACTCTCCCACCCCCGCAAAAGGAAGATGAACTGTGGACTTGGATCAACACTACGTGGTCCATTATGCCCTAGGACTATATTCGGTCTCTCATTGCCTCGATGCCACGTAGGATTCAACGCTGTATCGCCCAAAATGGGATCCACACTCCTTACTGATCATCATGTATATTCGGCCACTGGAGCCTAGTCTGTATGGGACAATTAAATCATTTGTTCAGAACCTACTTGGCTATCTGTGTGTGCAGTTTGGTCTGTTTTCGAGCATTCCTTCATGGTGTGGCATTTTCTCTGTCAGGCAGTATATTTCCTGCTGTCGCTTTGTTTGCGATATTCATGATTTGTTCATTTACTAAACGTAAACTTATTGTGGATATCTCCTGTGCAATTTCTTAATCCATTCCTCCATTTTGACTGATATTTTCTCTTGGATAAAAACATTCCATGTGTCTTCTTTGATAAGAAGCTACGGAGTCATCAACTCATTTAGCTGTGGCTCTTAATGGTAAACCGATTAGCTAAATAATTGGCTAAGGTTCTTCAATAGCTGTGTTGCACATAAATCACCCTTTGTAAACAATTATCCAAATGGCAATGTATAAAAAATCAGCATACCACTTACATTAGTACACCAATTTATTCTGTAATTTCTTATACTTCAAGATATCGAGATAATCCCTTGCCAGGATAATATCACTGCCTTCAGTCCAGGCAAAAATCTCGATACATTGACATTCGTTCGTCGGTCCCATACACCAAAGCGCCGAAACATTACAGCCATCGCGTCTTTATGGAAGCAACTGCAAGTAAACGACGGAGTGTGTGAAGGTCATGAAATAGTATAAATAACACCTGATACGGATCTCTGTTAATCAGTTATTCTTGTTCTTCATATAGGAAAAGCTTAAGCAAGTTTCACAAAGGCCAAATTGCATTGGCCAGCCGACTGTGTCAGAGCATTTCCAAGACAGCAAGGCTTTGTGGGATGCTTACCATCAGCCATGGTTAGTACCTTCAAAAGTGGTCCGAGGAAGAAAAAAAACACCTACTGCCAGCAATGTGTTGGCCGACCACGGCTCATCGATGCTGGAGGTGAGAGAAAGCTATCCCGTATGGTACGGGCCAACAAAAGCGATACTGTGGCGCAACTTGCCGGTGATTTGAATGCTAGTGACGATAGTAACGTGTCTCAACACACAGTGCATCTAACCCTGCTGTAAATGGGGCTGCATAGCAGCAGGCCACTCCGAATGCCCATGCTAACCTCGTTTCACCATCGAAAGCACCTACAATGAGTACGCGATCATCAAAATTGGATTTTAAATAATTGGAAGAAGGTCGTGTGGTCGGATAAATCTCGGTTCCTGTTGAACCATTGGACGGCCAGGTACATGTGCGTCGTTTACCTGGGAAAGTGTTGGCACCAGGATACACCTTGGGACGAAAACAAGCCGATGGAGGAAGCGCAATGCTTTGCGCAATGTTCTGCTGGGAAACCCTAGGTCCAGTCATTCATGTGCAGAAAACTAGGACGTCTACCACCTACATAAACATCATTGAGGACCAGCTACATCCTTTCATGGCAACGTTATTCCCCTGTAGTCGTGCCTTCTTTCAGCAGGATATAATGTGCCATGCGACACTGCCCGGATTATTCGAGAATGGTTCGCGAAACATGAATGACTGGACCCAGACATCAATCCAATCGGGCATCTATGGGTTGTGTTGGAACAGCAAATTCAGTCTGTGGGGGCTCAGCCACGTAACTTACAAGAGTTTAGCAGCCCCGGCGGCGCAGTGGTCTAAGAAATGGCCTCTGATCATTCGTCCGAAAGGGGTCCGGGTTCAAATCCCTGTGAGGCATGTATGTTGTGTTTGTCTTACGGCACTGGCTCTCTCCTTTCCCTGGAGCCAGTGACCCTAAATTAGGGACGGGCGACTGCTTATAGCCCATTGAGTTTGTAACGTACCAGGAGATGTGACGTACCTGCCAGAAGGACGCTCACGAGGGAGATGATGTAACGTACCAGGAGATGTGACGTACCTGCCAGAAGGACGCACACGACATAAAGGCAGATAGGAATCAGAATAAAATGTCCGCGTAGCTCAATTGGTAGAGCAACTTATTCCGGAATGAGTGGACCCGGGTTCGAATCCTGGCGCGGATAAAAATGACGGAGAAATTCACTTCGTTATAATGGCGCCCGAACTATCCGGATGACCCGGCCGTTCAAAATCTCGCATTCGTGTGATGTTATTTCCACACCGCGAGATAGGAAAAATAAGAGCAGCACTTCGAAAAAAAAAAATAAGGGGGAGATGATGTAACGTAACAGGAGATGTGACGTACCTGCCAGCAGGACGCACACGACATAAAGGCAGATAGGAATCAGAATAAGCGTCTGCGTAGCTCAGTTGGTAGAGCGACTTGTTCCGGAATAAGCGGCCTCGGGTTCGAATCCCGGCGTAGACCAAAAATGACGGAGAAATTCACTTCGTTATAAGTTGCTCACGGTGGTCGTTAAATCTCCAATAAAAAAACATAAAAAAAGATTTACAAGAGTTAAAGGACCTGCTGGTGACATTATGGTATAAGATACCACAAGATACCTTTAAAATTTTTGTAGCGTCCATTCTCGCTGGGTAATAAGTTGTTTTAGCAGCCCGTGGAGGACCAACCCCATGTTAGGCAGGTGCTCATAATGGTTTGGCTCTCCGGTGTATTTTGCCTCAAGTCTACCAAAAGCTACCAACTCTTACCTCTCTTCAGCTACCAAATTTCAACTGTAATGCTCTCTGTATACACCGAGAGGACAGAAATCGTAGAATACCTGGTTTCTGGGCAACGAGGCGTTGTCACCCCTCTCACTAGTGGATAAACCCACTGCTTGTCAGGTATATATAGGCAAGAAGATATCACTGCATTCATGTAGACGGTAATTCGATGTCAGTATGGATAAACGTCGTGAGTTAACAGAGTTTGTAAGAGGGATTACAGTGGGTACCCAAAGCATGAGTCACTTTATCGCGGAGGTGGCATTGGAATTGCACCGCCGACTTCAACGATGGAGATCCGAGGAACGTCCCAACCAAGACCATCAGGCGATCACTAGCCAAAATAGGTTACGGGATCCACTGATTCACCAGAGAGCCCTATTACTAACGCCACATCACCGGACTGTAATCCTCAGCTGGACAAAAGAACATCGGCACTGGACCTAGGATGATTGGAGACTGGTTTCCTGGTCTGATGAGTAATGTTTCAAGTCATCTCACGCAGACGGAAGGTGCGGATCCAACAAAATCCGCTTGAAGCGATGGAACTGGCATATCAACAAGGAACTATTCAGGCTGGTAGATCCTCAGTTATGGTCTAGAGGCTTGGTTCAACAGGCACACGTTGGGAGCTCTGATACTTCTCGATGCATCTCAGAACGGTCCACGTTGCGTATCAATCCTTGTACGAGGATCATCTGCATCCGTTCATGGTCATTATGCACCCACAGGACAAAGGACTCTTCCAGCAGTCCATTTCCCTGTGGTTGTATCCAGGACAATGCGCCTCCTCACAGAGCCGTGGTGACTAGAACATGATTGAAATAGCGTTCCACAGAACTTCTCACCCTGGAATAGCCTCCCAGTTTGAAAGACGCGAGCCCTGTGAAAGTTCTTCAGAATGCTGTGGAAACGACCATTCGAGCTTCGGATGCTCTACCAAAGAATTCGTCCGAAATCTGGACAGTGGTTCAGCAAGCATAGGTAGAAATACCTGTGGAACTCTTTTCGGGATTTAGTGGACGGCGTGACTTCCCTTATCCCGGCGAAACGTGGGCTTATCCGTTACTAAGTTTGCATCCCATAATTTATGTTAATTTAGTGTACATTCAGTCTAGTCATTTTATGTTGACTCGCTGTCACCGTTTCCAAATTGTAAAACTAATCAGAAAATTAATGTGCAGTTCAGTGAGATAATGTTTAACCATCTAATTTATACCAATTCCGCAATTTTTTTAAACAAAAATTTATTGTAAACTGCTGAAGAATTCAAGTTGCAAGAAAGAATGATCGGTAATTGGTTATACACTGAACAGCAATTGAATTAGAGACAGCTTCCGTTATGCAAATGTGGCGCTGTGGGCGGCTCTGTAAACGGAAACGACATGACGTATGCAGCGATCCGACAATATAAGGAGTGATGCGACGGGAATCAGTAAGAGTCGGACGCAGTATGGGTAAGACGAAGGATCTAAGAGCATTTGATCGTGGGCAAATTGTATCCTGGACGACTATTTGCTCAAATTGTCGGGGCCCGACGAATGGGTCACTCTATCTCGGAAGTCGTGCAGGCACTGGGATTTTCACGAGCCACTGTGTCACGGATGCACCGTGAGTATATCGAATCCGATAAAGCCATTTCTGCAAGGGCCAACTGCCGTGGACAACAGCGTGTGGATGAGCGGGGTCATCGTCGGCTAGCACGCATTGTCACAGCGGATAGACGGGCCACAGTGCAAGAAATCAGTCGGCAATTTAACGCTGGTGCACAAAAACGTGTAAGCAGCCACACCATCCAGAACAATCTCGTCACTATGGGGTACAGAAGCCATCGTCCCACGAGGGTACCGCTGCTGACCGCATATCACAGGGTGTAAATATTAGCATTGGCGCGGGAACATCGCCACTGGACCCTAGACATGCGGGAAAATGTTGCATCGACTGATGAGTCGAGATTCACGTTGGTACATGCGGATGGCAGGATACGAGTACGGCGCAAACCACATGAAGCGATGGATCCTTCTTGCCAGCAGGGTACTCTTCAAGCTGGTAGGGGTGGCATTCTCGTCTGGGAACTGTTTACGTGGACTGAAATGGAATCCCTGGTGCATGTGACATCGTCCCTTACAGGTCAACGTTACCGGGATATCCTGGACGACTATTTGCTCCCGTTTGTGCGTCTTCAACATCCCACTGGGGACCTCATCCTGCAACAAGACAATGCACCGTGCCATCGCTCCCGAATTGTATCCGAATGGTTGGATGGGGAACACCCCACCGACGTGACCTCGCTTCCTTGGCCAGCTAGGTCACCTGACCTCAATCCCATCGAGCAATCTGGGACCCATCGAGAGAGATGTTCGAGGCTCTGACCCCCTCCATCAAATCTTCGTGAACTGTGGGAGCTCGTTCAGGGGTCGTGGATCCGTATGGCTTCCCAACGCTTCCAGTGTTTTGTCGAGTCCATGCCGAGACGAATCGCCGCCGTCATCAGGGCGAAAGGTGGTGCTACACGTTACTAGACAAGTATCTCTAATTCAATTGCTCTTCAGTGTATATGAAGCATTAACGTTCGAAAGTGAATGTTGAAAATCGGGAACTAGTTTCCGGAGTTCTGAGATTTATACATGTTATTGAGAGGTATGGTACATCGAAATATTTCTACACCCTGAAACAAATAACATTAATCTGAGGCATATACTATGTGGGAAAATGTCTTCGGACACTAGTGCTTTATAAACAATACTGCCTTTATGGAAAAAAACAATACGAAGCTGGCAAATGTTTGACCACAATTGCACAGTGCACTCTCCTTGGCAAACTTTTAATGAGATTTTGCCGCGTAGCCGCAGGTACACTGGTGTGCAAAAATTAAGGACGAAGAAGAGAAATTAGCATAACAGCGGAACGAGTAGACAGAACGGACCGAAAGACCACGCAGGAGATAGACTAGGGTCCGGTACGGTAGGGCATCCGCATATATGCAGCATGACGTAGGAGGGCCGGGGAGTGTCGTAAAGGTATAAAGCACACGGGCGGTGTACGCTCAGAAATTCGGCGAAAGCTATTGCACGGTGTACATCGGTTTAAACGATGTGGAGTTGCTGCCACCGTGTGATATGTCCAACAGGCAATCCAGTAGACGACATCTGGAGGATTTTACCCGAGGTCGCGTCATTGGGAAGTTGGAAGAAGGTCGAAGTGTGACTAGTATGGCCGAGGAGTTCGGAATCGCTCACAGCATCGTTTCACGAGCTTGGAGAGCATTTCAAACGACAGGAACAGCTGTCCGAGAGCTTAGCAGTGGTCGTCCACGAGCAACCACGGCGACGGACGACCGGTATATTATCCTACAGGCGAGAAAAGACAAACGAAAGACAGCGGGAGAAATCGGAAGGCACATGCAACAAACAACTGGACGTCCGTTATCGCGGTTTACCGTGGCCAGGAGGCTGCACAAAGGTGGTCTATTTTCACGACGACAAGTACGGTGTGTGCCATTAACGCCTGCTCATCGGAGACGGCGATTTCTGTGGTGCCAGGAACACAAGAACTGGACACATCAGCAATGGGGTCGAGTTCTCTTTACGGAGGACAGCTGATTTAGTCTGACGAGCGATTCTGGACGTGTACACATCTGGAGAGAGCAGAGAACACGCAATCACACCTCCAACATCATCGAAAGGGACAGGTTTGGGGATGGCGGTGTTCCCGTTTGGGGCGGTATCATGCTTGGTAGCCGTACTGACCTCCACATCTTTCAAGGAGGTTTAGTCACTGGTGTCCGCTATTGTACCGATGTTCTCCTGCCTCACGTGCATCTGTTTAGAGGTGCTGTGGGTCCTGAGTTCCTTTTCATGGACAACAACGCTACACCTCATCGTACAGTGGCTGTCGCAGAGCTGTTGGAGAGTGAAGATATTCAACGCATGGGTTGGCCCGCAAGGTCCCCGGGCCTAAATCCAATCGAACACGTGTGGGACCTTCTCTGGAGACGCTTGGCAGCACGTCACCAGTCGCCAGCAACGATTCCGCAGCTGCGATTGGTGCTAGGAAAGGAATGGGCCGTGATGCGTCAACAGCTCCTTGACAACCTCGTCCTTAGCATGGGCAGACGTTGTAAATCCCGCAACACAGTCAGGGGTGATCATATCCCCTACTAAAGACTGGGCTTTTCTTGGCAGCCGCCTGTCACATGGACGTTTATGTCTTCTGTCCAGTTGTGCTCGAAGCTACCTTTTCAATAAAGTGCCTTTGTATCCTTTCGATACCCTGTTTGGACAGTTTTGCTCACTTGTCCCATATTCTTATATCTTGGGGTTCTTATGGTATGATTTGAGTCGATGTGGAGCACTTCTGCATGACGTTACATTCGAAAAACCGTCTCGTCCTTAATTTTTACACGCCAGTGTATATTGTTCCGTTCCTATCGCAAAGCAGTAGTCAGTTCAGACACAGAAGTTATACGTGTTCTAGCCCGAATCCGAAGTTCAAGTTCATCCCACAGGTTATCTAAAGGATTCAGGCCGGACTTTGAGGTGGCCACTCCAAATTCTGTACCCCCATTCAAACCATGTCGAAATGGAGCGTGGTTTACAGCACGACGCGTTTACTTGCTGAAACAAGAATGGCCCATCTCCGTAAAAGTGGTAAAGTGTAGACAGTGCGGCATTGTCTAGAATGTCTCGGTACTTCGTGGAGTTCATGCTTCCATTCACACCCACCAATGGTCTGTGTACATACCACTAGAAACGTCCGCAGACCATGACACTGCCACCACCAAATTTAACAGTTGGGATGACACATTCTGGAAGATACCGTTCACCTGGCATACACCACACTTAGTAAAGACCATCGGATTTAGAAAAGGTGTAGCGTTATTCGTCACTCCATAGTACTCGTTTCTACTGGTCTAGGGTCCGTGGACGATGTGCTTTGCACCAAACAAGTCGCTTACTCTCATTCTTACGAGTTATTAGCGGCTTGTGTGCAACAGCTCGGCCATGGAAATTTAACTTGTGCAGTTCCTTACGAACTGTCTTAGTGCACACCCTCACCCCTGTTGAATCTTGAAATTCTTTGGTGATGATTTGTGCAGAGAAATAATGGTACCCACGGACGACATGTTTCAGAATTATTTTGTCAATTTACTTGGCAGTCGTAAGTCCCCCAGGTTCCCATTTACTAATAACGTCTTAAACAGTTGACCGTTAGTGTTGCAATTGTTCTGCAATCGCACGCAAAGATAGGTTGCTGATATAGCATCCTATAATAACACCTCGTTGGAAATCAGTAAGCTCAACACGCGTGGACATGTCTCATGAGTAGACGATATACCACGTTTAAGGAGCTTACCGGTAGTTTTAAAGGAAATCTGGCACACGTGATCGATTGGAATGTTTCAATTTTCTTGTGGAAGGTGGTGTCCGGAGGCTTTTTTCCACATAGGGTATGCTATTGTTATGTACATATAGTACCGATGCCTTACTGCGTTTTGTACCGTTTTCATAACGTTTTAATTAGTCTGAAACTTCATCCAGAATTATCTTCACTTTCACGTTTCGGTCATCACTGCAGAAATACCCTCACTGTGAGAGTATAAGACGTTTTGAAATAGATACCAACCCAATGTTCATATTGTTCCGTACAAACTTGCAAGTATATTCGACAAATTAATAGCGACTCGTTGGATTTCAGCTATATTTTTCTCGATTTTTGCTCGAATTTATTTTTCTTAGAAAAACGTTGTGTGCACAAAGAAGCTTGTATTATTAGAATGTTGAATTTAAAATTAGTGGTTGTTAGCAAAAATTGAAGTATTTATTAGATATGTGGTAGTAATGGATAAAATAATAGCAACTGATGATAAGTTTGAAAAGCTAGTTTACTGCTTGCCTACATTTTTATTCAGTATTTTGTTGGATATCCGAGTAAATGAGTAACAGACTTACAACGTTTTGGCATGAAACACACAAGGCTTTCTAATGCTTCTGGAGGTATTTAATGATGCCATACCCTAATTACCGCCTCCATGAATTCCGTTTTCGTGTGAGGGTTTTTCGCGTGAACTTTCCTTTTCGTTTGCATCCATATGTTTTCTATAGGGTTCAAATCCAGTGAAGTTATCTTACTACGTTTCGTTGGCAAATATTATTTAATAGGCTTTGCTTGGCTATAAGACTAGAAGAGTAGAGACATCCTGAAAGATGTAGTATCTGTGGTGGAACAGCTTCCTTGCTGAAGGTAGCACTTTAGAAAAAGAATCTCTTGATAAACTTTGGAGTTCACAGTGCTGTCAGAACTACAATCACCCCACGCCATTTGCTGAAAAGCATTCCCAGATGATCACACGTGCTGGAAACTTTACACTCTTAGTAGTATAAGAAGCGTGAAGTGATTCAACGGAATTGCAAAAAACTTAACTACGATAAAATGGTGTGGGGAGACTGAAATTTTGATTGCACTGCGAACACCAAAGTTTATCAAGGGGTCCTTTTTTCTAAAATGTCCCCTTCAGCAAGTGAGCTGTTCAGCAACAGCGAATTTATCTTTCAGGATTACTTTGCTCTTGCAACCAAACAAAGTCTGTTAAATACTTTTTGTCAGCGAAAAATATTAATATAGTTCACTGGATTTGAATCTTATAGAAAAGATATGGATGCAATCTGAAAGGAGTTCACGCGAAAGCGGAATTGATGGACGCAGTTATTCGGGTATGGCATAACTAATTATCGCTTGCTGCAAAATATCTCCAGATCATCAAACCTGTTGAAAACTTGACAGTCTTAGAGTACAAGAAGCATGAAGTGATTCAACGGAACTGCAAAAATCTCGACAACAATTGCTGCCACTCAGATCATAATCTTTGTTTCGTCATTATACAATACTTTATTTCGGTCTTCAGACCAATGCTGATGTATTTAGGTCTATGTATTACATTCTTTCCATTGTTTTCCTGCCAGCATTGGCTGCTTAAGGTGGACGTCAAGTAATTTTGCTTCCTATACTTTCAATGGAAAAACTTCTGTACACATTTTCTTCACAATTAATGCGTTCCCAAGGATGAAAATTTGAACATCGATTAAAATAGCTTCATTTTAAAACTCGAAATACTTAATATTTTCTAAACCATAACCATAATTATGTAATCCAACATTTGTTTGTCTACTGACGTCATCAAAGTACAGGTCGCGCCATCTTTTTTCTGGTTTCAAAACCACCAAAGGAAAAGTTATTGATTTTTAATATAATTATGGTTATGTTTTAGAAAATATTAAGTATTACAATTTATAATATGAGGTTATTTTAATCCATGTTAAAATTTTCATCCTTGGGAACACACTAATTGTGAAGGAAATGTGTACAAAAGTGTTTCCATTGGAATTATAGGAAGCAAAATTACTAGACGTCCACCTTAATTGAACGACAGGTTTGGAACCCCATTTCGAGTAACCTTCTTCTCATAGTTCTGCCAATGGTTTTTACCCCAGTTGCGTCTTTCCACTGTTTGGCAAGATTTTTAAAAGAAAAAAATCTGTCCTGGTTACAGATACGACAAAAGTAATTATTGGTTCTTTCTGTTGACATGCATTTTCTACCACACATTTCCCAATTTTTCCACTTGGAGCTTCTCCCAGTTCTGTCATTTTCCCTAACTGACTCCCAACTGTTGATTTGCGTACATAAACATTTTGTGCGCTTTTAGTGCTAATCTTCCCATATTCCTTCAAAGCTTTAATTCTAGTTGGGACGTTTACTCTCATTTAACTTTCCTTTTTAGTTCCTGCATCTATGTAAATATGGTTCATTTCTCCTTAAACATTTTTCTAACTTAACGCTACATTTTCTTTCTCACTGAATGTTTTGTGGCAACTTGAATTGAGGTCAGGCGCGGAATGACGTATGTGTTCAACAGAGATAAGAAGGATACTTACGATGTATGTGGCAGGCTGTCTCTCGTTAGATGTATGCTGTTTTTTGCTTGGCAGCTGTCTGTGGTTCGATGTACTGGTTAACTCACGTTAGTTGAATTCACGCTCTTGTTTGAGGCTTTGAGTTGCTCGTTACATGTTTTGGGTCTCTTGTTAAGAGGCTTACCCTTGTTATAAATTGATTAGACTATTTTGGTCTGTGATTATCAAGTTAGGGATACTAAAACAGTGTTATACGCTACGAGAAATCTATTGCATTCAGTGTATTCAAGAACCTGTTACATCCAGATGCCAATTTACTTATGATGATATGTGCTGACCTCTAAAGTGACTAAAAGACTAAATAAATGTTGAAGTTTTCGTAAGAACAGATTGTTTGTTTAACTGGCGCTTCAAACAAATCAGTGCTTAATTAGGAGAGATCTGTGTTTAGTATAACGTACAAGTTTGTCCACGCCAGACATTGAAACCGGGTCCCCTCACTCCGGAGTAAGTCACTCTCCCAACTGAGCTACGCGGACATGCGTCTCACTGCTATCTGCCTTTATCTCATGTGCGTCCTGCGGGGCAGGCACGTCACATCTCCCCCTCCCTCTGAAAGAGGGCCGTGGGCACGGCCCACGGGTCAACCGGGACCATGTGTCGCCGTAGGCAGTCATCCCATGAAGAACGTGCATTTGAGAAATCCCAGACAATTTGGTGTGTGGAACGTAACATCCCACTGATTTATTTTTTCGAAGCACTGAAGAAGGGATTCTCATTTTTTTCTGTCTCGCCGTGTGGAAAGAACATCTCATCATTGTGAGAAACTAAATAGGCGGGTCATCCTGGAAGTTCGGGCGCCAATATAAGGTACAAGTTTGTCCGCGCCAGACATTGAAACCGGGTCCCCTCACTCCGGAGTAAGACGCTCTCCCAACTGAGCTACGCGGACATCTGCTCTCATTGCTATCTGCCTTTATCTCATGTGAGTTCTGCAGTGCAGGCACCTGACATTATTTATCCGGAGCATCACGTAAACGTTATAGAACGTTTCAAGCAAAGCAGTATTTTTATTTACATTGTGACGTGCCTACCTCAGAAGTGGCGCACATGTGAAGCCGACGTTGCTTGATTGGGAAGGCATTCAGCTCCGGAGCAAAATGATGTGGGATCGAGTTTCGCCTCCTGCAGTGAGAGGGTTTGTGAATTTCATATTGGCACCCGAACGTAAAAATGGATCTACTGGCCTTTGGGTTCTTCGAAAAATGCGTGATGTTCCTTCCACACGTCGTCTGGAATTAGTGAGAATCCCTTCTTCTACAAAGAGTTACATTCAGTATGATTTGTGGCGGTCTCAAAACCTGCGATTTCGTGCCCTCGCTTTTCTCAAGGGGATGGGGGTGAGGGTGGTATATGTGACCTACCTACCTCAGAGAGGTGACGTACATGTCAAGACGGCAAGTAGCAGTGAAAAGCCCTTTTCGGTGCAGCTTAATTGGGAAAACATTCGGCTCCGGAGCAGAAAGAGGTTGGTATGCGTTCCACCATTGTCAAATTTGAGTTTCACAACATCGTAATGTTAATGTTCTGGTGAAACTGACTTTTCTCACATATTTCTATAATAAACCTAAAAACACTGCAACCTTTCTAAGAGCAATATTCATTTTTTTTTTTTGCCATCTCCAAAAACTTTTAATAACTCAAAGTGGGAATTTCACGGAATTCCAGGGATCACTCTGAAAATCACAACCTCTCTTCAGACCTTAATCTGTTGAGGGCGACGTGCCTCATATTAGGCCCGAACGTAGTCTTGCGCGCGGGGACTGCGTGCCTCATATGAGGTTTCTGCAAATTCCGCATTGCACGCGCAATCGTTCGCATGCGGAGGGTGCCAATGTCTTTTATACCGCTCCTGCCATCTCAAGGATGGCAGATAAACTACCTCGCAGAGTGCTTGCACCAGTTGAGAGGGGGTACTGCAATGGCCAAAAAACCTAGTCCTCAACAGGTTAAATCATTTACTGTACAACAGGTGCAGCACATTAAGTTGTGGAATGTGGCTAACCCACTAAGCTCATTGCTCTCTGTGATGCAAGAATACAGCAAACCATGAGACAGTTTCGAGGTGGGGAGGATTCAGTGAACAACGATGCCACTCAATTGTTATTATTTCGTCCATTAGTACCACTTATCTAAATACACTGCTGGCCACCTAAAATGCAACACCAAGAAGGAGACGAGATGGCAAAGCCAGATTTACTGGACACATAACAACAGATACAAAGATGAAACGATTAAGCTTACAGGCCCGTGCGACTTGCAGAACACGCAGACATCAATAGTTCGTGTGGCCCCCATGGCTGGCAATAACAGCCGCTACACACCGCGGCATCGAAGCTGAATGTGGGCTTGGGGTATGGCGGTCCAGGCTGCTTCCACATGTTGCCACAGTTCATCAGGCGTAACCGCGGGTGGTGCTTGCCGGGCCACTCGGTTGCCGATCAGCGACCAGACGTGTTCGATGTGCGACATATCGGGAGAACAGGAGGGCCACGGCAGCAGTGACACCTGGTGAGCCGTGAAGAATTGTTGCACGATGCGTGCCACGTGCGGGCGCGCATTGTCCTGTTGAAACGTGGCCGCTGGCAGGTCCTGCAGGTAAGGGAGGACTACAGGCTCCAAAACCGGCGATGCGTACCAGAGGGGTGTGGGTGTCATATCCAATTGCGCCCCAAACCCTAACGCCAGGCGACGGACCGGTATGGCGATGCATAATGCAAGCACCATACAGTCTCTCGCCGCGGTGCCGCCACACGCGGATCCAACCATCGTGGTGTTGCAGGCAGAAGCGGGATTCGTCGGAGAAGACAATGTCGTGCCATTCCGTAGTCCAGGTGCGGCGTTCAACGGACCACTGCCGCCGCACTCGCCGGTGGTGTAACGTCAATGGTAATCGGAGCAATGGGCGCCGTGCGACAAGTCCCCGGTCCTGCAGACGACGTCGAACGGTACGTGCTGACACAGGTTGTTGTGCAAAACACTCTAATTCCTGCGCTAACGTTCGTGATGTGGCGGTGCGAGCCGTCTATGCCCGCCGCACAACATGCCGGTCCTCTCGTTCGGTGGTGTGCCGCTGCTGCGGCAATTGCTCACGTCGGTCCGTCCGTCCCTCCTGCACCCACCGAATCCATACTCGCCTCACTGTGGCTGGATGTCGTCCCACACGGGCGCCTATGTCTCGGTACGATAAACCGCTGTCGCGATAAGCCACTATTCGTCCTCTGTCGAACTCTGAAACGTGCTGGAATGACTGCCGTATTCTGCGACGAGGCATCAGGAAGCTTCCCACGCACAGGTCCGGCAGCACAACACACTTCCACTACTTACACCCCGACTTCTGTGCACCCTTCTTATAGTGCTTCTCAGTGGCGTGCCGGGCGCGTATGATTTGCATATGCCCTGCAATGCAATTCGTTTGCATGTCCTCTCGCGGGCGACGCATGCTGCGAATTTCAGGCCAATCGGATGCTTCCTTCTTGGTGTTGCATTTTGGGTGGCCAGCAGTGTATTTTAATTTTTGATAACAACTAATTTTTTTAATTGGACAACACCCTATTAATATGTGCAAGCTTCTTTTTGCACACAACTTTTGGTAAAGAACAATATATTTACTTGGAATTTATGAGCGAAAATAGCCGATGCTGACAGATGAGCACACATAGTGCCGTGGGTTATTGGCCACCGTAGCGTAAGACGAACGCACTCGGTTAGTTATCGAGAGATCTGGGGTTTGATTCCAGCGGTGTCCGTAGAAAAATTTTTGGTTGCTATGTATTAATTAAAGAAACACGTGGAAAGAGCAATGGCTTTGTCTATTTACATTGCCTCCACGTATTTGGAAGATTTCCACGATTACTCTCGCCCTTTGGATTTATTAGCTGTAATTAAATAGCTTGTGCCGTTAAGAGCCATCAAATAGAAACGTGTCAGTTGCTGAGCTCATCCCTACGGATTTGTGAAGTCAGATGCTGGCAGATAAACACACTTAGCGCCGTGGGTTGTTGTCCACCATAGCGTAAGACGAACGCACTCGGCTAGTTATTGAGAAATCTGGGATTCGATCCCAGCGGTGTCCGTAAGACAATTTTACGGTTGCTATGTGTTAATTTAAGAAAAACGTGGTTCAAAGAGCAATGACTTTGTCTATTTACATTGTCTCCACGTATTTGGAAGATTTTCACGAAAATAGCCGAAATCCGACGAGTTGCTGTTAATTTGTCCAGCACTGTACATATTGTTTAACTATATTGTATTCAAGTTGGTATTGCATATTTGAAGCAGACTTGTATTATTAACGGCTAAGAAGAATTTCTACTTGAGAATGATGCGAAATGTTTCTCTCAGGAAAATATGGTATTTCATCACTTTGAGGGTTGATTTTTTTATTTCATTGTTGCAGAACGTTCTCTTGTGGCATCAATCATTCAGTTTTACGGAGACGGAACGCTGGGCATTGGTTGGTTATCTGCAGCGATTCTTCATGCAATAGCTTCTAGGCCAGATGTCCAGAAGAGAATTCAAGCGGAAGTAGACGAAGTGGTGGGACCTAATAGATTTCCATCATTGGACGACAAAAGCAGACTTCCATACACAAATGCCGTGATCTACGAAGGGCTGAGGACGACGGAATTTTTTCCATTGCTCCCATATAATGAATGCACAAGTGAGTTTAAATTTTTTTCTTGTTACCTTTTGAAAACGCAATGCACTATTAAGCAAAACCATTTTTCTCTGCTAAGAAGCAGAGAAAAAATCCCCCGATCACGCACGCTGATGGCCGGTGATAGGATAATCCCCGGGGCTTAAAACATACTCTTGGTTGCTACGTATGTAGGATAAGTTGGCCACTCAACAATATGAAATCGCTGACTCTTCAGTACAAAAATAAACCTACAAAACTGATATTGTTCAGATGAAGAATGATATTCCGGGAAAATGAGTAATGAAATCAAATAAAGTTAGTGACAAAGCACACAGAACGAAGAATGGTGTACATGGTGTTCAACATTCGATGTACACTATCTACCAACAAGTAATTAGACACCCCTGCAATCGACGATATCTGCGGTCCTGATACACGTCATGGCTGCCGCCGTTAAATATCGTGTGGGTAACAACAACGCAACCAGTCGCATGCAAGATGCCACGCAGTTCGGAGCTCTCTGATTTCGAGAAAGGTGTAATCGTCGGGTATAACAGAAATGGCCGATCCATACGTGACATATCCAGCGAGTTGAAGTACCCAAAATCGAAAGTGGTCTACGTGATTGGCAAGTGGAAGATGAGAGGTGACTATCGGAATGTGCCCTGACCCGGCAGATCCCCAAAACTGGGAGTTAGAGACCGACGGGTGCTGGCCAGAGAAATTCGGAAGAACTGCACCAAATCGATGGGCCACATTCGCGAGGAGTTTCAACAGGCATCCGGGAGTGTTCTTTCGATGAACACCATCGGTACGGAAGCCCATCTGCTCGATTATCATGGACGTGCTGCAGCCCACAAGCCTTTGATCACCAAGTCCAATAGCGCTGCTCGGCTAACGTTGTGCAAAGAACGTCGACAGTAGACCGTTGAACAGTGTAAACAGATTATCTAGAGCGACGAATCAAGGTTCACTCTCTACCGTTCAGATGGCAGGGTCTGGTTTTGGCGTCTGCCTGGAAAACGCCTCCTGCCGAAATGTATTGTGCCAACTGTGAAGTTCGGCGGCGGTGGAATTATGCTATGGGGGTGTTTCTGCTGGTATGGCACGGGACCCTTGGTCGCAATTCCTGGTAGACTCAACGCCGAGACCTACTGCACCATTTTGGATGACCATGAGTTTCCTACGTTGTGGCAATTTTACGGGGTGGACCCATGTTACTTTCAGGATGACAATGCCCCCTGTCATGTTGCGAGGTCCACCATGGCTTGGTATGGTAACAATGGGGTTAATCGAACGGACTGGCCTGCGCAGAGCCCGGACCTTAACCCTATCGAGCACCTCTGGGATGAGTTCGAGCGTCGACTTAAGGGGTGCCTCCACCGTCCGAAATCGGTGAAGGAACTGACCAGTCTTCTCCAAGTCGAGTGGAAGAAAATACCGCTAGCCGTCGTACAACGCCTGGTTGAGAGTATGCCCCGGAGGTTCGCAGCTCTAATCGCCGCTCGTGGAGGCTCCACCAACTATTGAATGTGAATAAACTTCGTTTTCCTTTGCTATCACAGGTGTCCAATTACTTGTTGGTAGATAGTGTAGTAAGCAACAATTTGAAAAGTGTGCGCAACGTCTGACGGGACTTTGCGGAGGACTCAGAGTGGTGACATTTTAACGAGGAATCAATATAGCGTAGTCCCCATTGCAAATTTACCATGTGGGAACCTCCGATATAGCATTTGGGAGTACCACAAGTAGAATGAACGATGCTCATACTCTATGAAAATGTCGTAGGGACGACAACCGGAACCAATGACGTAACATCCTTTAACAGTAAATGACGATAAATTTTTCCGGTTGGCATGGCTTTCAAAAGAATATTCTGCGGGTAGGCCGCACAAAAAATAAGCTGCCGACATTGACAAGGTATGTTCACAACCCAACTGATCTAGGAAATCTGGAAGTTGTACAAGGATCGCCGTCTGAGGCTGTTGTAACTTCGTGATGCTCTCTGGTGTTGGCGAGATCCTAGAGAGCAAATCATCAATAAGTTTCCGCTGTCGATTTTATTGAAATATGTGGCCTACTATATTCATTACTCCTCGAAACCAAGATGAAAAAGAGAAATGGGATCTATTCTGAGAATGGATTAGAGGATTCTGGAAGAGGGGCAACTCAAGTAATGTCGCCAGGAAGACTGTTGCATAGTGAGTCACAGGCATAGCTTTCCATGCAGTAATCGCCTATCAAAAGCCTGAGTGAAGGAGTATTTTGCTACATTTGCAGAAAGAGTGGTCGAGTATAGTTTCGCGAAACTGATCGTAGCAAACCTGCAATAGTAAGAGAAGCATCAGGAAAAAGCTGGAGCAGTTGTCTCTGATGAACAATGAAGTTATCTGGAATGTTTCGATTTTCCCTTCAACCGAGACAAGGTTAAAACAACCATAGTCAAGTCGTAGGCTGAGCGTGTGAGCGTTCATCCAATGAACATTTTGCCCCTGAAAGTCTGCTAATAATCGTGGAGTGTAGAGATAAACCAGCGAGGTGGAAGTAAACTTGAAAAATGTTTCGTAAAACTGAAGCCACAAAAACGTTGACAATAGGCACCTGTGATCTGAGAGATAAAAACTTCTTTATCTGAGCATAAGCATTTAGTCACGATTTCATTTCACTTTGTCGCAAAGCGGCAGCCAAGTATGTGAGGCGACAATCGTCGGATCACCAATAAAAGCGCCTAGATACATGTGGACGTCCGATGACTACACCATTATATTTGGAAGGTCAGCTCGTCCTTGCAACATACATTTGGAAGGTCAGCTCGTCCTTGCATCACACATTTGGAAGGTCAGCTCGTCCTTGCATCATACATTTGGAAGGTCAGCTCGTCCTTGCATCATACATTTGGAAGGTATAACGAAGTAAATTTCTCCGTCATTTCTGGTCTACGCCGGGATTCGAACCCGAGTCCGCTTATTCCGGAACAAGTCGCTCTACCAACTGAGCTACGCAGACGTTCATTCTGATTGCTATCTGTCTTTATGTCGTGTGCGTCCTGCTGGCAGGTACGTCACATCTCCCCCTCCCCCGAAAGACGGCCGGGGCATGGCCCACGGGTCAGCCGTGACCATGAATCATTGCAGGCAGCCATCCACTGTAGAACGTGCACTTGAGAACTCCCAGTCAATCCAGTGTGTGGAATGCAACGTCACACACATTTATTTTTTGAAGCGCTGGAGAAGGGATTCTCTTATTTTTCACCTCTCGCGGTGTGGAAAGAACATCACACCATTGCGAGATTTTGAACGGCCGGGTCATCCGGAAAGTTCGGGCGCCATTTTAACGACGTAAATTTCTCCGTCATTTCTGGTCTACGCCGGGATTTGAACCCGAGTCCGCTTATTCCGGATGAGCTACGCAGATGTTCATTCTGATTGCTATCTGCCTTTATGTCGTGTGCGTCCTGCTGGCAGGTACGTCATAGACTAGGGTCCGGTTCGGTATGGCATGTGCATATATGCAGCATGACGGGGGAGTCGGAAGGGTATAAAGCACACGGGTGGTGTACGCTCAGCAATTCGGTGAAAGCTATTGCAGGGTGTACATCGGTTTGAACGACGTCGAGTTGCTGCCACCGTGTGATATGGCCAACAATCAATCCAGTAGACGACTTTATCAAAGTCCGGTAAATTCTTCAGTTTACCCATCACGCCCTAAATTTTCCTACCTACTGCTCCACTCACACTTTTTTTATGCTACGTCGGTTGACTAATCCTTCCCTCTCGAAAATTGTGTAGTCAACGTATAATGAATTAGCTTTATTTACTTTCCGCTAAGCTAATTATTATGAATGATTCTCTTCCTACCAGCTAGCTAATGATATACTTGTACTAAGCTTCAAAATAATGAATTCAAAAGGGTGTTGTTACTAGTTAATTACGAATGTAAACAAAGTCTCAACGCTGGTTATTTATAGGAATCAAATAAATGTTATAAACCTAACAGCCAGACAGAGGTCTGACAAAAACTATGAATTGAGAAAGACTGAACTTACTGAAAACTTCTTTATTTATCCGACTCTTGGTCAACTAAGGCACACACAACACTAGTAGTACAATAATGAATAATCTCGCTCTCCTCATAACAACACCAAAGCTCCCCTAAGTCTCGATGAACGCGCCTATATACTAGCTACCACCACGTCATGACTTACACTCATTGCCAGATCTCATTCAGCGGGTGAAATAATATTTCGTTCAGTAAGAAGATAATTTACATAGTAAAATAAAATAACCAGAGATAGTAAAATCAAAAGGAAAGTGAATATAGAGTATACGTTACATCATCTCCCCCTTAATTTTTCTTTTTTTTTTTTTTTTTTTCATTTTTTTTTTTTTTTTTTCTTTTTTTTTCCGAAAAACCTATCAATTTTGGAGTGTAAGTCTTACATTTCGTTGATTGACGTTTCTCGATCTCTTTTTTGGTTTGTGGTTTGGTGGTAGCCGTATTTACATTATCAAACTTTGCATGACAATTTACGAAATCTGTATTCGACTGTGAAATTTGTATTGTTGCACAAAACAAACCTGCATCGGCATACTTTCCTTTTATTCTGCCTAGCAGGAATCACTTTTTTAATTTCAAATGACGTTCTCATATTTCGGTGAATACATACCAACTGTATCAGCAGCGAAGATTGCCTGGAGCTGCCTAACGGTAACAATTTTATTATTTTCATTTCAAATTACGTTCGCAGTATTCGTTGAAATACATACCAACTGTATCAGCAGCGAAATTTACCTGGAGCTGCCTAACAGTAACAATTTTATTATTTTACCCCTAAGCACATAGATATATATATATATAAAGTGGATTAGTAGATGGACATAGAAGAAATATAAAAAAAAACCACATATATACACAAAAAAGAATGCATAGGCCCACACGAAAAAAGAAATTCTGACACGCCAACTGGTCGTGCAGGAAAAACAACAAACTGAGAAAAGAACCTGTCCACGAGAACTTACTTATCTCGAGGACGCATAAAAAACTCTAGTGCGATAACGTTTTCCAGGCCTAATTGGACTGGTAAAATCAGGTGGCTTGGATCTCTTCAGGGACTGGAATGGAACTGGAACATCGGTCTGCTGTCGGTCAGGAAATCCCGGCGGCTGACTGGAACGGTCAGGAATGGCGGAAATCCTTCGGTCCGAAACGGCTGAAGTCTGTGGGTCCAGAAATCCCTGCGGCTGAGAAGAACGGTCAGGAGTCTGGCGGTCTGGAAATCCCTGCGGCTCAGAAGAACGGTCAGAAGTCTGGCGGTCCGGAAATCCCTGCGGCTGAGAAGAACGGTCAGAAGTCTGGCGGTCCGGAATCCCTTGCGGCTGATAGGAACGGTCAGGAACGTCTGAAGTCTGGCGGTCCGGAAATCCTTGCTGCGGCTGATAGGAACGGGCTCCCCCAGGCTTTGGATATGAAGTCCCTTTGTGCTGGGGCCCGTTGTGTCCTTCCAGTATCTTTTTGGACGGACGTGTCTCCGGCCACATCGTTTGCTTTCGCTTACGCCCACGTGGCATGAGAGTAGCAGCAGGCATCGGCCCTGTTTGCCCTGAACGTAGGTTCCAGGGGCGAAACCCGGGCGGATGCAAAGATTTCTGCCTTCGTCGCTGTTGCGGCGAAGCAGATTGGGGAGACAAGTCACGTTTGCGCCCAGCCTTTGGTGGTGCTGGACGGTTTGGAATATGAAATTTAGGATTCATAACTGATAAGTCAGAAATGTCCGAAGCCTCTGAGTCGCTGCTGTAATTCAGTGGTCGTGCAGGGCGATGTTTAGATTTACCTATAGGAATACTTTCGGACGAGGTATTCAAAGAAGAAGTAGCCCGCGTTGGTGCAGAGTTATCCGGAAACGGCGCAGCAATAGTCTTGGCAATGGTTGGAGGGAAAGGAACGATACTAGTATTCGACGAACTCGATTCGAGCCTTGGTCTCATGGGAGAATCAGGTTGCGTGTGTAGAAACCCGTCTGGAGGGGGGAGGGTGAAGGAAAAATCACTGGAGATTCTTCAAAAATGTTTGTTGGTTCGTCCAAAATTTCTGGCGGTTGAACGTGAGATATAGATTCTTGAGTCTAAGGAACAGAAGGTTGAGTAGGATTGATAATGAAATCGATATTCCGTTCATGATACTTGCGACATTGATCAACATGTACATATTGAAAATGGTTGTCCGGTTTCTCCAGAACAATATTATTTTCAAAGACATTTGCCACCCGATATGGACCTTCGTAGCTGGGTGCAAATTTCTTCACTAAAGTATGCGAAACAGAAGACTGGAAGTGCGTTTCCACGAGAGTGAGATCTCCAACGACAAGATCTGGTTCCCTACGCCTAGAATTATAATATCTTGCTTGAGCCGCTTGTGCTCCTAGCATTGCAACACGAGCTTTTTCTGCCAGAATTCGGACTGATTGCGGAGTTGGTCGCTGGTTTAGTTCGTCGATAATCCCCGTTAAATTTTCAAAAGGGGTTTTAATTTTGCGACCCAGAAAAAGTTCTGCAGGAGTAATTTTAGTAGACTCGTGGACAGACGAGCGGAGGGCGAACGCAAAAAGTTCTAAATGGTCATCCCATCTTTCATGATGATCCATTACAAAAGTCGCAATCATTTTCACTGGCGTTCGGTTAACACGTTCCGCAGGATTACTCTGGGGATGATATGGGGAAATTAATTTATGTTTAATGTGTAGTCTCGCACACATTCTTTCAAAAATGTCAGAAATAAATTGAGGACCATTATCCGAAACTACTTTATTAGGTGCACCATATCTAGAAAATACTTCATTAACTAAGACATTACAAATAACTTCAGCCGTAGCGGCTTTAATGGGAAAAACTTCAACCCATTTAGAAAAATTATCAGTTAGTACTAAAACGTAACGAGCTTTATTTTTAACAGATAATGGATAAGGTCCCAATAAATCTATGGAAATAATATCAAACACATGAGAACTTGAACTAGATTTCAAGTGACCGGCCGGTCTTACATTACGGTAATTATTAATCTGACACAAGTGACATGATTGAACGTATGCGAGCACACTTTGGTACATGCCAGGCCAATAGGCAACATCCCGCAATTTACAACGGGTCTTGCGAATACCTAAATGGCCTGCAAGAGGTTTGTCATGAAATTCATTTAAAAGAGCCATTCTAAGGGTTCGCGGAATACATGGGCGAAACTCTGCCCTAGTAGTCCGAGATTTTGTATAATAAAGAAGACCCTCTATTACTTCAAAATGTTGTGACCTTCCAGCCAGAGAAGGATCACTTGGTAGGGGCGAACCCGCAAGCAAAAAATTGTAGATATCCCCAAAATCTGGATCATTTATTAATTCTGCCATTATCTGCTCTCTGGATGTTATATCAGCTATTAGAAGTAAAGGCTGACATCCAGGAGTAGTTTCTGTGGGGACCCCACTAATCGGAACGCGAGATAATGCGTCCGGTAATTGATTCTTATGACCTGGCTGATATGAAATTTTGATATTGCTCTCTTGTAACTTCAGAGCCCACTTCATAAGTCTTTGAGATAGGTGCTTAGCAGAATTCAAATACTGAAGGGCAGAATGATCCGTAATTATGTTAACTGTCAATTCGTTAAGATAACATTGAAATTTATTCAGCGCATACACAACAGCAAGACATTCACGTTCCGTAGCTGAATAATTGCGTTCAGCTTTGGCTAAAGTACGAGACGCAAAAGCTATTGGATGCCCAGCTTGTGACAAAACGCAACCAAGACCAACTCCGGATGCATCAGTATAAATATCAAATTCCTTAGTATGATCAGTGAAAGCCAACACCGGAGGCTGAGTCAATGCAGACTTCAGTGTTTCGAATGCAGCGTTAGCCTCAGGTGTCCAAATAAACTTCTTGTATTTACGTTTTAAAGCATACAATGGCTCACATATTGTAGCATAAGCGGGGACGAACTGCTGATACCATCCGGTCATTCCCAGAAAGCGGGATAGTTCTTTTGCTGTTTTAGGCCGAGGAAAGTCAACAATAGGCCTAATTTTTTCATTATCAGTAAATAAACCGAGGGGAGTAATTTTCAACCCCAGATATACAATCTCGTCCCTCGCTATCTGGCATTTACCAGGTTTTAACGTCAAGCCAGCATTGTATATAAGTTGGAAAACCTGTTTGAGCAGAGAAAGGTGCTCGTCAAAAGTCTCTGATGTGATAATAATATCATCCAAATAGACATGCACATGGGGACCCAGGACAGGTCTGAGAACCGTGTCCATAAGCTTTTGGAAAGTAGCAGGTGCAGAAGCTAGTCCAAAAGGCATACGTAAATATTCATAGGCCCCAAAGGGAGTCACAAAGCCTGTTTTATCGACAGAGTCCGGATGTACTGCCACCTGCCAATATCCACTCGCCAAATCCAAAGTTGACATCCATTTGGTCGACGACAAGTCATTTAGAATATGTGACATGACAGGTAGGGGATAATTGATCGTTTTTGTGACTTGGTTGAGCTTGCGAAAATCTGTCACGAAACGAAATTCATTGGGTTGTTTCTTTGGAACCAAAAAGGCAGGAGCAGCCCAGGCGCTTGTTGATTCCCTGATTATGCCCTGCTTAATCATTTCAGCAATTTGACGTTGCATTTCCTGTTTCTTATGTGGAGCACAAGGGTAAGGTTTCGTCGCAATGGGTTTCGAACCATCAGTGTCAATAACATGATAAACCACCTGTGTGAAACCAGGTTGATCCGAAAATAAACCAGGGCTTTCCTGTAAAAGGAGAGAAAGCTGGTCTCTTTGCCCCTAATTCCATTGGTTACTCAATAATAAACCCGTGATATCTACAGGAACCGTAGGAATCATTTCGACAGGTTCCGGAAAGGAAATCACATGTTGTACAAAATTCAAAGTTATTTGAAACTTGTTTATAAAGTCCATTCCCATTAGACATTTCACAGGTAGCTCGTCTATAAGCAGGAAAGAATGTGTAAAACGAGCTTTTCCCAGCCCTAAAGATAATGTGACAGTTCCTGAGATACTGAAGATTTCATTATTTGCACCTCGCAAATACTGCGTTGCAGGCTGAACGTGTATTGCAGAAAAAGTGTCAGTGCAAAACTTTGTATTTAGGGCTGATATTTCAGACCCAGTGTCGAACTTTGTCTCGACAATAATGTCTTCAAGTGTCAAGAATACATCAGGCAACTGAGGAGTTTGAACAGTCACTAATACTGTTTTAGGGTCAGAATGTTTGGTATCAGGAAGCAGGACCGACCCTTCGTCTACTTCCTGTGGAAGTTTAAAGGAATCCTGGTGGGGTTATCATGTGGTCGGAAACCTCGACCCTGCCGGGTATCGGGAAAATTTTCACGATGAGAAAAACTGCGTGAAACGTGCGTCGGGAACTCCGCGTGTCTATTGACATTTTCATCTCCGTTACGTCTGCCCTCAGCACGGGCAGAAAAATTATCATTGCCCTGAGCATGATAACGTTCCGCATGCTGCTGAGTGAAACGGGGTCGAGCATACTGTGCAGGTGGACGATATCCCGAAGCTTGTTCAGAAACTCGCTGTTGGTTTGCCACTCTTCTGTGTGGTGGAACGTATGAAGCTTGGGTGGGCACTTGTGTATGCTCGCGCTGAAAGTTATGTCTATTATGCCGCTGAGGGTTTTCGTAATAAGCCTCGCGGGGTGCCCGAGCATGGTGAGTTGAACCATGTTTGCCATGTCGCTCTTCATACGTGCGTATGAGGCGAAGGCATTCATGAATTGTGGCAGGGTGTCGAACCTCAAGAAAATCTTGTAAGAATGGGTCGAGCTGCTGCACGAGGGTATCCAACATGTCAACATGACTGGCATGTGGATCCCATAGGTTATATAGGCGTGTAGTTTCCAACGCAAATGCAACAGGGCTATCATTGGGACCTTGCTGACGCGAAAAAAGCTGTTGAGCAAGGCTAGCTCGACTGAGGCCGAAAGGAAAGACCTCCAAGAATTCTGCACGGAAATTCTCATAAAGAGAATCCGGGTTCGACCCTCTCCACTGCCGATACCAGGTCTTAGCGGTATCCCTCAAGCAAGTGCCGGCAATTTGGACTTTGCAGTCTTCAGGAATATTATATAGATCAAAATGATCTTCCAGATCTTCGAGGAACTTTAAGGACCCCTCCAAACCATTGAAATGAATTGTTCCTGCATGCGGCACGAAATGGGCAAGCATTCTGCTTCGCTGAGAGGATGGAACTCCCTCAGGTACGACCAGCGATTCAGAGTAATAAGAAGCTGGTGAATTACGAAATGGTGAAGAATGCCTGGGTGCGTGTAGATCATTCATATCAAAGTCAGAGCCACAGGCTTCGTGCAAATTGTCCAAAAAACACCATTACCCTCGAGACTTGCCGGATGGTGGAAATTTGAAGTTGTCTCAGGTAAGGAAGACATGGATAATAATAGTCAGGATCTCGTGTTCAAGAAAAGTTCGGGCGCCAATTATAATGAATTAGCTTTATTTACTTTCCGCTAAGCTAATTATTATGAATGATTCTCTTCCTACCAGCTAGCTAATGATATACTTGTACTAAGCTTCAAAATAATGAATTCAAAAGGGTGTTGTTACTAGTTAATTACGAACGTAAACAAAGTCTCAACGCTGGTTATTTATAGGAATCAAATAAATGTTATAAACCTAACAGCCAGACAGAGGTCTGACAAAAACTATGAATTGAGAAAGACTGAACTTACTGAAAACTTCTTTATTTATCCGACTCTTGGTCAACTAAGGCACACACAACACTAGTAGTACAATAATGAATAATCTCGCTCTCCTCATAACAACACCAAAGCTCCCCTAAGTCTCGATGAACGCGCCTATATACTAGCTACCACCACGTCATGACTTACACTCATTGCCAGATCTCATTCAGCGGGTGAAATAATATTTCGTTCAGTAAGAAGATAATTTACATAGTAAAATAAAATAACCAGAGATAGTAAAATCAAAAGGAAAGTGAATATAGAGTATACGTTACAAACGGGCCGATCCACTTTTGATAGGGGTGGTCACAATTCAGTGATAACTCGGTGTATGTTCCATCCAATCTAGTAGTTTACTTGTCTTTGTACATTAACTAAGTGTGTATAAGACCGTTCAAATTGATGAAGGCAACAGTACGTATCAACCAGTGTAGCTAACTGAATTACAGCTGCAAATGTTTCAGAAAGAGATCGGTTATGTTGATAGGTGTTTAACATATCAACGGAAAGTTTGGTCAATACAATCAAATTCCCAAACAAGCAGAACACGTTCAAGGAATAGCTATGATGTTCCTCTCAGTGTTTCGAAGGAGGTCGAGAGCTTGTCTCGTCTGATTAGGCAAATAGACAGTTTTGCAATTATACCGTCCTTCTATAAAAACGAACTGCACATACAGAATCACACTCGCTTCTCGATCTTTAAACATAAGAGAGGAAATCTGCGTCATTAAACGACGATGTAGTGCAATGACTACGCCAGAAGCTCGAGTTTGCGGACTATAACTCCGAAATTGCTGACTAACACCGCCAGCAAGACTCTGTTAAAGATGAAGTGACGTTTGATTCTTGGAGACATACGTATGATATCAGGCTAAAAGGACCATAATTCCTACAACAGTGTCCATTTGCAAGGGGCCGAGCAAAACCTCAAGAAGTAATCGTAGCTTACATAGATTTTCATTTCTGTCTCTCAGAACAAAAGAAAGAGTAACTACAGTTTGGTTTTATGAGACTCCCCACTGATACTAGCTGCTGGAGAAGGTTTGTGTTTTAACCATTTAAATTTAACAGTAGAAATAGTCGATTTCAGTCTCCGTGTAACTTGGCAGCCTCAGGATCTGTCGAGTGTTTCTTAAGTGAAGCAACAACATTCACTAAACTTCAACAATATCATCTTTGTTTACCATAAACAGTCACACATGGCGCTTTCTAGGGTAATCTTTCAAGTCACTGACAGACTGTCTCCTCAAACATTCCATGATTCCCTGTGGAAAGGGAAACATTGAAACTATCCCCCACACTTTCAAGGCTGCAATGTCTCGAGCTGTGACATGTTGCCATTTGGACGCTGAGATATAGACGTATTTTTCAATCTGATCCGAAAGTTCATCACTGACGAAGAGGAGGCATCAAATTCGACATTCAACAAGCCGGTTTCTGGAGATTCACTGAGTTGAAAACTTAACGAGATGAACATCTGTTCATCATAAGACCCTGACATTTCCATTCGCTAGCTATCCCTGGATAAGATACAGATGAAGAACCTTGTTTCCCAGTGGGAAGCGTCAATACAGAAGAAGATAATTCCTGTTCGGATTGAAAGACAAGACCTTTAACTTTGCTGGCCAAGCTGGGCACTGCTAACGACGACGTGTGCGCTGGAGAAGAGATAGCTTCCAGCTACTAGTACATCACTGGCTGCGTGCACGGTACCAGCATCCCAGCAGACGGCATCGATGGGAAGCCAGATGCGATGTTGACATTACAAGCAATTGATTAACATGTGGCAGCACCTGAGGTGCATTTGAAGGTAAAGCAGACAAGAATCCAGTTACAGAGAATATTAACGTAAATACCTGGTAGGCACATACTTTTCTGGCGAGCCGCACCGGTGTTGCAGTGGTCTAAGCGCTGGTTTCTGACCATTCTTCCGAAATGGGTCCGTGTTCAAACTCCGGTGAGGCATGGATGCTGTGTTTGCCTTACGACCCTGGCTCTCCCCTTTCCCTGGAGCCAGTGGCCCTAAATTAGAGACGAGCTAATGCTTATAGCCCCTCGAGTTGCTCACGATGGTCATTAAACTCTGACTTAAAGAAAAAGCAATGCCCTTTTCAAAATAATACTAGTGTGCTAGTTTATAGAGTTGCTCACGGTGGTCATTGAACCTCCGAACAAAAAAAGAAATCAAAGGGGCACAGTAAAACTGTGCCGCAACCTACAACACAGAACTACGTCCACAGTCACTATTTCATGGCGCTATCTCACTAGTTCTACGTCATTAAAGTGTTCAGCGAAGGACAGTGGGCGTAGTCCTACTTTGTAGGTTGCGGCACAGTTGCTAATGTGACCCTTTGATTTTCTTCAGATATGAAATTTTTAAGAAACAAAACGAAACAAATGTTTCACTTTATTTGCTTAAAAGCAACTTATACTATATACAATTCATAGCAACTTATGCTGATTATGAATTAATGACAGTAGAAGTAGCAGGCGTTGTATTATCGTTGCAGAAGTTATTGCTAAAATGGTTCCTAAAGAAATCGTTCTTCAGAAACAATTTTTCAAACTCCTCAGTTGCCTTGTTATAAATTTGGCAATTCGTCTCGGGCCTAATGTACTCTTCTAGCTGTTGCTCTTGTTCTTGTCTAGATTCAGAATGCATCGGCGGTGTAAAGGTTTGAGACGTAATACATTCATTATCCAGCGAATTTATGAAGACTGGCGATGTACTTCCATGCTTGGTCTGAAAATTTCAAAATTTGGATCGATGATATCAATCTCCATCTGTTCTTGCTGTTCAGGTTCAATTTCTGCAGTTGAAGTGGAAGGTTGTGTCTCTAGAGTCGAACTCATGTGAAATACACCCTAGCGCGTGGATTTTTGATGCTCCCTACATTCCCGTGACCTTACGATTGATGACTTAGCGGGCCTTTTCGGATTCCTCTCGTACCTCTCTAGCTGTTTCTTCAACTTTCGTCGGTTCTTATAGTAATTTTCCCTGGATTTTCGCGGCATTTCTAAATTTTCGTCACCAAATTTTTTTTATCTAAAAAATAAATAAACTTTAAATCCACTTTACATCGGATTATCACATGCGCCCGTTAGCTCTGACCGTCAGCTACGGAATGCAGGGCTGAGGTCATCGCTATCGTTATCTATTCACTAGTTATCAACCTTAAAACGGCGTCCGGCGAAACAAAATCACACGAAATTTAGCTTACATTTCTAACGCTACTGTATCGAAGGGTTAAGGGATGGAGGGTTGGAACATGCTTTGTTATAAATGGGAGTATATAAAGTATCTAAAGATGTATTATTTATTACTCTACAATTATTAGTCTCGCAGATATAAGCGTTCTAAGTCAATTCCTATTAGTAGTTCTAATTCAGACTATTAAATAGCTCTGATCATGCTACTATTCTCTTATACGTGCAATATTTCAAAATAACTTGTACAATATTCTAGAGGATAATGCGTACCTTGGCATTCCTTGTTAGCGATGAAACACATTTCACACACCGCCATTCCTTGCTAGCGATGAAACACATTTCAAAAGACCGGAAAAACGTGCGTGAAATGTGTTTCGTCGCTAGCAAGGAATGCCAAGGTAAGCATTATCCTCTAGAATATTGTACAAGCGTTCAAAGTGTGACATGTTTTCGTTGCATCCGTGCTCCCGATGTTACCCCCTACCCACCGCGGAGAAAGATGTAGTTCTACGTCAAAAAATCTAATTTTTAAATCTTTATTTACATAGTATAGAATAATTTCAGTTCGGTAATTAAACCTGAAAAGTGTAAGGCAATAACAAGATTTTTAGCACGAAATGTGTATAAATATTTAACTTTATGCTTTTAGTCATAATATGATATTATTTCTATACTGAGTAACAGTGGCGTAGCGAGAAATTTCTTAAGGGTTGTGTGGGGGGCAAAGTATTTGGTTCATTGGTAAAAGCCTCATGTATACATACAATATATTGACAAACGTCACCGGACACCCCTTCAAAAGCAAATGAAAGGATCCGCTGTGTTGTTAAGATAAGCGTTACAGCTGCAAACAGCCGCCCCGATGGCGCAGTGGTCTAAGCGATGGCCTCTGATCATTCGTCCGAACGGGTTCCAGGTTCGAATCCCGGTGAGGCATGGATGTTGTGTTTGTCTTACGGCACTGGCTCCCTCCCTTCCCTGGAACCAGTGACCCTAAATTAGGGACGGGCGACTGCTTATAGCCCATTGAGTTGCTCACGGTGGTCGTTAAACCTCAAAAAAAAAAAAAAAAAAAAAAAAAAACAGCTGCAAACGGTATAAAAACAAGCCTGCAGCTGACCGCGATCATATCGCACTCTGAGGTTGAGTGAAAATGTCGCGGCGGGAGAGAACTGACTTAGAGAAAGGAAAGATTGTTGGGTGTTATATTAGTGCATTGTCCATAAGAGAAACCGAGAGGCGTTTAAACATACCTAAGTCAACTGTTTTGGATGTACTGAATAAGTGGAAGATCCATGGCGTGCCTGAAGCAGCAAAACGTACCGGCAGACCAAAGAAAGGCAGTGATAGAGGACGTCCAAGCCTCAGGAGAGTCGTTGCAGCTAATCGGCGGAGTACTGCACAAGACCTCAGTGTACAGGTGAGTGAAAATACCGGAACCTCGGTATGTACACGTACCATTCGCAGAGAACTTCATTCCAAGGGTTACCGTAGTCGTTCGGCTGCTCATAAGCCTTTCATCTCCACTTGGAATGCTACTCGTCGATTAGCATGGTGTAAAGAACATTTATCGTGGACCGTAGATCAATGGAAACGGGTCCTATGGACTGGTGAATCCAGATACACGATCCATTAGTCCGACGGCAGTGTGTGGGTATGGCGGCAGCCGGGGAAAACCTGTTTACAACAGTGTACTGTTCCTACGGTCAAGTTTGGAGCTGGCGGTGTACTAGTTTGGGGGTGTTTTTCGTGGTATGGTCCCGGCCCATTGGTTATCGTGGACAAACCTGTTAACCAGCACGTCTACCTCGACATTTTGGACAATTATGCCCTACCAACTCTGTGGCAATACTATGGAGCCGAGCCTTGTTGGTACCAGCAGGATAATGCACTGAGCCATAGAGCAAGGACTGTTACGGCGTGATTTGACGATAATTCCGTATCGTGTGTGGACTGGCCAGCACAGAGCCCTGATCTTAATCCCATAGAGCACCTATAGGAGGAATTAGAGCGCCACATAAGAAGTTTGGAACCAAGGCCTACTACTAAGCAACAGTTAGCGGCAGCATTATGTACTGAGCAGAAGCGCATACCTATCGCTGTGTTCCAAAACCTTGGCGAAAGCTTGTCTCGAAGGATCAGTGCATGCATTAAGGCCAAAAGTAGACCGACGCCGTACTAATGTATGTCAATAAATGCTATGTTATGTTTCTCTTTTAGGTGCTCGGTGACTTTTATCAATATAGTGTATATACTGTTTTAAAATCGTATTCAATGCACTCTCAAGCTGGGTCCGGATTCGAGGATACCCCCCCCTTTGGCTACGCCTATGCTGAGTAATCACTTGAAAGTCAAAACATCCACAGATGCAGTGAAAATCACAATCAAAAATTGTTATATGATAATTTTCCCTACATATCGATGTATATTTTTGCTCAAAATAAGTATACTAGCACAGACACACAGACATAGCTCGATATAAAAAAACAAGCTACCCAAATGACAGGGGAGAGAGGGGCTGACAGGAGGGAAGGCGAAGAGTGAATACTGGAAGTTGTTTCGTCTCATTAAGAAACCAGAATATGTTTCATAGCAACACCAATTTTCACAAGCTTGTGATGAATTGAAAGTTTCCAAAATGTGAATGTTGATTTCATGAGTGTTCCTTCCTTTTGAGGAGCAATGATGAAATCAACATCCACATTTTGAAAATTTTCAACTCATCAGAAGCTGGTGAAAATTGGTGTTGCTGTGAAACATATTCTGAAGCTTGATACGTTATCAAGAAAACAGCAAAAACTGAAATTAAACATACAAGTTACTTAATTCAAAAATTTTGACTGCAGCACCATCAAAATTAAGTGAAACAGTTTTAACATTACTGCCGATGGACTTTATGACTCTCGCAGATGTGTTTGAAAACATGTGTAAGACAGTTAGGTTATGTGAAGGACGACAGTTTCAAAACTCTCTGCAAGTAAGTGAGTAGATCATACGTTTCCGTAAGACATTTATATGATTTGTATCATCATCATTGTCAACCATTATCAATCCACTGCTGGACGAAGGTCTCCCCAAGTTTCCTCCACAACGGTCTGTCTTGTGCCAGTCTCCTTCATGTCACTCCCGCATACTTTCGAATTTCATCCACCCATCTCCCATGTGGTCTTCTTCTGGGTCTTTTCCTGTCCCTTGGAATCCAATCTAAAATTTCGGCTGTCCATCGATGGTCTGTCCTTCTGGCAGTATGTCCAGCCCATTGCCATTTCAGGGATTTAACCCTGATCATGATGTCTTCCACTCTTGTCATTTTTCGGATCCACGAGTTCCTCTTCTTATCTCTCCTGGTTACACCAAGCATGCACCTCTCCATGCTGCTTTGAGTTGTCTGCAGCCTTTGTATGTCTCTTTTAGTTAAGGTCCACGTCTCTGCACCATACGTAAGCACTAGAAGGATGCATTGATCAAACACTTTCCTTTTAAGACATAATGGCATATTGCTCTTGAAAATTATGCTGTTTCTTCCAAAATCTCTCCAGGCAAGTTTTATACGCCGATTAATTTCTTCATCAATGTGACCCTCACTTGATATCTGCTGTCCAAGATAAACGTACGTGTCTGTTATCTCCAGCTTTTCTCCATTAATCGATAAATCTTCATTTCTTGTAAAAACATTGAACATTACTTTTGTCTTCTGAAAGTTCATTTTTAATCCCACTTCTTTACTCTTGTCAGCAAGTTCCTGGATCATACTCTGCAGCTCTGATGGGGTAGTTGCAAAAATGACTACGTCATCAGCAAAACGAAGGTGGGTTAGATAATCTCCATTAATCTTTATCCCTTTGTTTTCCCAGTTCAGTGATTGAAAGACATTTTCCAATGTGGCATTAAAGAGCTTCGGAGATATGGTGTCACCTTGTCTCACTCCCTTTCAAACTTTTATGTGTGTTGTATTTTCAAACAGCCAAATCTTTGCACTTGCATTTTCATAGATGTTATATAACCTACGATACTCACTGCGGAGATACTTTTTGAAGACATGTATACACACATTCAGTTTCGAATTTATAGTTTAAAGCAGATTCGTCCGGATCAGGTTCGGGTCGGATTCGAGTCCAAACGTTTTGACCCGTTTCAAACTCTAGTTGTGTTTGTCTTACGGAACTGGTTCTCTCACTTCTTTGGAACCAGTGACCCTAAATTTGCGATGGGCGACTGCTTATAGCCCTTTGAGTTGCTCAGGGTGGTCGTTAAACCCCGAATAAAAAAAAAACAACCTTTGACTGATAATGTATTTTGACACAGTGCTTGATTCTGCATTTGACCGCAAAGTGAGCGTTGATACAGTGATACAGTGAGCTATACTTTTTCTTTATTTTTGCAGAGGAAACAATTTTAGGTGGATGCCGCATTCCGAAAGGAACGATTGCCTTATTCAATATATGGTCCGTCTTCCATGATCCCAAGTTGTACGATGAGCCAGACAAGTTTGATCCAAGCAGGTTTGTGGCTGTTGACGGTAAAAAACCGAAAAACGAGCCGCCAATGATCTTCGGACTTGGTAAGTATAAAATTTCTACTATTGTTACACTATGTACGTATGAAACATGTTTAAAAATTATGAAGAGTGAGTCTGTGAAAACGGACGTGCATTATTTTCACGAATATGCATACATACACCGACGCGCCATTGCATTATCACCACCTACCAAATAAGTTGTAGGACCCCTTTAGCACGCACAACAGCGGCCACTCGGCGAGGCATCAATTCGATGAGGTGGCGATAGGTATCCTGGGGTATCTGGTACCATAATGTCCAAAGCAGATCCTCCAGTTCCCCGTACATTTCGGGGTGATGGTGATTTAGCGCGAACCCGCTTTTCCAAGTCGAACCACAAATGTCCGATTGGGTTCATGTCAGATGAATTTGGAGACCAGGGCATTGACAGAAAGTCACCGGCATGTTCCTCGAACCACTCCTTGACGATTCTGGCAGTGTGGCATGGCGCATTATCCTGTTGGTAATGGCCATCCCCAGCAGGGAACGCAGTTGCCATGAATGGGTGAACTTGGTCCGCAACGATGTTCAGATACCTGACAGCTGTCAGGGATTGTGTTATTGGGAAAATGGGGCATAAAGTATCTCAAGAAAACATCGCCCACAGCATAATAACGCTGCCGCCGGCCTGTTTCCGCCCAACAGTGCATCTAGGTGTCATAGCCTCTGTTGGTAATCGGCGTATCCGCGCTCGGCTGTCTGCGTGATGCACCAGGAATCGTGACTCGTCAGACCAGACCCCTTTCTTCCAATCATCCACTGTCCAATCACGAAGATCTTGGTCCCATTTCATGCGTTGTTAGCGATGACGTGCAGAGAGCATGGGGACTCGGCTGCGTTTTCGGCTACGCAGGCCCATGCGCAGAAGACTGCGATGGATTGTTTGCTGCGATACATTGCCCCGATCACCTCTGTTGTAGCTGCTGGTGATTTGTCACACTGTGGCCCTGCGGTCGCTGTAACAATGTGCGACAGTCTCCGCTCCCTTCTGGCGTCAATGAGTTTGTAACGTATACTCTATATTCACTTTCCTTTTGATTTTACTATCTCTGGTTATTTTATTTTCCTATGTAAATTATCTTCCTACTGAACGGAATATTATTTCACCCCGCTGAATGAGATCTGGCAATGAGTGTAAGTCATGACGTGGTGGTAGCTCGTATATAGGCGCGTTCATCGAGAAGTGTGAGTTGTG
The DNA here is from genome assembly GCA_039090855.1 of Macrothele yani. Lineage (NCBI taxonomy): Eukaryota > Metazoa > Arthropoda > Arachnida > Araneae > Macrothelidae > Macrothele > Macrothele yani. The sequence continues at coordinate 25,668,155 of CM077015.1, forward strand.
TAGTTGCGTTGTAGTTGTGTTGTTGCGTTGTAGTTGTGTTGTTGCGTTGGAGTTGAGGGTGGTTGGTGTTGTTGGTGGTGTACTGCGTTGCGTTGCAGTGTGTTGTTATGTAGTAGTGATATATGAGTGCCTTAGTTGACCAGGAGTCATCATAATAAACAAGTTGTTCTGTAAGTTCAGTCTTTTTCAATTCTTAGTTTTGTCAGACCTCTGTCTGGCTGTTAGGTTTATGACTTTGATTACTTAATATAAATAACCAGCGTTGAGACTTTGTTTAAGTTCATAATTAACGAGTAACAACACCCTTTTGGGAATTCATTATTTTGAAGCTTAGAGCACTATTCATTCATAATAATTAGCTTAGCAAAAAGATAAACAAAGCTAATTCATTATAAGTTGCAGACGACGGTTCGTCGTTTGGCCATATGTGCACCACTTTTGATACGTACTCACTACAGCAGCACGTGAACAACCCACAAGTCACGCCGTTTCCGAGATCGTAGTTCCGATGGGCTGTGCCATCACAATTTGTCTTTTATTAGACTCCGATAAATCGGCAGCTTTTCCCATTCTGACTCCAAACACTCTACTAATCGAAAGCCGGTCCTCAGGTTGTATGTATACTGCTCTGTAGACTTCACCTGTGCCACCGTTCGGTCTCCAGGCGCGCTCATTTCTTTTTGCTGGAGGTGGTCATAATGGAATTGCTCATCGGTGTATATTCTCTTCAAAAAGCCTTTGTAATCTTCAGCTGCTGAAGCTCTTTATTCCACTTTTCTCAACAATGCCCGGTTGTTCCTCGGCAATGTGATATTTAGAATACTCAGTCGGATTTTGTGTTACTGTTTCTGCATCCAAATCACCAAAATTTGTTCTCTTATAAAATTTAGAGAACAGAAGAAGAGAATTCAGTCAGCTTTCAGCCACCAAAGAACAGTTTTTGCAGGTTTTATTTCCTGCTAATTAAAGGAAGAACTAACAGACGTTTATGCTTTTGTCGCGTCAGTCGTTAAGTGAGCATCCATATCAACGGCGCATTCCTGAAGCTTCAGTTAAAAGAGCTCCAACGAGACATAAAAGAAGGCCAAATAATTCGTCTATTTTTCGAATAATCAGATTTTTGGAACTTGATTCTCAGTCAGTTACGCACTTGGACCACTGATTCACATCAGACATGGAAACGGGTCAACAGGTCACCGGGTCTATAATTTCTTGCGGGTCAAGGTGTTCCTGACCTGATTTCGACCCGGTTTTATTTCCGTTTTATTTTTGAAAAGAACAAAAACATTTCAAAGGACCCTTCAGAAGCTTTTGAGCTGCATATTATGATCCAGGAACTTGCTGAGAAGGGCAAAGAAAGTGATTAAAAATGAAGTACAATGCTTTTGCAAGAAATGAAGATTTATCGATTGATGGGGGAAATCTGAAGATAACCGATATCTACATTTACCTTGGACAGCAGATATCAAGCAAAGGTCGCATTGATGAAGAAATTAATCGAAGTATAAAACTTGGTTGGAGAGCTTTTGGAAGATGCAGTGCAATTTTTAAGAGCAATATGCCATTATGTCTTAAAAGAAAAGTCTTTAATCAATGCATTCTTCCAGTGCTTACGTACGGAACAGAAACATGGACCTTAATTAAAAAAGACATACAAAGGCTGCAGACAACTGAAAAAAAAAGCATAGAGAGATACATGCTTGGTATAACCAAGAAAGATAAAAAGAGGAACTCGTTGATAAAGAAAATGACAAGAATGGAAGACATCGTGATCAGAGTCAAGTCCCTGAAATGGCAATGGGCTGGAGAACGGACCACCGATGAACAACCGAAATTTTAGACTGGACTCCAGGACCCAGAAGATTACGTGGGAGATGCGTGGATGGAGGAGACTGGCTCAAGATAGTCTGTTGTTGAAGAAACTTGGGGAGATTTTCATCCAGCAGTGGATTGATAATGATTGACAGTGATGATCAGGGTGATATATTCAAATTTATAGTTCAAAGCACATTTGTCCGGGTCAGGTCGGTGTTGGGTCCGGGTCCAAAATTGTTGACCCTTTTCCAACTCTGATTCACATGCTCTCCTTCTTATGTTATGTATGAGTGTGTGCGCCCGCGCTTGTTCATCGGTGGTTAAGGAGAGAATCTAAGCCTAAGAAGGATTAATTTCCCGTCTCAGCTAAGATCATAGGCGCCGACTACAGGCGGGTAAAGGGAATCTTGCCGCTCCAATAGTTTTACTCAGGGAGGCAGTGCTCACCTAATATTTTTTTATCTTGTTTAATTAAATAATCTTATTGGCCACGTAATGTGGACCAAGCTCCACCTTATGAGGCAAAAATTTAATAAATAGCAAAATAAATAAAACATTTCCCACATTCAGCATTGCTCATTTGGAAAGAAATCGGATTGTCAGCCCCGTAATTTGTTTGAAATGTTCTCCTGATAAGTAGTAAATGTTTAAAACAATTAAAATAAAATAAATAAAAATACAGAAACAGGATGAATAATATCTAACGTCTTTATTTATCTATTTACTTTTTGCGCTTCTTGTTCTTTGCTTGAGTTATCCCGCTAATTTCTCATTCTTTTATAGTTTTGAAAATAAAATCTCTGCAGATATTATTATAAAATCACTGGCTGAATTTTATTTTTAAAAATATTAACGTTTATCAAAAGAATATTTCTGTTTCCTTGTTCATTTGCTGATCAGTAATTACAATTGCGTTTTAAAATATACACCGAATCTTGCAGGTTATCTTTTTGTCCTTTTTCAAAACATTTCCTCCTACACTGGCGTGCAAAAATTAAGGACGAAACGGTTTTTCGAATGTAACGTCGTGCAGACGTGCTCCACAACGACTCAAATCATACCATAAGATCCCCAAGATGTACGAATATGGGACAAGTGAGCAAAACCATCCAAACAAGGAATCCAAAGGATACAAAGGCACTTTATTGAAAAGGTAGCTTCGAGCACAACTGGACAGAAGACAGAAACGTCCATGTGACAGGCGGCTGCCAAGAAAAATCCAGTCTTTAGTATGGGATATGATCACCCCTGACTGCGTTGCAGGATTTACAACGTCTGTCCATGCTGAGGACGAGGTTGTCAAGGAGCTGTTGAGGCATCACGGCCCATTCCTCTTGTAGCGCCAATCGCAGCTGCGGAATCGTTGCTGGCGGCTGGTGACGTGCTGCCAAGTGTCTCCCGAGAAGGTCCCACACGCGTTCGATTGGATTTACGTCTGGGGACCTTGCGGGCCAATCCATGCGTTGAATAACTTCACTCTCCAACAGCTCTGCGACAGCTACTGTACGATGAGGTGTAGCGTTGTCGTCCATGAAGAGGAACTCAGGACCCACAGCACCTCTAAACAGACGCACGTGAGGCAGGAGAACCTCGGTACAATAGCGGACACCAGTGACTGAACCTCCTTGGAAGATGTGGAGGTCAGTACGGCTACCAAGCATGATACCGCCCCAAACGAGAACACCGCCACCTCTAAACCGGCCCCTTTCGATTATGTTGGAGGTGTGATTGCGTGTTCCTTGCTCTCTCCAGATGTGTACACGTCCAGAATCGCTCGTCAGACTAAATCGGCTCTCATCCGTAAAGAGAACTCGACCCCATTGCTGATGTGTCGAGTTCTTGTGTTCCTGGCACCACAGAAATCGCCGTCTCCGATGAGCAGGCGTTAATGGCCCACACCGTACTGGTCGTCGTACAAATAGACCACCTTTATGCAGCTTCCTGGCCACGATAAAACGCGATAACGGACGTCCAGTTGTCTGTTGCATGTGCCTTGCGATTTCTCCCGCTGTCTGCCGTCTATCTCTTCTCGCCTGTAGGACAATATACCGGTCTTCCGCCGCCGTGGTTGCCCATGGACCACCACTGCTAAACTCTCGGACAGCTGTTCCTGTCGTTTAAAATGCTCTCCAAGCTCGTGAAACGATGCTATGAGCGATCCCGAACTCCTCGGCCACACTAGTTACACTTCGACCTTCTTCCAACCTCCCAATGATGCGACCTCGGGTAAAGTTATCCAGATGTCGTCTACTGGATTGCCTGTTGGACATATCACACGGTGGCAGCAACTCGACATCGTTTAAACCGATGTACACCGTGCAATAACTTTCACCGAATTTCTGAGCGTACACCGCCCGTGTGCTTTATACCCTTCCGACACTCCCCCTCCCGCTACGTCATGCTGCATATATGCGCATGCCCTACCGTACCGGACCCTAGTCTATCTCCTGAGGGGTCTTTCGGTCCGTTCTGCCTGCTCGTTCCGCTGTTATGCTAATTTCTCCTCTTCGTCCTTAATTTTTGCACACCAGTGTAATATACGTACCCCACCCATGTCTGATCTCGTCACGCCTGTCGCTCCCCCACCCCCACCCCCATCCCACCTAATAATTCAGTGAAGTCGGCGCCCCTGGCTAGGATTGATTGTTGATTGTTTCGGAGAAAGGAAAGTTGTTTACTTGCACACAGGTTTTTGGTGCAATTAACCAGCATCCTAACCGCTTGCCCACTCCATGATCAGTTGTAGCATTTTCTCCTATTGACGAGTATCCACAGATGACGTAAATCTGTTCTTGAAAGTAAAGGAACTTCCCTAAATGAAATGCATAATTTATTGCTTCACTCCCAAATGCTATCCGCATCAATAAACACGTTTTTATCTTCGCCGTTTGGTCTGTTTCATCTGTTAATCCGTACTCTAAAACACAGCTAAACCTGATGGCAGTTCACTGTAAGCTACAGAATTCAAAAGCCGTTCACTAAGTATTCAGGAGAAAAATGTGCAATGAACATTACTTGAGTGCCGTGAAACATATACACATGTTCCTCCATTCCGGATCTTCGTTAAATAGTGTTCAATGTAAACATGAATTAATTCTCAACAATTTTTGGTCAGTAGTATTTTCAGCTTTTAATGAGAAACCCATGATGTTATTCTATAAGAGAGGTAAAAACAGAGCTGCAGAACAATTACAGAAGGATCTGTGGCACGCAGTCCGGTCATCTTCAATAGCGCTTCGCACCACCTCGTGCGGCGACACATGCTGCAATACGGTCCGGCATGGAGGCGAACAGACGCCTGATGTTGTCCTGCGGCAGACTAACCCACACGTGTTGGACGGTGTGATCCAAATAACAGATAGTGCGGCACGGCGACACCTGGCGTTTCAACTGGTTCCACACACGCTTGATAGGGGACATGGCCCATGGAGCGGGCAGGCCATGGCAGTGTCTGGACATGCCGTAGTCAGTCCTGGGCCACCAGAGCCATGTGCGGGTGGGCATTATCCTGCTGGTATAGCGAACCTGGAATCCCAGCCAGGAATGGGAGCACATGGGGCGGTAGGATCTCATCCACTGGACCACCTTATGCCTAAGGATACGCCCCCGAGTATCGTCGGGTGTGTAATGCGGTTAGTATTTTTTTGCCATTTTAGCCATAGGTTTCTTTTCAAGAGTTAGCAAGAATCTATGCACCTGTTGGACGTGGACATCAATTGAACGCCCAGAGATTTTCGACTTGTATGTTAAATTTTGTATTACAGGGCTAGTTTTCTTGTCCTGCAGTGTCTCTCTCTTTATTGCTCATAATTGCTTTTAACTTAGGATGCTTGTAAATTTTAACTCTAGGTTATAACGAAGTAAATTTCTCCGTCATTTTTGGTCCACGGCGGGGCTCGAACCCGGATCCCTCATTTCGGAATAAGTCACTCTACCAATTGAGCTACGCGGACGTTCGTCCTGACTGCTATCTGCCTTTATGTCGTGTGCGTGCTGGGCACGTCACATCTCCCCCCTCCGAAAGAGGGCCGGGGGCATGGCTCACGGGTCAGCCGTGACCATGAATCGTCGCAGGCAGCCATCCGCTGTAGAACGTGCCTTTGAGAACTCCCAATTTGGTGTGTGGAATGCAGCATCGCCCCCCCGTGGCGCAGTGGTCTAAGCGATGGCCTCTGATCATTCGTCCGAATTGGTCCGGGTTCGAATCCCGGTGAGGCATGGATATTGTGTTTGTCTTACGGCACTGGCTCTCTCCCTTCCCTGGAACCAGTGACCCTAAATTAGGGACGGGCGACTGCTTATAGCCCATTGAGTTGCTCACGTTGGTCGTTGAACCTCCAATAAAAAAAAATGCAGCATCACACACTTTTATTTTTTCAAAGCGCTGAAGAAGGGATTCTCTTATTTTTCCTATCTCACGGCGTGGAAAGAACATCACACCATTGCGAGATCTTGAGCGGTCGGGTCATCCGGAAAGTTCGGGCGCCATTATAACGAAGTGAATTTCTCCGTCATTTTTTCCACGCCGGGGCTCGAACCCGGATCGCCTGATTCCGGAATAAGTCACTCTACCAATTGAGCTACGCGGACGTTCGTTCTGACTGCTATCTGCCTTTATGTCGTGTGCGTGCTGGGCACGTCACAAGGTCATCCAGTTTTAGTTGTTAAAACTGGCTGTAGGTCATCCAATTGTAGTTGTTGAAATTTAGCTGTAGAGAATCCGATTCTAGTAAAACAAATAGGTGAAAACATCGAAAAACAACTTGCATTTAAACTGCTATTGCTGTTCCAAAAATTCAGCTGCAGACAATCAGTTGTATTTACTGTTCTAAGTCTGGACGTTTACCTTCTTGAACTACGCTCAGGCTAACATTATGCCGTCCACATTCTGATCTTCGCGTCACTACGATCGCTGACAACATTTGTCTCTAATTACGCATGGATTTCAAGGATTAGCTCAGCACAAAATGCAAATGACGAACAACATTAAATTAGACCTAACCTCCAAACAACGGAGGTTAAGCATTTTTGCCAAATTTTAACAATTAATCATGGCGTGGAAGATTTTAAGAAGTCAGTGTTTGGGCTCCTGGTTTTAAACAACCCAAACTGGAAGATTAGGGTTAGAATGCTATATAGGAAAGAAACACACTCACAATGAAGTGTAACTGCATTTTTGGGCGACCGCGCAATTGAAAGCAGGAACAGAACCCACAGGGTCTAAACCAAGAGACACCACAGGGCAAGAACCAAGATACATCCCCACCGGCTCGACTGAGAATAAATGGGAGCTGAAGTTCGCCTCAAATGATTACCTTCGAACTAAACTTTAACTCTTTTCATTTCACTTAAGTATGCCATTGTCTCCACCGTAATGCAACCCGTGTTGCCATACCCACAGTTCCTTTAACGGCATTTTTGTCCTCTTCTTACTCACCCACCAAAATACTGAAAGAGCTAAATAAAATCTTAAGGGACAAAATGTCTGTTAGACCTCCTTCTGGACTTACTCGGGTGTCCGTTGACCTATGTCAAGAGGTTTCATAGATCAGAGGTTATCGCTAATGCTAATCCTACCGTAGCTGTTCTGTACCAACAAAATCGTACCGTTGTTTGGAGGCTAACGTTGTTCGGAGGTATCCGTTAATGGAGGTTTCACTGTACTTTAGAAACCGTAAGATAGAATAATACAGTACGTTAAAATTTACAGAATGCCTATGCAAATTATTTTCCATGTGTAAAGCCTTCTGATAAAACCTGAAGATTGCGAGAACTTTATTTTGTATCCTTTACTTACAATTTGTTTTAATATGTTTTCCGCAGGTAAAAGATCTTGTATTGGAGAATCCTTGGCCATGATGGAGATAATGCTTTTCGTAACAACTACTATACAGAACTTTGATCTTCACCCTGCTGCGAAGCAAGGAAATGCCGCAGACGAATGGAGCATCCATTTTAGAGCTACACCGAGAGCTTTGCAAAATTGACGAATCCCATTTCTGTGAACAATATTTTGTGTAACAATTGAACTATCTCTTCAGTAACAAAGCTCAAAAATGTACCAGAGAAGTACAGTAAAATCGAAATAGACTGATTCAAAAACAAAATAAAGATCAAGGAAATAAAATAAAATCGAAACAAATTGAAGGACATTAAAGAAAATGTAAAAAACTTCGTTAATCAATTGTTAATTATTTATTTTATCTTAAATATGGGAGAAATGTCTTCACATTACTATGCACTCACAGTAATATATCACCTGAGCCTCTGAATTTTCCGTCATTTCTAAATTTTCCATGCCCATTTGTTCTTATTTTTCGTCTGTTTCTGTTTTCTATGCTATGTACGTTTGGTGATTACAGCACAATTGAGCTCTTAACATGATACGAAAGCTCACGAAGTAAATACGCATAAACTTTGTCAAATGAATAACAAAAGTATTATATCTTAAAAAGTTCATTCCAGTTTCTGAAAACGAGAAATTCATTAATTACGTTTTCAGTGTGTTAAATGTCTTGAGTCGTACTAATTGTAGTCAACCTGCACAAAGTTTTTATTTAGAAGTGCTAATTATTGCGTGTGTATATATAAATACAAGGAGTGTTCAAATGAAAAGGTACGAAACGACACTCTGGGTATAAATGAAGACTTTATTCAAAGAATACACCGTAGGCCGTAGCACAACGATCCCATTGATTAACGAGCCGAAGGATTCCTTGTTCCCAGAATTCCTGTGGCCGTGACGAGACCCAGTCCTGCACAGCGTCCTTGAGTTCGTCGTTCGAGTGGAAGCGCTTCCCTTTCAGATGTTTTTTCAGGGGACCAAACACATGGAAATCGCAGGGCGACATGTCCGGGCTGTAGGGCGGATGGTCAAGCTGCTCCCACTGGAACTTGGCCAGTTCCGCGTGTGTGACCCTGGAGACGTGTGGACGCGCGTTATCATGGAGCAGAACCACACCCTCCGCGATGAATAGCTGCCGGTTTAACACCTTCCGCTGTCAGAAATCGGATAACGCCTCGCTGCTCCTCAATCGTCGAATTTTGCAATGTGAACGCCATCCTGTCCTCACACGCACTGCCGCGTGAATTGGACGGCGCTGTTTATAAGAGCCTCTGCTCTCTCCTGCGCATGCGGGCGCCCGCGCATGCTCCGATCCACGCCGGCGACTCCAATCGCATCCCTAGATGTGTCGCTACGTTCTCCCATCCATAGCGGCACAGGCAAATATGTTAACGGTTACGTTCTTATGACGTTTCGTACCTTTTCATTTGAACACCCCTAGTATGTATGGTCCATGCAAACATGATGATAGAAATGCTCATTAATCACTTGTCGGCGTTTGCCATGCCGGTTAAAATATTATCACTGATAGTTAAAACTGATGATAAATTAAAATACGAAGATTAAAATCCATTATAATTCCATACTATCGTGTCTAGGTTGTATGGCCGGATAATTGACAACAGCTATAACCAAGAGTACTCACATACCAGTCCAGAAGGACCATTCGGTCTGAAGGAAAATACCTGGATGGTCCCCACAAACATGAAAATAACACATACATTTATACTCCATTGTGTGTTCCCTGCCAAACGCGTTTCATCCTCCCTGTCGAGGACATCTTCAGTGGCCGTAATTTGTAATGAACCTGCATTCGCCCCAACATAGGTCGACCAAATCATCAATATTTATATCTTGTGTTATCGGGCAGAAATGTCATCTGCGCATGTCACCCATCTGTTCCACGTGATCGATTTGACGTAAATCGTCTATTCCTCTTATTTATTCTTTTTTGTGCTGTCTGACGTTGCTTTTCAGATTTAATTAGATGTTTATTTTCATTAATATCTAAATAAATCTGAAAATTATTAGATATTTATTTTCATTAATATCTAATTAAATCTGAAATTTAATTAGATATCTCCACGTTGCTTTTCAGATTTAATTAGACATTTACTTTCATTAATATCTAATTAAATTTGAAAAGCAACGTCAGACAACACATAAAAGAGTAAATAAGAGGAATAGAGGGTTTACGTCAAATCGGTCACGTGGAACAGATGCGGGTGACATGCGCAGATGACTTTTCTGCCCAATAGCACGAGATATAAATATTGATGATTTGGTCGACCTATGTTGGGGCTAATGCAGGTTCATTACAAATCACGGCCACTGAAGATGTCCTCGACAGGGAGGATGAAACGCGTTTGTCAGGGAACACACAATGGCGTAGAAATGTATGTGCTATTTTCGTGTTTGTGAGGACCTATTTTCCTTCAGACCGAATCGACCTTCTGGACTGGTATGTGAGTACTCTTGGATATAGTTGTTGTTAATTATCCGGCCATACAACCTAGACACGATAGTATGGAATTATAATGGATTTTAATCTTCATATTTTAATTTATCATCAGTTTTAACTATCAGCGATAATATTTTAACCGGCATGGCGAACGCCAACAAGTGATTAATGAGCATTTCTATCATCATGTTTGCATGGACCATATACTGTATATTTGTACTACAGCACCCAACAACAGAGGAGAGGTAAGCGTTGCACAGTTGTTCTATTCCGGACTTTATGAAGTACTTTAAATGTGTTGCAGGCTAGTTAATAGGTAACACTATTATGTGTGCTGCTTGCGAATATTGCATTACATCAATATGCTTACGCATATTAGATACAATTATAAGTGATTTTTGAGTAGGACTGTTGGTAACTACTTACCGTCTCAACTGTAGTTCATGACTTCATCAAATTTATTATTCATGTTTCATGTGTGATGTATGTAATGTATGTGGTTAATTGCAATCTAAATCATGTTTTTCGATTAAACTGTTTGGTACCTAGGTTAGCATATGGCTTACGCATATCAGATGCTACTATATGTGACGTTTCAGTAGAACTGTTGGTAACTACTCACCATTTCAACTGATTGTTCTTGTCTTAATCAGAATTATTATTCTTGGTTCTCATATGATGTATTTAATGTATATAAAGAATTGAAATCTGAGTCAGGCTCTTTGATTAAATTGTTTAGTACCTAAGTTTAGTATAATGGCTATGTTTGATTTGGTTTAATTCAGGGCGTTTTATTTGGCGTAAGGCTTAATGTGGAGTTCGTCGCGGATGTGTGTAACACAGAAAAAGTACTCCGGGGTGTCACTTCTTTATTGTGGACAAACGTGTGAAACAGAAATGCAACGAATTTTTATTCGTCATAACCCAAACGTACATTTCCACGTAATATGGTATTAAGAACATCTTGTTCTTGAGCTACATTTGTAATTCCTTTTTTCCCCTCATCTCAGCAGAACAGATCCTAAACCCGTCAGCAGTGATGAGCGCTCGCATATGATCCTTTATTCTGTGTTACGTAGCTCAAGGCATGATGGGGAAGGGGGTAATCCCCCTGACACGCACATCATGTCTTTGGGTAGAACCAAGTGACCTAAATATCTCTCTTTCCTTAGGTTCGTCGTTATTATTATAGCCCTGTTAGCACGCAATCACTCAGAAAGGGTTAATGTCAATCATTTCCATAAATGAGCACTTTGAATAACGAAGTTGAGGGAAAGACAACGCTTTCTGACGCGCGCGCAGGTTTACTCGTTCCAGGCGTTTTTTTTTTTTTGTTTTGTTTTTTTTGATTGGAGGTTTAACGACCACCGTGAGCAACTCAATGGGCTATAAGCAGTCGCCCGTCCCTAATTTAGGGTCACTGGTTCCAGGGAAGGGAGAGAGCCAGTGCCGTAAGACAAACACAACATCCATACCTGACCGGGATTGGAACCCGGACCCCTTACGGACGAATGATCAGAGGCCAGCGCCTTAGACCACTGCGCCACCGGAGCGGCCCAGGCGTATTCAGCCTACTTCCTCGGACAGCGAATACATTCTTTTAAGCTGATTTCAGCCCATTTTACTAACCTCGTGTTAATTAATTTCAGCCTGTTAAATTATTAAAAGCCTGATGCAGTTCATGTCTCTAATTTTCTAGTTACACGTAGATCTTTTTACACAAATCCGACCTATTTCCAAACGTTCTCTAGAAAGAGTTTAGGAGTTCGCGCAGAATATCGGTTGCTACAATCAACGTTTTGCGGAAATATTCTTACACTTGGTAGGAAGTAATTGTAATTTTCTTTTCTTTGATTGAAAGTACATTCAGTACGCTTCGGAACATCGAGAGGAAGAGAGGGAATATCACGGCTTTTCACCTATCATCTGAACACGACAAAAAAAAAAAAAAAAAGAAGAAGAAGGGAAAACAACATGCGCAGATTAACTTTTTTTCGATTGAAGGTTTAACGACCACCTTGAGCAACTCACATGGGCTATAATTTAGGGCCACTAGTTCCAGGGAAGGGAGAGATCCAGTGCCGTAAGACAAACACAACATCCATGCCTCACCGGGATTCGAACCAGGACCCTTCTCAGACGAATAGTCATCGGCTTGCGCCACCGGGTGGCATAGACTACTTTCGCCTCAACATTTTAAATGATAGTCACACTACCTGCGTCGTAAAATCATTAGTACACTGCCGGACAATTGCTAAGGACGGATGACAATAGCAACAATAGCAACCATAAAATGGAAGGCAGGAAAATGTGGAAATTAGCATAAGTGCGGGATACAGTAAGACGTGTTGTGCGCACGCAAATTTTGGATTGCCGAACTTGTTCGTGACGTCATAGCGCTGATAAGAGATATAAAGGATTTGACGCGTATTGACCGTTGTTGTTCAAACGCAAAGTTGAAAGGGAAAGAATCAATTAACGAACTTGCAATTTTCAGTATGTCTTCCCGACATCACCTAGATGATTTTACGCGTGGCCGTATTATTGGCAAGATTGAAGAAGGGCGGAAAATAACAGATGTTGCCAGGGAGTTCGACGTCAGCCACAGTGTTGTTTCAAGGCTTTGGAAATCATTTCAAACAAATGGAGAGTGTAGCAAACGTCACGGGGGAGGTCGTGTTCGCAGTACGACACCTGCAGAAGATCGGTACATAGTGCTATCAACAAAAAGACACCGGCGCATCACAGCTAGTGAGGTAGCAAATCAGTTTATGGCTGCTACTGGCAAGCGGATCTCCCGAAAAACTGTCGCCAGACGTTTGCATGAAGGAGGACTATACGCCCGCCGTCCTGTTGTGTGCATCCCATTGTCCAGACGTCACCGTACAGCCCGTTTGCAATGGTGCCATCAACATCGCAATTGTACTGATAACGACTGGTCTGCTGTCCTCTTCTCAGATGAGAGTAGATACAGTCGGTCGTCTGATTGTCGACGACAACTGATCTGGCATGATAGTGGTACTGCATATTGTCCAGCAAACATACAGGAAAGGGACCGATATCCGACATGTAGTGTCATGGTATGGGCTGGCATCATGATCAATGGCTTCCAACTGGGACTATGACTGGCCAACGATACATTAATGATGTTCTGCTACCTCATGTTCGCATGTTCCGTGGTGCTGTCGGTGATAGATTCATTTTCATGGACGACAACGTAACATGTCATCGAACAGTCGCTGTCCAGGAGTGTCTTGAGAGCGATGATATTCAACGCCTCGTATGGCCAGCACGTTCTCCAGATCTGAATACCATTGAAAATGTGTGGGATGCTTTGGGGAGGAGTCTTGCTGGTCGCCAATGCCCTCCAATAAACAAGGACACCCTCATCCGTGCACTGACAGAGGAATGGGATAAATTACCCCAACAGCTGCTTAATAATGTTGTGCAAAGCATGACACGACGTGTGGAATCTTGCATCGCCCTGCATGGTGGCCATATCCCGTATTGACATCTTACGCCGGAACGCCTGCGGACGGTAATTGCATTTTTTTCACGTTTACGTATTCTGCACAAAATGGCCTGTTTGTCCCTTGAACACGTTCCAAAGCCTTCTGGATTTCAGAGCACAATAAATTGTCTGTCTTGTAATGTCCTGGCATTCTGACATTATTTTATTTCACTTGGCATCCAACCACACTTACTTTTTTATGCGCTATATAGCCGTTTGTGATCCATCCTTAGCAATTGTCCAGCAGTGTACTATCATATGTGGATGGCCGCCCCGGTGGCGCAGTGGTCTAAGGCGCTGGCCTCTGATCATTCGTCCGTAAGGGGTCTGGGTTCGAATCCCGGTCAGGCATGGATGTTGTGTTTGTCTTACGGCACTGGCTCTCTCCCTTCCCTGGAACCAGTGACCCTAAATTAGGGACGGGCGACTGCTTATAGCCCATTGAGTTGCTCACGGTGGTCGTTAAACCTCCAATCAAAAAAAAAAAAAAAAAATCATATGTGGATGATGCTTATATTTTTCCTACATTTGATTGTTAATGTAAATTTTATCAATTTAAGTGAATAAAGGATATTGTGTGAAATTCATTAAGGTCATAATGATTTATTTATTCCTTTAGCATCAGCTGTTTTTAAAGTGTATTTTAATTTTGCAGAAAAATACACATCACATGAAAATTTCTGAAACACGTTATCCAAAAAATGAAATGTAAACATGTAATCGGCAGCCTACATGTCTCCAATAATAATGTAGAGGGCATTTCATTTCTGAATACGCGAATGCTGCGCCGATACCGGAAAAAGAAAGTGGAAAAACTGATAAGCGAAGAGAAAGTCGCTCGATCGAGTTAAATCCCCAAATTCTGACGTTATTTTTTCCCGATTTCAGATCTACTGTGGACTGTGTTCTAGTGTTACAAATTAAATATCGCACTCAAAACAGATTCTTTTGCAGAAATGGTAAAAACGAATAATATTCATTAGGATATCACAATAAGATTTGTAAGATTTGCGCACATTTATTTTCACCCCTTACATTGTTCAAAATTCCTGATTCCGCAAATAGTGGTACTGAACAAATTAAGTTATCGTTCTTGATAGCTTTTGATAACCACATCTCGAAATTGTTCAGCATTCGTCAGGATCTGGGTTGTGACGTACCTGCCAGCAGGACGCACACGACATAAAGGCAGATAGGAATCAGAATAAACGTCCGCGTAGCTCAATTGGTAGAGTGACTTATTCCGGAATGAGGGGATCCGGGTTCGAATCCTGGTGTGGACAGAAATGACGGAGAAATTTACTTCATTATAATGGCGCCCGAACTATCCGGATGACCCGACCGTTCAAAATCTCGCAATGGTGTGATGTTATTTCCACACCGCGAGATAGGAAAAATCAGAGAATCCCTTCTCCAGCGCTTCGAAAAATAAAAATGTGTGATGTTGCATTCCACACACCAGATTGACTGGGAGTTCTCAAGTGCACGTTCTACAGTGGATGGCTGCCTGCAACGATTCATGGTCACGGCTGACCCGTGGACCATGCCCCCGGCCCTCTTTCGGGGGGGGATGTGACGTACCTGCCAGCAGGACGCACACGACATAAAGGCAGATAGGAATCAAAATAAACGTCTGCGTATCTCAATTGGTAGAGTGACTTATTCCGGAATGAGGGGATCCGGGTTCGAATCCTGGTGTGGACAGAAATGACGGAGAAATTTACTTCGTTATAGGGTGTCGTTGGATTATTTTTTCTTGGGAGTTTAACGACCACTGTGAGCAACTCAATGGGCTATAAGCGATCGCCCGTCCTTAATTTGGGCCCACTGAGAGGGGAAAAGAAAAATGCCGTAGGTCTAGCGCGGTGCTCATGCCTCATCGGGGGCTCGAGCTCGCTCGGACGAGTGGTTAGAAACCAATGCTTAGACCACTGCGCCACTAGGGCGGCCTCGTCGTAATTTTTCTTGGGAGTTTAAATGTCATGTCTGTTTTCGATATCCAATCTTTTTTTTTTATTTTTTGATTGGTGGTTTACACACACAGATATACACTTAAGTGCCAGAAAAACTGGTACAGACGAGATTATGCAAAATACATAGCAACGTCACCTATGCGCGTACTCGGTTGCGTCCGCCAGTGCGTATATAAAGCGATAGAAATCCTTGCCATCTGTCAGAGCTGTTTTTGGCATGAGAATGACAAGTAATAACGATTTAAGCGATTTACAACGCGGGGTCATAGTTGGCGCTCGTGAAATGGGCCATAGTATTTCGGAGGTAGAAACGAAGTTGGGATTTTCACGGACGACCATTGCAAGGGTGTACCATGACTACAAGAATTCCGGCAAAACCTCCAACCTACGATACCAGTGTGGCCGTAAAAAGATATTGGGTGAACGTGACCATCGTCGGCTGTCAAGAATCGTTTCACGCGACACTCTCGCAGGTAGCATCGGAATTCAATGCTGGAGCCTCAACAAGTATCAGCGTCCGGACTGTGCAACGTACCCTGCACGATATGGGCTTTGGGAGCCGACGCACAACACGAGTCCCCTTGATGGGTGCACGACACAGAGCTATGCGCTTCGCTCGGGCACGGAGACACCGCCACTGAACAATTGATGACTGGAAACAAGTAGCCTGGTCTGACGAGTCGCGTTTCCAATTGTATCGGTCAGATGGAAATATTCGTGCAAACCCCATGAAGCCATGGATCCAGCCTGTACCGGCTGGCGGGGGGGGGGGGGTCCGGAACGGTATGGGGTGTGTTTAGCTGGACTTCACTGGGACCCCAGGTACGTTTACAAACGTCTGTGACCGGTGAACACTATGTGCGCATCCTTTCTGACGAGGTACATCAATTCATGTCCTGCATTCATGCTGATGGGTTGGGCCTGTTTCAACAGGACAATGCAAGTGTCGGGAGGCCACATTATGGTTAAAGAAGCATTCATCTGAGTTTGGGGTGTTGCCATTCCCACCCAAGTCCTGAGATCTGAACGTGATAGAACACATTCGGGATGCCATGCAACGTGCTGTCGAACACAGGAATCCGAGACCTCGGAATACACCCGAATTGTGGAACGCTCTACAGGAAGTATAGTGTGCATTGCCTACAGCATATATCCAGAAGCTAGTGGAGTCCATTCCCCGTCGTATTTCTGCAGTCCTGCGCTCCCGTGGGGGACCTACCAAGTATTAGACTGGTGTACCAGCTTTTCTGGCACTTCAGTGTAGACAGTGTTGATCATGTAACACATTGTGAACAAGTATACATCAAACATGGATTTTTCAGTATGCTAAATGCCCAATGTACACAGATAACCAGTGTTGGACAAGTAAGATGTTGAGAGCCAGTGCCGAAAGATAAGCAGAAACATCCATGTCTCACCGGAATTCGAACCCGGACCCCTTTTGGACGAATGATCAGAAGTCATCGCTTAGACCACTGCACCACCGGGGCGGCATCCACTCTTTTCAGGACGTTTTAGAGGTTTGCATGGACTGAGCTCTTGTTTTCATGAGTCAAATGAAAAATTTCAGACTAGGGCCGGGCCTTTAGACTTTATTTGAGTCCAAAACATTTTTTCTTTAATCCAGGAGCAAACTGCTCCTGGATTTAAACATTTTTCTTTAATCCAGGAGCAGTTTGCTCCTGGATTAAAGAAAAATGTTTTGGACTCAAATAAAGGTAGATTGACTTTTTTAAAAATCAGATGGCGAATTTCACTGAGTTAGACGAAAGACATGGAAGTGTATCCCTCATCAGATGCGTTGATTAATTACATCTGAAACCTAAACATACCGGCTATAGCCCGAATTACAACACGTATGCTGTTTGGCATAGATTCACAATTTGTTGGAGTGAATCTACGTCAACAACATGCTATGCGTTCACTAGACAGTCCTTTAACTGGCTCAGACTTGACGGAAGAGGGCTGTGCTTCCGGATCTGTTTTTCTAACATGTTCCATACATTCGCAATGAGGTTCATATTCGGGATTTGTGATGGCCAGGAAAGATGGTGGAAGTCGCTGAGATTCTCGCTGAGCCACTCTTGAACACATATGCACAATGGACAGTAGCAATGTCGTCCATGAAACAGCCATCACTTGCTAGACAAAAAGTCCACATTGAAAGATGAACTTTATCGGTAACAATGTTCAAATAATCCTTGGAGGACATCCGACCTTCCATCAATATCAGGGAACCCGTTCCGTATCAACAGAACGTACCCCACGTTATGACACCATCGCTAAAACCTTGAGTTGCGTTTACAAGGCAAGCCTGGTCCATTGTTTAATGGGGCTCCCGCCAAACTCTCTGCCTACCGTCGGTGCAAAACAAAGCCTACAGCGACTCGTCGGACCAAATGACTTCTTTCCAGGGCCCAGTCACGATTTACATGACACCACTGCAGACTAGCTTTCCGGTTCTTGGCAAAAATCAGTGGTTTCTGAATAGAAATGCGACTATCAATATCGATCCTCTTCAATTCTCTGCGCATAGGTTACTGAGATATCAGTAGGGAACAAGCTTCATTGAATGCTTCGGGTAATTGCTGCATACACGAAGTCCTGTTTCTCCGAACAAACCTTCTCAGACGACGGCGATCTCGTTTTAGTCAGATTGCCATCACGCCTCAGTTACACCTCTTAGACAAGCAATGTGGGTTATTTTTCCACTGATTAAAGACCCGGGATATCTCTCCTTTTTAGAAACCAGTCAGCTCTGCTGTTTTCAAAAACGTCGCTCCAACCACATGGGCACCCACAATAAGCCTTCACCGAACTCCGAAAATCCCTTTGTTTTCCCCGTTGTGGTCTACACTACGGACGATTCGTAGATCATATGCAGAGGATTTTAGGAAGGGAGTGTCTGAGCCCAGGTCTTAAACAACCCTTAGAAATAGGAAGTCAGGAGATTTGGGTGAGAGTTCCCGATAGGAAAGTGACACGGAAGCAAGGTAGAAAGGGGGAAGAAGACACCCTTATTTATTACCAGGGGGGCTAGTACCTGGAGTCCGACGGCTTTACGTGCCCATCCGATGCACGGCAGATATTTAGTGGCTCGAGCGTTCGTACCTGCTTGGGATTGAACCGGAGGTTTTCTCCGTGGCAGTCACGAAAGTTGACCACCAGGCCATCCGCAGCCCTACTGACGGTTACTGATGAGCAGCAGTCTTAAATAGTTGCCTAGATCACGTGGAGATGCAAGTGACCACTATTTAACACATACGCTGAGAAAGTGGGGTTTACGTACATCTGCATAAAGGTTTTTAATTCAGTGGCCGGTCCGTGTGTGTGTCAGTGGCGAACTGCGGAACCATAAACAGCCCTTGAAGCGAATTTTTTGCCGCGCACTATTTGCAAAGATTTATTACGTTATCCCTAAATTAATAGCGGTACGTCACCATTGTCATTTCGTGCTTGAACGTGTTTTCAACACCAATCTATGAATTGTTGCGATGTTTGTGTTAACTACGCTGCTGACCACCCAAAATGCAACACCAAGAAGGAAGCATCCGATTGGCCTGAAATTCGAAGCATGCGTCGCCCGCGAGAGGACATGCAAACGATTAGCATTGCAGGGCATATGCAAATCATGTGCGCCCGGCACGCCACCGAGAAGCACTATAAGAAGGGTGCACAGAAGGCGGGGTGTAAGTAGTGAAAGGTTGTTGTGCTGCCGGACCTGTGCGCGGAAAGCTTCCTGATGCCTCGTCGCATAATACGGCAGTCATTCCAGCACGTTTCGGAGTTCGACAGAGGACGAAAAGTGGCTTATCGCGACAGCGGTTTATCGTACCGAGACAGCGGCGCCAGTGTGAGACGACCTCCAGCCACAGTCAGGCGAGTATGGATTCGGTGGGTGAAGGAGGGACAGACGGACCGACGTGAGTGATTGTCGCAGCCGCGGCACACCACCGAACGAGAGGACCGGCATGTTGTGCGGCGAACATTGACGGCTCGCACCGTCACATCACGAACGTTAGCGCAGGAATTAGGGTGTGTTGCGCAACAACCTGTACCATTCGACGTCGTCTGCAGGAACGAGGACTTGTCGCACGGCGCCCATTGCTCCGATTACCATTGACGTTACACCACCGGCGAGTGCGGAGGCAGTGGGCCGTTCAACACCGCACCTGGACTACGGAATGGCACGACATTGTCTTCTCCGATGAATCCCGCTTCTGCCTGCAACTCCACGATGGTCGGATCCGCGTGTGGCGGTACCGCGGCGAGAGACTGTAGGACGCCTGCATTATGCATCGCCATACCGGTCCGTCGCCTGGCGTTATGGTTTGGGGCGCAATTGGATATGACACCCGCACCCCTCTGGTACGCATCGCCGGTACGCTCAACAGCCACCGCTACATCTCCGACGTTTTGGAGCCTGTAGTCCACCCTTACCTACAGGACCTGCCAGAGGCCACGTTTCAACAGGACAATGCGCGCCCGCACGTGGCACGCATCGTGCAACAATTCTTCACGGCCCACCAGGTGTCACTGCTGCCTTGGCCTGCCTGTTCTCCTGATATGTTGCCCATCGAACACGTCTGGTCGCTGATCGGCAACCGAGTGGCCCGACAAGCACCCCCGCGGCTACGCTTGATGAACTGTGGCAACGTGTGGAATCAGCCTGGACCGACATACTCCAAGCCCACATCCAAGGCCTCTTTCGGTCGATGCCGTGGCATGTAGCGGCCGTTATTGCCAGCCACGGGGGCCACACGAACTATTGATGTCTGCGTGTTCCGCAAGTCGCACGGGCCTGTAAGCTCAATCGTTTAATCTTTGTTTCTGTTGTTATGTGTCCAGTAAATCTAGCTTTGCTATCTCGTGTCATTCTTGGTGTTGCATTTTGGATGGCCAGCAGTGTATTTAACCAGTTTTTCAGGAGTACAGTATTAGATATCCCTAGTAAAATTTTGCATTCAAAAAAAAAAAAAAAAAAAAAAAAGAAAAAAAGTTACTGTCGCTGGTGAAGTATGGATACGATACGTTTTCTAAGTGATATTGTAGGAGATTTTGTCCCGTACAAATCTGAATATAATAGCTGGATTCAAAATTTGAAAAAAAATTATTCGTTTTCAGTGAAAAAGGGAAATCCAAATGAGCAAAATTAGAATTTCTTTTAAGACTTACATATACCACAAACAAAATAATTTCGAAAAACTCTTTAGAAAATTGAAAATTTTTAGAAATGCAAGAATTCCTTGGAACCAGTGACCCTAAACTAGGGACGGGCGATTGCTTATAGTCCATTGAGTTGCTCACGGTGGTCGTTAAACCTCCAATCCAAAAAAAAAAAAAATCTGATCTTCTGAAAACTCGACTGAAAAAATTCTTCCCTGGACCGATACTGCTCACATCGAAAACCCTTTTGAGAAAACTTTCGTGTTAAAATAATGCATGTTTTTTCCCGCCGGGGGCGTAGATTCATTATATATTTGTCGATGTCTCTGCTTCTAAGATTCCGATTTGAAAAATTCTTCTTCGTTGGAGAACGTTTGCGCACCGAAATGTTTCTCGTATAATTTCAAATTTTTTCTTAACGCACAAGTCTGCAACCATAGGGCGTAAGTTCACGATTCCGTTTGCAGCAGTATCTGGGGGATTAAAAACCCGATTGAAAAACTTCTTTCTTCGGTCAGATATTACTGTTTTCCATACCGGTTCCATTGACCTTGAATAGCTTTGATGAATTTATTTCACGTCCGAACGGATTTCAAAGACGTGATCATTACACTGGAAAATTCGGTGTCATCTTTCTTGTTTTGTTTTTTTTATTATTGGAGGTTTAACGAGCACCGTGAGCAACTCAGAGGACTATAAGCAGTCGCCCATCCCTAATGTAGGGCCACTGGTTCCAGGGAAGGGAGAGAGCCAGTGCCGTAAGACAGACACAACATCCATGCCTCACTGGGATTCGAACCCTGCCCCTCTCGGGCGAATGATCAGAATCCACTGCTTAGATCAATGCACCATCTTCGTTGCATTTCCTTTACTACTGAGTTAGTACAGTTAAGTAGAGCAGCTTTGTTTTCCCAGAGGGAGCGTTGCGTTTTTTGCAATTACGGTGGGGAATGCAGGATGAAATTCTGAAAATTTCCAAGTTAAGGCCCATGCTGACCTCTAGAACACTAGTTCTTAATTACTTTTCACCAGGTGTCACATGTTTTTGAATGGAATCGGGCCAGAAGATGTGAACACTTAATTTGATAAATGTAAGTTACATGTCATACTGATACTCTTATAAACATTATTTTTATTTTAAGATTTATTAAAGGTAATGTGAAAATTATAAAATGAACCTTACATAGCAGGCAAATGAAAAAATTAGAACAAATTTCAGAAATTAGTTACTTGTATTAACGTAAAATTACAAACACAACATTTTAAATTTAAATTTAGAATGAGGATAATGGGAGCGATGTCCTTCTGCAATATTTTTAAAATCTGGAGTGTAGGTTATAGTCAACAAAAATAAATCAAACAAAAATATTTATGCTGTTTTATATTATAAGTAATGATAAACATCCTTTTTATTTTTTCCGCCAATGGATTTCATACAGGGTGTCCATAAAGTCTTTCCCACATTACAAAAAACAATATAAAAAATGTATTACAGATACAAGAAAGGGATTGCACGACAATGATGGTGCACAAGTAAAGTTTTTTTCCTTTGTCAGTACACCTCCACATGGGCACCATTTGTGGCCCGGGGGACATCTAAGCGATATTCGATTTCACTCCATGTTTTGTTTAACATCTCAGCAGAGACAGAACCAATGACGTCCGTTATTCTGCTCTTCAACGTCTCGACATCCGGATCACTGCTAGAGTACACTTGGTCTTTCACGTACATAACCCCACAGGAAAAAGTCTGGAGAGGTTATGTCGGGCGATCGAGGTGGCCATGTCATGGGACCGTCGAGAACAATCCATCTGTCCGGAAATGTGGCATTCAGGAACTCACGAACCATTATTGACCAATGTGGTGGTGCACCGTCTTGTTGGAAAATAACAGAAGGTTGGAGTGCATGCAACTGAGGTGCTACAAAAAGTTCCAGCCTGTCCAGATACAAGTTACATGTTATCGTGAGCTCTGTAAAATAAGAAGTGTCCGATGATTCTGTCATGCATCAGATCGCACCATACGTTCACTTTCGGGCTATCCCTCTGTTGTTCGATGACATAATGGCGATTTTCTGATCCCCAGATTCGCACATTGTGCCTATTTACTGTTCCAGAGACGTGGAATGTGGCTTCATCTGAGAAACAGACACGGTGCAGATAATCACTATCATGACCTATGCGCTGCAACATCTCCGTCGCAAATGCAGCACGGTGAAACCGGTCATCAGGCTGAAGAGCTTGAACGATCTGTACCTTATAAGCATACAGATGATGACGTTTTTGCAAAATTTTGTGAACAGTGCACGGGGAATCTCAGTTTCCAGTGAAGCACGACGAATGGATTTCCTGGGGATTCGAAGAATTGTCTCCTGAACAGCTGCAGCTCTCTCTTGTGTAACCGGTGGTCTGCCAGCTCGGGGAGATCGCCAACACTACCCGTCGCTTTAAACTTTTCATACCAAGCTTTTATGTTTTTTCGGTCCAGTGTTGATCGTCTGTGCTCTTTTCTGAAATGACGCTGGACAGTAACCGGCGATTTCGTCTAATGGAACCACAACGCGCACGCCGCTTTTTCTTGCATGTAAGCCATTATCAATGAAATGCTCCTCTTATTCAGCAGTAGCGCTCACCTAAAGAACAGAATAAAATACTTTATGGGTGCTGTTATATTATGTTGCCAACAATTTTATTTTAACTTTCATAGATTTTTTTATATTAATTTTTGTAATGTGTGAAAGACTTTATGGACACCCTGTACAGTTTTTTCGGTTTAATTTTTTACCGCGGGGCACACCGATACTCTTCGCGGGCCGCCTGTTGAGAACCAGTGCTCGAATAAATGTGTTTGGTAACATCACATGATGCACTTCAGTTATTCACCTCATTTCCATCCAATCTGCGACTCAGCAGTTTTCGATGTCACGTGACGACCGCATTAGCTCACCTCGAGAGATCAGATTCCTTTCCTACTTTCGAAGAACATGAATGCACTGTCGGGGGTCAATCACTCCTTTCAAAGAAATGGTATCTTGAATCTCCAAGCGTACATATCAAATTATACGCGTGGGAGTGCGAGAAAGCCACGTGAAACCGGCGCACATGTTCGCTAAGCCCTTGCAGCGTCGCATCGTTTCAAAATATTTAATCGTGCAATGGAGGCTTCAGAAGTTTTATTACATATTTAGTTTCGGGGTTTAAAATCCACCGAGAGAGCACCAATCCCGGTAAAGTCCCCAACAGTGGAAAACTCCCCCATAAAAAAATTTCCCCGCGGAAATATCCCCCACCTTTTTCAGTCAGGGACCGTGCACAAATTGAATTTTACACAAAATATCGAATGTGAGGGAGATTTCCGGGGCCAACATTTCCATTTTCAAGCAGTTTAAACCAAATTGCAACCTTACAAGTAGCATAAATATGTGGGGAAATTACTAGGGTTAGCATTTCCATTTTACATCAATTTACAGATGTTTCTGTAAGTACAAATAAACATCGAACAGAGGTCATCGCTCTTTCCATGTTTATAAGTGAGTCACGGAAAAATTATCATTGGCCGCCACCGGGAATCGAACCCAGGGTCTTCCAGTTACGCGCCGGACATGCTTCTTTCTTGGAGCCCCTGCACCACAGCGCGCCGGACATGCAGGTTGCTTCTTGGAGCCCCTGCATCACAGCGGTCTCGAATTCCTCCATACTCACATACACTAACTGCCAAGCCAATTGGCAGGTTGCTTCTTAGAGTCCCTGCACTGCAATGCACTGCACTGCCCTGCACTGAGAATTTCTCTGTGACTCACTTATAAACACGGAAAGAGCGATGACCTCTGTTTGATGTTCCTAGTCCACATCAAATGTCTGTATTAATTATTCCTTCGCCTTCTAATTATTTGTTCAGTTGCTGCTTACCATCTTTGGTGAATTCCCAGCATTGTGCAGGGCTCCAAGAAGCAACCTGCCAATTGGCTTGGCAGTTAGTGTATGTGAGTCTGGAGGAAATCGAGGTCACTGTGGTGCAGGGGAAGCATGACCGGCGCGTAACTGGAAGACCCAGGGTTTGATTCCCGGTGGCGGCCAATGAGAATTTTTCCGTGACTCACTTATAAACGTGGAAAGAGCGATGACCTCTGTTTGATGTTCCTAGTCCACGTCAAATGTATGTATTAAGTACAAATAAAATAAGGATGAAATTTACAGGGTCTGCATTTCGACTTTTACCGCAGTTTATAGTAACAGACTGTCTTCTAAGTCGCAGGGTGGGGAAAATTTCAGGGATCGTCATTCGATTTTTACTGCAATTTATAGATGTTCCACAAGTACCAGTAAAATGTGGGGGAAGTTTCCGTGGCTCGGTATTTCGACTTTTACCGCAGTTTATAGTAACAGACGGTCTTAGAAGTATCAGGTTGATACGGTGGGTAAAATTTCCGGTGCCGACATTTCGACTTTCACTTCAGTTTATGGTAACAGGCGGTCTTAGAAGCAACAGCTTGCTACTTCTAAGACCGCCTGTTACTCTAAACTGCGACAAAAGTCGAAATGTCGACCACTGGGTTACTTGTAAGGCTGCAATTTGTTTTAAACTGCTTGAAAATAGAAATAGTGATCCCGGAAATCTCCCCACATTCGATATTCTGTGTAAAATCCAATTTGTGCGCGGTTCCCGTCTGAAAAAGGTGGGGAAGATTTCCGTGGGGGAGTTTTTCTATGGGGGAGTTTTCCTATGTGGGGGAATTTACGGTTACCAGGCTATAAGCAGTGTCCATCCCCATACTTTTTTTCTGTTTTTTACGTAGGACTACGTCTAACTCTGCGGATACTACGAGGCGACTTACCACAGTGACAAAAATAGGTCCCAATTGAAAACATTATAGTGTTAAAAATACGTGCGGCGTACTAATCGTGTTAGCATATTCGTAAACAGCATGGAGTCCAATTCGCGTACTGCGCAATACATCGTGCGGCCGACGCTCCACTCGCTACCTGTGCGCGGGGGAGATGATGCCATATTTCTGGGTGTGCCGCCGCGTTTGACTCAGTCTATCTCGGTAACCGTGAGCGCAACACGACTGTGCGTGATATCATTTTAAAGCTCTCGACGAGATCTATTCAAATATACGAAGAACATTTTGCAGTGGTTTGAACTGCACATTTTAAAAATTGTTTTCTTGTGGACCCGTGAACACTTTTGACAGTATCGCGGTTTAACTGGACAACCGTGAGTGCAAAACGACTGTGCATGGTATCGTTTTAAAGATTTCGACGAGATCTGTTCAAATATATAAAGTACATATCGCAGTAGTTTAAACTAAAATTAAAAAAATTGTTTCGTGTGAACGGGTTAACATTTTTGCCAATGCCGTGGAATTCGTAGAATGAACGCAAGCAAAAGTGGAGAAAATCAAAGCGAGAGGCAAGAGCAAATGATGAGAAATAAAAAAAGCTCAAGAAGATAGATCACGACGTTGGGTAATTCGTGTATCGATCTGCTTTGTGTTCGCAATATATCCAGCATTATTTGTAAAAATTATGTAAGCTACTTTTCATATCCTAGACCTGCGTTGCCTATAACAAATTAAATACACGCTTTGAAACCATACTCGACTAGCTCATTTCAACTCTTCGATCTGCAAGTCGTAGTCCTGCGTTCCAAACTGACGGCTCAATCAGAACTCAGCCTACCTGTATTTTTTTTTATTTAGGGTTTAAATGATTTATTGGACCTGGTGATACAGAGACATGACAAACAGGCAGACATAGACAGGAGACAGATGTTTCACATCAACAAGTACGTATCAAACATGGTTTTTACAGCATGCTAAATGACCAATGTACACACAGAGCCAGTGTTGATCAAGTAACTCATTGAGAGCCAGTGCTGAAACACAAACATCCATGCTTCACCGGGATTCGAACCCGGATCCCTTTCGGACGAATGATCAGAGGCTATCGCTTAGGCCACTGCGCCACAGGGGCGTAATAATAAAGATGTTTAGGCTTGTAGAAATTAAACCCATTTTCAGAAAATATCTTCTTTTGAAATCTGTGCATTATGAAAAGCCTGTCTGAAGATCATTCGTGAGAAAAGTTGAACAAAGAATTTACAGTGGAATCACACGAAGGATTGTGGAGTCCATTTTTGTACACAGTAAATATAGTAATGAGTTGAATATGAAAAGTAGTTGAATCTTTAGGTTGCTGTTTTTTTTTCTGGAAAAGGTACCCGCATTTACTGAGTACATTTCAAGAAATAATGCTGTTACTCATTTGAAAAATTTCAGGAATTTTTCTTTCGTAAATTTCTAAATCCCTTGAGAAGTTTATGTGCTAAAATAACTATTTTAATGGAATCGGGAAGAAAAGCAAGAGAAAATTATAGCATGGAAACTGCATAAATAACGGCAAATTCAGAGGCTCATGTGTTACGTGATATGTCACTCTGCGTGCATAATCATACAAAAAATTCAACGCAGATTCGAGATTCGTAAATAAGAATTTATTAAAGAAAAGTTTACACATTCTGTTTTGTACCCTCTAATTCAAGGGTTCTTAACTTTTTTTAGCCACGACCCAAAATGGACAAGACGATCAACTTCGCTACCCATGGGTCTATTTTGAAATTAAAATGCTAATGTAATAATATAAACAAGTGTAGTAATTATTTCTTAGTACAGAGTGTAACAAAGTTTTTAGATTTTGAAATTATAGTCAAACGAGTGGTGCAACCAGGTGTGTGTGTGAAGGGGGGGGCGTTAGGGTTATCTATATAGTGGGAAGGTATAAATTATAAAATTATAACGTATTGTGAGACAAATAATATGAATAATTGGAAATTAAAACCTTTTATAAAACCGATTTCAATTTCTCCAATTTTTTAAATAACCGAATGCAATTTTTACAGTCACCAAGACGCGTCAAAATAAACTCTCATTTGAAATTTCGTCAAAATCCTATGAAGACTTTAGAACTTATGCATTTTCTTTTTATTATTATTAATGAAGGTTTGCTGAAAGCCTCCATAGTCCATACTCTCTCTCTCTCTGTCTCTCTCTCTCTGCCGTCTGCTTTCCGTGTCGCATTTGTTGATCGGTTGTCATAGGATTCTGGGGGCAGGCCAGTGTTGCCAAGTTGGAGGTTTTCCCGTTAAATTTAGGGGGAAATTTAGGTTTAGGGGCAAATTTAGCAATGCTGTAACGTCCTAAATATTCCCACGATCCCCAGTGACCGGAAGAAGCAACGCTGGGTGTCCCCGTGATGTCATCACCAGAAATTTCGGGGCCTTCGTACGTGCTAAACACGAAGGAGGTTTGAAATTTAATGTAAAAAAACTAACACCTTAATTTTTTATTCTGATAAGGTACGACAACCCAAGTTTGGGTCGCGACCCATAGGTTAAGAACCACCTGCTCTAATTTGTTTCGTTTTATATTCGGATTCCTTTTTTGCAATCTTACTTTATTGATGTATTTTTAAGGTTTACAACTGAGTAATTGGTAAAATTTCTGAATGAACGGAAGTCCTTGAAATGAGAATCGTTAATTTTATGAAGATCTGGGTGTAGCTCTGAAGAAGATGCTCCACTCATCCGTTATATTTTCCGTCTCTTCAACAGGATGAAGATCGAAGTTCTGCATAACAGTTGTCACGAAAAGCAGGATCTCCATCATGGCCAGTGATTCCCCAATACAAGATCTCTTACCTGCGGAAAGAAAGAGAAGAAAAATTGTTTTTTTTTATTGAAGGTTTAACGACCACCGTGAGCAACTCAATGGGCTATAAGCAGTCGCACGTCCCTAATTTAGAGTCACTGGTTCCAGAGAAGGGAGAGAGCCAGTGCCGTAAGACAAGCACAACATCCATGCCTCACCGGGATTCGAACCCTGACCCTTCACGGACGAATGATAATAAGCCAGCGCTTAGACCACTGCGCCACCGGGGCGGCAAAAACGATTTCAGTACACTAATACTTCAGGCGGTAACAGAAATGCCGTCAATTTTGTCCCGATATTTTCCTACTCGGCGTTGTCTATGTACGACGTGCAGAACCTTCTCTTTTTGCCCTGCGCCCTTCTTCGTACCACACCCTGCACACTCTTGCCACGGTGGACACACTGCGCCCCACACGACCAGCAATCTCCCAGAGGGAAGCATCGCAGTCTCTCATCCTGATAATGCAACCTCTGTCGAACTAGCTGATGAGACTGTACGACTGTCTTACACGACAACGAGGCATCCTTACCCTCTGCTGACCAAGCACTGACATACTGAATAAGCCAAGTGGGACTTATGACAAAAAAAGGCCGGTTTCCGCGACCTTGGACAAAAAATTAGTCACCCCTGTCAGAACTTACCTAATAACGGGTGACGGCACCTCTTGCCTTCATAACAGCATCAATCCGGTGTGGTAGAGACTCCATGAGGTTGTGGATGCACTGAACATCGATTTGCAGCCAGTCGTGCGTCAATTGGTCCCGAAGTTCCGCCAGAGTACGTGGGTTTCTATTCTGGCGTTTCACATTCGGTACCAACTGATCCCACAGATTTTGAACAGGATTTAAATTTGGGGATTAGGCGGGCCAGTCGAGGTGAGACAGTGTTGCTGATTGTTCGTCGTGCCACTCAGACACAGTTTTAGCCCTGTGCACACGGCAATTGTAGTCTTCGAAGACAGGAGTGGCAATGGGATGCTGCTCCTGGAGATGTGGGGCAAAAGGCAACACTTCGTCATTCAGAATGCGGAGGTACGCATGCTGGTCCAAATTAATTGTCACTGCAACGAGAGGACCCATTTCGTCAGACTAAAAATATCCACAAAACATCACAGAACCCCCTGCAGCTTGAACAACACTTTCGACACAATGAGGACTAAAAGCTTCATTGGACTTGCGATGCACTCGTTGCCTCCCATCATTGGAGTACAAACAAAAACGAGACTCGTCAGACCAAATTACTCGTTTCTAATCCTCCACAGTAAAGTCTTGGTGCCTCTGATCCCATTGATAACGTTTGACTTTGTGACTTGCTGTTAAAAGAGGCCTCTTCGGTGGTACTCTGCTCAAGATGTCCATCGCATGCAGTTCTCGTCGCAATGTACTTTCGGAAATTGATTGGAATGGACTTTCATTGACTGTTTGGAGCAATTGTTGCCAGGTTTGAAACTGATTTTCAGTTGACTGCGAATTACACCATTGTTTCCAGAACCGCTGGACAGTATGCTTCGACACAGCAACAAATTGGGCGACTTCATTCACTTTGTGTCCGTGGGCACGGCCAAAGACTATGGCTCCTTTTTGCCACTCAGTAACGTCTGTCTTAAGACCCATATTGCAGACTAAATTCAACACATACGTTGCTCTTCACCACTGCACGAGACAGAAATGATACAGTAGACCACGTCAGTGTTATTTATCTCCTAACAATGCCATCAGGGCGCCATCTGTGCAACTGGTAACTTTCTCCGGTTATTTCTGTTAGGGGTAAGTAATTTTTTGGTCCGGTGTGCTTATTTGCCTAGATGCGGTATGCATGCACCTATGATGCCGAAATGCTAACCACTTCTGCGATATTACCCTATAAAAGTCATCGTCGTAGCTCTACTGCTTTCAAGTGTTCTGTTTTTTATAAAGTGTGAAAACACAAATTCGTCAGCGACGGATCGAGCCCCGTCTCCTCGCTCTGGAGCCAGATGTTTTAACTAAACTATTTCGACGGAAAGTATCGCTGCATTGCTGTCATCTTGACATGTGCTTTACCACTATAGTGCGTCACATCATTCATCTCCCTCTTTTTTAAGCCAACAAGGAATTTTCATTAACTCCAGATGGCCGCCCCGGTGGTGTAGTGGTCTAAGCGCTGGCTTATATCCATTCGTCCCAGTGGGTCTGGGTTCGAATCCCGGTGAGGCTTGGTTGTTGTGTTTGTCTGACGGCATTGGCTTTCTCTCTTCCCTTTAACCAGTTGCTCTAAATTAGGGACGGACGACTGCTTATATCCCAATGAGCTGCTCACGGTGGTCGTTAAACCTACAAACAAAAGCAAACAAACAAACAAACTCCAGACGCTGTGTGGAACAAACATCACACTTTTTTCGAATAACCCAACGGCCTGTGTATATTTTCCACAGTCGGGCGCCAATGTGAAAACACATATTAGTCGATAACGGGGATCGAACCTGCGCCTCCTCACCCCGGAACCAGTTGTTCTAACCAACTAAACTACACTGAAGAAATGCACCGCTGCGTAGTTGTCATCTTGACACGTGCGTCACCTCTGTAGTACTTCTCAGAACGTGAGTGTATTTCTCATCGCCAACGCTAACTGACGTGAAAAAAAAAATTAAATAGGTCTTCGAAAAGCGGAGACATTAGGAAAAGGCGCTATTTGCATTTACGCCCTCTAGCGGAAAAACTGCATGGTTTGAAGAAAATCTACGCAAAATCATCTTCGGGTAAATGGTAGGGAAGAAAAATATTGCTTCAGTCGGAATTTTAGAAGCAATGATATGGAATAAAACACATATTGAATCCAATAGCATCTGAATTTACTCCCTCTAGCGGCAAAGTTGTGCATTTGAAAAAACCCAAAAGGCAAAGATCATTTGTCTAGCAGTTTAGATTTCCAAATGCAAGGAGATTTTCCAAATGGGACTAACAGCTGTAGCGATATGGTTTCCACAGACGGACGGACATAGTGATAACATAAGCAAATATTTTTCTTTCTTTCTTTTTTTTTTCAAAAGACGTGCTAAAAGTGTTTAGCAATTTGGAAGTGCAAGCAATAAAACAAAATGCGACTGAGCATGGTTAGGTGGTTTCAAGTTTGAGAGGGAGAGCTTAGCTGCTTAGTTCTTAGCGGACTCTGACAAAAATGTTGCACTAATTGTCAGCAGCAGAATAAGGCCATTTTGAAAAGGGTTAACCCAAGGCCGTCTACAAAACACAAGGCCATGATATTAGAGTGATGAGTTCCCTCTTTTAGTGACGTCGCACAATAACCAAAGCTCCCGATTGGTTTCCAAAGCTGTCGTGTGTGATGTCAAACACGACATGGACGTATCAGCCTTTGTAACATGAGAGTGATGTCACAATCGAAACTCCTCTCTCTAATGTCATGGCCTTGTGTTTTCTAGACGGCCTTGGCTGACCTCCTTGTCAAATACGTTGGTTTTTTACGCTTTCCAACTGTAGGTTGAGGAAGCGTATATGTTCCAGCTTTGTCCGTCCGTCCGTCTGTCTGTCTATTTGCACGATAGCTCGCGTAAAAATGGTTCGATTTCGATTAAAATTTTAGTATGTAGTAGGGGATAATCTGGGAACGAACCCTATTGAAAATGGTCGAAATGGGATCAAAGGTCAGGATATAGGAGCGGGATTCATTCCATTTATGCACCATAACTTATGTAAAAATGCTTTGATTGCGACAAAACTTCATCATGTTGTTCCGGAGGTACACTGAACCGGTTCTGTTGAATATCATCGAAATGGGATCAAAGGTCAAGGCACAGGAGCGAGATTTATTCCACAGCCATTATCCTCATAAGTGGACTAAAATGCTTCGTTTGCGACAAAACTTGAGTATGTTGTTCCGGAGGTATACGGAACCGGTTCTGTTGAATACCATCGAAATGGGGTCAAAGGTCAGGTCACAGGAGCGAGATGTATTGCACAGCCATTATCCTCATAACTTGAGTAATGATTTCTGGTATGTTGGAAAGCGTATCATAATCATGCATTGCATGATTTTACTAACTTGTTTAAAGATTCATAGCTAGTATTTCTTTTTGTGAAATTGTATGCATATACAACTTCATTTTGGCATTATGTTTTCAAAGAAGTATCTACTCACCAACTCCGAAGAAAAGTGGTGGCTCGCATCTTGGTTTCTTGCCGTCAACAGGTAAAAATCTTGTTGGATCAAACTTGTCTGGCTCATCGTACAGTTTGGGATCATGTAAGATGGCCCACATGTTGTACAAGACAATCGTCCCTTTTGGAATGCGGCATCCACTTAAAGTGGTCTCCTCTGAGAAAAAAAAAATGAAATGTGGTAAATTCGAAATTCTACAAAAATACAAATACCACATCAATAGAAAATAAAAATGCTCAAAAATGTTAGGGATATCACAGTAAAAAAGGGGGAGGGGGGTATGCCACCATATGCCTTTAATTATGAACCACATAGGATATGTGGAACACGGAATAAACAAGAAATGGTCATACAAGTGATGTAGCATTGTGCTTCCAGCGTTTAAACTACAGAACGCCTCATTCACTTTACTTTGGTCAGTCAGTACATTATTAAAGAAACAAAAGTAAGGTTTTACTGGTGTTTCTTCAAAATTCAATGCTTGTCTAACTTTGTGTCCAATAACATCAGCGACACTCCTAGGAACACCTTAATCAAATGATAATGTAAAGTGGTATATTTTTTTCTGTCTTTTCATCATAACAGTTACGTACGGATTGGTAGATGTGGGTATTTGTTTCACTCTTATCCAAAATTCAAGCTTATGAAGTTGGCAGAGCACATTTAAGGAGACAGGTAGCCTGGGGCTGGACGGTATTTTGGGGGCCCAATATTAGTGGCACATCTAGGATTTCACTATGAGTGGATGAATAAAAATGCCCAGGAGAAAACATCCCCAAACTATGATGAGGAAGCCATAAAAATATCCCCTCCTATTGAAGCGTGTATCCCATGATTCATGGACGAATCAGTGGTAGCAAAAAATTTTTAAAATGCATGGTTGAAAAACAGACACCAGTTCATTTCTGTTTAATCCCCCCGCAGGGTTCATCTTGTTGAAATTATATCGAAGTAGTGGGCAAAATAATATGATCCAAATATCATGCTTCAAACGAATTCTTAATGTATGAAAATTTCCCCCAATGACAGATGTGTACAAAAAAAACATCTGCAATGCTTTCGAAAGATTTGAGGAGAGACTAGGGGCGACTACTTTTTTTGCGTACTCGTCTTAAAAAAGCGGAAAGAAATAGAATTTTTTTCTTTGCCCCCTAAATGGGCTCTGTAAGTCGGTGTTCAGCGTAATTCCGATTAGGCTTTGAGCATTCCAGCGCAGTGTAAAAGCTTTGTTTTACTCTCAAACCGTGCGGTTAAATCCAATGTTCAACGCACGTGATGGCAGCACACTGAGACTCTTTTCAAGTAAATCTAACGAAAACCACTAAATTATAGTTCATCGAGTTGCTCACGATGGTCGTTAAACCCCCAACAACAACAACAACAACGAAACACCCTACACTATAAAACACAAATATCTGCAATAGGCTTGCACATCAAACCAAGGTAACAGTGTTCAAATCGAGCGTTGCCAGTTATGCACAGTTGAAAATAAAGGTTGCAAAACTGAATAATAATAAAAAAAGAAACGGAAAAAGCTACTGAATAGAACAATGAAAGTAAAAAATGGCCAAACATGAGAATTTGGTACAAAGTTGGTGAAAGTATGTTTTCAAAGGTACCTGGCATTTTGCTATTTTCAGTCTGAAAGATGAGAGATGAGCTCGTTGCTCACGAAAGCGCTTTTAATATCTGTAGATCTCGAAACAGGCAAATGAATCACATGAAACGAGGTGGAGAAGGAATGTAGCTTGCTGCAAAATTATCCATTCATTTTTTAACATTAAAAATTAGGTGTGATTGGACAATCTTTGGGGTGTTCATAAACTGAATTAAGTGTCAGCTGCCTGCGCTCTCCATGATATCTTAAATTGGATGAGCATGCTGTTTTTCAATTTGCCTCTTTTGAGTCCTGAATAGGATTTGAAGTAAAGGCTAAACTTTCATGCTCATGAGAGGTTTTAATTGTCCCTTTTAGAGACACGGAAAAATACTAATTCTAGAAACAGACTGTCTATTAATGACTTTTAACAGAGTATAAAATGTGACACAGAAATTTGTCCAACAGTCAAACGCATTTGCACATCGGCAGGTGAAAGATGGCAAGCGATACTGCATTTATTCGACACTGCATTCGTTACGAATTTCATTAAGGAAAAAGTGCTGCAAAAGCATGTGCATCGATATGTTCTGTTCTGGGAGAGAATATTGTTTCGAAAAGCACGTGTCAGGTTTGGTTTTGACGGTTCAAAGCAGGTCATTTTGATGTTAGCGATCGAGAACGTAGCGGCGCCCCGCAGAAGGTTGCACATGAGGAACTGCAAGCATTGCTGGATGAAGATTCGTCTCGAAAGCAAAAAGAACTAGCTAAACAACTGGGGAAACTCAACAAACCATTTCTAATCGTTTGCGCGCAGTGGGAAAAATTCAGAAGGAAGGAAAATGCATGACCTGAGCCTGAGGAACAAGGATGAGCGTATCCCCAAGTGTTTGAATCTGTTGAATAAACAACACAGAAAGTCCTTTCTGTGGAAAATCGTTACGGGTGATGAAAAGTGGATAGGTTACGACAATCCCAAACGCAAGAAACATTAGGTAGATCCCGGTGAAGCCACGACTTCGACGCTGAAACGCAATATTCACTCCATGAAAGTACTGCTGTGCATCTAGTGGGATATGAACGGTGTGCTCTATTATGAACTACTGCTACAGGGTCAAACTATTACTGCGGATCGCTACAAGCAACAATTGCTGTGACTGAACCAGGAAATCTATCGGAAACGTCCATTCACAGGCAAAGGATTGCGTCCCGTGAAATTCCTGCATGACAACACGAGGCCGCATGCCGCAAAACCGTTCAAGGAAACGTTGTTGACGCTTGGCTGATAAATTTTGGGGCACTCGGCGTGTAGTCCCAACACAGCCCCTTCAGACTATCATTTATTCCAATCGATGCAACGTGGTTTGTCAGCTGTATGGTTGCGGACATGTGACGAAGTGCAAAAATAAGTTGACGATTTCATCGCGTCACACGACGAAGTATTCTTCATGGCTGGAATCCGTCAGCTGCCCGACCGATGGTGGAAATTGATAGATAATGACGGCGCATATTTTGATTCGTAAAGGTATTGTTGTTTCCTCTCAAATTGCATGTTGTGTTGTCTTAAAAAGCTTTAAAACTTATTTGTACAGCTAATACATTTTCTTCTACTGGAAAGTAAACGCAATGACCAAAAATCTAGTCTTGGTCAATAGCGGCATTGCGAAACTGCTCTTTCTGCCGGTGATGACATTCGAAGCCAGATCTTCCTTCTCATGAGTCAGACATTCTACCAATTGAGCTACGCCGGCAAAGGCACATCGCTGCAACTTGCTGTTTTGACATGTACGCTTTAAAACATATTTGTACAACTAATATTTTACATAGCTTCACTTCACCAAACGTCAGTAAGAAAAGAAGCCTCTCAGGTAGGTAGGTAACATAAGTATATCTCCTACTTGAGAAAGGAGAGTTCACAAAATCGTACGTTTTCGGGTCAGCCGACAAACCATGCTTTAATTCCAGACAATGTGTGGAAGAAGCATCACACGTTTTTCTCGAACTTCATGGCCAGGAAATTAAATTTACGTTCGGTCGCCAATATGGTAAAACTGCTCTTTTTCTGCTAGTGAAGGGATTCGAACCCCCATTTTCCTTCTACGTAGTCGGAAATTCTACTGATTGAACTGCCCCGGCAAAACCTGTCGTTGCAGCTTGCCGTTTTGACAATTGCGTCATCTCAGGGGTACGTCACGTATATCCCCCTTGAGAAAAGCGTGGGCACGATAAAACCAGGTTTAGGGTTCGCCGACAAACCATTCTTTAAGGTGCTCACTACAGATGAGTTCGGGCTCGGTTTTTGAATCCCGAAATGTTTCGGCACGAGCCCGACTCAGCCCAATGAGGTCTGTATACTGCGGGGCCCGAGCCCGACTCAGCCCAATGAGGTCTGTATACTGCGGGGCCCGAACCCGACTTTTCCAAGTGCTGATGCTTTTCTGCCTTTTATCCGATTTTTACATGAAGCAAGAAGGAGCATGGAATATGGTGCTCAGCATTTATGCGTCTCATCAGGAAGGATATAAACTTGAAATAATATTTTTATTTCACAGTTTCACAGAAAATTTTACAGTAGCTGATACTTTTTTCTTACGTAAGAAACAGAAACTCTCTACCGTTTTTGTGCATGGAGAGGAAACGGTCTTCACACATGTTTTGGCATGACACAAAAGTGCTAGATTCTGAAGAACTTTTATATTTCAAAATGCATTCGCATTTCTCGCACTGAACGTAATCCAATTTTTCGTTGGTCCCGCAATCAATAATTTGGAAAAAAAATGTTTCCACACGGTAGATGTTTTCCACTTCATTTTTAACTGTTTTACAATCACCAGTATTTAACTTTTTTCGTAGAACTTCAGGATACGGATCATTCGTATTGTAATGCGCAAATGGATAAAAACAATAACTGGACTTAAGGGA
Source organism: Macrothele yani (assembly GCA_039090855.1). Classification (NCBI taxonomy): domain Eukaryota; kingdom Metazoa; phylum Arthropoda; class Arachnida; order Araneae; family Macrothelidae; genus Macrothele; species Macrothele yani. The sequence continues at coordinate 25,705,310 of CM077015.1, forward strand.
TGAATGTTGAGTGGAGGCGACAGTAACAGCTATTAGAAAAGCTTCGTTTAATTTGTTGTTTCCTTGCCACCTTCTACACGATGTTTGATTTAACGAGGCCTTCTGAAATACTGGTGGGCAAACTTCCGTCCTCAGAGCTGAGATCCTGAGACCCTTTTCACACGGGCGGAACAAATCTGTTGAAGTAACAAATCTTCCGGCTGTCCTTTGTCCTACCGCTGGTTTTCAAGCAGACTATTTCCTCTGGAGAATTTACTTTGATTCGCACTTCAACTCCCATCATACCCAGGAGCTATTCTTCACAACATTATCAAACTGCATATCTTTATCCACCCTCTACGTCCTAATTTATAACAGATTTTTCCTCTCCTGTGTATTACGTTTCAATGAAAAATTTATAACACTAGCTGGTTTCCCTTTTTAACTCCCCATCTGTTTTATTGAGGATGGTTTGAGAATTGAGGTCGTCTTCTCTGATGTGTCCTATGGCAATTTTAGCTGGCCACTGACTGACAGTCTTACTGCGTCTGGGCAAAGCTGGAGTTCCCTAATCTCTATTTCCCCTGCATCAAACCCCTACTTTTCCTAGGCTAATTACTCTCTTAAAAAGCACTTAAACTATCACACAATGATATATCAATTCCCTTCCCATGCAATCAGGATTCACGGATACACTGCAGCAAAAAAAAAAAAAACTGATTCCTCTTCCTAAAACGTAGAAGAAGAAAAAACGGAAAAGAAAGACTCCAAGTATTTTAACATAAAAAAAAAAGCCCGCCCGAGATATACACTATCTACCAACAAGTAATTGGACACTGTGATAGCAAAGGAAAACGATGTTTATTCACCTTCAATAGTTGGTGGAGCATCCACGAGCGGCGATTACAGCTGCGACCCTCCGGGGCATACTCTCAACCAGGCGTTGTACGACGGCTAGCGGTATTTTCTTCCACTCGGCTTGGAGAAGACAGGTCAGTTCCTACACCGATTTCGGACGGTGGGGGCACCCCTTAAGTCGACGCTCCAACTCGTCCCAGAGGTGCACGATAGGGTTAAGGTCCGGGCTCTGCGCAGGCCAGTCTATTCGATTAACCCCATTGTCACCATACCAAGCCATGGTGGACCTTGCAACATGGCAGGTGGTATTGTCATCCTGAAAGTAACATGGGTCCACCCCGTAAAACTGCCACAACGTAGGAAGCGCATGGTCATCCAAAATGGTGCAGTAGGTCTCGGCGTTGAGTCTACCAGGAATTGCGAATAAGGGTCCCGTGCCATACCACGAGAAACACCCCCATAGCATAATTCCACCGCCGCCGAACTTCACAGTTAGCACAATACATTCCGGCAGGAGGCGTTCTTCAGGCAGACGCCAAACCCAGACCCAACCATCCGAACGGTAGAGGGTGAACCTTGATTCGTCGCTCCAGAGAACCTGTTTCCACTGTTCAACGGTCCACTGTCGACGTTTTTTGCACCACGTTAGCCGAGCAGCGCTATTGGACTTGGTGATCAAAGGCTTGTGGGCTGCAGCACGTCCATGATAACTGAGCAGATGGGCTTCCTTACTGATGGTATTCATCGAAAGAACACTCCCGGATGCCTGTTGAAACTCCTCGCGGATGTGGTCCATCGATTTGGTGCGGTTCTTCCGAATTTTTCTGGCCAGCACCCCATCGGTCTCTAACTCCCCGTTTTGTGGGTCTGTCGGGTTGGGGCACATTCCGACAGTCACCTCTCATCTTCCACTTGCCAATCACGTAGGTCACTGTCGATTTTGGGTACTTCATCTCGCTGAATATGTCACGTATGGATCGGCCATTTCTGTGATACCCGACGATTACACCTTTCTCGAAATCAGAGAGCTCCGATCTCCGTGGCATCTTGCATGAGACTGGTTGCGTTGTTGTTTCCCACACGATATTTAACGGCGGCGGCTGTGACGTGTATCAGGACCGCAGATATCGTCGATTGCAGGAGTGTCCAATTACTTGTTGGTAAATAGTGTAATTAATATGCTATTCGTAGCTCGTCCGAACCCGTTCGAGCCTAAGATGAAACTGTGGATCCCCGGCAGCACAGTAATGTCGACTCGACGACGATTTTCGGTTACCAGGTCGATATTACGTCGAGGCATAGTTTTCGACGTAAAATCGATGAGACGGAACGTCAAGAAAAATCATTACATTGAATTTCAGTATACATGTAGACATTTTTACGCAGTTTATCATTTTAGTTCCATTACGTCGAATAGTCGATGCTTTTTATGTGATCTGTAAGCATCGCGCGCATGCGCCTTTGCAACCATTACGATAAACAAATTTTTTGGATGCTGGGATGTTCATCGGTTGTGTCATTTCTGTTGTAAGACGAGATTCTTACCTGTCTCCTTTTTGGTCGGTAAGTTAAAAGTTGTGTTTTTTTTGCTTAAGTATGTTTATAAGAAGTTGAGACTCGTTCCTTTAAGTAGAACTACTTTTTAAGATATATAATTTGTACGTACGCATATCCCAATTGGAGATAGGCCTAGCGCCATGCTGACAGATCACCAAAAATTCTGTGAAATTTTCGAGAATTATGTGTCTTTTCGAATGCTTTCGAAAAGACTTGGAAGTTGAAACAATAAAAAATATATATGATCTTTTAATCGTATACAGCGTCGTAGAATCGTCCAAGAAATACGAATGCATTCTACGTTTTATGCCACGATTAAAAGTTTAGAATTTCATTATTCAACATCTAAATTGTAGAGTAAACGTAGATTCGGCATAACAACAGTACTAGAATCGATGACTAAACTGCGTAATATAATAATGTAGAATTGACGTCTACACTACGTAGCAACGATGTATATGTTTCTCTCGAAAGGTCGATTCTTCGTCTATTGTTGATTTCATTTCGACTTAATAGGTTTAAAATTCGACGTCGAAAAGACGTAACAAAAGTGGACATGGAAATCTATATTCGACGTCGAATCGATGTAATGTGCTGCTGGGGATGCTATTCGTAGCCCGCCCGAGCCCGTCTCATCTCTAGTGCTGACTGTATAAGAAGGAATTTGTTATTAAGTCGAAACAATGTGTGGAAGAATTATCTCACATTTTTTTTTTCGAACATCACAGTCAGAAAAATAATTTTTGCGTTCGGGCGCCAATATAGCGAAACTTCCCTTTTCTGTCGGTGATGCAATTTTAGTCCTCATCTTCATTCTCCGAAGTCGAACATTCTTCCAATTCAACTAAGCCGGCAAAAGCTTATCGCTGCAACTTGCCGTTTTGACATGTGCGGCACCCGTGAGGTAGGTACGTCATAACGTATTCTGATCGCATTCTAAAATTGATACTCAACGCCCGTGAGAGAGATCCGGAGTCAGTCTTATAATTCCTCATTTCTTTCACCATTACATCTGAGAACATAAAAGAGTAAGTAAGAAGAGAAGAAAAAAAAACTAGGCCCATTTTATCAACATTAAAATGGTTTATTTAGAAACTGGATACCTCACTGATAAATCACTTCACTTTAAATAAATCTTACAAACAATTTAAGGGCCTTAATGCCGCATCACACTTTGTGCCATTTTTTCCTGAAGCCCTAAGAGACTTCCCACACAAATGGCACAATGCCATTCATGAAATTAAGAAAAGGAAATTACTATGGAAAGTATGGAAACAATGTAGAAAATGCTTTCAAAGAGCAGGAAGCTTTGCGTAAAAAATGAAAAACAACAAAATACAGGGTGATTCTCTCGGGACTGAATACTTATTATGTGGAACATACACAGTCGAGTCACATTGCTGTGACCACCTCCTACTTTTGACGTTAACAGCGCATAGCCAATGAAAGAAAGCACGTGTCGTGAGCTGGCTTGGGGGTATATAAGGTGTGCTGTAGGCATTCTGAAAACATAACACTCGTTGCTGTCATGGATAAAAGGAGCGATTTATCAGATTTGCAAAAAGGGACGATTATCGGCTTTCGAACCAAGAGTGGCAGTATTTTTGAAACAGTGCAGTTTGTGAGCTGTTCGCGTGCTGCTGTGGTTAAAGTGTATCATGATTGGAGAAATGGCACCATTGCGAATAAGCGAAGTGGAAACTACGGAGCACCAGGTGCCATTGATGTGAGAGGTGAACGTCGACTTCGAGGGCGCGTGAAGGTCAATCGACACGCTACAGTGGAGCAACTCACTGGCCGAATGAACCAGGGGGCTACCGGAAATGTGTCTAAAACGACAGTTCAGCGAATCCTGCTGCGTATGTTGCTCAAATGCAGACGGATGGTCACTGCACCTATGTTAACGAAGGTGCATCGGCAGAAAAGGCTTACATTTGCACTGCAGTATTGGAATTAGACCTCTGCTGATTAGCAAAGGATTGCGTTCACCGATGAGTCACGTTTTCTGCTTCATCGAACGGATAGACGTTGGCGTATAAGGCGAGAAACATCGGAAAACAAACACTCTTCAGTCATTGCTGGCAGAACACAAGCTGGTGGGGGCAGCGTTATGGTCTGCGGAATATTTTCGTGGCATTCTCTGGGTCCACTCATACCTGTGGAAGGCACTATGGACCGAATTCGCTATGAATCCATTCTTGCAGACCACGTACACCCATAGATGCTGCATGTCTTCCCTGGGACGGATGGGATCTTCCAGCATGACAATGCGACATGTCACACAGACAGAAATGTCCAAGAGTGGTTGGAAGAACACGATGAAGACTTTAAAGTACTTTCTTGGCCTCCTAATTCCCCAGATTTAAACCCAATTAAGCATCTGTGGGACCACCTCGATTGCGTTGTTCGCTCTATGGATCCTCCACCACGCACCCTCGGGCAGCTGTCAGATGACCTGCAGTCAGCATGGCTCCGTATACCTGTGAACACCTTCCAGTACCTTATTGAGTCACTCTCAGCCCGTCTAGCCGCTGTCTGAGCTGCACACGGCGATTACTCTGGATATTAGCTGGTGGTCGCAATAATGTAACTCGACCGTGTATGAGATGGGGAATAAACGATGAGTGCGAAACTCGAACGGAGCGGTTCTTCATTTCCTAACAAAGCAGCCGGCTTGCATTACCTGTGAATAAAATGTCTTTCCGACAGCTGGGTGGCGCCACACTGACGCGCCATCCGTCTAGTAATGGTGGAGGCATAGCGTGTCTCCGCAGACAGTTTAAGCGAGGAGGTCGAATGAAGATGGTGTACTCAATTAAAGAGAGTGTGTTCATTGTGCGTCAGTACTGGGTAACCGGTTCCTTCAAACAATGTCAGAAGAAGTGTCTGAAGAAATTTGGTGTGCGTAAACCACTCACCAGGGTCACCAGTTCGAAATTGGCGAAGAAGCTGGAGAGAACGGAAAGCTTGGTGGATTCGCATACGGGCGGACAATTCCAGATGGCGGAGGACACAACAGAGGATGTGAAGCAGCGGTTATTGGCCTCCCCACTGAAATCTATTCAGCGGTTATCCCAAGAGACTGGACGATCGTATTCGACATGTCAACGAGCAGCGAAACAGGCGAAGATTGAGCCGTATCATATCACGGCTGTGAACGAGTTACAGCCACCGGAGTTTGCAAAGCAATTGGCATATTGTCAATGACTTGCCAAAATTTTCGCCGAAAACACCACCCTGTTGGACTTAACATGGTTTATTAACGAAGCATGGTTCCATTTATCCGGCTATGTAAACTCGCAAAATACACGGGTGTGGGTCAGTGATAATCCCCACGCCATCCGTGGAAGAGCCATTGCATCCAGTGAAAATCAATGTCTGGTGTACGGTGTCCCGACGTCGTATCATTGGACCAATTTTTTTAAAGAATCAATCTATGTTTTACTTGGATCAAGGTATGTTTTACATGGATCAAGGTATGTTTTACATGGATCAAGGTATGTTTTACATGGATCAAGGTATGTTTTACCTGGATCAAGGTATGTTTTACATGGATCAAGGTATGTTTTACATTAATTTTAATCAAATGTGCCTTTGTAATCGTGAGTTAACTAAAACAATAAGTGTTCAGTCCCGAGTGAATCCTCCTGTAGTATCACATTCTTGAAAGAATTTCTCAAAAATTATGAGGATATTTGTTTTTGAAAAAGTTTCAAACTTCACAAACCATATTTAATTTCACTAAAATATCATCATGTACTCGATTGTTAAACTGATATGACTTCTGTCGTTGAGGGGTTTGGTTTGTGTCTGGAGTGAAACGATGTGCTGCATTTAATCGTTGGTTATGCTTTTTCCCCTGCTTTGATCCCAATAAACAAAAAGTAACGAAAAGATATTTCTCGTAACCAAAACTGTTCTTAGGGGATGCCAACTTTACCCCTCTGAAAAACAGTGAAAACAAGAAAGTTAAAAAACTTCTAATACAAATTTGGAAAATGTGAATCTGTTTATTGGTGTAAATACGACATGGATGTTAAGTCAGATAACATACGGAAACTTGAAAATTTCGTTGTCCTGGAGAGGAAATCGAATCCGCGTCTCCCGGTTAGCACCCGAGTATGCTAACCACTACACCACCAAAACGACCAAGAACGATCGGAAACTTGAAACTTAGTCGTTCTGGGTGGTGTAGTGGTTAGCATACTTGGGCGCTATCCGGGAGACGCCGGTTCGATTCCTTCTCCAGGACAGCGAAATTTTCAAGTTTTCGGATATTATCTTACTTAACATCCATGTCGTATTTATACCAATAAACGGATTCACATCTTCAAAATTTGTATTGTACAATGGTGTAATACCGTATTTCATGCATTAAAAAACTTCTAGTTTAAAATGTCTCAGACATTTTATTTTCTAAATATGTTAAAGGCAAATGAACGAATAGAACTCACTTGTACATTCGTTAGAGGGAACCAACGGGAAGAATTCTGTCCATCTTTGCCCTTCGTAGATCACAGCATTGGTATATAAAAGACGGCTTCTGTCGTCCCATGATGGAAATCTATTTCGTCCTACCACGTCGTCCACTTCCGTTTGAATTTTCTTCTGGATATCTGGCCGTGAAGCTAGGACATGAAGAATGGCTGCAACTAACCAACCTATAGCAAACGTTCCATCACCAAAAAACTGATTGAGCGATGCCACAAGAGAGCGTTCTGTAGCAGAAAGGAAACAATATAAAATAAAGGTTAATTGACATACATTCCTGACAGCAAATTTTTTTAATAATGTTAAGTCGACATTTTTCTAGCATTGAGCAATAAAGTCTTATTGATTAGATAGATTTATTATTAGTCCTTATAGCAACTGTAACGTATATTCTATTTTAACTTTCCTTTTGAGTTTCTTTTTCTATTATATGTAAATTTAAGTTCGTTCTCTTAGACATTTTCAAACCTTAACGTTATGTCTTTTCCCTCAAACGAGAATAATGTTGGCAACAATCTGCGGTCGGAACAAGAGTGACGTATGTGTGTGATAAGAAAGTTAGATAAAAAGACAATGCAGAGGTTGCTTTGTGTGTGGAGATGTTAGATCGTTACTGAGTTTTGATGGAAAACTTCTTGAGTAAGATATGTGAAGTGGTGTGTTTTGGATTTTATCTAATGTTGCTGGACCAATAAAAAGTGGACGTAAGTTGGACTTCTGTATGTTTCATCTGGCCTTTGTAAAAGCCTTACTCTAACGTGAGCTATCCGGCACAATTAGTTGTATCGCATTTACCCTTAGTTTAACATCTATTCAGCCGGAAATCTTACATGGCGTACAAAGGGTTACCTTATACAGCATACACTAATATTCAGAGCTTATAGTGAGGGTATTGCCGTGGTAATTATGAAACATTACAGAGGGGATCTAAGAGAGATCACCAACTTCCTTTTCTTGTCAATCAATTCAAAATGATAAAATTCATTTTCTGGGAAGTAAAACTGATAATGGTAGAACTGAAAAATGTTACCTGCATTGATTTCAGTTTAACAAATTTAAGGGAATTATACATCAAATCGCAGTTGATGCTCTAACTGGAATGATCCTAAAGCGCTGACTTCCGAGGAAGATACTGTAGGTAACAGGTTGTAAAGAAAGTACCGGAAAATAGAGAAGCATGTATTTCAAGCTCCAGAAATCGTACAAAACACTTAACCTAATCATCCAGGTAGTCCTCATTGGAACTGATGACCTTGTTCCACAGATCTACGAGTTAAAATATCCCATTGCGATAGAAGTATGGGGAACGGGAGTTGAAGAAGTCATCCATGCAACATTTCACATCATCGTCATTAGCAAGTTTTTTCTCATCGAGAAAATTCGACAAAGACCAGAAGAGACGAAAGTTGGATGGGGCAAGCTCCAGGAATAAGGGGGTGCGACAATATTTCCCATTCCATTTCGTGCAATTTTTGCTGGGTCCGTAAAGTGACATGTGGACGAGCGTTATCTGGTGAAAAACAACTCCATGGCGATTTATCAACGCCGGGCGCTTTTTTTGCTGTGCGGCATGGAGACGGTCCAACTGTTGGATGCAACCATCCGCTGTGACGGTATTGTTCCGCGGTAAGAGTTAATGATAAATCACACCGTGACAATCCCACCAGCAACTCAGCAATACCTTTCGTCCATGAAGGGGTGGTTCAGCTACCTTCTGTAAGGGTTGTCCCCAGGGCCGGATTAAGGCCTTAGTGGCCCCTTAGGCTAAGCCATTTGAGTGGGACCCAAGGCTAAGACATCTGAGTCGGCCCTCAAAGACTTATGACGGTAATCATAATGAAGTCCGTTAAAACACGAAACTGTAGCAATATGCTTGTGATAGTTAATACATAGTGCATTCTTCAAATTAATAAATTATCTACAGAGTTTTCATAATAAGTCACCATTTCCCATTGTTCTCATAGGAACGTGGGTTTTTGCATGCTAGTTTAAGACTCCTAGATTTTGACTTGGATTTTCTAATGATTCAGCATTGTGTACTTTTTTTAGTGTATCTTTTTTGTTGTGCAATGCGAAGCCACAGGGGAATTCGACCACTAACGGTTCCAAGTGCAAACAAGGAAGTGTAGGTTGATGGTAATAGAAAAGCTGAAACTGTATTGCAGACCTCGCTATACACATCGACATGAAACCTTTACCTTTGATGAGTCATTTCCTTGAAATCTGTTCGTCTTCAGGTCTCTGTTTCTGACCAATTGGAAATCGTACGAGACAAGAGTAAAACTATTTTATAAATCTCTCTCTCTCTCTCTATTATTTGCGCAGGCATGCCTCCTGGGATCTTGGTCATGGTGGGCACCAAGGCATAGAGCTCCGAACTGCGTGGCATCTTGGATTTTTGGATTTGGATTGGAGGTTTAACGACCACCGTGAGCAACTCAATGGGCTATAAGCAGTCGCCCGTCCCTAATTTAGGGCCGCTGGTTCCAGGGAAGGGAAAGAGCGAGTGCTAAACGGGTTAACCACCATCGGCATTTCGCTCTTACGAGCGAAATGCAGATGGAGGTTAAACCGTTTTTGCAGATTAAAGCGGTATTGCAGATTAAAGCCTTTTTTACAAATGCAGATTAAAGCGGTTTTTACAAATTCATATTAAAGCGTTTTCTGTGCGCCTTATACTACTAATTTACACATCCGACATTCTCCGCGTTGTTGTCATGTCATCGTAACTGGTCCAGAGTATAAAATGTGACACAGAAATTTGTCCAACAGTCAAACGCATTTGCACATCGGCAGGTGAAAGATGGCAAGCGATACTGCATTTATTCGACACTGCATTCGTTACGAATTTCATTAAGGAAAAAGTGCTGCAAAAGCATGTGCATCGATATGTTCTGTTCTGGAAGAGAATATTGTATCGAAAAGCACGTGTGAGTTTTGGTTTAGACAGTTTAAAGCAGGTGATTTTGATGTTAGCGATCGAGAAAGTAGCGGCGCCCCGCAGAAGGTTGCACATGAGGAACTGCAAGCATTGCTGGATGAAGATTCGTCTCAAACGCAAAAAGAACTAGCTGAAGAACTGAAGGTAACTCAACAACAAACCATTTCCAATCGTTTATGCGCATTGGGAAAGATTCAGAAGGAAAATGGGTACCACATGACCAGAGCCAGAGGAACAAGGATGATCGTGTCATGAAGTGTTTGAATCTGTTGAATAAACAACACAGAAAGTCCTTTCTGTGGAAAATCGTTACGGGTGATGAAAAGTGGATATGTTACGACAATCCCAAACGCAAGAAACACTGGGTAGATTCCGGTGAAGTCACGACTTCGACGCTGAAACGCAATATTCCCTCCAAGAAAGTACTGCTCTGCATCTAGTGGGATATGAACGGTGTGCTCTATTATGAACTACTAGCACAGGGTCAAAGTGTTACTGCTGATCACTACAAGCAACAATTGCTGTGACTGAACCAGGAAATCTGTCGGAAACGTCCATTCACAGGCAAAGGATTGCGTCCCGCGAAATTACAGCATGACAACACGAGGCCGCATGTCGCGAAATCGGTCAAGAAAACGTTATTGACACTTGCCTGGGAAATTTTGGAGCACCCGGCGTATAGTACAGACATAGCTCCTTCAGACTATCATTTGTTCCAATCGATGCAACATGGTTTGTCTGCTGTACGTTTACGGTCATGTGACGAAGTGCAAAAGTGGGTTGACGACTTCATCGCGTCACACGTCGGAGTATTCTTCATGGCTGGAATCCGTCAGCTGCCCGACCAATGGCGGAAGGGGGTAGATAATGACGGCACATATTTTGATTCGTAAAGCTACTGTTGTTTTTTCTCAAATTACATGTTGCGTTGTCTTATAACGCTTTAAAACTTATTTGTACACCTAATATTACCAATTTTGCAGTTCTCTCTCTCTCTCTCTCTCTCTCTCTCTCTCTCTCTCTCTCTCTCAAACCAAATTGACGTCATATCAAACAACTTTTGCTAAATGCTTCCGAGTTCAGACCTTCCACACCAAATCAAACGAACCTAATGCAACAGTCAGTCGAGGCTCAAAGCCATGGCAATTATCGAATAGTCCTCAGAGAATTTTCAACAATGTGAACGACATTCTTACCTTGCAACGTACTCAACAAAAGAAAACCCAGAGGCTCCATTGTTGTCGGCAAAGGCAGTGGTTCTTCTTTAGTTGAACGGACTATACAATCGCCCCTTTATTCCTTACTGCATGCAACTGACATTGCCTAAATATTTTGAAGAAGAAATGCGGATTTTATGCTGTAAAGGCTACCGAAACTGGTGAGACATACTGTGCGCAAATTCTGTAAATGGACAAATGACAAAGTCTGGTGCTACAAAACTGTACCAGAAACTGGTGCAAAAGTTTCAGTTACAGTTTAATCAGATAGAAAGCTATGATTTTTGCTCCCCCTCTTGAGCTGCGCCCGGGGCAGCCGCCTCGCCTGCCCCGCCTGCCCCGCCCTAGTTATGCCTCTGTTGTGGATAGTATATCGCATGAAATTTGGTTACTGTGGCACAGGATATTTCTTCTCCTCTGCCCCATTTTGTGCACCAGCTATTATATATTGTATTACTGTTAGAAACCGTGTATTGAATTTATTTTATAGGCTATTGTACGGTGTCTATGTATCAGTCTGTGAGTCCTTAAGACAAAAGCTATATAGCTATCAAAAGTAAATTTTATATTTACGAGTTTTGTGAAGTAATATTATAAAACAGTACATTACACCTTCTCTTAAAGATAATTGAAAGTTATTGTCAATTGAAAAATAAAATCTCAAACTCCAAATAATTATGTTGCTTCGAAAAATCACGGTGGAAGAAATACGTAATTTGTAATAAGACCTCGTACAGAACAATTAAAATTATTACAAACGTATTCAAAAAATAATTAGCTCTAATAGAAAACAAAATGACTAAATCACTCGAATTAACGAAAAAAAAATCATCATCATCGCCCAGTTAATTTTACCTTCGAACGTGAGTCTGATTTTTGTGACTTTCTAGCTCAGTGGTTAAGACACGCGGCTTCAACCTCAACCTGCGCAAAAGGATTCTCCCGCGTAAGGGCTGAAATGTTCAGCGTGCTGGATTTTGCGAAATTTCTGTATAAATACGGAAAAACTTGAGACTGACGTTTCTGAAATAAACGGAATTACTGACTACGGAAAATCTGTGAAAATATGTAAATTAAAAAACACGGGCACTTTTAAAAGCGGAAATTCCGTTAAAAGACGGACACGTGCTAGCAATTTTTCTGCATGTTACATTCAGAAATTTTCACACCACTTATTTTTACAGTGCACACACACACACACGCACGCACACTCAAGGTTTTGGCTTATATACTTCGGGTGGGGATGCACCCCACTATCTCCTTGTTGTGAGCTGCCCTTGAAAACGTGACATATGAATATTTAATCATGTACTTTGAACTGCATATATGCAATGTCTTTCATTATTGCCGGTTTTGTTATCACGTGTGACTTGGCGTTTTTATCTGTTTTCTATCTTTACACTGCAAAACTGCTATGTACTTATATGTAGTTCACCATATCAAGATAATAGTTTTTTGGAGTTTTTTTATGCAGTCTAGTGCAATGAAACCTTGTGATTTATTTATCTCCTTATTGATAGCGTGTATTCAGTGAATCGTTTCGCATTATTTTTCTTTTAGTATCAATATTGCTTTTACCTGTATTTTTATTCATTTTTCATTTCTCATTGGGAAACTGCTGCATATATACAACAGTTGCTCTTAGCCAAACGACTGTTCATTAGCTTTGGCTTACGGTGCAATCGAAACTTTCACCTTTTAAATGTCAATGAGAACGTTGATCTCGTGTGACACTGCACTAATTTCGTCGCGAACGGTTGATAAAAATAATCTCCAACACATTTTGTTTCTGCTTTATCGCCTGCTCTGAAGTTTGACCCTGCAAGAGTTTGCTTAGCGATACTGAGATGACATGAAGATTTCTCAGTTACGTAACGATTAATAAACACTGCTTCTAAAGTAGCGTAAAAAGTGACAATTCGGACGCAATCAAACCGACCAATGAACAAGAAATGGCAGCTAGGCATTCTAATATTTATAATTGGCTTCTTCAACCACATTCACAGGACGTAATTTCATTGCCTTCGAGAGCAGCATAAGCTTTTACACTCGTGATTTTCAAAGTAAATTGTTTTTAGACAGTGTTCATCATATCGCTGAATTCCTGGCATATCTTACTGATGAAAATACTTGTACATAGAAGTTTTCAGCGCAGAGATATTACACGAAGAAATGTCTATCGCTCTCTCTTTGCTCTCTCTCTCATTCGCTCTTTCTGTCTTCTCTCTCTTCTCTCTCTTATCTCTCTCTCTCTCTCTCTCATTCTCTCATTCGCTCTCTCTCTCTCTCTCTCTTCATTGTTGGCTATTCTGCCGTGAAGTTACCTCTGAAAGCAGCAATACAGTTTTGGAAAGTAGAGGGTTTTCGAGAATACGTATAAACCTTGAAAGATATTAATGAATTTCTCAGACACACATTAAAAGCTGTTATTGTGCGCATAGCCTAGACTGATATAAGAACGAAAGGAGAACACTATTTTGGAATTCCTATGAAATGACTCCACATTGACACAAAAGGAAATTTTTCTAGGTGACTTGCTGCAACTTTTTCAAACTTTTAACCTAATTTCACCTGTAAAAAAACTAGCCAAGATGCATTTCAAAGGTAAATCATGTTATCACATTGCGTTAGTTTCATAAATTTACTTTACGTTATCCCGTTGTTTCTATTCTGCTATGCAAATTATTTTGGACTACGTAGCTCATGATCTCAGGCTTTTAATGTAGTTACGAAAATTACTTTCCTTGCTTACAGGAAGTTATTTCATTAAAAGAACGCAGTGTTGTTGATGTGTGTATTTTCTCTGGATAACGCTAAATGTACCATTCATTTACTGAATATCTCATTGTTCCGATTTCTTTAACTGAATTTACGATTAAAGACTTCATAAAACTAATACCTTAGAATGAATGAAAACTTACAAATAGAATAATGATGTGCTGACTTGTAGAAAATGTCTGCTATTCTTGCAAAACATTTTATAACTTTGCCTTATACAGTATGCGTGATGTGTGAATAAATAAACTCGCAAATAAAATTGCTCATTTATAGTTTCATTTACGGGAAGATGCGTGTGAAGTCTATTAGCATTTTAAACAATTGTTTTGTAATAGAGTTGCACTTCATTAATCAAGTTTGACATGACAAAATACATCTTATCAGGAAAATAAAAAATAAAAGTGTATGAGACCTGTATTTTTCATTTTCAATCTCGGTCAAGACGAGCTAGTTTCAATACATAACTTAGTTGTTATCGGTCAGAATTAATTCAGTGAGCATACCTGATTGATTTTGATGCTTTATTCGAAGTCTCAAGATGTTTTCTTTGGGGAAATCAATCAGTATGCTTGAATTCCGATATTACTGTAACTCAATAAAACTCAATAAAACCTACTGAACAGCATTTGGCAAAATTCTCTCAGCAAGTATAACTCTGAAAGCTGCTGGTACAAATCCAAACACTTTCGTCGCATTCAGAGCTTTTTTCACGAAACCATTATTCAAGAAACTTCTAAACTTTTAACCTTAAGCCTATGGATGAATAACAATTACAATTTTATCAATGAGTAGTAATTCTTAATGATCCACGTTCTTCGCGGAACTAATTAAGTAATATCATCCCCATGAGAGACATGGATGGTCGTGCCAAGATATTTAAATGTGGCATTAAAACTGTCAATTTGCGCTGTAGGAGGCCACACTTTGAAAAAACCTTGCTTTTTACCTTATGAAAAAGTACCTACCTGTGTAATACTTCGTTTTAGGGTCTTTCATTTCTTCTAAAGATTTCCTCTCACTTATGTAGCTGTCAATCAGATTCCTGATGTTATTTCTGTCGAATTCCCTTTCGTGCTGCCGGAAAATCTTCGTTGCGGCAGTACTGATCTGATCTACAAATTTTCTGTATCCGCGAAAATCCGGTTTAAAGGGGATCAAAACATACCTATAAAAAATAAAAGGAAGTAATGAAAGGAAATCTTACAGTTGATCACTACAAAAAATAATGGAGCTTTTGAACAATCTAACTACACTGCTGGCCACCCAAAATGCAACACCAAGAAGGACACGAGATAGCAAAGCCAGATTTACTGAACACATAACAACAGATACAAAGATGAAACGATTGAGCTTACAGGCCCGTGCGACTTGCGGAACACGCAGACATCGATAGTTCGTGTGGCCCCCATGGCTGGCAATAACGGCCGCTACAAGCCGCGGCATCGAACGAAAGAGGCTTTGGATGTGGGCTTGGGGTTTGTCGGTCCAGGCTGCTTCCACACGTTGCCATAGTTCATCAGGCGTAGCCGCCGGTGGTGCTTGCCGGGCCATTAGGTTGCCGAACAGCGACCAGACGTGTTCAATGGGCGACATATCGGGAGAACAGGCGTGCCACGGCAGCAGTGACACCTGTTGGGCCGTGAAAAATTGTTGCACGATGCGTGCAACGCGCGGGTGCGCATTGTCCTGTTGAAACGTGGCTGCTGGCAGGTCCTGCAGGTAAGAAAGGACTACAGGCTCCAAAACGTCGGAGATGCAGCGGTGACTGCTGAGTGTACCAACGATGCGTACCAGAGGGGTGCGGGTATCATATCCAATTGCGCCCTAAACCATAACGCCAGGCGACGGACCAGTATGGCGATGCATAATGCAGGCGTCATACAGTGTCTCGCCGCGGTGCCGCCACACGCGGATCCGACCATCATGGTGTTGCAGGAAGAAGCGGGATTCGTCGGAGAAGACAATGTCGTGCCATTCCGTAGTCCAGGTGCGGTGTTCAACGGCCCACTGCCTCCGCACTCGCCGGTGGTGTAACGTCAATGGTAATCGGAGCAATGGGCGCCGTGCGACAAGTCCCCGCTCCTGCAGACGACGTCGAACGGTACGTGCTGTCACAGTTTGCTGCGCAACACACCCTAATTCCTGCGATAATGTTCGTGATGTGGCTGTGCGAGCCGTCAATACCCGCCACACAACATGCCTGTCCTCTCGTTCGGTGGTGTGCCGCGGCTGCGGCAATCACTCACGTCGGTCCGTCCGTCCCTCCTGCACCCACCGAATCCATACTCCCCTCACTGTGGCTAGATGTCGTCCCACACGAGCGCCGATGTCTCGGTACGATAAATCGCTGTCGCGATAAGTAAGTCTAATGGATGAAAACTAATATATATTTACTGACATTTATTTTATAAAACTCATATAGTTAAAAATGTATGAGATGTTCGTTGCTATTATCATTGCAACACGTTGCAAAAGTCATCTATGCGAAAGATTTACAGACATATGTACATACACTATTGTGTTCAAACACAACTATATATATTCATCATATTCAAGTAAGAAATTCTGTGACAAGTACAATCTGCAAATATCAAAAAAATTACATCCTTATAATGCGACAAGAAACATAACTGTCTCGAAAAACTTCACCTGAACTGTAGTTTAGAGCAGCATTCCTTGAATAGAAACACGTCCGTAATGATCATAGTAGGTTCACAGTAAGTTCCAGGTAGTTTTAACACTTATTCATCAGAATATCTGCGAACATCTGTTGTAGGTTGACTTTCAACACCTATTCATCAGAATATCTGCGAACATCTACTGTAAGTTTACTTTCTGTATTTTATAATGTAGTTATTGCAAACACTGTACAAGTTCATGCTATATTAAATATTATCTTCATACCTTATATCTTGAAACAAAGGTAGTAAATGCCACACACTTTAACATGCAGACAAATCCTAGTGTAAAAGTGTAACTTTCATCTCTTCATTATGGTTTTTAACATATATTATCTGACAAACAAGACGATTCACTTAAAAATACTGTTAGAATGACAACACAGAAAGTCAGGTGTAGTTTGGTTGTTGGGTTCCATACAGAAAAACCTCATTACCATTTCAAAATGAGTACGGGGGCAGAATGTCACTAGTCCGGGTATTCTATGATTTCAAGGACTGGAACATACAGTTCTGAGCGATGGTGTTATCTTCAAATACACTATCTACCAACAAGTAATTGGACACCTGTGGTAGCAAAGGAAAACGAAGTTTATTCACCTTCAATAGTTGGTGGAGCCTCCACGAGCGGCAATTACAGCTGCGACCCTCCGGGGCATACTCTCAACCAAGCGTTGTACGACGGCTAGCGGTTTTTTTTTCCACTCGGCTTGGAGAAGACAGGTCAGTTCCTTCACCGATTTCGGACGGTGGGGGCACCACTTAAGTCGACGCTCCAACTCGTCCCAGAGGTGCTCGATAGGGTTAAGGTCCGGGCTCTGCGCAGGCCAGTCTATTCGGTTAACCCCATTGTCACCATACCAAGCCATGGTGGACTTCGCAACATGGCAGGTGGTATTGTCATCCTGAAAGTAACATAGGTCCACCCCGTAAAACTGCCACAACGTAGGAAGCGCATGGTCATCCAAAATGGGGCAGTAGGTCTCGGCGTTGAGTCTACCAGGAATTGCGACCAAGGGTCCCGTGCCATACCAGGAGAAACACATCCATATCATAATTCCACCGCCGCCGAACTTCACAGTTGGCACAATACATTCCGACAGGAGGCGTTCTCCAGGCAGACGCCAAACCCAGACCCTGCCATCCGAACGGTAGAGGGTCAATCTTGATTCGTCGCTCCAGAGAACCTGTTTCCACTGTTCAACGGTCCACTGTCGACACGTTCTTTGCACCACGTTAGCCGAGCAGCGCTATTGGACTTGGTGATCAAAGGCTTGTGGGCGGCAGCAAGTCCATAATAACCGAGCAGATGGGCTTCCTTACGGATGGTATTCATCGAAAGTACACTTCCAGATGCCTGTTGAAACTCCTCACGGATGTAGCCCATCGATTTGGTGCGGTTCTTCCGAATTTCTCTGGCCAGCACCCGTCGGTCTCTAACTCCCAGTTTTGTGGGTCTACCGGGTCGGGGCGCATTGCGACAGTCACCTCTCATCTTCCACTTGCCAATCACGTAAGCCACTGTCGATTTTGGGTACTTCAACTCGCTGGATATGCCACGTATGGATCGACCATTTCTGTGATACCCGACGATTGCACCTTTCTCGAAATCAGAGAGCTCCGAACTGCGTGGCATCTTGCATGCGACTGGTTGCGTTGTTGTTTCCCACACGATATTTAACGGAGGCGGCCGTGACGTGTATCAGGACCGCAGATATCGTCGATTGCAGGGGTGTCCAATTACTTGTTGGTAGATAGTGTATAACATTTAAAAAAATTTAAAATCATTACTTACGACCATGATACACATCAAAATATAAACCAAGAAAAGAAGAACAGCTAAATAGTTAAAACCTAACTTCCAAGTCGTAGTCCGAAGCGTCCTCAAGTAGTAGTCGATGCAAACATTTATATATTAAATATTTAGATAAACCCCATACTCAAGGGGAATTCCACAGACCTCGGAGCTATCCAACAATAGATTTTCCAGTTTCTGCCACCTTCTCGCATGGATGCATGACCTCATACACTGAAGCGCCAAAACATTATGACTAGTGCGACTTTATGCAAATTGAAGCAACTGCAGGAAAACGGCGGAGCGTGCGAAGGTCATGAAATTTTATAAATAACACCTCATGCTGAGCTCTCTTAATCAATGTTATTCTTGTTTTTCAGCCGGGAAAGGGCAAATTGTAATGGCCGGACGACTGCTTCAGAGCATTTCCGAGATTGCAAGGCTTGTGGGGGTGCTGAGGGTCAGATGTGGTTAATACCTTCAAAAAGTGGTACCAGGAGGGAAAAGCACGAACCGCCGGCAAGGTGTCCTCCGACCACTCCTCACTGATGCTAGAGATTAGCGAAGGCAACAGAAGAGATACTGTGACACAACTCGCCGGTAATTTCAATGCTGGTGACGGCAGTAATGTGTCACAACACGCAGTACATCGAACTTTGCTGATAACGGGGCTGTATAGCCGCAGGCCGCTTCGAGTGTCCATGCTAACCTCGCTTCATCGTCGAAAGTGTCTACAATAAGCACGCGAACATCAAAATTTTACCTTGAATGATTGGAAGCAGGTTGTCTAGTCCGATGAATCGCGTTTCTTGTTGCACCATGTGGACGGCTGGATATTGTGCATTGTTTACCTGGAGAAAAATTGGAACCAGGTTACACCGTGGGACGAAAGCAAGCCGGTGAAGGAAATGTAATGCTTTGGACAATGTTCTGCTGGGAAACCCTGGGTCTAATAATTCCTGTGCAGAAAACTATGACATCTACCACCTACGTAAACATCATTGCAGACCAGGTACATCCTTTCATGGCAACGGTATTTACCTCTAGCAGTGCCTTCCTTCAGGAGGATAATGCGCCATGCCATACTGCCCGGATTGTTCGAGAAGGATTCCCTGAACATGATGAAGACTTCCGGGTATTGCCCTGGCTTCCAAATTCCCATGACATCAATCCAATCCAGTATCTGTGGTTTGTGTTGGAACAGCAAATATCACATCTGCGGCGGATCAACCCCATAACTTACAAAAGTTAAAGGATCTGTTGGTAATGTGTTGGTACAGATACCAGGACGCCTTTAGAAGTCTTGTAGCGACCCGGCTTTGCCGGGTAAGAGCTGTTTTGTCGGCATGTTGAGGAACAACATCATGTTAGGCAGGTGGTCATAATGCTTTGGCCATTCGGTTTATTGCCAGAAGAACTGACCACCGTTAGATGATTGCAATGTTAGATTGGACACCAAGGGACAGGAAAAGACCCAGAAGAAGACCACAAGGGAGATGGATTAATGAAATTAGAAAGCATGCCGGGGTGACGTGGAAAAGAATTGCTCATGACAAGACTTCGGGAGACCAACCTGTAGTAGACTAATTGATCACGATGATGATGTTTTCTGTTTCGCTGAACAACTCCGTTTCTGAAAGTCTGATTTGAAAAATTCTTTTTGTGTCGAATAGCGTTTATTAGAGAAAAGTTTCGTGTACATTTTCTGTTTTTTTTTTCAAAAATATGCAGTTCTGTCGCTATGGGGCGTAAACGTACATTTCTACTTTAACTCGTTTCTCAGCATCTATTTGCTTGATTGAAAGGGTTCTTTTCACAAAATACCAGTCACTATGGCAAATATTTGTGTGCGTTTTCTGCTTCTAATGATGTTAATTTTTTCCACAAGGAGAGTAAATGTACACGGTCGAGTTACAATATTGTGACCACCAGCTAATATCCCGAGTAACTGCCGTGTGCAGCTTGGACAGCAGCTAGACTGGCTGGGAGTGACTCACTAAGGTGCTGGAAGGTGTTCACAGTTATGTGTGAGTCATGCTGACTGAAGTGCATCTGACAGCTGCTGGAGGGTGCGTGGTGGAGGATCCATAGAGCGAACAACACGATCGAGCTGGTCGCACAGATGCTCAATTGGGTTTAAGTCTGGGGAATTAGGGGGCCAGGGAAGTACTTTGAAGTCTTCATCGTACTCTTCCAACCACTCTCGGACATTTTTAGCTGTGTGAGACGTCGCATTGTCGTTCTGGAAGATTCCATCCGGTCCAAGGAAGACAATCAGCATCTATGGGTGGACGTGATCTGCAAGGATGGGTTCATAACGAATTCGGTCCATAGTGCCTTCCACAGGTATGAGTGGACCCATAGAATGCCACGAAAAAATTATCCAGATCATAACGCTGCCACCACCAGCTTGTGTTCTGCCAGCAATGGTTGAAGAGTGTTTGTTCTCAGATGTTTCTCGCCTCAAACGCCAACGTGCATCCGTTCGATGAAGCAGAAAACGTGACACATCGGAGGGGGCTATCCTTTGCCAATCAGCGGAGGTCCAATTCCGATACTGCCTTGAAAATGTAAGCCTTTTCTGCCGATGCACCATCATTAGTATAGGTGCAGTGACCATCCGTCTGCATCGGAGCCCCATACGTAGCAGGGTTCGTTCAACTGTCGTTTTAGACACACTTTCGGTATCTTCCTGGTTCATTCGGCCAGTGAGTTGCTCCACTGTAGCGTGTCGATCGGCCCTCACGCACCTTCGAAGTCGACGTTCAACTCTCACATCAATGGCACGTGGTGATCCGCAGTTTCCACGTCGCTTATTCGCAATGGTGCCACTTCTCCAATCAAGGTACACTTTAACCACAGCAGCACGAGAACAGTTCACAAAATGCGCTGTTTCAGAAATACTGCCACCCTTGGCCCGAAAGCCGATCATCATCCCTTTTTGCAAATCAGATAAATCGCTCCTTTTATCCATGACAACAACGAGTGATATGTTTTCAGAATGCCTACAACACACCTTATATATACCCTCCAAGCCAGCTCACGACACGTGTATATTTCGATTTGCGAATACACTTTTTGCCCATAAAAAGCGAAGCTCTCCGAGAAAGTTGTTCGATCCTGATGAAACTCCGCGTGTAACTACCGCAGGGCTGAATATGTAAATTATTACAAAAGAACGATCAATGACTAAATAGTATCCCGCCACAGCGCATCCAGGAGGGTATATCAAGAGCAAAGCTCGCACGCAGGAACAATTGTGACAGTGGATTGCGGTTGCACTAACCTCCACGGACTTTGGGATGCTTCGACCTTGGATCTGAGCACACTAAGAGCAGTTGAGCGAGTTTGTGAGAGGACGTATAATTGGGCTTAGAGAGGCCGGTTGGTCAAGTCACCGTATTGCCAAGCATTTAGGTCGGAACGACGCGGCAATTAATGATGTTGGCGCCAATGGGTCGAGGAGGGCACAACCTAGCGGCACGAGGGCAATGGACGGCCGAGGGCAACGCCAGGACACGATGATCGAGCGATTGTGAAAGCCGCACGAACAGAACCAAATTTGTCGCTCTCAACTATCCGGGGCCCATGTTGTGTCGTCTACAGGTACGGAAGTGGCCATCCGGACCGTTGCCAGATGACTTATCGCACGGGAACTACATTCGAGGTGGCCAATCCGCCACCTACCACTGAGCATCGAGCATCGCCGGCACCGGTTGCGGTGGTGTTGGGCCCGATCGACGACAAATAGTGTCCAGTGGCGTCGTGTTGTCTTCAGCAATGAGTCACAATTTGCACTTGGCGCCGGTGATCAGCGCAGGCGTGTCTGGAGATGAGCCGGCCAGTACACGGGTCGTGCCTTAACCGTGGAACGGCACACGGCTTTCACAAAGGGAATGACTGTCTAGTGAGCCATTTCCTACGATAACCGGGCACCTTAGGTAGTCCTCTGTACTACCCTTACATCTCAACGGTACGTCGATAACATTCTACGACCTGTTGTTTTGCCATTCCTGTCGCAGCAACGCCAAGCAATTTTTATCAGGATAATGCCCGACCACACATGGCGCGGCTCTCCCAGGCCTACCTCCGTAATGTTGATACTCTTTCATGGCCAGCCCGATCTCCCTACCTCTCACCGATCGAACATGTTTAGGATACGATGGGACGCCACTGTAGCGTGGTACTTTCGGCGCTCAAACGACAGAACACCTTACTGCCATAAAACATTCTCGCCACGTAAAAAAAATGCGTGATGTCCGTCGGAATAACAATACCAAATAAAGAAAGTTGGTTTGCTTCTTGCAATACACGCATGACAGTGACATTTCCTAGTAGGCGCCAGTGCCAGAGCACTCGCGCACTTTCAAAATTAAGTGCGCGTTACCAGCTGTCTCGTTTAAACATCCTGGCAGCCGCAGAAATAGGGTGCAAAATTTTGTATTGTCGATTAGTGATGGGCTATTCGTGAATGATTCGTTCACAACGAATTACTCTTCCCCGTGAATAGTTCGCTCTCAGTCTCACCACTGTGAATGATCATTCAATCCGCCATTACTGAGACACGCATTGACGTCGCAGCACGTTTACCCCCCCCCCCACTCCCCAATGAGTCCGGAAACGTATTCATAATACACTCATTGTCATAAAAATCCGCGCGTCAAGAAGGAGGCGTCGGATTAAAATGAAATTTTAGTAGTGAGATGGTACATACCAATGATAGAAGTGATTACAACATCACAGCAGCAGGACGATTTCCCACGGATATTCGGTACACATTCCGGTCAGCGTTAGTACTGCGTCGGACAGCCTCGTGCTCGGATACATTCGGTGATACGGTCCGGCATGGAGTCAAAGAGACGCCGTATGTTTTCCTGGGACAGATTGGACCACACTTCTTGCAACTGACGCTCTAAATCACGACCACTGGGATATGTACAAAGCTGGGTTCCCATCTGGTTCCACACGTGCTCGATGGGCGAGAGATCAGGTGATCAGGAACGCCACGGAAGCGTCGAAGCATGGCGTAGACAGTCCAGAAAAACCCGAGCCGTTTGGGGACGGGCGTTATCTTGTTGGAAAATGGCACCGAACTCCCCCCCAGGAAGGACGGTACATGGAGCCGCAGGTTCTCCTGTATGTAGCGCTGGACTGTCAGCGTCCCTCGGATCACTGCGAGGAAGTCCGGCTGTCATACTCGATGGCTCCCAGACCACCACACCGGAAGTTCGGGACGTGTGCCGCTATGCTGTGATGTTGAGATTGTAGCGCTCTCCTAGTGTCCTCCACACTCTGACACGGTGATCGTCCGTTCCCATAGAGAAGCAGGATTCGTCGCTGCACACTATACTTCCTCAGTCCGCATCATTTCACGTTGCTCGCTGCTGACACCACTGCAATCGACACCGACGATGGTCAAGTGCTAATGGCAGAAAACGTAAGGGCCATCGAGAATGTAGATTCGCCTCGGCGCCTGGTAATGGTTTTGGCGGATACAGGAGTTCCTTGTACAGCCGCCACATGTCTCTGGGTATTGGACAAGGACGTCGTTGCATCTGTGCGTACCCCTCTCACAATTCCACGGCCCTCTCTGCTGGTACTGTGTATGTATCATCCAGAGCCAGTACTCCGTGTCTGGGTGCCTTCCCGTGTCCATTGTTCCCAACGCGATCGCACCGTAATGTCCGACCGGCTCAAATGGCGGCTGATTCGGCGCGCCGGCCACCTTGCCTCTCTCATCCCGACGACATGGCTTCGTTCAAACTGCGTCAGTTGCCCGTACGCACATCTACGGCGGCTCCTAGGCATGTCTATCGCTCAGGGATCTCACCTAACTTTTACCGTTCACTTCGGCACGAATGTGGAGTCCCCTGCACGGCGCCTTATAAGCCCCAAAGATTGCGATTGCAGCGCCGGTCTTGGACGCGCGGGCATGCGGAATTGCACGAAACTTTAATCATTTGCATGTCTGCCCTCCCCGTAGCTATTCGCCGAGTTTCGCGTTAATCGCATGTTTTTTTTCTCGGTGCGCGGATTTTTATGACAATGAGTGTATGAAATCTAATCCAAGAATTAATGTGCCAACCGTTATGTGAGTGAACAATCAGCAGTCAGCAAGGAAACATTGTAAAACTTAATAATGGGAATGATATGTGAATGCCGTTCATTTGAATGGTGTATCAGAATCGTTAGTCGTGGCGAATCATACATCGTGAACGGTGAATGGTGGAGAGTTCTCGCTCTTTTGAACAGTTTGCCAATATCCGCTGTAGCCTTGAAAGTGCCTTTGGTCCTAAACACGAGATCTCTCTAACGAATAATTCCCTCAGTGAGCGTACTAATAACCTGGAAATTGAATGATCATTTAGCATCCGTGAAGGACTCTACTGCGTGAATGATGAATAAACTCCCTAGAAGGAATGACTTATGTCATCATTAGTGTCTGTCATTATTTTCTAGTGAGTTATGGCTGCCGCAGGTATATCAGTGCTGAGTTCGGGCTCAATTTTAAGAGCTTGAGCCGAATTGTTTATCGTCCGGGTCCGAACGTGCCCAGTCCCTAACCTGCTTTGACCTTAATACAAAAAAAGAATCTCTTTTTACAGACTTCGACTCTCCCCCCCCGTTCAGTTAATCAATGTCGTTCCCGACTGGAGAGTCGGAATTATCTGTTTCTTCAGTATAGCGGCACGATTTTCCTTGAACATCTGTTTCCTCCTAAAGTGCCTCCGACGGTCCGTTATCCAGCAAAATCGGGCTGCGCTGCAATCTACGTAAGCTGCTCAAAAAAATTAGCAGAGAGCAGCTGCGTGGGGAAGGTAGCGAAATTTCGACCGCGTGGTATGTACTATCTAGTGTCAACAGTTCTTGAAGAAGCTTTCCTTCTCATCAGAAATCCATTAATGCATGGCCTATGGCACTTTTGTGCTCCAACCATAGAATAAACAGCCCTTCCTAGTCCTAGACCGAGTTGTAGAAGGATGCTCTTTACCAACTAGGAAGTGTTATTAAAAACTACAGAGGGTGAGTTTTGTAATATTTGCATAAACGCATGTGCTGCGGTGGGTATGTCACGTGTTGAAACTAGTTCAAGTAGCGCACCGCAGTCAGTCGAAAGGGATATAAAGTGGTAGTCGTTGCTGTGAACAGCATTGCATGTCGTCGTTCTGTCTGTGGTTGGAACGCCTAAAAGATAAACGGCCACAGCCGGCTAATTAGGGAACTTTTGCATTACGAGTTTGAACTCGGTTGCTCAAGGTCATGCGAAAGGGAAAGGTTCCGTGGACCACAGCACCGCAACCAGATGGTTCAAGAAATTTTGCTCAGGTGACAGAAATCTCGACGATCAGCCAAAGTCTGGTAGGCTGCGAACCGTGGATTCGGAGGCCGAGCGCCAGACCGTAGAGACAAATCCGACAATCAGCACTCGGAGATTAATAGGCGAGCTGGGCATATCACAGACAACTGTGGTTCTTCACCTTCAGGACCTCGGCAAGGTCTACAGGAGCTGCCGCATTGTCCCTCACGAACTGACGCCAGCTGAAGTAAAACCGCCGAGTGGAAGTGTGCACGAAACTCCTAGAAAACCCGCGCGATGTACGTTCCATCAAAAGAATTGTAACGTGCGATGAAAAGTGGGCCCATTTCCGTAATCCTAACACAAAACGGCAGTGATTGAGCCCTGGCCAGCTTCTTAAACATGTTTTCAAACGTGGGCGCTGCATCTGGTGGAATTTTGAAAAGATAATCCATTACAAATTTGTTCCAGATGGTCGGATCATCAACGCCTACTTCTACTCTGAACAGCTGGAGCGGATGTATGTTGTTTTGGAGGAGAAGTACCCGGCACTGGTGAACAGAAAGCGCTCTCTCCTACAGCAGGATAACGCTCGCTTGTACGACCCCGGTAAAACTCCAGGAACTTGAGGGCATCGAACTTATGACACACCTAGCATATAGTCAGGAGCTTGCTCCGTCGGATTATTACTTGTTCTGGTCCATGGCCCACTTCCTTCGCGAGTGGAACTTCAACAACCAGGAGGAGGTGGCAGCTGGGATGAAGGAGTTCTTCGCCTCGAAGGAAAAGAACTGGTACCGCTGTGGAATCGAAGAACTGTGAGACAGATGTCTAAAGACGGTGCAACACGATGGCTTATACTTTGAATGCTAGGCAGCTTTCGTCGTAAAGGTGCGTATGAAGACATTAAGTGATCCAAATTTTGCGAAACTTTCGATTCACCTATAACGAAGTAAATTTCTCCGTCATTTTTGGTCTACGCCGGGATTCGAACCCGAGGCCGCTTATTCCGGAACAAGTCGCTCTACCAACTGAGCTACGCAGACGATTATTCTGATTCCTATCTGCCTTTATGTCGTGTGCGTCCTGCTGGCAGGTACGTCACATCTCCCCCCCCCGAAAGAGGGCCGGGGGCATGGCCCACGGGTCAGCCGTGACCATGAATCGTTGCAGGCAGCCATCCACTGTAGAACGTGCACTTGAGAACTCCCAGTCAATCTGCTGTGTGGAATGCAACATCACACATTTTTATTTTCGAAGCGCTGGAGAAGGAATTCTCTGATTTTTCCTGTCTCGCGGTGTGGAAATAACATCACACCAATGCGAGATTTTGAACGGCCGGGTCATCCGGATAGTTCGGGCGCCATTATAACGAAGTATATTTCTCCGTCATTTTTGGTCTACGCCGGGATTCGAACCCGAGGCCGCTTATTCCGGAACAAGTCGCTCTACCAACTGAGCTACGCAGACGATTATTCTGATTCCTATCTGCCTTTATGTCGTGTGCGTCCTGCTGGCAGGTACGTCACACACCCTCTGTAGTATACTAATACATATGAAATTACCGTTTAGAAAAAGAAGGAAATTCAGAGCTCCAGCCCGAAACGTAGCAAATATTATGAAGCCCGAACCCGGGCTCGTCTTCGGAGTGTAGGGCTCGTGCCATCTCGGCACTCAGCCCCCCATCGAATTTTCCAGGAGTTACTTCGCGACTTTTTTTATTTGTAAGTCAAAAAGCTTATGTGTACGTATAAATTTTGCTTCTGTTGATAGAATAAATAACATTTCGGATGCAGTTGAAAATCCAAAATTCTCAGAACAAATCTTGAAGTTTTTTAAAAGCAGGTATCACTCAGTTACTGAAACTTCACTTACTGCAACAAGGGGCCCGCTAGAAGTAATCTCTTGCCGTTGGTAAAATCAACGGCGGCTTTGTAACCTTCGTTAAAGTCTCTAACATCGTCTTCGTTGAGCTTGACTCCACCGAATATCATCTGATAGATTACATCGTTACTAGCCTCACAGAAGAACTGCAAGGCGTCAAAATTCTTTCCCTTAGTTTTTTTGAACGTACTGACAATTTTCTTTAAAGTATCTTGCATGATACCTTCCTGAGCTTTTTGCCCATGCCAAGTTCCTTAAACTGCTGCAGGAAGAATTTCCGCATCACTTTCCACTGTTCCCCATTCTCCATAAAAATACCTGAAATGAAAATATTAGAAATATAGAAAAATAAAGCTACAGTGAGATTCGCTCTGCAGTATTAAAATGATTTTTGTACTTTAAATAACAGCACTGTATTTTAAATTTCATCTCAAATCTTAAATATGGAAAATGTGAGAGGAACAGTACCACACAAGCCCAAATATCTTCGTCCAAATTTCTATAACATCAGCTTCATCAAGAAACTCATCCACCAGACAACAAACTTTAATCGTTGTACGTATTACAACGCGTTAATAAAGAAATTTTTCAGGAAAACATTTCTAAATACTCTTAGGTGATACTCTTGAAGTCATATCCCTTAAAACTAACACCAATCATTCATTCACATCCTTATCGTGCAGGAATCATTAATACAAAGCTATTTCAGATACACCGATGGGCTATTACATCATGACCACCTCCTGCCTGGAGAAATCAGCGCGCCTGGAGACTAAACAGTGGCGCAGGTGAAGTTCACAGAGCAGTATATATATACAACCCGAGGACCGACTTTTGGTTCGTAGAGTGTTCTGATAACATATACACCGATGGGCATTATAACCAGCCACAGCCTATGAGCGCACCTGAAGACCGAACGGTGGCAGAGATGAAGTCACCAGAGCAGTATACTGTATATACAACCCGAGGATAGGATTTCGGTTTGTAGAGGGTTCGGGGTCAGAATAAGAAAAGCTGCCGATTTTTAGGAGTTTGATAAAGGACAAATTGTGTTGGCATGGCACCTCGGAACTACGATCTCGGAAACAGTGGAGCTTGATGGTTGTTTAAGTGCTGCTGTGGTGAGTACGTATCAAAAGTGTTGCACAGATGGACAAACGACTAACCGTCGTCCAGCCGTATGTCGTCCGCAGCTCAATGATGCCATAGGGGAGCGGAGACTGTCGCGCATTGTTCACGGCGACCGCAGGGCCATAGTGTGACAAATCACACGCAGCTACAACAGTGGTAATCAGTGCAATGTGTCACAGCACACAGTTCATCGCAGCCTTCTGTGCATGGGCCTGAGTAGCCGAAGACCCAGCCTGGTCCACAAGCTCACTGCACGGCATCGCCAACAACGCATGAAATGGGCCCAAGATCATCGAGATTGTACCGTTAATGATTGGAGGAAAGGGCCTGGTCTGACGAATCCAGATTCCTGGTGCATCACGTATATGGCCGAGCGCGGATACGCTGATTACCAACGGAGGCTATGGCACCTGGATGCACTGGTGGGCGGAAACAGGCCGACGGCGGAGGTGTTATGCTGTGGGTGATGTTTTCTTGGGACACTTTAGGCCCCATTATCCCAATAGCATAATCCTTGACAGCTGCCAGGTATCTGAGCAACGTTGCGGACCAAGTTCATTCGTTCGTGGCAACTGTGTTCCCTGCGTGAGAGGCTGAGAGCCTGAGAACATAATGAGCTTCTCTGGTCGTATAATTTTTGTGTTAGTGCATTGGGGTAAGATTTCTTTGCTTGTTATAGTAATTGCTGTGTAGTGTTTAAAAAATATGGGTGTTGTGTAATTTTGTAGAGTGTACTACTATTGTGTTAGTAGAATCTTGTAATGTTTGCAGAATCTCGTAGTGTTTGAAGAATCTTGTAGTGTTAGTAAAAACTTATACTGTTGGTAGAATCGTATAGTGTTAGTGGAATTGTGTAGTGAGAATTTACAGTGTAGCGTATGTATCATGTAGTGTTGTATTGGGTATTGCCCCGGAGCAGAGGTGAGCAGCGTAACTTATGCGAATATGCAAGGAATGTGGGGGCGGCAAGGGATATCCTATCAAAATCAGGGAGGCGGTCCCAGAAACCTAGTGAGGGCCAATTAGGGGTTTCTTTGATGTAAGGTTTAGGACCGGGTTGGTCTGGAGTCTCAGGTAACTAAAGCTCGGGGCGAGCTTATTGTAGGAAGCAGGCGGTGATACAAAAATGTGGGGTCTGAATTATTTAACTATGAAAGAGGGACGGGCTCGATAAGCGTGACTAAATTGTGAAAATGTTTTAATTAAGTATTCGGCCAATTCCAAAATTAACCTGAAAAATTAGTACGCTTAATTGGGGGAGGTCTGTTAATGCGCTTTAGCTGGGTGGAAACAAAGGAATTGTAAGGTTGCCTTTGAAAGCCCACCCAGAAAAAAGGGAACCACCCAGCTCGGCGAGAGAACGGCGTCCAGGCCCTCATAAATATGCCTTCTTTTAGGCGATTTGCGTCAAAAAGTTCTAAGCCGACGCTCAAATTATGGACATCGTGGGTCGGAGGTCAGTAACGATGGCAGTCTAGGGCCAGCGATAAACGCTCTGTATGGAAAGGATAGAGCAATTCGAGGAAGTTGACAGAGAAAGAACAAGGCAGACATTTGACAACAGAAGGGAGCAATTTTTGTTTGCCGCCGAGACGGGCAGACGAGAAATAGTGCAGTTGGTTTTTGCAATCCCCGGTTATAAGACGGGCAACGGGATGACGTCCCGGAGAAAGCAATAGCCGACGGTACCCGCTTCGCAGTGGTCAGACGATTCGGGTACGGTTAATAAAGAAAAGCCCAGCCGTAACTATGTGGCCGTTGTAAGACAACCAAAATTATTAATCGAGGGCGTCCGCGGAATCAGGAGGAGGCCGCCCGGAATAGCGATTCGCCCTCCGTGTAAAAGAGCGGCGCGAGTATTCGTTAAGGGCCTTAAGCTGATGTCAGAACGCTTAGCTTGTCGGAAGTTTTGCCTATCGTATGTACAGCTACAGAAAACCCACCGCCGAGAAGTGAATCCATTGCAAGGTGCTAGCGAGAAATTAAGAATGGAAGTCTGGCACGCCAAGTAAAGGAATCCTCCATCCCGCCTGGGAATCCTGCAACGAAAGAGTTTTGCCTCAGCCGGTAAGGCGTGTAGCTCGCTGACCCCAGTGACACCGCCATCCGTTACACGCGCCAAGTTGAGAAAGAATCCCTCAGCAGGGTCGGAGAGTGCCTACCTCCGTCTACACACATCCACCTCCGCCAGGTCTTGGCGGGAGGAAAGAAGGCGGTTTGCTCCGCGAGGAAGGTTAAAAGAAGGGAGTGCCCACCCTCCCGATGTCATACAGGTGAAAGGGTTCCTGGTATCCTTAAAGTCTTTGTGTGTGTGTGTGTGTGTGTGTGTGGTAAAAACTTCAAGTTAACGACGATTTGCGTAATTCGGTGAGACCAGCCATTCTTTAACATTGGATTACACCGACTCCGCAAGCTATATGTGAGTATTTTTTTATTGTTATTATTTTGCATAGTTTTGCGGACTAAATACCTGTGGATCCCAAACTTTTGGAACTCTGGTACGCCTAGTGGCGAAAGACTGTTTCACAGCCTCTAGTGCAGGCTTTAACTATTTAAGAAGAAGGAGAGACGATCTGCTGTCTGTAAAGATGGAGGCAACGCCCCGGCCGAAAGGTTCCGCCAATAATAAAAATGCTTGAGTGTTTGACTCTTGCCCTCAGTTTTCTATAGGCTCTGGTATCAGAATTCCTGTCTGATGGCTGACTAACAGTCGTTCTCGCCTAACCAAACCAGCTCCCGGATGGTACGAATGCCAAGCCACACGTATTGGTGCAAAACTTCTCGGACACGCAACAATTTGTGGCGAGCGGTGGAATTCATAATCTCGCTCGGCACGATACCACATCAATATATTTACACTTCTCTGTATTCCCTCAACAGAATACACAAAGCATGAAAAAATGGCACATATTTATTACCATTTTCTTGAAAACTATGAAAAACACTTTTTACTAGATTGGGGCTTTCGCCCCACCAAGCCCCTGGTATATACACTATATTGACAAAAGTCGCCGGACACCAAGAAGGGAAACACAACATAGCATTTATTGACATACATTAGTATGGTGTCGGTCCACCTTCGGACTTAATGCATGCACTGACCCTTCGAGACATGCTTTTGACAAGGTTTTGGAACACAGCGATAAGTATGCGCTTCCATTCAATACATAATGCTGCCACTAACTGTTGCTTTTCGAGTTTTCGAGTTATTGCATGTTATTACTCTATGTTTGGTGTTTTTCTTGCATGTTACGCATGAATGTTTCAACTTTGTTTTGCAGTGAAATGTGATGGAATTTACCAAAGAGGGCGTATTGACATAATCTTGCATTATGGTGGACGCAGTTCAAGGGAGATTGCAGCTGACTTCAACCCCAGACACCCAGAAAGACGGCCAATCACGCATAGTGAAGTGATGAAGCTAATCCAGAAATTTAGTCAAACTGGCAGTGTGTGTGAGAAGCCAAAAAGCGGTCGGCCCAAAACAACAACAAATAAGGAGTCAACAACCATGGTTTTGGCGGCGCTTGCCAAAAGCCCAAAGAAGTGCACGTGACGTTTAGCAGACGAATCTGGCTCCAGACAAAGTTCCATTGTGCGGGTCCTTTCAAAAAACAAATAGCATCCTTGGAAACTGCAACTGTTACACCATTTGAGTGAGGATGATCCTGATTGTCGTCTTCAATTTTACAAGTGGGCCCTGCAGCAAATTTAGTCTGACCCAACATTTGTATCAAAGATTCTTTTCAGTGATGAGGCCAATTTCTACCTCAATGGAGAGGTTAATCGCCATAATACTGGGTACTGGTCAGACACCAATCCCCATGGGATGAACCCATCTAAATTGCAAGGTGCACAAAAAGTTATGGTAAGGTCTGGAATATGGAAGACACGCATCGTCGGTCCACTGTTTATTGGTTGCAATTCGACTGGCGACAGGTACCCCCACATGCTGCAAGAGTCCATCCTCCCAATGTTGTTAGATGAAGATGCTGATTTTCTGTGCTTCTTCCAACAAGATGGTGCTGCTCCTCATTACGCTGCAGCTGTTCGTGCGTACCTGGATGAGCAATTCCCTAACTGTTGGATTCGGCGGCGCGGGTCCTGTCGAGTGGCCAGCACGCTCCCCGATTTAATTCCGTTGGACTCCTTTCTGTGGGGGGGGGGTATCTGAAATTTGTGATGTATGCGTCAACGTGTCAACGTCAGAGATATGATGTAACATTTACAACAGTTGAAGGCGCGCATTACTGATGAGTGTGACAGCATTACACCAGATATGCTGAACTCTGTTCGTATGGAATGGGAACGACGTTTGCACGTGTGTGTACAAGAACAGCATATTGAGCACCTGTTGTGAAGTTTGCCCGTGTGTGTAGTTGGACAAGGACAGAATTTTTTGTAGTGCGGTACGTACCTCAAGTGAACATGTAACATGCAATAACTTGAAAACATAAAAAATATGTAAACAATAATGGTACCACTGTTTTTCTGAGAAAATTTCGCATAACTTTGAGTGGTCACATGACCCTATCGCCATTTGAAAAATTGAAGTTGAATCCAATATAACGGATTCCAAGATGGCGGATGGTTGAGGTAACATGTGTCAGAGGTGCAATACTTGGTCCAATGTATATTGCACATGGTTACTTTCATGTGCTGTTACGTGTCTAGAAAATATTTGGGTGGTTTCAGACTTATGAATCACCCTGTATATCGTGCAAAAATATGCCTAGAAAGATTGCTACAGCCATACCTCCCAAAGCTGGGCCGACTGTATACTGATTTGAGCAAATATGCTCTTGTCTCCATTCGACCTAAGAGTCTTAGTAATTTGTCTATATAGTGTATATATTGTAGAATATAAACGTCTTCTGCTTCGCCAACCCGTACAACAAAACATTTTGGAGACTTTCCAGCTCACAGTCGAATGAATTACTGGAATGCTTCCGAAAAAGTATAGAAACGGTCTAGCTGTTCCCCTCTATAGACACACTTACATACATACGCGCTCTTTATCATGAACCTCCAGTTTGGGTAGATGCCAACTACCATTTTCATTCACTTAGTAGTCATCACGATCTGTATGTAGTCGTGTAGCAAACATCCTGCAATTTCCTTCCCGCAGAGAGAAATCCAATGTCGTTTGACACACTAGCAGATAGTCTTTGTTTCTGCCGAAATAAGCTTTCATCTTTTCAGAGTGTATCTTTCAAATTTTTTTTCAGTGGTTGTTATTCATGCGTGACTTATTTCGTTTTTTCTCTGATCGTATTATCAACCGCATGCACATGCAATTTCCTAATCGCTTCAATGTGATCTTTTCTTACGGAGGCCACTGTCCTTCAGAAGCTCTTGAGAATGTCGGCGTGCTTCTAGCTGTTTTTCTTTATATGTCTGACCATGGACAATAATTTGCTAAAATCAAGTTTGATTTTGGTTATGGAAAAAATGAGAAAGAGAAATATTTAAATGGATAAACAAACGAAAGCATGAATACCAAGTACATGTGAAGAGCGAAGCTGTCGCCATAAAGGTGATAAATGAGTTACTTGTAGAATCAAATCACAATGATTTGAAAATGAACATAATTTGAACTTATTGCAAAGTTCAAACTAGCGATTGGTTGGTGCTTTGGATATCTCTGCAGTCCGAATTTGTTGTGATGCTGGAGATAGATTCGACTTTCGCAATCGATATGGATGTCACAACTGTTTTCAAGTCATCGGCTGTTTCGCATTTTTCTGAAACCAGTAGACCTAAATTGAGAGCGCCGCCCCGGTGGCGCAGTGGTCTAAGCGATGGCCTCTGATCATTCGTCCGAAAGGGGTCCGGGTTCGAATCCCGTCAGGCATGGATGTTGTGTTTGTCTTATGGCACTGGCTCTCTCCCTTCCCTGGAACCAGTGACCCTAAATTAGGGACGGGCGACTGCTTATAGCCCATTGAGTTGCTCACGGTGGTCGTTAAAACTCCAATCAAAAAAAAAAAAAAAATTGAGGGTGGTTTACTATTTCTAAACTTAGATGCTTATCATCATCATCAACATCATCAACAACCATTTCTAATCCACTATTGGTTGAATGTCTTCCCAGGTCTCTTCCATAACTCTCTGTATTGAGCAATTCTTTTTCATGTCACCCTGGCATGCTTTCTAATATTTTTTTTTCTTTTTGGTTTGGGGTTTAACGACCACCGTGAGCAACTCGATGTGCTATAAGCAGTCGAACGTCCCTAATTTAGGATCACTGCTCCAGGCTAGGGAGAGAGCTAGTAAGACAAACACACCACCCATGCCTCAAAGGGATTCGAACCCGGACTCATCTTGAACGAATAGTCAGAAACCAGAGCTTAGACCACTGCGCCATTGAGCATGCTTTTCCAAATTCATCCATCCATCCCTTTATTACATTACCTATTCTTTTCCCGATGGCGTCATTCGAACTCATATCTTTCTACTCCAAAGTAGCTGTTCTTCCGGCAGACTTATTGTTGCTTCGTGGTTGATTTGACTCATGCGTCACCTCAGTAGTACGTCATCTACATCATGTCAAGTAGTACGTTCCACATCTCAGACGTACACTTCTTCTGGACCTTTTCCTCTCCCTTGGGATCATTGTAACGTACCAGGAGAGGAGATGTGACGTACCTCCCAGAAGGACGCACACGACATAGAGGCAGATAGGAATCAGAATAAAATGTCCGCGTAGCTTAATTGGTAGAGCAACTTATTCCGGAATGAGTGGACCCGGGTTCGAACCCCGGAGTAGACCAAAAATGACGGAGAAATTCACTTCGTTATAATGGCGCCCGAACTATCCGGATGACCCGACCGTTCAAAATCTCGCATTGGTGTGATGTTATTTCCACACCGCGAGATAGGAAAAATATGAGCAGCACTTCGAAAGAAAAAAAGAAAAATAAGGGGGAGATGATGTAACGTACCAGGAGAGGAGATGTGACGTACCTGCCAGCAGGACGCACACGACATAAAGGCAGATAGCAATTAGAATCAATGTCCGCGTAGCTTAATTGGTAGAGCAACTTATTCCGGAATGAGTGGACCCGGGTTCGAACCCCGGCGTGGATAAAAATGACGGAGAAATTCACTTCGTTATATCATGACTAGTACTTTAGTTGTCCAACGGTGATTAGTTCTTCTAGAAACATGTCCAACCCATTGCTACTTGGGAGTCTTTACTGCGATCATGAAAAGACCCTCAAGTGACAATGTGTTGGACATATTGCTAAAACTGAGCACTGTATATGATCTTCGGACAACCCATCGACTCTTGTCATTTTCTTGATTCATGAGCTCTTTTACTTATCTTTCTCGGTTACGCCGATTATGCATCTCTTCATGCTTCTTTGATTAGTCCGAAGTCTCTGTATGCCTTTTTAAAGCTAATTTCTATATCTGTGTAGTCCGAAGTCCCTGTATGCCTTTTTTAGCTGAAGTCTACGTAATTCATCTCTTGTCATTTTCCTGATTCATGAGTGTTCCTTTTCCTATCTTTCTTGGTTGCGCAAATCATGCATATCTCCATGCTTCTTTGATCAGTCCGAAATCCCTGTATGCCTTTTTTTAGCTAATGTCTATATATCTGTGTAGAAGTAACTGTACGCCCCCTTTTTTTTTTTTTTTTTTTGGTCAAAGTCTATGTGATTTATAAGTTAGAATTGGAAGAATGCAGTGATTAGTGATTAAAGACTTTTCTTTTAAGAACCTAATGGTTTGCTCTTGAATATTGTACTGTTTCTTTCAAATGCACTTCAGTCACGTTTTATACACCTATTGATCACTATATGTTGTCCAAGGAGATGTAGGTACCAATTGCTTCTAAATATATAAGTTCATTTAGTTCATTTTTAATCCCACATTTTTGTTCTTGTTTGCCAGCTCCTGAATCAAACTCTGTAGCTCTGAGGGGTTTTTTTTCTTTTTTTTTTTTGGTTGTTTAACGACCACCGTGAGCAACTCGATGGGCTATAAGCAGTCGCCCGTCCCTAATTTAGGGTCACTGGTTCCAGGGAAGGGAAAGAGCCAGTGCCGTAAGACAAACACAACATCCATGCCTCACCGGGATTCGAAATCGGACCCCTTTCGGACGAATGATCAGAGGCCATCGCTTAGACCACTGCGCCACCGGGGCGGCGCTCTGAGGGTTTACGTACTTTAAAAAAAATAGCAATGTAGTCAACAAAACGAAGATGGGCTAAACTATCTCCATTGAACATTAATTATCTTCTTGTCTTCCCAGTTCAGTGATTGAAAGACATTCCGCAATGTGTTATTGAAGAGCTTGTGGGAGATATGGTGTCACCTCTCACTCCAGGTGTTTATAGGAGTTATTAAATCCCGGGGAGAAATTGCCAATTGTATATACGAATTTCGAAAGAATAATGCAAGCGATAACAATAGCCAAACAGAAATGTTTCGGATGGAAGGCCTTCTTTTGTGTGTGTGTGTGTTCTGATCAGATCAGATCATATGTAAAGGATTTTAGGAAGGGAGTGTCTGACCCCAGGTCTTAAACAACCCTTAGAAATAGGAAGCTATAGGAGATTTGGGCTAGAGTGCCCGATAGGAAAGTGACACGGAAGCAAAGTAGCAACGGGGAAGAAGACACCCTTATTTATTACCGGGGGGCCAGTACCCGGTGTCCGACGGCTTAACGTGCCCATCCGACGCACAGCGGATATCGAGCGTTCGTATCTTCCCGGAATCGAACCTAAGGTTCCTCCGTGGCAGTCACGAACGCTGACCAAGCTCTATAAATTGTGCATTGTGCTTAACGACGTGCTTTAGCTGGTGTACAGACGCTTTCATAATTACGCCAGGGCGCATGAGTCATTTTAGTGGCTTTCCGATCCACATTTGGTGTTGTGCGTTGTGTTTCAGGGTCTAACTACCATTAAGCAACTATAAGGGGTATAAGCATCCGCCCGTCTCTAATTTGAGTCCACTAATTCCTGGGAGGGAACAAAGCCAGTACCATCAGACAAGCTCACTACCCATGCCTCATCCGGGACCCGAGTCCTGGTTCATCTCTGTCGAATGGTTAGAGGTCAGCGCTTCGGACCACTCGACCACCTAGGCGGCCCTGATCCACTTCGAAAGTCGAAACTGTTTACTGGTGTAGTTATAAAACAAAAAGCCTAATATTTTTAAGCCACTACAGAAACCTGAAAATCCTTCAAATACGTGGCGTCAGTGAATAAACAAAGACATCGCTCTTTCCACGTTTTATCAACACATAGTAACAGAAAAATTGTTATCCGGTCACCACTGGGGATCTGAATCCCAGATCTCTCAATATCTAGCCGATGCCACGTATTTGGAGAATGTTCACTTTGGATCTCGCCTTTTGGATTTAACTGCTATAATTAATATATAGCCAGTGCCGTTAATGCCCACCAGATAGAGACGTCTCAGTAGCTGAGTCATCTTAGGGATTTATGATGTCAGAAGTTGAGAGACAAACAAATATAGCGCCGTTGATTGTTGGCCACCGTAGCGTAAGGCTAACGCGCTCGGCTAGATATCGAGAGATCTGGGATTCGGATCCCCAGCGGTGACCGAATAACAATTTTTCGGTTGCTATGTGTTGATAAAACGTGGAAAGAGCGAAGGATGTCTTTGTTTATTTACAGAAACCTGCTCTTTATGAAGTGAAACTAACAGAAAAGAACTTTCTTCAGCTACTGAAAGTGTTACATTTTATGGAATACCCTCTTTACTTAACTAAACAGAAAAGCTGGGAACGCCAAGGTTCTCCGATTCAAAATTCAGTTTTTCCTAGGAGGTATTTAAGGAAGGATCCAAGGTGAACAGACCCACACCCGAAATATTTTGCCCCGTACATCGAATAACCTTTTCATAAACCTTCATTGGTGTACCGTCGTTAAATTCCGACGTTATCCTCTCTGCTGTTGACTTCAGTTTCGACGTTACGACAGGCAAGAAACGGTGCGGGTGCGCACTTCAAACATCAACGGCCTGTTTACGGAAATGTTTTCCCCAGCGTCATTTAGTTTTTACAGCTTTAATGCAATCCTGTTGCACACGTGCGACGGGCTCACGCGGAAATTCCAGATATTCTACTGTCGTGGAGATGAAGCACTTCATCTTCCTCATATCGACTATCTACTCACTGTTCAATTCACTCAGTTTGCTGTGTTTACCCATTATCACAGGCTCGGGTACGTTGTACAGCAGGTAGGTATCTGACATATTTATAGACCTCAGAGGGTTTTGGGTGGGAGCATTACTGTGCAGGGGTACAGCAGGTTTGTGGATAAGTGCGAAGTGTATAGTAAGTTGTGCTTTCGGCGTATTGTTCCTTGCGTGTGGAAAAAAATGGTCACGTCAGAGGGACAGCGAAGCTTTACGTGATGATGTGGTTTCTGTCTGTTGTTTTCGACTGATCAAAGCTGCAAATTCTAAGACCGAAGTACACTAGGTGATCAAAAGCATCATCCGGACACACTTTCGAGTAGGAGATTTACTCACATACGTCACAGCCATGACATATAGAATTATAACAAAAAAGATAACACCGAATTTTCGGGTGTAATGAGCACGTCTTTTGAATCCGTTCTAACGCGAATTAAATTTATCAAAGCTATTCAAAGCCAGTAGAACTGGTGTGGAAAACAGTAGTATCTGACCGAAGAAAGAAGTTTTTCAATCGGGTTTTTAATCCCACAGATATCGCTGTAAATGGAATCGTGAACTTACGCTCTCTGGTTGCAGACCTGTGCGTTAAGAAAAATTTGAAATTATATGAGAAACATTTTGCAGCGGAAACGCTCTTCGACAAAGAAAGAATTTTCAAATTGGACTTTTAGAAGCAGGGATATCGACAAATATAAGATATGCATCTACGCTCTGTGGCGGGAAAAACATGCATTATTTAAACAAGAAAGTATTCTCTAAAGGTTTTTTGATCTGAGCGGTACCTGCACAGGAAATAATTTTTTCAGTCGAGTTTTCATGAGCTCAGATTTTGCTGCAAATACATCAGAAGCAGAAATTAACTCTTATGTCCCAGGTGGCCAAACCATTCTTCGCCAAATATTAGAAATTATATGAAAACCATTTCCCATTAAGAGCTATATGCGATACAGGAAGAATTTTTCAAATCGGAGTTTTAGGAGCACAGATATCGGGGGAAACGCAATTTACCTTAACGTTCGCTAGCGGAAAGTCTATAAATTACTTGAAAATTTTGAAATTATATGAAAAACATATATCACCGGAAACTCTATCCAATAAAGAAGGAATTTTTCAAATCGAGCGATTAGAAGCAGAAATATTGACAAAAATAAGATATACCTCTACGCCCCCTGGCGGAGAAACATGCAATACATTAAGAAGCAAATATCTCAAAAAGGTTTATTGATGTGAGTGGCATCGGTCCACGAACGAATTT
Organism: Macrothele yani; assembly: GCA_039090855.1. Classification (NCBI taxonomy): domain Eukaryota; kingdom Metazoa; phylum Arthropoda; class Arachnida; order Araneae; family Macrothelidae; genus Macrothele; species Macrothele yani. Next base: position 25,745,350 of record CM077015.1, read on the forward strand.
TTTCAATCGAGATTTTTGAAACTCAGTTTTTGTGGAAAATGCATAAGAAGCAGAAATAAACACTTAATTCCCCTGGTGGCCAAACCCTTCTTTACTAAAAATTGGAAATTATATGCAAAAGATTTCCCATCGGGAGCTGTATCCGCTGAATAAAAAAAATTTCAAATCGAAATTTTAGAAGTAGAGATATGGGGGAAACGCAGTTTTCTTTTACGCCCCTAGCGGAAAATCTATACGTAACTTGAAAAAGTGACTATACCTAAAATACTCTTCGACATAGATGGAATCGAAAGGTAAAAGAATTTTTTCAATCTGATGTTTAGGAGTAAATTTATGGAATAAAATGTGTTTTGAATTCGATATCATCTCCATTTGCGCCCTCTAGCGGCGAAATCGTACATAGTAAAAAAAAACGAAATACAGGATCATCATTCGCATATTTCGAGCTCCCCAATGCAAAAGGAATTTTTCAAATCGGACTCAGAGATATGGTGTCAACAGACGGACGGGCCGACGGACAAACCGATAATAACATAAGCATGATTTTTTTTACAAAAGAAGTGCTAAAAAGACGTACGTAGTCTGGTAAGTATCATAGACAAGCATCAACAGTAGCATGGGCCGTACGGCACAGCTCAGGGACTTTCAACGTGGCATGATCATCTTAGCTACAAGTCAGTTCGGGAAATTTCTGCATTGTTGCAGTTGCCCCGATCAACTGAAAGTGATGTTAGTGTGAAATGTAAACGCCTAGGTGCAACAGCAGCGCAATCGCGACCTGACCGACGAGAGATGAAGCCCGTGGTGTGAACATTTTCTTCAGGTTTCGGCTGTCCTCGGTTACAACACTTATCGCCGAGTTCCAAAATGTCTCTAGAAGCAATGCCAGTACCAAAACGGTTCGTCGAGAGCTGAAGGGAATGGGTTTTTATGTCCGAGCCGTAGCACATAAACCTAACATGAGCAAGATCAACGCCAAGCATCTGTTGTAGTGGTGTAAATCTCAGCGCCAGTGGACTCTGGACCCGTGGGAATGCATTATTTGGAGTGATGAATCATTCTTCACCATCTAGAAGTACCACGGACGAGTCTAGGTATGGAGAATGCCAGATGAACGCCACCTGGCGGACTGTGTTGTGTCAAGTGCGAAGTTTGGTCGAGGAGATATCATCCTCTGGGGAGTATTTCATCATTTGGACTGTGCCCCCCTAGTTCCAGTTACCAGTAATCTTAACGCTGCGACCTATAGTAGCATTCTGTGCTCCCAACATTATGGCAACAATTTGGTGAAGGCCATTTCCTTTACCAACAAGACAATGCTCCCGTCCACAAAGCGAGATCCCTGCAGGAATGGTTTGATGAGATATGTGTGGAAAAACTTGACTGGATTGCACAAAACGCCGATCTCAACCCCATGGAATACCTTTGGATGAATTGGAACACCGACTTCGAGCCAGGCCGAACCATCCGACATCGACGACACACGTGACTAATGCCCTTATGGCAGAATGGAAGGCAATTCCCGCACCAACGTACCATAATCTAGTGTAAAGCCTACCCAGTAGAGTGGAGGCTGTGATAGCAGAAAAGGGTGGACCAACTCGATATTAATTCCTGTTACAGAGAGTTTGTGGATATGCAAGTGTCCGAATACTCTTGATGAAATAGTGTACCTATTAGGTACAGCGATAATACTTCGTTTTCTCTCCCGTGTGGGCAGTGGGGAATCCATGCCTGTAAAACAGAAACAGCAAGCCAAACTCAAGCAAAAAAGTGTTAATACCCCACTGAGGGTTTGTCTTTGACATGTTGTGGTGACGTGGAGGGATTTAGAAAAAAATAGGCGAAAAATATCGCCCGTAGAGTGAAAAAAAAATCAGTGTAACTTTGAATTTTAAAAAAATCGGAAAACTCTAAAGATGGTTAGTGGACGCCATTGCTAAGTGAGAGGCGAAGGAATTAGAAAGCTGCGACAAGGTCACAAGAATGAGGGTGAGGTCGCAAAATTCTAAGAATTGGGACGTGGAAATCACAGAGATTTCCATAGCAACAGCGAGAGTGGGTATCTGGATTATGTCATGGGGAGAAGTAATAGTACGCTGACAGCGTAGGAGCCCAGGAAAGGGGTAAGGATGCACCCTTGTGATTGATCGTGCACTATCCAGGGTCTGAGAGAAAGTTGAGGGACGCAAAAAGTTAGATTTTGGCGGGGGAATTCGGAGGTAGCCGTTGTTTGGAAAGGAGGTCAGGTTTTGTTCTGAGGATTAACCAGGGGACCTAAAAGTCTGGGCGCTCAGCTGCTGTTGGGTCGCCAGCGTAATTTTTCACTAGCAGTGGTTAGTGATTAAATTTGATCATTATCAGCACTAGGCCGAGGTCTAGGCATATGAAATAAGTTAGACAGCTGGCAAGGAATATCCATTCCCTGTGCTTTCCGTAGCAGTATTGTCACTACTCTGAGCGGTATTTAACAGGAACATTTCGATGCCTCTGCTGACGAAAAAAGGCCTGCAGCCCCACGTACCATGACTGGAGAGTGTGTGTATCTCGATGGAACTCTCACTGCTGTGTAAGAATTGAAATATTGAAAAGGAACTGTGCATGTTCAATACCTTAACAAAGTAAGCCTCCATCAACCAGTTGAATATACACCGATGAGCAATTACATTATGACCACCTACCTAATAAGCTGTTAGGACCCCCTTTAGCCCACAAAACAGCAGCCACTCGGCGAGGCATTGATTCGACGAGGTAGCGATAGGTATCCTGGGGTACCTGGTGCCATAATGTCAACAGTAGGTCCTCCAGTTCCCGTACATTTCGGGGTGGTGGTGATTTAGCGTGAACCCGCTTTTCTAAGTCGAACCGCAAATGTTCGATATGGTTCATGTCAGGTGATTTGGGGGGCTAGGACATTTACAGAAAGTAACCAGCATGTACCTTGAATCACTCCTTCATGATTCTGATAGTGTGGCATGGCGCATTATCCTGTTGGTAATGGCCATCACCAGCAGAGAACACAGTTGCCATGAGTGGGTGAACTTCGTCCACAACGATGTTCAGATATCTGACAGCTGTCAGGGATTGTGCTATTGGGATAATGGAGCGTAAAGGGTCCCAAGAAAGCATCGCCTATAGCATAACACTGCCGTCGCTGGCCTGTTTCCGCCCAATGGTGCATCCAAGTGCTATAGCCTCCGTTGGTAATCGGCGTATCTGCGCTCGGCAGTCTATATGATGCACCAGGAATCTTGATTCGTCAGACCAGGCCACTTTCTTCTAATCATCCATGGCTCAATCTCGATTATCTTGGGTGCATTTCATGCGTTGTTGGCGATGATGTGCAGTGAGCATGGAGACCCGGCTGGGTCTTCGGCTACGCAGGCCCATGAGCGGAAGCCTGCGTTGAACTGTTTGCTGCGACACTTTGCCCTCATCACCACTGTTGTGGCTGCGGGTGATTTGTCTAACTGTGGCCCTGCGGTCGCTGTGAACAATGCGCGACAGTCTCCGCTTCCCTCTGGCATCAATGAGCTGAGGACGACACACGGCTAAACGACGGTTCGTCGTTCGACCATCTGTGCACCACTTTTGTTACGTACTCACTACAGAGGCACGTGAACAACCCACAAGCCAAAACAAGTTTCCGAGATCGTAGTTCCGATGCGCCGTGCCATCACAATTTGTGCTTTATCAAACTCCGATAAATCGGCAGCTTTTCCCATTCTGACTCCGAACACTCTACTAACCAAAAGACGGTCCTCCGGTTGTATATATACTGCTCTGTGAACTTTACCTGCGCCACCGTTCGGTCTCCATCTGGGGGTGGTCATGATGTAATGGCTCATCGTTGTATTTTAATCCCCATCGTAAATGTTTCATCAACTGTCACGTCATGTACATAGGAATAAAGTTGTTATGTCTTTGAAGAGATCCAGCTCTATTTTCAAAGATAAAGTATATCCTTCGCCAGAAAGATATACTTTAGTTTTGAAAATAGAGCTGGATCTCTAGGTTGTCCAGCTCTTACTATCATTCTGGACTGGTCGCTGCTACTAATAAGTTCATGCCCACAGGGAACAAATCTCCCTATTAATTTAAAAGAACACCAACCAAACAAAAGACTAAAAGAAAAAAATAACTGAAAGATAACACATGTTTTTTCCTGAAATGTTTCTAAAGATACTATATATCAAATTTAAAAAAATTGGCACAAACGTTCTAATTTATCCTGAAACAATACAATACTAATGTATCGAGCGGGCAAATAAATTATTTTCATGAAAATATATTTCAACAACAGTGTACTCAGTTTAAACAGAAGCATTTCCCTTATGTCTTAAATTTTATATTTACTCACCCCCGCCAAAGAGATCTTGGAAGAATGTGAAAGCTGATAACCTGTTCTCAAAACAATCCGCTTTCGTTAAACCAACTTTTCTGATATTCTTCGCATTGACGATATGAGCGTACAACTGGCCGGTTACTTTGAAACAAAACACTTCTCCATGTTTCTTAGACAATTCCATAAGTTGTAGATGAGGACGTCTATCAGTAAGAAACGGATAATAACCCAGGTAAGGTAACCCCGTTGGACCCGGTGGGCTTTGGATCCACTGAGCATAAAGGTACAAAGCTAGGCACACTGCAACACCCAAGGTAACAGTTAACCAATCCAGACTTTTGAAAATAGAATCCATATGCAATATTTCATTCATTGAGGAGAACATGGCTGATCGTTTCTCAGATCGGGAAGCAATATCCTTATTTTATCACGAATAAAATGACCGCAGTTAGATCACTTCAGGAATTACCTCAGTGGTTAAAGAATAGTGAAAACATGGTGTATGTCATAAAATATGGAAATATGAGATTGTACTCAGACGCAAACATGGGGCTGCCAGCTGTTGGCGCTTTGAGACTAACAGTAGAATGCTCAGATCTTCGTCGTCACGGGAACCAAACGGATCGCATAAATCGAGATTCAGATAGCTGTCGGGGTAAGAGGATAACAGAACTTTTGCGTCACATCGTAACTGATTTCTTCCATGAGGCACGGAAAGCACCTATCAAAATTATCTGAAGATAAAAACATCTGGCATTCGTCATCAGTTGAAGGGGTTCCTTTGAACTGGTATTGACTTTATCTTTCCTCCATTCTGCAAGAGCCGCCCTTAGAAGCTGCGGGGCCCCTTGCTTAAACCCCCTCCCCCTACACTATACATAAAACATACACTAGACTTAAAACATAGTTTATTACAGTTGTTAAACAAAGACATCGCTCTTTCCACGCTTATCAACTCATAGCAACCGAAAAATTGTTATCCTGTCACCGCTGCGATGTCTTTGTTTATTCACTGACGCCACGTATTTAGGGGATTTTCATTATTACACTTATCTGTACAGTTCAATGAAACGTCAAGACGTCTGAAAATTAACCAATAACGAAAGACAGCATTTTAATTTTTTTGAACACTACTGATATTTTGTAAATGTCTTTTAAATGATGTAGACAAAACAAGCACACCAGCTTACGTCCTTCCCTCACAGTTGCTCCGTTTCTGCCTATTATGGGATAGCACTTACATTATAGAACTCACCTTATAAGAACTGGACTTTCTTGCTTTTATCCCAGCAAAGTCAGCTATTAAATCTTCAAAATTTATTTTGCTTGCTTTATCCTGTTCAGTTGACAAAGTTGCCAAAGGCATCAATCTTTTTTAAGATATGACAGGTTGGCCGCCCTGGTGGCGCAGCCTTATGACCATTCATCAGAGAAGGGTCCAAGTTCGAATCCCGTGAGGCATGGATGTTGTATTTGTCTTAAGGCACTGGCTCTCTCCCTTCCCTGGAACCAGTGACCCTAAATTAGGGACGAACGACTGCTTATAGCCCATTGAGTTGCTCACGGTGGTCGTTAAACCTACAACCACGTTACATGACAGGTCATAAATAAGGTGTAATCAGCTTCAATCGTGAGAAGCTTCTTTCTGCGCTTGCCACCGTTACCAGAAATGGAAACGGGTCACGTGTCAACGGGTCAACGGGTCGGCAATTTGTTGAGGGTCCAACGGGTCAGGTCAAGGTGTTCCTGAGCCGATTTTGACCCGGTTTTATTCCCGTTTTATTTTTGAAAAGAGAAAAATATATTCCAAAGAAAAATATGCGTTGTGGAATTATGTAGTCGATACTGGTGCCCACGGAGTGAATAATGATTTGCCATGCAAAAATATTGTCGTCTTTTTTCTTAAAGCACCGAAAATTTCCACCAACCAACGGCAGACATACCAACACCATATCGTAAAAAGATACTTCCTTTGCGTTCTTTTACAGTACGATTGTCCAGGGCAAGGTACACGCCATTCACCTGCTTTTCAACTGATTCACTCTCTCCGTGAGAAGTTTGCTGTATGTATTGAGAGTTACTTTTCACATCGCATCTTTTACATTGAGCATTCAGAGGTTTTCGATTGACGTGCTAGCATCCCTTTCCCATGACATGTCCAAATTAACTCTTTATTTGTTAAAATGGATGGATTTAATATTAAGGAGGTTGAGATAGGCATAGAGGCCAACAAGTACGTGCTTGTTGAAAACCACAAAGGGAAGAGTGAACGCTGGAAGTTGTTTCGTCTCATTAAGGAACCGGTGAATAACTCTGCGTTGTTTGTCCTTGCTTGTTGTTCAAAATGTGGAAAGTGTATGATTACAAAGAAAGATGTCGACGGTGTAATAAAAGATTACGGAACCAAAAATTTAACGGACCATATATATGAAAGTATGCGCACCTCCACCAAAGCGTAGAAAGAGTGAACAATCTAAATACATTTAAAAAATACATTTGTGTAACCGTAAATAATGATTCCCATTTGTAATACTGTATAATAAGTAAAATAAAGAGAAAGAAGTAAGTATTTCTTAAAAGAATACTTTTTAATAGGGGAATACGATATTTTCACTATGGAAGTTTGGAAACACCTGCTTTTCTGACGAATTAGTAAAACGTTAGAAAAAAATGTTTAGAGAAAGTACGGACTTAGTCGCTATGTCTCCTGAATGAAAGTTTTTTCTGCTGAGACAATGAATAAAAAATACGATAATGAAAACCTAATTAAAACGAAAGAAAGGGTCAATGAAACTGAACGTCTTAAGGGAAAATGCAGCAGGCACAGAAGTCAGAAATGAAGGGGCAGACACGGGAGAACTGGACATTGAGTGAATGAAATATACGCGAAGTTTTGAAACACATCGATGTAAAGCGAACTAAATGGGGAAAAGGACTGAGATTAAGAGAGTTCATACTGACTTTGAAGAGGTGAGTAAACAATAAATATTTAGTTATACATGAATACTGCGAACAGGAGCGAAATCATTTCTAAAGAAGCATTTCCTCGTCTCATGGTCTGGAATAAAATTGAATGGCGGAAAAAGAAAAAAAAGAAAAGTTTCCCAGAAAATACATTACATCTACGCAAAAAAACTACATCAAAACATACAAAAAAAATAAAAATACATGAAGAAATAACGTAAAAGTAATTTAAAAAAATAGAGTGAATACGTAGTACAGGAAAACCATTTGACCATTTTTAAAAGCAAATCATCGTGAATTCGAACCTAGCTGAAACCACTAGAGCTTTTTTCTATTCCCTTGGAAAGAAAATTCCCCAGCGTCGTGACGAAAAAATTTCCTCCAGGGAAATATAACATCGAAGAGGAGAAAAAATCCCGCTTGAAAACCACAGGAATAAATAAAAAAAATTCCAACGGACCTCACTCGGCCGTTGCCGTCCCCTCAAAATCAAAGATCCATCGAAATAATAAAGTTCCAAGAAACACATAAGCACCAACATATCTAACACCTATGCAGCGCCCTTTCCCCGCTCGGTCGTTGTCATCACTCAAAATCAAAGATCCATCGAATTAATAAATTCCCAAGAAGGGCAGCAGCTTCGGCGTAAAAAATTGTAAGGAAAAAAAACTCAGAATTCACATTTCTGCCCCACTTCCTCCAAAATTTGCCAAAGTCCAATAAATCTCCCAAGAAAATAAAATAAAAATATAAAAAAACAAATAAGATTTTTAAAATAAATTGAAGAGAATAAATAGGATACGAAAAAATTATGAGTAAAAAAAAATATTGGAACGTCTTTGAAAATTCCTAACACTTCAGGGAATTCCTAAAAAATATAAGTTTCATAAAATACATTAGAGAGAATAAATTGGACACGAAAAAAAATTACGAGTAAAAAAGAAATTATTTTGGAAAGATTTCCCTTCCCCAAAAAGTTCAGTAAATATCCCAAGAAAATAATAAAGTTCCAAGAAGCACCGCTAGGTGGCAGCACATCGCGTATACATCCCCTTTCCCCCACTCGGTCGTTGCCATCCCTCAAAGATCCATTGAAAACATAAAGTCCCAAGAAGGGCAGCAGCATCGGCGTAAAAAAATTGTAAGGGAGAAAAACTCAGAATTCACATTTCTACTTCATTTCCTCCAAAATTTGTCAAAGTCCAATAAATCTCAAGAGAAAATTAAAAAATAAATAAATAATGCAACGTCTATAAAAATTCCTAACACTTCAGGGAATTCCTTAAAAATATAAGTTTTATAAAAAAAAATTCGAGGAAACAAAAAATGTTGGAAAAGACAAAAAAACTTCCTCCAAAAATTTGACAAAGTCCAATAAATCTCCCGAAAAAATAATGAAGTTCCAAGAAGCACCGCTAGGGGCAGCACATCGAGTTCACATCCCCTTTCCCCCACTTGACCGTTGCCATCCCTCAAAGATCCATCGAAAGTTCCAAAAGGCACCGCTAGGGGCAGCACATCGAGTTGACATCCCCCTATGTCTACCCCCTCGGTCGTTGCCATCCGTCAAAAATTCAGCAAAAGTTCCAAAAAGCCCCCCTAGGGGCAACACATCGCGTACACATCCTCCTATGTCTACCCCTACTCGGTCGTTGCCATCCCTCAAAGATCCATCGAAAGTTCCAAGAAGCACCGCTAGGGAGGCAACACATCGAGCACACATTCCCCTATGTCTACCCCCACTCGGTCGTTGCCATCCCTCAAAGATCCATCGAAAGTTCCAAGAAGCACCGCTAGGGGACAGCACATTAGCATCGACCCAACACACTAGCGCCACCTGTTACGACCTCACATCCTCCTGCCGCAAGCCACGCCCCCACATCCTTCTTCTAGAAGGATGCATCCTTGACGCCGGATCCGCCAATTCCCTCTACTCGCATGCGTTCTAGCGTTGTCGTGATGAAAGACACCGTTCCGATTCACCAGACAGTGGCGCTTAGACAGACTTCGTTCTCTCTGTCAAGTTGTTGAGTTAAGAGAGTAGGTGCTAACACCGCAGCCTAGATAATTTCTTTGGCATCCCATGAAGGGCATAGAATGACTCTCTTTGGATGGGGATCAGGTTTGGGTGTCTTTCCACAAATTTCCTTTTCCATAAAAAATGTGGTTCATTAAATATTCTTGTACAGCACTCATGTTTCGTCTCCAGTTACCAAAGACAGAATCGATCTTACGCCGGGCGCGTGAATTGCATTTCGACATGTAATGCGCGAAAACGCTCTCTAGACCAATCACACACTAGCCAGAGATTCAGGATTTCATTTAAGGGGCGGAGCTAGAGACCGGGGTCACGTGGCCACCTAGTATGTACCCTCATGGTCTAAGGGTGCTCCCGCTCAAGTGTTAGTTTACATATTTTTACGCATTTTTTGCTGCCTCCCCTACAACGCAGGATTTGTTTAGCAAAATAACCATTAATCTTTGCACTTTCAGCTTTCATTGTGTATACTTTTTGTTACTATAGAGTGCTTATATAATATCCTATGATTTTTTAAAGTTGTCCCACAACGTGTATATTCTCCCTATTGGAGTGTGAAAAGTGACCTCATTTCTCACCCCCCACCCTCACTCCCATTTAAATTGTGCGTAGTGTTCTACAACAAAAGTATTTTTCTCTCATTGAAGACAGTATAAGTGTTCTTCTGTGAAAACTTTGTGTTGATAAGTCAATTATTTTTGGGGTTATGAGTGTGCGAAAAATTTCCGAGGTCCTCTTATAAATGGAGAAATTGTTTACTGTCAACATATCGAGATGTAGGAAATATTAGAAACACATATACATACATACAAATGTACACATATTTTAATATATAGAAATATCCCAATTTTCAGGCTAACATCCACAGCATATATGTTGTAAAAATGAGATATTTTGCCAAATGGCAGCCCTCATGGTGATCTTTTTTTTTTTTTGGAAGGGGGGGCAGAGATGGTGTTTATGAGGGTGTTTTTTATTTTGATAATACACATCAGTTTTCTAATTGCTTTCTAAAACAGAAAATCAGTAATTATCAAGGGGTACACTAAGTCTTGCATAGCACTTATGGCTAATCAAAAAATAAATCAGAAGCTGCACATCCCTAAATTATAAATTTTCGACGATTCTTTTTTACGACGACTGAGACCACTTACCATTTTTTTTACCCTGTTTAGATACTTAATCCATGAATATAACGTTGGTCTTATGTTGGGGCCGATTCTTCTTTTTTGTAAGACTTGTAATGTGTTTGAATTACACAGTACTTTTTATGTGTGACCTGCATTTCAACCTTTTTATACAGTGGAAACTTATATGTCAAATTAAATCATGATTTTCCTAATTTTTTCACTTTGGAATAACAAAGTAATCCTGCTACCTTTCAAACAGTACAAAACAGCATTATTATTCAAAATCTATAAATCGCATATCTACTACATCTATATCTTCGGATAACAAACATTACCACATGTAAGCAGCATTTCAACATAAAATGTAGTATAAAATGTAAACGATCTTATCTTATATTCAAATCTTTGCTGACATCCAATAGCACAACATGTCCACCCCATGGTACAAATGTATTTCATAATTTCCTTCAACCACAGAAATTAAAATCGTTCACTTAACTTCAAGTAATCTAGAATGATTTTCAGTACAGTTACGAACTACGCACCGTGAAAGCCGGTGGTTGACGCACATCACATGACTTCCCTCTGGGGGTGTTTGTGCCGCCGTCGGAGCTCCTTGCTGTGTCTACCTATATTCATGGTCTAAGTATGTACCAAAGACCTTGGAGAGAATAGACTGGTACTTGTGTAAACCTAATGCTGCGCTTCGGAGGCAACGAGCAGTAATTGAGACAGCAGCGCCATCTGTTACCGCGGGGAGTTGGTGAGAAATTCATAGCTATTGGAAAGGTACATACAGTGTTTGATTCAACGCATAATATATCGTATAAATAGCGCAGAAAGAATATTCGGGTGCGAATGCGAACCAACAAATTTTTAGATCAAAATTTAATTAGCAACTTCTCAAATTTCGATGAAAATCAGCTATGAAATAGAAAATACGCCGCTACATACAACGAACACCTGATACGTGAAGTTACAGCAATGCGAATTTAAATATACCGCATTATCGTTCCTTCATATTACCCTTAATCACCCACTTTTGTTCCTCAAATTGTTTTACTGAAAAATATTTTTACCACATGTGCTCATGAAAAATGAATATCGCATAAAACAAAAAAGGGGGTCTACAGATATCATGTTTACAAAACTATCACTGCTTTTCCTCAAATATGCATAGCTCTTTATATCTGTTATTAATTGCAGTGCTGTATTCATACTCAATAAACTAATTTTTAATAGTTTTGTTTACAAAACTCACTGCTTTTATCAAATATGCAGAGCTCTTTATATCTGTTATTAATTGCAGTGCTGTATTCATACTCAATAAACTAATTTTTAAAGCTATTCCTGCGTATAATTTGAAAGAATAACACAGCACTTTATCTCATCTAATTTTCTAACCAAGCACTTCTATGCCTCAGTAATGAAGCAAATGAATAATTAATACATCACTCCCTCTAACTGATACATGCATACAAAAATCCCTTTCTTACCTTATTTTTTTCTTTGACTAAAAACTTGTGGGAACTATTTTTGTTGTTGTTGTTGTCGCTGTTTTTTTGTTTTTTGCTCAGAAAAGATGACTATGCAAACATTTTTTTAAATTATCTTGTAAAAGATCAAAGGTGGCTCAGTGGTCTAAGCGATGGCGATGGCCTCTGATCATTCGTCCGACAAGGGCCCGGGTTTGAATCCCGGTGAGGCATGGATGTTGTGTTTGTCTTACGGCACTGGTTCTCTCTCTTCCCTGGAACCAGTGACCCTAAATTAGGGACGGGCGATTGCTTACAGCCCATTGAGTTGCTCACAGTGGTCGTTAAACCTCCAATCAAAAAAATAAATAAAAAAGGAGAACATAGCACAGGATAGGCACTGAAATAGTGGTAAACAAGCTTTTTTATTCCCGCAATTATGCATTAGTTTCAGGGGTCACAAATCTGTGTATTTCTAGCATCCGAGGGGAGACGAACTTTGAAATGTTTTTTTTTTTTTTTGATTGGAGGTTTAACGACCACCGTGAGCAACTCAATGGGCTATAAGCAGTCGCCCGTCCCTAATTTAGGGTCACTAGTTCCAGGGAAGGGAGAGAACCAGTGCCGTAAGACAAACACAACATCCATGCCTCACCGGGATTCGAACCCGGACCCCTTACGGACGAATGATCAGAGGCCATCGCTTAGACCACTGCGCCACCGGGGCGGCTTGAAATGTTCAATGAACGCTGTTGAAACATTGTCCAGAGAAGCGGAGAAATTTTCCTACTGTTTTTCGCAACGTTTCTGGCAATTTAATTCAAAATATGACTAAAATTTTTTAATCCATAATTTATATTAGTTTCCAACTGGTGTGTTTCACCAACTTAAAAAAAAGTTGGGTAATAATTTATATAATCTTTACAAAAGAGATGGAGCATACAAAATATGTTTACACAGAGAGCCTTCGAGGCTTTTCATAATGTTTTGGGCAATCTTATTCAAAAAATGATTAAAATTTTAAATCCATAGGAGAAAACAGTTTCCAACTGGTGTTTTTCAGCAAATAAAAAAATGTGAGGCAATGCAAATACTTCATCTTTCCACCGGGTAGGAACACACATACATAGCTCTTCACGCAGAGAGCCATGGAACATTTCCCCATGTTTTGGGCAATCTTATTCAAAAAACGTGATTAAAATTTTAAATTCACAGGAGGAAATAGTTCCCAACTGGTGTTTTTTAGCAAATTAAAAAGAATGTGAGGCAATAAATATATACTTTCTTTCCACAGGGGAGGAACAGCAAGTCGTTTTTTACAGAGGTGATTGTCGTGGAACTGTATTTGCATTTTTAGTGCTCCCAGGACCAATTTAGAAATTCTGATGTCTCAAAACACACAGTTTTTGAAATTTTTAGTATCCCATGTTCAAAAACCTTAATTGCAAACAATCCTTAGGCCCCAAATGTGACTATTTGGATGTCGAACATGTGTTTCGAGGTTTGATTTTTTGAACATTGAATACAAAAAATTGAAATGAACAAGAGAGGGTGTTCAAAAATTGTTAACAGTCCTATATTCAAACCAAAAAACATTGTTATATAGATAATTATTATATTTTGAACATGATGTAATATCCATATATTCCTTCATACTGGTAAAAAGCATCATCTATGCAACTACAGCCAATTTCGAGCTCGCCGCCCCGGTGGCGCAGTGGTCTAAGGCGCTGGCCTCTGATCATTCGTCCGTAAAGGGTCCGGGTTCGAATCCCGGTCAGGCATGGATGTTGTGTTTGTCTTATGGCACTTGCTCTCTCCCTTCCCTGGAACCAGTGACCCTAAATTAGGGACGGGCGACTGCTTATAGCCCATTGAGTTGCTCACGGTGGTCGTTAAACCTCTAAAAAAAAAAATTCGAGCTCTCGTAATTTGACTTCGTGAGTGAGTGTTTTCGTGTTTTGAGTGGTTCCTTTTGTCCCAGCCTTCAGTTAAAGGTCAGGGGCTTCGTTTTGGTTTACTTCCCGAGCTGGTGAGTGCTTATTTTGTGTTGTTTCTTCGTTTGTTTACGTTTTGACCGGGCCGGTTGGCCCTGTCTGGCGCCGCCATTAAAGATGGCGACTTCCGCAGGTGAGGACAAGCTTCCCGATCTCACTTCCAATGGTACTCGTTCTTCTTCTTCCATGCCTGGCTTCACTACGCCATCTTCCTCTTCCAGCGGAGTTCAGCTGCCTTCCGATGATGCTTCTTTTCGCTACCCTCCTGCTGTGATGTCACCGATCAGCTCGATTCGTCAGCGCTCCTCAAGGATCCTGTTAACATGGACACTATTCCTGCTGCATCCCCTGGGCCTATAGCGTCGTGCCAAGCGACTCCACTTTCATATTCAGCTGCGACCAGAAAATCTCGTCCTGCTGTTGCTGAGATGTACACTGATGCACCTAGTTTGAAATCTCACCTTCACCGTGTTGGGAACTCTTTCCAATTGAACATTCCAGTAGCTTCACCAGAAGGACAAACCTTCACTACAATCATGGATCGAGGAGTTCGTTTTGTCGCCTTGCCGAATATACCTCTCTATGTGTATGAAGACGCCCTAAAAGGTATGTTTCCATCTGATTGTATTCAATTTATGGCGCGTCGTCCTACTATTGTAATTGTTTATTTTAAGAAAGCTGAATATGCTCACGAAGTTATTTTGAAGGGTCTCGCTATTCAAGATCAGCATTTGTACCCTGATCCCGTTGCACATCGTCCTGTGAGTGTATCATTATATCCAGTGCCACCAGAAGTATCAGATTCCATGTTATATGTTGTTGCTTCTAGTTTGGGTCGTATTGTCGGCCCGATACACACCCATTCCGCAGCGCCCGCTAAGCCGAATGGCCGAGCGGTCACCCGTTCTATCCAAGGAGCTCGACGAGTTGCACGGATTGCATTCCCTACACAAGACTCCATTGAAGCCTGTCCCACTCAGTACAATGTTAAATGTGGTGACCATGTGAGACGTATTGACGTGCTTACTCAATTTCACTGTGGGAAGTGCAAGGAATTTGGACATAATCAGTCAGAGTGTAGATATGTCTCCTCTCGACCGCTTCCTACTCTGGATCGTTTATCTCCTTCTCGGAACGCAGAGCCAGCTGTCTCTGCACGTCCTTCCGCAGCATCTTTCACAACGTTGGATGCTGAGTCGGCAGTACCCCAACCGCCACCTGTAACTGTTGCTCACTACCCTGATCTTCCATCGACTGCACCTTTCCTCACCCCTGCTGTTCCTGGACATTCAGATGGTGGCAGCGGTGTTTCGGATGCTGAGGCTTCAATCGCAGATTCAGAGGATACCTATTGCAGTACTGGTGACCCTGCTCCCAGTGATGAATCTGTGGCAGACTATAGATCTCGAAATGAGAAGCGACTGGTTTCCCGCGGTCGCGGCGAGAAGGCTAAACGCGGAAAGCCTCCTGTTCACTCTCTTCGTGCTTCAAGTAGGAAGCGTACTTCTCCAGCTGCGTTTAGAGATTATAAAATGTCAATGGACATTGAGGTGTCCTCGCGTGTTCCTCCCTTTGATGATTTTGCACAACAGCTGCGACATTACAAAATATTAGAGCAACCTTTATCTCCTAAGCAAATTTATAATTTGCTCTGCTTTGATGTGAAAAGGCCTGCAATAAAAGCTTTTGTTCTTGAAGCGGGTGCGCTCATACCGTCTGTTCTTCAACAGCTCACTCATGTGGCAGCAGCTATTCAGAGTGTGGACGAAGCTTTTGGTGATTATGGCGAACTTGTTGTAACGATTCTCCGCCAAGTAGAGAAGTTTAAGGCTGTTACTTCCACAATACATCAGCCGACAGTGGATTTGACTATTCCAGATCACGACGTTTAATCGTAATGGATACCCCGTACCATGTATGGCGTACATGGCCATATACCTTTTTCTTTTTTTTTTTTTTTTTGATTGGAGGTTTAACGACCACCGTGAGCAACTCAATGGGCTATAAGCAGTCGCCCGTCCCTAATTTAGGGTCACTGGTTCCAGGGAAGGGAGAGAGCCAGTGACGTAAACAAACACAACATCCATGCCTGACCGGGATTCGAACCCGGACCCCGTTCGGACGAATGATCAGAGGCCATCGCTTAGACCACTGCGCCACCGGAGCGGCCATATACCTTTTTCCATGGCTATCGTATTGGGAGACGGGCGGTGTAGCAGTTGGTGTTCATCACCGTCTGTTGCATCGCTTCTCGTCTTACGCAGTTCAATCTATATCTCCGGGTCGACTACAATGTTTTTCGTTTACTATTGATAACGTTACCTATCATGTGCGGAACGTACATTTCCCGCAGAATGAATCTCTGGTGGCAACCTTTTGTGATTGTCTTCGAGACGCCCTTGCTGCTCTTCCCGCTCAGAATTTTGTTATCCTGGGTGGGTATTTCAACTGTACTCTCGAGCTTTCCCTCGATAGGTGTTCATCCAGAGGTGAATACCGTCGTAATCTCACATCTTTGCTTTCACATATCATTCATGACTTTCAGCTTGTTGACGCTTTTCGGCATTATACGACCAACTGACATTTCCTACACGTGGCATGGTCCGGTGACACTTGGCTCTCCATTGGCCCGACTTGATCGTGTGTATGTCTCGACGACGCTGACTCCGTCCATTACAGACGTGGTGCACCTTCCTACGGTTTCCTCCGACCACTGTGCAGTATGTCTCACTGTCTGTGAGACTTCTACACCTCCTCGTACACGTCGCACGTGGACTTTTGATGGTGAGATTCTCACAGACTCTGGATTTTGTGCCGCAGTAAACCAATTTCTGGCCGATAGGCGATGTCTTTTAGACTCAACACCGAGTGCTCTGCATCTTTGGTTGAAGGTTAAGAGTGATCTGCAGTTCTTTGTTCGCAATTACTCCTTTACTGTTTGCACCGAACGTTTCCAGAAGGTTGCCAATCTACGAGGTCATCTGTCATATCTGACTCCGGCACACCCTATGTACACCGTGTATCAAAGTGATCTATCTGCACTTCTTAAACCATTGGCACGGCAAGCTGTCCGGCGGATGCGCTGGCGTCATATCTCCTCGTTTGCGCAGTCGTATGAATGCTTTGCTAAAATGGAGTCTAAAAAGCGAGCCTCATCCTCCATACGACATCTCCGCCTCGCTGATGGTACCGTTACCGATGATCAATCCGTCGTGTGTTCCCATGTTCGGAATGCCTTTGTGGACAAGTACCGAGCGGTACCGCAGACTACTGATCTTTCTTCTTCCTCGCTTCTTTCTAATCTCCCTCAGGTCCCAGCTCACCTTTGCTCTTTCTTACAATCGGATTTTCCCCCTTTTGAACTCCGAGAGGCGTTCGCGTCTCTTAACCCGCATGCTTCTCCAGGACCTGACGGTCTTCCACTTTCCTTTTACCGTGCTTTCATTCCGTCCTTACTACCCTTTCTCTCCGCGTGTTTCTCTTGTGCTCTTTCTTCTTCTGCGTTACCGCCTGACTTCACTGTAGCACATATTACTCTCCTGCCTAAAAAGGGAGACCTTTTGGACTTGACGAACTGGCGCCCCATTTCAATTCTCAACTTAGATTATAAATTCTACACTAAATTACTTTCTCGCCGACTAAATACTGTCCTTCCTTTTCTTGTTTCTCCTGACCAGTCATACACTGTGCCTGGTCGGTCCATTAATAATAATACCACTTTTCTAATTCTTCTTACCTTCCTTGTTCGTACATTTTCTGAACCTTTGGCACTCCTTAATATCGATCAAAAATCTGCCTTTGATAACGTTTGTCACGATTATCTCTGTACTGTTCGTGCTTCTTTTGGTTTCCCTCCTTATTTCGTTTCTATCCTTCTCAGTCTCTACCGCGGTGCCCGTCTTCACTTTCGGACGGTCTTCTTTCGACGGCGGCTGTGCCTTTGCAACGTGGGATCCAGCAGGGTTGTCCCCTTTCGGGACAACTCTTTGCCTTGGCCTGTGAGCCCTTTCTTCTTGCAGCGAAACGATCCCGTCTCTCTGCTATGCCACCTACAGTCGCAAGCACTAGGCATCACTGCTGTGTCTATACTGCGTATGCCAATGATGCTACGTTCTGCTTGCGTTACGATCATCTCTTTGATGTTTTATATCAAGTTTATCGATCCTATGCGGACTTATCTGGTGCCACTCTTAATGCTGCAAAAAACACCGGCTTACGGTGTGGGCCGTGGGTGGGCCGTACTGATGTTCCATGCGGTGCAGTGTGGTCCTCTTCGTCTCAGAAAATCCTTGGTACTTATATTGGGCATCCGTTTACGGCAGCAGCTACTTCGTGGGATGCTTTACGCCCACGTCTTCACAGTGCGGTGGGATTCTGGAAATCAACGCACTCGTACACTTCTTACCATCAGCGTGCTGCCATTGTACATCGTTACCTCTTGCCACTTTGTTTCTTTACCTGGTCTTCTACTGTACTGCCTACGTATCGTCTTGATCATATCAAAAGTCTGTATACATCGATGATTTGGACCACAAAGCACTGGGTCTCGGCGGCGACGCTTAACCTTTCACAGGAGCACGGAGGCATCAATTTACCGGATGTGCACATATATTATCGTGCTCACCGACTTGTTTCCTTTCTTCGGATCTTGGTTGCTCCCACTCCGTCCCTTTCTTCTACCCTTGATGTTTTTCTCTCTCTTCACTATCCATCTTTCTCCTTTCCCCTTTATCTCAAGATGGATTCTATCTCAAGATGGATTCCTTCTCTTCATCTTCCATTAATTTTCCTTCTGTTCTTTCTGAAGCTCTGACGTTCCTCCGCGCTCTTTCCTCTTTCCCGGGCCCCTCCGACCACCACCCTTGATCTCTTGGATGAACCTCTTTTCTTTTCAACCCTCGTCCATTCCTCCAGACAGCCTTTTTTCTTTTGCCTTCCTGGATCCGCTCCGGTATACTAACTGTTCGCACACTCGTTAATCCCGACTTGACCTGGAAACCCCTTACCTCCTTATTTTCCGATCCTTCACCTTCCCATGCTACTGAATATGCTCTTCTTCGCTCTTCCCTAGGTTTTCTTTATCCATCTCTCGTCAATTCTCATGACCTTGTCTCTGTCCTTGGTCCCAGTCTCCCTATTCCTTTTTTTCTCTCTATTAGAGGTGTTTCTGTCCCTCTTCTCTCGGTTTCCACTGTTTCCTTTTACCGTTTCTTTCGTACACCTACCGCAGCTCTGCACCCAATTTCTGATGTTCCTTCTCTCCTCTCTCAGGCCATCTGGTCTGCCTCTTCTTCTCCTCTTTCTGCACCGTTGGAGTTTAACATTCACTGGCGATATCTTCACCGCCGGCTTCCTGTCCCTCTTCTTCTATCCCGCATGCCTTTCCTTTCTTCTCCCATTTGCCCATTTTGTGAGTCCATAGGAGATATCGACCATATGTACTGGCATTGTCCCATCCTGATTCCAGTTTTGCATTGCGTATTTCGTTTCGTGAACCATATCACTTCTCGCAATCTCCCTTTTCTCGCCTATTCCTGGTTGCTTTTAACGAAGCACCCTCCATCTCGTTTGCCGGACGTTTGCGCCTTTCTCTTTGTTTTGGTAAAACAAGCAATATATATCTATCATCTTTATCTCCGGAATGCCGCAGACTCTGCTAATCCACTTATTGCGAGTGACAGAATCCTCACCTATTATCACAGCCGTTTAACAGCTCGCCTCCGCCTCGAATATGCAGAAGCACAATCAACTAATTCTTTAGCACGGTTTCGTCAGGTCTGGGCGCAGGATGCCGGTTGGTTCCGGATTGATGATACCACCATTGGTCTATCGTTTTAACCACTCAGTGCTTCTTGCAAGTTGGAACGTGAGAAGTTTTCTTTGTTCTGTAGCCTTTTGTTTGTTGTTTCTTTTTCGGATTGTCGGGACTATTGTGTTACATTTAAATTGCATTAAGAGGATAATTATTTTGGAGCTTGACTACTGTGCCTCTGTATCTTTCCTCCTGACACAGGTTATTCACCATGTGTTGTTCTATCATGGTGGTGTCCTCATGAGTTTGAGGACTCTTGTTTTCGAATGCGTTGAACGACGTGTTCTAACCTTTTCATTGCTGTTCTGTGCATGTGTTCTGTAGTATATTTGTGCTGGAGCTGTAATCCCGAGCAATTCGTATTGTATCTTGGTACTGTGCTGAACCATTGACTTGCCTCAGTATTACAATGTTCTATTGTACCATGTGCTAATGGAGGAATTGTTATGTATATATGATTATTGTTTATAAATTGTGCATTTTCTGGATGAGTTGCTTGATGCCATGGAAATCGGCTGACTCCTACGTTTTTCACTATGACATAACCCAGGGTTCGTTTTGAGAACTTATTTGCTTATTTCCTAGTTGCTTTGCCTCTACAATATTGTTGCACTTTGCTCATTTCCTTAGTTATCATTATCTTGTTTTTCATGTACTGTTCTGCCGCCGTGTTTGTTTTTTGACTATGTTGCGTAATGTGCAAGCTTTCAGTGCATTGTATAGCAGAGGGGTTTTCTTTGTGCCCACGTGTTTTATTGTTAATCACTTGCATAACTCCTTGCATGCGGCATTTTTTGTTTTTTCTGTGTTTGAGATTTGCACATGTGTTTTGTTTTTTATAGTGTATAAGTTTGTTGTGTTTCCTCCCTTTGATTTTACATTGTGTTTTTAATTTAATAAGTTGATTACCTATGTCGACCACTATGTTTTCCTGTAAAATTTGCACCATGTTTTCTTCAGTTCAAGCGAGATTGCTTGCAATGTATTGCCACTTAAATCTTTTAACTTTATGTTTTTTTCGGAGGCTAGTTTTGCTCCGACACATGTCGTTCTCATATATTGTTATCAAATTACTCATTGAGGTACCCTCTGTGTTCTTCTTCTTTTAGCTTCATGTTTTGATTTCTATGTGTGCAATTGTAGACACTGTGATAGTTTCTCACCCGTTTTAACTTTCTGGTTTATTTCCGATGGGGGTCCTGCTCCGGCATTTGTATTTATTCATGTTTGTTCTCAAGTTATTTCTCATGTTTTAACAGCGTGTATGATTCTGTAATGCTTTTAGACCAATAAAGATTGTTTGAACTCGAGCTCTCGTAATTTGATCTATTGAGTGCGTGTTTTCGTGTTCTGAGTGGTTCCTTTTGTCCTAGCCTTCAGTTAAAGGTCAGGGGCTTCGTTTTGGTTTACTTCCCTAGTTGGTGAGTGATTAACTTATGTTGTTTCTTCGTTTGTTTACGTTTTTACCGAGCCGGTTGGCCCTCTCTGGGCGCCGCCATTAAAGATGGCGACTTCCGGAGGTGTGGACGAGTGTTCCGACCTCACTTCCGGTGGTAATCGTTCCTCTTCTTCCATGCTTGGCTTCACTACGACGTCTTCTCCTTCTGGCGGAGTTCAGCTGCCTTCCGATGATACTTCTTCTCGCTACCCTCCTGCTGTGATATCACCGATCAGCTCGACTTCGTCAGCGCTCCTCAAGGATCCTGTTAACATGGACACCATTCTTGCTGCATACAATGGGGCTATAGCGTCATGCCAAGCGGCTCCACCTTCATATTCAGCTGCGACCACAAAATCTCGTCCTGCTGTTGCTGAGATGTACACTGATGCACCTAGTTGGAAATCACACCTTCAACGTGTTGGAAACTCTTTCCAATTGGACATTCTAGTAGCTTCACCAGAAGAACAAACCTTCACTACAATCCTGGATCGGGGAGTTTGTTTTGTCGCCTTGCCGAATACACCTCTCTATGTGTATGAAGACGCCCTAAAAGGTATGTTTCCATCTGATTGTATTCAATTTATGGCGCGTCGTCCTACTATTGTAATTGTTTATTTTAAGAAAGCTGAATATGCTCACGAAGTTATTTTGAAGGGTCTCGCTATTCAAGATCAGCATTTGTACCCTGATCCCGTTGCACATCGTCCTGTGAGTGTATCCTTTTATCCAGTGCCACCAGAAGTATCAGATTCCATGTTATATGTTGTTGCTTCTAGTTTGGGTCGTGTTGTCTGCCCGATACACACCCATTCCGCAGCGCCCCTAAGCCGAATGGCCGAGCGGTCACCCGTTCTATCCAAGGAGCTCGACGAGTTGCACGGATTGTATTCCCTACACAAGATTCCATTGAAGCCTGTCCAACTCAGTACAATGTTAAATGTGGCGATCATATGAGACGTATTGACGTGCTTACTAAATTTCACTGTGGAAAGTGCAAGGAATTTGGACATAATCAGACAGAGTGTAAATATGTCTCCTCTCGACCGCCTATTACTCTGGATCGTTTACCTCCTTCTCGGAACGCAAAGCCAGCTGTCTCTGCACGTCCTTCCTCAGCATCTTCCACAACGTTGGATGCTGAGTCGGCAGTACCCCAACCGCCACCTGTAACTGTTGCTCACTACCCTGATCTTCCATCGACTGCACCTTTCCGCACCCCTGCTGTTCCTGGACATTCAGATGGTGGCAGCGGTGTTTCGGATGCTGAGGCTTCAATCGCAGATTCAGAGGATAACTTTTGCAGTGCTGGTGACCCTGCTCCCTGGGATGGATCTGTGGCAGACTCAAGATCTCGAAATGAGAAACGACTGGCTCCCCGCGGTGCCGGCGCGAAGGCTAAACGCCGAAAGCCTCCTGTTCACTCTCTTCGTGCTTCAAGTAGGAAGCGTACTTCTCCTACTGCGTTCAAAGATTATGATATGTCGATGGAAATTGAGGTGTCCTCGGGTGTTCCTCCCTTTGATGATTTTGCACAACAGCTGCGGCATTACAAAATATTAGAGCAACCTTTTTCTCACCAGCAACTTTATAATTTGCTCTGCTTTAATGTGAAAAAGCCTACAATAAAAGCTCTTGTTCTTGAAGAGGGTGCGCTCATGCCGTCTGTTCTTCAACAGCTCACCCATGTGGCAGCAGCTATTCAAAGTGTGGACGAAGCTTCTGGTGATTAGGGCGAACTTGTTGTAACGATTCACCGCCAAGTAGAGACGTTTAAGGCTGTTACTTCCACAATACATCAGCCGACAGTGGATTTGAACATTCCAGATTACGACGTTTAATTGTAGGGGTTTTGCTACCCCGGAGGTTAACTCTTTTGTGTATGAGGATTTGGTTTCTGCCCAGGCAGATCTACTACTACAGGAGACTAACTGCGATGCACATACCCCGTACCATTTATGGCGTACGTGGCCATACACCTTTTTCCATGACTATCGTATTGGGAGACGGGGCGGTGTAGCAGTTGGTGTCCATCACCGTCTGTTGCATCGCTTCTCGTCTTATGCAGTTCAATCTATATCTCCGGGTCGACTACAATATTTTTCGTTTACTATTGATAATGTTACCTATCATGTGCTGAACGCACATTTCCCGTAGAATGAGTCCCTGGCAACAACCTTTCGTGATTGTCTTCGAAACGCCCTTTGCTGCTCTCCCCGCTCAGGATTTTGTTATCCTGGGTGGGGATTTCATCTGTACTCTCGAGCCTTCCCTCGATAGGTGTTCATCAAGAGGTGAATACCGTCGTAATCTCACATCTTTGCTTTCACACATCATTCATGACTTTCAGCTTGTTGACGCTTTTCGGCATTTACGACCAACTGACATTTCCTACACGTGGCATGGTCCGGTGACACGTGGCTCTCCATTGGCACGACTTCATTGTGTGTATGTCTCGACGACGCTGACTCCGTCCATAACAGACGTGATGCACCATCCTACGGTTTCCTCAGACCACTGTGCAGTATGTCTCACTGTCTGTGATACTTCTACACCTCCTCGTGCACGTCGCACGTGGACTTTTGATGATGAGCTTCTCACAGACTCTGGATTTTGTGCCGCAATAAACCAATTTTTGGCCGATAGGAAATGTCTTTTAGACTCAACACCGAGTGCTCTGCATCTTTGGTTGAAGGTTAAGAGTGATCTGCAGTTCTTTGTTCGCAATGACTCCTTTACTGTTTGCACCGAACGTTTACAGAAGATTACCAATCTACGAGGTCATCTGTCAATTCTGACTCCGGCAGACCCTATGTACACCGTGTATCAAAGTGATCTATCTGCACTTCTTAAACCATTGGCACGGCAAGCTGTCCGGCGGATGCGCTGGCGTCATATCTCCTCGTTTGCGCAGTCATATGAATGCTTTGCTAAAATGGAGTCTAAGAAGCGAGCCTCATCCTCCATACGACATCTCCGCCTCGCTGATGGTACCGTTACCGATGATCAATCCGTCGTGTGTTCCCATGTTCGGAATGCCTTTGTGGACAAGTACCGAGCGGTACCGCAGACTACTGATCTTTCTTCTTCCTCGCTTCTTTCTAATCTCCCTCAGGTCCCAGCTCACCTTTGCTCTTTCTTACAATCGGATTTTCCCCCTTTTGAACTCCGAGAGGCGTTCGCGTCTCTTAACCCGCATGCTTCTCCAGGACCTGACGGTCTTCCACTTTCCTTTTACCGTGCTTTCATTCCGTCCTTACTACCCTTTCTCTCCGCGTGTTTCTCTTGTGCTCTTTCTTCTTCTGCGTTACCGCCTGACTTCACTGTAGCACATATTACTCTCCTGCCTAAAAAGGGAGACCTTTTGGACTTGACGAACTGACGCCCCATTTCAATTCTCAACTTAGATTATAAATTCTACACTAAATTACTTTCTCGCCGACTAAATACAGTCCTTCCTTTTCTTGTTTCTCCTGACCAGTCATACACTGTGCCTGGTCGGTCCATTAATAATAATACCACTTTTCTCATTCTTCTTACCTTCCTTGCTCGCACATTTTCTGAACCTTTGGCACTCCTTAATATCGATCAAAAATCTGCCTTTGATAACGTTTCTCACGATTATCTCTGTAACGTTCTTGATTCTTTTGGTTTCCCTCCTTCTTTCGTGTCTATACTTCTCAGTCTCTACCGGGGTGCCCGTCTTCACGTTCGGACGGCCTTCTTTTTGACGGCGGCTGTGCCTTTTGCAACGTGGGATCCAGCAGGGTTGTCCCCTTTCGGGACAACTCTTTGCCTTGGCCTTTAAGCCTTTTCTTCTTGCAGCGAAATGATCCCGTCTCTCTGCTATGTCACCTACAGTCGCAAACACTAGGCATCACTGCTGTGTATATACTGCGTATGCCGATGATGCTACGTTCTGCTTGCGTTACGATCATCTCTTTGAGGTTTTATATCAAGTTTATCGATCCTATGCGGACTTATCTGGTGCTACACTTAATGCTGCAAAAAGCACCGGCTTATGGTGTGGGTCATGGGTGGGCCGTACTGATGCCCCATGGGGTGTAGTGTGGTTCTCTTCGTCACAGAAAATCCTTGGTACTTATATTGGGCATCCGTTTACGGCAGCAGCTACTTCGTGGGATGCTTTACGCCCAGATCTTCATCGTACGGTGGGATTCTGGAAATCAACATACTCGTACACTTCCTACCATCAGCGTGCTGCCATTGTACATCGCTACCTCTTGCCACTTTGTTTCTTTACCTGGTCTTCTACTGTACTGCCTACGTATCGTCTTGATCATGTCAAAAGTCTGTGTACATCGATGATTTGGACCACAAAGCACTGGGTCGCGGCGGCGACGCTCAATCTTTCACAGGAGCACGGAGGCATCAATTTACCGGATGTGCACATATATTATCGTGCTCACCGACTTGTTTCCTTTCTTCGGATCTTGGTTGCTCCCACTCCGTCCCTTTCTTCTACCCTTGATGTTCTTCTCTCTCTTCACGATCCATCTTTCTCCTTTATCTCAAGATGGATTCCTTCTCTTCATCTTCCATTAATTTTCCTTCTGTTTTTTCTGAAGCTCTGACGTTCCTCCGCGCTCTTCCTCTTTCCCGGGCCCCTCCCACCACCACCCTTGATCTCTTGGATGAACTTCTTTTCTTTTCAACCCTCGTCCGTTCCTCCCGACAGCCTTTTTTCTTTTGCCTTCCTGGATCCGCTCCGGTATACTAACTGTTCGCACACTCGTTAATCCCGACTTGACCTGGAAACCCCTTACCTCCTTATTTTCCGATCCTTCAATTTCCCATGCTACTGAATATGCTCTTCTTCGCTCTTCCCTAGGTTTTCTTTTTCCATCTCTCGTCAATTCTCATGGCCTCGTCTCTGTCCTTGGTCCCAGTCTCCCTATTCATTTTTTCTCTCTATTAGAGGTGTTTCTGTCCCTCTTCTCTCGGTTTCCACTGTTTCCTTTTACCGTTTCTTTCGTACACCTACCGCAGCTCCGCACCCAATTTCTGATGTTCCTTCTCCCCTCTCTCAGGCCATATGGTCTGCCTCTTCTTCTCCTCTTTCTGCGCCGTTGGAGTTTAACATTCACTGGCGGTATCTTTACCGCCGGCTTCCTGTCCCTCTTCTTCTATCCCGTATGTCTCTCCTTTCTTCTTCCATTTGCCCATTTTGTGAGTCCATAGGAGATATCGACCATATGTACTGGCATTGTCCCATCCTGATTCCTGTTTTGCATTGTGTCTTTCGTTTCGTGAACCATATCAATTCTTGCAATCTACCTTTTCGCGCCTATTCCTGGTTGCTTTTAACGAAACACTTTATCTCCGGAATGCTGCAGACTCTGCTAATCCACTTATTGCGAGTGACACAATCCTCACCTACTTTCGCAGCCGCTTAACAGCTCGCCTCCGCCTCGAATATGCAGAAGCACAATCAACTACTTCCTTAGCACGGTTTCGTCGGGTCTGGGCGCAGGATGCCGGTTGGTTCCGGATTGATGGTAACACCATTAGTCTATCGTTTTAACCACTTAGTGTTCCTTGCAAGTTGGAACGTGAGGAGTTTCCTTTGTTCTGTAGCCTTTTGTTTGTTGTTTATTCCTCGCATTGTCGTGATTTTGTGCTACCTTTAAATTGCATTAAGAGGATAATTATTTTGGAGCTTGACTACTGTGCCCCTGTATTTCTCCTCCTAACACAGGTTATCCACCATGTGTTGTTCTGTTATGGTGGTGTCTTCATGAGTTTGAGGACTCTGTGACGTACCTGCCAGCAGGACGCACACGACATAAAGGCAGATAGTAGTCAGAACAAAAGTCCGCGTAGCTCAATTGGTAGAGTGACTTATTCCGGAGTGAGGGGATCCGGATTCGATACCTGGCGTGGACAGAAATGACGGAGAAATTTATTTCGTTGTAATGGCGCCCGAACTATCCGGATGACCCGACCGTTCAAAATCTCGCATTGGTGTGATGTTCTTTCCACACCGCGAGATAGGAAAAATCAGAGAAAACCTTCTCCAGCGCTTCGAAAAATAAATGTATGTGACGTTGCATTCCACACACCAGATTGACTGGGAGTTCTCAAGTGCACGTTCTACAGTGGATGGCTGCCTGCAACGATTCTTGGTCACGGCTGACCCGTGGGCCATGCCCCCGGCCCTCTGTCGGGGGGGAGATGTGACGTACCTGCAAGCAGGACGCACACGACATAAAGGCAGATAGTAGTCAGAACAAACGTCCGCGTAGCTCAATTGGTAGAGTGACTTATTCCGGAGTGAGGGGATCCGGGTTCGAATCCTGGCGTGGACAGAAATGACGGAGAAATTTACTTCGTTATAACTCTTGTTTCGAATGCGTTGAACGACGTGTTCTAACCTTTTCATTGCTGTTCTGTGTATGTGTTCTGTTTCTGTAGTATATTTGTGATGGTGCTGTAATCCAAGAGCAATTTGTATTGTATCTTGGTACTGTGCTGAACCATTGACTTGCCTCAGTATTATTATGTTCTATTGTACAATGTGCTAATGGAGGAATTGTTATGTTTATATGATTATTGTTTATAAATTGTGCTTTTTCTGGATGAGTTGCTTGGTGCCATGGAAATCGGCTGACTCCTACGTTTCTCACTATGACATAACCCAGGGTTTGTTATGAGAATTTATTTGCTCCTTTCCTAGTACTTCTGTCTTGTTGTTTGCCTCTACCGCATTGTTGCATTTTTCTTATTTCTTTAGTGTTATCATTATTTTGTTTTTCATGTACTGTTCTGACGCCGTTTTTGTTTTTGATTATGTTGCGTAATGTGAAAACTTTCAGTGCATTATATAGCAGAGGAGTTTTCTTAGTGCCCATGTGTTTTATCTGTTAATCACTTGCACAGCTCCTTGCATGTGACATTTTTTGATTTTTCTGGTGTCTTGAGATTTGCACATGTGTTTCGTTTTTTGTCGTGTACAAGTTTGTTGTGTTTCCTCCCTGTGATTTTGCATTGTGTTTTTATAAGTTGGTTACCTATGTCGACCACTATGTTTTCCTGCAACATTTGCACCATGTTTTGGCCTATTCATGAGAGATTGTTTGCAATGTGTCACCACTTAAATTTTTTAACTTTATGGTTTTTTCCAGAGGCTAGTTTTGCTTCGACATATGTCGTTCTCGTATATTGTTATCAAATTCCTCCTTGAGGTACCCTATGTGCTCTTATTCCTTTAGCTTAATGTTTTGATTTCTATGTGCACTATTATAGATACTGTGATAGTTTCTCACCCGTTTTAACTTTCGGGTTTATTTCCGGAGGGGGTCATGCCCCGGCATTTGTAATTATTCATGTTTGTTCTTAAGTTATTTCTCATGTTTCATGAGCGTATATAATTCTGTCATGCTTTTAGACCAATAAAGATTGTTTGACCAAAGACATTTTTTTTTTGATTGGAGGTTTAACGACCACCGTGAGCAACTCAATGGGCTATAAGCAGTCGCCCTTCCCTAATTTAGGGTCACTGGTTCCAGGGAAGGGAGAGAGCCAGTGCCGTAAGACAAACACAACATCCATGCCTGACCGGGATTCGAACCCGGACCCCTTACGGACGAATGATCAGAGGCCAGCGCCTTAGACCACTGCGCCACCGGGGCGGCCAAAGACATTATGAACAACAATGAGTGAAACATTTAACTTGCTATTGAAAATACCCGTTTTTCATGTCGGCCATTATGTTGTATCCATGTCTAAAACAGTTCCTGACCAAAACCTGACAAGATTTATTTTTTATGAGAACTATTTAAAGCACGATTTGCAACACGCACGCAACCAGCATATGCTCAGGAACAGCTTTCACTCCTCGCTAATGGCGGAACATCCGGTTTTCAAAAACTCACGGAAGTAGCTAGGTATTTGCTAGTCTATTCTCTCCAAGGTCTTTGGTATGTACACTTTTCTGACCCAGTCACCCAGCTGTTTATTGCCAGGTGCTGTCTGATTAGGCCTCACGCATTTTGGAACGGTCATACTTGTGTTTTTCATCTTGTTTTGTTCAGAGGTATCTCACAGTTATTACATTTATTTAGAACATACCTTTTTTTCTCCATTATTTGGGAAGAACTGCGAAAACGAGGGTTTTAGCGAGCGTGCTTTGATTTCCAGACGTAGTGAAAAAAAAAGTCAGTGATGAAATTAACTTATCCGTTTCTTAATTCATTTATTCATTTCTTAATTTATACAACTTTGATGCTGCACTTTTCATCACTGTGTTAGTTCCTGGATTTTTTTTATTTTGCTTCGACTTTGGGAGGAGGGCATGCAGTAAATGTGAGGTTCTTAATGTAACATAATATTGCAACCATGAATGTTTTTGAATTTTTTTTTTTTTGATTGGAGGTTTAACGACCACCGTGAGCAACTCAATGGGCTATAAGCAGTCGCCCTTCCCTAATTTAGGGTCACTGGTTCCAGGGAAGGGAGAGAGCCAGTGCC
This sequence comes from Macrothele yani, assembly GCA_039090855.1. Classification (NCBI taxonomy): domain Eukaryota; kingdom Metazoa; phylum Arthropoda; class Arachnida; order Araneae; family Macrothelidae; genus Macrothele; species Macrothele yani. The sequence continues at coordinate 25,775,039 of CM077015.1, forward strand.
GTAAGACAAACACAACATCCATGCCTGACCGGGATTCGAACCCGGACCCCTTACGGACGAATGATCAGAGGCCAGCGCCTTAGACCACTGCGCCACCGGGGCGGCCAAAGACATTATGAACAACAATGAGTGAAACATTTAACTTGCTATTGAAAATACCCGTTTTTCATGTCGGCCATTATGTTGTATCCATGTCTAAAACAGTTCCTGACCAAAACCTGACAAGATTTATTTTTTATGAGAACTATTTAAAGCACGATTTGCAACACGCACGCAACCAGCATATGCTCAGGAACAGCTTTCACTCCTCGCTAATGGCGGAACATCCGGTTTTCAAAAACTCGCGGAAGTAGCTAGGTATTTGCTAGTCTATTCTCTCCAAGGTCTTTGGTATGTACACTTTTCTGACCCAGTCACCCAGCTGTTTATTGCCAGGTGCTGTCTGATTAGGCCTCACGCATTTTTTTTTTTTTTTGATTGGAGGTTTAACGACCACCGTGAGCAACTCAACGGGCTATAAGCAGTCGCCCGTCCCTAATTTAGGGTCACTGGTTCCAGGGAAGGGAGAGAGCCAGTGCCGTAAGACAAACACAACATCCATGCCTCACCGGGATTCGAACCCGGACCCCATTCGGACGAATGATCAGAGGCCATCGCTTAGACCACTGCGCCACCGGGGCGGCAATTTTTTTTTTTTTTCTGTTCGAACATTTAAATGCATTACATATAGTGGAGCATACATTTTATTATTTTTGTTTCAGCACTGAAATTTTTAATCACTTCAAGTTTTCACCTAATTTATCTTCAGCGAAAACTTGATAAGAAAATGAGACAGCTGCACTGCAGTAAATGACTTGCTAATGGCTCCTTTCCTTCTGGCACCATTAATTTCAAGTATTTGGGTACTTTTGTCCAAATATTTGCACTCATATACCTGTTTTTAATGGTATTATAACTGCATGAAGCTAAGATGCCCAACAGAAATTGGCTTAATAAAAAATAGGTAAGTTCTTTTTTAGTTCCTTGTAAGAAATACAAGAACATTTTTCTGACAGTGACTGGCTGTTTGCTTATTAAGAGGGTAAGAATTGAAGTTCATGGTGGCAATGAACTAGGAGGCGAATGAATAATTAATTCATACAGTCGACGTGGATTAGAAACACCAAACAGAAGTAATTGCTCTTTCCACGTAAACCAGTGAATCTTGTGTTTGGTGTTCCTGGTCCACGTCAAGGTGTGAATTAATTATTCATTCGCCTCCTAGTTATTTGGTCAGTTGCTGCTTTCTATCTTTGGTGTATCCCCAGTGTTGTGCGGGTCTCAATGAAGTAACCTACCATGTAAATAAATATTTAGAACGGCAAACTGAATGATGTTTGGCTCACAGACTTAGTGTGAGAACCTTACGTTATAATACTAACAACTACGCTGAGGCTACTTTTAGAGTGATAAAGGATATAATATTAACAAGATTGAAGGCATAATGGATATCCTAGAAAATCTCTTGGAGACATATTATAGGAGGAGACTCTTAGATGTTGCATATGCCAGACTGAGGAAACCACACTTGATTTTTCAAAAATATGTAGATAGGGGAAATACGCTACTAGAGACTTGTGAAGTTAAAGAAGACGGTACTTTTTTTGTGCAGTCAGAAAGTAACAAGTAATGTATGAGGTAAATATTAGAGTGTGCTCCTGCGTTTCAGGAATGCAAGGTGGCTTCTGCCCGCACCAGGCAGCGGTTCATATAAAATATGGGGTTATATTTCCAAATGCCCCGTACGTATTGTACAGCTGACGACCGCAATGAATTGTTTTACATTGCACGTGGGCAACGGTTTCTTGGAAAGCATGGTCAATGACGGTGATAGTAGCAATCAAGATTCCTTCTTTACATCACAAGCAGTGAGTGACATAACAGAATGCTACCCAGTGGAATATGATCAGCCCACAATTGCTGTAATGAACGAATCCACTACAAATGTAAAATACAACAACCATCACTTAAAATATTTTTCTTCTGAACTAGACAGACTCAAGCTTTTGCTAAAGAGCAATGTTACAGATGAGAGTTTAGTGGAATAGGCAGCAAAGTTGGTAAATGTGTAGATTAGCCTTCTAAATTATTTCGTCGGAAAAATGTTATTACCTGGGAAAAGTGCGACTTACAGATTTTAGAGTATGGAAATTAATGTCAAATGGTGTAGTAATTTCATATTTTAAACGTCTGTTAAAGACTTTTATCGTAATATTTACCTGTAAATATTATGATGAAAATCTTTAAAAGACATTTATTTATGCATTCTCTGGGCTTGGCAGGTAGCCTACGTTTTTAAAGACTTTCATCGCAATATTTACTTGCAAGTGCGATTCTGTGAAGAAACGCTGCGGCGTATAATTCACGTGCGGATTAGTACGAGTGCAGCCGTGTACGTTCTTGACAGGAGAGGGAAGCATCATGTACTCATATGCTACAGAATATAGTTCGTCATGTTTTGCCATTGTTATAAAAGCACATATATGCTACAGAATATAGTTCGTCATGTTTTGCCATTGTTATAAAAGCACATATATGCTACAGAATATAGTTCGTCATGTTTTGCCATTGTTATAAAAGCTTAATATACTAGAACCTTTCGCCATATATCGGAACTCTTCACGACTTGTCAACGACATGAAGTCGACTCCATTTCTTTCAAATGCGTTGAAACAACTCACCAAAATCCGTGAACGTCAGAAACCTAATGATGTCACAATGATTTAAATATTTACGTTCCGTTCGTCCTGACGAAGCCGAGCCAAACGATCTGCGAAACTATAGTCGATGTAAAATAAGCATCTTATTATGAGAAACGTTGGTATTTTTATTCTATATTCTAAAATATACAGCAGCCGAAAAATTGTTATTCGACGTCGCTGGAATCGGACCCCAGATCTCTCGGTAACTAGCCCAGTGCGTTCGCTTTACGCTACGGTGCCAACAGTCCACGGCGCTATGTGTGCTTATCTGTCGGCATTTGACTTCACAAATCCATAAGGATGGGCTCAGCAACTGAGACGCCTCCATCTGTTGTGGCTTAACGGCACAAGCAATTTAATTATAGCTAATAAATCGAAAGGTCGAGAGAAATGGTGAAAACCTTCCAAATACCTTGAGATAATGTAAATAGGCGAAGTCGTCGCCCTTTCCACGTTTTTCTTTAGCCAACACACAGCAGCCGAAAAATTGTTATTCGACACCGCTGCGATCGAACCCCAGATTTCTCGATAACTAGCCGATTACGTTCGCTTTACGTTACGGTGCCAACAATCCACGGCGCTATATGTGTTTATCTGTCAGTACTTGACTTCACAAATCCACAGGGACGGGATCAGCAACTGAGACACCTCCATCTGTCGGGGTTAAACGGCACAAACAAGATATTTAATTATAGCTAACAAAACCAAAAAGCGAGAGAAAGGGTGACAATTTTCCAAATACGTGGAGACAATGTAAATAGAGAAAGGCTTCGCTCTTTCTACGGTTTTCTTTAATTGACACACAGCAAAAGCATTTTTTCCGCACCGTTGGGATCGAACCCCAGATCTCAAGTGTGTTCGCTTTATGCTACGGTGCTAACAGTCCACGGCGCTATGTGTGCTTATCTGTCGGCATCTGACTTCACAAATCCGTAAGGATGGGCTCAGTAACTGAGACGCCTCCATCTGTTGGGGCTTAATGGCACAAGCAATTTAATTATAGCAAATAAATCCAAAGGGCGAGAGAAATGGTGAAAATCTTACAAATACGTGGAGACAATGTAAATAGGCAAAGTCTTCGCTCTTTCCAGGTTTTTCTGTAACCAACATACATCAGCCGAAAAAGTGTTATTCGACACCGCTGGGATCGAACCCAATTCTCTCGATAACTAGCCGAGTGCGTTCGCTTTACGCTACGGGCCAACGATCCACCGCGCTATGTGTGTTTATCTATCAGTACTTGACTTCAGAAATCCAGAGGGATGGGATCAGCAACTGAGACGTCTCCATCTGTTGGGGCTTAACGGCACAAGACATTTAATTATAGCTAACAAAACCAAAAAGCGAGTGAAAGGGTGAAAATCTTCCAAATACGTGGAGACAATGTAAATAGACAAAGTCTTCGCTCTTTCCACGTTTTTCTTTAATTGACACACAGCAAACGAAAATTTTTATTTCCGTACAGTTGGGATCGAATCCCAGATCTCTCGATAGCTAGTCGAGTGTGTTAGCTTTATGCCACGGTGCTAACAGTCCACGGCGCTATGTGTGCTTATCTGTCGGCATCTGAATTCACAAATCCGTAAGGATGGGCTCAGTAACTGAGACACCTCCATCTGTTGGGGCTTAATGGCACAAGCAATTTAATTATAGCAAATAAATCCAAAGGGCGAGAGAAATGGCGAAAATATTCGAAATACGTGGAGACAATATAAATAGACAAAGTCGTTGCTCTTTCTACGTTTTTCTTCAATTGACACACAGCAGCCGAAAAATTGTTATTCAATACCGCTGGGATCGAACCCCAGGCCTTTCGATAACTAGCCGAGTACGTTCGCTTTGCGCTATTCAAAACATCCTTTATTAAAATCCAAAGACATTACAAGTTTAAAACACAATCGCTGGAAAAACATAATTGCACATAAACTCACCGGTCAGAGAATACAAAATATGACAACGCATAAATGCGAGCATCTCACGATGCAATCTAACACGAAATAGCTACAACTCCAAAACACCACCACAAGATCAACAAAAAAAAAAAAAACATCTACAAGGCATGGGGAAATAAAAAAAAGTAGGTTGACCAAATGAGGTCAACGTAGAAAAAACACTGAAAAACATAAGTAGCTGCACACACATTATATTCCTCAAGGGACATCTCAAGCAAAAAAAAAAAAACACGCAAACATAAAGAGAGAAACTCTATACTAAGCAAAGTACATAAACAGCACAGAAGAACAATCACAAATTATAGCACAGATGCAGCGAGGGAGAAAAAAAACCCCGTGACAGCAAAAAAAAAAAAAAAAAAAAAAACGCTGTAGTAAGCGCGAATTAATCGCATGCGGCCTACAATACAACAAAACAAGAAAGATGACACCGAATTTTCGGGTGTAATAAGCACGTCTTTTGAATCCGTTCTGACGCAAATTAAATTTATCAAAGCTATTCAAAGTCAATGGAACCGGTATGGAAAACAATAGATCTGACGAAAGAAAGAAGATTTTCAATCGGATTTTTAATCCCTCAGATATTGCTGTAAACGGAATCGTGAGCTTACGAACTCTTAGAAACAGAGATATCGACAAAAATAAGATGTAACTTTACATCCCCTGGTGGGAAAACCATGCATTATTTTAGGAAGAAAGTATTCTCAAAAGGTTTATCCACATAAGCGGTATCGGTCTAAGAAAAAACAAATTAGTCGAGTTTTCAGGAGCCCAGATTTTGCGACAAATACTTCAGATGCAGAAATGAACACTTATGACCCCTTGTGGCTAAACCATTCTTTACCAAACATTAGAAATTATGTGAAAAATATTTTCCATCAGGTCTTGTATGCGATACAGGAAGAATTTTTCAAATCAGATCTTTAGGAGCAGAAATAACGCAGGAAACGCAATTTACCTGTGTGCCCCCTAGCGGAAAGTCTGTAATTTACTTGAAAATTTTGAATTTATAGGAAAAACATTTCGCATCGGAAACACTATCCAACAAAAAGGAATTTTTCAAATCGTACTCTTAGAAGTAGAGATACTGACAAAAATAAGATATACATCTACGCCCCCTGGCGTAGAAACCATGCATTTTTTCAAGAAGAAAATTTTCCTAAAAGGTTTGTCGACATGAGTAATATCGGTCAACAAACGACTTTTTTTTTTCAATCGAGATTTTAGAAGCTCATATTTTGCTGCAAATACGAGTACAACAGAAGCGGAAATCAAGACTTACGCCACCTGGTGGCCAAACAATTTCTTACAAAAATTAAAAATTATGTGCAAACGATTTCTCATCAGGAGCTGTATGCGTATGCAGAAAGAATTTTTCAAATCGGAGATTTAGAAGCAGAGATATAGGGGGAAACGCAATTTACATTTACGCCTCCAAGCGAAAAGTCTATGAATTACGTGAAAATTTTGAAATTACATGAACCACATGTCACACTAGAAACACTATCCAACAAAGAAGGAATTTTTCAAATCGGACTCTTAGAAGTAGAGATATTGACAAAAATAAGATATACATCTACGCCCCCTGGCGTAGAAACCATGCACTATTTTAAGAAGAAAATGTTTCTAAAAGGTTTGTCCGCATGACTAGTATCGGTCAACAAACGACGTTTTTTTCAATCGAGAATTTAGAAGCTCATATTTTGCTGCAAATACATCAGAAGCGGAAATTAAGATTTACGCCCCTTGGTGGCTAAACTATTTTTTACAAAAATTGGAAATTATGTGCAAACAGTTTCCCATCAGGAGCTGTATCCGGTGCAGAAAGAAATTTTCAAATCGGAGATTCAGAAGCAGAGACATAGGGGGAAACGCAATTTACCGCTACGCCCCCTGGCGGAAAGTCTATGAATTACTTGAAAATTTTGAAATTATGTGAAAAACATGTCACACGTAAAACACTATCCAACAAAGAAGAAATTTTTCAAATCAGACTCCTAGAAGTAGAGATATTGACAAAAATAAAATGTACATCTACGCACCCTGGCGGAGAAACTGTAGAATATTTTAATTAGAAAATATTCCGAAAATGTTTATCGATGTGAGTGGCATCAGTCCACGAAAGAATTTTTTCAATCGATATTTTAGAAGCTCAGATTTTATGGCAAATACATCAGAAGCAAAAATTAACACTTACGCCCCCTGGTGGCCAAAGTATTCTTTACCAAAAATTTGAAATTATATGAAAAAGATTTTCCATCAGGAGATGTATCCGCTGAAGAAAAAAAATTTCAAATCGGAGTTTTAGAAGAAGAGTTTTCGGGAAAAATGTAATTTACTTTTACGCCCCCTAGCGGAAAATATATGCGTAATTTGAAAAAGAAACTATATCCAAAATACTCTTAGACATAAATGGAATCGAAAGATAAAAGATGTTTTTCAATCGGATGTTTAAAAGCAAATATGTTTAATAAAACGTATTTTTGAATTCGACATCATCTGCATTTACGCCCTCTAGCTGCGAAATTGTACATCGTAAAAAAAAAACGAAATAAAGGATCATCATTCGCAAATTTCAAACTTTGGAATGCAAAAGAATTTTTCAAATTGGACTAATAGTTGCAGAGATACCGTGGGTACAGACGGACGGACGGACGGACAAACCGATAACATAAGCACGATCTTTTTTTACAAACAACGTGCTAAAAAATAAAAGACGCCCGTCTTCGACTTACGTGTGGAAGACTGCGCTATAGGACACAGAAAAGCACTCAATGCAGCAATACAAAATACGCGGTACAGAAATCACTATAAATTCAAGTAAACGATACAAAAGAAAGTCGGTCAGCTTCAGAACCGACGAAAACAACAAACCACACAATTGACACAACACCGCAATGAAACTGAATCCGTTACGCGGAAACGGAAACACGAAAGTAAAGAGAAGTGCGTTGACAACTTACTTGTAGTCAACGAAAAGGAGAAAAAAACAGAGAAGGTCAGATAACTTTAGATTCTGACAAAAAAAAAAACAAGCAACACGTAACAAAGAATAAACAAGCATAGCAACGCGGTGGAATCCAAATAACGGATTCCAAAGCAAAAAAACAGCACCAAATACTCCAATAAGATACAATACACAATCAAAATTTTACCTTATGACCGAAAAGCACTCAATAAATAGCACACGATACAGAAATCACTATTAATGCAAATAAAACGGTGCAAAAAGAAAGTCGGTCAGCTTCTAAACCGACAAAAACAAGAAAAGAACACAGAAATGACACATAACCGCAATGAAACTGAGTCCATTAAGTGGAGACGTTTACAATAAATGAAAAAGAAGTGCGTTGGCAATGTGCGAAAAGTCAACAAAAAAGAAAAAATAGACACGGTCAGCTTACTTTAGAATCTGACAAAACAAACAAACCATGCAACACATACAACGAACAAACAACCATAGCAACTCAGTGGAATCAAAAAAAAAAAAAAAACGGATTCCAAAACAAAGGCAAAAGCTCCAAAAATACACAATGCACAATCAAAACTGTAGCGTGTAACGGGAACGCACTCAATACATAGCACACAATACAGAATACACTATAAATGCAAGTAAAACGGCGCAAAAAGTAAGTCGGTCAACTTCTGAACCGACGAATCACAAAAGTAAAAAACACAGAAATGACACAAAACCGCAATGAAACCGAATCCGTTAAGCGGAAACATAAACACTAAAGCAAAGAAAAGTGTGTTGACAACTTGCTAGAAGTCAACGAAAAAAAAAAAACAAGGCCAGCGAATTTTAGAATATGACAAACCAAACCAAAACTAGCAACATGCACAATGAAACAAACAAGCCTAGTAACGCGGTGGGAACCAAGACAGATTCCAAAGCATAAACAAAAACAAACACTCCAATAAGACACAGTGCACACTCAAAATATTAGCCTGTGACTGTCAACAACGACAGACATGAAACCAATACTGCATTGGCACAAAAAATGCAAAACTCAAGGCACACGATTCACAACACTAAATAATTATAATGGTAATGAAAAAAAAAAAAAGATTAATCAGCGTTTGGACCAGTAAAAAGAAATAAAAAAAAATTTCATTTAACTGTCAATTGCGACAGACATATTACACGACTCCCAATTAACACAAAAATATACGAACCAAAACACACTTTGCGAAAAAAAAAAAAAAAAAACACTTTTACAGCGGTAAAAGTAAAAAAAAAAAAAAAAAGTTTGGTCAGCACCTGGACCAATACAAAAAGAAATACAACATAAAAGCGTCGACAAGTGGCCTGCGGCCTACGGGGAAAAAAAAATACTGCAACCTACAGTCACCCCACAGGAAAAGTACGCAAAAAAAACAACAACAGAGCATCCTTGTAGCGCCTTACAGAAAAAAAAAACACTCATAGAAGAACAAAAAAACCTAAACAAACAGTATGAACGGCAAATGAGAACGAAATACAAAAAAAAACTCCTACTGGGAGAAAAAAAAAGTGCTGACTACCTACTGCAGGCAATCAGAAGGGGCACATAAAGCAAAAAAAAAGTAAAAAAAACACACAGGGAACAATAACAGTAATACGAAACAAAACCAAGACAGCCCACAACTCAGACCGTTGACACAAAAAAACCCAAAGCCAGCCGACGCAAAAGCACAACACGAAAAAAAAAAAAAAACACTAATAACAAGACAAAAAAAAAAAACACAACTCGGACACAATACGGCAGCGATAAGAAAAAAACCTGAGAACAAGAGAAAACAAACCAGGGAAAAAAAGAAACACAAAGCAAAACAGGCAGGGAAAAGAGAGGAAAACACTCGACCAAACGGAGAGGGGGGGACGGCTACGGAAGCAAAAAAACAACGCCGGCGGAAACCCCGAACGAAGGCGATATCGGCGACCAGAGAAAAAAAAAGTAGGCACATCCTGTCGAGCCAGCACCATATCATACTCCAGTTGGAGGACCGATCTGATGGATGATCGGTACCTCCGGCACAAAAAAAGCTCTGGCAGGATGATAACGTCGGATAGAAACTCGATCCACGCTTGAATGGTAAAACAAATAAATAGTCAAATTAGCTTTTAGAATGATGAAAGCACAGACAGAATTATGGACATCAACAGAGGGAGAATGGCGTCTGAAAAAATAATAATGGAACATTGTATGAAGACATGGACAAACTTTGGAAACAAAGAAAAACATAAACGAAAACAAAGGCTGTAACACAAGACAAGAATCATACGAATGAAAAATATCACTGAGAGTAGAACAAAAGAAGCAAAGCGGGGAAGAGAAACGGTACGCGGTGTGAGCAACCGACGGTGTAGATGTAGCCAGTGAATGTCCCTGGCTTTCGGAAAAGCCAGGGAAGTCAATGGATCACACCACGTACCTGGAAGTTCTACAGATGGAACGGAAGGGATGGCAAGCGGAGCTGTGAAATTGGTGAGAAAATGCGAATAAAAAGGTTTGGCTGTAACTAGATGGGGTAGAAATGGAGAATCGTTTAAATAACGAAGAAAGGGGAGGCTGAGCGACGGTGCTGAAGAAGGAATAAGGCATGTAGAATCAACAAGAAAAGGATAAAGACGTATAAGACAAGATTGGATGAGACGGAACTGTGCACGATGTTGGGGGTATCAAGTAACAGAGGTGAAAGTCGAGCGAAAGATTTTCAGTGGAGTGAAGAGTCAAAAGTTGAGAGACCCGCACGACGCCACTGGCGAACCAAGTGGAGAAGTGCAGGTACTGAGAAGTAGGAGAACGGAGGACAGAGGAGAAGAAAAGAGGTTCCACAAGGAGATCGTTAGTCGAGGGGGGGGGGTAGGCGGACTGGACATAAGGAGTGCCAGAGGGAGAAAACGGTTCAGTAAGTAGCGGGAAAATTATCTGGAATGCGTGGGAAGAGGTCCATGCGGATGAAAGTAGCAAGAGAGAGGAAAGAACTGCGGGGAAAGAGCAAAGTGTCAACTATAGTTGTTGAAGAACAGGAAGGAAGGGAAAAAATCCTGAGAAAGTGTTGGAGATGGAAAGCGTTCGATTTGAGGGACAGATCAGGAAGAGAAAGGCCACCAAAAGAAACCGGCAGAACAAGCGTGGATCGATGAACCCAATGAATGACATCCCATATGAAATCAGTAAAAATACGTTGGACGTGACGGAGAAAGAGGGGAGGAAGAAAATGAGCGAACCAAGTATGAGATAGGACCGGAAGAAGAAAGGTGGAAAGAAGATGCGACCTGCTGAAAAAAGAAAGAAACGGTTTGAAACGACGAAGGGGTGCAAGGCGACGATTCGTGCCATGCACCAAAGGGGACCAAGTGGCGGCAGCAACCGCCACCGGGCTCCCAATGAACACTCCAAGAAGTTTGATGACCGTGGTCGACCAGCGGGCACCCCAAGGGTGGTCACCGCAGGTCGACCACGAGCCTGCCCACAAGCCAACGGATTTAGAGGTGTTTAGGGCAGAACCTGAAATTGAAGCATACTCATTATAAATCGACTAAACAACACCAAAAGCCTGCTGTGAACGTAAAAATAAATTAAGGTCGTCCGCATATGCTGACAAAACCACACGGTGGTGCCGTGTGGAGACAACACCACGCGGAATGCCAGCCAGCAAACGAGAACGGAGGGAACTTAAAAGAGGTTCAAACGAAAGGGCAAACAGTTGACCCGACAGGGGACAACCCTGCCGGATACCGTTTGCAAATGGAATGGCAGCTGTCATGAAAGAAGAGGTCCGAACACGAAAGGAAGAATGTGAGTAAAGATTTGAAAGTGCCTGACAGAAAAGGGAAAGAAAGCCAAAGTGACAAAGAACAGTGAAAAAGATAAGAATGATGGACAGAATCGAATGCTTGTTTATGATCAAGGTTAAAAATAGCGAGCGGTTCAGAAAGACGGGAAGCAAGGGAGTGTAAGTCACGGATGGTAGTGATGTTAATTGCAATAGAGCGGGAAGGGAGCGTATAAGTTTGGTCAGGATGGATAATGTACTGTAAGACAGGGTTAAGGCAAAGCGCCAGAATTTTTGCAAAGATCTTATAGTCGGCATTAAGGATCGAGATGGGGCGTCAGTTAGATAGAAGACCAAGGTTACCAGTTTTAGGGATGAGGCGAAGAAGAGCAAAAGCAAAGTCAGAAGAAACGAAAGCGGAAGACCGTCCGCGCCAGGGGCGGAGCGGTCGTTCAGGCTAGAAATGGCAGAACGAACTTCAGAGGGGGAGATCGGAGAATCCAAGGAGGGGGAAAAAAGACGGAACCTGAGGAAGATTTGATAATAAAGGAGAATTCTCTGCAGGCGGCAAGACCTGCGAACGAAACCGATCAGTGAAGTACTGAAAGGTTCGATCGCAGATCTGCACCGGATCAGAAACTGTTGAGCCATCAGGAAGTGAGAGAAATGAAATGTTTGAACTCAAAACACGGTGGGATTCAAGATGTCGGAGGTGTTGAAAAGGGTCATCATGAAATCGCAACTGTAAAAATTTTAACCGGGTGAGAGAAGAAGAAGCAAAAGAAGATAAAATACTTTGAAGTTGTGATTGAAGAACTGCATAAGACGGATCAGAAGGCGAAAGGAATTGAAGTTTTCGGCGAAGAGAATTAAGATCATGAAAGCGGTGAAAACGGGACGAAAAAGAGAACCGACGTGCAAACGATAAGATTGAAAGTTTGGTGCAAAGCCACAGAGCTGCTGGGTCAACCGAGAAAGGAAGATCAGAAATGGAAGAAGAAATAATCGAATGGACTTCGGCTTGAAAAGTGGGATCGGATAGAAGAATATCATCGAGAGACCAAACCGGGTGGAGGGGGGGCGGGGGCAGAGGAAGAAGACAAAAAAATCGCAGAAGAACGGGACGGTGGTCCGAAGACACAGAAGGATGATGGGTGACTTCAACAAGGGAAGAATGGAGGAAACTGGAAACATAGAACCGGTAGAGACGCGCCGCAGCATGAGCTAAAGCGGCAGGGGGAAACCAAGTGAAATCATGGAACAGGGGATGGGTCGTACGAAAGGCATCGATGAGACAAAAATTACGAACTAGCTGAGACAGTTGGGAGGAAAGGTCAAGCCGACTCTCCCCGGAACCATCACGGTCAAAGCTCAGTTGGAGAGTGCAGTTGAAGTCACCCGCTACAAGGACAATATCAGAAGGAGGGATAAGGAAAAGAAGGGAGTTCAGATGTGAAAGAAGAACATCGGCATCGACTGAAGATTGTGGCATATGTAGATTGAAAACGTGAAAGCGAAGAGGAAAGATAACTAAAGTAGATACTTTGAAAGGAACTCAGCAGACTCTGTGACTCTACGATATCAGAAAGAAGAGAATGAAAACGAGTACGGAACGCAATCGCTGTACTGGACCCAATGTGCGACCGGTAGTTGTGGTAAAAGTGTAGGGCCACCGTCTCCAGCGGGAATACCCGATCGCCAAGGAACAGTTCGTCTCCTGTTGGAGAATATATCAGTCCCCAGGAAACGAATGTCCTCGAAGACTAAAGCATTCGCAGCTGAAGACGTTAGTCCTCGGCAATTAAAGCTACACAAGGTCAACTGGGACATTACTTGGTGGTTGCAGCCAACCCTCCAGTTCTGCCTTTAGGATATTAATCAAATAATCCAGTCGGCGAGAGCACTGCTCACTACCGACTGGCACTGCAACATTATGGATAACTTCATGCAATTGCGTCAACTGCCTGATCATCTGTGGCAGATGAGAAAGCTTATTGCGAATACATGGTGACATGATCAATTTTGCCCGTCTTGGACGGGTCACTAAGGCTAATAAATCGGTATATGAAAGTGGAGACATCGGAAAATCCAGGTCGTCAAACATTGATTTTAGCTCAGGCAGCGTAGGGGAAGGGGTTTCATCATCAGACTCTGCCAGTTGTTGTTCATCCACGGCAGAAACAGAAGTATCCATGTGGTTTTCATGTGTTAGGACAGCAAAACGGTTTGAGATCGAGACCGATAGTGAAGACTCACTTCGTCTAGGGGAAGGTGAAGAGGAAGATGCTGCCTGCTTGGACTTCAGGCGATTAGAGGTGCGTGCCTAGTGGGTTGACACCGTAGGCGAACCCGGGCGCTTGCTCCTTGATGGTTTAGGATCGGCGGACCCACCAGATGGTTGTAGAGGCGGGAACTGACTGGCATCAACTGAAGATGGAATAGGAGCCACATCTGGAAGTGTCAGATCGGCGACGACTTGAACATCAGCCGGAACTTGAGGAGGGGAGAGGGCGGGGGCTGAAGCTGGAACCTCTGCCACCTTAACCACTTGGGCGGCAGCAGGAGTAACAGTAGAAACAGGTGTCGAAGGAGAACTGGCCCCGGTTGCAGTGTGGGAACAGATCGATGCAAGGCGACCATCACCCTTACATCGGAAGCACTGCACTCCAGTAAACAGGTTGAAAATGTAGGTTCTGGCTTCTGTAACCAGGTCTAATGTCTTGGGACAATTGGCGATGGCGGCAGGTGATGGAAAAATGACTCGATACTGTCGACGCCCTCCTTGTACATGAGACAAGGGGAGACGCGAGAAGCTGCCGGCAGGTATTTTGTAGAACCAACAGCTCGGCCCAAGGTGTTTAGGGCATCGATGAGGATCGAGTCTGGAACAGATGATTAAGATTACAGTAACTGGCCTTTGAGCGGCAGCAACTAGTTGTAAGTGCACGGAGCCAATATCTATGCCAAAGGCAAAGATTTTATCCACAGCTTTCTGATGGGTGAAGTGGACCACCACTCCCCCGCCTAAGCGTATAATTGATACGATACTCGCTCCAGGCACAACATTAGACACAGCTGATAAATACTGGGGGAGGGGATGTCACGTAAATCTGGGATAAATACACTTAGTAACAATGCTGAGGAAAGTTCCTTACCTTGTGGACCGCCTCCGGGTAGAGAAATCCGTAATGAAGAGGCAACGCGTTCGAACCCAGAACGCTGAGGCACACAGCAGCACTTGAAATTGGAACACTCGCACTAGTAGCAGCAGCTGCGAACGATTTAGGAAGAGCTTGAGAGGGACCAGGTACACTCGACCCAGTCACCTCCCCGTAGAAGCCACTCTCATTTTTGGCAAAGACACAGCACTATGCGGTAACACACCAGCTAAATTTGTATCAGCACGAGAAGACGACGACGGGTGAACACTCCTGGTTGAAAGCTCAGACATTGAAGAGGTTGACATATCAACAGTGGTCCAAGCCAGCTTGGCTTTAACCCTAAAGTGTCGTGCGTTGCAGCTTGCAACACACAACTACAAACGAACAAAAAGCGTATGCACACTCGGCACACGGCCTCACTACTTGTGAGGAAACAACTTAGACCACAACAGAACTCAAACTTTCAAATAACAACGAAAAAACACAAACTTCGCAATCACTTTCCGAACCAGGCAGGAGCTCGAAAAAATGCAACTTTTCACTCACATTCTACCACTGAACCCTTTATTTTTTCTTTAACCAACACACAGTAGCCGAAAAATTGTTATTCAATACCGCTGGGATCGAACCCCAGGCCTTTCGATAACTAGTCGAGTACGTTCGCTTTGCGCTACGGTGCCAACCAGCCACGGCACTATGTATGTTTATCTGTCAGCATCTGACTTCAGAAATCCGTAGGGATGGGCTCAGCAACTGAGACGTCTCCATCTGCTGCTGCTTATCGGCAAAAGACATTTAATTATAGCTAACAAAACCCAAAAGCGAGAGAAAGGATGACAATCTTCCAAATACGTGCGAAGACAATGTAAATATACAAAGTTTTTGCTCTTTCTACGTTTTTCTTTAATTGACACACAGCAACCGAAAAACTGTATTTCGACACTGCTGGGATGGAACCCCATACCTCTCGATAACTAGTAGAGTGCGTTCGCTTTACGCAACGGTGCCAACAATCCACGGCGCTATGTGTGTTTATCTGTCAGTATCAGACTTCAAAAAATCCATAGGGATGGGCTCAGCAACTGAGATGTCTCCATCAGTTGGGGCTTAACTGCACAAGCTATATAATTATAGCTAATAAATCCAAAGGGCCAGAGAAATGGTGAAAATCTTCCAAATACGTAGAACCATAAGCGCCAAGTTTGAAAATCATTGGGAGTTCGGGATATTTCATATTTATACTTAATAATATGCAACGTTGAAGCGTTTGAAAATTTGTCGATATGTGTTACTAATGAAATTTATTAAAAATGACTATACCTATGCATTTCTCAGTGACAAAATATTTTTTGGAAAAATTTTAAACACTTCGACGTTGCATATTGATATATGTTTAAACTATTAGAGGTTCGGGAAATTTCAAATTTATGTTTTATAATATGCAACGTCGAAGTGTTTAAAAATTTGTCGAAATGTGTTACGAACGAAATTTATTAAAAATGAACTCCCCATGCATTTTTCGGTGATATATGTTTAATTTCAATTTTATTTATTCAGGTTTTCTGGCAGTGTAACACTCAAAGACTGCCTGAAATACTTAAAAAGCAAACAAATTATAATTAATTCCGAAAAGTACAGTACCTTATTTCCTAGATATTTACTTCATTTACTTAGGTTTGGTTAAGTGCAGCAACATTGTTAAAATTTTGCGTGTAAATTCGACTCAATGTTCGCGACCCAACTATTAGCATAGTAGAAGCTTAAGAGCTTATCTAATTTTTTCTTAAATGAAGGAGCATGTTTTTCTCCGTTGACCATTTCTTTGGATGAATTCGTCTGGAACTCCGTCGTCTATGATACTTGAGGCGAGTTCCCGATGTATGTGCAGAAAGGCGGCAATGTGTCATCGTCGATCACGGGTGTACGATTTAACACTACGAGGCTTGTAAACGATCGAAATTTCTGCTATATACACTGACGGAAAAAAATCCCAACACCACGAAAAAATAGTTATAGAGGAATGAAATGGCGGCAATACATTTGTATAGGTAACATATTTAATCGATTAAGGTTTCAAGATCACAGCGTAATGTAAGCGCGAGAAGAGCCATTTTAAATGTGAAATGCTGGTACATTAATAACCGGTGTAGCCGCCAGAATGTTGAATGCAAGCACGCAAACGTTCATGCATTGTGTCGTACAGGTGCTGGATGTCAGTTTGTGGGATGGAGTTCCATGCCTGTTGCATTTGGTCGGTCAATAGAGGGACGGTTAATGCTGGTTGGGGATGACGCTGGAGTTGTCGTCCAATGATGTCCCATACGTGCTCGATTGGTGAAAGATCTGGTGATCTAGCAGGCCACGGCAACATGTCGACACTCTGTAGAGCATGTTGGGTTACAACAGCGGTATGCGGGCGAGCGTTATCCTGTTGGAAAACACACTCTGGAATGCTGTTCATGAATGGCAGCACAACAGGTTGAGTCACCAGACCGACGTACAACTGTGCCATCAGGGTGCGTGGGATACCACGAGAGTGCTCCTGCTGTCATAGGAAATTACTCCCCAGACCATAACTCCAGGTGTAGGTCCAGTGTGTCTCGGCCGCAGACAGGTTGGTTGCAGACGCTCACCTAGCCTCCTTCTAACCAACACACGGCCATCACTGGCACCCAGGCAGAACCGGCTTTCATCAGAAAACACAACAGATCTCCACTCCGTCCCCCAATGAGCTCTAGCTTGACACCACTGACGTCGCAAACGGCAGTGGTTTGGAGTAAATGGAATGCACGCTAGAGGGCGTCTGGCTCGGAGCTGTCCTTCAAGTAACCGATTTGTAACAGTTCGTTGTGTCAGTGTGGTGGCAACTGCAGCTCGAATTGCTGCCGCAGACGCGGTACGATGCGCCACGGCCATACGCCGTACACGGCGGCCTTCCCTCTCAGTAGTGCCACGTGGCCGGCCGGAACCCGGTCTTCTTGAGGCAGTACCTTCCCTTGACCACCGCTGCCAACAATCATGCACAGTGGTTACATTCCTGCCAAGTCGTTCTGCAATATTGCGGAAAAAAATCCACCTTCTCGTAGCCCTATTACACGACCTCGTTCAAACTCTGTGAGCTGTTGATAATGGCTTCTTCGTCTTCTTAAATACCTTGTAAATACACTTTTTGCTATCTCTTAATATTGTGAGTCCTAAGCATGAGGACAGTGCATACATGTATGTAGATGTTTTGTTAAAGAAAATAAAGGGAAACTATTCCCCCCAAAAAAGTCAAGGAATCTCCCAGCCAATCCTAAATTAATGAACGACCTATCCCGCCAGACAGAGCGGGAACCCAGATAAGGTATGCTAGGTCGCCTGCCAGCACGTCACCACGGGCTGGTCTCTGGGCCACGGGGGTGGCCAGGGTCCGAACCGGCGTCTCAAGGCAGGATAATTGTCGCAACATGTCAAAATAAAATCCAAGGTGCTCAATTAGTCCCCGTGGAGCCAAGACATATTGGCGGAACGGGACAATGAAATCAGTATTTTAAAGGCATTCTTGACTAACATCAACACACTACGTCGAATCTCAACGATAACTAACGCTCACGAACGTTACAGCGCGTATTTACAGCAAACCTGCTTTGCATGTTCCGAGGGGCGCTACTAGCGCCACACGTATGCGCCGAGCGCGAAATTTGCATAGACGTCATCTTACAGATGTACTCTCACCGCCTACCAACTGTCGTTTATCTAACACAACCCCTTCTTGGTGTTGGGATTTTTTTTTCCGTCAGTGTAAGTTGTCACTGGTAGTTACAGTTAAAATTACGCCAATAACTTTGTCAAAATCCAGTAGCATATCAGCTCGCAATACATCGTTTTTGAAGAAATTTAGAGAGCCGTCAAAATAATGTGTAACAGTCAGATTTCGCCATCGCAAAATGTCAAAGAACATAGATCTATAAAGGAGCAGCCTTTACTCATCTGCATCGCCTATCTACAAGCGATAAATAACCTCCTTATCTACTTGTTTGTTGTTGTTGTTGGGGGTTTCAACGACCGCCGTGAGAAACTCGATGGGCTATAAGTAATCATCCGTCCCTAATAGAGCCACTGGCTCCTGTGCAAGCCAAACACAACATCCATGCCTCACCGGAATTCGAACCCGGGCCTCTCTCAGACGAATAGTCAGAATTCAAATGGTATTTATGGAGAAACAAATATATACAAGTATTTACAATCACCGGGTTGTCGTCGCGCGTTGGCGATCCCATCATGCTTTTCACCTGATAAAGCAATTAACAGAAGTAAAAAAAGTGACGCATATATAGGACTGTTCATAAAAGTCAGTGAAAGTCAGTCGAGGAATGTTCAAATTTTGGAGGAACAAAACACAAAGTGATCAATTGTTGAAGAAATGTAGGAAACTCACTGATGAAGAAGGGAAAAAAAACCAGCTTGATGTTGGGTGCCGGCTTCGCAGAAAACGTCCGTCGTGGAAAGTGCTAGGATTCACTGGGAAGGAAGGAACTCAAAAAGTTCAATAGGAAGACGCAAAAAGTTAAGCGATGACTACGCACACACACGATGCGACACTGTTAACACAACATGCGGCATTCTCATCACGAGAAAGAAACACTAGTCACACTTCCTGGTGATGAAAGAAAAAAACACAATAAGCATATATTACAAAAAGACGTTCTTAACACCCCCCCCCAAAAAAAACCCCTTGCCCCCCCCCCCCCCCCCCCCAAGAAAAAAATTGTGCGCCCGTCCATTTGTATGGACAAAAGAAGAGCGTTGAAACGTTGCTACAGCCGTATTTTTGCCTGTAGCAGCTAAACAAAAAAAAACTGATTTGTACAAAACGGAGCATCATTGGAGTGGTTAAAGATGGTCTGCAAGTTTAGGCATGAGAACCTTAAGCATATATTTTGTCCTTCTACCATATTGGATGGCCCAAGACGGCAGAGAGACTTCCTCGAGCGCTGCGAGTTGTTGAACTATTTCGGGAAGGCGCTGTAAATTCCTCCGCACACATGGTATTTGCATAATGTTGCTCTTTTTCGGACACTGATAGAGAGATATTAATTCAGGGAGAGTAAATGGCGAATTGGGGACAGTGCTGTCCTGGAAAACTTATGGAAAGTCATGAAGGGTGTGGAGAGGGGGACACTCACCTTCTGAAGAAGCAGACTGCGATTCACCATCATGGGCAGTTTCCATGCTTTCTTCTGCCGAATCGGTAAGGATGCCATATGCACGACTGTCCTGGCTAGGTGAAGCAGAAGAACGTCGAGAGTGCGGGGTTAAAGTGCGTTTTTTTTTTTTGTCGTAAACTGGAACGAGAAGACGTACGAGTACATCGTGGTGAAGCTGAGGAAATAGAGCGTTTATTAGCTGTCTGAGACTGGGTGGCCTGTTGAGGTGGTAGCAGATGTGGAAAATGTGAAGTATCCATATCAAGGGTATTATGTAAACCCACTGCAATAGAGGTCAAAGTCGGACATATTCGAACATTATCAAAATGACGAGATCCAGGATCAGAAGCAACAGGGTTACCAGTAGAAGTAGAGTCTATGGAAGGTATTACAGGTGGTTTTCCTGCAGTTCCTGGTTGAGCAAGAAATAAAGCCGATGAAAGTTCCTGTAGGCTGGAAATAGAAGTAGCAGCGGCAGCAGAACTGTCCTGTAGAACACGATGTGGGCATTCAGACACGACGTGCCCTTCA
The DNA here is from genome assembly GCA_039090855.1 of Macrothele yani. Lineage (NCBI taxonomy): Eukaryota > Metazoa > Arthropoda > Arachnida > Araneae > Macrothelidae > Macrothele > Macrothele yani. Next base: position 25,795,375 of record CM077015.1, read on the forward strand.
GACTTGCACTTAAAGCACTGGACTCCCGCAAACACATTAAAAACGAATGTGCAGGTGGCAATGCTGAGTTCCATGGATGTGGGACGTTCAACAACAGCTTCATCACTAGGGAATATGATACGGTACTGTCGACGTCCTCATTGCACTGAACTGTAGTGCGAGTCGCGACCTAAAGCTGGAAGAATTTACGTTTTACCAATCACTCGTCCGAAAGACCCTAGTGCTTTAATTAGTATTGAATCCGGGATGGCTGTCTGCACCGGCGAGAGGGTAACAGTTATAGGCCTATGTGAAGCAGGAATAGGTTGTAAATGGAAATGTCTAATATCAATTCCTGACTGAAGAATTTTATCAACAGTAGTGGAGTCTGTAAATTGCACTATAATTCCCCCTCCCATACGAATATTAGACACTATCTGTTTTTCGGGAATAACTTTATAAATAGCATCTAGATAAAGTTGGACGGGGGTGTTTTTTTTTTTGTTTTTTTTTTTAGGTTTAACGACCACCGTGAGCAACTCAATGGGCTATAAGCAGTCGCCCGTCCCTAATTTAGGGTCACTGGTTCCGGGGAAGGGAGAGAACCAGTGCCTTAAGACAAACACAACATTCATGCCTCACCGGGATTCGAACCCGGACCCCGTTCGGACGAATGATCAGAGGCCATCGCTTAGACCACTGCGCCACCGGGGCGGCTGGGACGGGGGTGTCGGGCAACGATTGAAAAAAGACACTAAGAAGTAATGCAGAGTTATACTGCTTACCTTCGTGAGATTCTTCAGGAACCAAAATCTTCAATACTTTATCCATTTTGGTTAGTTCAATGTTATCACAAAATAAATTCGTAATCCGCTGGATAAGCCACCAACAACAGTCGCAAATGCAAGCGGGTGTGGGCACACATCACTAGCCCTAACACTAGAGTTGGTTCCATCAGTACATGGGACGTTGCTTGTAAATGACATACAACAGATATCAGTAAGCACAAGTGAGGAAGCAGGCACATTCAACGCTGATGAATGCGAAATAGTAGAGCTAGAAGACGATGAAGCAGCATGTGAAGCGGTAGAGACGATAGCAGAGGTTGCGGCCATCTCGGCCACGAACCCTAACGTAAGCTAATGCTGCACCTCGCAACACTCAAAAAGATAAAACCACAAACCTGTGGCTGTCCACAACCACTGCTTGTGAAGTGGAAAGGAGTGTAGAACACAGCAAAACTATACCAGGAACACTTAAACCAACACAAAAATCCAAGGTCAAGCAAGAATCGACTATCACTCGGGAGCTCTACGAATATGCGACTTACCCCTATCAGAAACCATCGCTTAGACCACAGCTGCACCTGAACGGCCTTTTGTCTTCTCCATTTGTGGACTGTCCAATGACAAATTTCTCTATTAATTGAAGAAACTTAACTGAATCAGTGTCAATTCTGGAAGCCAAGAAGGGCGAAAATTATCTAGAATTTTATAAAATATCTTTTTTGAAATATTCTGTCGGATAATTAAACAGAAATTCTTCGAACTTAACATCTATTCTTTGCTGGACACGTCGCTACGGAGGAAGCTCTGGTTCATCTAATTCCAATGCAGCCGACTTATCCACAACTGTCTCCCGATTAATTTAATATTTTTTCCGGATGTCTTCAATCGTACTGTTTAAATAATTAAGCATGGCAACTGCTTTTTAAAATTAAAGTATGATTTTTTGAAGAAACGATAGCCCCTTTTCTTTTTAAAGGAAAATTTGGGGACAGTAAACTATCTGAGTAGAGAATTTCTGTAAAAATTTTGATAAAACTAGTAATGGGAATATATGCACATCTGTAGGGAAAATGCAGGAAATATTGGGGGTTCGAGGAACCCACAAAAACATTAATGCAGCTTTTCGAACCCCGGAAGTCGGCGCCGATGCTTGGAACCAATGCAAATAGACAAAGCTATCGCCCATTCCAAGGTTTTCTTTAACCAACGCACAGCAGCCGAGAATATGCTGTTCGACACCGCTAGGATCGAAACGCAGATCTCTCGAAATCAAGCAGAGTGCGTTCGCTTTACGCTAAGGTACCAACAATTCACGGCGCTATGTGTGTTTATCGGTCAACATCTGACTTCACAAACCCGTAGGGTGGGCTCAGCAACTGAGACGCCTGCATCTGTTGGGGCTTAACGGCACAAGCAATTTAATTATAGCTAATAAATCAAAAAGGCGAAAGAATTGGTGAAAATATTCCAAATAGGTGGAGACAATGTAAATAGACAAAGTCATCGCTCTTTCCACGATTTTCTTTAGCCAACACACAGCGGCCAAAAATTTTTATTCGACACCGCTACGATCGAACCCCAGGTCTCTTGATAACTAGCCGAGTGCGTTCGCTTTACGCTACGGTTCCAGCAATCCACGGCGCTATGTGTGTTTATCTGTGGACATCTGACTTCAAAAATCCATATGAACGGGCTCAGGAACTGAGACGTCTCAATCTGTTGGGGCTTAACGGCACAAGTTATTTAATTATAGCTAATAAATTCAATAGGGGAGAGAAATGGAGAAATATTCCCAAATACCTGGAGACATATATAATAGACAAAGTCTTTCCACGTTTTTCTTTAGCAAACACACAGCAGCAGAAAAATCGTTATTCGACATCCCTGGGATCGAACCACAGGTCCCTCGATAACTAGCCGAGTGCGTTCGCTTTACGCTACAGTTCCAGCAATCCACGGCGCTACGTGTTTTTTTCTGTCAGCATCTGATTTGAGAAATCTGTAGGAATTGGCTCAGCAATTAAGGCGTCCCCAGCTGTTGGTGCATAACGTCACAAGCTATAGACAAAGTCGCCGCTCTTTCGACGCTTTGCTTTAATTGACACACAGCAACCGAAAAATCGTATTTCGACACCACTGAGATCGAACCCCAGATCTCTCGATAACTAGCTGAGTGCTTTCGCTTTACTCTACGGTGCCAACAAGCCACGGTACTCTGTGTGTTTATCTGTGAGCATCTGACTTAACAAACCCCGTAGGGATGGGCTCAGCAACTGAGACGTCTCCATCTGTTGGGGCTTAAAGGCACCAGCTTTAATTATAACTAATAAATCCAAAGGGCGAGAGAAATGGTGAAAAGCTTCCAAATACGTGGAGACAGTACAAGTTGACGAAGTCACCGCTCTTTCTACGTTTTTCGTTAACCAACCCACAGCAGCCGAAAAAATTGTTATTCGACACCGCTGTAATTGAACCCTAGATCTCTGGATAACTAGCAGAGTGCGTTCGCTTTACGCTACGCTGCCAACAATCCACGACACTATGTGTGTTTATCTGTCAGCATCTGCCTTCAGAAATCTGTAGGGATGGGCTAAGCGACTGAGACGTCTCCAGCTCTTGGGGCTTAACGGCATAAGCTATTTCTTGAAGTCGTCCTCAGTTTATGATTATACAGTTGTAGCGGTGTCGAATAACAATAAACTTGGAAAGAACGATGAATTTGTCTATTTACATTTTCTCCACGTATTTCGAAGAATTTCATCATTTCTCTCGCCCTTTGGATTTATTAGCTATAATTAAATAGCTTGTGCCGTTAAGCCCCAACCCATCCCTACGGATTCGTGAAGTCAGATGCTGACAGATAAACACACATAGCGTCGTGGATTATTAACACCGTAGAGTAAAGCGAACGCACTTGGCTAGTTATCGAGAGATCTGGGGTTCGATATCAGCGGTGTCGAATAACAATTTTTCGGCTGCTGTGGGTTGGTTAAAGAAAACCCTGGAAAGAGCGGTAACTTTGTGTATGTCAGAATTTGTATTTTGTTGCGGGATGTAGTTTTTCTTTTAAGCAGCATCCAAAATTTTGCATTTCGTTTTAAGGCTCTCTCCTAACAAAACGAATGGCAATGGTTAAAGAGCTGACGTGCTGTCTTCTATTGGCCAATACTGAGTCTTTCTTATGTATTAGTGATTTCTTGAAGTAGTCTTCAGTTTTAAGAGTGAAGCGGATTTCGCACTTGTATTTATCTGAGAAAGAACAAGTACTGCTTACGATAACGTAGACGAAATTACTTGGCTGTAAAATATTCAATACCATTAATGTAAGTGACCTCATGGCGAATTTCTTAACAAGTAGAACTTCCCGCCATAGAATGTATAAATGTTCCTCTCACGTGACTCTCCTCCTGGGCACCACCTGACCTCAGTCATCCAAACAGCTCCGAACTAATCGTGTGTTCGAAATGGCCGTGCGATTCTTTATATACACTTATGAAATACCCGTCCAGGCCCGTGCTCATTTGTATTGCACAGCCCTACCCAATTAGAAATTACAAACCCTGACCCAGTAATAAATAAGAAAACCTTTTGCTAGCTAATACACTAGCGAACAATGAAATTTGCGCACCTAGAAGAAAGCATGCTACAACCGCGAAACTTTGCAAATAGCTAGAGTGCGTGCTGGTATACAAATAATCCACGTTTGGTGCGCTTGCGCATGACCACACATCCTGTGGTGGCGCTGCAAGCACGGACCAGCAACCTTATAAACCGGCGTGTAGTCGATGCCCCATGAAAGCGAAAAGCACCGGCCAGCGCAAGCAAGACTACAGAGTGACAAGAATGCCGGGTAGACGCCAGAGACGTCGATTTACGCAACTTACGTACCTTGAGAGAGGCCTGATCATCGGGCTGAAAACCGCAGGGTTGTCGTCGTGCCGTATAACCCGCCACGTAGATCGTTGACGTTCTGACCATACCGCCCGACTGTGTTAGGAGCTGTGAACACGTGACGGTGCTGCCACACCGCGGAGCGGCTCCGGACAAACCAGGAGGACCACCGTAGAGAGGATCGACGGATCGTGCGCTAGGCACGAACGGATCCCATGGGCACCCGTACTACTATACACGCTGATGGAGCGGCTCCTGTGTGCCCACGAACCACTTCCCGACGCTTCGCGGAAGCGAATCTGCAACCCCAGCGCCACTTACGCGCGCTGCTATTAACACCGGAACATCGCCGGCTCCGTTTGCAGTGATGTCAAGCCAGAGCGACGTGGAACGCTACAGACTGGCCACGCGTGGTGTTTGGCGATGAGTGCCGCTTCGTTTTGGGGACAGATGATCATCGTGTCCGGGTGTGGAGGTCCCCGGGTCAACGGCACAATCCGAACCTCGGTATCAAGCGCCGCACCTCCGCCACTGCAGGCATTATGATCTGGGGAGCCATTGCCTACGATAGCCGATCAGCTCTAGTAGTGGTATGTGGATCTAAAAATTATGTACAAGAAACCTTCACACACGTAACTCACTCGAAGAAACTCCGTAGTGATTTTTAAGAACTTTTAATAAAAGTCATACGACTTCACAATCCGTGAGATCTTTCGGGACACCTTGTTTCCATCTTCAGACAGACTGTCTCAGTCCGGTGCGTCCCCTATATATGCACACTGAAGTTACAGCAATAACGCATGTCACAAATATGCATGTGCACACAGTTTTACACCCCATCCCAATGTTCTTAGATTAGGTAGAGACCTAAAACATTACAAAATCATAATAATTATAAACACACGTACATCTCCCACTCAATTGAATGCTATCATTTCATAACACAGACACACACAAACAACAATCAAACACCTACTACAGAATACACATACTACAAATTCAAACAATTTAAACTATAAAATTAAAACATACAAAAAATCAAAAGTTAATATTGGTGTTGCGAACTGGAACAAGTTGTTTCCAGGGCTCCGGTATATCACAAGGGTAATTATCATTACACAAGGAGTCCCTGTTAGCATAAATGCTCAAACGCTCAGCTAACAATAATGAGGGAATGTCAGGTTGTAAAGACAGTATACTTTCATGACTCCAATCTGGATAATGTAATCCATCTCGAGTCAGGCGTGCTAATGCTGTGTTCCCTGCTCCATTCTTAACAGCATATTCATGTTCCAACAAACGAAATTGTAACGCACGCTTTGTGGAACCAATGTATTGTTTGGGTTGTACGGAATCGTCCACGGATGGAAGGGGTATACTGTAAACACCATGACGTTCCTGTATACCTGCATTGTCCCTATCTTTCTTTATCAAAGTAAGGATATTTGTTGTTTTCACGCCAACATCCAAACCGAGTCGTCTACATAAGTTCTTTATCACTGTCACTGGGGCTGGGAAATAATTAATGGAACCCACAAATCTGTGAGATGGTTGACTGCGTTGCAACGTAGAACTCAGTTTTCCCTTCAAACTGGAAAATAGGCGGTCCACAATATTAGTCTCATAACCAAAGAGGGTAACTATTTCTTTTATCTTTTTAAGTTCTACAAGACGAAGTCTTACACTTGAAGAATGCGTAATCGCCCTTTGGATTATGAAGCGTATCCCAGATAATTTGTAGCCAAAGGGGTGGGCCGACTGTGCTGGTATTATCGAAGGAATGGCCAACGGTTTCCTGTAAACTGAGAACTGAATAGATTGACGCTCTGGATATCTAAACAACTGGAAGTCCAAAAAGGTAGTGTACAGTTAACTTCTACCTCCGAAGTAAACTGAATAGAAGAACAGTGCGAAGACATTTTTTCAGTAAATAACGACAACTGTTCCAAAGAATACTGCCAAAATACTAAAATGTCGTCAACATACCTGATATACAATAATGGAGTTTCCAGATAGGTTGTAACTACGCTATCCTCTATATATTGCATCATAATTTCGGCAACAACGGGTGACGGCGGTGAGCCCATAGGTGACCCACTCTCCTGTCTGTAAAGGACACCATTGAACCTAAAATAAGTTCTTGTTTGAATCAATTTAAGTGCACTGAGAATGTCTGCAATTTCTGATTCTTCAACATTTAATGCACGCAACTTATTTTCAAGAATATCGTGTACTTGATCTAAAGGTATACTTTGGAAGAGAGAGACAACATCCAATGACACAAACCTGAAAGGAATGGGCCGGTTGCCGTAGGAACGAATCTTACTAAACGCTTGTGTCGAACTGGTGACAGAATATCTTAATTGGAAAATCCGGTTTATGTGTTTTTATCTGTCCGAATAGATTAGGTATTCGGCTGCCAATGGGTGGAAGAAACGAATCATGTAAAATAGTTGGAAGGTTGGTGTCATTTCTTAAACGGCTAAGAGCAGAAATAGTAGATCTGGTAGGATCTTTTTGTACAACAGAATGGGGAATATTATCAATGGCCATGAACATATTGTCATGATATACAGCTTGATCAATAATAACTATTTGATTGGTTTTATCCGAGTAGACGAGGGCTATATCGGGGTTATCCCTTAGTTTTTTTCAATTGCGCACATTCTTCAGACAATGCTCTGTCTTTGTCAGAAACTGTCACAGTTTGATCAGCACGTAAACTTCAGTTCATTTATTATATACCTCTTTTATTTTAGTTTACATCACCGGTTGTAATGTTTGGTATGTCTCGTGTATTCATGAAGTTGCGCAAAAAACTCGGAATGGAGGAAAATCATCTGTCCTTCCTAAAAACCCGTAGAGAGTTGCGGGTGATACCAAAATTTCTGAGAATATTCACTCCTCCTCGTTCACGTGAGGATTTCAAGATACTTCGAGTTGCCGAGACAAAAAGGCCCACTAAAGAAATCAGAAGGAAGTATGGAATGATATTTTTTCTTCATCGAAGAATTTACAGTGAATACTTGGTGGTGACAAAACAGCTGGACTCTGTAGATTTCGACCATATGATGACTATAGTGCACGCGAATATAATGACTCAGTCCCTCAGAACCCAACAGACACACCTTAAGAAACTTGCTGGGTTGGTTGCCGACCGGGTGGTGATGTGAACTCAACTACCGCACATTTCTTGGGATCTGGGGTCGTGAGACATCCCATTCCGTATTTGAACATGAGCAATGTGATATTAAACTCTGTCCAAGAAAAATCCTTGTCAAAGGGTTTGAAATATGCATACCCACAACATCGACCAAACTACTTTAAGTTCTTACCTCAAGTGCAAAGAGTGGTTGCCGCTTTGCCAGATTCGGAACGTGAGGGTGCTAGATATGCTATTTTAAAACCGTTAAAGAATCATCACCATGTTTCTGACAATGACAGAGCATTGTCTGAAGAATGTGCGCAATTGAAAAAACTAAGGGAGAACCCCGATATAGCCCTCGTCTACTCGGATAAAACCAATCAAATAGTTATTATTGATCAAGCTGTATATCATGACAAAATGTTAATGGCCATTGATAATATTCCCCATTCTGTTGTACAAAAAGATCCTACCAGATCTACTATTTCTGCTCTTAGCCGTTTAAGAAATTACACCAACCTTCCAACTATTTTACATGATTCGTTTGTTCCACCCATTGACAGCCAAATACCTAATCTATTCGGACAGATAAAAACACATGAACCGGATTTTCCAATCCGTCCTTTGGTATCTGGGCGAGTTAACCCTTCTAGGAACTTGGAAAGGGCCCTTGCTAGATATTTAAAACCACTGGTCATGTCTTCTAGATATTCTGTCACCAGTTCGACACAAGCGTTGAGTAAGATTCGTTCCTTCGGCAACCGGCCCATTCCTTTCAGGTTTTTGTCATTGGATGTTGTCTCTCTCTTCCCAAGTATACCTTTAGATCAAGTACACCATATTATTGAAAATAAGTTGCGTGCACTAAATGTTGAAGAATCAGAATTTGCAAACATTCTCAGTGCACTTAAATTGATTCAAACAAGAACTTATTTTAGGTTAAATGGTGTCACTTACAGACAGGAGAGTGGGTCACCTATGGGCTCACCGCTGTCACCCGTTGTTGCCCAAATTATGATGCAATATATAGAGGAGAGCATACTTACAACCTATCTGGAAACTCCATTATTGTATATTAGGTATGTTGACGACATTTTAGTATTTTGGCAGTATTCTTTGGAACAGTTGTTGTTATTTACTGAAAAAATGTCTTCGCAGTGTTCTTCTATTCAGTTTACTTGGGAGGTAGAAGTTAACTGTACACTACCTTTTATGGACTTCCAGTTTTTTAGACATCCAGAGCATCAAATCTATTCAGTTCTCAGTTTACAGGAAACCGTTGGCCATTCCTTCGATAATACCAGCACAGTCGGCCCACCCCTTTGGCTACAAATTATCTGGGATACGCTTCATAATCCAAAGGGCGATTACGCATTCTTTCAAGTGTAAGACTTCGTCTTGTAGAACTTAAAAAGATAAAAGAAATAGTTACCCTCTTTGGTTATGAGACTAATATTGTGGACCGCCTATTTTCCAGTTTGAAGGGAAAACTGAGTTCTACGTTGCAACGCAGTCAACCATCTCACAGATTTGTGGGTTCCAATAATTGTTTCCCAGCCCCAGTGACAGTGATAAAGAACTTATGTAGACGACTCGGTTTGGATGTTGGCGTGAAAACAACAAATATCCTTACTTTGATAAAGAAAGATAGGGACAATGCAGGTATACAGGAACGTCATGGTGTTTACAGTATACCCCTTCCATCCGTGGACGATTCCGTACAACCCAAACAATACATTGGTTCCACAAAGCGTGCGTTACAATTTCGTTTGTTGGAACATAAATATGCTATTAAGAATGGAGCAGGGAACACAGCATTAGCACGCCTGACTCGAGATGGATTACATTATCCAGATTGGAGTCATGTAAGTATACTGTCTTCACAACCTGACATTCCGTCATTATTGTTAGCTGAGCGTTTGAGCATTTATGCTAACAGGGACTCCGTGTGTAATGATAATTACCCTTGTGATATACCGGAGTCCTGGAAACAACTTGTTCCAGTTCGCAACACCAATATTAACTTTTGATTTTTGTATGTTTTAATTTTATAGTTGGAATTGTTTGAATTTGTAGTATGCGTATTCTGTAGTAGGTGTTTGATTGGTGTTTGTGTGTGTCTGTGTTGTAAAATGATGGCATTCAATTGAGTGGGAGATGTACGTGTGTTTATAATTATTATGATTTTGTAATGTTTTAGGTCTCTACCTAATCTAAGAACATTGGGATGGGGAGTAAAATTGTGTGCGCATGCATATTTGTGACATGCTTCATTGCTGTAACTTCAGTGTGTATATATAGGGGACGCACCGGACTGAGACAGTCTGTCTGAAGATGCGAACAAGGTGTCCCGAAAGATCTCACGGATTGTGAAGTCGTATGACTTTTATTAAAAGTTCTTAAAAATCACTATGGAGTTTCTTCGAGTGAGTTACGTGTGTGCAGGTTTCTTGTACATAGTTTTTAGTTTAATCAGCACGTAAACTTCAGTTCATTTATTTTATGGTATGTGGGTCATTGACGGATCAGCGGTATGTGGATGAGATCCTACGGCCCCATGTGCTCTCATTCTTGGCCGGGATTCCAGGTGCGCTATACCAACAGAATAATGCCCACCCGCACACGGCTCGGGTTTCCTAGACGGTCTACGTCATGTCCCGACACTTCCATGAACTGCCGGCTCCGCGGATATGTCCCCTATCGAGCATGTGGGACTAGTTGAAACGCCGGCTGCCGCCGTGCCTCTCTATCCGGGATTTGGAGCACACCGTCCAACACGTGTGGGCCAGTCTGTCGCAGGACAACATCAGGCGTCTGTCCGCTTCCGTGTCGGACCATATTGCAGCGTGTATCGCCGCACATGGCGGTGCAACGCGCTATTGAAGATGACCGGACTGCGTGCCACAGAATCCTCCGTAATTGTCCTTCAGCTCTGTTTTCGCCATCATATGTATCATTCATCTGTATCATTACGTCCATAAAATTTCAGTTTAATCCGACGTTTCCTTGTTGGTGCGCAAATTTCTTTGTCCGTGAGTGTAGCTTTAATGCAATGTGAGATGGGGATTCTGTCAGATCGCGGAAGATACAGAGTATGAGATTCCTCCAGTGGCATACTGTGCAGCTTGATGCATAGCAACAACCATGGAGAATGATTAACTGTTCATTCCAACAAGCCACCAGATGTTTGTTTTTTCTTTTTTGAATGGCGGTTTAACAACCACCGTGAGCAACTCAATGGGCTATAAGCAGTCGCCCGTCCCTAATTTAGGATCACTGGCTCCAGGAAAGGGAGAGAGCCAGTGCGTAAGACAAACACAACATCCATGCCTCACCGGGATTCGAACCTGGACCCCTTACGGACGAATGATCAGAAGTCATCGCTTAGAACACTTCGCCACCGGGGTGGCCCACCAGATGTTCCTGGTAGAATTGAGTTTTTGAGATGAAAGGGGCCATGGAATGTGTAGAAAGTCTCACACAGTGGGACTGTTAGATGGTTGGCATGTGGGAGCAGTAGATAGGGGAAAAGGGATGTATGGAAAGATGCGTACACACTCTGGGAGAGTTTTGCATAGACAAATGATTCCCATGTGAGCTACTTTCTTGTAGTTCTTTTACAGATGAAATGTTTCCTACATAAGTTTAAGATGTGATGTTATTTCCTGTGCAGAGGTGTATCTTTTCTGACACACTATCACCAAATTATTCGGTAAATCTTACTCTTGGAATATGCTGTTCCTGTCACATTTTTGCTTTCAGGAAATGGATGATCTCTCCGCTTATTTAAAAAGTAAATGATTATACATTTGTAACAGAACTTAAGTTGTTAGGTAGATTCCAGGTTTCGTACACCTCACGTAATTTAAGAACTCCTTAAAGGTACCCTTTTTTTTCTCTCTTTCTCCAAGGTACCATTTTTGATTTGCCCATCAGACTCATGGAAATTTACTTCAAATTTTTTGGATGTGTCTTCCATTACCCATTTAGGGGACGGAAATTTTTCTTTTGAAATTCACAATTTTCCTTTGTCTGCTGGAAGTTATTTTAAGTAAATCTTTCCCACGTGGCATGCACTTGGTTCTCTCCTGATGGGATCAGCAACAAGCATAATTGAATAAACTTCATCACTTGCTTTGGAGAAGAATCGGACACTCCAAGTGCTATGGATTCTCCGTAGTCACTGTGATAATTGTTAACTCACTATGGAAGAGAGGAAACCGAATACGTACTACAAAAATAAAGTTATTCAACATCTGTGTAAAGTTTATTTCCTTGTACTCTAGTTTTTAACATTTATAAAACATTTTTGTGGTTGCTTATGAGATATTTTGAATATTGTGAAGTTTCTTTAATATTTAGGTTGTTTGCTCACCAAAAATTGTTCTAAGAGGGATGAGAATGTTCCATGATTTTCAAATTTTTTTGACGAAGCTGACCACCCCAACCCTGATTTCTTTTCGTGATTAATATTTATTTTTGTATTTTTCTGATCATCTTTCCTCATTTTTAATATCTTTGGTGATACTGAAAAAGAGTGACTTGCATGTATTTTCTCAGAATTTTTTTAAATGGAAGTTATGCTATTCTTCTCTTATGACGCACTACAGAGGTGACGCACATGACAAGGCGGCGAATAGCACTGAAAAGCCTTTGCCGGCTTAGCTTAGTTGGGAAACCATTCGGCTCCAGAGCAGAAGGATGTGGATTAGAGCAAGGCCGTCTGGAAAGTACAATGCCATGACATTAGAGACATCAGTTTCTTCCGTTCGCGACGTCACTTTCATGTTAGACGGCCTGATACGTGATTGTTGTGCTTGACGTCTTACTCGACAGCATTGGAAACCAATTGGAAACTTTGATTTCCGCGTGACGTCACTAAAAGAGCGAACTCATCTCTCTAATGACTTGGTTTTGTATTTTCTAGAAGGCATTGGTTAGAGTCACGTCATCTGCAAAATTGGGTTTCACGGTGTATCCAAATGCCGTATCTGAAATTTCATAACAACCCGCAGATAGTCAATTGTGGTGCGGTCTAGTGAGTTTTGGGGCCATCCCAGATGTCTGAGATCAGCATTGTGTTCGCCGAACCATTCCTGCACGAGACATGCTCAATGACATTGGACATTATCGTCCTGGAAGAACTTATCCCCTTGGGGTGGAGGTATACAACATTGAGGGAATGTATATGCCCCTCCCCCACCGGCCTGGATAGTCGATCCCATACATTAGGGATTCATAGGCTTATGCTGTTGGCCAACTATCGACTGCGTTATAGGTATTCATAGAATGGAGCACACCTGCTTCCTATCTTCTATCGCTCAATTCGCATGACTTCGGCACCAGGAGAATCGCTTACGTCGATGGACTATTATGAGAGGGTGGCGAAAAGGGCGTCTGCTTTTGTTGCCCATCTGTGCCAGTGTGTGGCGCATTACGACGCGGCATATTGTACCTAGTTGACCCATTTTGTATTGGGTTGTGAACAGGCCCTGATTTACGGGAGGGCACACGGGGCACGTGCCCAGGGCCCCCGATTTTGGGGGGCCCCCAAATTTGAATTAAATGTGTACTTAGTTAATGGGAATTTTGTGTGTGTATATTCAAAATTTATTATTTTTACTTTTGCATGCTCATGAGTCATGTGTTTATAGATGTGGTACTTACATACAGTGAGTTTGAGTTTCGAATTTCACGTAAACACGTGGCCATTAATGAGTTTCAGTGGTTTAATAGCCTTCAGGTGGCCATTGAGAACGAGGATCGCTTCCATTGAGTCACGTGCCTTTTCTTGCGTTTCCGAACGCACCTAAACTCAACTGATCCTTTAACTTCCTGCACACTGCTTGTTGTTGACGTAACTGTAACCGCGAAGGCTTGTTGGCAAAAAACCTCCTTGCTTGGTTGTATTTTGCGTTGCTTTTTTTTGTAGTCTGATGGAATGTTGAATATATGTTAATTTTATATATAATCAAATTTAGTTAGTTGTCGAATTTTACTACTGGTGAGTCTCTTCAGTGTAATTTGTCCTTGGAAGCCAGTAATCTGACTTCAGAATCATCTAACATCACAGATGCTCCTAATTTGGGAAATCTTTTGAATTTATCTAATGAAGAGAGCACAAGTTCCACAATGAATGCAGTGGATCCTGCCTTATGGGGAGAAATTACAGAAGAAGTACGCGAATGCTTTTTGAGCAATCCACCAGTCCAAGATTTGAAGTTGCTGGCATTCACAGGGAAGGATATCTGTGGTAAAAAACGTTTCGCCGCCCCGGTGGCGCAGGGGTCTAAGGCGTTGGCCTCTGATCATTCGTCCGTAAGGGGTCCGGGTTCGAATCCCGGCCAGGCATGGGTGTTGTGTTTGTCTGACGGCTCTGGCTCTCTCCCTTCCCTGGAACCAGTCTCCCTAAATTAGGGACGGGCGACTGCTTATAGCCCATTGAGTTGCTCACGGTGGTCGTTAAACCTCCAATCAAAAAAAAAAAAAAAAAAAAAAAAAAAAAACGTTTCCTAATAGAAGGTAATTTTTTCAGAATAAAAAAAATAATGAGAAGGTAAAACGCGACTGGCTTCTTTTATCCCCATCAACTTGTTTACTATTCTGTTGGATGTGCAAATTGTATGCTAGGAGCACTACAGCATTAGGATCCACAGGTTTTTCTGACTAAAAGCATACTAGTGAACGTCTTACAGAGCATGAAAATTCACACATACACAGGCAAGCAGTGTGTGACTATTCATCACGCATGAATGCTTCTGCACGCATTGACTGTCAGATAGTTATGCAGTATCGGAATGAATCCAAGTACTGGCAAGATGTTTTGCATAGAGTTGTTGCAACAGTTAAGTATCTCTGAGTTCGTGGGTTGCCAATGTATGGTGATGATGAAACAATAGGATCTGTTCAGAATGGAAATTTCCTGGGCTGCTTAGAATTAATTGCAGAATTTGATCCATTCTTAGCTCAACACTTGGAAAAATTTGAGGGAATCCAGGAAGTGGTAACACCAGTTACTTATCTTCAACATGTGTGGATGAATTTGTTGAATTAATGGCTGTACGTGTTTTTAATGCCATCACTGATGACATAACAATGTCAAAATATTTTTCTGTCATAGTTGACTCTACTCTAGACATTACACAACTGGCTTTTATCAACTGGCTTTTATCATAAGGTATGTCAACAAAGATTGTGAAGCAAAAGAACGGTTTTTCACATTTATTCCATTCCATGGACATACTGCAGAAAACATTACAAATACCATAATATCTTTTCTACAGGAGGCTAGCTTGGATATTATGAATGTCAGAGGCCAAAGCTATGACAATGCCAGCAACATGTCTGGGAAGTATTCTGGTGTTCAAACATGCATTAGGGAAATCAATCCACTAGCGGAATATGTGCCATGTTCTGCTCACACTTTAAATTTAGTTGGTGTGAATAGCATAGTTGTGGTAAAGTTCTCTCTTTTTTCACATTTTTGCAAAAACTCTATACTTTTTTTTTCTGCATCAACTCGTCGTTGGAAGATGCTTCAGGAGAAAATCCAGGAAGCACATGGAAATTCATCACTCACACTGAAGAGTCGGTCAGTTACCAGATGGTGTGCAGATGCTGCAGCTACACGATCAGTGAGGAAAAATTATCGTGAAATAGAGAAAGTTTTAGTATTTCTGTCAGAAAATGTTGGATTCTCCACAGACAAGAGATGAAGCAAAATCCCTGCTGAAGAAAATGAGAACAATGGAAATATCGATCAGCACAGTAGTTTGGGACACAATACTTCAGAGATTAAACTGTGCAAATCAAACTTGCCAGAATCCAAAAGGAAATATTTCTGAAGTACCTAAAATTTTCCAGTCGTTAATTGAATTCATTCAGTTTGTGAGGGAAAATTTTGAAGTCTATGAAGAGGAAGCTCAAACATTAGTGTCTGAAAATGTGCAATACCATGGTCATGATTCCCGAAGAAAGAAGGTGCCCCAGAATAAACACCTAGATGAATGTAACATTGAACATATAGAACTCAGTGCAAGGGATATATTTAGAACTCAAGTTTATTATGTGCTTTGTGATGCTTTAGTCACTCAGCTTTCAAGCAGAAAAAGTGCTTATGAAAATATAATGAGAAAATTTGAATTTTTTACAAAAAAATCAAGATCTGAAATTTTTGAAGGTGCCAAAGCATTGCAGGAATACTATAACAATGACCTTGACGACCAGTTTGCAGATGAGTTTTTGCAATTCTCCTCAATGATGGGGAGCATGCAACCATTCCCCAGATGCTGCAAACTTTGAAGGTAAACAATTTAGAAGCCACATTTCCAAACACTGAGACTGCACTTAG
Source organism: Macrothele yani (assembly GCA_039090855.1). Lineage (NCBI taxonomy): Eukaryota > Metazoa > Arthropoda > Arachnida > Araneae > Macrothelidae > Macrothele > Macrothele yani. The sequence goes on from CM077015.1 coordinate 25,811,528, forward strand.
AATGTTCATGACATTACCGATTTCAAATTGTACAAGTGAGAGATCATTTTCTTTGCTGAAAAGACTGAAAAATCCCTTACGATCAACCATGCGACAAATGAAACTGGCATCATTAGCTCTGCTGTCTTTGGAGAGTGATGTGACACAGTCTTTAAATTATGATTCTCTGATACATGACTTTGCATCTAGGAAATGTAGAAGAAAAATATTCAACCCAACTGTTTCGTCCCGATATAGGAGGTAAATTCTCAATTGTTTTTATTCATTCCTAAAAATAAAGAATAGTAAACGAGTTATTACAAATAAAAAGATCTGGTGCCCAAACACAGCACTTTGTCATCGTATTGTCAGTTTTGTTTGACATTGGACAATTTATACATTCATGGCATTATGTGCTCATTAGATTTTGGTAAAAATTGGGTAAATGTGTAGTTTAGCGTGGTAAATTATTTGGTCGGAAAAGTTGTAAAATTTCTAAAAAGTGTGACGTACAGATTCTAAAATATGCAATTTAAGGGGAAATGGTGAAAAAATTTCATTGTTAGAATGAATATTAAAGATGTTTACCGAAAAACTTGAACTCCAAGTATGACGAGTCAGCAGACACTGCGGGAGGCCTTAAACAACGCTGAGGCGTTGACATGAAGCTGTGCTCCGTTGAAAGGAAGGATCGCTGCAGCCAGGACATTCACGGGCGGAATAGTACAACAGGAACCGGGTATGCTGTTGTCAGGAAAGAGTGTAGTGCTACGCTACAGAAAATAGTTAATTTCGGTGTCAGTTCATGACATCGCAATCGGACAGTTTCTTGTTTTTTTCACATGGGATTCTTTGATGCTGAATGTATGAACTCATTTCTCCGTCGAAGCTTTTTTTTTAGTAATCAAACTTTCACTTTGAGACTTGCCATCTAACTTCCGTTAGAGAGAATGCGACACCTACTCTAACGCTTTTCTAGAAACAAGAAAGGCATGTGCATACTTACTATTTCGTATCACGGAATTACATACCAAAGAACGAAGACAGTCTCTGCATGTTTTTTTAAAAAGTGAGACAGAAATTACAAACTACATTCTTTAGTGTAGCAGTATATTCTGTTACTCTTTCCTGACAAGAGCGTACCTGATTCCTGTTGTACTCTTCTGCCCATGAATTCCCAGCCACAGCAAACCTTCCTTTCAACAGAGCAAAGCTTCAAGTTGTCGCCGCAGCGTGTGTTTACTCATCCTCCTTGGACTACTTGGAGGTAAGTGTTTCGGTAAACATCTTTAATATGCTTTTTTTTTTCTTAATTTTACAACTTTTCTGACCAAATAATTTAGGATACCGAAGTACAACACATTTACCAAAAATTGAACCGGACTAGGTGTTCCCCTCAGCTTTTCAGATTATTATGTTTTTTGTTTTGTTATTACTTTTTTTTTGCTTTGTAACTCAGACTCTTCCTCATCAACACAAAATTTTATGTTTTGCAGTTTTCTGATATATTGATCATGATGCACTGATTTGATCTTGGTAGAAACCATGAAGCTGGAAGTAGGAGTTCCCATAGCACTTTTTCAATTGTTTATGCAGTTTCACGTCTCTTTTTATGAGGAAGTCCAGTGGAGGTCACCATGGATTTTTTTTTCTTGTTTTAGTTCACATTTTTTGTTGGATGCATTGTTCTCATGTTCTAGACGCAAGAATCAGTACATTGCAAGACCACAATATTCACTAAAATTAAGATGTCCATCCATTTTGTCATAGATATATTGTTATAGTTAGTCTATGAGGGTCATTAACACCACAAACTACTGATCAACCAGTTGTACCCGCACAGCCAGAGTTGTATAAAAATAAAATGTATCTGCGTACACAGCTATTGAAACAGAAGACTCGCTGCCAACCCGCAAACCATGATAATAGAATAAGATAATTTAAAGGAAAATTAATAAAACAAATAATTATTAGAACATTACAGATTCCAATGAGGACAAAATAGTACATTCTAACTGAATGTGCAGCAATGTGTGTAAAATGGACTTTTATGGCAAAATATTAAAATATTGGACTACGAAACTCATAAAAACAAGAGATTAATTAAAAAAAGTTTTATATCCAGAAAAACAGTTCTATCAATGAACCTTCAAAAATTATAAATATGATTTTCAACAAGTTAATTCAAAAATACTGGACTTACAAAATGCATAAGGAAATATTTGTATTTAATTGGCAACTGAAAGAGGAACCTGGCAATAAAATTTAAATTCTGTGTAAACAAAACTTTTAATACAGTGCGTATACATTGAGAACAAACAGGCCTTGATAAAATCTAGAGGGCCGCCCCGGTGGCGCAGTGGTCTAAGCGATGGCCTCTGATCATTCGTCCGAACGGGGTCCGGGTTTGAATCCCGGTGAGGCATGGATGTTGTGTTTGTCTTACGGCACTGGCTCTCTCCCTTCCCTGGAACCAGTGACCCTAAATTAGGGACGGGCGACTGCTTATAGCCCATTGAGTTGCTCACGGTGGTCGTTAAACCTCCAATAAAAAAAAAAAAAAAAAATCTAGAGGCCAGAAATGTCTGTAAAAACAAAAGAACTCAGATGTGAAAAATAATTTTCTTCAGTTAAAATAGAATTAAGTATATTAATCTGAGTAAAGCGTTGAGTAAGTGTTTTAATCGCTGTATATAGGCCTAGCATTTTTATTTTTTTAATCTACATGAAAAAACTATCTGCAAACCTGCTAATGATTTGGAAACTATCAGCGTACGCATGTATGTCTACATTCTGCTACTCTGCACACAGTGACTATTATTTGGTCGATAGAGAATAAGGAGGGGGCCCCGAAAATGTTTTGTGCCCTGGGCCTCGCATATAGTAAATCGGGCCCTGGTTGTGAACTACGGAACTGTGGTGAGCCGATTGCCCTGCACAAGGCGACGCACCCCTCACCGTTTGCAGCCCGTTACAGTTCTGTCGCCTGGTGGAAGTTTCGCCATTTTTGTACCACTCTAGGTAACATTTAACCACAGAAGCCACCGAACAACTCACAAGTGTCTTCGTTTTCAATATAAACGCACCAACCCTTCGTGAGCCCGTAATTTTGCCTTTTGTAAAGTCCGATAAATCCTTGGTTTTACCATTCGCGCTCAACTGAGCTACAAACCTCTTACATACTCGCCTTTAGCCTACAGGCCACGCTCTCATCGTGGTTATGCCAATATCGGGTGTGACACACTTTATATATGGGTGGTTGCTATTCAGTAAGCACTCATTGTACACGCGAAGGAAATGTATGTGACAGAACTGAATGTGATTTACGTGGCAGTTCTCATGCGGGTTCTTCTTAAAAAGGGTTTCTAAACAGAAAGTGAGATAGATTATAACAAGACATTACTGTTACAGTGGACTCCCCCCCTTTAACCTAAAACAATAAGAAAAACTCATTCGTTTACCCTTCAGCTCATTTGGACTAATCTGTCCGCCCTGTCTTTAATTGTGTGAGGCATCGGGGAGTCACAGTTCGGCAGGCTCGCACGTTATTTTTCAGTTTACGGTTTCTTTTTCTTTCTCATTTACGTTTGCGCTGATATTCTTTGGTCTGTCTGCAGGCCCTACTAAATTCATTAACGAAATCGCGGGCTAATTATGAAAGTCACTCCAATGCTCTCGGAAAGGGGAGACAAGACTGTCTTGCTGATGTGAGGGGGAAAAGAGCCATGAGACCCCACACAGAGGACCTAAGTGCAACATAAAAATTCCTACCTCAAGGGTTTTCGAGAACGTCAAACATGAACGATGGAAAAGGCTCTTTCGAATGCGGACGGGAATCGTGGGTGATCCAAGTGTATTTTTTTCCTTACAGCATAAAGGCCGTGGTCGATATTTACTGCCAGCAGGCTAACGGGATCGCGAAGAAGTTTTTAAATTTTGCACTTAGGGCTCAAGCACCCATGCAACACGGGAGGCAGGAAGCGAACGTGCGGTAGTCTCATAACTTTCATAAACAAGTGTTATACTCAGGCGTCAGTGGAAGACAAAGAGCAATTTAGAGTGGGGACTCACCAAAAAAGAGGGCAATGAGAATTGGGGCTTCTGTTTCAAGGCAGTTGTAGATGAACTCTGAAAGGTAAAACATGTTGGTGTTCGCTCGCCTGAGGAAAAAGGCACTCGGGGCCAGTACAGCAACTCCAGGGGTCTATGAAAATAGGAGGCACAAGACTGCCGTTGTGCACTTTTGGAAATGCACATCCTGGCATGGAAATGCTATTTTAATGGAAAGGTTCCGACCACACTGCGAATAAACGGTCGAAAGGTGAGAAGAGAGAGACGAGGGAATCCTACTATACAGCAAGCGGCGCAAAGGTCAGTCGGGGAGCCTCACCCAGTGAAAATGGAGTCGGAAATGTACTAGGAACACCGGAGAATGTCAGATACCCGGATTTAAAGTAGAAAGAGAGGATCGCACGGGTATCTGACATTCCTGTTGGTCGAACGCGAGAAGACGGCACTGTACTACAGAAGCTTACGCCACGGGAGGCGGGAATCCGTCTCCGTGCCCGCTACAGAAATATTTAAGAGGATCTTGCGTTTCAACAGCTGTGCTCCTTCGTAATAATAAGAGAGAATTTCACCCTTATCTGAGCAACAAAGAGAGGCGTTTGATCACCTGTGTGTCATTTACATAGATCGTCAACATGTGTGCTAATGGAACGGTGTGAAGTGAGTGGATAATACAACAAACGCGATATTTCATCGGTGTGCTGCCACTTGATGCAAGTGATTGTGTGTGTGCTTCTTTTTTACATTTTTTGATGCACACTAGATTCACATTGAATCGATGCAAAGAAGCCGTAAGTACTTAAACCCTTCTATTTTACTCACCACTTCAGTGAACTAGTGCATTCCCAAAATTCAAAGCTGCATTGACGCTAATGCAAATACCCGGCCATGCTGATGACTGAATCACAGAGAAAGTACCTGCGAATTCTTACTTCAATCCATATAGGGCGACATTTCTCGATGTTTTCGCAAGTATAAGGGAGAGGGTGTGGCTACAACTTTGTTTCGTTGGACAAGCTCACTCAAACTTGGCTAGGGGCCACTGTGAGCTGGGTAGGCTAGTGCATGCACATTTTAGATTTAATTAACTTGGCAGTACAATTCGCACCGAGAATCTTTTGTAAAGATTAATAATTTAGTAGTGTATTCTATGTCGCGAGGGATCTTGTATCCTGTGGGGACGCAGCGGGTCTTTGTCGCCCTCCAATGAGGTGTAAGTACAGTGTGTTGCCCACGTAGAAGGGGTAATTGTCTACGCTCCCAGAGAGCGCTCTATCTATTCGTCTTCCGAGGATGTTTAATTTTATGAAAGTGATTGTTGTTCTGGCTGGTTGGGGTTGAGTGTACCGGAGTAAGATCCAGACAAATACCCTCAGTCGCGAATAGGTGACTGTGGGAGATTCCCATCACAACACTTTGATCCTCAAGTTCTTTTTCTTCTTCTTTCTTTCTTTTTTTTTTTCTGCTGACATGGTGGTTCCACCAAAGTGTCTTGAATCGGGGTAGTCATCCCATTTTTCGTTTCTTCTCTGTCGTGGATCTTGTGGTGCAGCTGTGCACACGAGATTCACACCTGGTGCCGTGGCCTATGAAATTGAGTGGCTTCGCCTTTGGTAGACGGGAGCCACGCACAGTTACCGCCCGACTCCACAGGACCTCTGCTAGCGCAGGGTAACATTATTTTCTTAAACTGAGCCATTAGGTCAAACGAAACAGATATAGCGTGTTGACGGAAATCAGAGATGTATATCAGTATGCAGGAGCAATGGGCTCAGCTGATGGCTGCGAAAAACACTAGGAAAAGGAGTGTCTGTAGGTATATTTTTTTTAAATTTAGATCTCGGGTTGGTACGAAAGTGGCGTTTGAACAGCGACGCGAAAAAATATTTGAGACTAATGTACTTCCCTTTTCCTGTTAAAGGATCTCATATTCTGAAAATCACGAGTCTGCATCGGAAACAAACGAAGTTCTTCCAGTTTCGAGATCATGTTGCACAAGGTAAATAAAAAATACACTGAGTGATCATTGATTATGACCGCCTACCTAATACTTCGTAGATCCTCCTTTCGCCCTCAGTACAGCAGCTATCCGACGTGGCATTGATTCAATAAGATGCCGGAAGCAGTTGGGAGATATGGCCAACCAAGTGTGTGAAATGCGGCCTTCACTGCAGGTACGGAGCTGATTGGTGTATCCTGATGCTCTTGATGTGCCGTTTCATAGTGTTCCAGAAGTGCTCTGGTTATTAATATCGGAGAGTTCGGAGGCCAAACGATGTGCTGGAAGTATGAACTGTGTTCCGCAAACCATTCCTGCACAACATTGGACCCGTTGCTCGGCGCATTGTCGTATTGGAAGACACCGTCGCCATTCGAGGAACAGTGCAACACTACTGGGTGTGCAGAGTCAGCAAGCAATTCACAATAGTGTAAACCAGTCATACGTTGTTCCACATGCACCATGCATCCAAGTTCTTGCCAGGTAAACATGTCCCACAATATACAACCCCTCCTCCGGCTTACGCTGTGGAGACAATGCAGGATGGATCGAGTGCCTCATGATGTTTGCGCCAAATACGTACACGACCATCCACGGAGTTGAGTAAAAAACGCGATTCATCAGACTAGCACACTTTCTCCCAGCCATCTGACGTCCAACTTGCATGATCTTTGCACCAGGCAAGCCTTTTGCGCCAATGAAACGTGATTAACAGAGGATGTCGTCGGGGCTGTCTGCTGTTGTAGCCTATACGTGTGAGCGTGTGACGCATGGTCATGACAGACACTGCTCCTGGTTGACCCCTCTGTTGTATTGGGTAGTTAACTGTTGAACAGTGCTGCGTCTGTTGGCCTGTATAAGTCGGTCCCGGCACTCACCTCTCACATCAATCTTTCGCTGTCCTGTGCAGTTTTGCCTTCGGATCGTTGTTTGACCATTTTTACGCCAGTCCTAATACACTTAAACTACGGCGGCTCGCGAACCATCTACCAGTTCAACCGTGAGGGAAATTGAGGCACCCGCTCTCCGAGCTCCCACAATTTGTCCTTTCTCAAAATCTGATAAGTCCTTCCGTTTGCCCATCTCGCTCCGAAATTTACTACCTACTGCTCCACTCACACCTTAAATATGCTTCAACAGTCAACTAATCGCGCCCTCTCGGAAATCACATGGTCAACGGGCAGCAGCCACTTTTGATAGGGTTGGTCACATTTCAGTGACTACTCGGTGTATATCTTGTTTGCAACACGAGAACCGATGAGGTTTGTTTCGAGATTTCCGTGCACACTTCATTGTGCTGGTGACGTGCTCACGTACCCGTTCTTTTTTTGGGGAGGGGCTTAACGACCACCGTGAGCAACTGAATGAGCTACAAGCAGTCACCCATCCCTAGTTTGGAACCAGCGGTCCGGTGACGTATACCTTTAATTTAACCTTATTTTTGAGTTTGTGTTCTTATTTAAATTTAGTTTCTCCTCGTTAAACGCTTTCTGACTTAATGATACATTTTTTCTTCGACGAATTTTCTGAGTTTGGCATCACTGGCAGTGGGTTAGAATTCAATAAAACGTAATAACTGTAAGAATGCAATTTCTGCAAATCGAGATAACAATGATTTTTTGAGAGTGATTGGTCAGATACGTGTTATGATCGCATATTACGAAGTACTGGATTTGAAGACAGCAACTTGTATTCTGGCTAATGGGATTTACTTGTGCTGAAGTGCCGTAGCAGAGAATTAAAAAGCAGATTAATCTTAAGTTCATGTTGATTCATTCCCTACCTTTGCTGTTAGTATTTTTTCTTTAAGTAATAGTGATTGATATTATATTCACAAGCTCATGGCTTAGTCAAAGTGAACGTTTAAGCAAGTAATTCTTAGAGTTTATAGTTAAAGCCTTAAATCTACTGTTACAGTGACAGCAACTACTACAAAAAGTTAGACCTACGACTTCACAAATACCGTATTTTTCGGCGTATAAGTCGACACTTTTTTTCTTCAGAACTCCGCACCTCGACTTATATGCTACATCAATTTATCAATTGAAATTTCTCAATGAGAAAAAAAATCGTTCCTTAAATTCTGTAGTGATCCAAGAACCCTGAGAGGTTATATTATTTCTGAAGAAACTATTCCCAAAGCGTACAAAACGTAATATTCCGTTCACTAAGAACTTGTTTGAAAGCTGATGAGAGAAATGGATATTTTTGTTTGACAGTAGCATTTAAATCGCCGTGAGAAATTTGGAGTGGCAGTTGTCATAAGTTAATTGCACTCCCTTTGCGACCCTTTCAAGATGTCTGTGTAGCATTTACCTCTGGTTTTTCAAAGCCGCCAGAACTACACTGGGTACGTACAATGATTAAACTGACTAAACCTCTGAAACTGCGCTGGTACGCAGTTGATTGGCTGGTGATAATTGTGTCAACAGTCGGCGGCGCATGCGCTTTAAGAATAGCAATGCTCAGCTGCTAGCGGAGACAATCTGTTTTCGCTCTGCCAATCTCTCAGCTCAGTGGTATTTCTCAGATAAAATAAAATCAATCACTGCTTTCATTTATTATGCTCATCTTAATTTATTTATTTTATGTTTCCGATTGAAATCAAAAGCCCTTCTGGTTTCTGATTTCAATTGGACTCTGTCAGCGAACCATAACTCCCGCTGCAAGCATCACACCTATTTAGCGCACTTCTGTGATTTTTATTTTGTTTTGTTTCACTTACATTCGCAGAGGGTCTTCTCTGACTGGTTGGTCGGAGGGAAGGAATTCGATAGCGCTAGTTCGTAAGGAAAAAATAAACTTACGAAATTCAACATTTTTCTGAAAAAAATGCGGAAGTTTTACCTGTTCTAGCCTCATCTTATACTCAGAATCGACTTATATTATCTTTGAATAAAGATAAGGAAATTGAGAAATTTAACCACAAAACAAAAACATCTTGGCCGATTACGTAATCATGCCTCATTACCTTCCGCTATTTCCAACCACATGCATCCACCTCTAGGCCCTCGGGTTACCGAGTTACACTGACGGAAAAAAATCCCAACACCAAGAAGGGGTTGTGTTAGATAAACGACAGTTGGTAGGCGGTGAGAGTACATCTGTAAGATGACGTCTATGCAAATTTCGCGCTCGGCGCATACGTGTGGCGTTAGTAGCGCCCCTCGGAACATGCAAAGCAGGTTTGCTGTAAATACGCGTTGTAACGTTCGTGAGCGTTAGTTATCGTTGAGATTCGACGTAGTGTGTTAATGTTAGTCAAGAATGCCTTTAAGAAGACGAAGCCATTATCAACAGCTCACAGAGTTTGAACGAGGTCGTGTAATAGGGCTACGAGAAGGTGGATTTTCGTTCCGCAATATTGCAGAACGACTTGGCAGGAATGTAGCCACTGTGCATGATTGTAGGTAGCGGTGGTCAAGGGAAGGTACTGCCTCAAGAAGACCGGGTTCCGGCCGGCCACGTGGCACTACTGAGAGGGAAGACCGCCGTGTACGGCGTATGGCCGTGGCGCATCGTACCGCGTCTGCGGCAGTAATTCGAGCTGCAGTTGCCACCACACTGACACAACGAACTGTTACAAATTGGTTACTTGAAGGACAGCTCCGAGCCAGACGCCCTCTAGCATGCATTCCACTTACTCCAAACCACTGCCGTTTGCGACGTCAGTGGTGTCAAGCTAGAGCTCATTGGAGGACGGAGTGGAGATCTGTTGTTTTCTGATGAAAGCCGGTTCTGCCTGGGTGCCAGTGATGGCCATGTGTTGGTTAGGAGGCCAGGTGAGTGCCTGCAACCAACCTGCCTGCGGCCGAGACACACTTGACCTACACCTGGAGTTATGGTTTGGGCAGCAATTTCCTATGACAGCAGGAGCACTCTCGTGGTTATCCCACGCACCCTGACGGCACAGTTGTACGTCGGTCTGGTGATTCAACCTGTTGTGCTGCCATTCATGAACAGCATTCCAGGGGGTGTTTTCCAACAGGAAAACGCTCGCCCGCATACCGCTGTTGTAACCCAACATGCTTTACAGAGTGTCGACATGCTGCAGTGGCCTGCTAGACCACCAGATCTTTCACAAATTGAGCACGTATGGGACATCATTGGACGACAACTCCAGCGTCATTCCCAACCAGCATTAACCGTCCCTCTATTGACCGACCAAGTGCAACAGGCATGGAACTCCATCCCACAAACTGACATCCAGCACCTGTATGACACAATGCATGAACGTTTGCGTGCTTGCATTCAACATTCTGGCGGTTACACCGGTTATTAATGTACCAGCATTTTACATTTAAAATGGCTCTTCTCGCGCTTACATTAAGCTGTGATCTTGAAATCTTAATCGATTAAATATGTTACCTATACAAATGTATTGCCGCCATTTCATTCCTCTACAACTATTTTTTCGTGATGTTGCGATTTTTTTCCGTCAGTGTATTTGGAAAGATTAAACTTCACAAAGTAGGCTTTCCCGCACGACCTTTGGTTTCCGCTTCAGCTAGTCCTACTCGGCCACTAGAGTCTGCCTTAAAACGTTTTCTTCAACCTCTGACTAGTGATTCCCCTTACTCAATCTCCAGTTTGACGGACGCCTTAAGACAGAATTGGAGCTTTCTGCTCCTCTAATTACACTCCATTTTTTATGGCATCTTTTGATGTTATTTCACTTTTCCCCAATGTTCCGGTACCGGCTGTTCATAATGTCATTTATGATAAACTTTATCTCAAGAAACTCTTTCTGTTTCTGAAATTCAGTCCATAATGTCAGCATTATAATTAATATATAAACAGTATTATATTCAGTTTGATCATGTTATTTACAGACAGTGTTCGGGGCTCCCATGGGATCCCCCTCTCCCTCTTTCTTGCCGAAATTTTATTGCAGGAATTGGAGGGCGAGGTCATCAGTTCGTTTCCAATTGAACCTCATTTGTTTCTCAGATACGTTGATGATTTCCTTATTTTCTGGCCGTCCTCTCAAGAGGATCTTGACTCTTTTGTACAGCGCCTTTCGATCCAAATATCCCTCCATCAAGTTCACAGTTGAGTTGGAGGTTGATAATTGCATATCGTTTCTGGATTTTAAACTTCAGCGCTCTTTCTCTCGTTCTTTGTCATTCAGTGTATTCACAAAACCTAGTTCATGTCCCATTATTATTCCCAACACTTCATCTCACTCCTTGTTTCATAAACTCTCTGGTTTAAATTTCTTAATTAATCATGCCTTTTCACATTCCTCCACCTATGAGCTTCTGAGGACTGAATTGGATATCATTCGTAATTTGGTGGTCTTTTGGTTACTCAAAATCTTTGATCGACTAGCAGATTCCTTCACTCTGCTTCTTCCACCTTGATTGGTAATCGTCCCATTCGCAAGTTTGTTGGTTCTTTTCCCTTTGTTCCTTCAATTGTCAGACCTTTAAAGACTATTTGCCATCACCATGATTTGAGTTTTAGGATCAGAGTTTCTAACTTATTTTCATCTATTAAAAAAGGCTGTGACCGACCTACTGACCTGCAGAGACATGGAATATATCTCGTTCTTCTTAAATCTCCAACACCGGATTTCACTGACAAATGTTACATCGATTCCACTGCCAGGACCCTTAAAACCCGTCTCAAAGAACACCAATATGGCCATCGTAATGGCTCAACTTCCACTGCTTTATCCCGACTTTTAACCAAGGGGACTTACATTCCCATTTGGGACGATTCTTAAATTCTAACTGCTCCTCATACAAAATCTCAACTGTTATTCACTGAAAGCCTGTACATCAATAAATTATCTGAAACTTGCTGTAATGATGAATTGCCAAGAAACATCCCTCAACCTTGGAAATATCTGCTTACAGATTTATCAACATAGTTTCTACTAGCTAATGACTTTTTTGCTGTTAATGACTGGACATGCGCAATATACCTCATGATGATTGATTGTACGTCATCTGTTCATTCATGTATCTACTTATAAGCTGCCTCTTCCACTGTATGTGTTCATTGCATCTGAGGATGGGTGCCTGTTGGCAGGACCCAAAAGGTCTCACGCTTTTGAATTTTTAACTATCATTAAAGTTTTTATTCCATCATAAAACTCTTTTATATATCGTGTGAAGACGGTTTGTCGTTTGTAGTATGAAATTTAACCAATTCGACTTATATCCCATATCAACTTATAAACTGAAAAATTGGGTGATTTAAATGTTCATGGCTCCAGAAAACAGAGATAGATACCCATTGCCTCAAACAAGCCCTTTGCGCATAGCTCACCCGGAATTCGAACCCGGATCCATCTGGGACGAATGACTAAAACCCAAAGCCACACGACTACCGGGGAATGGCTCTCGTTTCTTTTCAAGTTTTCTTCTGTGTGTCGAATAGGTAATACTCTTCCATCACTTTCTCTTCTCCTTATGTCTTAAATTTAAGTGAACAGACATTCTTACTTCTTAATAACACATCTACAACTTACATCTCGTAAAAACATAAGGTCTCACTCGTACCAAAGTCATTTTGTCTACAATTTATTGTAGTCCATTGATACAATGCTGAGTCAGGTAGCAGCTGTTCTCCGGGCGGAACTCTCCCCATCGTAGAGACTGAAATCCTAACAGAATGCACCTTTTGTTCTGCACACATGACGTCGTCTTCATACACGTAGCGTGACCGCAATATTTCGGGTGCACGTGTAAATGAAAACTAATGTTTCCTTTTGTAGGGAGTGATGAAAAAGAGTCAACTGATGTTTTCCTTTGGAGGAGGCCATTCTTGGAAACATTTTCTCTGTATATACCATTAAATGTGTTTTTTTTAATGCATAACAAATAATTTTTATTATGCACTCTTCAATCACTGCTGATAATGAATGATGATGAATAGTCCAGTGTATTTTTGACAAGATGCTAAATTTTCTGGAAAAAAAGTTCTCTTCTTTTTCAAATTCTTTTAAATATTACAAATTGTTTTGCAGATACGCGAATAATGTTACATAATGAGTTCTCTACATTGATAGCATTTGTCGTAGCTTTACTTCCTCACAAAAAACGAATCATAGCCAAATCTAAAAGGTGAGTATAACAGTGTGTGTGTGTGTGTGTGTGTGTGTGTGTGTAAAGAAAGCTCTTGGTTCTTCCGCTTTAAACTTCGTGGCGATTCCATTTAACCACCCATTCATGTTTGCTGTCCCATGATAGGCTTTCCCTTGCATTAAAATTTTCTAAAGTTTGGGGTGAACTAGCCCCTCCGTGCTTCCCTCCCGACACTATGTTTATGTTTGTCTTCACTGGGACACTGGAGGTTCTTTACATGACAATGGTTTACTTAACGCTGCCTCAGAACGACTCATTCCAAGTAAGCTTCCCAATCTCAACAACCACTCCAGTTGCTCACGTACATTAGCTTAATGTTTTCGAAAATGCGTTAGCCCAATGAAGAGATTTCTCAATGGAAAATAACTTGTCAGTAGATGGTAAAGCTATATGCCTTTTACAACAAGAAAAATTTGTTTATTAATAAAATGAACAAAAATTTAAAGAAAAGGCTTATTAAGTGCTATATTTGGAGTATAACTTTATATGGTGCAGAAACGTGGACAATTGCTAAAATGTTGGAGGTATTTAAAATGTGGTTATGGAGAAGAATGGAGAAAATAAAATGCATTGAAAAAATTACCAATGATGAAGTGTTGCAAAGAGTTGAAGAAGAAAGGAGTTTACTAAAGACCACAAGAAAAAGAATGATAGAAGGAAAAATTGGAGGAAAGCGACCGAGAGGAAGGAGACGGCTGATGATGCTTGATGGTATAATAATGGGCACAGGTGGCTATCAAGAAATGAAAGAAGAAGCAAGGGACAGAGGAAACTGGAGGAAGAGAACTTGCTCAGATACCGTTGGACCTACCAAGAGATAGAACATTAATGATGTTGATGAGATGGCAAGGAATTACAACCAATGAACAAATAAATTTTAAGTTTTCATCTACTGTATGCCTTCTAAATACTAACAAAAAATTGAGATATTCCTGAATCTAACACTAGAAACATTGCTGGTCACAGTTGTGAATTGAAGGCACTAAAAAGTGTGCATGTTTTACGCATAGCATTTTTTCTTAAATGTACCATACTAGAGTGGCCAATATTACTTCTGTTATTAATTCTAAACAATGAATTAAACGCCTTCACACTGAAATGAAAGCTTCTTTGTTCCTAACGTAGAGCGAAGTAGTACTTGCACAAAATCCGTTCTCTTTCTTTTAAATCGAGACTGCAAATACTAGGGGCAGTACCCGATTAACAAAATGTTTCCCATACACGTACAGACATGCACCACATTTTAATATTACATGGTCGAGTCACATTATCAGCGTGGACAGCAGCTAGCTCAATAAGTGCTGGAAAGTGTTTACAGGTATGTTAAGCCATGTTGACTGCAGTGCATCTGACAGCTGCTGGGGGGGGGGGCGTGGTGGAGGATCTATAGAGCAGTCAACAGTCAACACGATCAAGGTGGTTCCACAGATGCTCAATTGGGTTTAAGTCTGGGGAATTAGGGGATCAGGGAAGTACTTTGAAGTCCTTGTCATGCTCTTCTAACCACTCTCGGACATTTCTAGCTGTGTGACACGTCGCATTGTTGTGATGGAGGATCCCATCCGCCCCAGGGAAGACAATCAGCATGTATGGGTGTATGCAGTCTGCAAGGATGTATTCATAACGAATTTCGTCCATAGGGTCTTCCACATGTATGAGTGGACCCAGGGAATGCCGCGAAAACATTCCACATACCATAACGCTGCCCCCACCAGCTTTTGTTCTTCCAGCAACGGTTGAAGAGTATTTGTTCGATGTTTCTCGCATTATACGCCAATGTCCATCTGTTCGATGAAGCAGAAAACGTGACTCATCGGAGAAGGAAATCCTTTGTTAACCAGCGGAGGTCCAATTCTGATACTGCAGTGCAAATGTAAGCCTTTTCTGCCGAATGCACTTTAGTAAGCATAGGTGCAGTGACCATCCGTCTGCATCGGAGCCCCATATGCAGCAGCAGGGTTCGCTGAACTGTCGTTTTAGACACACTTCCGGTAGCCCCCTGGTTCATTCGGTCAGTGAATTGCCCCACTGTAGCGTGTCAATTCGACTGTGTATAAAACTAGGTAAAAGCCTGTCAAAAATAAGAGATGTAGAGTAATTTTATAACAACCAGGTATTCCTTTTCTTTTGTGTGTGTGTGATGTCCAAATGTGAAAGTATATTTCATGAACATTACAGCAATAAAAAGAACACACACACATATTTATATATACCTACGGAAAGTGAAAAAAGAACACCAAGAAGTAATTGGCGGACGATCATGAAATTTACATATGTTAATGGGGTTGAGTTTACGTAGGTGTGATGTTAATTTCGGGACCAACCGGTGAGCGCTTATGCCACAGCACGGCATAATATGCAAATTATCGTCGGTGGTATTTAAGGAGTACGGCAAAGTGAATGTAATCAGTCGTCGGCGTACGGACACGTGCGAAAACCCTGCAGAAGTTGCAATGCCTGGACATGGAAGACGTGTATGATTTCAGCAGTTATCAGAATTTGAGCGAGGTCGTCTAGTCGGACTCCGCGAGGCCGGGTGGTTGTATCGTCGCATTGCGGACCGAATCGGACGGGAAGTATCGGTGGTGGTACGATGGTGGCGTAGGTGGTCCGAGGAACATTCCCACACGAGAAGACGTGGAACCGGGAGTCACAGACGGACTGATGAGCGGACCGATCGACGCATAAGAAGAGCGGCGTTTTCAAGCAGAACATCCACTGCAACGCAAATCCGAAGCTTCCGTTGCACCTGAGGTGACTGTGCGAACAATCCACAACCATCTACTGGATGCAGGACTACGTGCACGTGTGCCTCTGGCATTTGTACCTCAGACTCCAGCCCATTGTCAGGAACGGCTGCAATGGTGTCGCCAATGTCTGCACTGGAGAACACAATGGCGATCTGTCGTGTTCAGCGATGAAAGCAGATTCTGCTTGGGAGCCTCCAATGGCCGTATGCGTGTTTGCAGACGCACAGGGGAGCGTCTACACCCTTTTTGCATCCGCCAGCGACACACAGGGCCTACACCTGGTCTCCTGGTATAGGGAGCGATCAGCTATCACTCCCGTACACAACTAGTGTTTGTACCGGGTACGTTAAACAGCACCTCCTACATCAACAACATCATTCAGCCCGTTGTTGTGTCCTTTGTAAGGTCGGTCCATCATGGTGTTTTCCAGCAAGATAATGCACGCCCACACATGGCACGTGCAACGCAACATGCACTTCAGGGTGTGAGACAACTTCCATGGCCTGCACGTTCACCGGATTTGTCCCCCATTGACCACGTGTGGGATTTTATGGGACAACGACTTATCCGGTCTCCACGGCCAGCCACAACCATCCCCGATTTACGCGTCCAGGTTGAAGATGCTTGGAACTCAATACCCCAAACTTACATCCAACATCTTATGACAGACTCCATGCCAGAATTGCACAGTGTGACGCAGTTCATGGCGGTTCAACCTCGTACTAACCATGTTACATGGAAATGTTATTTTTCAGTTTACCAGCAAATACAGCTGTATTTTGCCGTAATGTTTTGATCATGTTATCCTCTGTATTCCGTTATTATGCTGTATAAATTTCGATGGTATCAGACATCTCCTTCTTGGTGTTCTTTTTTCACTTTCCACCAGTGTATATTGGTTGAGGCAGGGGTTCGACAATTAAAACAGGCAAGCGGTCTTTCCACTGCGCCACCATAGTGAGACAAACGTTCAGACAAAGGAAATTTTATTGTTTGTGACAAGTAATTCAATAAATGAAACCTTCATCCGAATTTATTACACATTTAATGGAACATTACTGTTACTTATCTTATAAAGAAACATCAGCACTCATTACTTAAACAAATATTGTGATTACACATTATCTAAAAAGATGATTATTACAAAAATTTGGAATAATAATTCCCTTTTGTAAATAGAATTTCACCTAACTAAAGTGAGGAAATGTGGAGAAACAAAATGTTACAAATTAATTGTGACTTTCATGAAACAAAATGGGAAGGATCACTGACTTCCACGTGCACTTGGTGGTAGAGGCTTAGGACACTTTGGGCGTGCCCCTTTTCCACCTTCATTCTTGAGTTTCAGGAGCACCTGAGCTAGGTGGTAGAGGCTTAGGACTCTTTGGGCGTGCCCTTTTCCACCTTCATTCTTGACAGATTCAGAAGCACCTGAGCTAGGTGGTAGAGGCTTAGGACTCTTTGGGCGTGCCCCTTTTCCACCTTCATTCTTGACAGATTCAGAAGCACCTGAGCTAGATGGTAGAGGCTTAGGACTCTTTGGGCGTGCCCCTTTTCCACCTTCATTCTTGACAGATTCAGAAGCACCTGAGCTAGATGGTAGAGGCTTAGGACTCTTTGGGCGTGCCCCTTTTCCACCTTCATTCTTGACAGATTCAGAAGCACCTGAGCTAGGTGGTAGAGGCTTAGGACTCTTTGGGCGTGCCCCTTTTCCACCTTCATTCTTGACAGATTCAGAAGCACCTGAGCTAGGTGGTAGAGGCTTAGGACTCTTTGGGCGTGCCCCTTTTCCACCTTCATTCTTGACAGATTCAGAAGCACCTGAGCTAGGTGGTAGAGGCTTAGGACTCTTTGGGCGTGCCCCTTTTCCACCTTCATTCTTGACAGATTCAGAAGCACCTGAGCTAGATGATAGAAGGCTTAGGACTCTTTGGGCGTGCCCCTTTTCCACCTTCATTCTTGACAGATTCAGAAGCACCTGAGCTAGGTGGTAGAGGCTTAGGACTCTTTGGGCGTGCCCCTTTTCCACCTTCATTCTTGACAGATTCAGAAGCACCTGAGCTAGGTGGTAGAGGCTTAGGACTCTTTGGGCGTGCCCCTTTTCCACCTTCATTCTTGACAGATTCAGAAGCACCTGAGCTAGGTGGTAGAGGCTTAGGATACTTTGGGCGTACCCCTTTTCTACCTTCATTCTTGACAGATTCAGAAGCACCTGAGCTAGGTGGTAGAGGCTTAGGACACTTTGGGCGTGCCCCTTTTCCACCTTCATTCTTGACAGATTCAGAAGCACCTGAGCTAGGTGGTAGAGGCTTAGGACACTTTGGGCGTGCCCCTTTTCTACCTTTATTCTTGACAGATTCTGGAGCAGCTGAGCTAGGAGCAGATTTTTGCTCATTAACTGTTTTATCAGGCCAGAGACTGAAAGGCTTTGGAGCTCTCTCACTAATAGCTCTCTTCATAAGAGTAAACTTGTATAATTCTGATCCAGAAAGCTTGCTGGCAAATTCACGTCCTCCTAATAAAATAGAAAAACAATTTTAGTTCACTAAGTACCCGCAAGTTCCGTGCTATAATTGTGATACAAGAGCAAAATCACAAACTGAGAATCTCCCAGTCTCATTTCAATTTGAAAAGTGACCCTTTGTACACCGCTAGTTCACTTCATGATGGCTCACCAAAAAGTCTTTTACAGCACTTTCATATCCGACTTGTAGCATTTTTATAAACATTCCAAAATGTAAAAAAAAAAAAATGAAACTGTAATATACTTTTAACAACTTTTTCTGGACTGGCGCGTAAAAAGAAGCTTGCATGGAAACCTTTATTTTTTAAAACAGAACTAGGGGCTGCGCTTCTAGGCTTGCTACGCTCATTTCCGGAGTAGCGCTCGGACCCTGCAGCCCGATCTTCAAGTATATCACATAAAATAAAAAACTGGAAAATTCATATAAATTTCAATTTTTATTGCATGTCTAAGCAAATAAGTATAGAAAAACTGATAGGAACATGAACACTTAATTTACACATGTACATGACATTAAAGTAATAACAACATTTTAAGATAATATTTCCTTGTACACTATATTTTGAACTTTTTTCCCATATCTAATAAAAACCTTAATATTTTCGCTTGCTGCACGCTTCTTTTCAACTCGAGGGTCTGCCATGTTTTCTGTTCGATTTGCTGCACGCTTCTTTTCAACTCGAAGCTCTGCCATGTTTTCTGTCCGATTTGCTGCACGCTTCTTTTCAACTTGAAGCCCTGCCCTGTTTTCTGTCCGATTTGCTGCATGTTCTCCCAATTGTTCAATACTTTTTGCGCTATACCGATTCCAAAATGGCGGCTTGTTTACAGTTTTTGTTTCGCTCCTGGTGAACTCCCTGTTGGATTTTCGCGGAACTTTTTTCAATTTCCTTCTATTTTTATTGAAAGACTTTACTCCGCCGCCATTCCGAGGTTTCCGAGTTTTTTACTGTCGTTATTGTTTGGAAGGGTGGCATTTTGTCGCTTGATCTTATAGCACTTACTAAATTGACCACTAAGGAAAACAAAAGCGGTCCAAAAAGCATTTCCGTAAACCGTTAAACAACTGAGATAGCTTTACCAACAAAAAATATGCATAACAAATACTCTGCATCACCATGGCAACACGTCACAGGACCAGAACATTCCTCTGTGGTTATCGTGAAGACAGACAAGCCAAAGGGTAATTAAGGCTGTCAATGCACGATCAGATTCGTCTTAAGATAGAGCACAAACACCACACCTCCCAATCATTATCTAAAAATGTAGGTTAAGAAACGTCTTTATTTACAATTAAAAGGGTGAGTTTAACAGCTTTAGCGAGCACTTTCACGAACCACTATGGTCGCATCATCTGGCTAAGGACTGAAATCACTATGAAAGCGGTACATGACTTATATAGTAACGGAGATGAGCACAAGATTACAAATATGTAAATGAGATGAGTAAAAGATATTAAATGTCTATCAATACAAACTATTTACAAAATTACCTAAATTAATTTGAGGGTTCCTCAATTGGATATTCCAACAAGAGATCTCTCCAGGCACTAGGAACATAAGCAGGTATATCCTCATTGCAGCACTTAGGTCCCAGTTTTATAATGTGAAGACTCTTAGTAAACAACATAGAACTTTTTGTCGAGGCTGTTGATAGCAAGTTTGCATTGTCCCAATCTGGTTTTAGGTCTCCCTCAATGACAGTTCTTGACAAAGTCGAAGTAACTACTCCTTTACAAATTGCATATTTATGTTCAGCCCATCTGATTCCCAGGCTTCTGTAGGTTGAACCCACATAGCAGAGATTTGCAGTTTGTCCATTAATGTCCAACAGTGGGATACTGTAAACACCAAAATAAAATGGGATAGAGTTTGTATTGTGTCTGTATCATGCCTAATCATAGAAAAGGTTTTGGGTCTTGACACACCAAAACCCAAAGAATATTTTTTGCAGGTATTTTTTAGCAAAGTAACAATTGGTTTCAAATAGGTTATACTTCCCACGTAGGTAGTTGTGGGTACACTTCTGGTGAGGGTTATAGAAGTCTTTCGTTTATATTGTTGTAGTTTTTTAACACAATCCGTGGGGTACCCATGTACTTTTGCAATCTCGTTAATCTTCATCAATTCTTGATTACAATAATAGGGATTTAAAGAATGGGTAAAGGCTCTATTAACTAGAAATCTAAGTGCTCAATACTTATATGGGGTTGGTGTACAGGAATTGAAGGGGATCAGAACCGAGATAGAGGTAGGCTTGCGATATACAGAGAACTCAAAGTTTGTATGGTTAAGGGAGCGTGAAACCAAGAAGTCAAGGAAGGGCAGTGACCCTTCTTTTCAATTTCTATAGTAAACTTTATGCCAGGAACTATGGATGATAAATCAGAAGCCAAAGCATGTAATTCAGCAGTTGAGTGAGGCCAGACAAGGAAAACATCATCAACATATCTGATGTATAAAGATAGTTGAACACTGCAGGATTTGAGATAGTGATTTTCTAGGTGCTGTAGTAAAATTTCAGCAAGAACAGGTGACAGTGTCCCAGCCAATAGGTGCTCCCTCCTTCTGTTTGTAGACAGTATTTTGAAAGTGGAAAAAACTTCTGTCCCCTACAAGTCTTAAAGCTTGAAGGGTAGTATCAATTTCAGCTTGACTATATTGATTCTGGGAAAGTAGAATTTCCTCAATGTGGGAGTAAACAACTGAATGAGGGATATTAGGAAAGAGGTTTTCAACATCAAGGGAGGCTATGAAAAACTGAGTTTTCCTAAATTGGCAGGATTTTATTTTGTTAATGGCTTCTATTGTACTTTTAACAGAGTAAGATGAACCAGTGGTAAAATGCTTCAAGAACGTTGCAAGAAATTTTTCCAGATTTCTGGTTGGGTTTGCATATCCTGAGATGAGTAGTCGGACAGGGTTATCCGGTTTATGAGTTT
This sequence comes from Macrothele yani, assembly GCA_039090855.1. Taxonomy (NCBI): domain Eukaryota; kingdom Metazoa; phylum Arthropoda; class Arachnida; order Araneae; family Macrothelidae; genus Macrothele; species Macrothele yani. Next base: position 25,832,883 of record CM077015.1, read on the forward strand.
TTTTCTGAAAGCTTCAGGGACTCTGGAACCCGGGGAGGTAACATATTCCGGGAGATACAGATCGGTAGTAAGCCAGAGTTGCGTAATTTTGATAACTTAGTAATTGTATAGGCAATTGGGTTTGAACTAAGGGTAGAATGAGGAATTTTCTGAATAGTAGCCAACATTTTAGTAATGTAGTCAGCTTGATCCATAATGACAATTTGGTTTGTTTTGTCCACTCCAAGAATGGCTAGGTCTGGGTCTCTTGCAAGGGCGAGAAGTTCAGATTTAGAATGTTTCCAAGAAGAGCCAGAAATTACTTGTTTATTTCGCAGGAGGCCACATGTTTTATGACGAGTATATTCCTGTACTTCTGGGGGAGGTGCTTAATGAACCTTTGACGACAAACCAAACTGAAGCCTTAAATCTAGGTTACAAATTCAGTTTCCCGATTCTCAACCCAAACCTAATGAAGATTATTCCCCAGACTGAAGAAATCATTAAGCACTTCCCCCAGAAATACCTGAATATACTCGTCATAAAACATGTGGCCTCCTGCGAAATAAACAAGTAATTCCTGGCTCTTCTTGGAAATATTCTAAATCTGAAGTTCTCGCCCTTGCAAGAGGCCCGGACCTAGCCATTCTTGGAGCAGACAAAACAAACCAAATTGTCATTATGGATCAAGCTGACTACGTTACTAAAATGTTGGCTACTATTCAGAAAATTCTTCATTCTACCCTTAGTTCAAACCCAATTGCCTATACAATTACTAAGTTATCAAAATTACGCAACTCTGGCTTACTACCGATCTGTATCTCCCCAAATATGTTACCTCCCCCGGGTTTCAGAGTCCCGGAAGCTTTCAGAAAGGTCAAAACTCATAAACCGGATAACCCTGTCTGACTACTCATCTCAGGATATGCAAACCCAACCAGAAATCTGGAAAAATCTCTTGCAAAGTTCTTGAAGCATTTTACCACTGGTTCGTCTTACTCTGCTAAAAGTACAATAGAAGCCATTACCAAAATAAAATCCTGCCAATTTCCGAAAACTCAGTTTTTCATACCCTTCCTTGATGCTGAAAACCTCTTTACTAATATCCCTCGTTCAGTTGTTTACTCCCACATTGAGGAAATTCTACTTTCCCAGAATCAATATAGTCAAGCTGAAATTGATACTACCCTTCAAGCTTTAAGACTTGTAGGGGACAGAAGTTTCTTCCACTTTCAAAATACTGTCTACAAACAGAAGGAGGGAGCACCTATTGGCTCCCCACTGTCACCTGTTCTTGCTGAAATTTTACTACAGCACCTAGAAAATCACTATCTCAAATCCTGCAGTGTTCAACTATCTTTATACATCAGATATGTTGATGATGTTTTCCTTGTCTGGCCTCACTCAACTGCTGAATTACATGCTTTGGCCTCTGATTTATCATCCATAGTTCCTGGCATAAAGTTTACTATAGAAATTGAAAAAGAAGGGTCACTGCCCTTCCTTGACTTCTTGGTTTCACGCTCCCCTAACCATACAAACTTTGAGTTCTCTGTATATCGCAAGCCTACCTCTATCTCGGTTCTGATCCCCTTCAATTCCTGTACACCAACCCCATATAAGTATTGAGCACTTAGATTTCTAGTTAATAGAGCCTTTACCCATTCTTCAAATCCATATTATTGTAATGAGGAACTGATGAAGACTAACGAGATTACAAAAGTACATGGATACACCACGGATTGTGTTAAAAAACTTATACAACAATATAAACGGAAAACTTCTATAACCCTCACCAGAAGTGTACCCACAACTACCTACATGGGAAGTATAACCTATTTGAAACAAATTGTTACTTTGCTAAAAAACACCTGCAAAAACATTCTTTGGGTTTTGGTGTCAAGACCCAAAACCTTTTTTCTATGATTAGGCATGATACAGACACAATACAAACTCTATCCCATTTTGGTGTTTACAGTATCCCACTGTTGGACATTAATGGACAAACTGCAAATCTCTGCTATGTGGGTTCAACCTACAGAAGCCTGGGAATCAGATGGGCTGAACATAAATATGCAATTTGTAAAGGAGTAGTTACTTCAACTTTGTCAAGAACTGTCATTGAGGGAGACCTAAAACCAGATTGGGACAATGCAAACATGCTATCAACAGCCTTGACAAAAAGTTCTATGTTGTTTACTTAGAGTCTTCACATTATAAAACTGGGACCTAAGTGCTGCAATGAGGATATACCTGCTTATGTTCCTAGTGCCTGGAGAGATCTGCGAGGAACCCTCAAAATAATTTAGGTAATTTTGTAAATAGTTTGTAGTGATTGACATTTAATATCTTTTACTCATTTTATTTACATATTTGTAATCTTGTGCTCATCCCTGTTACTATATAAGTCATGTACCGCTTCATAGTGATTTCACTCCTTAGCCTGATGATGCGACTATAGTGGTTTACGAAAGTGCTCGCTAGAGCTTTTAAACTCACCCTTTTAATTGTAAATAAAGACGTTTTTTAACCTATGTTTTGAGATAGTGATTGGGAGGTGTGGTGTTTGTACTCTATATTAAGACGAATCTGATCGTGCATGGCAGCCTTAATTACCCTCTGACTTGTTGAACAAAAGTACAACCTCTGGTTTTTAGACAGACAAGCCGTTCGTTTCTTTTATTTGCTTCTTCAAAAAATGCTTAAAAATCAGAAAACGACTTTTTCTTAATTTTTTTTTTTTTGTAAAAAAGGAATGATAGTTGTAAGTTTATGCTATAAAAATTGCAATGCGTTATGATTTATAGTTTGCCATATATCCCTCTTTTTAAATGGAGCCCATTGCAAAATAGAAAATTTTGCTAAATTTAAAAATTTAATTTCTTGTAAACTAAATCTAAATTCAAAAAAAGGGCGACGAGGTGCAAAAATTCTTTCATGGCACTACATACCTACATAGTTTCGCGGTTCTGTTGCCGTTAGTGTGTCCGGAACGCGACCTGATTTAACTTTTATGCTTACCTTAACTTTGAAATACAATAGCTCTTGAAGTATCACCAGAATCGAAAAACGGTCTATTTCAGCCTGTTCTTAAAACAATTCTCTACAAACGATGTAAATTTCATATTTTGTGTTCAATACGTTTTGCGCTGCGAGCTAGGAAAGCAAGAGTGTCACGAAACTTCTAAAACAGCGGTGGCAGTTACTTTTTTTTAGAATAGAGAGAAACGAATTTTCAGTGTTTCCTGTTTACCCTCGCTGATACGAAACGAGATACTCCGGTTAACAGCAGGGCCGGATTAAGGCCTTGGTGGGCCTCTAGGCTAAGACATCTCAGTGAACTTATGACGGAATTATTCAAAGAATTTATGACGGGGAATCATCATGAAGTCTGTTAAAACATGAAACTGTAGCAATATGCTTTTGATAATACGTGCAGTGCATTCTTCAAACTAGCCATTTATCTGCAGAGTTTTCATAATAAACCACTGTAGTTTCTATTGTTCTCACAAGACAAAAACAAACCTTAAGATTCCAAGATTTTGTCTTGAAATTTTTAATGATATAGCATTGTTTACTTTTCTTAGTGCATCTTTTTTTTGTTGTTGTTGTTATGGAATGTAAGGCCACAGAGGACTTCGACCATTAACGGTTCCAAGTGCAAATTGGGAGGTGTGGGTAGAGGATGGTAGTGAAAAAGCTGAAACTGTCTCGCCGACCCCTCTGTACCCAGCGACATGAAACTTTTGCCCTTGGTGAGTCAGTGCCTTGAAATCTGTTCTTCTTCGAGCCTCTGTTTTTAATCAAGAGAAAATCATACGAGACAAAAGTAAAACTATTTTATAAACCTCTCTCTCTCTATTATTTTCCCAGGCATGCCTCCTGGGCCCTTGATAATGGTTGGTCTCAAGTCTATAGCCACCGACGGACCCCCCCCGCTTAATCCGGCCCTGGTTAACATACATTTTGGAATATTATGAACGCAATAGTAGAATAAAAGAAAATGCAGTCCCGTATAAGCATGGAAACTCCACCACTTCCTTACATAAACTCTGATACTCACAATGAACAAAAAAAAAAAAAAAAAAAAATGCAAATATTTACCAAATAGCGTGTTAGTCCTCTTCTAGCATGAATAACAGTGTATACGTGCCGAGGCATCGACTCCACCAGATGCAGGAGGGTTTTCGGAGGTAATGCTAGCCATGTCTGTTGCAGAATTGTACACAACTCCATTCAAGACGTCGGTCCAATATCCATAGATCTGATGTTCAGCTCCATGGCATCCCAAAGAGCTTCTCCAGGGTTTTCGAGGACCTTGAGAGCCACTGGGTGGTTTATAACGTACTGGTTTTTCCCTCTGCCGGGCATCGATTCCGGGTCCCATCACTTCGAAGTTAATCGCCCTCCCAACTGAGCTACGTGGACATGTGCTCGCACTGCTATCTGCCTTTATCTCATGTGCGTCCTGCGGCGCAGGACGCATGACCCATCATGGGTCAGCCGGGACCATGTGTCGCTGTAGGCAGTCATCCCATGACCCATGGGTCAGCCGGGACCATGTGTCGCTGTAGGCAGTCATCCCATGAAGAATGTGCATTTGAGAAATCCCACACCATTTGGTGCGTGGAACGTAACATTAAATTGAATTATTTTTTCAAAGCACTGAAAGAGGGATTCTCATTTTTCCTGTCTTGCCGTGTGGAAAGAACATCACATCATTCCAAGAAACTTAACAGCTGGGTCATCCTAGAAGTTCGGGCTCCAATATAACGTACTGTTTTTCATGAGCAAGATTGGTTTTACGTTAGGTCTAAACCATGACTAAGGAATGTTGAAATAAATAAGAATACAATGCAATAGTTCCTAATTAGGCTTTTACGGCCAGACGAAACATTAACAGAAGTAAGACTTACAATAACCTTTTATCGGTGCAGCACGAATTTCAGTAGAACTCCACAATATAAGACAGCAGATATCAGATTGCATTTATCTAATTGAACATCTACACCCACACATCCACATGAGCAACTGTCATATCGTCCTTTTTATCTATCGTTCTTATCACATTCATACGTCACTTTCTCTCTGACCTCAATTGTTGTCAACTTCGTTCTCGGTTGAGGGAAAAGACATAACGTTAAGTTTGGAAGTATAAAAGAGAACAAACTCAAATTTACATAGGAAAATGAACTAAAAATGAAAATTAATTTAGAATATACGTCACAGGTTCCAAACTCAGGTGAGTGTTTCTCGAACCATGCCTGGGTGGTTGTGGGCCGGTGGGATCGCGCATTGTCCTCCTGAAACTGATTATCGGCTACATGATGCGCGAAGGCCACAAAAGCGTTTCGGTGACCAACCAGCTAATGCTAGTAGCACGCAGCAGTTAAGGATATCCCCAGACACACTAAGGGACCTAATGTGTCGAGTAAGAAGACTCCCAAAACCATCACAGAGCCACCACCATCTTAAACAGTGCCCCTCCCTGGAACGACGAGGTTATAGCCTGATGCATCGACGCCACACCCGCATCTTCCCGTTAGCTCACTACAGCTGAAAACGGGATTCATCTGACCACATGACGCAACTTCACTCTACATAGGTGCAGTTTAGATGTTCAGGGCACCAGATGAGGCGCAGTGTCGGATGACGAGCAGTCAACAGTGGCACACGAGTAGTGTGTTGGTTCCCGTAACCCAGGGTATGCAGAGTGTGCCGTACCGTTCACTCGTTGACACTTCTTGGGCCTTCGACACTTAACTTGGATGTGATTTGCGATGCCGTTGCCAAGAGGTCGGTCTGCACGAGCCTGGATAGTCTACATCGGTCCCAAGTGGTCGGTCTGCACGAGCCTGGATAGTCTACATCGGTCTCAGTCATCAATAGTGTGTGGTCGGCCACTGCTTGCTCTCTGGGCGCAGGTACGTTCGTCGATGGTATAATCGCAGTACACCCTTGATACGGTTGCCCTCGGACACCCATGTGTTTTTACCACTTGGGCGATAGAATGACCAATCTGTCTTGTGCCGACAATGCCTCCATGATCCAAGCCGCTCAGATCATCACGTTTCCCCATGTTCGTCGATTGCAATACACTGTTGAAAAGCCCTGCTGTCTGCCTATTTTACCTCCTGATTTCAGTTTGTCAACAGCCCATCACCCCTATCTCTAATGTTTTGTCAACTGAGTGTAGAAACAGGGACAGAAAAAATTATTCTACCACTCACATTTGTTTTAGTGTCATCTTTCCGAAAATTCACTGAAAAATCAAATATGTTTCAATGCTTTCCATATGAATAAAACAGAAAGAAAAAGAAAATGGACAACAAATTCTGTACCGCAGCGAAATCGGTGAGTAACAGTTTTTTGTGAATTAGTTTAAGTATGAGTACGACTTGCCCTATGTTGAATGCTATTTAGCCTTCCAGTATGGTGAAGTAAAAGAGAATTCTGGACTTTTTGATGCAGATTTAAATGTACACCTGTTGTTTCTCATGGAAATTTGGGGGAAGTGTGATTATTCAGTTCCAAACAGAGAAGTTCTCCTTATCCTTATCATAAGATTAGCTAATATCGAAACAGCAGCAAAATTGTGATAGTTTTGATTATATACATACATACATATAAATATATATACAGGGTTATTCAGAAAGAAACATTCATTTCAAAAATTCATATTTCAAAAAATTAACAACACAGAATGATAAGTAATACATAAATGTAAAGGTAAAATGTCTATGTTTTTTTTACAAATGTTCAATATGACTTCCTTTAGTCGCACATATAGTGTCAATGCGATATGAAAATTCCTGCCAAACACGGTCTAATGTATCATTAGTAACTGTTTCTAAAGCAGCAGAAATGTGTTGTTTACGTTCGCATAGAGTTGTGGGCAAAGGAGGCACAAAAATCTGATCTTTTACATACCCCCAAAGGAAGAAGTCGCATGGCGACCGAGGAGGCCAGCTGTGTAACACCAAGTCATCTGAACCAATCCAACTGTGGGGTAGCTCCATGTTAAGAAAACGACGAACCTCTGTAAGGCTTCAGTGCTTGCAAGTTATGCAATTTGTATGACTTGTAACACAATTTTTTCCTCAACACACGCCAAACAGTAGGCTGAGGAATCCCAAGTTCTCGACTAGCGCGAATGGTTGATTTCTTCGAGCTGCGTAGAAAAGTCTCTCTCACTCTTTCAACATTCTCTGCAGATACGCCTGGTTACCCCGGACTTTTTCCTTTACAAAGACATACAGTGTCCTCGAACTGATGATACCACCTGTGAATACTCTGAGCCGTCGGTGGATTTAATTTGGTACTTTCTACGAAATTCACGCTGAACGGTGATTACCGACTGCCATCGTGCAAACGAGAGCACACAAAAAGCTTTCTGCTGACTAGACGCCATTTTCACTTCTTCACCAAAAGAGCTTCATAAACGACACACTAGCGCAATCTATTGTGCATAATCTAAATCTTTGATATTTTCTCTTTACATTGATGTATTACTTATCATATATATATATATAGAGAGAGAGAGAGAGAGAGAGAGAGAGAGAGAGAGAGAGAGAGAGAGAGAGAGAGAGAGAGAGAGAGAGAGAGAGAGAGAGAGAGAGAGAGAGAGAAAGCGCTTCAGAATTAGGACTTTCGGTACTATATATATATCATACAGATCGAATGTAGCTTGTATTTACAGTAATGGCTGAATAGCCTCGTGATAATCTTCAACAATGTGAACGACACCTTTACCTTTTCAACCAACTAAATATAAACCGAACTCTGTTGTAGTCGACAAATGCAGAGTTTCTTTAATTGGACAGCCTATACAACTGGGCCTTTATTTTTAAACGTGAATAACAAGCATCCCCTGAACATTTTGAGAAGGAAGAAATTGAATTTTAAGTGTACCAGAAACTGGTGTAAAAGCTTCAATTCCAATTTTAATAAGATTGCAAGCAGTGATTCTTTCGCCCTCTCTTGAGCTGTGCCCGGAGCAGCCACCCAGCCTGCCTCGCCATAGTACGTCTCTGCAACCTCCACCTGAAACGGTTCCCCAGATGAGAGTTAAATCAGGTCTCTAAAGGCTATCCGGGGTTTTCAAGTCTTCATCTCAAACCTGATCCAGAAATATTCATCGAAAACATAGGATAGACGGACGTGTGGTCGAACGGGCAGCTACACAAAGTGCAAACACAGTGGAACACTTACGTACGGTTCTTAAAAGCTAACCAGAACATTTCAAATATGTATCAAATGGTTACCGAGAGCGGATATATTTAACAAAAACAGACGGACGTACGGTACGACAACACAGTGTATACTGTGAGAGTTGTTTGCTGTCCCTGAAAGTCATCTTGGAAATTTCAAATCTGTATCTCAATCGGTCTCAAAAGCATGCAGCGTCAAGCTTCCGATGTAATTCTTGACAAAGGAGGCCCGACAAAGTATAAGTGTCTAGTCCATAATAACTTCGCCGGTTAGTATCTACCCCATCGTATTAAGGTTATGAATCTGAATCGATGTGTGTGTGTGTGTGTGTGTGTGTGTGTGTGTGTGTGTGTGTGTGAGAGAGAGAGAGAGAGAGAGAGAGAGAGAGAGAGAGAGAGAGAGAGAGAGAGAGAGAGAGAGAGGGGGGGGGTTGACTCATGCACGTTAAACTTCTTTTTGACGACTCTATCTCTCTGTAAAAGTCCTGATTCTAGATAAGTGAAATCCTCACATCTAAGAATCTGAGACCAGTGCTTTAGTATGAAACTCATGAATTAACAGACCCTGATTCTAGATTGAATGAAATCCTCACAACTAAGAATCTTAGACCAGTGCTTCAGTACGGAACTCATGAATTAACAGATTTTTTTGTGTGGATTCTGATTGCATCCATTTGAAACCAGGATATTGAAAACTGAAGATACATTTAGGATTCTACTGTACTACGCCACGAAATAGTGGAGCCACAAAGTTACGTCCTAAAGATTGATCAATTTTAAATAGCACATATACTGTATGTATATGTGTGTGAGTCGTGAAATGTGAAACCAATTTTTCATCCAAACCGAAAGTAAACACACCCTTCTCTGATGGGATCAAAGTTTAACTTTGGCTGCATCAAGAAGGAACACAACAACAATGTCTCAGTTATCTCTAAGTTGTATCATACCGGGTTATATATATAAGAACTGTGTATTGATGAAATTTAAATTTTAACGTATAATCGAAAAAAGCGTATTAATGAATTACGTGTAATGGAGTTAAAATGCGTTAGAAAATGCAGTCAAATATCGGGACTAATGCAGAATTAGGTATCAAAGTAAAAACGTATAACCGAGGTTCCACTGTATGAATGAAACATATTAATTTAAGGCGCTTTCTGTAATTACTCACATGTTCTATAAAGTTTGATTAAGGCACTGTATCTGTGTAACATAACGGAGAAAAACAGTTCGAATGTCTTCTCGGGTAAAAGCACAGGTTTCATTCGGCTTTAATAGTTTTTTTCCCTCAAGTTGTTATCTTTCGTTCACGGTAAGTCAATGTATACAGCACCACTATCAAGCAAAACAGCTCAAGGCAATTAATGCACGCATACTGATACTGTCTTTAGATTAGATGCCAACAAAGCACATGTAGAGCAAAATAGGTCAGAGAAACAATCTGGAATTTGGCAGCTCGAAGATATTAAACTCCGAAAAATGAGAGCCTGTGAAGAAATTATCACAAACGAATCAAAAGTGCCAATGCTGCCGTCCCTTGCTCAGATTCTAGAGATGTTGCTATAACAGAGGCAGAGCAGTTTCCTGGGACATACATGACGTGCCTGTCAGAGGTGACGTACATGTCAAGACGGTAAAGTTGCAGCGATGAACTTTGTCGGTATAGTTCAATCAGTAGAACATTCGACTCCGGAGAACGCAGATGTGGGTTCGAATGCCATCACCGGTAGATGGACTTATTTTCACACTACGTTGTTACATATACGCTCGTAACTAAATGGCGTCGAAATATTCCCTGCGTTAGTGAACTAAATAAAGTAGAACCTCCGCTAGAGAGGATGAGTCATGGGGTTTCCAACTTAATCAAGACTCCCTGTCTAGCACAAACTGGAGCAAATCTCATTTTTGTTGAAGAGACTCATTCCAGGACGTGGAGACATTCTTCTTTTTGTTGAAGGCCATCATAAATCGCAAAATGGGATGCATTAAATCAAATTGAAAAACCCCATGCCCTTAACCCGGCTTCGCACTCTCAATTTACTGGCAATAAATTATATCTTGGATAGTTACTCCTATGATTTTCAGTAGTACGCGTATTTCTACCATGGGCGATGTCAGTTTAAGTAAACGCAGATTTTGGCTTTAATCAACCTTCTCATTGTTCTTCTATTATACGTGTCTCAGTGGAATATGGACCATGTTCCTAATGACGTCTTTGGAAAATAAAAATAAGTTTACTCACATTGTTCGTGGAATTCCTCAAAAGGCTTATTAAATATAACAGCCCAATGTGGTCCTACAGTAATGTCAGCAACTTTTGAAACACACAGACATCACAACTTGATAGCTGCGAAAATACCTTACCTGTGTCGGCAAGATGACAGGCAAAAGCAACACAAAAGCTGACACATATTCACAAGTTAAGAAGTGATTTTCATTTATAACAGAACACATACCCAGAGTCTTTGAATTCATAATGATGTACAAATGACACACAACCTCGTTGAATGTATTCCCCTCGCACAGTTTGTCGCAGATCAGACCTTAACTGAGCTTATAACTACTTCATCCTGAAATTCGAATTTCTTGGGACACTAATTCAAGGACAAAATTTTGTGAGTAAACCCCCATCTAATTTGTATCAGCTGAGAATCTTAATTATCTTTCATGCCAAGTTTCAGTTCGGGAATGTGACAGTCAGCATGAATTCTAACTTTCAGATTTCTAGAATTTATTAATTTTGGGTCTATGAAAATATACAGAACTTGTAGTTTAAAATTTCAGGTAGAAGCTACTCCAAGGGCAAAATTCTGGGGACTAAACATCCAGGAAATTAGGATCGGCTGATAAAAGAAAATTATCATTTACAAGTTTTAGTCTATAAGAATGTGACAGTCAGCACGGATGCTAATTTTCACATTTTTAAAATTTATGGACTTTGAGTTTATCAAAACTCAAAACTTTTAGTTCAAGAGTTATGAATTCAAGTGGCTTGGGGTATATTAGCCCAAGTGCCATAAATTGCACCCTCTAGCTGTTGAAGTTTTGATGATAGCGAATCTGGCTATCTGATTCTCCTTTCAACTTCATCTCACAAATTCTCCATTGTATTGAGATCCGCTGATTGAGGAGGCCAATGTAGTAGGAAAAGTTCTCCGTGTTGCTCCTCTACCCATTCGCGTACAATGCGAGGACAATAACATGAAGCACTTCCTGCTTTATCTCCATTGGAATAAATCATCAATTAAACTAGGTGGACTTGGTGGGCAGCGATACTGAAATACCTTTGGGTGGTCAGACGTTGCTCCACATGAATCAAAGAGCCCAAACACTCCCACCAAAGCATGTCCAGACCATAACGTTTCCTCCACCAGCTGGATGAGTAGTGACGACACAAGATGGGTCCATGCTTTTGTGCTGCTGTCATGATATCTCACGCTTCCATCTGCATGGTGTAGTTGAAAATGTGGTTTGTCGGACCACATTACGCTCTTCCCTTCCTTTACTGTCCAAAAGAAAATAACATTTTTTTTTCTTAATATTTGTGTCAAATTTCTGACTTCAGGATTTTACCTTGGAATTATCGCACTGTTATACATACAGTTTGATAAAACGGATCTCCCAGAGATGCACATTATAAGACAACATGTAATTGATAAATTCAGTAAGTTAGCTTACCTGGATTGACAGCTGTCACTTTTTGGGTTGGTTTCTTGGTAGCAGGTTTAGACTTCGAAGCTTGTTCCAAAGGTCTTGGGATATGACTACTAGTAGATACAGGCTTGGCGATGCTTCTTATGTTCTTTTGTCTTTGGAAATCAGCCACAATTTCTACTCCGGCATGAACAGTCTTCTTGCCATCTAAAACAAATAAATAATCTGCTGTCAGTTCTTCTGTGACAGACCATTTTATGAAGATCTTCCCATTTGTAAACGTACTGAGAAATGGGAATCAGGGAACTCATTCTCCGTACTTTACTTCCTCTCCTGTCGTGTATGCAATGATAAAAGATATATTTCCAAAAAAAGACAAATTTCTTCTTTTACCTTCAACTATTGAAAATACACTGAGTTAGCTTTGCATTAAGAACACCTACTTAACACATACATACGCAGGATAGGTGTGCATAATTTATAGTAGCCGCATGTGACGTTCATATCAGATGGCACTTCGTTATGGCTCCGAATATGTAAAACGGGGGTGTTCCCAGTGCAAAGCTAGCTCAGTGTGTTATGACGTGCTTGCCCCACAGGACGCACATGAGATAAAGGCAGATGGCAGTGAGAGCACTCGCCAGTGTTGTATGGTGGATAACACTCGGAACTCCGGAGCCGAGAGTAGCAGGTTCGAGTCCTGCCCCTGTCATGAAACTGAAGGAGAAATTTACTTCGTCATAGTGTACAGAAAAAGAAGTGAGAATATAGTTTTTTCGGTGAAAAGTGCACGGAAAATTAAAAAAAAAAAAAAAAACAGTGGCAGGGGTAATCATTCAGTGTAAAAATTAGTTCTGATGCGGATTATCATCAATCAAAAGATAAAACCTGGAACTCTTAATGAATATTTATAGATTACTCGACCAGATTAGATGGGGAGGGAAAGGAGAAAACTCTGATGAAGAGCAGACAGAGAATCGTCCTTTATGAGAAAGTACAGTAAATTGAGTAGAAAACTGAAAGAAATGTTTTCCCCATCTTTCAACTTATAACGGACAACTATGCTCTGTGGAAGTTGACAGAACGCAGACGACCTCCGCAACAACGGCAATCGGCCTCGGTTTCGGAGTTCCGTGAAGAGGCTACACTGCAGTACTCAACAGCATCAAGTTAACCAAATAGGTCATAAAATGCATGAAGAATGATACAGTCATCAAAATTTTGTATTACATTAATTGTAGCAGAAAGTTGGCAGGTGATCTCTTTCTGTTTGTAATAGGAGATATTTTGGGTCCTAGAATTGAATAAACGAAGATGTCACAATAAGCCAGAGTTCCTGGAGTAAACGCTTGATGTTTTTAGCAAGCCTACCCTTTGACCTTTAGGGCTTGGCCCCGTCATTTAACTCATTGTGTAGATAAGCACTACCTGTAAGAGGGTTAACAACAAATGACCCCCAGGGTTAGCGTCGTATCACGGCGAAGGTCAAACACAAATGTTTTTACATTTATTAATACTTGCCGTCTCATACTAATAACATGAAATCCTATGAGTTTGAACTGTGTTACTGTTGGTTTATTTTTATACAGCTGAAGCTACGTTGCATGAATTCATATATTTCTTCTTCTTGTTTTGATGTTTAAAAACCCTTATGAGCGTCTAAGGCTGCAAGGTGTCGCCCTTCCTAAATTTAGGACCACTACTTCCAGAGAAGCTTCAACTTCATCTCAGCAGCGAACCGGGTCCTAAATCTAATTATACTAGTTGAAAATGACCGGAAGAAGTAGAGTAATTTTTCAATAACCATGAATTCATTTTGTTGTTTGTGATGTCCAAATGTGAAAGTATGCTTCATGATTATTACAACAACAACAACAACACAACAACAAAAAAAACTCCCAAAAAAACAGTATTACGTCTTCCTCTCTCTCCCTCTCTTACTGTTGTTACGTCACGGGCTGACATAAATCCCAGTTTCCATTCACAGAACACCTGCCCGAAAACACGGAAAACTGAGCATCACGACACTTTCTCAATTTTGCGAAGGTGATGAAAAACTGAGCATGATGTTTCTTCTTCAGTTGTTGCGGAGGTGATGACGTCACCTGCATGAAAACACGAAAAGCTAAGCGTGACGTCACAAACATTTCTTTCTCGGTTGTTGCTATGGTGATGACTTTTTTCACTGCATCACCAAAATATGACATACGTTCAAATGTTCAGACAAAGGAAATTATAATGTATTAGATTAGTCTGAATCTCGGGCATCTGACTCAGCTATGCGGCACCCTTAATCTTTCGAATTAACCAGTCTTTGTATGCTTCATTTATTTTGATTGATTTTCAGACACGTAGGCAGTAATTCTTATACCGATATAGGAAAAACAAACAAGGCTTATTATCACTCGTGCAAGGAAATCCTATAATGTACAAATAGACAGGCTTTTGTCGCTAGAATAATACCAACGATAAATGAAACAAGTAGAAATGGCCTGTCAGTATCTGCTGAAATATCGTATTGTTGTTAGGAAGAAAGGCACGCACACACAGGGTCTGCAATATGTATTCGTGTGTTAACTATCAGTTTTGATTTTAATAGAACCTGTGCTACATTTGAAAAATACCAATTGGCATGTACATAATCTTTGAGTAACATAGCTAATTTTAATCACAATCACATACACTGAGTAACCAAATTATTATGACCACCTGATTAGTACGTTGTTTGGCCATTTTCTGCCCTTAATACTGCTTGAATTCGGCTTGTTGTGGACTCTAATAAATGTCGATAAGTGGATTGGGGTATATTAGCCCAAGTGCGATAAATTGCACCCTCCAGCTGTTGAAGATTTGATGATAGCAGATCTGGCTATCTGATTCTCCTTTCGACTTCATCCCACAAATTCTCCATTGTATTGAGATCCGCTGATTGAGAGGCCAATGTAGCAGGAAAAATTCTCTGTGTTGCTCCTCGACCCATTCGCGTACAATGCGAGGACAATAACATGAAGCACTTCCTGCTTTATCTCCATTGGGATAAATTATCAACATAACTAGGTCGACTTGGTGGGCAGCAATACTGAAATACTTTTGGGCAGTCAGACACACGAATCAAAGAGTCCAAACACTCCCACCAAAGCATGCCCAGACCATAACATTTCCTCCGCCAGCTGGAAGAGTAGTGATGACACAAGATGAGTCCATGCTTTTGTGCTGCTGTCATCATATCTCACACTTCCATCTGCACGGTGTAGTTGAAAACGTGGTTCGTCGGGCCACGTTACGTTCTTCCTTTCCTTTATGTCCAATTCTCTTGTTCCTGAGCGAACTGGAGGTGTTTCTTCTTGTTCGCTGCAGGTAACAATGGCTTACGGACAGGCCGTCTGCTTCTGTAGCCCATAGGATGTAATGTGGGGCGAACTGTATGTTGAGAGGTCATCGGATTTGGTCCCTGATTCTGATTCTCTCCAATTTGATGAAATGTTTCCTGTCTTTTGGACCGAATAAATCCGTCTACTCTCAGCTCAGCTGAAGCATCCAGTAGCCGTTGATGGCCACATGCCGTGCACTTAGACCTGGTTTTTTTACTGGTAGTCCACTCTCTGTAAACATTAAGAACTGCTGACCCCCAACATTTCACAAGTACAGCCTTTTTGCTAATGCTCACACCAATGTTTCGAGCACCCACGATCATTCCACCTTCAAAGTCTGTCAGATCGCGTCTTTTACCAATTATTTCTTACGCAATGCACTTCATTAGTCTCTGCATACCTCCAGTGTTCCCTTTTTACACCGATTCAGCCACATTACGTCAGCAGCATCTACGGGATAGCTACTTTGCAGAAAATGGTCTGGTGATCATAATAATTTGGTCATTCAGTGTATATTCTTCTGGATCATTCGATAATATGTCATTTTCTGACCTATTTTCTCAGGTATGCTTCACTTCGAAACTCAGGGAACCTGAGTTTGGAAGTGAAGCAACCCTTACATCCATTCTGATGCATGCCTCTGATTTGACCTTTCTTTGGACCTTCTGTATTTGTAAATTAGGTTTCTTCTCTATAAATTCTCTGGAAGAAATATTCTCTTAATACGTGGAAGTTAGCAATCAGACATTTCTTAATTACCTGCATTTACTGTTCATCACGTAAAATCAATCACATCAGAAAACTTGAAACCCCAGCTCCAGGGCGATGCACTTTTTAAGTTTTCTGATCTGATTGATGTTACGTGATGAACACAGTGAATATAACCTGACTGCTGAGTTAATAACTCTGGTTTCTTCTGGATAAACGTTTTCGACTTAACGACACTTTATTATTTTCCCCAACGAGCTTCCGATGTTTGGCTGCACTGGCAGAGTCAGAAGGCAATAAAATGTAATGACGAAATGTAGGAAGTGGCAGAGACGCAAGTTGAGAGATTGATTGCGCAAAGATGAAATGTTAGCGCTAAGAGCAGTTTTTTCCAACCAACGATTTGTTGTGAGCAAAGTCTTTTGAGCTAACTATTTGAGCAAATCATTTAAATATAATGTCCTGGTAAAGGTAAATGAATTCTGGTCTGAGCGATTTGATTTGAAGCCAGCAACTGTTTTCTGGCTAGTGTGCTCAACAATTGATGACGTGCTATAGCATGGAATAAAAATAATGGATTTACTGTAAGTAAATGATGAGTTATTTAGTACCCTTGGCTGTTAGGTTTTTTTCTGAAATTACAAGTGTCAATATTATTAAGCTGTGTGTAATGCAGTCTTCCATGCAGGTATGGAGGTTATTGGTGTATCCAGACGCCTGTTATTCCGTTCCACAGTGTCCTGCAAGTGCTCTATGGGATTGATATCAGGGGAGTTCGGAAATTAATCGATATTCTGGAAGTCTGAACTTTGCTCCTCAAAACATTCCTGCACAACATTGGACCTGTGGCTCGACGCATTTTCGTCTTGGAAGACACCGTCGCCATTCGGGAAAAAGTACAACATTGCTGGGTTTACGTACAGAGTCAGCAAGCAATACACAATAGTGGGCACCAGTCATAAGTTGTTCCACATATATAAGAGGTCCAACTTTCTGCAAGGTAAACATGCCCCACACCATACAACCACCTCCACCGGCTTATACTCTGGAGACCATGCAGGATAGATCGAGTGCATCATGTTGTTTGCGCCAAATACTTACACGACCAGCAACGAAATGCAGTAAAAAAATGCGTCTTGTTAGACCAGCACACTTTTACCCAGTCATCCGACATCCGACTTGCATCATATTTGCACCAGGGGAGTCTTTTGCACCGATGAACTGTGGTTAGGAGAGGATGTCGCCGCAGTCGTCTGCTGTTATAGCTCATATGAGTGAGCGTGCGACGCATGACCATGACACATAACGTTCCAAGTTGACCTCTTTGTATTGGGTAGTCAACTGTTGAACAGTGATGAGTCTGTTTGCCTGTAGGAGTCGTCGGATCTGGCGCTCACCTCTCACATCATGCTTTCGTTAGACCTAAGATAAGGTCGAAAGCTTCCAACTTACGAACTTTTTGTAAAAGTTTTAGTTAACGTAACTAGCGTGATCAAGTCACCTTTCTTTGTTTGACCCTTTCCACGGAAGTTGTGATAAAGTTTAACTACGGCTTCTCACGAACAACCTACCAGTTCAGTTGTTTGGAATATCCAGGCACCTGCTCTCCGAACTGCCACAACCTGTCCTTTCTCAACGTCCGATAAATCCTTCCGTTTACTTATCACGCTCCTAATTTTGCTACCTACTCTTCCACTCAAACTTTATATAAGCTAAGTCGGTCGACTTATCGCGTCCTCTCGGAAATCACGTGGTCAATGGGCCGGATCAACTTTTGATATGGGTGGTCATAATTCAGTGATGACTCGGTGTATACTGAAAGGACAGTTTATTATACACACTCAGCTAATAACTTGTGGGGCCACCTTTCAACCACACAACAGCAACAAAGCATCGTGGTAATACTCTACTAGGTATTGAAAATATTCGAGTGGTATTGTGTCGCCCATGGTTCCAGGACAGCCGTCCGTGAAAGCGTCGAGAGTTTGTGGTGGGTTTTGGGATCCAAAGCGTTGCTCCACTTTGTCCCACAGCCTAATTGGGTTCGTATCATGAGAGCAAGAGGTCCATTCAAGGGTTGCTAACTGACTGGAATTCTCTTCCAATCAGTCCTTTTCCAAAAGGGAGAAATGAGACTGGGCATTGTCTTGTCGAAATAAGGCATCCATCCTGCTGTGGGAGATGGGTATCCAGGAACAAGTGTAGTTGGTCGGCATGCACTTGGACATAAACTCGTAAGGTGACAGTGGTTTCACGTACAAGGAGCCATAAGGTGGCGCTCGTAAACATTTCCCAGAACATTACACCACCTCCATGGGGCTGAAGCACCACTACTTGACAAATGGGGTCAACGTCTGATTGAAATGACAAGTTGCCAGTAAGCAAGCTTCGTAGACTTTACATATTTTATGTAATTAGTATTTTGGGTAGTAATCACTGTGGTGTCCAGGCGTGTTCTTGGCTTCGTTTTATGTAATTAAAGACACCTTGCCTAAATCTTTAGATTTCTTCATTAGGGAACTTTTTTCATTTCAATTTGCGGCATTGGTCTTTCTGGAAGATTTGCTGTCATTCTTATGCCACTTTTGGGGGAAATAAGGGCAGGTTTCTTTTACTAGGGTTCCTATTATTTTTGTATCAGAGTTTAATGACCAGCATGAGCAACTCTTAGGGCTATAAGCAGTTGCCAGACCCTAATTTGGGGCCAATGGTTCCAGGGAAGGGATGGGGCCCAGCACCGCAAGAGAGGAACGAAACTGGATCCGGTTCTGGCAAATAGCTAGAAACTTACGCCTATGATCACTCGGCTACCAGGAGGCTAACTGTACAAAGAATTCTGAGCAAATTCTGAACCTAACAAATATGACACATTGACAGCAGCGGGAATAAAGTATTGTTTCACAGAGGTGGCATGCGTGCTATACATTCCTGTGTTAACTATGGAGATTTTTGTCTTAAGACTATGACATCCGTAAATCGTGCAGTTAGGTCGTTCCTGTAGATGTGTTGCAAAGTTTAAAGGTAATGGATATTTCCTTCTTGAGTAGCGAATGGCATGCAGTTTCCGATAGCTAACAGATCCCCAAGAATTCAGGTTCCTAGCATTAAAAAAAAGACCCACAGCTTATATTCTTCCCTAAAAAATCGTATCCAGTTCCTAAGTTCTCCTACAATAAGGAAAAGAAACTATGTCAAAAAACATACAGAATTTTTACTTACTCTTTGGTTCAGAAGAAGTTCTGCTACAATAAGAAAACAAGAAAGATGACACCGAATTTTCGGGTGTAATAAGCACGTCCTTTAAATCCGTTCTGATACAAATTAAAGTTATCAAAGCAATTCAAAGTCAATGGAACCGGTATGGAAAACAATAGATCTGACGAAAGAAAGAAGATTTTCAATCAGGTTTTTAATCCCACGAATATTGCTGTAAACAGAATCGTGAGCTTACGAATTCTTAAAAACAGAGATATCGACAAAAATAAGATGTGACTTTACGTTCCCTGGTGGGAAAACCCTGCATTATTTTAGGAAGAAAGTATTCTCAAAAGGTTTATCCATATAAGCAGTATTGGTCCAAGAAAAAAAAATTAGTCGAGTTTTCAGGAGCCCCGATTCTGCTACAAATACTTCAGAAGCAGAAATTAACATTTATGACCCCTGGTGCCTAAACCATTCTTTGCCAAACATTAGAAATTATGTGGAAAGTATTTTCCATCAGGTCTTGTATGCGATACAGGAAGAATTTTTCAAATCAGAGCTTTAGAAGCAGAAATAACGCAGAAAACGTAATTTGCCTTTGTGCCCCCTAGCGGAAAGTCTATGATTTACTTGTAAATTTTGAATTTATAGGGAAAATATTTTGCATCGGAAACACCATCCAATAAAGAAGGAATTTTTCAAATCAGACTCTTAGAAGTAGAGATATTGACAAAAATAAGATATACATCTACGCCCCTGGCGTAGAAACCATGCATTATTTCAAGAAGAAAATTTTCCTAAAAGGTTTGTCAACATGAGTAGTATCAGTCAACAAACGACTTTTTTTTTAAATGAGATTTTAGAAGCTCACATTTTGCTGCAAATATATCAGAAGCGGAAATTAAGATTTACACCCCTTGGTGGCCAAACTATTTTTTTACAAAAATTAGAAATTATGTGCAAACGATTTCCCATCAGGAGCTGTATCCGGTGCAGAAAGAATTTTTCAAATGGGAGATTTAGAAGCAGAGATATAGGGGGGAACGTAATTTACTGCTACGCCCTAGTGGAAAGTCTATGAATTACTTAAAAATTTTGAAATTTTATGAAACACATGTCACACGGAAAACACTATCCAACAAAGAAGAAATTTTTCAAATCGGACTCCTAAAAGTAGAGATATTGACAAAAATAAGATGTAAATCTACGCCTCCTCGCGGAGAAACTGTGGAATATTTTAAGAAGAAAATATTCCGAAAAAGTTTATCAATGTGAGTGGCATCAGTCCACAAAAGAATTTATTCATTCAATATTTTTGAAGCTCAGATTTTATGGCAAATACATCAGAAACAAAAATTAACACTTACGCTCCCTGGTGGCCAAAGTATTCTTTACCAAAAATTTGAAATTATATGCAAAAGATATTCCATCAGGAGATGTATCCGCTGAAGAAATTTTTTTTAAATCGGAGTTTTAGAGGAAGAGTTAACGGGAAAAATGTAATTTACTTTTACGCCCGCTATCGGAAAATCAATGCGTAATTTGAAAAAGTAACTATATCTAAAATACTCTTCGACATAAATGGAATCGGAAGATAAAATATTTTTTTCAATCGGATGTTTAGAAGCAAATATGTGGAACAGAGCGTATTTTTGAATTCGACATCATCTGCATTTACGCCCTCTAGCGGCGAAATTGTACATAATAAAAAAAAATGAAATAAAGGATCATCATTCGCATATTTCAAGCTTCCCACCCAATGCAAAAAGAATTTTTCAAATTGGACTAATAGTTGCAGAGATATCGTGGGTACAGACGGACAGACAAACCGATAACATAAGCACGCTCTTTTTTTCAAAAGACGTGCTAAAAAAAACTATGATCAAAACTACAGAATTTTTACTTACCCTTTAGTTTAGAAGAAGCTACCTTGAGGGAGGTTTTCCCCTTTGATGCACTTGATACTTCACTATGAGCCGTCGGAATGGGGTCCCATATCGAAAATTTTGGTGCATTTGCAGCAATACGTTGCATAATCTGACTATGTGTATATGCCTTAGGGACTTTTCCACCTGTACGAGTGCGAGTGAAGCCACCTAAAAAGAGATTTTACGATCACACACTTTTCTTTTGACATCTTCCCTTTTGAAGCGGTACAGAAAATGACACTTATGATGCCAAATGACACTTATGATAAACATTTTTATGATAAGAAGCACATTGAAAAGCACAATTTTCAGCGTGGTTTTTCGTTCTGGAGAAAAAAATAAGTAAAAGAAAAACCTATTCTGGAAAAGATGAGGCCATTTATTAGCTTAGGACATACTTCAGCTGGTGCAGAGGAAAGAATTTACAGAATATTCTAAACCAGGAATGATATTGTTTACATTCCTTTAATTTGTACGTCAGACAGGCAGAACAGTCTTGATTCAATCGATATCTGTTGTAATATACATTCATGTAGAAAGTTATTAGAAACACATAATACCGTATTGAGCCGCACTTGATCTTCAAAACAGCTTCAATTTGATGTAGTACGGATTCAACAAGGTGCTGATATCGTTCTACAGGTACATTCAAACAAGAAGATGTAATTGCATCCCTCAATTGCGGAATGTTCGCTGAAAGAGGATCTGTGTTACGAATAGCTCTCTCAATCTAATCTCACAAGTGTTTTACTGGCTTTCAATCTAGAGAACTGTGGAGGCCATTTTAGCACTCTTTAAAGTCACTGTCATGGTCCGAGCTTTGTGGGATTGTCCGTTGTTTGCTGGAAGTAGTCCTCTGCGTCAGGAAACACCATGCCCATGTACAGATGTCGTTGTCCGCAAGATCCCTCATAGCAACCAAATACTGTTCCAGTGGCACTAAGGAACCCAATGCCCACCATGAAACCAGATCACAGGCAACGCTAGACAGCCAGGATCCATGCATTCGTGCTATTGTCACTATAAGTCTGGCACATTCATGGGCATATCTTAACTGAGAACGTAATTTAAAGGGCCATGTGATCTTTTTTCAATCCTCAAGGCTCCAGTTTAAGGGCAATGGAGCACACTGGAAGCAAATTTGTCGGTTCTTAACAGAGATCAGTAGTACACGATGGAGATGTCTGCTGTTAAGAGTCAATTTGAGCTAGTGTTGTGAAGGCTGTGTGTGCTGAAATTCTGGTCTTGATACCACGGCTCTACTGCACAGTTACTTGATGCAATACAGTTACTTGATGCAATGGAGCACATGTGTTACCTATACAGTTCTCTCCAGCTGCCGTTGCCCTGGAACATTGACGAGTCATTTCCTCCAACAAGAAGATTGCTGACTACTTGTTTTGTTGTTTGTGTTCCACTGATTATACACTCTAGATAAGGTTGTTCTTGCATAGCCGAGAACGTTTGCCGTTTCTGAGATGCTTGCACCTGCCCATCTACCGGTAACTACCCTGTCTCTTTCAAAGTCACTTTCATCACGAGTCTTTAACATATTGCCGCTACCTTTACTTCACACACATGAGTATCTTTTGCAGTAAGCTGTTTACAAAGTCTTCTCAACGTCACAGTTAGGTACGTAAGTGAGGATACAGTGCACAGGATAACTTCTCCGGTTTCCGCCCTTATCAGGGCTTCTTACCTTGTCTGTGACGTGCCTGCACCGTAGGACGCACACGAGATAAAGGCAGATAGCAAGGAGAGCACATGTTCGCGTAACTCAGTTGGGAGAGCGATTAACTCCGGAGTGAGGGGATCCCGTTCGTTGCCCGGCGTGGACAAACCTGTGTTTTCACATTGGCGCCCGAACTTCAAGGATGACAAGACCGCTATTTCTCGCAATGGTGTGATGCTATTTCCACACCGCGAGACAGGAAAAATGAGATGAGAATCCCTTCTTCAGTGCTTCGAAATAAATGTGTGTGATGTTACGTTCCGCACACCAAATTGTCTGGGAGTTCTCAAAGGCACGTTCTTCATTGGATGACTGCCTACAGCGACACATGGTCCCGGCTGACCCGTGCGCCATGTCCCCAGCCCTCTTTGGGGAGGGGGAGGGGGCTTGCCCGCACCGCTGGACGTACGAGATAAAGGCAGATAGCAATGACAGCACATGTCCGCGTAGCTCAGTTGGGAGAGCGACTTACTCCGGAGTGAGGGAACCCGGATTCGATGGCCGGCGTTGACAAACCTGTGTTTTCACATGTCTTATTGGGGTTAAATCCTTCAACTGTTCAGCCGCAGCATGTGTATACGCTTCATTTGAAAGATTTTGGGAAATTTTAATTTAAATATACTGACTGAAACGAGAAGTTGCCTGTAAACAAGCTTCTCATGCTACACACGTTTTAAATAATTCATATCTTGAGTACTAATGCGCGTTGTGCCCAGACGTCTTTATTTATTTATTTTATGTAATTAAAGGCAGATTGTAAAATTCCTAGATTTTTGTATGTATTAGGGAATATTTTTTATTTCAATTTGCTGCGTTGGTCTTTCTCGGAGATTTGCTGTAATTCTGATGCCACTTTGGTTGAAATGAAGATATGGACTACAGCTGGAGGGGGGGGGGTCCCTTTCCTTTTTTGTATCATGGGAAACTCTTAGGGATAAAAGCAATCAACAGACCCAAATTTGGTGCTTAAGGTTCCAGGGAAGTGAAAGAGCCCAGCGCTGAAAGACAGGCTCAAACTGGGCGCATGTCGGACAAATAGCCAGATACCTACGCCTCTCATCACTCGGCCAGCGGGCCGCTAACCGCAGCAGTACAAGAACCTCCTTCACTTCACATGCACGAGGTGCTGATATGTTGTGAGCATATTCTGAATCACACAAATACGACTCATTGGCATTCGCGGGAATGTTATATTTTTTCAGAGTGATAGCATGCGGTCTATAAAATCGTGTGCACACTACAGAGATTTCGTCTTCATAAATCCTGTATGACATTGCTAAATCATGCAGTTAGATGCATGTGGTCCTATAGTTACGTAGCAAATTTTTAATAAATGAGATATTTCCATGTCGAGCAGCAAAAGAAATGCAGTGTCCTGTAGCTAAAAGATCCCCAAAAATTCAATTTCTCTGTATTCTAAGTGATGAATAACTTATAACAACTTATATTTATTCACAAAAAATCGTATCCATTTGCAGAGCTTTTCTCCAAGCATACCGAAACTACGTAATGAGTATTATACGCAACATTTGGAATTTTGAGAGATGTCAATCCAAAAATTTTGAAAAATTTTCTTAAAGAGAAAAAAAGTTAGTAAAATCATGCAATGCATTGTTTATGAAACACTTTCCAACATACGAGAACTCATTACTCAAGTTATGAGGATAATGGCTGTGGAATAAATCTCGCTCCTGTGCCCTGACCATTGACCCCATTTTGACGATATTAAACAGAATTAGTTCAGTATACCTCCGGAACAACATGATAACGTTTTGTTGCAATCTAAGCATTTTTACAAAAGTTATGATGCATACAGGCGATGGAATGGATCCCGCTATGTCCTGACCTTTGACCCTATTTCCACAAGTTTCAATAGGGTTCGTCCCTAAGGTTGTTACCTACCACATACTAAACCATTTTTACGCGAGTTATATTGTGGACAGACACACGGACAAAGCTGGAGCATATACGCTTCTTCAACCTACGGTTGCACAGCGTAAAAAATGGGTATACATAGCACAAAGGAAAATTACTATGCATGTAGTATTCAGACTAGAAGTTACAAAAATACCATGAAGACAAACTTTCACATCTGTATTTAATGAGTCTCTATACAGTCTATACACATTTTAATTCCACAGATGTGTTTTCCAATACATTTTCTAACAAGTTAGTAAAATCATGCAATGCATTGATTATGATACGCTTTCCAACATACCAGAATCATTACCCAAGTTATTACGATAATGGCTGTGGAATAAATCTCACTCCGGTGTCCTGATCTTTGACCCAATTTCGATGATATTCAACAAAACCGGTTCAGTGTACCTCTGGAACATGATAAAAAATTTGATGCAATCAAAGCATTTTTACGAAAGTTATGATGCACAAGGGCAATGGAATGGATCCCGCTCCTATGTCCTGACCTCTGACCCATTTCGCCCATTTTCAACAGAATTTGTCCCCACGTGGTCTCCCCTACCACATACTAAAATTTCATCGGAATCGAAATAATTTTACGCAA
This sequence comes from Macrothele yani, assembly GCA_039090855.1. Lineage (NCBI taxonomy): Eukaryota > Metazoa > Arthropoda > Arachnida > Araneae > Macrothelidae > Macrothele > Macrothele yani. The sequence continues at coordinate 25,858,193 of CM077015.1, forward strand.
GTTATGACGCATAAAGGCAATGGAATGGATCCCACTGCTACGTCATGACCTTCGACCCCATTTTGCCCATTTTTAATAGAATTCATTTCAAGGTGGTCCCCTACTACATACTAAAACTTTATCTAAATCGAACAATTTTTACGCAAGTTATGACGCATAAGGGCAATGGAATGGATCCTGCTCCTATGTCCTGACCTTTGACCCGATTTCACCCGTTTTCAATGGGGTTTGTCCCCAGGTGGTCCCCTACCACATACAAAAATTTCATCGAAATCGAACCATTTTTACGCAAGTTATGACGCATAAGGGCAATGGAATGGATCCTGCTCTTATGTCATGACCTTTGACCCCATTTCGCCCATTTTCAAAAATGTTCGTCCCCAAGTGGACGAACCCTATTGAAACTGAGCGACCACATACTAAATTTCATCGAAATCGAACCATTCTCACGCAAGTTATCGTGCAGACAGACAGACGGACAAAGCTGGAGCATATACGCTTCTTCAACCTACGGTTGAAAAGCGTAAAAAAAAAAAAGGATGGTAGTAGTGCTCCCAACAAAACAATTATTTCGCTTAGCACGTACGCTGTGTTTCTCATGTGTATGCATTTGGCTTCAGATTTATCACGTGGTCACACCTAAAAACCAGATATTTTAGACGTGAGATAGAATTTATGTACTGTTCATCTACATGTCAAAAATTTCGTTAAACCTGTCAAACTAAGAACATAATATGACATTAGATTTTGTAGGGTTTTTTTTATTTAACGGATGTATGAACAGTTGGCAAATTAATCCATATACACTCAGTAGACGAAATATTAGAGATAGGAGTAATGGGTAGTTATCATGAGCATTCCCGCGCAGGTTATAACAGATCTAAGCCGAAAGCAGACGAAAAACAGAATGATAGCAGGGCTCAACAGCAGTGTATCTCAATCGACGAAAATGGGTATACGTGGTGATTTGAACGACTGTGATCGTTGCAGCATTGTCGACGCAAGAAAGGAATGTTATTTTATCGCCAAAGTGGTAAGATCCCTAAGGTTCCTGAGGGCAACGGAATCAAGGGTGTACCGCGAGTATAACATCGAAGGACATAGCAACGCCCAAAGAAGAAACCATGGCCGACCATTCGCCGCTGATGATCGGAGTCGAAGTAGACTATCCAGGTTCGTGCTGACCGACCACTCCGCAACGGCGGCGCAAATCACATCCAGGTAAAATGTCGGAGGACCAAGTAGAGACAGCAAGCGAACAGTATGGCGCTCGCTGCATACTCTAGGCAATGAGAGCTGACACCCTACTTGTGTGCCACTGTTAACTCGTCGTAATGGGACATTACACCACGCTTGGGGCCAGAAACATCAAAACAGGACTTCTGTAGAGTGGCACCTCATGGTAAAATCTGATAAATCACGTTTTCATCTGAATCAAACTGACGGAAGGGTGCTGGAGTGGCTTCGACAGCATGAGACCCTGGCCCTGTCATGCCAGGTCAGCTATGTCACGGAGGTGATGGCTCTGTGATGGTTTGGGGAGCCTCCTCATGGGACACATTAGGTCCCTGAGTGTGTCTGGAGAGGCAGATCACCTACATGATTTCACGGCTTTCTCAAATCCTGTGGCCGACGGTCTGTTTTAGGAGGACAATATGTTGCCCCACTTGGCCGCAACCTTCCAGGCATGGCTCCAGAATCACTTATCTGAGTTTGGAATCATCCAGTGAACCCCGAGGTACACGGATTTAGAACTTGTGGAAGCTCTAAGCGATGTCGTGAATCAGAACACTAGATCCATTGATGCTGGACCAACGTCTATGGCAGAAATGCCTACAACCATGCTGCAACAGGCATGGCTAACATTACCTCCGGCGCCACCCCGGTGGCGCAGTGGTCTTAGCGACGGCTCCTCATCATTCGTCAGAAAGGGGTCCGGGTTCGAACCCCGGTGAGTCCTGGATGTGGTGTTTGTCTTACGGCACTGGCTCTTTCCCTTCCCTGGATCTAGTGTACCTAATTTAGGGATGGGCAACTGCTTATAGCCCAGTGAGTTGCTCATGGTAATCGCTAAACCTCCAACCAAAATTAAAAAAAAAACCCTGCGGCTTCTGGTGGAATTGATGCCTCATGCCTCAGCACGTATACACTGTTATTCGAGCTAGAGGAAGACCGACATTCTATTGGGAAAGTATCTATAGTGTTTTATCTATTGAGTGTACAGTATGCCACGCTGTATTTTCACTGAGCGAAAAAGTGCAGAAAAGAATTTCTTTCGGACTTCAGCTCAGCAATAACAGTGGACACGAGTAACGTCATCATAGCATGGTTTCTGAGTGTGAAAACAGAACTCAGTCTGTTCCTGTGCTACGATTTATTCATTGTAGTCCAATCAGATTAGTTTGTCAGACGTGTTCCTGCGTCGCGGTATTTTAGTGTATAATAGAGAAGTCTTTGTGCTTTTGTAAATATGAGTGAGGGTCTTATTTCAAGTTGCATTCTACGATTCTTTATTAAAGTTCATACAACTTGGATTACATAAATCAAGGTGAGTCTAACTTGCGTATATTGAAGTAATGATATTTCATCTATTTTGATAGTCTCAGTTCAGAACTTGCTAACAAAGGTTGCAATAAAACATAACTAATAACGAAACGGACTTAATAGGATATACGAAACATTTATTACCACAAACATAAACAAGGTAAGCTTTCAAAGAGCTGAGCTGTGCATTTCAGCAAAGCTACAGAATTTTTACTTACCCTTTGATGTTGAAGACAGCATCTTGAACGAAGCTTTACCATCTGAAGATTTCGGAATTCCATCTTCCTGTGATGAAACCTTGAGTGATGTATCTTCACCAGCAGCTATGGCTTTGATCTCCTCACCATAACTAGAGTCATTAGAGGCAGAAGTGGTCTCAGCCGGGATACCAGTGTCGTCACCTGAAAAGAAATTTTACGATCACACACTTCTCTTTCAATATCTTCACTTTTGAAGCAGTAATGAAAATGAAACTTACACCGGTGTGTCATTATATCATGATCACCCCCAGCCTAGAGAAATAACCGCCCCTGGGGACTGAACTGTGGAGCAGGTGAAGTTCATAACGCAGTATATATATACAACCCGAAAACTGGCTTTCGGTAAGCTGAATGTTCGGAGTCAGAATGGGAAAAGCTGCCGATTTATCGAAATTTGATTAAGGACAAATTGTGATGGCACGGCGCCTTGGAACTACTATCGGAAATGGCAGGGCTTGTGGGTTGTTCACGTGCCGCTGTAGTGAGTATCTATCAAAACTGATGAGCAGATGGCCGAACGATGAACCGTCGTTCAGCAGTGTGTCGTCCGCAGCTCATTGATGCCAATGGGAAGCGGAGAGTGTCGCGCATTGTTCACCGCGACCGAAGGGTCAGAGTGCGACAAATCGCGCACAGAAACAACAGTGGTGATCAGGGCAATGTGTCACTCAAGAACAAAGTCCATCGCAGCCTTCTGCACATGGGCCTGAGTAGCCGAAAACCCAGGCGGGTCACCATGCACACTGCACATCATCGCCAACAACGCATGAAATCGGCCCAAGATCATCGAGATTGGACCGTGGATGATTGGAAGAAAGTGGCCTGGTTTGACGAATAAAGATAGCTGGTGCATCACGTAGACGGCCGATCGCAGACACTCCGAACATCAACGGAAACTATAGCACCTGGATGCAATCTTGGGCTGAAACAGGCCGGAACCGGCAGTGTTATATTGTGGGTGATCTTTCCTTGGGACACTTTAGGCCCCATCATCCCAATATCGCAATCCTTGACAGCTGTCAGGTATCTGAACATTGTTGCAGACCAAATTCACCCATTCATTGCAAATGTGTCCCCTGCTGATGTTGGCTATTACCAACAGAATAATGAGCCATGCCACACTGCCAAAATCGTGAAGGAGTGGTTCGAAGAACATGCTGGTGACTTTCTGTTAATGTCCTGGCCTCCAAATTCACCTGACATGAACATAATTGAACATTTGTGGTTTGACTCGGAATAGCATGTTCGCGCTAAATCACAACCAGCCCGAAATGAACGGGAACTGGAGGACCTGCTGTTGACATTACGATACCAGATATGCCAGGATGCCTATTGTTACATCCTCGAACCAATGCCTTGCCGAGTGGCCGCTCTTTTACTGGCTAAAGGGGGTCTTACAGTTCATTAGTTAGGTGGTCATAATGTAATGATTCATCGGTGTATAATCGCGTGCCAACTATGGAGATTTCGTCTTCATAAAGACTGTATGACATTGCTAAATCGGGCAGTTGCATGCATGTGCTCCGATAGTTACTTAGCAAACTGTTAATAAATGAGATATTTCCTTGTTGAGCAGCAGATATTATGCAGTGTCCTGTAGCTCAAAGATCCGCAAGAATTCAAGTTCTCTCATTTCCAATGCAACGAACAACTTACTTTCATTGACAAAAAATCGTATACAGTTGCAAAGATTTTCTCCAGTCATAACAAAACTACATCATGATTACTTTACACAATACAAAAATTAATACAAAAATTTTGAAAAGCTATCATCAAGAGCAAAAATGGGTATACATAGTAGAAAAGAAAATTACTATGCGGGAAGCATTCAGACTAGAAGTTACAAAAACACCACGAAGACAAACTTTCACATCTGTGTATTTCACGAGTCTCTAGTCTATACAGATTATAAAACCGCAGATTACGTGTTTTCAAATACATTTTCTAAAAAGAAGGGTAAAAGTGCTCCCAACAAAACAATTATTTCGCTTAGCACGTTTGCTATGTTTCTCATGGCTTTGGCTTTGAATTTATTGCGTGGTCACACCTAAGAACCAGATATTTTGGCTGTGAGATAGATTTTATGTACTGTTCATCTGCATGTCCGAATTTTTGTTAAACCTGTCAAACTAAGAATTAGAATATAATATGACATTAAGTTTTTCAGTGTTTTTGATTTAACGGATACACAAACTGTTGACAAAATAATCCATATGCACTGAGTAGACAAAATATTAGAGATAGCAGTAATGGGTAGTTGTCATGGTCATTCCCGCGCAGGTTAGAACAGATCTAAGCCGAACGCAGACGAAAAACAGAATGATAGTAGGGCTCAGCAGCAGTGTATCGCTGTGAACGAACATGCGCATACGTGATGATCTGAATGACTGTGATCGTCGACGCAAGAAAGGAATGTTATTTTATCGCCTAAGTGGTAAGATCCCGAAAGTTCCCAAAAGCAACGGAATCAAGGGTGTACCGCGAGTATAACATCGAAGGACATACCAAAGCCCAGAGTGCAAACCGTGGCCGACCATATGCCATTGATTATCGGGGTCGAAGTAGACTATCCAGGTTTGTGCTGACCGACCGCTTTGCAAGGGCGGTGCAAATTACATCCAGGTAAAATGTCGCAGGACCAAGTAGAGACAGCAAGCGAACAGTATGGCGCACGCTGCATACTCTAGGCAATGACAGCTGACACCCTACTCGTGTGCCACTGTTGACTCGTCGTCATGGGACATTACACATTGCCTGGTGCCAAGAACATTAAAACTGGACTTCTGCAGAGTGGCACCTCATCGTATAATAAAAAAAATCACGTTTTCATCTGAATCGAAATGATGGAAGGGTGATGGAGTGGCGTCGACAGCATGAGACCCATGGCCCCGTCGTGCCAGGTCGGCTATGTCAAGGAGGTGGTGGCCCTGTGATGGTTTGGGGAGCCTCCTCATGCGACATATTAGGTCCCTGAGTGTGTCTGGAATCACCTACATGATTTCACGGCTTTCTTGAATCCTGTGGCCGACGGTCTGTTTCACGAGGACAATACGCCACCCCACTTGGCCGCAATCTCCCAGGCATGGCTCGAGAATCACTCATCTGTGTTTGGAATCATCCAGTAAACCCTGAGGTACACGGATTTAGACCTTGTGGAAGCTCTAAGCCATGTCGTGAAACGGAACACTAGATCCATAGATGCTGGATCGACGTCTATGGCAGAAATGTCTACAATGCTGCAACAGGCAAGGCTGACATTACCTCCAGAAACCCTCCGGCGGCGTCCCAGTGGCACAGTGGTCTGAGCGGCAGCTCCTCATGATTCGTCAGAAAGGGGTCCGGTTTCGAACCTCGGTGAGTCCTGGATGTGGTGTTTGTCTTACGGCACTGGCTCTCTCCCTTCCCTGGATCTAGTGTCCCTAAATTAGGGATGGGTAACTGCTTATAGCCCAGTGAGTTGCTCACGGTGGTCGTTAAACCTCCAACCAAAAAAAAAAAACAAAAACAAAAAAACTCTCCGGCTTCTGGTGGAATCGATGCTCAGCACGTATACGCCGTTATTCGAGCTAGAGGAAGACCGACATGCTATTAGGAAAGTATCTGTAATGTTTTATCCATTGAGTGTACAGTATGCCACACTGTATTTTCACAGAGCGAAAAAGCGCAGAAAAGAATTTTTTTCGGACTTCAGCAAAGCGATAACAGCGGACACGAGTAACATCATCATAGCATGGTTTCTATGTGCGAAAACAGAACTCAGTCTGTTCCTGCGCTGCGTTTTATTTATTGTAGTCAAATCAGATTAGTTTGTTAGATGTGTTCCTGCATCACAGTATTTTTGTGTATAACAGAGAAGTCTTCCTGCTTTTGTAAATATGAGTGAGTGTCTTATTTCGAGTTGCATTTTGCCACATTCTGCGATTCTTTATTAAAGTTCATACAACTTGGATTCCATAAATCAAGGTGGGTCTAACTTGCGTATATTGAAGTAACGATATTTCATCTATTTTGATAGCCTCAGTTCAGAACTTGCAAACAAAGGCTGCAATAAAACATAACTAATAACAAAACCGACTTTATAGAATATATACAAAACATTTATTACCACAAATATAAACAAGGTGAGCTTTAAAAGAGCTGAGCTGTGCATTTCTGCAAAGCTACAGAATTTTTACTTACCCTTTGATGTTGAAGAGAGCATCTTGAAAGATGCTTGACCATCTGAAGATTTCGGAATTCCATCTTCCAGTGACGAAAACTTGAGTGACGTATCTTCACCAGTAGCCATGGCTTTGATCTCCTCACCATAACTAGAGTCATTAGAGTCAGAGGTGGTCACAGCCAGCATCTTGAAAGATGCTTGACCATCTGAAGATTGCGGAATTCCGTCTTCCTGTAATGAAAACTGGAGTGACGTATCTTCACCAGTAGCCGTGGCTTTGATCTCCTTACCATAACTAGAGTCATTAGAGTCAGAGGTGGTCACAGGTGTATCAGTGTAGTCAGCTGAAAATAAATTTTACGATCAAACACTTTTCTTTTAATATCTTCACTTTTGAAGCAGTAATGAAAATGAAACTTAAACCGGTGTGCCATTATATTATGATCACCCATAGCCTAAGGAAATAACCGCACCTGGGGACCGAACTGTGGAGCAGGTGAAGTCCATAACGCAGTATATATATAAAACCCGAAAACTGGCTTTCGGTAAGCTGAATGTTCGGAGTCAGAATGGGAAAAGCTGCCGATTTATCGAAATTTGATTAAGGTCAAATTGTGATGGCACGGCGCTTTCGAACTACTATCGGAAATGGCATGGCTTGTGGGTTGTTCACGTGCCGCTGTAGTGAGTATCTATCAAAACTGATGAGCAGATGGCCGAACGACGAACCGTCGTATGCAGCTCGTTGATGCCAGTGGGAAGCGGAGAGTGTCGCGCATTGTTCACCGCAACCGCAGGGTCAGAGTGCGACAAATCACGTGCAGCAACAACAGTGGTGATCAGGGCAATGTGTCACTCAAAGCACAAAGTCCATCGTAGCCTTCTGCGCATAGGCCTCAGTAGCCGAAAACCCAGCCGGGCCACCATGCACACTGCACATCATCGCCAACAACGCATGAAATGGGCCCAAGATCATCTAAATTGGACCGTGGATGATTGGAAGAAAGTGGCCTGGTCTGATGAGTCAAGATTACTGGTGCTTCACGTAGACGGCCGATCGCAGATACCCCGATCATCAACGGAGGCTGTAGCACCTGGATGCAATGTTGGGTTGAAACAGGCTCGAACCAGCTGTGTTTTATTGTGGGCGATCTTTCCTTAGGACACTTTAGGCCCAATTTTCCCATTATCACAATCCTTGACAGCTGTCAGGTATCTGAACATTGTTGCAGACCAAATTCACCCATTCATGGCAAATGCATTCCCTTATGGTGTTGGCCATTACCAACAAAATAATGAGCCATGCTACACTGCCAAAATCGTGAAGGAGTGGTTCGAAGAACATGCTGGTGACTTTCTGTTAATGTCCTGGCCTCCAAATTCACCTGACATGAACATAATGGAACATTTGTGTTTGACTCGGAATAGCATGTTCGCGCTAAATCACAACCAACCCGAAATGAACGGGAACTGGAGGACCTGCTGTTGACATTACGATACCAGATATGCCAGGATGCCTATTGTTACATCCTCGAACCAATGCCTTGCCGAGTGGCCGCTCTTTTACTGGCTAAAGGGGGTCTTACAGTTCATTAGTTAGGTGGTCATAATGTAGTGGCTCATCGGTGTATAATCGCGTGCCAACTATGGAGATTTCGTCTTCATAAAGACTGTATGACATTGCTAAATCGGGCAGTTGCATGCATGTGCTCCGATAGTTACTTAGCAAACTGTTAATAAATGAGATATTTCCTTGTTGAGCAGCAGATATTATGCAGTGTCCTGTAGCTCAAAGATCCGCAAGAATTCAAGTTCTCTCATTTCCAATGCAACGAACAACTTACTTTCATTGACAAAAAATCGTATCCAGTTGCAAAGATTTTCTCCAGTCATAACAAAACTACATCATGAGTATTTTACACAATACAAAAATTAACACAAAAATTTTGAAAAGCTATCATCAAGAGCAAAAATGGGTATACATAGTAGAAAAGAAAATTACTATGCATGAAGTATTCAGACTAGAAGTTACAAAAACACCATGAAGACAAACATTCACATCTGTATTTCACGAGTCTCTAGTCTAAACAGATTCTAATGACGCAGATTACGTGTTTTCAAATACATTTTCTAAAAAGAAGGGTAAAAGTGCTCCCAACAAAACAATTATTTCGCTTAGCATGTATGCTCTATTTCTCATGGCGTTGGCTTTGAATTTATTGCGTGGTCACACCTAAGAACCAGATATTTTGGCTGTGAGATAGATTTTATGTACAGTTCATCTGCATGTCCGAATTTTCGCTAAACCTGTCAAACTAAGAATTAGAATATAATATGACATTAGGTTTTGTAGTGTTTTTGATTTAACGGATACACAAACTGTTCACAAAATAATCCATATGCACTCAGTAGACAAAATATTAGAGATAGCAGTAATGGGTAGTTGTCATGGTCATTCCCGCACAGGTTAGAACAGATCTAAGCCGAACGCAGACGAAAAACAGAATGATAGTAGGGCTCAGCAGCAGTGTATCGCTGTCAACGAACATGCGCATACATGGTGATCTGAACGACTGTGATCGTCGACGCATTGTCGATGCAAGAAAGGAATGTTATTTTATCGCCTAAGTGGTAAGATTCCGAAAGTTCCCAAAAGCAACGGAATCAAGGGTGTACCGCGAGTATAACATCGAAGGACATACCAAAGCCCAGAGTGCAAACCATGGCCGACCATATGCCATTGATTATCGGGGTCGAAGTAGACTATCCAGGTTTGTGCTGACCGACCGCTTTGCAAGGGCGGTGCAAATTACATCCAGGTAAAATGTCGCAGGACCAAGTAGAGACAGCAAGCGAACAGTATGGCGCACGCTGCATACTCTAGGCAATGACAGCTGACACCCTACTCGTGTGCCACTGTTGACTCGTCGTCATGGGACATTACACCATGCCTGGGGCCAACAACATTAAAACTGGACTTCTGCAGAGTGGCACCTCATCGTATAATAAAAAAATCACGTTTTCATCTGAATCGAAATGATGGAAGGGTGATGGAGTGGCTTCGACAGCATGAGACCATGGCCCTGTCATGTTAGGTCAGCTATGTCACGGAGGTGATGGCTCTGTGATGGTTTGGGGAGCCTCCTCATGGGACACATTATGTCCCTGAGTGTGTCTGGAGAGGCAGATCACCTACATGATTTCACGGCTTTCTCAAATCCTGTGGCCGACGGTCTGTTTCAGGAGGACAACACGTTGCCCCACTTGACCGCAACCTTCCAGGCATGGCTCCAGAATCACTTATCTGAGTTTGGAATCATCCAGTGAACCCCGAGGTACACGGATTTAGAACTTGTGGAAGCTCTAAGCAACGTCCTGAAACAGAACACTAGATCCATAGATGCTGGACCAACGTCTATGGCGGAAATGCCTACAACCATGCTACAACAGGCATGGCTAACATTACCTACGGCGCCACCCCGGTGGCGCAGTGGTCTTAGCGACGGCTCCTCATCATTCGTCAGAAAGGGGTCCGGGTTTGAACCCCGGTGAGTCCTGGATGTGGTGTTTGTCTTACGGCACTGGCTCTCTCCCTTCACTGGATCTAGTGTTCCTAATTTAGGGATGGGCAACTGCTTATAGCCCAGTGAGATGCTCATGGTAATCGCTAAACCTCCAACCAAAATAAAAAAAAAAATAAATAAATAAAAAACCCTGCGGCTTCTGGTGGAATTGATGCCTCATGCCTCAGCACGTATACGCTGTTATTCGAGCTAGAGGAAGACCGACATTCTATTGGGAAAGTATCTATAGTGTTTTATCTATTGAGTGTACAGTATGCCACGCTGTATTTTCCCTGAGCGAAAAAGGGCAGAAAATAATTTCTTTCGGACTTCAGCTCAGCAATAACAGTGGACACGAGTAACGTCATCATAGCATGGTTTCTGTGTGTGAAAACAGAACTCAGTCTGTTCCTGTGCTGCGATTTATTCATTGTAGTCCAATCAGATTAGTTTGTCAGACTTGTTCCTGCGTCGCGGTATTTTAGTGTATAATAGAGAAGTCTTTGTGCTTTTGTAAATATGAGTGAGGGTCTTATTTCAAGTTGCATTCTACGATTCTCTATTAAAGTTCATACAACTTGGATTACATAAATCAAGGTGAGTCTAACTTGCGTATATTGAAGTAATGATATTTCATCTATTTTGATAGTCTCAGTTCAGAACTTGCTAACAAAGGCTGCAATAAAACATAATAACTAATAACGAAACAGACTTAATAGGATATACGAAACATTTATTACCACAAACATAAACAAGGGGAGCTTTAAAAGAGCTGAGCTGTGCATTTCAGCAAAGCTACATAATTTTTACTTACGCTTTGATGTTGAAGAGAGCATCTTGAAAAAGGCTTTACCATCTGAAGATTTCGGAATTCCATCTTCCTCTGATGAAAACTTGAGTGATGTATCTTCACCAGCAGCTATGGCTTTGATCTCCTCACCATAACTAGAGTCATTAGAGTCAGAGGTGGTTACAGCTGGGGTACCAGTGTCGTCACCTGAAAAGTAATTTTACGATCACACACTTTTCTTTGAATATCTTTACTTTTGAAGCAGTAATGAAAATGAAACTTACACCGGTGTGCCATTATATTATGATCATCCCCAGCCTAGTGAAATAACCGCGCCTGGAGACCGAACTGTGGCGCAGGTGAAGTTCATAACACAGTATATATATACAACCCGAAAACTGGCTTTCAGTTAGCAGAATGTTCGGAGTCAGAATGAGAAAAGTTGCCGATTTATCGGAATTTGATAAAAGACAATTTGTGATGGCACGGCGCTTTGGAAATACTATCTCGGAAATGGCACGGCTTATGGGTTGTTCACGTGTCACTGTAGTGAGTACCTATCGAAACTGATGAGCAGATGGCCAAACGACAAACCGTCGTTCAGCAGTGTGTCGTCCGCAGCTCATTGATGCCAATGGGAAGCGGAGAGTGTCGCGCATTGTTCACCGCGACCGAAGGGTCAGAGTGCGACAAATCGCGCACAGCAACAACAGTGGTGATCAGGGCAATGTGTCACTCAAGAACAAAGTCCATCGCAGCCTTCTGCACATGGTCCTGAGTAGCCGAAAACCCAGGCGGGTCACCATGCACACTGCACATCATCGCCAACAACGCATGAAATCGGCCCAAGATCATCGAGATTGACCCGTGGATGATTGGAAGAAAGTGGCCTGCTTTGACGAATAAAGATAGCTGGTGCATCACGTAGACGGCCGATCGCAGACACCCCGATCATCAACGGAAACTATAGCACCGGATGCAATCTTGGGCTGAAACAGGCTGGAACCGGCAGTGTTATATTGTGGGTGATCTTTCCTTGGGACACTTCAGGCCCCATTATCCCAATATCGCAATCCTTGACAGCTGTCAGGTATCTGAACATTGTTGCAGACCAAATTCACCCATTCATTGCAAATGTGTCCCCTGCTGATGTTGGCTATTACCAACAGAATAATGAGCCATGCCATACTGCCAAAATCGTGAAGGAGTGGTTCGAAGAACATGCTGGTGACTTTGTGTTAATGTCCTGGCCTCCAAATTCACCTGACATGAACATAATCGAACATCTCTGGTTTGACTCGGAATAGCATGTTCGCGCTAAATCACAACCAACCCGAAATGAACGGGAACTAGAGGACCTGCTGTTGACATTACGATACCAGATATGCCAAGATGCCTATTGTTACATCCTCGAACCAATGCCTTGCCGAGTGGCCGCTCTTTTACTGGCTAAAGGGGGTCTTACAGTTCATTAGTTAGGTGGTCATAATGTAGAGGCTCATCGGTGTATAATCGCGTGCCAACTATGGAGATTTCGTCTTCATAAAGACTGTATGACATTGCTAAATCGGGCAGTTGCATGCATGTGCTCCGATAGTTACTTAGCAAACTGTTAATAAATGAGATATTTCCTTGTTGAGCAGCAGATATTATGCAGTGTCCTGTAGCTCAAAGATCCGCAAGAATTCAAGTTCTCTCATTTCCAATGCAACGAACAACTTACTTTCATTGACAAAAAATCGTATCCAATTGCAAAGATTTTCTCCAGTCATAACAAAACTACATCATGATTACTTTACACAATACAAAAATTAATACAAAAATTTTGAAAAGCTATCATCAAGAGCAAAAATGGGTATACATAGTAGAAAAGAAAATTACTATGCGTGAAGCATTCAGACTAGAAGATACAAAAACACCACGAAGACAAACTTTCACATCTGTGTATTGCACGAGTCTCTAGTCTATACAAGATTATAAAACCGCAGATTACGTGTTTTCAAATACATTTTCTAAAAAGAAGGGTAAAAGTGCTCCCAACAAAACAATTATTTCGCTTAGCACGTTTGCTATGTTTCTCATGGCTTTGGCTTTGAATTTATTGCGTGGTCAGACCTAAGAACCAGATATTTTGGCTGTGAGATAGATTTTATGTACTGTTCTTCTGCATGTCCGAATTTTCGTTAAACCTGTCAAACTAAGAATTAGAATATAATATGACATTAAGTTTTCCAGTGTTTTTGATTTAACGGATACACAAACTGTTGACAAAATAATCCATATGCACTGAGTAGACAAAATATTAGAGATAGCAGTAATGGGTAGTTGTCATGGTCATTCCCACGCAGGTTAGAACAGATCTAAGCCGAACGCAGACGAAAAACAGAATGATAGTAGGGCTCAGCAGCAGTGTATCGCTGTGAACGAACATGCGCATACGTGATGATCTGAATGACTGTGACCGTCGACGCAAGAAAGGAATGTTATTTTATCGCCTAAGTGGTAAGATCCCTAAAGTTCCCGAAACCAACAGAATCAAGGGTGTACCGCGAGTATAACATCGAAGGACATACCAAAGCCCAGAGTGCAAACCGTGGCCGACCATATGCCATTGATTATCGGGGTCGAAGTAGACTATCCAGGTTTGTGCTGACCGACCGCTTTGCAACGGCGGCGCAAATTACATCCAGGTAAAATGTCGGAGGACCAAGTACAGACAGCAAGCGAACAGTATGGCGCACGCTGCATACTCTAGGCAATGACAGCAGACACCCTACTCGTGTGCCACTGTTGACTCGTCGTCATGGGACATTACACCATGCCTGGTGCCAAGAACATTAAAACTGGACTTCTGCAGAGTGGCACCTCATCGTATAATCAAATAAATCACGTTTTCATCTGAATCGAACTGACGGAAGGGTGATGGAGTGGCGTCGACAGCATGAGATCATGGCCCCGTTGTGCCAGGTTGGCTATGTCAAGGAGGTGGTGGCCCTGCGATGGTTTGGGAAGCCTCCTCATGGGACACATTAGGTCCCTGAGAGTGTCTGGAAAAGGTCCTTAATAGCTGCGCACAACCGATAGAAGCTGGCAGATCACCTACATGATTTCACGGCTTTCTTGAATCCTGTGGCCGACGGTTTGTTTCACGAGGACAATACGCCACCCCACTTGGCCGCAATCTCCCAGGCATAACTCGAAAATCACTCATCTGTGTTTGGAATCACCCAGGAAACCCTGAGGTCATACATGAGACCGGCCGATGACAAAAAAGCTGAACTTTTTAACTGGGTGGAAAATTGGGACACGCGAATGCGCGGTGAGCAAATTCAAATACAGCATATATACAATATTTAAGAGTACGCTAGCCATATGGAATTATTTTCTGTAAATTATGTAAGTAAATATTAAAGTGAAGCACATTATTATATTCACAATAGACAAGTAGGGATTTAAGAACAAAATAAAATGAAATATTTAAAAAAATCAGATTTAAAACTTACATGTGAATCTTTACTAGCTAAATCCTGAGGTGAAAAGTATTTGTCTAGGAAAGTTTGTGAATTTAGTCAAGCAATTAGAAACTTGCAAGAATTAGAAACATATATTCACAGCTTAGTTTTTAGTCATTGAAGAAGTCAATAAAGTATTTCTCAATGTAACCTTATAAAATGGCTTGCAAAATTTTTTGCTTGCTTGTGAATATGGTGACATGAATCTCCATCAACGTCAAGCAAGTGGGGAGATTTTCTCTGCCGAATTCTTGTTTTTAACCCTGTTTTTGAGCCTCTCATGACACATTCTTTCCACTTAGCTTTCAAACAAGCAAAACAAATTCCTTCTTAGAGAGAAAGAATGGGAAAAAAAAACAAAAAAAAACGGAAAGCTGCGTCACGAACTTTTTAGAGGCTTCGGCCCGACGTAATACTGGCCCAAAGCCGTGCCCCCCCCCCCCCCCCCCCCACTTAGCTTTCAAACATGCAAAACACATTCTTCCTTAGAAAAAAAAAAAAAGGAAAGAAACAGAGTTGTGTCACGAACTTTGTTCAGCGGCTTCGGGCCGACGTTATCCTAGCCGGGCGCCGTGCTTTCTTTCCACTAAGTTTTCAAACAAGCAGAACACATTCCTCCTCCTTAGAAAAAAAAATAAAAAAGGTTCGTCACGAACATGGTTCAGAGGCATCGGGCAGAAGCAATTCCGGGCAACAGCGAAAGCACGTCCGAACCAACGTAATTCCGGGCAACAGCGAAAGCACGTCCGAACCAACGTAATTCCGGATCACGGCAAAAGAAGCACATCCGAAATAACGTAATTCCGGATCACGGCAAAAGAAGCACATCCGAAATAACGTAATTCCGGATCACGGCAAAAGAAGCACATCCGAACTAACGTAATTCCGGATCACGGCAAAAGAAGCACATGCGAACTAACGTAATTCCGGATCACGGCAAAAGAAGCACATCCGAAATAACGTAATTCCGGATCACGGCAAAAGAAGCACATGCGAACTAACGTAATTCCGGATCACGGCAAAAGAAGCACATCCGAACTAACGTAATTCCGGATCACGGCAAAAGAAGCACATGCGAACTAACGTAATTCCGGATCACGGCAAAAGAAGCACATCCGAAATAACGTAATTCCGGATCACGGCAAAAGAAGCACATCCGAAATAACGTAATTCCGGATCACGGCAAAAGAAGCACATCCGAACTAACGTAATTCCGGATCACGGCAAAAGAAGCACATCCGAACTAACGTAATTCCGGATCACGGCAAAAGAAGCACATCCGAAATAACGTAATTCCGGATCACGGCAAAAGAAGACCACCAGGCCTACATAATCCCGCGCGTCGCGCCATTCTTCCTTTCCACTTAGCTTTCAAACAAGCAAAACAAATTCCTTCTCTTGGGGGGGCGGTAGAACGAATTTAAGAAAAGAAAGCTGCGTCACGAACTTTATTTAGACGCTTCAGGTCGACGTTAATCCCGGGCCACGGCGAAAGAAGCACGACGGGCATTTTTTTTTTTGTTCACACTTTGAAACAAGCAAAACAAATTCCACCACCTGAGGAAAAAAAAAAAAAAAAAAGACAAAGGGCTGTGTTACGAACTTTGTTCAGAGGCTTTTACGTCGATTATTTGCAAAATCAGTAAAACTTTCTTAATAACAGCGAAAATCTGAATATCCATAATTTTTTTGTTAGTCACCCGTAATCCCGGGGGAAATCCGTAATAATTACGAAGATTTCCGTATTTTTTGGCATCCTCCGTAGGAAGAGGATTCACGAGAGCTTCGATTCTCGAACGATCTCAGAAAAGCGGGAACGCATTCTGGTACATTTGCAAATTACAAGAGAGAGTTTCTGGCGATGACGTCACGGATAGAATCAAGCGGATAGTTTGGCCCTGATAGAATGCTGAGTGGCGATTTCCCGCAAGACACGGGAAGGGCTGCGGGAGTTTCCCTAACGCACGAAGTAGGCGGAGCTTCCACCCTTTGCGCTGCGATGCTCAAGTGACCCATCCATTGTTGACAGCATTAAACGAATTGAGCTCCTGACTCCACCCTCCAACATTTCTTCTTGCCCCCGCGTCTGCTCCAAAAGCAACGCTTTCAGCTAGAAAGCGCTTAGTTCTTTTACTCCACAAAAGCGGAATCGCGGAATTCCGCTTTTTTTATTTTTCTATAGAACGACGACCCCCCCCCCCTAAAAAATCCTGAAAAATTTCTCTTCATTTTTGCAATGACCTCGAGAATGACCAAAATGATGCCGAAAAAGCGGAATTCCGCGAATTCGCGGAAGAATCTCATGTATGTGAGGTACACTGATTTAGACCTGGTGGAAGCTCTAAGCGATGTCGTGAAACGGAACACTAGATCCATAGATGCTGAATCGATGTCTATGGCAGAAATGTGTACAATGCTGCAACAGGCATGGCTGACATTTTCTCAAGAAACCCTCCGGCGGCGCCCCGGTGGCGCAGTGGTCTGAGCGACCGCTCCTCATCATTCGTCAGAAAGGGGTCCGGTTTCGAACCCTGGTGAGTCTTGGATGTGGTGTTTGTCTACGGCACTGGCTCTCTCCCTTCCCTGGATCTAGTGTCCCTAAATTAGGGACGGGCAACTGTTTATAGCCCAGTGAGTTGCTCACTATGGTCGTTTAACCTCCAACAATAAAAAAAAAAAAAAAACCTCTCCGGCTTCTGGTGGAATCGATGCCTCAGCACGTATACGCTGTTATTCGAGCTAGAGGAAGACCGACATGCTATTAGGAAAGTATCTGTAATGTTTTATCCATTGAGTGTACAGTATGCCACACTGTATTTTCACTGAGCGAAAAAGCGCAGAAAATAATTTCTTTCGGACTTCAGCTCAGCGATAACAGCGGACACGAGTAACGTCATCATAACATGGTTTCTGTGTGCGAAAACAGTACTCAATATGTTCCTGCGCTTGTTTTATTCATTGTAGTCAAATCAGATTAGTTTCTGAGATGTGTTCCTGCATCGCGGTATTTTAGTGTATAACAGAGAAGTCTTCCTGCTTTTGTAAATATGAGTGAGTGTCTTATTTCGAGTTGCATTTTGCCACATTCTGCGATTCTTTATTAAAGTGCATACAACTTGGATTCCATAAATCAAGGTGGGTCTAACTTGCGTATTTTGAAGTGACGATATTTCATCTATTTTGATAGCCTCAGTTCAGAACTTGCTAACAAAGGCTGCAATAAAACATAATAACTAATAACAAAACCGACTTTATAGGATATACGAAACATTTATTACCACAAATATAAACAAGGTGAGCTTTCTAAGAGCTGAGCTGTGCATTTCTGCAAAGCTACAGAATTTTTACTTACCCTTTGGTGTTGAAGAGAGCATCTTGAAAGATGCTTGACCATCTGAAGATTTCGGAATTTCATCTTCCCGTGACGAAAACTTGAGTGACGTATCTTCACCAATAGCCATGGCTTTGATCTCCTCACCATAACTAGAGTCATTAGAGTCAGAGGTGGTCACAGGTGAATCGGTGTAGTCACCTGAAAAGAAATTTTACGATCACACACTTTTCTTTTAATATCTTCACTTTTGAAGCAGTAATAAAAATGAAACTTACACCGGTGTGCCATTATATTATGATCACCCCCAGCCGAGAGAAATGACTGCGCCTGGGGACCGAACTGTGGCGCAGGTGAAGTTCATAACACAGTATATATATACACAACCCGAAAACTGGCTTTCGGTAAGCTGAATGTTCGGAGTCAGAATGGGAAAAGCTGCCGATTTATCGAAATTTGATAAAGGACAAATTGTGATGGCACGGCGCTTTGGAACTACTATTGGAAATGGCACGGCTTATGGGTTGTTCACGGGCCGCTATAGTGAGTATCTATCAAAACTGATGAGCAGATGGCCGAACGACAAACCGTCGTCCGCAGCTCGTTGATGCCAGTGGGAAGCGGAGAGTGTCGCGCATTGTTCACCGCAACCGCAGGGTCAGAGTGCGACAAATCACGTGCAGCAATAACAGTGGTGATCAGGGCAATGTGTCACTCAAAGCACAAAGTCCATCGTAGCCTTCTGCGCATATGCCTGAGTAGCAGAAAACCCAGCCGGGTCACCAAGCACACTGCACATCATCGCCAACAACGCATGAAATGGGCCCAAGATCATCGAGATTGGACCGTGGATGATTGGAAGAAAGTGGCCTGCTTTGATGAGTCAAGATTGCTAGTGTGTCACGTAGACGGCCGATCGCAGATACCCCGATCATCAACGGAGGCTATAGCACCTGGATGCAATGTTGGGCGCAAACAGGCCGGAGCCGGCAGTGTTTTATTGTGGGTGATCTTTCCTTGGGACACTTTAGGCCCAATTTTCCCATTATCGCAATCCTTGACAGCTGTCAGGTATCTGAACATTGTTGCAGACCAAATTCACCCATTCATTGCAAATGTGTCCCCTGCTGATGTTGGCTATTACCAACAGAATAATGAGCCATGCCACACTGCCAAAATCGTGAAGGAGTGGTTCGAAGAACATGCTGGTGACTTTCTGTTAATGTCCTGGCCTCCAAATTCACCTGACATGAACATAATCGAACATTTGTGGTTTGACTCGGAATAGCATGTTCGCGCTAAATCACAACCAACCCGAAATGAACGGGAACTGGAGGACCTGCTGTTGACATTACGATACCAGATATGCCAGGATGCCTATTGTTACATCCTCGAACCAATGCCTTGCCGAGTGGCCGCTCTTTTACTGGCTAAAGAGGGTCTTACAGTTCATTAGTTAGGTGGTCATAATGTAGTGGCTCATCGGTGTATAATCGCGTGCCAACTATGGAGATTTCGTCTTCATAAAGACTGTATGACATTGCTAAATCGGGCAGTTGCATGCATGTGCTCCGATAGTTACTTAGCAAACTGTTAATAAATGAGATATTTCCTTGTTGAGCAGCAGATATTATGCAGTGTCCTGTAGCTCAAAGATCCGCAAGAATTCAAGTTCTCTCATTTCCAATGCAACGAACAACTTACTTTCATTGACAAAAAATCGTATCCAGTTGCAAAGATTTTCTCCAGTCATAACAAAACTACATCATGATTACTTTACACAATACAAAAATTAATACAAAAATTTTGAAAAGCTATCATCAAGAGCAAAAATGGGTATACATAGTAGAAAAGAAAATTACTATGCGTGAAGCATTCAGACTAGAAGTTACAAAAACACCACGAAGACAAACTTTCACATCTGTGTATTTCACGAGTCTCTAGTCTATACAGATTATAAAACCGCAGATTACGTGTTTTCAAATACATTTTCTAAAAAGAAGGGTAAAAGTGCTCCCAACAAAACAATTATTTCGCTTAGCACGTTTGCTATGTTTCTCATGGCTTTGGCTTTGAATTTATTGCGTGGTCACACCTAAGAACCAGATATTTTGGCTGTGAGATAGATTTTATGTACTGTTCATCTGCATGTCCGAATTTTCGCTAAACCTGTCAAACTAAGAATTAGAATATAATATGACATTAGGTTTTGTAGTGTTTTTGATTTAACGGATACACAAACTGTTGACAAAATAATCCATATGCACTCAGTAGACAAAATATTAGAGATAGCAGTAATGGGTAGTTGTCATGGTCATTCCCGCGCAGGTTAGAACAGATCTAAGCCGAACGCAGACGAAAAACAGAATGATAGTAGGGCTCAGCAGCAGTGTATCGCTGTCAACGAACATGCGCATACATGGTGATCCGAACGACTGTGATCGTCGACGCATTGTCGATGCAAGAAAGGAATGTTATTTTATCGCCTAAGTGGTAAGATCCCGAAAGTTCCCAAAAGCAACGGAATCAAGGGTGTACCGCGAGTATAACATCGAAGGACATACCAAAGCCCAGAGTGCAAACCGTGGCCGACCATATGCCATTGATTATCGGGGTCGAAGTAGACTATCCAGGTTTGTGCTGACCGACCGCTTTGCAAGGGCGGCGCAAATTACATCCAGGTAAAATGTCGGAGGACCAAGTAGAGACAGCAAGCAAACAGTATGGCGCACGCTGCATACTCTAGGCAATGACAGCTGACACCCTACTCGTGTGCCACTGTTGACTCGTCGTCATGGGACATTACACCATGCCTGGGGCCAACAACATTAAAACTGGACTTCTGCAGAGTGGCACCTCATCGTATAATAAAAAAATCACGTTTTCATCTCAATCGAACTGACGGAAGGGTGCTGGAGTGGCTTCGACAGCATGAGACCATGGCCCTGTCATGCCAGGTCAGCTATGTCACGGAGATGATGGCTCTGTGATGGTTTGGGGAGCCTCCTCATGGGACACATTAGGTCCCTGAGTGTGTCTGGAGAGGCAGATCACCTACATGATTTCACGGCTTTCTCAAATCCTGTGGCCGACGGTCTGTTTCAGGAGGACAACACGTTGCCCCACTTGGCCGCAACCTTCCAGGCATGGCTCCAGAATCACTTATCTGAGTTTGGAATCATCCAGTGAACCCCGAGGTACACGGATTTAGAACTTGTGGAAGCTCTAAGCAACGTCCTGAAACAGAACACTAGATCCATAGATGCTGGACCAACGTCTATGGCGGAAATGCCTACAACCATGCTACAACAGGCATGGCTAACATTACCTCCGGCGCCACCCCGGTGGCGCAGTGGTCTTAGCGACGGCTCCTCATCATTCGTCAGGAAGGGGTCCGGGTTCGAACCCCGGTGAGTCCTGGATGTGGTGTTTGTCTTACGGCACTGGCTCTCTCCCTTCCCTGGATCTAGTGTCCCTAATTTAGGGATGTTCAACTGCTTATAGCCCAGTGAGTTGCTCATGGTAATCGCTAAACCTCCAACCAAAATAAAAAAAAAAAAAAAAAAAAAACCCTGCGGCTTCTGGTGGAATTGATGCCTCATGCCTCAGCACGTATACGCTGTTATTCGAGCTAGAGGAAGACCGACATTCTATTGGGAAAGTATCTATAGTGTTTTATCTATTGAGTGTACAGTATGCCACGCTGTATTTTCACTGAGCGAAAAAGTGCAGAAAAGAATTTCTTTCGGACTTCAGCTCAGCAATAACAGTGGACACGAGTAACGTCATCATAGCATGGTTTCTGTGTGTGAAAACAGAACTCAGTCTGTTCCTGTGCTGCGATTTATTCATTGTAGTCCAATCAGATTAGTTTGTCAGACTTGTTCCTGCGTCGCGGTATTTTAGTGTATAATAGAGAAGTCTTTGTGCTTTTGTAAATATGAGTGAGGGTCTTATTTCAAGTTGCATTCTACGATTCTTTATTAAAGTTCATACAACTTGGATTACTTAAATCAAGGTGAGTCTAACTTGCGTATATTGAAGTAATGATATTTCATCTATTTTGATAGTCTCAGTTCAGAACTTGCTAACAAAGGCTGCAATAAAACATAATAACTAATAACGAAACGGACTTAATAGGATATACGAAACATTTATTACCACAAACATAAACAAGGGGAGCTTTAAAAGAGCTGAGCTGTGCATTTCAGCAAAGCTACAGAATTTTTACTTACGCTTTGATGTTGAAGAGAGCATCTTGAAAAAGGCTTTACCATCTGAAGATTTCGGAATTCCATCTTCCTCTGATGAAAACTTGAGTGATGTATCTTCACCAGCAGCTATGGCTTTGATCTCCTCACCATAACTAGAGTCATTAGAGTCAGAGGTGGTTACAGCTGGGGTACCAGTGTCGTCACCTGAAAAGTAATTTTACGATCACACACTTTTCTTTGAATATCTTTACTTTTGAAGCAGTAATGAAAATGAAACTTACACCGGTGTGCCATTATATTAGGATCATCCCCAGCCTAGAGAAATAACCGCGCCTGGAGACCGAACTGTAGCGCAGGTGAAGTTCATAACACAGTATATATATATACAACCCTAAAACTGGCTTTCGGTTAGCAGAATGTTCGGAGTCAGAATGAGAAAAGTTGCCGATTTATCGGAATTTGATAAAAGACAATTTGTGATGGCACGGCGCTTTGGAAATACTATCTCGGAAATGGCACGGCGCTTTGGAAATATTATCTCGGAAATGGCACGGCTTATGGGTTGTTCACGTGTCGCTGTAGTGAGTACCTATCGAAACTGATGAGCAGATGGCCAAACGACGAACCGTCGTTCAGCCGTGTGTCGTCCGCAGCTCACTGATGCCAATGGGAAGCGGAGAGTGTCGAGCATTGTTCACCGCGACCGAAGGGTCAGAGTGCGACAAATCGCGCACAGCAACAACAGTGGTGATCAGGGCAATGTGTCACTCAAGAACAAAGTCCATCGCAGCCTTTTGCACATGGGCCTGAGTAGCCGAAAACCCAGGCGGGTCACCATGCACACTGCACATCATCGCCAACAACGCATGAAATCGGCCCAAGATCATCGAGATTGGACCGTGGATGATTGGAAAAAAGTGGCCTGGTTTGACGAATAAAGATAGCTGGTGCATCACGTAGACGGCCGATCGCAGACACCCCGATCATCAACAGAAACTATAGCACCTGGATGCAATCTTGGGCTGAAACAGGCTGGAACAGGCAGTGTTATATTGTGGGTGATCTTTCCTTGGGACACTTTAGGCCCCATTATCCCAATATCGCAATCCTTGACAGCTGTCAGGTATCTGAACATTGTTGCAGACCAAATTCACCCATTCATTGCAAATGTGTCCCCTGCTGATGTTGGCTATTACCAACAGAATAATGAGCCATGCCACACTGCCAAAATCGTGAAGGAGTGGTTCGAAGAACATGCTGGTGACTTTCTGTTAATGTCCTGGCCTCCAAATTCACCTGACATGAACATAATCGAACATTTGTGGTTTGACTCGGAATAGCATGTTCGCGCTAAATCACAACCAACCCGAAATGAACGGGAACTGGAGGACCTGCTGTTGACATTACGATACCAGATATGCCAGGATGCCTATTGTTACATCCTCGAACCAATGCCTTGCCGAGTGGCCGCTCTTTTACTGGCTAAAGAGGGTCTTACAGTTCATTAGTTAGGTGGTCATAATGTAGTGGCTCATCGGTGTATAATCGCGTGCCAACTATGGAGATTTCGTCTTCATAAAGACTGTATGACATTGCTAAATCGGGCAGTTGCATGCATGTGCTCCGATAGTTACTTAGCAAACTGTTAATAAATGAGATATTTCCTTGTTGAGCAGCAGATATTATGCAGTGTCCTGTAGCTCAAAGATCCGCAGCAAGAATTCAAGTTCTCTCATTTCCAATGCAACGAACAACTTACTTTCATTGACAAAAAATCGTATACAGTTGCAAAGATTTTCTCCAGTCATAACAAAACTACATCATGATTACTTTACACAATACAAAAATTAATACAAAAATTTTGAAAAGCTATCATCAAAAGCAAAAATGGGTATACATAGTAGAAAAGAAAATTACTATGCGGGAAGCATTCAGACTAGAAGTTACAAAAACACCACGAAGACAAACTTTCACATCTGTGTATTTCACGAGTCTCTAGTCTATACAGATTATAAAACCGCAGATTACGTGTTTTCAAATACATTTTCTAAAAAGAAGGGTAAAAGTGCTCCCAACAAAACAATTATTTCGCTTAGCACGTTTGCTATGTTTCTCATGGCTTTGGCTTTGAATTTATTGCGTGGTCACACCTAAGAACCAGATATTTTGGCTGTGAGATAGATTTTATGTACTGTTCATCTGCATGTCCGAATTTTCGTTAAACCTGTCAAACTAAGAATTAGAATATAATATGACATTAAGTTTTTCAGTGTTTTTGATTTAACGGATACACAAACTGTTGACAAAATAATCCATATGCACTGAGTAGACAAAATATTAGAGATAGCAGTAATGGGTAGTTGTCATGGTCATTCCCGCGCAGGTTAGAACAGATCTAAGCCGAACGCAGACGAAAAACAGAATGATAGTAGGGCTCAGCAGCAGTGTATCGCTGTGAACGAACATGCGCATACGTGATGATCTGAATGACTGTGATCGTCGACGCATTGTCGATGCAAGAAAGGAATGTTATTTTATCGCCTAAGTGGTAAGATCCCTAAAGTTCCCAAAACCAACAGAATCAAGGGTGTACCGCGAGTATAACATCGAAGGACATACCAAAGCCCAGAGTGCAAACCGTGGCCGACCATATGCCATTGATTATCGGGGTTGAAGTAGACTATCCAGGTTTGTGCTGACCGACCGCTTTGCAACGGCGGCGCAAATTACATCCAGGTAAAATGTCGGAGGACCAAGTACAGACAGCAAGCGAACAGTATGGCGCACGCTGCATACTCTAGGCAATGACAGCAGACACCCTACTCATGTGCCACTGTTGACTCGTCGTCATGGGACATTACACCATGCCTGGTGCCAAGAACATTAAAACTGGACTTCTGCAGAGTGGCACCTCATCGTATAATCAAATAAATCACGTTTTCATCTGAATCGAACTGACGGAAGGGTGATGGAGTGGCGTCGACAGCATGAGATCATGGCCTCGTCATGCCAGGTTGGCTATGTCAAGGAGGTGGTGGCCCTGCGATGGTTTGGGAAACCTCCTCATGGGACACATTAGGTCCCTGAGTGTGTCTGGAAAGGTCCTTAATAGCTGCGCACAACCGATAGAAGCTGGCAGATCACCTACATGATTTCACGGCTTTCTTGAATCCTGTGGCCGACGGTTTGTTTCAGGAGGACAATACGCCACCCCACTTGGCCGCAATCTCCCAGGCATAACTCGAGAATCACTCATCTGTGTTTGGAATCATCCAGAAAACCCTGAGGTACACAGATTTAGACCTGGTGGAAGCTCTAAGCGATGTCGTGAAACGGAACACTAGATCCATAGATGCTGAATCGACGTCTATGGCAGAAATGCCTACAACCATGCTGCAACAGGCATGGCTGACATTTTCTCAAGAAATCCTCCGGCGGCGCCCCGGTGGCGCAGTGGTCTGAGCGACCGCTCCTCATCATTCGTCAGAAAGGGGTCCGGTTTCGAACCCTGGTGAGTCTTGGATGTGGTGTTTGTCTTACGGCACTGGCTCTCTCCCTTCCCTGGATCTAGTGTCCCTAAATTAGGGACGGGCAACTGTTTATAGCCCAGTGAGTTGCTCACTATGGTAATCGTTTAACCTCCAACAATAAAAAAAAAAAAAAAAAAAAAACCTCTCCGGCTTCTGGTGGAATCGATGCCTCATGCCTCAGCACGTATACGCTGTTATTTGAGCTAGAGGAAGACCGACATGCTATTAGGAAAGTATCTGTAATGTTTTATCCATTGAGTGTACAGTATGCCACACTGTATTTTCACTGAGCGAAAAAGCGCAGAAAATAATTTCTTTCGGACTTCAGCTCAGCGATAACAGCGGACACGAGTAACGTCATCATAACATGGTTTCTGTGTGCGAAAACAGTAACTCAATATGTTCCTGCGCTTGTTTTATTCATTGTAGTCAAATCAGATTAGTTTCTGAGATGTTTTCCTGCATCGCGGTATTTTAGTGTATAACAGAGAAGTCTTCCTGCTTTTGTAAATATGAGTGAGTGTCTTATTTCGAGTTGCATTTTGCCACATTCTGCGATTCTTTATTAAAGTGCATACAACTTGGATTCCATAAATCAAGGTGGGTCTAACTTGCGTATTTTGAAGTAACGATATTTCATCTATTTTGATAGCCTCAGTTCAGAACTTGCTAACAAAGGCTGCAATAAAACATAACTAATAACAAAACCGACTTTATAGGATATACGAAACATTTATTACCACAAATATAAACAAGGTGAGCTTTCTAAGAGCTGAGCTGTGCATTTCTGCAAAGCTACAGAATTTTTACTTACCCTTTGGTGTTGAAGAGAGCATCTTGAAAGATGCTTGACCATCTGAAGATTTCGGAATTTCATCTTCCCGTGACGAAAACTTGAGTGACGTATCTTCACCAATAGCCATGGCTTTGATCTCCTCACCATAACTAGAGTCATTAGAGTCAGAGGTGGTTACAGCTGGGGTACCAGTGTCGTCACCTGAAAAGAAATTTTACGATCACACACTTTTCTTTTAATATCTTCACTTTTGAAGCAGTAATAAAAATGAAACTTACACCGGTGTGCCATTATATTATGATCACCCCCAGCCGAGAGAAATGACTGCGCCTGGGGACCGAACTGTGGCGCAGGTGAAGTTCATAACACAGTATATATATACACAACCCGAAAACTGGCTTTCGGTAAGCTGAATGTTCGGAGTCAGAATGGGAAAAGCTGCCGATTTATCGAAATTTGATAAAGGACAAATTGTGATGGCACGGCGCTTTGGAACTACTATCTGGAAATGGCACGGCTTATGGGTTGTTCACGGGCCGCTATAGTGAGTATCTATCAAAACTGATGAGCAGATGGCCGAACGACGAACCGTCGTTCAGCCGTGTGTCGTCCGCAGCTCGTTGATGCCAGTGGGAAGCGGAGAGTGTCGCGCATTGTTCACCGCAACCGCAGGGTCAGAGTGCGACAAATCACGTGCAGCAACAACAGTGGTGATCAGGGCAATGTGTCACTCAAAGCACAAAGTCCATCGTAGCCTTCTGCGCATATGCCTGAGTAGCAGAAAACCCAGCCGGGTCACCAAGCACACTGCACATCATCGCCAACAACGCATGAAATGGGCCCAAGATCATCGAGATTGGACCGTGGATGATTGGAAGAAAGTGGCCTGCTTTGATGAGTCAAGATTGCTAGTGTGTCACGTAGACGGCCGATCGCAGACACCCCGATCATCAACGGAGGCTATAGCACCTGGATGCAATGTTGGGCGCAAACAGGCCGGAGCCGGCAGTGTTTTATTGTGGGTGATCTTTCCTTGGGACACTTTAGGCCCAATTTTCCCATTATCGCAATCCTTGACAGCTGTCAGGTATCTGAACATTGTTGCAGACCAAATTCACCCATTCATTGCAAATGTGTCCCCTGCTGATGTTGGCTATTACAAACAGAATAATGAGCCATGCCACACTGCCAAAATCGTGAAGGAGTGGTTCGAAGAACATGCTGGTGACTTTCTGTTAATGTCCTGGCCTCCAAATTCACCTGACATGAACATAATCGAACATTTGTGGTTTGACTCGGAATAGCATGTTCGCGCTAAATCACAACCAACCCGAAATGAACGGGAACTGGAGGACCTGCTGTTGACATTACGATACCAGATATGCCAGGATGCCTATTGTTACATCCTCGAACCAATGCCTTGCCGAGTGGCCGCTCTTTTACTGGCTAAAGAGGGTCTTACAGTTCATTAGTTAGGTGGTCATAATGTAGTGGCTCATCGGTGTATAATCGCGTGCCAACTATGGAGATTTCGTCTTCATAAAGACTGTATGACATTGCTAAATCGGGCAGTTGCATGCATGTGCTCCGATAGTTACTTAGCAAACTGTTAATAAATGAGATATTTCCTTGTTGAGCAGCAGATATTATGCAGTGTCCTGTAGCTCAAAGATCCGCAAGAATTCAAGTTCTCTCATTTCCAATGCAACGAACAACTTACTTTCATTGACAAAAAATCGTATACAGTTGCAAAGATTTTCTCCAGTCATAACAAAACTACATCATGATTACTTTACACAATACAAAAATTAATACAAAAATTTTGAAAAGCTATCATCAAGAGCAAAAATGGGTATACATAGTAGAAAAGAAAATTACTATGCGTGAAGCATTCAGACTAGAAGTTACAAAAACACCACGAAGACAAACTTTCACATCTGTGTATTTCACGAGTCTCTAGTCTATACAGATTATAAAACCGCAGATTACGTGTTTTCAAATACATTTTCTAAAAAGAAGGGTAAAAGTGCTCCCAACAAAACAATTATTTCGCTTAGCACGTTTGCTATGTTTCTCATGGCTTTGGCTTTGAATTTATTGCGTGGTCACACCTAAGAACCAGATATTTTGGCTGTGAGATAGATTTTATGTACTGTTCATCTGCATGTCCGAATTTTCGCTAAACCTGTCAAACTAAGAATTAGAATATAATATGACATTAGGTTTTGTAGTGTTTTTGATTTAACGGATACACAAACTGTTGACAAAATAATCCATATGCACTCAGTAGACAAAATATTAGAGATAGCAGTAATGGGTAGTTGTCATGGTCATTCCCGCGCAGGTTAGAACAGATCTAAGCCGAACGCAGACGAAAAACAGAATGATAGTAGGGCTCAGCAGCAGTGTATCGCTGTCAACGAACATGCGCATACATGGTGATCTGAACGACTGTGATCGTCGACGCATTGTCGATGCAAGAAAGGAATGTTATTTTATCGCCTAAGTGGTAAGATCCCGAAAGTTCCCAAAAGCAACGGAATCAAGGGTGTACCGCGAGTATAACATCGAAGGACATACCAAAGCCCAGAGTGCAAACCGTGGCCGACCATATGCCATTGATTATCGGGGTCGAAGTAGACTATCCAGGTTTGTGCTGACCGACCGCTTTGCAAGGGCGGCGCAAATTACATCCAGGTAAAATGTCGGAGGACCAAGTAGAGACAGCAAGCGAACAGTATGGCGCACGCTGCATACTCTAGGCAATGACAGCTGACACCCTACTCGTGTGCCACTGTTGACTCGTCGTCATGGGACATTACACATTGCCTGGTGCCAAGAACATTAAAACTGGACTTCTGCAGAGTGGCACCTCATCGTATAATAAAAAAAATCACGTTTTCATCTCAATCGAACTGACGGAAGGGTGCTGGAGTGGCTTCGACAGCATGAGACCATGGCCCTGTCATGCCACGTCAGCTATGTCACGGAGGTTATGGATCTGTGATGGTTTGGGGAGCCTCCTCATGGGACACATTAGGTCCCTGAGTGTGTCTGGAGAGGCAGATCACCTACATGATTTCACGGCTTTCTCAAATCCTGTGGCCGACGGTCTGTTTCAGGAGGACAACACGTTGCCCCACTTGGCCGCAACCTTCCAGGCATGGCTCCAGAATCACTTATCTGAGTTTGGAATCATCCAGTGAACCCCGAGGTACACGGATTTAGAACTTGTGGAAGCTCTAAGCAACGTCCTGAAACAGAACACTAGATCCATAGATGCTGGACCAACGTCTATGGCGGAAATGCCTACAACCATGCTACAACAGGCATGGCTAACATTTTTCTCAAGAAATCCTCCCGGCGCCACCCCGGTGGCGCAGTGGTCTTAGCGACGGCTCCTCATCATTCGTCAGGAAGGGGTCCGGGTTCGAACCCCGGTGAGTCCTGGATGTGGTGTTTGTCTTACGGCACTGGCTCTCTCCCTTCCCTGGATCTAGTGTCCCTAATTTAGGGATGTTCAACTGCTTATAGCCCAGTGAGTTGCTCATGGTAATCGCTAAACCTCCAACCAAAATTAAAAAAAAAAAAAAAAAAAAAAAACCCTGCGGCTTCTGGTGGAATTGATGCCTCATGCCTCAGCACGTATACGCTGTTATTCGAGCTAGAGGAAGACCGACATTCTATTGGGAAAGTATCTATAGTGTTTTATCTATTGAGTGTACAGTATGCCACGCTGTATTTTCACTGAGCGAAAAAGTGCAGAAAAGAATTTCTTTCGGACTTCAGCTCAGCAATAACAGTGGACACGAGTAACGTCATCATAGCATGGTTTCTGTGTGTGAAAACAGAACTCAGTCTGTTCCTGTGCTGCGATTTATTCATTGTAGTCCAATCAGATTAGTTTGTCAGACTTGTTCCTGCGTCGCGGTATTTTAGTGTATAATAGAGAAGTCTTTGTGCTTTTGTAAATATGAGTGAGGGTCTTATTTCAAGTTGCATTCTACGATTCTTTATTAAAGTTCATACAACTTGGATTACTTAAATCAAGGTGAGTCTAACTTGCGTATATTGAAGTAATGATATTTCATCTATTTTGATAGTCTCAGTTCAGAACTTGCTAACAAAGGCTGCAATAAAACATAATAACTAATAACGAAACGGACTTAATAGGATATACGAAACATTTATTACCACAAACATAAACAAGGGGAGCTTTAAAAGAGCTGAGCTGTGCATTTCAGCAAAGCTACAGAATTTTTACTTACGCTTTGATGTTGAAGAGAGCATCTTGAAAAAGGCTTTACCATCTGAAGATTTCGGAATTCCATCTTCCTCTGATGAAAACTTGAGTGATGTATCTTCACCAGCAGCTATGGCTTTGATCTCCTCACCATAACTAGAGTCATTAGAGTCAGAGGTGGTTACAGCTGGGGTACCAGTGTCGTCACCTGAAAAGTAATTTTACGATCACACACTTTTCTTTGAATATCTTTACTTTTGAAGCAGTAATGAAAATGAAACTTACACCGGTGTGCCATTATATTAGGATCATCCCCAGCCTAGAGAAATAACCGCGCCTGGAGACCGAACTGTAGCGCAGGTGAAGTTCATAACACAGTATATATATATACAACCCTAAAACTGGCTTTCGGTTAGCAGAATGTTCGGAGTCAGAATGAGAAAAGTTGCCGATTTATCGGAATTTGATAAAAGACAATTTGTGATGGCACGGCGCTTTGGAAATACTATCTCGGAAATGGCACGGCTTATGGGTTGTTCACGTGTCGCTGTAGTGAGTACCTATCGAAACTGATGAGCAGATGGCCAAACGACGAACCGTCGTTCAGCCGTGTGTCGTCCGCAGCTCACTGATGCCAATGGGAAGCGGAGAGTGTCGCGCATTGTTCACCGCGACCGAAGGGTCAGAGTGCGACAAATCGCGCACAGCAACAACAGTGGTGATCAGGGCAATGTGTCACTCAAGAACAAAGTCCATCGCAGCCTTTTGCACATGGGCCTGAGTAGCCGAAAACCCAGGCGGGTCACCATGCACACTGCACATCATCGCCAACAACGCATGAAATCGGCCCAAGATCATCGAGATTGGACCGTGGATGATTGGAAAAAAGTGGCCTGGTTTGACGAATAAAGATAGCTGGTGCATCACGTAGACGGCCGATCGCAGACACCCCGATCATCAACAGAAACTATAGCACCTGGATGCAATCTTGGGCTGAAACAGGCTGGAACAGGCAGTGTTATATTGTGGGTGATCTTTCCTTGGGACACTTTAGGCCCCATTATCCCAATATCGCAATCCTTGACAGCTGTCAGGTATCTGAACATTGTTGCAGACCAAATTCACCCATTCATTGCAAATGTGTCCCCTGCTGATGTTGGCTATTACCAACAGAATAATGAGCCATGCCACACTGCCAAAATCGTGAAGGAGTGGTTCGAAGAACATGCTGGTGACTTTCTGTTAATGTCCTGGCCTCCAAATTCACCTGACATGAACATAATCGAACATTTGTGGTTTGACTCGGAATAGCATGTTCGCGCTAAATCACAACCAACCCGAAATGAACGGGAACTGGAGGACCTGCTGTTGACATTACGATACCAGATATGCCAGGATGCCTATTGTTACATCCTCGAACCAATGCCTTGCCGAGTGGCCGCTCTTTTACTGGCTAAAGAGGGTCTTACAGTTCATTAGTTAGGTGGTCATAATGTAGTGGCTCATCGGTGTATAATCGCGTGCCAACTATGGAGATTTCGTCTTCATAAAGACTGTATGACATTGCTAAATCGGGCAGTTGCATGCATGTGCTCCGATAGTTACTTAGCAAACTGTTAATAAATGAGATATTTCCTTGTTGAGCAGCAGATATTATGCAGTGTCCTGTAGCTCAAAGATCCGCAAGAATTCAAGTTCTCTCATTTCCAATGCAACGAACAACTTACTTTCATTGACAAAAAATCGTATACAGTTGCAAAGATTTTCTCCAGTCATAACAAAACTACATCATGATTACTTTACACAATACAAAAATTAATACAAAAATTTTGAAAAGCTATCATCAAGAGCAAAAATGGGTATACATAGTAGAAAAGAAAATTACTATGCGGGAAGCATTCAGACTAGAAGTTACAAAAACACCACGAAGACAAACTTTCACATCTGTGTATTTCACGAGTCTCTAGTCTATACAGATTATAAAACCGCAGATTACGTGTTTTCAAATACATTTTCTAAAAAGAAGGGTAAAAGTGCTCCCAACAAAACAATTATTTCGCTTAGCACGTTTGCTATGTTTCTCATGGCTTTGGCTTTGACTTTATTGCGTGGTCACACCTAAGAACCAGATATTTTGGCTGTGAGATAGATTTTATGTACTGTTCATCTGCATGTCCGAATTTTCATTAAACCTGTCAAACTAAGAATTAGAATATAATATGACATTAAGTTTTTCAGTGTTTTTGATTTAACGGATACACAAACTGTTGACAAAATAATCCATATGCACTGAGTAGACAAAATATTAGAGATAGCAGTAATGGGTAGTTGTCATGGTCATTCCCGCGCAGGTTAGAACAGATCTAAGCCAAACGCAGACGAAAAACAGAATGATAGTAGGGCTCAGCAGCAGTGTATCGCTGTGAACGAACATGCGCATACGTGATGATCTGAATGACTGTGATTGTTGACGCAAGAAAGGAATGTTATTTTATCGCCTAAGTGGTAAGATCCCTAAAGTTCCCGAAACCAACAGAATCAAGGGTGTACCGCGAGTATAACATCGAAGGACATACCAAAGCCCAGAGTGCAAACCGTGGCCGACCATATGCCATTTGTTATCGGGGTCGAAGTAGACTATCCAGGTTTGTGCTGACCGACCGCTTTGCAACGGCGGCGCAAATTACATCCAGGTAAAATGTCGGAGGACCAAGTACAGACAGCAAGCGAACAGTATGGCGCACGCTGCATACTCTAGGCAATGACAGCAGACACCCTACTCGTGTGCCACTGTTGACTCGTCGTCATGGGACATTACACCATGCCTGGTGCCAAGAACATTAAAACTGGATTTCTGCAGAGTGGCACCTCATTGTATAATCAAATAAATCACGTTTTCATCTGAATCGAACTGACGGAAGGGTGATGGAGTGGCGTCGACAGCATGAGATCATGGCCCCGTTGTGCCAGGTTGGCTATGTCAAGGAGGTGGTGGCCCTGCGATGGTTTGGGAAACCTCCTCATGGGACACATTAGGTCCCTGAGTGTGTCTGGAAAGGTCCTTAATAGCTGCGCACAACCGATAGAAGCTGGCAGATCACCTACATGATTTCACGGCTTTCTTGAATCCTGTGGCCGACGGTTTGTTTCACGAGGACAATACGCCACCCCACTTGGCCGCAATCTCCCAGGCATAACTCGAGAATCACTCATCTGTGTTTGGAATCATCCAGAAAACCCTGAGGTACACAGATTTAGACCTGGTGGAAGCTCTAAGCGATGTCGTGAAACGGAACACTAGATCCATAGATGCTGAATCGACGTCTATGGCAGAAATGTGTACAATGCTGCAACAGGCATGGCTGACATTTTCTCAAGAAATCCTCCGGCGGCGCCCCGGTGGCGCAGTGGTCTGAGCGACCGCTCCTCATCATTCGTCAGAAAGGGGTCCGGTTTCGAACCCTGGTGAGTCTTGGATGTGGTGTTTGTCTACGGCACTGGCTCTCTCCCTTCCCTGGATCTAGTGTCCCTAAATTAGGGACGGGCAACTGTTTATAGCCCAGTGAGTTGCTCACTATGGTCGTTTAACCTCCAACAATAAAAAAAAAAAAAAAAAAAACCTCTCCGGCTTCTGGTGGAATCGATGCCTCAGCACGTATACGCTGTTATTCGAGCTAGAGGAAGACCGACATGCTATTAGGAAAGTATCTGTAATGTTTTATCCATTGAGTGTACAGTATGCCACACTGTATTTTCACTGAGCGAAAAAGCGCAGAAAATAATTTCTTTCGGACTTCAGCTCAGCGATAACAGCGGACACGAGTAACGTCATCATAGCATGGTTTCTGTGTGCGAAAACAGTACTCAATATGTTCCTGCGCTTGTTTTATTCATTGTAGTCAAATCAGATTAGTTTCTGAGATGTTTTCCTGCATCGCGGTATTTTAGTGTATAACAGAGAAGTCTTCCTGCTTTTGTAAATATGAGTGAGTGTCTTATTTCGAGTTGCATTTTGCCACATTCTGCGATTCTTTATTAAAGTGCATACAACTTGGATTCCATAAATCAAGGTGGGTCTAACTTGCGTATTTTGAAGTAACGATATTTCATCTATTTTGATAGCCTCAGTTCAGAACTTGCTAACAAAGGCTGCAATAAAACATAACTAAAAACAAAACCGACTTTATAGGATATACGAAACATTTATTACCACAAATATAAACAAGGTGAGCTTTCTAAGAGCTGAGCTGTGCATTTCTGCAAAGCTACAGAATTTTTACTTACCCTTTGGTGTTGAAGAGAGCATCTTGAAAGATGCTTGACCATCTGAAGATTTCGGAATTTCATCTTCCCGTGACGAAAACTTGAGTGACGTATCTTCACCAATAGCCATGGCTTTGATCTCCTCACCATAACTAGAGTCATTAGAGTCAGAGGTGGTCACAGGTGAATCGGTGTAGTCACCTGAAAAGAAATTTTACGATCACACACTTTTCTTTTAATATCTTCACTTTTGAAGCAGTAATAAAAATGAAACTTACACCGGTGTGCCATTATATTATGATCACCCCCAGCCGAGAGAAATGACTGCGCCTGGGGACCGAACTGTGGCGCAGGTGAAGTTCATAACACAGTATATATATACACAACCCGAAAACTGGCTTTCGGTAAGCTGAATGTTCGGAGTCAGAATGGGAAAAGCTGCCGATTTATCGAAATTTGATAAAGGACAAATTGTGATGGCACGGCGCTTTGGAACTACTATTGGAAATGGCACGGCTTATGGGTTGTTCACGGGCCGCTATAGTGAGTATCTATCAAAACTGATGAGCAGATGGCCGAACGACAAACCGTCGTCCGCAGCTCGTTGATGCCAGTGGGAAGCGGAGAGTGTCGCGCATTGTTCACCGCAACCGCAGGGTCAGAGTGCGACAAATCACGTGCAGCAACAACAGTGGTGATCAGGGCAATGTGTCACTCAAAGCACAAAGTCCATCGTAGCCTTCTGCGCATATGCCTGAGTAGCAGAAAACCCAGCCGGGTCACCAAGCACACTGCACATCATCGCCAACAACGCATGAAATGGGCCCAAGATCATCGAGATTGGACCGTGGATGATTGGAAGAAAGTGGCCTGCTTTGATGAGTCAAGATTGCTAGTGTGTCACGTAGACGGCCGATCGCAGACACCCCGATCATCAACGGAGGCTATAGCACCTGGATGCAATGTTGGGCGCAAACAGGCCGGAGCCGGCAGTGTTTTATTGTGGGTGATCTTTCCTTGGGACACTTTAGGCCCAATTTTCCCATTATCGCAATCCTTGACAGCTGTCAGGTATCTGAACATTGTTGCAGACCAAATTCACCCATTCATTGCAAATGTGTCCCCTGCTGATGTTGGCTATTACAAACAGAATAATGAGCCATGCCACACTGCCAAAATCGTGAAGGAGTGGTTCGAAGAACATGCTGGTGACTTTCTGTTAATGTCCTGGCCTCCAAATTCACCTGACATGAACATAATCGAACATTTGTGGTTTGACTCGGAATAGCATGTTCGCGCTAAATCACAACCAACCCGAAATGAACGGGAACTGGAGGACCTGCTGTTGACATTACGATACCAGATATGCCGGGATGCCTATTGTTACATCCTCGAACCAATGCCTTGCCGAGTGGCCGCTCTTTTACTGGCTAAAGAGGGTCTTACAGTTCATTAGTTAGGTGGTCATAATGTAGTGGCTCATCGGTGTATAATCGCGTGCCAACTATGGAGATTTCGTCTTCATAAAGACTGTATGACATTGCTAAATCGGGCAGTTGCATGCATGTGCTCCGATAGTTACTTAGCAAACTGTTAATAAATGAGATATTTCCTTGTTGAGCAGCAGATATTATGCAGTGTCCTGTAGCTCAAAGATCCGCAAGAATTCAAGTTCTCTCATTTCCAATGCAACGAACAACTTACTTTCATTGACAAAAAATCGTATCCAGTTGCAAAGATTTTCTCCAGTCATAACAAAACTACATCATGATTACTTTACACAATACAAAAATTAATACAAAAATTTTGAAAAGCTATCATCAAGAGCAAAAATGGGTATACATAGTAGAAAAGAAAATTACTATGCGTGAAGCATTCAGACTAGAAGTTACAAAAACACCACGAAGACAAACTTTCACATCTGTGTATTTCACGAGTCTCTAGTCTATACAGATTATAAAACCGCAGATTACGTGTTTTCAAATACATTTTCTAAAAAGAAGGGTAAAAGTGCTCCCAACAAAACAATTATTTCGCTTAGCACGTTTGCTATGTTTCTCATGGCTTTGGCTTTGAATTTATTGCGTGGTCACACTTAAGAACCAGATATTTTGGCTGTGAGATAGATTTTATGTACTGTTCATCTGCATGTCCGAATTTTCGCTAAACCTGTCAAACTAAGATTTAGAATATAATATGACATTAGGTTTTGTAGTGTTTTTGATTTAACGGATACACAAACTGTTCACAAAATAATCCATATGCACTCAGTAGACAAAATATTAGAGATAGCAGTAATAGGTAGTTGTCATGGTCATTCCCGCGCAGGTTAGAACAGATCTAAGCCGAACGCAGACGAAAAACAGAATGATAGTAGGGCTCAGCAGCAGTGTATCGCTGTCAACGAACATGCGCATACATGGTGATCTGAACGACTGTGATCGTCGACGCATTGTCGATGCAAGAAAGGAATGTTATTTTATCGCCTAAGTGGTAAGATCCCGAAAGTTCCCAAAAGCAACGGAATCAAGGGTGTACCGCGAGTATAACATCGAAGGACATACCAAAGCCCAGAGTGCAAACCGTGGCCGACCATATGCCATTGATTATCGGGGTCGAAGTAGACTATCCAGGTTTGTGCTGACCGACCGCTTTGCAAGGGCGGCGCAAATTACATCCAGGTAAAATGTCGGAGGACCAAGTAGAGACAGCAAGCGAACAGTATGGCGCACGCTGCATACTCTAGGCAATGACAGCTGACACCCTACTCGTGTGCCACTGTTGACTCGTCGTCATGGGACATTACACATTGCCTGGTACCAAGAACATTAAAACTGGACTTCTGCAGAGTGGCACCTCATCGTATAATAAAAAAAATCACGTTTTCATCTGAATCGAACTGACGGAAGGGTGCTGGAGTGGCTTTGACAGCATGAGACCCTGGCCCTGTCATGCCAGGTCAGCTATGTCATGGAGGTTATGGCTCTGTGATGGTTTGGGGAGCCTCCTCATGGGACACATTAGGTCCCTGAGTGTGTCTGGAGAGGCAGATCACCTACATGATTTCACGGCTTTCTCAAATCCTGTGGCCGACGGTCTGTTTCAGGAGGACAACACGTTGCCCCACTTGGCCGCAACCTTCCAGGCATGGCTCCAGAATCACTTATCTGAGTTTGGAATCATCCAGTGAACCCCGAGGTACACGGATTTAGAACTTGTGGAAGCTCTAAGCAACGTCCTGAAACAGAACACTAGATCCATAGAT
Source organism: Macrothele yani (assembly GCA_039090855.1). NCBI lineage: Eukaryota > Metazoa > Arthropoda > Arachnida > Araneae > Macrothelidae > Macrothele > Macrothele yani. The sequence continues at coordinate 25,896,666 of CM077015.1, forward strand.
GCTGGACCAACGTCTAAGGCGGAAATGCCTACAACCATGCTACAACAGGCATGGCTAACATTACCTCCGGCACCACCACGGTGGTGCAGTGGTCTTAGCGACGGCTCCTCATCATTCGTCAGAAAGGGGTCCAGGTTCGAACCCCGGTGAGTCCTGGATGTGGTGTTTGTCTTACGGCACTGGCTCTCTCCCTTCCCTGGATCTAGTGTCCCTAATTTAAGGATGGGCAACTGCTTATAACCCAGTGAGTTGCTCATGGTAATCGCTAAACCTCCAACCAAAATTAAAAAAAAAAAACCCTGCGGCTTCTGGTGGAATTGATGCCTCATGCCTCAGCACGTATACGCTGTTATTCGAGCTAGAGGAAGACCGACATTCTATTGGGAAAGTATCTATAGTGTTTTATCTATTGAGTGTACAGTATGCCACGCTGTATTTTCCCTGAGCAAAAAAGTGCAGAAAAGAATTTCTTTCGGACTTCAGCTCAGCAAATAACAGTGGACACGAGTAACGTCATCATAGCATGGTTTCTGTGTGTGAAAACAGAACTCAGTCTGTTCCTGTGCTGCGATTTATTCATTGTAGTCCAATCAGATTAGTTTGTCAGACTTGTTCCTGCGTCGCGGTATTTTAGTGTATAATAGAGAAGTCTTTGTGCTTTTGTAAATATGAGTGAGGGTCTTATTTCAAGTTGCATTCTACGATTCTTTATTAAAGTTCATACAACTTGGATTACTTAAATCAAGGTGAGTCTAACTTGCGTATATTGCAGTAATGATATTTCATCTATTTTGATAGTCTCAGTTCAGAACTTGCTAACAAAGGCTGCAATAAAACATAATAACTAATAACGAAACAGACTTAATAGGATATACGAAACATTTATTACCACAAACATTAACAAGGTGAGCTTTAAAAGAGCTGAGCTGTGCATTTCAGCAAAGCTACAGAATTTTTACTTACGCTTTGATGTTGAAGAGAGCATCTTGAAAAAGGCTTTACCATCTGAAGATTTCGGAATTCCATCTTCCTCTGATGAAAACTTGAGTGATGTATCTTCACCAGCAGCTATGGCTTTGATCTCCTCACCATAACTAGAGTCATTAGAGTCAGAGGTGGTTACAGCTGGGGTACCAGTGTCGTCACCTGAAAAGTAATTTTACGATCACACACTTTTCTTTGAATATCTTTACTTTTGAAGCAGTAATGAAAATGAAACTTACACCGGTGTGCCATTATATTATGATCATCCCCAGCCTAGAGAAATAACCGCGCCTGGAGACCGAACTGTGGCGCAGGTGAAGTTCATAACACAGTATATATATACAACCCGAAAACTGGCTTTCGGTTAGCAGAATGTTCGGAGTCAGAATGAGAAAAGTTGCCGATTTATCGGAATTTGATAAAAGACAATTTGTGATGGCACGGCGCTTTGGAAATACTATCTCGGAAATGGCACGGCTTATGGGTTGTTCACGTGTCGCTGTAGTGAGTACCTATCGAAACTGATGAGCAGATGGCCAAACGACGAACCGTCGTTCAGCCGTGTGTCGTCCGCAGCTCACTGATGCCAATGGGAAGCGGAGAGTGTCGCGCATTGTTCACCGCGACCGAAGGGTCAGAGTGCGACAAATCGCGCACAGCAACAACAGTGGTGATCAGGGCAATGTGTCACTCAAGAACAAAGTCCATCGCAGCCTTTTGCACATAGGCCTGAGTAGCCGAAAACCCAGGCGGGTCACCATGCACACTGCACATCATCGCCAACAACGCATGAAATCGGCCCAAGATCATCGAGATTGGACCGTGGATGATTGGAAGAAAGTGGCCTGGTTTGACGAATAAAGATAGCTGGTGCATCACATAGACGGCTGATCGCAGACACCTCGATCATCAACGGAAACTATAGCACCTGGATGCAATCTTGGGCTGAAACAGGCCGGAACCGGCAGTGTTATATTGTGGGTGATCTTTCCTTGGAACACTTTATGCCCCATTATCCCAATATCACAATCCTTGACAGCTGTCAGGTATCTGAACATTGTTGCAGACCAAATTCACCCATTCATTGCAAATGTGTCCCCTGCTGATGTTGGCTATTACCAACAGAATAATGAGCCATGCCACACTGCCAAAATCGTGAAGGAGTGGTTCGAAGAACATGCTGGTGACTTTCTGTTAATGTCCTGGCCTCCAAATTCACCTGACATGAACATAATCGAACATTTGTGGTTTGACTCGGAATAGCATGTTCGCGCTAAATCACAACCAACCCGAAATGAACGGGAACTGGAGGACCTGCTGTTGACATTACGATACCAGATATGCCAGGATGCCTATTGTTACATCCTCGAACCAATGCCTTGCCGAGTGGCCGCTCTTTTACTGGCTAAAGAGGGTCTTACAGTTCATTAGTTAGGTGGTCATAATGTAGTGGCTCATCGGTGTATAATCGCGTGCCAACTATGGAGATTTCGTCTTCATAAAGACTGTATGACATTGCTAAATCGGGCAGTTGCATGCATGTGCTCCGATAGTTACTTAGCAAACTGTTAATAAATGAGATATTTCCTTGTTGAGCAGCAGATATTATGCAGTGTCCTGTAGCTCAAAGATCCGCAAGAATTCAAGTTCTCTCATTTCCAATGCAACGAACAACTTACTTTCATTGACAAAAAATCGTATCCAGTTGCAAAGATTTTCTCCAGTCATAACAAAACTACATCATGATTACTTTACACAATACAAAAATTAATACAAAAATTTTGAAAAGCTATCATCAAGAGCAAAAATGGGTATACATAGTAGAAAAGAAAATTACTATGCGTGAAGCATTCAGACTGGAAGTTACAAAAACACCACGAAGACAAACTTTCACATCTGTGTATTTCACGAGTCTCTAGTCTATACAGATTATAAAACCGCAGATTACGTGTTTTCAAATACATTTTCTAAAAAGAAGGGTAAAAGTGCTCCCAACAAAACAATTATTTCGCTTAGCACGTTTGCTATGTTTCTCATTGCTTTGGCTTTGAATTTATTGCGTGGTCACACCTAAGAACCAGATATTTTGGCTGTGAGATAGATTTTATGTACTGTTCATTTGCATGTCCGAATTTTCGTTAAACCTGTCAAACTAAGAATTAGACTATAATATGACATTAAGTTTTCCAGTGTTTTTGATTTAACGGATACACAAACTGTTGACAAAATAATCCATATGCACTGAATAGACAAAATATTAGAGATAGCAGTAATGGGTAGTTGTCATGGTCATTCCCGCGCAGGTTAGAACAGATCTAAGCCGAACGCAGACGAAAAACAGAATGATAGTAGGGCTCAGCAGCAGTGTATCGCTGTGAACGAACATGCGCATACGTGATGATCTGAATGACTGTGATCGTCGACGCAAGAAAGGAATGTTATTTTATCGCCTAAGTGGTAAGATCCCTAAAGTTCCCGAAACCAACAGAATCAAGGGTGTACCGCGAGTATAACATCGAAGGACATACCAAAGCCCAGAGTGCAAACCGTGGCCGACCATATGCCATTGATTATCGGGGTCGAAGTAGACTATGCAGGTTTGTGCTGACCGACCGCTTTGCAACGGCGGCGCAAATTACATCCAGGTAAAATGTCGGAGGACCAAGTACAGACAGCAAGCGAACAGTATGGCGCACGCTGCATACTCTAGGCAATGACAGCTGACACCCTACTCGTGTGCCACTGTTGACTCGTCGTCATGGGACATTACACCATGCCTGGTACCAAGAACATTAAAAATGGACTTCTGCAGAGTGGCACCTCATCGTATAATAAAAAAAATCACGTTTTCATCTGAATCGAAATGATGGAAGGGTGATGGAGTGGCGTCGACAGCATGAGACCCATGGCCCCGTCGTGCCAGGTCGGCTATGTCAAGGAGGTGGTGGCCCTGTGATGGTTTGGGGAGCCTCCTCATGGGACATATTAGGTCCCTGAGTGTGTCTGGAATCACCTACATGATTTCACGGCTTTCTTGAATCCTGTGGCCGACGGTCTGTTTCACGAGGACAATACGCCACCCCACTTGGCCGCAATCTCCCAGGCATAACTCGAGAATCACTCATCTGTGTTTGGAATCATCCAGGAAACCCTGAGGTACACAGATTTAGACCTGGTGGAAGCTCTAAGCGATGTCGTGAAACGGAACACTAGATCCATAGATGCTGAATCGACGTCTATGGCAGAAATGTGTACAATGCTGCAACAGGCATGGCTGACATTTTCTCAAGAAACCCTCTGGCGGCGCCCCGGTGGCGCAGTGGTCTGAGCGACCGCTCCTCATCATTCGTCAGAAAGGGGTCCGGTTTCGAACCCTGGTGAGTCTTGGATGTGGTGTTTGTCTACGGCACTGGCTCTCTCCCTTCCCTGGATCTAGTGTCCCTAAATTAGGGACGGGCAACTGTTTATAGCCCAGTGAGTTGCTCACTGTGGTCGTTTAACCTCCAACAATAAAAAAAAAAAAAAAACCTCTCCGGCTTCTGGTGGAATCGATGCCTCAGCACGTATACGCTGTTATTCGAGCTAGAGGAAGACCGACATGCTATTAGGAAAGTATCTGTAATGTTTTATCCATTGAGTGTACAGTATGCCACACTGTATTTTCACTGAGCGAAAAAGCGCAGAAAATAATTTCTTTCGGACTTCAGCTCAGCGATAACAGCGGACACGAGTAACGTCATCCTAGCATGGTTTCTGTGTGCGAAATCAGTACTCAATATGTTCCTGCGCTTGTTTTATTCATTGTAGTCAAATCAGATTAGTTTCTGAGATGTGTTCCTGCATCGCGGTATTTTAGTGTATAACAGAGAAGTCTTCCTGCTTTTGTAAATATGAGTGAGTGTCTTATTTCGAGTTGCATTTTGCCACATTCTGCGATTCTTTATTAAAGTTCATACAACTTAGATTCCATAAATCAAGGTGGGTCTAACTTGCGTATTTTGAAGTAACGATATTTCATCTATTTTGATAGCCTCAGTTCAGAACTTGCTAACAAAGGCTGCAATAAAACATACTAACTAATAACAAAACCGACTTTATAGGATATACGAAACATTTATTACCACAAATATAAACAAGGTGAGCTTTCTAAGAGCTGAGCTGTGCATTTCTGCAAAGCTACAGAATTTTTACTTACCCTTTGGTGTTGAAGAGAGCATCTTGAAAGATGCTTGACCATCTGAAGATTTCGGAATTTCATCTTCCCGTGACGAAAACTTGAGTGACGTATCTTCACCAATAGCCATGGCTTTGATCTCCTCACCATAACTAGAGTCATTAGAGTCAGAGGTGGTCACAGGTGTATCAGTGTAGTCACCTGAAAAGAAATTTTACGATCACACACTTTTCTTTTAATATCTTCACTTTTGAAGCAGTAATAAAAATGAAACTTACACCGGTGTGCCATTATATTATGATCACCCCCAGCCGAGAGAAATGACTGCGCCTGTGGACCGAACTGTGGCGCAGGTGAAGTTCATAACACAGTATATATATACACAACCCGAAAACTGGCTTTCGGTAAGCTGAATGTTCGGAGTCAGAATGGGAAAAGCTGCCGATTTATCGAAATTTGATAAAGGACAAATTGTGATGGCACGGCGCTTTGGAACTACTATTGGAAATGGCACGGCTTATGGGTTGTTCACGGGCCGCTATAGTGAGTATCTATCAAAACTGATGAGCAGATGGCCGAACGACAAACCGTCGTCCGCAGCTCGTTGATGCCAGTGGGAAGCGGAGAGTGTCGCGCATTGTTCACCGCAACCGCAGGGTCAGAGTGCGACAAATCACATGCAGCAACAACAGTGGTGATCAGGGCAATGTGTCACTCAAAGCACAAAGTCCATCGTAGCCTTCTGCGCATATGCCTGAGTAGCAGAAAACCCAGCCGGGTCACCAAGCACACTGCACATCATCGCCAACAACGCATGAAATGGGCCCAAGATCATCGAGATTGGACCGTGGATGATTGGAAGAAAGTGGCCTGCTTTGATGAGTCAAGATTGCTAGTGTGTCACGTAGACGGCCGATCGCAGATACCCCGATCATCAACGGAGGCTACAGCACCTGGATGCAATGTTGGGCACAAACAGGCCGGAGCCGGCAGTGTTTTATTGTGGGTGATCTTTCCTTGGGACACTTTAGGCCCAATTTTCCCATTATCGCAATCCTTGACAGCTGTCAGGTATCTGAACATTGTTGCAGACCAAATTCACCCATTCATGGCAAATGCATTCCCTGTTGGTGTTGGCCATTACCAACAGAATAATGAGCCATGCCACACTGCCAAAATCGTGAAGGAGTGGTTCGAAGAACATGCTGGTGACTTTCTGTTAATGCCCTGGCCTCCAAATTCACCTGACATGAACATAATCGAACATTTGTGGTTTGACTCGGAATAGCATGTTCGCGCTAAATCACAACCAACCCGAAATGAACGGGAACTGGAGGACCTGCTGTTGACATTACGATACCAGATATGCCAGGATGCCTATTGTTACATCCTCGAATCAATGCCTTGCCGAGTGGCTGCTCTTTTACTGGCTAAAGGGGGTCTTACAGTTCATTAGTTAGGTGGTCATAATGTAGTGGCTCATCGGTGTATAATCGCGTGCCAACTATGGAGATTTCGTCTTCATAAAGACTGTATGACATTGCTAAATCGGGCAGTTGCATGCATGTGCTCCGATAGTTACTTAGCAAACTGTTAATAAATGAGATATTTCCTTGTTGAGCAGCAGATATCATGCAGTGTCCTGTAGCTTAAAGATCCGCAAGAATTTGAATTCTCTCATTTCCAATGCGGCAAACAACTTATTTTCATTGACAAAAAAATCGTATCCAGTTGCAAAGATTTTTTCCACTCATAACAAAACTACATCATGAGTATTTTACGCAATATTTAGAATTTTGTGAGATGTCAATACAAAAATTTTGAAAAGCTGTCATCAAGAGCAAAAATGGGTATACATATGTAGTAGAAAAGAAAATAACTATGCGTGAAGTATTCAGACTAGAAGTTACAAAAACAACATGAAGACAAACTTTCACATCTGTATTTCATGAGTCTCTAGTCTATGCACATTCTAATTCCGCAGATTACTTGTTTTCAAATACATTTTCTAAAAAGAAGGGTAAAAGTGCTCCCAACAAAACAATTATTGTGCTTAGCACGTATGCTATGTTTTCCATGGCTTTGGCTCTGAATTTTTCGCGTGGTCACACCTAAGAACCAGATAATTTGGCTGTGAGATAGATTTTATGTACTGTTCATCTGCATGTCAGAATTTTCGTTAAACCTGTCAAACTAAAAATTAGAACATATGACATTAGCAGACTTGCCAACCTTAAGAAGAGAAAAATCCTGCAAAGCTTATTTTCGTATGTTTGAAACATCAATGGACATAATTTGAAGCACTAATGTTACATTAAGGCATATAAAAAAGTAAAACACTTTCTGTTAAAAAATATTTTAAAAGATTCTGTTAAATTATGCATTGATCTGGAAGATAACCCAAATTATGACGGAAAAGGAGAAATTCCTCGAAGTCGTAGCACCCTCATGCCTAAAGATTACAGCGAAAAAATTTTGCCGCCGAATTTCCGATTTCGGAAATTTTTCCTCCATTTTTAAACTGAAATACAAATACTTATGTAATAAAATTATATGTAACAACAATACTGGACAGAGGCAACATCACAGGAAAAAGAAATTATGATTACGGAGAAAATCGTTATTTTGTTTACTTCCGTTTCTGAAAGGCAAAGTACCGTCCCGATGCGCATTTTTACGAATTGGCTAAAATTATTCGACGCATAGTTCTATGCGCGAAAAAAAATTCCCGACGTATATTTTTACGCATTGAGAAAAATTCCCGTTTCGTATTTTTACGCGTGGGTAAAATTTTGATCAGGGTTCCCACTCAAAAGTAATAAAAAATTCCCTGACTTTTCCAGGTTCTCCAGGTGGTTTTTAAAGTTTTCCAGAGTGGCATGTTGCAAAGAGTTGTTACATTTTATTGCATTCCATTCATTTTTCTCACCAAAGCAGACACTTGTAAATTCTTCACGTAATTTGTTTTTATAAAATTACCTGCTTTTCATTAATAACAACTAACTGTGCACATTATTTTCGGTACCAAAGTTCCGTGAACTTTCGTGAATACGACCCACACGGAATTTGTACATACATTCCCATAGAAACAGGTCATATGTAAGAAAAAATTTGTGAGTTGAATGGTTCCAGTTTTTCTATAACACAATGCAGCTAAGCTTAATGATGGAATGGCTCTGTTCAAAGAAACATGTTTCGAGAGAACCAACAGACAAAGGACTTTGATCCATCATTTGGTTGGTTCTCTTGTGAAGTGTTTCTTAAAGCAGGAGCCATTGTGCCTAATTGTTCCATGTTATAACAACTGCCTGCAGAAATTGAACAAAAGCTTAATAACTGGCAATTTTAAAAATTCAATTTTGCATCTTTTTTTAGAGAATAAAGGAAATACTTAATATAATTGAAAGTAAGATCTACCAAATTCTAGGCAGGCAGTAATTGCAAGCAAAGGTTTGAAATCTTGAAAAAATAAGTTTTTTTGGCAAAATAAAGCATTCATTGATTTTTACAAAAAAATAAAGGGTAATTTTCCCTGAGTTTTCCCTGACTTTTACAAAAAAGGGTAATTTTCCCTGAGTTTTACCTGATTTTTGGAACCATTTTCAAATTCCCTGAGAATTCCAGGTTTTCCCTGTTTTCCAGGTTGAGTGGGAACCCTGTTTGATGCATACTAAATGCGCAATTACGCATTTTGGGGAATTTTGGTCGGAACATCACTTGAGCACACTCCCGTGAGAGAGAGAGAGAGAGAGAGCTACCACACGATGACAGGAAGCCAGCGAGTCAAAGATGACATCATCGCGTGACACAGTGCTCGTAAGGTCTGGCAGAAAATCTAAGTGAATGGTTGCAGGGGGTGGAAATATTTCGATTGAGCAATCTAAATATTAAAAAAATCTGTTAAAAAAGACCTCTATCCGTAAAACAGTAAAATTAAGCAGAAATCCGTAAATTTGACGGATTATCCGTAAAAGTTGGCAAGTATGCAAGTCTATTTTTGAAAATTTCCCCATTTCGGCAACAACGCACGATGTTTTTGTCCTGCCACATGCATATTTTTTTGGCAATGTTACTATCTGGGAACATTTTCTTAAAAAGCACACTTGCATCGTCAGCACAGCTAAAAGGTAAGTTATGTTACACGAGGAATGAAGTAAACAAGCACTCAGCATGGATAATCGCATCAGAAGAGGAACTATCTCGAACAAAATTTAATGTTTTGTTATTTTCCACGGATTTAGAATTGTCCACGTGTTTTTGCGTACAAATGTGATTAACGATATATCCTTTGCCCTTGTGGACAACGGAAAAATCACACCTACAAATAGAGCAAAAGGCAAATTGTTGGAGTTTCCTTGATTCGATTATACACGAATAATCTGTCGTATACTTCTTAAAAACAGACTGCTATTTTCTACCAGCCATCGCTTGATTAAACACATGCACAAAAAGTTCTCAGAAATTCCTGTGAAGACAGACAAAGTACATAAAACAAACCAAAACACTACCGCGCGCTTCTGATAGAAATCTGCGTCAGTACGTACGGTGCGCGCCAAGGCCACGCCCGCTCCTACTCCGTGCCTGCAGCGCCAGAGATCATTAGCGGACAGAAGATCGCTGCCAACAGCCATGCAACGGCAGGGCAAAACTGCTCGCTGCAAACTCAGAAGAGAAAGGTCAGTTCTCCGCTAATGAACCGATGCCTCGGACAACTTCGAGCATTTCCCCTCGTTACTTTTTAATTTACGCTACGGTAATCAATGAAGTTCTCCGATGCCTCTCAGAACTTCGAACTTTTTTCATTACTTTTTAATTTACGCTACAGAAATCATGATGGAATCCGGCAATATTAATTACTAATCCGGAATTCCGGGAAGTGTAATAAAATCCGGCATTGCCGGCCTAAACCCGGAGAGTTGGCCCCCGGGATTAGGTTTTGTAGTGTATTTGATTTAACGGATACACAAACTGTTGAAAAATTAATCCATATGCACTCAGTAGACAAAATATTAGAGATCGCAGTAATGGGTAGTTGTCATGAGCACTCCCGCGCAGGTTAGAACTGATCTAAGCCGAACGCAGACGAAAAACAGGATTATAGTAGGGCTCAGCAGCAGTGTATCGCTGTCAGCGAACCTGCGTATACGTGGTGATCTGAACGACTGTGATCGTTGACGCATTGTCGACACAAGACAGGAATGTTATTTTATCGCCTAAGTGGTAAGATCCCTAAAGTTCCCAAAGGCAACGGAATTAAGGATGTACCGTATAGCATCGAAGGACATACCAAAGCCCAGAGTGCAAACCGTGGCCGACCATATGCCATTGATTATCGGGTTCGAAGTAGACTATCCAGGTTCGTGCTGACCGACCGCTCTGCAACGGCGGCGCAAATTGCATCTAGGTTAAATGTCGGAGGACCAAGTAGAGACAGCAAGCGAACAGTATGGCGCACGCTGCATACTCTAGGCAATGACAGCTGACACTCTACTCGTGTGCCACTGTTGACTCGTTGTCATGGGACATTACACTATGCCTGGTGCCAAGAACATTAAAACTGGACCTGCAGAGTGGCACCTCATTGTATAATCAGATAAATCACGTTTTCATCTGAATCGAACTGACGGAAGGGTGATGGAGTGGCGTTGACAGCATGAGACCATGGCTCCGTTGTGCCAGGTCGGCTATGTCAAGAAGGTGGTGGCCCTGTGATGGTTTGAGGAGCCTCCTCATGGGACACATTAGGTCCCTGAGTGTGTCTGGAGAGGTCCTTAACAGTTGCGCACAACCGATATGAGCTGGCAGATCACCTACATGATTTCACAGCTTTCTTGAATCCTGTGGCGGACGGTCTGTTTCAGGAGGACAATACGCCACTCCACTTGACTGCAATCTCCCAGGCATGGCTCGAGAATCACTCATCAGTGTTTGGAATCAACCAGTAAACCACGAGGTACACGGATTTAGACCTTATGGAAGCTCTAAGCGATGTCATGAAACGGAACACTAGATCCATAGATGCTGGACCGATGTCTATGGCGGAAATGTCTACAATGCTGCAACAGGCATGGCTGACATTACCTCCAGAAACCCTCCGGCGGCGCCTCGGTGGCGCAGGGGTCTAAGCGACGGCTCCTGATCATTCGTTCGAAAGGGTTCGGGATTCGAATCCCGGTGGGTCATGGATGTGGTGTTTGTCTTACGGCACTGGCTTTCTCCCTTCCCTGGAGCTAGTGTCCCTAAATTAAGGACGGGCGACTGCTTACAGCCCAATGAGTTGCTCACTGTGCTCGTTAAACCTCCAGTAAAAAAAAAAAAAAAACACTCCGGCTTCTGGTGGAGTCTATGCCTCAGCACGTAACGCTGTTATCCGAGCTAGAGGAAGACCAACACACTATTAGAAAGGTATCTGTAATGTTTTATTCATTAAGTGTACAGTATGTCACGCTGTATTTTCACTGAGCGAAAAAGTGCAGAAAAGAATTTCTTTCCGACTTCAGCTCAGCGATAACAGCGGACACGAGTAACGTCATCATAGCATGGCTTCTGTGTGCGAAAACAGAACTCAGTCTTGAATAAAAGCAATAAGGGAAACTTACCCCTACCAGTAGGTCTCTTCTCTCTGAAAAAATACATTTCTTTGCATGTTAATTTCCATTTTAATACACTGCTAGACAATTGCTAAGGACGGATCATAAACGGCTATATAGCGCATAAAAAGTAAGTGTGGTTGGATGCCAAGTGAAATAAAATAATGTCAGAATGCCAGGACATTACAAGAAAGACAATTTATTGTGCTCTGAAATCCAGAAGGCTTTGGAACGTGTTCAAGGGACAAACAGGCCATTCTGTGCAGAATACGTAAACGTGAAAAAAATGCAATTACCCTCTGGAGGCGTTCCGGCGTAAGATGCCAATACGGGATATGGCCACCATGGAGGGCGATGCAAGATTCCACACGTCGTGTCATGCTTTGCACAACATTATCAAGCAGCTGTTGGGGTAATTTATTGCATTCCTCTGTCAGTGCACGTATGAGGGTGTCCTTGCTTATTGGAGGGCATTGACGACCAGCAAGACTCCTCCCCAAAGCATCCCACACATTTTCAATGGGATTCAGATCAAGAGAACGTGCTGGCCATACGAGGCGTTGAATATCCTCGCTCTCCAGACACTCCTGGACAGCAACTGTTCGATGACATGTTGCGTTGTCGTCCATGAAAATGAATCTATCACCGACAGCACCATGGAACATGCGAACATGAGGTAGCAGAACATCATTAATGTATCGTTGGCCAGTCATAGTCCCAGTTGGAAGCACATAGAGGGACGTACGGCCATTGATCATGATGCCAGCCCATACCATGACACTACATGTCGGATATCGGTCCCTTTCCTGTATGTTTGCTGGACAATATGCAGTACCACTATCACGCCAGATCAGTTGTCGTCGACAACCAGACGATAGACTGTATCTACTCTCATCTGAGAAGAAGACAGCAGACCAGTCGTTATCAGTCCAATTGCGATGTTGATGGCACCATTGCAAACGGGCGGTACGGTGACGTCTGGACACTGGGATGCACACAACAGGACGGCGGGCGTATAGTCCTCCTCCATGAAAACGTCTGGCGACAGTTTTTCGAGAGATCTGCTTGCCAGTAGCAGCCATAAACTGATTTGCTACCTCACTAGCTGTGCTGCGCAGGTGTCTTTCTGTTGATAGCACTATGTACCGATCTTCTGCAGGTGTCGTACTGCGAGCACGACCTCCCCCGTGACGTTTGCTACACTCTCCATTTGTTTGAAATGATTTCCAAAGCCTTGAAACAACACTATGGCTGACGTCGAACTCCCTGGCAACATCTGTTATTTTCCGCCCTTCTTCAATCTTGCCAATAATACGGCCACGCTTAAAATCATCTAGGTGATGTCGGGAAGACACACTGAAAATTGCAAGTTCGTCAATTGATTCTTTCCCTTTCAACTTTGCGTTAGAACAACAACGGTCAATACGCGTCAAATCCTTTATATCTCTTATCAGCGCTATGACGTCGCGAACAAGTTCGGCAATCCAAAATTTGCATACGCACAACACGTCTTACTGTATCCCACACTTATGCTAATTTCCACATTTTCCTGCCTTCCATTTTATGGTTGCTATCGTTGCTATTGTCATCCGTCCTTAGCAATTGTCCGGCAGTGTATCTACGATTGGTTTGGGCTGCTGGTGCGGCGGTTTTATGTTGTCTTCAACTTGTTCTTTTATTTGACTGTGTGAGTAATTTATTAATCCATACTGCTGCAAAGATAATTGATCCAAGAAACCTCTTTTTTACTTAAAAACCTATATTTACACTGACTTTGAATAACCCTAACCGGTAGTCTAATTGGCTTATAAAACCTATCATTCAGTGAACCTAATTGCATGAACATTCAGAAACCATAAACTAACTTCTTATTTACAAACCCCAAAACATCTAACAAAAACATTTAAAAACCTAAAATGCAATTATTCACAACAAACTTATCTCATTGCCCTCTATTTACAAACTTATCTCGCTCTCTCATTCATGCACCATACCTCTGCCGTTCCCAACGTAGATTGCCCCGAGCAGCTTTCCACCCGTCCAGGGTCATCATCAGGAGGCCAGATGGTATCAGCCCTGCTATCACAGTGCGAGTGAATGAGAGAAGCGATTTCTTGCGTCAGCCCCATCTCCTACGTCATATTGAACACTTGGGCACTGTGGCTCCATCTGTTAGGAACTGCAGTTAATATTTTATTTTCTTCTGCAGTATTTTTTTCTTTTTTGTTCTATTTTTATTAGTTCTTTCCATTTTTCGTTAAGTATATTTGGGTCATTATGATTACATACTCGATCCCTATTTTTTTCGATCAGCACAGATTTTGCAATACACAAATGTCTTTCACTGTTACAGGATTTAATTATTTTGATGTCTTCAAATTTTGGGTATCTTTGATTATCTAAGCAATATTGTATCAGTGCTGTTTTTGCTTCTTCTTTTTGCCAATTTTTTATGTGTTGTTGCAGGCGATGTTTTAATTGGTTTTTGGTACTCCCTATGTACGATATTGGTGGGATGCCTGTTATTGGTATTTCATAAACACCAGCTTTTTCCAAGGTACTGCTTTTTTCCATATTATTAATCATCATATCTTTGACCGTCAGCACTTTGTTTCCCATCTGAATTCCATATTTGTGGCATAACTTATTTATCTCTGTTGATATTCTTGGAAGGTAAGGTAAAGCACCAACATATTGTAATTCCTTTTTCTTTTAGAGGTTGAGGTATCTTGAATCTTAACTTGTACTTCATATATCCATTTATTTAGTTTTTGTGGTGGATATCCATAACTAAATGAAATTTCTTTAATGTACCTGATCTCTTCATCCCGGAATTTTTCTTTAGAGGAGTGTGTAATTGCTTTTTTAATTAATGTTTTAATGCTATTGCATTTTTGTGTATAAGGGTGTGTTGATGAATATGGAATCAGAACAGGAACATATGTTAGTTTTCTATGTACTTTATATTGCATATGGTCAATTTGTTTGATAACCTTAACATCCAGGTAAGGCAAGGAATTCTCTTCTTCATGTTCAATTGTTAATTGTATTGATGGATAAATATTGCTAAGTTGTTGTGTCAATGTTTCCAGCTCATCTGTATCCATTTTGGCCAAGATGAAGATATCATCTACATATCCACAGTATATCAGAGGGGATCTTAAATTTTGCTAATTATTTGTTCTTCTATGTTATTCATGATTACTTTAGCCAACAGATTTGATAGGGGTGAGCCCATTGGTCCACCGTAATTTTGTTTGTATATTTTATCATTCTATTTGAAGATATTATTTTCATATATATACAATAAAGTTGTTTTTAACTCCTGTAGTTGTATGTCATTCATTGATTGGTCCTGTTTCAATTTTTCAATAATGATATCCACCGCCTCAAGTACAGGTGTACTTGGAAACAACGACTTGACATTAATACTCGCCATTCTGTAACTTCTTATATCTTGGTTTACATTCTTCAAAATTTCTATAAATTCGTACGTGTTCTTTACAGTGTATTTTGTTTTTATAAATTTTGGTGATAAGAACCTGTAAATATACTTCTCAAGTTCAATCAGTTGTGAGTTCTTTTTGGACACTATGAGTCTCATGGGTTTACCTTCTTTATGTGTTTTAATTTTAGCAAACAATTGTGGCACTTTTGTACCTATTGGTGGTTTTGCATTTTTAATCTCATTAGGTAGGGTTCTATGGTTCCTGATATTTGCCAAGTATCTTACTTGGCTATCTGTTGGGTCTTTTTTCAACTCAGAACACTGTAATTCTTCTATTGCCAATTCCACCTTTTGGTTATATTCCACTGTATTCAGAATCACTATTTGACCTGTCTTATCAGCCTCACAGAATTTGATGTTCCTATCTTCCTTTAATTTCAATAGCTGATTTTTTTCATATTTTAGTTTCTTTAAATAATAATTTCTATTATTTTTTTCATTATATTCCTTTAATATTATTCTAAATAGTTTACCACTGAACTCCTCTTTGTCTTCATTAGGGATGTTTAATAATATGGAAAAAGCAGTACCTTGGAAAAAGCTGGTGTTTATGAAATACCAATAACAGGTATCCCACCAATATCGTACATAGGGAGTACCAAAAACCAATTAAAACATCGCCTGCAACAACACATAAAAAATTGGCAAAAAGAAGAAGCAAAAACAGCACTGATACAATATTGCTTAGATAATCAAAGATACCCAAAATTTGAAGACATCAAAATAATTAAATCCTGTAACAATAAAAGACATTTGTGTATTGCAGAATCTGTGCTGATCGAAAAAAATAGGGATCGAGTATGTAATCATAATGACCCAAAACTACTTAACGAAAAATGGAAAGAACTAATAAAAATAGAACAAAAAAGAAAAAAATACTGCAGAAGAAAATAAAATATTAACTGCAGTTCCTAACAGATGGAGCCACAGTGCCCAAGTGTTCAATATGACGTAGGAGATGGGGCTGACGCAAGAAATCGCTTCTCTCACTCACTCGCACTGTGATAGCAGGACTGATAGCATCTGGCCTCCTGATGATGACCCTTGACGGGTGGAAAGCTGCTCAGGTGCAATCTACGTTGGGAACGGCAGAGGTGTGGTGAATGGATGAGAGAGTGAGATGAGATTGTAAATAGAGGGCAATGAGATAAGTTTGTTGTGAATAATTGCCTTTTAGGTTTTTAAATGTTTTTGTTAGATGTTTTGGGGTTTGTAAATAAGAAGTTAGTTTATAGTTTCTGAATGTTCATGCAATTAGGTTCACTGAATGATAGATTTTATAAGCCAATTAGACTACCGGTTTGAGTTATTCAAAGTCAGTGTAAATATAGGTTTTTAAGTAAAAACTTTTTCTTTTTGTCTTTTTAATCAGGTCAGTACATCAGTGCCGGGGATTAGCCCACAGCTGAGGGTTCCAGTTGGTTATTCAACCTAAGGATTCTGGAACAAAACCCAGTGAGTTGGGGTCTTTTCGCCAATATCACACAGATCTGGCTTGCAGAAATATTAAGAATGACTCAAGTGTGGGATATGGTGGACCTACCACATTTGAGAAGGACGTTCCACCACGGAAACGACCTGGACTTTCTAAACGGCGTATGTGAAAGAAATCTATCTCGGCTGAGTGAATGTAAGATTGGTGTATGGAATACTAGAGGTATAAATGGCAAGATGCGTGAGGTGATTGAGGAGATGAATAAGTATAGACTGGATGTGCTGTGTGTAAGTGAAACCAAAGAGAATGAAATTGGGGTAGAAGAAGTGAATGGCACGGTGAGTGTGTGGTCTGGAGTATTGGATAATATGAGAGGACAGGCAGGTGTAGGTGTGATTTTAAGTGAAAAGACGAAGAAAAACTTGATTCACTATAGTTGCATAAGTGAGAGAATTCTCTGGATTCGTTTGAAAGTGAAACTTCAGAGAATTATAATTGTTGTAGTGTATGCTCCTTGTGACTCGGAACCTTCTGATAAAAAGGAAGATTTCTGGAATGAGCTAAAAGCTGTTTTGAGCCAGTTTGGTGCTAAAGAAAAAGTTATAATAGCAGGGGATTTCAATGCTAGAGTAGGTGTGCAGAATGCAATTTCTAACAATATTCTGGGTAAGTTTAATGATCCTTGTGTGAATGATAATGGTGAAAGATTAATTGAACTCTGCATTGAGAATGGTTTGTGTGTATCTAATACATTTTTCAACCACAAGTATATCCACACATAAACTTGGGAAAATCGTACTCTTGGTCAAAAGAGAGTGATAGATTTTGCTGTCTACGATCACCGTTTGAAACACTTAGTTGTTGTCACCCGTGTGATGAGAGGTGCGGATGTTGGTTCTGATCATTACTTGGTAGTGTCACGAGTGAAACTTAATGTTGGTTGGAGGAAAAGGAATAGGAAGAGACCCAGGATAGAAAGAATAAAGGTTGATAGGCTACTTGAAGATCATCAGCGGTATTCTGACTTACTCAGAGAACGACTGAAAGATCTGAAGTCTGGTGAGAGGGATGTAGAAAAGAAGTGGGAATGTTTTAAGAGCTGTGTTGTCACTGCTGCTAAAGAGGTCTGTGGCACCACAATAGTGGGTAACAATAGAGGTGATGCTTGGTGGAATAGTGAGATTGAAGAGGCAGTAAAGAGAAAGAAGGAAGCCTATTTGGGAATGTTGCAAGGTAGAGTCTCTGTGGATGAATATCGCTGTAAGAAACGTGAAGCTGCTAAGCTGGTTCGCCACAGTAAGGCAAAAGATAGGAAGGAGAAAGTGGAAAGGCATGAACTGGCTTTTTGGAAAGATAGGAAGTCCTTCTGGAAGTACGTGAGACTCAGGAAAAATAGGGGAAACAAAGTTGTAAGTTGTGTGAAGAATGAGATTGGGGAAATGATATGGGAGCCCAATGACTTAAGTGACAGATGGGGTGAATACTTCTGGGAGTTATTAGATCAGGAAAGCAAAGATGATTCTGAGACAGATGCAGATGATGTCACAATGAGGGATGAAAGCACAGGAGGGATCTCAAGAGAAGAAGTGTGTAAAGCTCTAAAATCTCTTCAGAATGGTAAGGCTCCAGGAGTTGATCGCATAACTGCAGAGATGTTGAAATATGGTGGTGACTCTATAATTGACTGGTTAACTGAAATTTGCCAGTTGTGCTGGGAGTTAGGAATGGTCCCTCGGGATTGGAAGGATGCTATCATTGTTCCCTTGTATAAGGGAAAAGGTGATCAGACTGAATACAAGAACTATTGTGGTATTAGCCTACTGAGTGTGCCAGGGAAAGTGTTTGGTAAGGTTGTTATTGAAAAAGTACGGGGTCTTACATCATTGAAAGTGTGGGATGTTCAGAGTGGTTTTATGCCTGGTAAAGGCTGTACTAACCAGATTTTTGCGTTACGCACGATGATTGAAAAGTATCTGGCTGTTGGGAAGAAAGTTTTTACTGCCTTCATAGATTTAGAGAAAGCTTACAACCGAGTGAATAGGACACTTTTGTGGAAGGTACTGAATGAATATGGTGTTACTGGGAAGCTACTTAATAGTGTAAAAGCCATGTATGCTGGTAGTAGAGCTTGTGTACGAGTGAATGGTGTTTTATCAAAATGGTTTTCCATTGGTGCAGGAGTTAGACAAGGTTGTGTAATGTCACCATGGCTGTTTAATATATTTATGGATGCATGCATGCGTGATGCCAAAATAGATAATAGTGGTTTATGTCTTGATGATATCCATGTGTGCAGATTGCTGTATGCTGATGACACTGTCCTGTTGGCAGAGAGCAAAAGTGAGTTGCAGAGTATGTTGACTCGGATGCACGAAGTTTGCATGAAATTCAAACTGAGTATAAATAAGGGAAAAACCAAAGTTATGGTGTTTGAGAGAGGAATGGGTAGCACTGAATGTAATGTAAGTATAAATGGCACTATGATTGACCAGGTGAGTGAGTTGAGTATTTAGGAAGCATGTTTGACAGAGAGAACAAGTTGGATGGTGAAATCAGTATGCGAGTGAATTCTTTGAAAGTCATAGCTGCTCTGGGAGGTTTTAACAGGAATGATGGGTTCTCTAGAGAGCCCCGCATGGCTGTGTATGAAACAGTAATTGTTCCTACTTTGATGTATGGCAGTGAAACCTAGGTACTGCAGAAGAAACATAGGAGTCGTTTGTGTGCTGGAGAAATGCGTTACTTACGTGGGGTTTGTGGCAAGACACGATATGATTGTGTGAGAAATGAAGATGTATTGCAGTTGTGTGATGTGAAGCAAAATGTTGTTAGCAAGGTGGAGACCAATATGCTTCAGTGGTTTGGCCATGTTGAAAGAATGAGTGATGAAATGCTTACTAAGAAATTTTTTTCAGCCCAAGTGGCAGGAAAGAAAGGCAGAGGAAGGCCAAGGAAGACATGGGTGGATCAGATTCAGGAGTGTCTGCATGAGAAAAAGATTATGAGTATGAAGTATAAAAGATCTTGTGTATGCCATGTAATGGATATTAGTGAAACACGAGTTGAACGTCAAGATCGCTGTAAATGGAGAAGTTTGATACGACAACAATAAGTAAAAATATCTGGACGTTTGTATTTCTTTTTGGAGCTAACCTGTGAATCTCAGAGAGCAGCTTAATGGTATGTATGTATGTATGTATGTATGTATGTATGTATGTATGTATGTATGATATTTCATCTATTTTGATAGCCTCAATTCAGAACTTACTAACAAAGTTTGCAATAAAACATAATAACTAATAACAAAACTAACTTTATAGGATATACAAAACATTTATTACCACAAATATAAACAAGGTGAGCTTTCTAAGAGCTGAGCTGTGCATTTCTGCAAAGCTACAGAATTTTTACTTACCCTTTGATGTTGAAGAGAGCATCTTGAAAAAGGCTTTACCATCTGAAGATTTCGGAATTCCATCTTCCTCTGATGAAAACTTGAGTGATGTATCTTCACCAGCAGCTATGGCTTTGATCTCCTCACCATAACTAGAGTCATTAGAGTCAAAGGTGGTTACAGCCGGGGTACCAGTGTCGTCACCTGAAAAGGAATTTCACGATCACACACTTTTCTTTTAATATCTTCACTTTTGAAGCAGTAATGAAAATGAAACTTAAACCGGTGTGCCATTATATTATGATCACCCCAAGCCTAGAGAAACAACCACGCCTGGGGACCGAACTGTGGCGCAGGTGAAGTTCATAACGCAGTATATATATACAACCCGAAAACTGCTTTCGGTAAGCTGAATGTTCGGAGTCAGAATGGGAAAAGTTGCCGATTTATTGGAATTTGATAAAGGACAAATTGTGATGGCACGGCGCCTTGGAACTACTATCGGAAATGGCACGGCTTGTGGGTTGTTCACGTGCCGCTGTAGTGAGTATCTATGAAAACTGATGAGCAGATGGACAAACGATTAATGCCAGTGGGAAGCGGAAAGAGTTGCGCATTGTTCACCCCAACCGCAGGGTCAGAGTGCAACAAATCACGTGCAGCAACAACAATGGTGATCAGGGCAATGTGTCACTCACAGCACAAAGTCCATCGTAGCATTCTGCGCATTGACCTCAGCAGCCGAAAACCCAGCCGGGTCACCATGCACACTGCACATCATCGCCAACAACGCATGAAATGGGCCCAAGATCATCGAGATTGGATGGTGGATGATTGGAAGAAAGTGGCCTGGTTTGATGAATCAAGATTACTGGTGCATCACGTAGACGGCCGATCGCAGACACCCTGATCATCAACGGATGCTATAGCACCTGGATGCAATGTTGGGTTGAAACAGGCCAGAGCCGGCGGTGTTATATTGTGGGTGATCTTTCCTTGGAACACTTTAGGCCCCATTTTCCCACTATCACAATCCTTGACAGCTGTCAGGTATCTGAACATTGTTGCAGACCAAGTTCACCCATTCATTGCTAATGTGTCCCCTGCTGGTGATGGCCATTACCAACAGAATAATGAGCCATGCCACACTGCCAAAATCGTGAAGGAGTGGTTCGAGGAACATGCTGGTGACTTTCTGTTAATGTCCTGGCCTCCAAATTCACCTGACATGAACATAATCGAACATTTATGGTTTGACTCGGAATAGCATGTTCGCACTAAATCACAACCAACCCGAAATGAACGGGAACTGGAGAACCGCTGTTGACATTACGATACCAGATATGCCAGGATGCCTATTGTTACATCCTCGAACCAATGCCTTGCCGAGTGGCCGCTCTTTTACTGGCTAAAGGGGGTCTTACAGTTCATTAGTTAGGTGGTCATAATGTAATGACTCATCGGTGTATAATCGCGTGCCAACTATGGAGATTTCGTCTTCATAAAGACTGTATGACATTGCTAAATCGGGCAGTTGCATGCATGTGCTCCGATAGTTACTTAGCAAACTGTTAATAAATGAGATATTTCCTTGTTGAGCAGCAGATATTATGCAGTGTCCTGTAGCTCAAAGATCCGCAAGAATTCAAGTTCTCTCATTTCCAATGCAACGAACAACTTATTTTCATTTACAAAAAAATCGTATCCAGTTGCAAAGATTTTTTCCACTCATAACAAAACTACATCATGAGTATTTTACGCAATATTTAGAATTTTGTGAGATGTCAATACAAAAATTTTGAAAAGCTGTCATCAAGAGCAAAAATGGGTATACATATGTAGTAGAAAAGAAAATTACTATGCGTGAAGTATTCAGACTAGAAGTTACAAAAACAACATGAAGACAAACTTTCACATCAGTATTTCATGAGTCTCTAGTCTATACAGATTCTAATTCCGCAGATTACGTGTTTTCAAATACATTTCCTAAAAAGAAGGGTAAAAGTGCTCCCAACAAAACAATTATTTCGCTTAGCACATATGCTATGTTTTTCATGGCTTTAGCTTTGAATTTCTCGCGTGGTCACACCTAAGAACCAGATATTTTGGCTGTGAGATAGATTTTATGTACTGTTCATCTGCATGTCCGAATTTTTGTTAAACCTGTCAAACTAAGAATTAGAACATAATATGACATTAGGATTTGTAGTGTTTTTGATTTAACGGATACATAAACTGTTGACAAATTAATCCATATGCACTCAGTAGACAAAATATTAGAGATAGCAGTAATGGGTAGTTGTCATGAGCATTCCCGCGCAGGTTAGAACAGATCTAAGCCGAACGCAGACGAAAAACAGGATTATAGTAGGGCTCAGCAGCAGTGTATCGCTGTCAACGAACATGCGTATACGTGGTGATCTGAACGACTGTGATCGTGGACGCATTGTCGACGCAAGACAGGAATGTTATTTTATCACCTAAGTGGTAAGATCCCTAAAGTTCCCGAAGGCAACGGAATCAAGGGTGTACCGAGAGTATAGCATCAAAGGACATAGCAAAGCCCAGAGTGCAAACCGTGGCCAACCATATGCCATAGATTACCGGGGTCAAAGTAGACTATCCAGGTTCGTACTGACCGACCGCTCTGCAACGGCGGCGCAAATTACATCTAGGTTAAATGTCGGAGGACCAAGTAGAGACAGCAAGCGAACAGTATGGCGCACGCTGCATACTCTAGGCAATGAGAGCTGACACTCTACTCGTGTGCCACTGTTGACTCGTTGTCATGGGACATTACACTATGCCTGGTGCCAAGAACATTAAAACTGGACCTGCAGAGTGGCACCTCATTGTATAATCAGATAAATCACGTTTTCATCTGAATCAAACTGACGGAAGGGTGATGGAGTGGCGTAGACAGCGTGAGACCATGGCCCCGTCGTGTCAGGTGGGCTATGTCAAGCAGGTGGTGGCCCTGTGATGGTTTGGGGAGCCTCCTCATGGGACACATTAGGTCCCTGAGTGTGTCTGGAGAGGTCCTTAACAGCTACGCACAACCGATACAAGCTGGCAGATCACCTACATGATTTCACCTCTTTCTCGAATCCTGTGGCCGACGGTCTGTTTCAGGAGGACAATACGCCATCCCACTTGGCCGCAATCTCCCGGGCATGGCTCGAGAATCACTCATCTGTGTTTGGAATCATCCGGTAAACCCCGAGGTACATGGATTTAGACCTTGTGGAAGCTCTAAGCGATGTTGTGAAACTGAACACTAGATCCATAGATGCTGGACCAATGTCTATGGCGGAAATGTCTACAATGCTGCAACAGGCATGGCTGACATTACCTCCAGAAACCCTCCGGCGGCGCCTCGGTGGCGCAGGGGTCTAAGCGACGGCTCCTGATCATTCGTTCGAAAGGGTTCGGGGTTCGAATCCCGGTGGGTCATGGATGTGGTGTTTGTCTTACGGCACTGGCTTTCTCCCTTCCATGGAGCTAGTGTCCCTAAATTAAGGAAGGGCGACTGCTTATAGCCCAATGTGTTGCTCACAGTGCTCGTTAAACCTCCAGTAAAAAAAAAACAAAAAAAACACTCCGGCTTCTGGTGGAGTCCATGCCTCAGCACGTAACGCTGTTATCCGAGCTAGAGGAAGACCAACACACTATTAGAAAGGTATCTGTAATGTTTTATTCCTTGAGTGTACAGTATGTCACGCTGTATTTTCACTGAGCGAAAAAGTGCAGAAAAGAATTTCTTTCCGACTTCAGCTCAGCGATAGCAGCGGACACGAGTAACGTCATCATAGCATGGTTTCTGTGTGCGAAAACAGAACTCAGTCTTTAATAAAAGCAATAAGAGAAACTTACCCCTATCAGTAGGTCTCTTCTCTCTGAAAAAATACATTTCTTTGCATGTTAATTTCCATTTTAATACACTGCTGGACAACTGCTAAGGACGGATCATAAACGGCTATATAGCGCATAAAAAAGTAAGTGTGGTTGGATGCTAAGTGAAATAAAATAATGTCAGAATGCCAGGACATTACAAGAAAGACAATTTATTGTGCTCTGAAATCCAGAAGGCTTTGGAACGTGTTCAAGGGACAAACAGGCCATTCTGTGCAGAATACGTAAACGTGAAAAAAATGCAATTACCGTCTGCAGGCGTTCCGGCGTAAGATGTCAATACGGGATATGGCCACCATGGAGGGCGATGCAAGATTCCACACGTCGTGTCATGCTTTGCACAACATTATCAAGCAGCTGTTGGGGTAATTTATTGCATTCCTCTGTCAGTGCACGGATGAGGGTGTCCTTGTTTATTGGAGGGCATTGGCGACCAGCAGGACTCCTCCCCAAAGCATCCCACACATTTTCAATGGGATTCAGATCAGAAGAACGTGCTGGCCATACGAGGCGTTGAATATCCTCGCTCTCAAGACACTCCTGGACAGCAACTGTTCGATGACATGTTGCGTTGTCGTCCATGAAAATGAATCTATCACCGACAGCACCATGGAACATGCGAACATGAGGTAGCAGAACATCATTAATGTATCGTTGGCCAGTCATAGTCCCAGTTGGAAGCACATAGAGGGACGTACGACCATTGATCATGATGCCAGCCCATACCATGACACTACATGTCGGATATCGGTCCCTTTCCTGTATGTTTGCTGGACAATATGCAGTACCACTATCACGCCAGATCAGTTGTCGTCGACAACCAGACGATAGACTGTATCTACTCTCATCTGAGAAGAAGACAGCAGACCAGTCGTTATCAGTCCAATTGCGATGTTGATGGCACCATTGCAAACGGGCGGTATGGTGACTTCTGGACAATGGGATGCACACAACAGGACGGCGGGCGTACAGTCCTCCTTCATGCAAACGTCTGGCGACAGTTTTTCGAGAGATCTGCTTCCCAGTAGCAGCCATAAACTGATTTGCTACCTCACTAGCTGTGCTGCGCCGGTGTCTTTTTGTTGATAGCACTATGTACCGATCTTCTGCAGGTGTCGTACTGCGAACACGACCTCCCCCGTGACGTTTGCTACACTCTACATTTGTTTGAAACAATTTCCAAAGCCTTCAAACAACACTGTGGCTGACGTCGAACTCCCTGGCAACATCTGTTATTTTCCGCCCTTCTTCAATCTTGCCAATAATACGACCACGCTTAAAATCATTTAGGTGATGTCGGGAAGACATATTGAAAATTGCAAGTTTGTCAATTGATTCTTTCCCTTTCAACTTTGCGTTTGAACAACAACGGTCAATACGCGTCAAATCCTTTATATCTCTTATCAGCGCTATGACGTCGCGAACAAGTTCGGCAATCCAAAATTTGCATACGCACAACACGTCTTACTGTATCCCGCACTTATGCTAATTTCCACATTTTCCTGCCTTCCATTTTATAGTTGCTATCGTTGCTATTGTCATCCGTCCTTAGCAATTGTCCGGCAGTGTATCTACAGTTGGTTTGGGCTGCTGGTGCGGCAGTTTTATGTTGTCTTCAACTTGTTCTTTTATTTGACTGTGTGAGTAATTTATTAATCCATACTGCTGCAAAGATAATTGATCCAAGAAACCTCTTTTTTACTTAAAAACCTATATTTACACTGACTTTGAATAACTCAAACCGGTAGTCTAATTGGCTTATAAAATCTATCATTCAGTGAACCTAATTGCGTGAACATTCAGAAACTATAAACTAACTTCTTATTTACAAACCCCAAAACATCTAACAAAAACATTTAAAAACCTAAAAGGCAATTATTCACAACAAACTTATCTCATTGCCCTCTATTTACAATCTCATCTCACTCTGTCATTCATTCACCACACCTCT
This sequence comes from Macrothele yani, assembly GCA_039090855.1. NCBI lineage: Eukaryota > Metazoa > Arthropoda > Arachnida > Araneae > Macrothelidae > Macrothele > Macrothele yani. The sequence continues at coordinate 25,922,614 of CM077015.1, forward strand.
GCCGTTCCCAACGTAGATTGCACCGGAGCAGCTTTCCACCCGTCCAGGGTCATCATCAGGAGGCCAGATGCTATCAGCCCTGCTATCACAGTGCGAGTGAGTGAGAGAAGCGATTTCTTGCGTCAGCCCCATCTCCTACGTCATATTGAACACTTGGGCACTGTGGCTCCATCTGTTAGGAACTGCAGTTAATATTTTATTTTCTTCTGCAGTATTTTTTCTTTTTTGTTCTATTTTTATTAATTCTTTCCATTTTTCGTTAAGTATATTTGGGTCATTATGATTACATACTCGATCCCTATTTTTTTCAATCAGCACAGATTCTGCAATACGCAAATGAGTAATTGGAATAAAAAAGAAGCTAAGACTGCATTAACCCAAAATTGTCTAGAAAACCTCCGAAGTTCGAAGATATTAAAATTATTAAGAGCTGTAAAAATGAAAGACAGTTGAGAATCGCGGAATCAGTATTAATTGAAAAAAAAAACAGATCAAAAGTGTGTAACATTAATATGAACCAAGCAACTTAAACGAACAGTGGAAAGCCTTAATAAAAATTGAACAATTAAGAGGGGGGGGGGAAAGAGAGCAGCACTGACAACAGACGGCGCCAGAGGCACAAAGATGCAGAGATTGTGACTGAAGCCGGAACCTCAATGACTTTGCTCACTTGAGCTGTGGTTGGTAGAGAGACACATCGGCCTCCTGAGGATGACAGAGATTCTGTTGAAAGCTCTAGAGGATTGTGTATGACGGGCTGAATGAGGTTGGCGTTTGCTGTAGGGTTTGTGCGGTTTATGAGGCAGATGGAGCACTACATTAGTCACAGTTGACAACAGTTTGACTGCCAGGGAATGTAAATAGTGTAATTATGTACATAGTGGTTTTAATTGAGTGTATGAATGTGTTGTATGTTGTGTTCCTTGGAGTGGTTTTTATGGGGAGTGTAAATGGTTGAGAGTACTATATATGAGTATTTATTGAGTGGATGAATAAGTGTTTTCGAAGTGAGTACCGTTTTTGAATTGTGCATTTTAAGGCCATGTTGCATATGGGGGAGTGAAAGAAGAATACGATAAACAATTGGTGTAATGAAAGTTGACAACACTCACATTATAGTGAGCATACACCTAGTGATGAGCATACACCTAGTGATGTTACATCTCAGACGGCAGACAGAAGTCAGCGTGTTTGTCCTGTGAATAAAAATACGATGTTTCATGGCCGAAAGAACGAATAAAAACGGCGCCCCATAAGCAAGAAGTTTTCAACCTTTGAAGGCCAGCTACATAACAGGATGTTATAATCGACGTGCATGAAGTGTATAGCAAAAAAGAAAAAAATTTCATTAATGACTTGCACGTAAATATGCGCACTTTGTTGGTAGTTAATGCCTTTAAAGATGCAAATAATATGTCATTTATTTTGTTTGCTGATAACTGTGCTTAACTTTAATTTATGTGGTTTCTCCAAAAAAATTTTCGTAATATGCGATTAAAATAACACGAGAGAGTACTACGAAGTTCAAGGAATCTATAAAAACTTCAGTTTGTGTGGAACTTTGTATTATGTGAGCTTATTATATGTGGATTTGACTGTTCAATTCAAAGCACAAGATTCATGCTGCCATTTCTCACTAGAAAGCATGGCAAATGTAGTACACAAACCTAACAAACAGTGCGGCATTATATTTGGGAGTGTGTCCTGAAGTATCTTGCAACAAGCCTTGGAAAACGGATGAGGGTAAGGGGTATAAATGCAGAAGAATGACACTTCACAGCTTCAAACTTTAAAGAAAACAGTATATCTAATTGAGATGAAATTATCTGGTGAAAAAAAAAAAAAAAAAAAAAAATGTGTCCCTGAACTCCATAAGTGCAGTTTTTGCAAAATGATTATATGAAGCAGCCATGTTTTTCTTTTTTTTTTCTTTTTTTTTTTTGCACAATAGAACTTTGTGAAGGGGCTGCTTATAAATTAAATGATTTTGTTCCAAAAAAAAAAAAAGTTCCAAATACTCTTATCCAAACCTCTTTTACCAATAAGTAATTGTGGTTTATCAATTCACACCATCCATGATACTTAACAAGATGATTCCTGAACTGCTATGGCAACAATGAATGATTATGACTTCAAAAACATTCAGATGAAAGGTATAGTGAGCACAGTTTTTGTTTGAGAACTGTCAGGGTGTACCACTTAGCAAACAATGTTTAAAGTTAACTCTGCTCACAGCTTTTCCAACACATGGTATTTACACTTAGTCACGATTAGTTTTCCCTTTCTTTTATTCACTTTTTCTAGAAAAAAAAAACCCCACTTATTCTATTAGTTTTATAAATGTTGGGTTTCTTTACAATCTCTGCATCACATGGTTTGGTCATCATTAATTTTTTCACCTTGTTTTGGACATACATATCACTATTCTCTGAGATTTACAACTTAGCTTAACCAAGCAAGATCGTCTGCCAAATCTAAGGTACTGATTATATTATAATAGATTAGTTTTCTGTTGATAAAACAAACATTTTCATTTACGGTGATCTGAGAATACAACTTAAGCCTCACTGATATCCATTACATGTATCACACAAGACCCCTTCTGTACTTCACCCTCGTTACCTTTTTCAGATATTCTTGCACGTGGTCTTCCCATGATTTCCTTTATCTTTCTTTCTTACCACTTGGGCTGAATACTCTTAGTCAGGACCCTGTCTCCCATTATTTCATAGCCAAACCAAGTCAGAATATTTTTCTCCACCCTATTAACAACACTTTGCTTCACATTAAACTACTGTAACACATTTTTATAAGAACATGATCAGAATGAGCCTTGCCACAAACCTCCAGTAAGTAATGCAAATCCAGCAGACAAATGATTCCTGTCTCTCTTCCAAAGTACCCAGGTTTTACTAATATATATCAGAATAGGAAGAATTATAATTTCGTACACAGCCATCTAGGACATTTTTTGACAACCCACCAACCCTTGTATTCATTTAACTCTGTATCATTCAGAACTAGGAATTCCTTGCCATAAGACCATGACTTTGAATTTTCACTTATTTCTAAACTCAGTTTGAATTTCATACATTATTAATTCATCCTGCATAACATATTTTGCAACTCACTTTTGTTTTCTGAGAACAGGACTGTGCTATCAGCATACAAAAACCTAAATAGATAGAAACTCTCAAAATTGAACAAGTACTGTCTGTTTTGGCATCATGAATACACAAATATATACTGAACAGCCATGGAGACAATGCATGATCTTTTCTGGCTCCAGTACCAATGGAGAACCAATTCAATAATACACCATTTACACTCATACACTCTCTACCGCCAGCATACACAATTTTCACATATCTTAGTAAATTCCCAGTTATACCACAATTTTCCAAGGCCTTCCATAAAAACACTCTGTTTGCTTGGTCATTAGCCTTCTTTTAATCTACGAATGCAGGAAAAACTTCACCAACTGACAAATATTTTTCGTTCGTGATTCATAATGCAGAAATTTGGTCGGTGCAGTTCTCAACAGGCATAGGGCTACTCTGTACTACCTATCCGTTCCCTGATGTCAAGCCCCATACTTTATCAATGATGACCTTTCCAAACTTTTTGCTTCAACATTCAGCACGCTGGTATAATGGTAGTTCTTACATTCAGTCTGATCACCTTTTTCTTTATGCAAAGGAATCATACCATCCCTGAAATACAACAATCATACATACATACATACATATCACTAAGCTGTTCTCTGAGATTCAGAGGTTAGCTCCAAAAAGAAATACAAACTTCCTGATATTTTTACCTATTGTTGTCGTATCAAACTTCGCCATTTACAGCGATCTTGACATACAACTCGTGCTTCACTGATATCCATTACACGTCGTACACAAGATCTTTTATACTTCATACTCATAATCTTTTTTCTCATGCAGACACTCCTGAATCTGATCCACCCATGTCTTCCTTGGCCTTCCTCTGCCTTTCCTTCCTGCCACTTGGGCTGAAAATATTTTCTTAGTAAGCATTTCGTCACTCATTCTTTCAACATGGCCAAACCACCGAAGCATATTGGTCTCCACCTTGCTAACAACATTTTGCTTTACATCACACAACTGCAATACATCTTCATTCCTCACACAATCAGATCGTGTCTTGCCACAAACCACACGTAAGTAACACATTTCTCCAGCACACAAACAACTCCTATGTTTCTTCTGCAGTACCCAGGTTTCACTGCCATACATCAGAGTAGGAACAATTAATTACAGTTTCATACACAGCCATGCGGGACTCTCTAGAGAACCCATCATTCCTGTTAAAACCTCCCAGAGCAGCTATGACTTTCAAAGAAGTATTCACTCACCTACTGATTTCACCATCCAACTTGCTCTCTCTGTCAAACATGCTTCCTAAATACACAAACTCACTCACCTGGTCAATCACAGTGCCATTTATACTTACATTACATTCAGTGCTACCCATTCCTCTCTCAAACACCATAACTTTGGTTTTTCCCTTATTTATACTCAGTTTGAATTTCATGCAAACTTCGTGAATCCGAGTCAACATACTCTGCAACTCACTTTTGCTCTCTGCCAACAGGACAGTGTCATCAGCATACAGCAATCTGCACACACGGATATCAGCAAGACATAAACCACTATTATCTATTTTGGCCTCATGCATGCATGCATCCATAAATATATTAAACAGCCATGGTGACATTACACAACCTTGTCTAACTCCGGCATCAATGGAAAACCATTTTGATAAAACACCATTCACTCGTACACAAGCTCTACTACCAGCATACATGGCTTTTACACTATTAAGTAGCTTCCCAGTAACACCATATTCGTTCAATACCTTTCACAAAAGTGTCCTATTGACTTGGTCGTAAGCTTTCTCTAAATCTATGAAGGCAGTAAAAACTTTCTTCCCAACAGCCAGATACTTTTCAATCATCATGCGTAATGCAAAAATCTGGTTAGTGCAGCCTTTACCAGGCATAAAACCACTCTGAACATCCCACACTTTCTCTGATGTAAGACCCTGTACTTTTTCAATAACAACCTTACCAAACACTTTCCCTGGCACACTCAGTAGGTTAATAACACGATAGTTCTTGCATTCAGTCTGATCACCTTTTCCATTATACAAGGGAACAATGATAGCATCCTTCCAATCCCAAGGGACCATTCCTAACTCCCAGCACAACTGGCAAATTTCAGTTAACCAGTCAATTATAGAGTCACCAATATACTTCAACATCTCTGTAGTTATGCCATCAACTCCTGGAGCCTTACCATTCTGAAGAGATTTTAGAGCTTTACACACTTCTTCTCTTGAGATCCCTCCTGTGCTTTCATCCCTCATTGTGACATCATCTGCATCTGTCTCAGAATCATTTTTGCTCTCCTGATCTAATAACTCACAGAAGTATTCGCCCCATCTGTCACTTAACTCATTGGGCTCCCATATCATTTCCCCAATCTCATTCTTCACACAACTTACAACTTTGTTTCCCCTATTTTTCCTGAGTCTCATGTACTTCCAGAAGGACTTTCTATCTTTCCAAAAAGCCAGTTCATGCCTTTCCACTTTCTCTTTCCTATCTTTTGCCTTACTGTGGCGAACCAGCTTAGCAGCTTCACGCTTCTTACAGCGATATTCATCCACAGAGACTCTACCTTGCAACATCCCCAAATAGGCTTCCTTCTTTTTCTTTACTGCCTCATCAATCTCACTATTCCACCAAGCATCACCTCTATTGTTACCCACTATGGTGGTGCCACAGACCTCTTTAGCAGCAGTGACAACACAGTTCTTAAAACATTCCCACTTCTTTTCTACATCTCTCTCACAAGATTTCAGATCCTTCAGTCGTTCTCGGAGTAAGTCAGAATACCGCTGATGATCTTCAAGGAGCCTATCAACCTTTATTCTTTCTATCCTGGGTCTCTTCCTATTCCTTTTCCTCCAACCAACATTAAGTTTCACTCGTGACACTACCAAGTAATGATCAGAACCAACATCCGCACCTCTCATCACGCGGGTGTCAACAACTACGTGTTTGAAACGCTGATCGTAAACAACAAAATCTATCACACTCTTTTGACCAAGAGTACGATTTTCCCAAGTAAACGTGTGTATATACTTGTGGTTGAAAAATGTATTAGATACACACAAATCATTCTCAATGCAGAGTTCAAATAATCTTTCACCATTATCATTCACACAAGGATCATTAAACTGACCCAGAACATTGTCAGAAATTGCATTCTGCACACCTACTCTAGCATTAAAATCCCCTGCTATTATAACTTTTTCTTTAGCACCAAACTGGCTCAAAACAGCTTTTAGCTCTTTCCAGAAATCTTCTTTCTTATCAGAAGGTTCCGAGTCACAAGGAGCATACGCTACAACAATTACAATTCTCTGAAGTTTCACTTTCAAACGAATCCAGAGAATTCTCTCACTTATGCAACTATAGTGAATCAAGTTGTTCTTCATCTTTTCACTTAAAATCACACCTACACCAGCCTGTCCTCTCATATGATCCAATACTCCAGACCACACACTCACCGTGCCATTCACTTCTTCTACCTCAATTTCCTTCTTTTTGGTTTCACTTACACACAGCACATCCAGTCTATACTTATTCATCTCCTCAATCACCTCACTCATCTTGCCATTTATACCTCTAGTATTCCATACACCAATCTTACATTCACTCAGCCAAGATCTCTTTTTCATACGCCGTTTAGAAAGTCCAGGTCGATTCCGTGGTGGACCGTCCTTCAAGTGTGGTAGATCCACCATATCCCACACTTGAGTCATTCTTAATATTTCTTTTTGTCTTTTTAATCAGGTAAATACATCAGTGTGGAGGATTAGCCTACAGCTGAGGGTTCCAGTTGGTCATTCAACCTAAGGATTCTGGAACAAAACCCAGTGAGTTGGGGTCTTTTCGCCAATGTCACACAGAACTAGCTTGCACCTCTCCAAGATTCACAGAGGCCTAGTTGCTGTTGTGTGTGCCATTGTTACCACGGAGCGCTCCGAGGAGGCAAACCCATCGCTCACTACGACCGCCCGCGAAATACAACTATCACAACCAACAAGTGTTGGCTAACAAATCAATAAGTCACCACAATATTTTCAGCACCATCTACTTCAGGGTTCTGCCATTTTGAAGAGTTTTTAGAGCTTTACAAACCCTCTAAGTTCCTTGTTGTGTCTGCTGTTCTCTCTGAGGCATCATTGGCTTCTACCCCAAAATCAACTTTGCTTCATGTTCTAATAACTCACAACAGAAGTATTCACCCAATATTTCAGTATCCCATATCATTTTTCTGACCCTATTCTTCACACAACTTGAAACTTTATTTCTCATGTTCTTTCTAACATGGGTACTTCCAGAATAATTTCAAATCTTTCCAAAAAGTTAATATATGACTATGTCCATCTTATGTTCTCCACTCTATACCTTACTTTGATGAACCAGCTTTACTGCTTAACACTTTTTACAGTGATATCCACCCTCAGTAATCCACCATGTACTAGTCTTCCCAAACATGCTTCCTTCTTACATTTTATCAATTCTTTGAACTCACTTCCACCACGATCACATTTAATACTACCCATGGTTGCAATACCACAAACCTATTTAGTGACAACACAGATCTTAAAATATGTCCACTTTTTTTTTTTTTTTTCCATATCAGCCTTACACACATTCAACTGATTTGGTTGACTGAATAGCTCATATGCTGACATTCTTCAGGAAGCATTTAATCTTTTTCAACCAACATTTAGCTTCACTCGTGACACTAACAGGTAATGAATGATCAGACCTAACATCAGCACCTCCCATAACTCGATCACGAACAACTAAATGATTCAGGTGCTGATCGTATGTAACAAAATCTCTTACACTTCTTTGAATCAAAGTGCAATTTTCAATGCATATGTGTAAATGCACTTGCTGTTGAAAAATATATTACATACGCAGAATACATTCTCAATGCAAATAGCTATTAATCTTCCACCATTATCATTCCCACTAGGATCATTATATTACCAAGAACATTCTCAGATACCTCATACTTGGCAAACCAGCTTGTTGCTTCAAGTTTGCTGGAGTAATATTCATCCTCAGTACATGGACACATAACACAAGCATTGAAATTCTCTGCTAGATTAACTCACTTTTAACACCAAACTGGCTTAAAACAACGAACTCACCCAAAAATGACACTTCATATCAGAAGATTCAGAATAACAAGGAGCATACACTACTATAAAATTAGCATTCTCTAAAGCTTCACTTTAACAAGTATTCACAAAATTCTTTCACTTACACAACTAGAGTGTATCATTCTGTTCTTCATTTTTTACTTTAAAAAAATCAAGCATATACCACCTTATGCTCTATCAGCATCCAAAAACTCAAGACCACAACACTTGCAAGCCCATTCCCATCCCAAATATTTTCTTTAAAGTTTAAATTACACACAGTGCATCTAATTAACTTATTTATTTCTTCAAACCACCTCATTCACCTTTCCATTTATTCCTCTACTATTTCACACATCAATTTCACACTCACTTTGCTAGGATGTCTTTCCCATATGCCGTTTTTAGAGCTTGGTCATTTCTGTCATGAATCAGCCTTCTCAACTAGGGTAGGCCCACCATATCCCACATCACTTCCGAGTCTAAAAAAATCAAGAAAACGTAGTATGCGGGGTTGGACTGGATACGACCAATCGGCCGATGTGATCTGATCCAGATTGGCCCATATATACACTAAAGAGCAATTGAATTGGAGACAGCTGGCGTTATGCAAATGTGGCGCTGTGGGCGGCCCTGTAAACGGAAACGACATGACGTATGCAGCGATCCGACAATATAAGGAGTGATGCGATGGGAATCAGTAAGAGTCGGACACAGTATGGGTAAGATGAAGGATCTAAGCGCATTTGATCGTGGGCAAATTGTCGGGGCCAAACGAATAGGTCACTCTATCTCGGATGTTGTGCAGGCACTGGGATTTTCATGAGCCACTGTGTCACGGGTGCACCATGAGTACAACAAATCCAGTAAAACCATCCCTGCAAGGGCCAACTGCCATGTACAACAGCGTGTGGATGAGCGGGGTCATCGTCAGCTAGCTCATATTGTAACAGCGGATAGACGGGCTACAGTGCAAGAAATCACTCAGCAATTTGACGCTGGTGCACAAAAATGTGTAAGCAGCCACAACATCCAGAACCATCTCCTCGCTATGGGGTACAGAAGCCATCGCCCCACGAAGATACTGCTGCTGACCGCACATTACAGGGTGCAAAGATTAGCATGGGCGCAGGAACATTGCCATTGGACATGTGGAAAAATGTTGCCTGGACTGATGAGTCGAGATTCACGTTGGTACATGCAGATGGCAGGATACGAGTACAGCGCAAACTACATGAAGTGATGGGTCTTTCTTGCCAGCAGGGTACTCTTCAAGCTGGTGGGGGTGGCATTCTCGTCTGGGGACTGTTTACGTGGACTGAAATGGGGCCCCTGGTACGTGTGACATCGTCCCTCACAGGTCAACGTTACCAGGATATCCTGGACGATCATTTGCTCCCGTTTGTGTGTCTTCAACATCCCACTGGGGACCTCATCCTGCAACAAGACAATGCACCGTGCCATCGCTCCCGAATTGTATCTGAATGGTTGGATGAACACTCCACCGACGTGACCTCGCTTCCTTGGCCAGCTAGGTCACCTAAGAAAAATTTCTGAGACTTCTTTGTGTAGGGCAAAAATCTAAACATATTTTACCATGATTGTAATTCTCGTAAATATAATTTTCTGTGAAGAAAAAAATCGTACAATAACATTTTTGGATGATCTGCCCGTTGTGAATCGAAACAAGAAAAATATACGGTTCTTTTTCAATTAATTTTTTGCATTTTCAGTTTCATATTTCAGAAAAACTGATGTGCAAGGAATTCAGGGTTGTATGGCACACAAAAAAATGTGAATATGCCTCGATATGAGCTGAAAAACGGCTTGTTCACGATTGAAATAATAAAAAAAGGATCAGCTTTTAGATGATTTTGATTATTTCATGGCACCCCTAAAAAGATTTACCGTCATAAAGAGTACTGATCATCTGACAACTGCATATATATTATTCTCTCTCTCTCTCTCTCTCGTTCCTTTTCCATCGGGAGACAATTAGAGTTTAATAATAACAAGTCTGCTCAATAATTTATTATGAGCTTAATGTATTATAAACGCAATACATTGCTTTTAATACAGAACATGCTACGAGTCTTACATGAGGCTCTACCTGCATTACATGAAAATTAACAACACCTGGATTTTACATTGAAAACACAGTTTTCAAGAAATCTTATTAAAAAGTCCAGCCTCACAGAAAGTTAAAAATTATACATTTTAAAATAGTAATAAATTCTACCATTTCAAAAAAGTAGGGTTATACTTAAATTATTTGCTTCTAAGCATCGTCATCGAACAAAAAAATTATTTAAGTATAGTTCCTTTGTGATTAATTTTTCTTTTAAATTTTGGAGATATATTGTATACAGGGGCGAATCTATACTTAAATTATTTGCTTCTAAGCATCGTCATCGAACAAAAAAATTATTTAAGTATAGTTCCTTTGTGATTAATTTTTCTTTTAAATTTTGGAGATATATTGTATACAGGGGCGAATCAAGGTTAGTTATTAACCTTGGGGGCGAATTGGGTCGACGAAACCAGGCCGGGAATTTTAGTGTTGTGGACCACTACAGAAATGCACGTATCCACAGGGAAAACAGCTCATAAATCTCCTCGTGAAAAAAAATCGGTTAACTCCTGAATGAAAGAGAACTATTGAAATATCCATTGTAAAACTAATTCAATCATGAACAAATTTTAACAGTAATCTAAGGATGAAAGAATTTAAAACATCCACTCAGTATTGAATGATGTGGCATATCAAACTGTATGTTCAAAACGGGGTGCTGTACCAGGTACCTATATTTTGTTTGGTCATCGATCATCTACTGCGCAACGATATTCGCACCACCTATTTGAACAGATGCCTGTTTTTATCTACCCATTATTTTGACTTGTGAACTACCATTTTGATCCATGAATCAGTACTACCGATAAATCGCCATTTCTTTTAAGATAAATGTTGGTAGGACTCGAATTTCAGAACATCTCTGCCGAAAAATCTGTTTGTGTTCCATGTCTGAACGTCTATAAGCGTATGGGGATGATGGACCATCAAAACTGTTACCAGTGCTCCCTTCAAATTTACAAAAGGACGGTTAGACCTACCAATGTCCCTTCGGCTCTGAGTCCAACGACCTAGGCTTAACCGTAGTTGACTTTATAACAGCGTATTGGTCTGGCGGCGAATTTTGCTTTAGCATTTTAGAGCAAACACCTAAAATAAAACCGATGAGTCATTACATTATGACCACTTACCTAATAAGCCGTAGGACCCCCTTTACTCCGCAAAACAGCGGCCATTCGGCGAGGCATCGATTCGATCTGGTGGCGATAAGTATTCTGGAGTACCTGGTACCATAATGTCAACAGCCGGTTCTCCAGTTCCCTTACATTTAAGGGTTGTGGTGATTTAGTGCGAGCCCGCATTTCCAAGTCGAACCACAAATGTCCGATTGGGTTAATGTCAGGTGAATTTGGAACCACCCCTTGATGATTATGGCAGTGTGGCATGGCGCATTATCCTGTTGGTAATGGCCATCACCAGCAGGGAACATAGTTGCCATGAATGGGTGAACTTGGTGCACAACGATGTTCAGATACCTGGCTGCTGTCAGGGATTGTGCTATTGAGATAACGGGGTCTAAAGTGTCCCAAGGAACCATCGCCCACAGCATAACATCGCCGCTGCCGGCTTCATTCCGCCCAACAGTGCATCCAGGTGCCATAACGTCCGTTGGTAATCGATGTATCCCCGCTCGGCTGTCTATGTGATGAACCAAGAATCTTGATTCGGCAGACCATGCCACTTGCTTCCAATCTCGATTATCTTGGGCCCATTTTATGCATTGTTGCCGATGACGTGCAGTGAGCATGGGGACTCGGGTTGGATTTTCGGCTACGCAGGCCCATGCACAGAAGGCTGCGATGAACTGTGTGCTGTGACACATTGCCCTGATCACCACTGTCATAGCTGCGGGTGATTTGTCGCACTGTGGTCCTGCCATCGCGGTGATCAATGCGCGAGTCTCCCCTGCCTTCTGGCATCAATGAGCTGCGGACGACACACGGCTGGACAACGGTTCGTTGTTTGGACATCTGTGCACCACTTTTGATTGGCGTACTCACTACAGCGGCACGTGAACAACCCACAAGCCATGCCGTTTCCGAGATCGTAGTTCCGAGACGCCATGCCATCCCGATTTGTCCTTTATCAAACTCCGATAAATCGGCAGCTTTTCCCATTATGACTTCGAACACTCTACTAACTGAAAGCTGTTCCTCAGGTTGTATATGTACTGCTCTGTGAACTTCACCTGCGCCACCGTTCAGTCCCCAGGCACGCTCATGTCTCTAGGCGGGGGCTGGTCATAATGTAATGACTCATCGGTGTACATGTAGATAGAAAGAAACGCCATTTTTGTAAGACAACGTTTTAGACAGATAATATAAAGCACAAATGAAGTTAGTGATTCTTATTCACAAGTGCCAAAATAATTATTCCTTCTTTCCAAACAAACCAGATCAAGAGGATACGTGAAATGGTGGGCCATTTCTTCAATGGCCCACCAGGAAATGTCCCGGTGGGCCAATCCGTCCCTGGGCACAAGTGGCCAAAAAGCGCAAAGCTCAAAAGAACAACAGAGAAAATCGTTTATTGCCCCAACATGCCGACGAAATTCACCTGTCAGTCGTTTCTTATGCAGTTTTTGGGGCGTCTGGTTTTCAATTAAATTTAGGTAGGTGTGTGTGGTAAAAATCGTTAGAGGATACAGATGGCATAGTGGAAGTTTCTATATGTTTGTTTTTGTTATTTGTGTTTACAGTTTCTATTTTTGCCCATTCTGAAAACTAAGCTATGGGCGCCCAAGGTTCCCTAATTTGTTTCTATATGGGCAAAAAGTTCTACCTGTTGATATTCTTCGTAATCCAGTGACAATGTATGGTGCTAATATTATTAGAGCACAACACGTGCGTAAAGGCGCAGAGATGCTCGACCTCCCAGTGCTACAGCAACCGTGAATCTGTTGAAATACTGCGGCTGAGAAATTCTTTAACATCCCTGTACAGTACTGATTTCGCACTGTCGGACCACTTTCTCTTCTCAAAACTGAAAAAAGCGGCCATCTTTGGGAAGAGTATCAGAGGTCAGTGCTTCGGTTTTGATGAAGATGGTCATAAATTAAGTTCAGAAATGCTCACAAGTCCAAGACGCATTTCCTTTTTTTCTGTTTCTTTTCATAAAGGAATTGACAATAAGGGCAGATTAAGCTTATCTGGTGGTGGTGGTGGGGGAGGTCCTCTAGTCTAAAAAAATGTTTTAAAACTTTTCCATCAAAAAAAAAATCTGTGCAAGGTTTTTAAGTTATAAAGTGGGAAAAACAACTGAAAATTCAGTACTAATTTCGTGGCGTTCAGTTGCCTGCTTTGCGCGTGAACGAACTCAGTCCTTTTTAAATACAGTATCAAGTCTAGATGGAATCTTTCAAAATAAATTTGAGCCCTGCTATTAAGGCAATAATTTTCTCTAGAATAATTTGCAGCATGAATCATCGGCCGCCCCGGTGGCGCAGTGGTCTAAGCGATGGCTCCTGATCATTCGTCCGAAAGAGGTCCGGGTTCGAATCTCGTGAGGCATGGATGTTGTGTTTGTCTTACGGCACTGGCTCTCCCTTCCCTGGAACCAGTGACCCTAAATTAGGGACGGGCGACTGCTTATAGCCCATTGAGTTGCTCACGGTGGTCATTAAACCTTCAATAAAAAAAATGAATCATCGAATCATTGCTGAGCAATATGACTGGTAATTCCTCTTTAAAATATTCGTTTGTTCTTTCGCAATGCAGCATTCCCACTTCTTTGGAAAGAATTTCCATTTCCTTCACTGCATCGACTCATTCCTGCGCTATTCATTATCTTACTGGCGATTTTCTCTCGGTAGTTTGTGGAAATATTACATTAAACAAAGCACATCCTTTGCTTTTCATGATCAATCAAAATCTCTTTCCCATTCGGCTCTCAGCTTTTTCTACGAGGGTGATAACAAAAGTTCTGCACACGTTAATCTAAAAGGGAAGCGGATGAGGCAATCGGGGAAATGATTGCGTCATGTCAAGGTCAGACTTTCAGCAACGCAGTGATGTCAGAACGACACACTATTATTTGCTGTGTGGATGTGGGAGGGTTTGGAAATGGAAGCGTGCAGCTCCTCAGGTCGGGTCACAGCGTTAGACCAGCGCTCGTACGTGAAAAAGAAACTCTTCGGGGAAAAACTTCGACTCAGATCCACACTTCCTTGCAAGAAGTTTGTGGGGAAGGAACTCTTGATCGAAGCACAATTTCTTTCTGACGACAAAATTGGGACCGAAAATTCATCCAAATCGCCCCAACTTGTTGGAAGCGGGAGCGATCGTGCTGCATGACGACGCATCGTGTCATGGTGCAGCGTCGGTACGGAAACTTTTGTCGAAATATGGCTAGGAAACTTTATCCCACCCACCACACAGCCCTGATCTCAGTCCTCCCGACTTTGACCTTTTTCCAAAGATAAAAAATCGGCTCTGTGGCATCCTCTACAAAACGCTGGACGAATTGTCATTGGACATGACCCGAGTAATGCGACAGCTGAAAATAGATGTACTACGGGGCATCCAGGACCTGTCTCACCGCTGGCAAGCTGTCATTAGCAGCAAAGGGGAGTACATTGAACGGCAACAGAAAAATAGACAATGTGCAGAACTTTTGTTATGACCCCCCCCTATTGGTGAAACTGAAGTCGTGTTTCTTTCTTCTTTCTCTCTCTCTCTGAGAAGCCAGAAGACAGCATTTAGTCTCCAAATTCACAGCAAATTTCAATCGTTATAAAACAAGGAAAAGTCTAGATTGGTGGGGGGCGACTTCCGCAGTCACCCCTGCTGGATCCACGAAGTGCTTGACAAGTAGATTTATTGTTACGATAAGTGTCTTATGTGATTAAGCGGAAAAGCAAAGCTAATATATGACTGTATCTTACGATGAGGCATTACCTTTTATATACATATACAGAGTATCCACAAAGTTTTTTTACAATTTTGCACATTTATCACGGATACACTGTATGAGATAGACTAATGTGGTTGAGCACATAAGTAAGAGCAAAGACTAAAGTTGTTTCTACATCATTACAAAAGCTCAATATGCGCATAGAACATCTAGCCGAAACTCCAGTTCCAACCATGTATGCAGCAGCATATCCTCAGTAATGGTCGAAAAGGCATTGTTGATCCGCGATTTCAGGTCATCGATGTCCTGCACCTTTGTCCGATACATGATATCCTTCATATATCCTATTAAAAAATTTTTCAGAGGTGTAACGTTGGGGGAACGGGGTGGCCATGCAATTGGACCATTCCGTCCAATCCACCTCCCAGGAATGTTGTGTTTAAAAAGTCCCGAACGTGCCATCCACAATATGGTGGCGCATCGTCCTGTTGGAGTATCATGCTTAGTTGAAGATCCTCCAACTGTGGCGCAACATGCTCACGCAAAACATCCAGGTAAACATCTGCCGTCACTGCTTTCTCACTGAAGAAAAATGGTCCAAGGACTCGGTTATTCAAAACAACGCACCGCATGTTCACAATAGGACTGTCTCCCGCAAAGTCCATAATCACACGAGGATTTTCAAACCCTCAAATCCTGACATTGTGTCTATTTAACTGCTCAGAAACATGAAAAATTGCCTCATCCGTAAAACAAACATCTGTGAGAAACTGGGGATCTTTTTTTTTTTTTTTTTTTGATTGGAGGTTTAACGACCACCGTGAGCAACTCAATGGGCTATAAGCAGTCACCCGTCCCTAATTTAGGGGGTCACTGGTTCCAGGGAAGGGAGAGAACCAGTGCCATAAGACAAACACAACATCCATGCCTCACCGGGATTCGAACCCAGACCCCGTTCGGACGAATGATCAGAAGCCATCGCTTAGACCACTGCGCCACCGGGGCGGCACTCGGGATCTTCACTCAGTCTATCCAGCATAGTTACTGCGAATTCTTTTCGTCGTGGTCTATCGTTTGCGTCAAGTGCTTGTAACAGTTGCACTTTGCATGCATATAAGCGTTGATGTCTATGTGGCACCCTGTGTACCATGGACCGGGGCATTTGTAGTTCGCTGGCAGCGGAAGGAATGGACTTCTTCGGGCTTCGTGAAAATAAATCACAAACACGTTCGATGTCTTCATTTGATGTTCGTGGGTGGCCGCTACGATCTTGATCCAATACGGACCCAGTCTCCATAAATTTCTGGTACCATTAATGTATACTAAGACAAGATGGCGGGGTTTTCCCATACTTAGTCCGGAAATGTCGTTGCGTTTGTGTATCACATTTTGTTTCGATGAACCAAGCGACGCACTGCGCTCTCTCTTGTGGGGACCACATTTTCATAGAACAGCACCTGCTATGTCAGTGAGGGACCTATTACAAAAAATGATACTGTCAATTAAAACTTTGATATATACAGTATATTATACAACAAATACCAAGAACTTACATAGTACGTGGTGTCCGTAATAAATGTGCAAAGTCATAAACAGACTTTGTGGACACCCTGTACTCACATATATATATATATGAGGTGGCGATAGGTGTCCTGGGGTATTTCGTAGTATAATGTCAACAGCAGGTCCTCCAGTTCCCGCACATTTCGGGGTTGTGGTGACTTAGAGCGAATCCGCTTTTCCAAGTCGAACCACAAATGTTCGAATCGGTTCATGTCAGGTGAATTTGGAGGCCAGGGCACTAACAGAAAGTCACTAGCATGTTCCTCGAACCACTCCTTGACGATTCTGGCAGTGTGGATGGCGCATTATCCTGTTGGTAATGGCCATCACCAGCAGGGAACACAGTTGCCATGAATGGATGAACTTGGTCTGCAACAATGTTCAGACACCTGACAGCTGTCAGGGATTGTGCTATTGAGATAATGGGGTCTAAAGTGTCCCAAGGAAACATCGCCCACAGCATAACGCCGCCGCCGCCGGCCTCTTTCCGCCCAACAGTGCATCCAGGTGCCATAACCTCCGTTGGTAATCGATGTATCCCCGCTCGGCTGTCTACGTCATGAACCAGGAATCTTGATTCGGCAGACCAGACCAATTTTTTCCAATCATCCACAGTCCAATCTCGATTACCATGGGCCTATTTCATGCGTTGCTGGCGATGACGTGCAGTGAGTTTGGGAACCTGGCTGGGTCTTAGGTTAGGCAGACCCATACTCAGAAGGCTGGGAAGAACTGTATGTTGTGACACATTGCCCTGATCAGCACTGTTCTAGCTGCGCGTTCGTGCTTTGTTGCACTGTGGCCGTGCGGTCGCGGTGAACAATGCGCAAGTCTCCGCTCCCCGCTGGCATTAATGAGGTGCGGACGACACACCGCTGGATGAATGTTCGTAGTTTGGCCATCTGTGCACCACTTTTGGTACGTACTCACTGTAACGGCACGTGAACAGCCCACAAGTCGCGCCGTTTCTGAGATCGTAGTCGCCGTGCCATCACAATTTGTCCTTTATCAAACTCCAATAAATCGACAGCTTTTCCTATTCTGACTCCGAACACTCTACTAACCGAAAGCCAGTCCTCGGTTTGTATATATACTGCTCTGTGAACTTCACCTGCGCCAGCGTTCGGTCTCCAGGCGCGCTCATTTCTCTAGGATGGGGGTGGTCATAATGTAATGGTTCATCGGTGAATATATTTAACAAAAAATTGCCTTAGTGTTCTAACAAATAATGCTACCCATGATTGACACAGATTTGTTGACTGAAAGTTCACTTTTCTGGACAGTACTTCCTACTTGATAATCATCCTGCAGTTGGTAGATGGCATTATTCCTCCCCGTTCCAGCTCATTTGGGTCCGAGGGCAGGATCGTAGCAAGCTTTTGTTATCTGGGAGGGCAAGACTTGACATTAAGCCCCTTGGAATTCAATATTACGCCCCTTCAAGTTCCACTCAAATAATACGTGGTTTTTACTTTCCCACACGCCGCCGTTATAGGGAAGTATTATGATCGTTCAAAAATCCCACTTCAGGTTTTTGACATTAAAAAAAAAATGGTTGATTGCTTGTTGATAGAGTTTTATGGAGCAAGGGCCATGTTTGTCCAAAAAGCGCCAGACACTGCTGTTGGTCATAATAATTTAGCCACTCAGTGTAAGTCAAGTGGCAATTTAAAGTTTTGAATTTATTTTTCCAAACAAATGTAGAAGTATAACTTAGTTTTGAAAGGAATCACACATATTTTTCAGCTTAAGTACAAAATGTTTACTTACTCAAATGCCGATCCTGAGAATAGATTGGATGAATGAATTCACTCGCTCCTTGATTCCAGGAGGCTTCGGAAGATGGCTCAGAGGTACGTTTGGTCTTCTGCCCAGCAATGGGTTTTGACTCAGAAGAAACCTTCTCTTCAGACTTGGGTGTTGAACCAGAAGAAGCCTTTTCTTCAGACTTGGGTGTTGACCCAGAAGAAGCCTTCTCTTCAGACTTGGGTGTTGAACCAGAAGAAGCCTTTTCTTCAGACTTGGGTGTTGACCCAGAAGAAGCCTTCTCTTCAGACTTGGGTTTTGACCCAGAAGAAGCCTTCTCTTTAGACTTGGGTTCTTTTCCAGAACTCATAATGTAAGGAAGAGTTTTGTGATCTGAAAAGAGACTCAACTTCAGATACATTATTTAATACCTTTTCTTTTCAGAAAATTACTGAAAATACTATTTTTGGCCCCCTGGTGACGGTGGTGAGCGTACACAGCAGCATTGGAGAGGCGGCGGTGCAAGACTTAGACATTCAACGATGACTGTCTTTGCCTTCGCTACAACAGGGCACACAGTGTTCAAAGCGCTGACTTCTGACTGTTACTCTGAGTGGGCCCGAATTCAAGTCCAGGATGAGGCATGGGTGGAGCATTTGCCTTACGGCACTGGGTTTTCCCCTTCCCTGGAACTAGTGGCACCAAATTAGGTAGCCATTTTTTTGTGGTTTAACAAGCACCGTGAGCAACTCGACGAGTAATAAGTAGTCTCCCGTCCCTAATATAAGGTCACTGGTTCCAGGGAAAGGAGAGAGTCAGTGCCGTTCAACAAACAAAACATCAATGCCTCACCGAAATTCGAACCCGAACCCATCTCGGAAAAATGATCAGAATCCAGCGCTTAGGCTACTGCGCCACCGAGGCGACGCCTATAGCAAACACACACACACACACACACACACACACAGAGCAGCATGTTTCATACATAAATATATAAGACGAAAAACTACAGCATTTGGCCCCATCTGGCAGAGCCTGATTTACACAAGGGCACATGGAGCCCGTGCCCAGAGCCCCCATGGACCGGGGGGCAATTTGAGCACTAACATTTCAGTAAACAGTAAAGCACTGAGAATCGGGGAACCCATTCTCAGTGCTTTACTTCCTCTCCTGTCGTGTAAGTAATGATAAAAGAAGATGACAGGCAAAAGCAACACAAAAGCTGACACATATTCACAAGTTAAGAAATGATTTTCATTTGTAACAGAACACATACCCAGAGTCTTTGAATTCATAATGATGTACAAATGACACACAACCTCGTTGAATGTATTCCACTCGCACAGTTTGTCGCAGATCAGACCTTAACTGAGCTTATAACTACTTCATCCTGAAATTCGAATTTCTTGGGACACTAATTCAAGGACAAAATTTTGTGAGTAAACCCCCATCTAATTTGTATCAGCTGAGAAACTTAAATTATCTTTCATGTCAAGTTTCAGTTTGGGAATGTGACAGTCAGCATGAATTCTAACTTTCAGATTTCTAGAATTTATTGATTTTGGGTCTATGAAAATATACAGAACTTGTAGTTTAAAATTTCAGGAATTTCGAATTTCAGGTTGAAGCTACTCCAAGGGCAAAATTCTGGGGACTAAACATCCAGGAAATTAGGATTGGCTGATAAAAGAAAATCATCATTTACAAGTTTTAGTCTATAAGAATGTGACAGTCAGCACGGATGCTAATTTTCACATTTTTAAAATTTATGGACTTTTGAGTCTATCAAAACTCAAAACTTTTAGTTCAAGAGTTACAAATTCAAGTGGCTTGGGGTATATTAGCCCAAGTGTGATAAATTGCACCCTCCAGCTATTGAAGATTTTATGATAGCGGATCTGGCTATTTGATTCTCCTTTTGACTTCATCCCACAAATTCTCCATTGTATTGAGATCCGCTGATTGAGGAGGCCAATGTAGCAGGAAAAATTATCCAAGTCGCTCCTCGACCCATTCGCGTACAATGTGAGGACAATAACATGAAGCACTTCCTGCTTTATCTCCATTGGGATAAATCATCAACATAACTAGGTCGACTTGGTGGGCAGCGATACTGAAATACTTTTGGGCGGTCAGACGTTGCTCCACACAAATCAAAGAGTCCAAACACTCCCACCAAAGCATGTCCGGACCATAACGTTTCCTCCACCAGCTGGAAGAGTAGTGATGACACAAGATGGGTCCATGCTTTTGTGCTGCTGTATCATATCTCACCCTTCCATCTGCACGGTGTAGTTGAAAACGTGGTTCGTCGGGCCACGTTACGTTCTTCCTTTCCTTTATGTCCAATTCTCTTGTTCCTGAGCGAACTGGAGGTGCTCCTTCTTGTTCCCTGCAGGTAGCAATGGCTTACGGACAGGTCGTCTGCTTCTGTAGCCCATAGGATGTAATGTGGGTCGAACTGTATGTTGAGAGGTCATCGGATTTAGTCCCTGATTCCGATTCTCTCCAATTTGATGAAATGTTTCCTGTCTTTTGGACCGAAAAAATCCGTCTACTCTCAGCTCAGCTCAAGCATCCAGTAGCCGTTGATGGCCACATGTCGTGGGCTCAGACCTGGTTTTTTGACTGGTAGTCCACTCTCTATAAACATTAAGAACCGCTGACCCCCAACATTTCACAAGTACAGCCATTTTGCTAATGATCGCACCAATGTTTCGAGCATCCACGATCATTCCACCTTCAAAGTCTGTCAGATCGCGTCTTTTACCAATTATTTCTTACGCAATGCATTTCATTAGTCTCTGCATACCTCCAGTGTTCCTTTTTTACACTGATTCAGCCACGTTACATCAGCAGCATCTGCGGGATAGCTACTTTGCCGAAAATGGTCTGGTGATCATAATAATTTGGTCACTCAGTGTATATTCTTCTGGATCATTCGATAATATGTCATTTTCTGACCTATTCTCAGGTATGCTTCACTTCAAAACTCAGGGAACCTGAGTTTGGAAGTAAAGCAACCCTTACATCCATTCTGATGCATGCCTCTGATTTAACCTTTCTTTTGACTTTCTGTATTTGCAAATTAGGTTTCTTCTCTATAAATTCTCTGGAAGAAATATTCTTTTAATACATGGAAGTCAGCAATCAGACATTTCTTAATTACCTGCATTTACTGTTCATCACGTAGAATCAATCACATCAGAAAACTTGAAACCCCAGCTCCAGGGCGATGCACTTTTCTAGTTTTCTGATCTGATAGATGTTACGTGATGAACGCAGTGAATATAACCTGACTGCTGAGTTAATAACTCTGGTTTCTTCTGGTTAAACGTTTTCTGACTTAACGACACTTTATTATTTTCCCCAACGAGCTTCCGATGTTTGGCTTCACTGGCAGAGTCAGAAGGCAATAAAATGTAATGACGAAATGTAGGAAGTGGCAGAGACGCACAGTTGAGAGATTGATTGCGCAGAGATGAAATGTTAGCGCTAAGAGCAGTTCTTTCCAACCAACGATTTGTAATGAGCAAAGTCTTTTGAGCTAACTATTTCAGCAAATCATTTAAATATAATGTCCTGGTAAAGGCAAATGGATTCTGGTCTGAGCGATTTGATGTTGTGATTTGATTTGAAGCCAACAACTGTTTTCTGGCTAGTGTGCTCAACATATGAGGACGTGCTATAGCATGGAATAAAACCAATGGATTTACTGTACGTAAATGATGATTTATTTAGTACCCTTGGCTGTTAGGTTTTTTCCTGAAATTACAAGTGTCAATATTATCAAGCTGTGTGTAATGCAGTCTTCCATGCAGGTATGGAGGTTATTGGTGCATCCAGACGCCTGTTATTCCGTTCCACAGTGTCCTGCAAGTGCTCTATGGGATTGATATATCGGGGGAGTTCGGAAACTAATCAATATTCTGGAAGTCTGAACTTTGTTCCTCAAAACATTTCTGCACAACACTGGACCTGTGGCTCGGCGCATTTTCTTCTTGGAAGACACCGTCGCCATTCGGGAAAAAGTACAACATTGCTGGGTGTACAGAGTCAGCAAGCAATACACGATAGTGGGCACCAGTCATAAGTTGTTCCACATATACCAGGGATCCAACTTTCTGCAAGGTAAACATGCCCCACACCATACAACCACCTCCACCGGCTTATACTCTGGAGACCATGCAGGATGGATCGAGTGCCTCATGTTGTTTGCGCCAAATACTTACACGACCATCAACGAAATGCAGTAAAAAAACGTGTCTTGTTAGACCAGCACACTTTTACCCAGTCATCCGACATCCGACTTGCATCATATTTGCACCAGGGGAGTCTTTTGCACCGATGAACTGTGGTTAGAAGAGGATGTCGCCGCGGTCGTCTGCTGTTATAGCTCATACGAGTGAGCGTGCGACGCATGACCATGACATATACCGTTCCAAGTTAACCTCTTTTGTACTGGGTAGTCAACTGTTGAACAGTGATGAGTCTGTTTGCCTGTAGGAGTCGTCGGATCCGGCGCTCACCTCTCACATCATGTTTTCGTTGTCCTGCGCAGTTTTCCCTCCGGGTCGTTGTTTGACCCTTTCCACGCCAGTCCTGATACAGTTTAACTACGGCTTCTCGCAAACCACCTACCAGTTCAGTTGTTTGAGATATCCAGGCACCTGCTCTCCAAACTGTCACAACCTGTCCTTTCTCAACGTCCGATGAATCCTTCCGTTTACTTATCACGCTCCTAATTTTACTACCTACTCTTCCACTCAAACTTTATATAAGCTATGTCGGTCGACTTATCACGCCCTCTCAGAAATCATGTGGTCAATGGGCCGGATCAACTTTTGATATGGGTGGTCATAATTCAGTGATGACTTGGTGTATACTGAAAGGACAGTTTATTATACACACTCAGCTAATAACTTGTGGGGCCACCTTTCAACCACACAACAGCAACAAAGCATCGTGGTAATACTCTACCAGGTATTGAAAATATTTGAGTGGTATTGTGTCGCCCATGGTTCCAAGACAGCCGTCCGTGTAGCGCCGAGAGTTGGTGGTGTGTTTCGGGATCTAAAGCATTGCTCCACTTTGTCCCACAGCCTAATTGGGTTCGTATCATGAGAGCAAGAGGTCCATTCAAGGGTTGCTAACTGACTGGAATTCTCTTCCAATCAGTCCTTTTCCAAAAGGGAGAAATGAGACTGGGCATTGTCTTGTCGAAATAAGGCATCCATCCTGCTGTGGGAGATGGGTATCCAGGAACAAGTGTAGTTGGTCGGCGTGCACTTGGACATAAACTCGTAAGGTGACAGTGGTTTCACGTACAAGGAGCCCTAAGGTGGCGCTCGTAAACCTTTCCCAGAACATTACACCACCTCCATGGGGCTGAAGCACCACTACTTGACAAATGGGGTCAACGTCTGATTGAAATGACAAGTTGCCAGTAAGCAAGCTTCGTAGACTTTACATATTTTATGTAATTAGTACTTTGTGTAGTAATATCTGTGGTGTCCAAGGGTGTTGATGGCTTCGTTTTATGTAATTAAAAACACCTTGCCTAAATCTTTAGATTTCTTCATTAGTGAACTTTTTCACTTCAATTTGCAGCGTTGGTCTTTCTGGAAGATTTGCTGTAATTCTTATGCCACTTTTGGGGGAAATAAGGTCAAGTTTCTTTTACCTGGGTTCCTTTTATTTTTGTATTGGAACGCAATGACCAGCATGAGCAACTCTTAGGGCTATAAGCAGTTGCCAGACCCTAATTTGGGGCCAATGGTTCCAGGGAAGGGATGGGGCCCAGCACCGCAAGAGAGGATCGAAACTGGATCCGGTTCTGGCAAATAGCTAGAAACCTATGCCTATGACCACTCGGCTAGCAGGAGGCTAACTGTACAAAGAATTCTGAGCAAATTCTGAACCTAACAAATACGACAGATTGACAGCAGCGGGAATAAAATATTGTTTCACAGAGGTGGCATGCGTGCTATACATTCCTGTGTTAACTATGGAGATTTTTGTCTTAAGACTATGACATCCATAAATCGTGCAGTTAGGTCGATCCTGTAGTTGTGTTGCAAAGTTTAAAGGTAATGGATATTTCCTTCATGAGTAGCGAATGTCATGCAGTTTCCGATAGCTGACAGATCCCCAAGAATTCAGGTTCCTAGCATTAAAAAAAGACCCACAGCTTATATTCTTCCCTAAAAATTCGTATCCAGTTCCTAAGTTCTCCTACAATAAGGAAAAGAAACTATGTCAAAAAACATACAGAATTTTTACTTACTCTTTGGTTCAGAAGAAGTTCTGCTACAATAAGAAAACAACTAAGATGACACCGAATTTTCGGGTGTAATAAGCACGTCTTTTGAATCCGTTCTGACACAAATTAAAGTTATCAAAGCTATTCAAAGTCAATGGAACCGGTATGGAAAACAATAGACCTGACGAAAGAAAGAAGATTTTCAATCGGGTTTTTAATCCCACGGATATTGCTATGAACAGAATCGTGAGCTTACGAACTCTTAGAAACAGAGTTATCGACAAACAAAATATGTGACTTTACGTCCCCTAATGGGAAAACCATACATTATTTTAGGAAGAAGGTATTCTCAAAAGGTTTATCCAGATAAGCGGTATCGGTCCAAGAAAAAAAATGAGTCGAGTTTTCAGGAGCCCCGATTTTGCTACAAATACTTCAGAAGCAGAAATTAACACTTATGACCCCTGGTGGCCAAACCATTCTTTGCCAAACATTAGAAATTATGTGAAAAATATTTTCCGTCAGGTCTTGTATGCGATACAGGAAGAATTTTTCAAATCGGAGCTTTAGAAGCAGAAATAACGCAGAAAACACAATTTGCCTTTGTTCCCCCTACGGGAAAGTCTATGATTTACTTGTAGATTTTCAATTTATAGGAAAAACATTTTGCATCGGAAACACTATCCAATAAAAAAGGAATTTTTCAAATCGGACTCTTAGAAGTAGAGATATTGACAAAATTAAGATATACATCTACGCCCCCCTGGCGTAGAAACCATGCATTATTTCAAGAAAAAAATTTTCCTAAAAGGTTTGTCGACATGAGTAGTATCGGTCAACAAATGACTTTTTTTCAATCGAGATTTTAGAAGCTCATATTTTGCTGCAAATACATCAGAAGCGGAAATTAAGACTTACGCCACCTGGTGGCCAAACCATTTGTTACAAAAATTAGAAATTATGTGCAAACAATTTCTCATCAGGAGCTGAATGCGGTGTAAAAGAATTTTTCAAATCGGAGATTTAGAAGCAGAGATATTGAGGAAAACGCTATTTACATTTACGCCCCAGCGGAAAGTCTGTGAATTACTTGAAAATTTTGAAATTATATGAACCACATGTCACACTGGAAACACTATCCAACAAAGGAATTTTTCAAATCAGACCCCTAAAAGTAGAGATATTGACGAAAACAAGATGTATATCTACGCCTCCTCGCGGAGAAACTGTGGAATATTTTAAGAAGAAAATATTCCGAAAAGGTTTATCGATGTGAGTGGCATCAGTCCACGAAAGAATTTTTTCATTCAATATTTTAGGAGCTCAGATTTTATGGCAAATACATCAGAAACAAAAATTAACACTTACGCCCCCTGGTGGCCAAAGTATTCTTTACCAAAAATTTGAAATGATATGCAAAAGATATTCCATCAGGAGATGTATCCGCTGAAGAAATTTTTTTTCAAATCGGAGTTTTAGCGGAAATTCTATGCGTAATTTGAAAAAGTAACTATATCTAAATTACTCTTCGTCATAAATGGAATCGGAAGATAAAATAATTTTTTCAATCGGATGTTTAGAAGCAAATATGTGGAACAAAACGTATTTTTGAATTCGACATCATCTGCATTTACGCCCTCTAGCGGCGAAATTGTACATCATAAAAAAAAACGAAATAAAGGATCATCATTCGCATATTTCAAGCTTCCCAATACAAAAAAAAATTTCAAATCGGACTAATAGTTGCAGAGATATCGTGGGTACAGACGGAGAGACAAACCGATTACATAAGCACGCCCTTTTTTTTTTTTTTTTTTTTTTACAAAAGACGTGCTAAAAAAACTATGATCAAAACTACAGGATTTTTACTTACCCTTTAGTTTAGAAGAAGCTACCTTGAGGGAGGTTTTCCGCTTTGATGCACTTGATACTTCACTATGAGCCGTCGGAATGGGGTCCCATATCGAAAATTTTGGTGCATTTGCAGCAATACGTTGCATAATCTGACTATGTGTATATGCCTTAGGGACTTTTCCACCTGTATGAGTGTGAGTGACGCCCCCTGAAAAGAGATTTTACGATCACACACTTTTCTTTTGACATCTTCCCTTTTGAAGCAGTACAAAAAATGACACTTATGATGCCAAAGTCACTTATGATAAACATTTTTATGATAAGAAGCACATTGAAAAGCACAATTTTCAGCGTAGTTTTTCGTTCTGGAGAAAAAAATAAGTAAAAGAAAAACCTATTCTGGAAAAGATGAGGCCATTTATTAGCTTAGGACATACTTCAGCTGGTGCAGAGAAAATCATTTACAGAATATTCTAACCCAGGAATGATATTGTTTACATTCCTTTGATTTGTACGTCAGACAGGCAGAACAGTCTTGATTCAATCGATATCTGTTGTAATATACATTCATGTAGAAAATTATTAGAAACACATAATAACGTATTGAGCCACACTTGATCTTCAAAACAGCTTCAATTTGATGTGGTACGGATTCAACGAGGTGCTGATATCGTTCTACAGGTATGTTCAAACAAGAAGATGTAATTGCATCCCTCAATTGCGGAATGTTCGCTGAAAGAGGATCTGTGTTACGAATAGCTCTCTCAATCTAATCTCACGAGTGTTTTACTGGGTTTCAATCTAGGGAACTGTGGAGGCCATTTTAGCACTCTTTAAAGTCACTGTCATGGTCCGAGCTTTGTGGGATTGTCCGTTGTCTGCTGGAAGTAGTCCTCTGCGTCAGGAAACAGCACACGTACAGATAACGTTGTCCGCAAGATCCCTCATAGCAACCAAATACTGTTCCAGCGGCACTAAGGAACCCAATGCCCACCATGAAACCAGATCACAGACAACGCTAGACAGACAGGATCCATGCATTCGTGCTATTGTCGCCATAAGTCTGGCACGTTCATGGGCGTATGTTAACTGAGAACGTAATTTAAAGGGCCATATGATCTTTTTTCAGTCCTCAAAGCTCCAGTTTAAGGGCAATGGAGCGCACTGGAAGCAAATTTGTTGGTTCTTAACAGAGATGAGTAATACACGATGGAGATGTCTGCTGTTATAGCCGATCTGAGCTAGTGTTGTGAGGGCTGTGTGTGCTGAAATTCTGGTCTTGATACCGTGGCTCTACTGCACAGTTACTTGATGCAATGGAGCACATGTGTTACCTGTACAGTCTTCTCCAGCCGCCGTTGCCCTGGAACATCGACGAGTCATTTCCTCCAACAAGAAGATTGCTGACTACTTGTTTTCTTCTTTCTTTGTGTTCCACTGATTATACACTCTAGATAAGGTTGTTCTTGCATAGCCAAGAATGTTTGCCGTTTCTGAGATGCTTGCACCTGCCCATCTACCGGTAACTACCATGTCTCTTTCAAAGTCACTTTAATCACGAGTCTTTAACATGTTGCCGCTACCTACGCTTCACACACGTTTGAATATTTTGCAGTAAGCTGTTTACAAAGCCTTCTCAACGTCACAGTTAGGTACGTATGTGAGGATACAGTGCACAGGATAACTTCTCCGGTTTCCGCTCTTATCAGGGCTTCTTATCTTGTCTGTGACATGCCTGCATCATAGGACGCACACGAGATAAAGGCAGATAGCAACGAGAGCACATGTCCGCGTAACTCAGTTGGGAGAGTGATTAACTCCGGAGTGAGGGGATCCCGCTCGTTGCCCGGAGTGGACAAACCTGTGTTTTCACATAGGCGCCCGTACTTCAAGGATGACATGGCCATTATTTCTCGCAATGGTGTGATGCTCTTTCCACACCGCGAGACAGGAAAAATGAGAATCCCTTCTTCAGTGCTTCGAAATAAATGTGTGCGATGTTACGTTTCACACACCAAATTGTCTGGGAGTTCTCAAATGCACGTTCTTTATCGGATGACTGCCTACAGCGACACATGGTCCCGGCTGACCCATGTGCCATGTTCAACAGCCCTCTTTGAGGGGGGGGATGTGACATGCCCGCACCGCAGGACGTATGAGATAAAGGCAGATAGCAATAACAGCACATGTCCGCTTAGCTTAGTTGGGAGAGCGACTTACTCCGGAGTGAGGGGACCCGGATTCGATGGCCGGCGTGGACAAACCTGTGTTTTCACATGTCTTATTGGGGTTAAATCCTTCAACTGTTCAGCCACAGCATTTCTATATGCTTCGGTTAAAGATTTGGGGAAATTCTGAAACGAGAAGTTGCCTGTAAGCAAGCTTCTCATGCTACACACGTTTTAAATAATTCATATCTTGAGTACTAATGCGCGTTGTGCCCAGACGTCTTTCTTTTTTTATTTTATGTAATTAAAGACAGATTGTAAAATTCCTAGATTTTTGCATTAGGGAATCTTTTTGATTTCAATTTGCTGCGTAGGTCTTTCTCGGAGATTTGATGTAATTCTGATGCCACTTTGGTTGAAATGAAGATATGGAATACAGCTGGGGGTTCCTTTCCTTTTTTGTATCATGGGAAACTCTTAGGGATAAAAGCAATCACCAGACCCAAATTTGGGGCTTAAGGTTCCAGGGAAGTGAAAGAGCCCAGCGCTGAAAGACAGGCTCAAACTGGGCGCATCTCGGACAAATAGCCTGATACCTACGCCTCTCATCACTCGGCCAGCGGGCCGCTAACCGCAGCAGTACAAGAACCTCCTTCACTTCACATGCACGAGGTGCTGATATGTTGTGAGCATATTCTGAATCACACAAATACGACTCATTGGCATTCGCGGGAATGTTATATTTTTTTCAGAGAGATAGCATGCAGTCTATAAAATCGTGTGCACACTATGGAGATTCCATCTTCATAAATCCTGTATGACATTGCTAAATCGTGTAGTTACATGTATGTGGTCCTATAGTTACGTAGCAAATTTTTAATAAATGAGATATTTCCATGTCGAGCAGCAAAAGAAATGCAGTGTCCTGTAGCTAAAAGATCCCCAAAAATTCAATTTCTCTGTATTCTAAGTGATGAATAACTTATAACAACTTATATTTATTCACAAAAAATCGTATCCATTTGCAGAGCTTTTCTCCAAGCATACCGAAACTACGTAATGAGTATTTTACGCAATATTTGGAATTTTGAGAGATGTCAATTCAAAAATTTTGAAAAATTTTCTTAAAGAGAAAAAAAAGTTAGTAAAATCATGCAATGCATTGTTTATGAAACGCTTTCCTCTTCAACCTACAGTTGCACAGCGTAAAAAATGGGTATACATAGTACAAAGGAAAATTACTATGCGTGTAGTATTCAGACTAGAAAGTAAAATTACCATGAAGACAAACTTTCACATCTGTATTTCATGAGTCTCTATATAGTCTATACACATTATAATTCCACAGATTACGTGGTTTCCAAAACATTTTCTAACAAGTTAGTAAAATCATGCAATGCACTGATTATGATACGCTTTCCAACATACCAGAATCATTACTCAAGTTATGAGGATAATGGCTGTGGATAAATCTTGCTCCTGTGCCCTGACCTTTGACCCCATTTTGATTATATTAAACAGAAGTGGTTCAGTATACCTCCGGAACAACATACTAAAGTTTTGTTGCAATAGAAACATTTCTAGTCAAGTTATTAGGATAATGGCTGTGGAATAAATCTCGCTCCGGTGTCCTGATCTTTGACCCCATTTTGATTATATTCAACAGAACTGGTTCAGTGCACCTCTGGAACATGATAAAGCTTTGTCGCAATCAAAGCATTTTTACGTAAGTTGTGACGCATAAGGGCAATGGAATGAATCCCGCTCCTTTGTCCTGACCTTTGACCCATTTCGCGCATTTTCAACAGAATTTGTCCCCACGTGGTCCCCTACCACATACTAAAATTTCATCGAAATCAAAATAATTTTACGCAATGACAAACTATTAGAAAGTACCAATCACTCACCCTAAAGATCATGGTAACCTCCATCGACGACACACTTCCAACACGTCAATCATCGTGATGTTTCTGGGCTTCCAAGGTTTACAGGCATCTTGCTTACGCTTCTTACTTCCGGGTGTGAAACATCATATTTTTTTATTTTTTTTAGCCTTATGAGATGTTACTATAAAGCTTGTCAATTCCATAAAAAATCACACATACTACTCATTCATACAATTCAATTAAAAACTATGTACATAATTTACATAACCTTACACATTCCTAGGTGGTTAAACCTTTGTCAACTGTAATTACCAAAATGCTCCTTCTGTTTCACAACCCCTTCCACTCCCACCGCAAGTGTCACACTCATTCAGCCCCTCACACATAATCCTCTAGTACTTTCAACAGGCCTCTGTCGTCCTCAGGAGGCAGATGTGTCTCACCCGCCCACCACAGCTCAAGTGAGCAGAGCCATCAAGGCACGGGTCCCAGTCGCTATCTCTGAATCATTGTGTCTCTGGCGCCATCTATTGTCCCTGCTGCTCTTTTTTCCCTTTTTTCTTTCTAAGCTGCTGTTCAATTTTTATCAGGGCTTTCCATTGTTTGTTTAAGTTACTAGGCTCATTAATGTTGCATAATCTTGATCTGTTTTTTTCAATTAACACTGATTCTGCAATTCTTAACTGCCTTTCGTTTTTACAGCTCTTAATAATTTTAATATCTTCAAACCTTGGACATTGTTGATTTTCCATACAGTATTGGGTTAATGCTGTCTTAGCTTCTTTTTTATTCCAATTATTTATATGCTGGTTCAATCTATACTTCAATTTATTCTTGGTGCTGCCTATATATGACACAGGTGGTTGCTGGTTTATTGGGATTTCATAAATTCCTGCTCTATCTAATTGGCTGATTTTTTCATTTTTAATCACTAAATTTTTTACAGTAAGTAACTGATTTCCTACCTGTATGTCATACTTGCCACAAACTTTATTAATTTCTGCTGAAACATTTTCTACATATGGTATTGCTCCTACATATTTTACAAGTTTTTTTATCAGTCTTGACCTTATTGTAACCTTGAGTTACTTCATAAATCCATTTTTTTAATACCTGTTTAGGGTATCCAAAATCATATGCAATTTTTTCAATATATTCAATTTCCTCTTTTTTATACTGTTCAATTGATGAGTGTGTTAAACTTCTTTTAATTAGTGTTTTAACACTATTTCTTTTATGTGTTAATGGATGCGATGACTGAAATGGTATAAGTACTGGGATATATGAAGATTTTCTATGTAATCTGAATTGCATATTATCCTTTGTTTTAACAATCAAAACATCCAAAAATGCCAAAGTATTGTCATGTTCTTGTTCTACTGTCAGTTCAATAGATGGATAAATTTCACTATACTTTTTTGTCAAGTCCTCAAGTTCATCATTTTTAGCCTGGACAACAGAAAAATGTCATCAACATATCTGCAGTATATCAGTGCTGGATCTTCGAGTTTACTTATTATTTTTTCCTCAATGTCACTCATTATAATCTCAGAATGTCCCTCATTATAAGCCAATTAGATAGAGCAGGAATTTATGAAATCCCAATAAACCAGCAACCACCTGTGTCATATATAGGCAGCACCAAGAATAAATTGAAGTATAGATTGAACCAGCATATAAATAATTGGAATAAAAAAGAAGCTAAGACAGCATTAACCCAAAACTGTATGGAAAATCAACAATGTCCAAGGTTTGAAGATATTAAAATTATTAAGAGCTGTAAAAACGAAAGGCAGTTAAGAATTGCAGAATCAGTGTTAATTGAAAAAAACAGATCAAGATTATGCAACATTAATGAGCCTAGTAACTTAAACAAACAATGGAAAGCCCTGATAAAAATTGAACAGCAGCTTAGAAAGAAAAAGGGGGAAAAAGAGCAGCAGGGACAATAGATGGCGCCAGAGACAATGATTCAGAGATAGCGACTGGGACCCGTGCCTTGATGGCTCTGCTCACTTGAGCTGTGGTGGGCGGGTGAGACACACCTGCCTCCTGAGGACGACAGAGGCCTGTTGAAAGTACTAGAGGATTGTGTGTGAGGGGCTGAATGAGTGTGACACTTGCGGTGGGAGTGGAAGGGGTTGTGAAACAGAAGGAGCATTTTGGTAATTACAGTTGACAAAGGTTTAACCACCTAGGAATGTAAGGTTATGTAAATTATGTACATAGTTTTTAATTGAATTGTATGAATGAGTAGTATGTGTGATTTTTTATGGAATTGACAAGCTTTATAGTAACATCTCATAAGGCTAAAAAAAATAAAAAAATATGATGTTTCACACCCGGAAGTAAGAAGCGTAAGCAAGATGCCTGTAAACCTTGGAAGCCCAGAAACATCAAGATGATTGACGTGTTGGAAGTGTGTCGTCGATGGAGGTTACCATGATCTTTAGGGTGAGTGATTGGTACTTTCTAATAGTTTGTCATTTATGAATTGCACGTAAACTATGCGCACTTTGCAGGAGGTTAATACCTTAAAAGTGCAAATATAATAATTTTACGCAAGTTATGACGCATAAAGGCGATGGAATGGATCCCACTCCTACGTCCTGACCTTTGAACCCATTTTGCCCATTTTTAATAGAATTCATTTCAAGGTGGTCCCTTACCACATACTAAAATTTCATCTAAATCGAACAATTTTTACGCAAGTTATGAACTCTAAGGGCAATGGAACGGATCCTGCTCCTATGTCCTGACCTTTGACTCGATTTCACCCATTTTCAATAGGGTTCGTCCCCAGGTTGTCCCCTACCACACACTAAAATTTCATTGAAAGCGAACCATTTTTACGCAAGTTATGACGCATAAGGTCAATGGAATGGATCCTGCTCTTATGTCATGACCTTTGACCCCATTTCGCCCATTTTCAAAAAGGTTCATTCCCAAGTGGACGAACCCTATTGAAAATGGGTGACCAATACTAAATTTAATCGAAATCGAACCATTTTCACGGAAGTTATCATGCGCACAGACAGACAGACAGACAGACAAAGCTGGAGCATATACGCTTTTTCAACCTACGGTTATAAAGCGTAAAAAAAGGGTAAAAGTGCTCCCAACAAAACAATTATTTCGCTTAGCACATATGCTATGTTTCTCATGTGTATGCATTTGGCTTTGGATTTATCACGTGGTCACACCTAAGAACCAGATATTTTGGACGTGAGATAGAATTTATGTACTGCTCATCTACATGTCAAAATTTTTGTTAAACCTGTCAAACTAAGAATTCGAACATAATATGAAATTAGATTTTGTAATTTTTTTTATTTAACGGATGTATGAACAGTTGGCAAATTAATCCATATACACTCAGTAGACGAAATATTAGAGATAGGAGTAATGGGTAGTTATCATGAGCATTCCCAAGCAGGGTAGAACAGATCTAAGCCGAACGCAGATGAAAAACAGAATGATAGAAGGGCTCAACAGCGGTGTATCTCAGTCGACGAAAATGGGTATACGTGGTGATTTGAACGACTGTGATAGTTGCAGCATTGTCGACGCAAGACAGGAATGTTATTTTATCGCCTAAGTGGTAAGATCCCTAAGGTTCCTGAAGGCAACTGAATCAAGGGTGTACCGCGAGTATAACATCGAAGGACATAGCAACCCCAAAGAGCAAACCGTGGCCGACCATACGCCATTGATGATCAAGGTCGAAGTAGACTATCCAGGTTCGTGCTGACCGACCGCTGTGCAACGGCGGCGCAAATCACATCCAGGTTAAATGTCGGAGGACCAAGTACAGACAGCAAGCGAACAGTATGGCGCACGCTGCATACTCTAGGCAATGAGAGCTGACAACCTACTCGTGTGCCACTGTTGACTCATCTTTTTTTTTTTTTTTTTTTTTTTTTATTGGAGGTTTAACGACCACCGTGACTGTTGACTCATCATCATGGGACATTACAATATGCCTGGTGCCAGGAACATCAAAACTGGACTTCTGCAGAGTGGCACCTCATTGTATAATAAGATAAATCACGTTTTCATCTGAATCGAACTGACTGTAGGGTGCTGGAGTGGCGTCGACAGCATGAGACCATGGCCCCGTCGTGCCAGGTCGTCTATGTCAAGGAGGTGGTGGCTCTGTGATGGTTTGGGGAGCCTCTTCATATGACACATTAGGTCCCTGAGTGTGTCTGGAGAGGTCCTTAACAGCTGCGCGCAACCAATACGAGCTGGCAGATCACCTACATGATTTCACTGCTTTCTCGAATCCTGTGGCCAACGGTCTCTTTCAGGAGGACAATACGCCACCCCACTGGGCCGCAATCTCCCAGGCATAACTCGAGAATCACTCATCTGTGTTTGGAATCATCCAGTAAACCACGAGGTACACAGATTTAGACCTTGTGGAAGCTCTAAGCGATGTCGTGAAACGGAACACTAGATCCATAGATGCTGGGCCGACGTCTATGGCGGAAATGTCTACAATGCTGCAACAGGCATGGCTGACATTACTTCCAGAAACCCTCCGGCGCCTCCCCGGTGGAGCAGTGGTCTAAGCGACGGCTCCTGATCATTCGTGCGAAATGGGTCCGGGTTCGAATCCCGTTGAGTCATGGATGTTGTGTTTGTCTTACGGCACTGGCTTTCTCCCTTCCCTGGAGCTAGTGTCCCTAAATTAGGGACGGGCGACTGCTTATAGCCCAGTTTGTTGCTCACGCTGGTCCTATAATAGAGCTATATAAGACCTATAATAGACACTAGAAATTCGCCACTCTCCAACATTAATTATTATTTGCTTGGTCACCTCAGAGATATTTTCCCTTCTCCTCCTTACCTACTAAACAATTCCATGCAGCTTAAAGGAAAACTGGACATCTTGCCAGAATTAATTCATCCAGTAATGGCAAGCCTGGATATAGTATCTATGTATACCAACATTATCCTGGACCTCCTACTGGAATTCATTGCGGATGACCTCGCGGAAAAAATAGTATTCCATAATCACAATAGAGAAATACTACTTGGCATATATGAACTGCTCCTATTTTCCTTCAAGAATAATTTCTTCCAGTTTGGAAAGAAATATTACAGCAAACTTCAGGACTTGCAATGGGACCTCTGCTAGCAAATTATTATATAAGTAAACTAGAGGCAAAAATCCTTATACAACCCTCCTTATTTGCTCTCTATGTAAGGTACATGGATGATGTCCTAATTATAGTAGATACTGTGGACCAATCTCTACCCTCTCAGATTCTGGCAGAATTTAACTTACTAGAGAATACCTTGCAGTACACCCTGGAACAGGAAAAAGACCATAGCATCAATTTCCTAGATTTAACCTTGACCTCAAGAGAGGGGAAAATATTCACTCAGCTTTTTAGAAAACCCACCAACACAGAGAAGATGTTAGACTTCTGCTCATTCCACCCTGATTAAATTAAATCGAATACGGCGAGACAATTTTTGGAAAAAATTGAAATCCTGGTCTCTTCAGATACTCAAAAAGATCTTCACAAAGAAGAATTAAAGGAAATATTGGCAGAAACAATTACTCCTCCCCATATGTTGAGAAAATATTTAGACAAGTGCCAAAAAAGAAGCAGGAGAAAACCAACTTCAAATTCACCAGCAAAATTATGTACCACAAGGGACTTTTCGAGAAACTGAAAAGGATCGGAGCAAAATATAATATCAGGCTAGCTCCAGATCTTAATAACAAAATAAAGAAATTCCTGCCAGCTTTAAAGCAGAAAGAATTGGACATCCAATTGCAAGAAGGAGTAATGTATTGCATCGACTGTAACTGCGGACTCAGCTATATAGGAGAAACTGGGAGAAGTATTAAGGTCCGAATGAAAGAACACCAAGCAGCTATTAGGAACATTAGTAACAAAACAGGGCTAGACAGACATATACAAGCAAGTGAACACTCCATAAATTGGAACTCAGTGAAAATAATCGCCCACCAGTCAAACTTAGTAAAGAGGAAACTAGAAGAAGGGATCGAAATAGCAAGAAGAAGAGGTACCACAATTAACGATAATTGCGGTTGGACTCTTCCAACTGAGTGGCAGCAACTACTCCAGTGACGTAGTCCTGATGACAAACTAGGCTTTAGTTCGAAAATTTGACAACCAACTTTCATGAAAAATAACCTCTATAAGACCCGTAAAAAAGTTATTCCACAATCACTATGAATAGAGGTGCCATAAATTCATTTACAACTTAATTAATGTAAAAATTTAAGTGACTACCAAAAAATTCAAAGTTCACCAGTTGCATTTCATTTGTTGTTTACTAGTTACATCAGAAATCGGAGTCAACTGCTGCTTCTTTTGTGATTGTCATGATAGTTGTTTTAAATGCTTTTCACCTTCATCTGATGCAGTGGCTGAAATGTTTCAAGGTGTAAAATTAACTCTCAAGATTTTGTAAACAGAAATTAAGTGATTGAAAGGTGATAATGGGAGGGTATAAAAGACACCATTTGCCCAGATGTATATGTGGTAAAGAGAGAGAGGAAGCAGCAGGCAGTAGCAAAAGACAACAAATTAAACTTTTTCTTTGTGCAAATTGGCCTGCCTGTAAGGGAATAATGTGGTGTGTTCAATAGTGGGTAATTCCTACTTTTCCAGTGAAATTGGAAAGGTTAAAAACAAGGTGAATGACATTAATTTTTGGCATATCAATCAAAAAAAAAAAAAAAAAAAAAACCAACTACTTACCTAAAAGCTCTTGGCTACTTTTTGCTATACACTTCATGCACGTTGATTATACATCCTGTTATGTAGCTGGCCTTCAAAGATTGAAAACTTCTTGCTTATAGGGCGCTGTTTTATATTCGTTCTTCCGGCCATGAAACATCATATTTTTATTCACAAGACAAACACGCTGACTTCTGTCTGCCGTCTGAGATGTAACATAGCTCGTCATCACTAAGTGTATACTCGCAATAACGTGAGTGTTGTCAACTTTCGTTATGCCAATTTTTTATCGTATTCTTCTTTCACTCCCTCATATGCAACATGGCCTTAAAATTCACAATTCAAAAAACGGTACTCACTTCAAAAACACTTATTCACCTACTTAATAAATACTCATATATAGTACTCTCAACCATTTACACTCCCAACATAAACCACTCCAAGGTACACAACATACAACACATTCATACGCTCAATTAAAACCTCTATGTACATAATTACACTATTTACATTCCCTGGCAGTCAAACTGTTGTCAACTGTGACTAATGTATTGCTCCATCTGCCTCATAAACCGCACAAGTACTACAGCAAACGCCAACCTCATTCAGCCCGTCATACACAATCCTCTAGCGCTTTCAACAGAATCTCTGTCGTCCTCAGGAGGCCGATGTGTCTCTCTGCCAACACAGCTCAAGTGAGCAAAGTCATTGAGGTTCCGGCTTCAGTCACAATATCTGCATCTTTGTGCCTGTGGCGCCATCTATTGTCAGTGCTGCTCTCTTTTCTTTTTTCTTTTTTTTCCTCTTAAATGTTGTTCAATTTTTATTAAGGCTTTCTTCTGTTGGTTTAAGTTGCTTGGTTCATTAATGTTACACATTCTTGATCTGTTTTTTTCAATTGATACTGATTCCACAATTCTCAGCTGCCTTTCGGTTTTACAGCTCTTAATAATTTTAATATCTTCGAACTTCGGACATTGGTGATTTTCTAGACAATATTGGGTTAATGCAGTCTTAGCTTCTTTTTATTCCAATTACTCATATGTTGGTGCAATCTATACTTTAACTTGTTCTTACTGCTGCCTATATAGGACAAAGGTGGTGTTATATTGAAGTTTTTGAGGTTATTAACAAAAGATTAGTTTTATGCTGATATTGAAATTTATATGCAAATCATAGAAAATTTAAATTTGGGAGATGGGTGGATGGATTTCTAAACAAAACTGAAATTTGGAATAAGGCCATGAAACAAAATAGAAAAATAAAATGCACTACTGAATTTGGGAACTCCCAAAAGTTACTATTGTATTGTTTGCGTTAGACGAGTAGATACACCTGAAAGTGGAAGAAAGGTAACTATTGTTTGCATGTGTACCAAATTTGTAAACACTAAAATTTAATGGTATACAATGTACACGTGTAAATAACCTTTTGGAGGTGGTGATGATCAAATTAGATAGTTAGGACAAAAACATTGATTTTTTTTTAACCACAATAACCTAAGATTACTTTCCTCACCTAAGTCACTGCTGAGGGGAATGCACTTGAACCATGTGATGAAAATTCAAGAGACAACTATTACTTCACTGCACTAAGGTTTAGGTTTTTGAAAGGCCACTTGGCCTATATTTATTTTAAAACTTAACCACTCAGAGACAACAACAAACACAATAACAAAGTGTTTCAAGAAGTCGGATAATTACCCAGACAACCATGTGTTTTTGTTTTCGAACACAATCAGCTTTTAACATTTTTGTCAATTCCACTTTTTGCAACCAGGCCTTATAAAAGCAAACAAAATCAGATGACACTCACTTGTTGTAATTATATCAACCATAAAAGGAAGAACACATATTTTTGCCAGAAAATCAAGATTTGCAAAAACACATACTCTTGACTTAGGGAACATAACATAAACACTGTGGATGAGTTTGGACAGCTGAAGTGCAATCTCTCACTCTCTTCATAAATTTATAGATTATTGTATACACAATACAGATTTCATTTCCTTTCGAACGCACCCCTCAAACCAGTTTCCTTAACCAACATTAATTTTAAAATTGCAATAACTGAGAAAAAAATTTTTTATAAATAACCAAAAGTTACTTCCGTAAACAATCCTACACTACCAGGATTTTTTTTTTTTTTTTTGATAGGAGGTTTAACGACCACCGTGAGCAACTCAATGGGCTATAAGCAGTCGCCCGTCCCTAATTTAGGGTCACTGGTTCCAGGGAAGGGAGAGAGCCAGTGCCGTAAGACAAACACAACATCCATGCCTGACCGGGATTCGAACCCGGACCCCTTACGGACGAATGATCAGAGGCCAGCGCCTTAGACCACTGCGCTACCGGGGCAGCCAGGAAAATTTGCATTAAAACTTAATATACTCAACATTCTAGCATTACTTGATACAAAATCCCTCTACTAAACCCACTGTACTAAATAGCTTACTCAATTACCTCAAAAGTTATCATTACACAATAATGCTGACAAATATACTTAAAATTCACCCTATCATCTGGAAAAATTCAAAATACTTCACTATTCAAACTTGCTCTGAGTACACAATATCCCACTATGTAAACAAAAGGGAAACAATAACTCTCAACACTCCTGGACACAAATTCATACTTATCTGCACTCCCACTGTTCACACCAATTTAAAATTTACACCACTAATTCTCACCAGCAATTTATCAACAACTTAATCGAAAAAATTCTAACTAGTACCATGTAAGCTTGTAGTAATTTTTACTAACTCATGTAGTAAGCCACTGAGGTAACGTGTAGACAAAACATCTCAGTCAAATTACTAAATTTCACTTAAAAACAAAATTCTCACTGGGAGGAAGTATTATTGAGGCTGAAGGTGAGATTGGGTCGTGAATCCAATTCGACCTATGCACCGAAATGGTAAAATATGTGTCACTATCACCCTATATTGGTTCTTCACTCTGATTTTGGGACAACATTACATCACTCTCTGATAGGTACCACCTCCTAAGATGGTTGGTTGGTTGTTTGATTTTTATGGCGCAAGGGCCATGGTTGGCCAAAGAGCGCCAGACACAAGACAAACAAACAGTATTAAAAATGTGGTAAAAAGCTTAAAATCTGACTGATCATGTAAAACTGAAAAATGAGAACGATGGAAGGGCTAAAAAAGATAATGAAACAAACAGTATTAAAAACATGATACAATGATTAAAATCTAACTGATTCAGTAAAACTGAGAAATGAGGATGGTGATAGGGCTAAAATCTAGATACGTTTAAAATAGTCAATTTCTTTAAAAAATGAAAAAACAGCAACAGTATTGCAGTGGTCATTTAGGAGCCGCTGCAATGTAGCGGCGTCCTCGTTCAACAAATGAGAATGAAAGAAATGAAAACGTACATCACGAAAACGAACACAGCTACACAGAAGATGAGTGACGGTGAGTCGGCAATTGCACGTCTCACACATCGCCGCAGTGTCGCCACACAGCAAAAAGCTGTGAGTGAAACGACAATGCCCAATGCGGAGACGCGCAAGCACCACTTACTCCCTACGGTTCCGACGATATGAGGATTTCCAGATTTCAAGATTGGGTTTAATACGATGCAGTTTATTTTCTACCTGTTGGTCCCACAGACCCTGCCACGTTCGCTTGATATGGTCGCGAACCAGAAAGCGGAAATCCCGGTGAAACAGTGGCAAGGGTGTGACATCCACATCAGCACACTCGTTACCCGAGATTCCAATATGCCCGGGAATCCAACAAAATTGTATCTGGACACCGGCCTCGAGCAAAGAACCCTTCGTACGGTAAAAAGAAAAGGATGGTCACAGCAGTCCAACTATGACAAAGCCTGTACAACACTCAAAGAATCGGTGTACACCGCAGCCCGTTGATGAGAGCTCGACTGAACATGAAGTAGTGCCAGATACACAGCATGCATCTCCGCCGAAAACACTGTGGCCTCAGCTGGGATCCGCGCGACAGAGACGTCATCAATACAAACCGCCACGGATCCAACGACTCCGTGCATCTTGGAGCCATCAGTGAAAATGGGAGTGTATTCAGAATTGAGGGCATGGTGCTCAGCGAAGAGCTGCTGGTACACTGACGCAGGGGTTGAGGATTTTTCGAAAGATGTAAAGGTGGTATCAACCATGACACCAAGAGGGTGCCATGGAGGATCCCCAAAGCCCCCTGGTCTTTTCAACAAGAGACAAGTCGGGACCTACATCACGGGCTACGGCAGCCATACGAAGACCGAATGTTGAAATGCACGAAGGCCGGTTCCCGAATAAACGAGTATACTGGGGATGAAAAACTGCATCGTATAACGGATGGTCTGGTAGAGATCTAAGTTTCAGGTAGAATTGAATAGACAGCTGCAGACGGCGTAACTCAAGCGATGGTTCGTTCGAGTCAGCGTAAAGGCTGGGAATTGGAGATGTTCGAAATGCTCCCGAACAAAGACGCAGTGCTTGATGGTGAATAGTGTCCAAAGGCCGGAGAACGGAACGACGAGCAGAGCCATACACGATACAACCACAATCCAGTTTCGACCGTATTAAGGAATGGTAAATGCGAATTAAAAACATCCTGTCTGCACACCACGAGACTCTCGAAAGGATCTTAAGAATGGATAAAGCACGCAGACAGGAAATCTTGAGCCGCTGAATGTGCGAACGGAACGTAAGCGCACAGTCGACGGTCAGACCAAGGAACTAGGTCTCCGGCAAAACTGGTATGGCAGCATGGTCTAAACACAGCTCTGGGTCAGGATGGAGGCCACGCCTCCGGCAGAAATGGACACACGCTGTCTTGTCGGGAGAAAGAACGAAACCATTGCTATTCGCCGCTTTAAAGATCTGATTAATTGCAGACTGCAACTGCCTTTCAATAAAATGCATGCTTGATGACGAGCAGAAAATGTGCAAGTCATCAACATAGACAGTAGCCGAAACCGCAGGAGGAAGATTTAGGAAAAGACAATTAATGCGGAGGATGAACAATGTGACAGATAAAATGCAACCCTGAGGAACACCTTGTTCTTGATGGAACGGTGCCGAGAGCGTCGTACCAGGTGCACCTGGAACACCCGATTGCGAAGAAAATTAACGATGAAAGTCGGAAGATTTCCTCGCAATCCGCATGCGTGGAGGTCACGGATAATACTGTGCCGCCACGCACGATCATAGGCTTTTTCAATATCGAAAAATACAGAAACCAGGTGCTGCCTACGCACGAACGCCTCGCGCACAGATGTCTCAAGGTGCAGGAGATGATCGTGAGGTGAACGATGACGGCGAAAGCCGCTTTGTGATGGTGAAAGAACTTGATGATATTCTAAAAAATGAACTAACCGGGAATTTACCATGCGTTCAAGAACTTTACGCAGACAGCTAGTGAGAGCAATTGGACGATGACTAGAGGGAGACTTGGGATCCTTGCCAGGTATGGGAAAAGGCAGAACAAAAGCTTTTCGCCAAGATTCCGGGAAACTGTGCTCCGACCAAATACGATTATACAAGATTAAGAGATTCTCGAGAGACGACTGCGATAGATGACGGAGCATGTCTTAGTGGATTCCATCGGGACCGACAGATGTAGCGCCGGACCGATGCAGAGCCACCTTGAGTTCAACCATGATGAAGGGGAGTTATATCCAGTGTCGAGAAAAGGCGCAAAGGAGATTCGCTGGCGTTCCGCAGTGGATTTTATTCTTTGAAAAGAAGT
This sequence comes from Macrothele yani, assembly GCA_039090855.1. NCBI lineage: Eukaryota > Metazoa > Arthropoda > Arachnida > Araneae > Macrothelidae > Macrothele > Macrothele yani. The sequence goes on from CM077015.1 coordinate 25,965,787, forward strand.
AGGATACGCCAGGTCACTCGACACGGAGGCAAACGCCTCCCCCAAACAATCAGCAATCTCCCCGACTTCAGCATATGTGAAGCCGTTACTCTCGAGAATGGAGATCTGGTGAGAGCTGTAGTTACCCCGGATCTTACGAATCTTGTCCCACACACTTTTCGAACTGGCACGTGAAGTGAGATATGAAACATACTGGATCCAAGACTCCCTCTTGCTACGTCGACGCACCAACAGAGCATAAGATTTTGCTCGTTTGAATGTAACGAGATTAGCATCGGTCGGATAACGCCAAAACGCCAGGCCTTATGTTGAGCTCTCCTAGCCGCTGCGCATTTAGGGGTCCACCAAGGCTTCGGACTTCTGGAGAGTTTCGTAGATGTTTTTGGTATAGAAAGATCAGCTGCCTGAAGAATGCAATTTGTGACTTCAAGAACAGCTGTGTCGATTGACTCTTGGATCACCATTGCAGAAGATATTACTGTGGACGATGTGAAGACCTCTCATCTCGCACGCTCCATCCTCCACCGAGGAGGGCGGGAAACAGAAGATGGCATGTTCGTATGATGCGAGATGACAATTGGAAAGTGGTCGCTCCCGTGGAGGTCGTTACACACCGTCCACGACCAGTCAGCAATAATTGATGGTGATCCCAAGGTCAAATCGATCGCACTGAAGGATCTTGTCGGTTCATGCAAGTACGTGTCAGCACCGGTGTTAAAAAGGCACAAAGAGGCCGAGGACAGAAGAGACTCTATGCGATGACCCCTCGTGCTGATGCTGACACTACCCCACAAATGATGATGGGCATTGAAGTCACCCAGTAAAAGTAAGGGTGAAGGCAGCTGATCAACCAATCTCTCCAGTACAGAGACGCTTACATTCTCGTCCGGCGGCAGATAGACACTGCAGACAGTAGAAGGCACAGGGACAGATATTCGCACCGCCACGGCCTGCAAAGTTGTGGATATCGCAACGGAAGACACCGGAACACTGTGAGGGACAAGAATAGCGACTCCCTCACAGGCGATGTCTCCCAGTGCATCATCTGTCCGATACGCACTGTAGCCTCGAACTGAAAGCAGGTCTGATGGTTTAAGTTTTGTTTCCTGTAAACAAAAGCACACCGGAGAGTAGAACGAAAGCAGATGTTTCACTTCATCAAAACTCGTCCGAAAACCTCGACAGTTCCACTGAATGATTGAAGCCATGGTTATAAATGAAATGAAAAGGAAAATGATCAAATGAAGTCAGGCTCCATCACCTCTGATGGGGGTTCCCCCAGATCTGGAGGCGTGTGACCAGGGGCCAAGATGGGAGCATGCTTTGTCCCAAGTGTCTTAGCGGGAGGCGCACGATGTTGAGTCGTTTGTTGAGGTTTTGGAGAAGAAATGCTTTTCTTATCCTGAGCTTTGGTTTTTTTGTTAGAAGAAGTAGCCTGAGTTCCCTTTTTGGTGGTGGGATGAGTCTGCTTCGGCGAACTGGTGGGTGGCGCTTTCAGACCCCTAGCTCAAGACTGGAGTGCCTCCAGTCCGGCTGCGATGATTTCGTTTACATTGTATGGACATTTAGGGAGGATCTGAATGTCGGTCTGAATGGCAACCGTAGATTTGGCAACCACCACTGAAGCGTATGATCGCCGATCAGATGTAACAGGAACTACTCTTCTTCTGGCCTCAGGATAGGAAATATTTTCCACCGTTTTGAGCCTTTGGATTTCCTTCTCCTCATTCCACTTGGGACAATCTTCGGCTGATGCTGCGTGTGAACCCTTGCAGTTCACACCAAACTCGGCCTCGGCCACACATTCCTGTAAAAGATGTTCTGTGGCACCACAGCGTGCACACCGAGGATTGCTCCTGCACGACTGCTGAGAATGGCCATAAGACTGGCACCTAAAACATCTCAAAGGGTTAGGGATGTACGGGCGTACCTCTAGGTGAAGATACCCTGGCTTGATGGACGTAGGCAGGGAAGGACTGTCGAAAGTTAAAATGATGTTGTGGGATGGGACGGACTGCCCATTCCGCCTGAAGAGGATACGCCGCACACCCGTAACGTGTTGACTCCTCAGTTCTTCGAGTAGTTCTTCCTCAGTACACTCAACGAGGTCCTGAGAGGTGACAACACCTCGAGATGAATTTAGGTACCCATGAGGTGTTATTTTGACCGAAGTCTCAAGCAGCGTGGTAGTGTTTATAAGTGTGGTACTGTAGGGCACAGTGGACATCTCTACAAGAAGATCTCCAGATTGGAGCTTCTTTACGCTCTTAGGAGAGGTTGCAATGGATTGAAGAGCTTTATTTATCCAAAATGGACTTTTTGCACTCAGAGGCTTTGAAGGGTCTAATGAATGAACAAAAAGAAGCGAGCGTTACAAGAATCAGGCACATGCTTTTTGGCGGAAGGGGATGAGCCTTCCTCATTACCTCTTTTGGTTTTTCATTCGTGGGAAACTTTATTTTCATCCATGGAATAAATTAATAATTCGTCCGCCGACTTCCCCACCCACAATTGAGCCCAACGAGGGAGAGCCGGAGGTCCGCAAGCCCAAGTGGACGCAGGACACGGCTCTAGGGATAGCAAGCGGACATAGCAAGTTGATAGGGCAGACATGCGCTCAGCGTGCACCCAGACTTTCCCATGCCTGGGGAACACCCCTTTGGCATGCCCACCCTATCCCCAGACTCACCCTGTCGTGCGAAACGACAAGACGTTAGAGGTCTGGGCTCCACTCGGCCACAGACCTCATTGACTAGGAGTGGGTTAGTTCCCAGCCGCCCGTTTAGGGTGAAGCAGGGGGCAAAGGGGAGTGTTGGCAACTGGCGACAACAACACCCAGGCCACCAGAAACCTCAGCCTCCAGCATCCCCTTTTCCACCTTACGGGTCACCGCACACGGCAAATGTGCAGGTAGGTCTAGCTAACCAGCTCGGAAGAACAAAGAAAGGAACATAAAAAGAAGAAGACAGGATAGAAAACGAGAAACTATAATCCAGAGCTGGCGCATAATCACAACCTCAGCAACCTACAACTGAGGCGGGAGCGTGTCAAGTGAAAAAACATAAAAAATGTGAAAATTCACATCTAGTACATGTCGGCTCGGGCCGTGGGGACGCCATCAACCAGCAGCTGGATGAACAGCTGTCTCTTCGGTTATATAATCGTTCAAGACGAAATGAAAAATTGATCCGTCACAAGGTCAGCTCGGGCCGTGGGGGCGCCGCTCCCCAAATAACTGGAAAACCAGTTATCCCCGTGCGGGGACCACCTCCTAGGAGCCAACGATCTTACTCGGGCAGAAAACAAATCCCCCAATCTGTTTTCATGCACCCTTTCAGACCTGAGGCATGTCCACATAGGGAAAAGCATCCCACCAGAGTTCTCTTGCCCCCAAAATATCTCATTCTCTATTTTCCAGAAAACTAAATCACCATCCTCACCTCCAGAAAATTCAATACATCACCCCTTTTTTCCCAGAAAATCACCTCATATATTTCCAGAAAATCACTTCACATCCATATTTCCAGGAACACACTGTACTCACTCATCTCCCAGAAAATCACTATACCGCAGAACCACTTATTTCCAGAAAAATTCAACACCTATCGCAAATCTATCCATTTCCAGAAATCACCACCTCCTGAAGAATTCCAACGTTATACAAGGGTAATGTACAGTACAACACTTTATTAACCTAGTCAGCGTGCATGCCCTTTTTAATGTCTCCCACTCATGAAAATTAATTTTCCAGATCCATCTGCTGATATGGTCCCTAGTCACACTAACTATTAAATGGTACAAACAATTTTACACCCCTTTCTTGCCAAACAAGAAAATCACCATAACCTGCCTTTAAGACAAAAAAAAAAAAAAAAACTTACTATCAGACTCTTACTTTATACTTACTACTACCAAATACAATTTATACAATATTAAAATTTACCAAGCACACAGAGTTAAATTTCAATAATAATAACAACTGGTTTGAGGAGTTGCTTTTCAATGATAGATTATAACACAATTTGGATTTCAAATATTCCTTACACCTGTAAAAACTTACACAGCATAACACTATCATAAAAAAAAAAAAAAAACCCTGAATGGAAAAATATTTACATTTTTATTACTTTAGTTTTACTGACCCAAGCACGGATTATAACTAAAACCTGACCATAGATTATAACTGAAACCACTGTCAAAAACTCACATGTTAAATATTTTAGAGTAACCCTAACATATCTCTTTCTTTGCAAGATATTTTTTCTCTCGACAGCCCCATGTTAAAACCCACTCGTTTCATAATTTTAAAGAAACCACAACATAATATAAAAAAATATGCCAAGAGAAATTTACCTTAAGGACTGGGGCAGCAACACTTCTGAGCACCCTGCCTACCGATGGTAACAACACGACACTTTCACAGCATCATATTTAAGTCTCTTTTGAGAGAACATCACTGTCCCGGGAGATTCTCCCCCCCTTTTTCTGACACTGCGTGTCTGGCCATCGAAACAGGAAACGGGCATTTTTTAACCATGCTGGTGGACACTTGTGGTAATCAGAAGGGGGCCCAGCTCGACGATTCAGTAGTTAAAGGCGATATCGTCCACAAAGCCGTACATGCCCATTTTTCCGGAACTTCCAGCGTCTGGTTAAACTGGCTTGAAGAGTCCCTTCCGTAATGAACCGAGCGGTAACAGCATTCGGGTTGCGCTGGCAGAAAATTCTCCTGCGGAGGCCAATTCACGGTAGTTACCAATTTTCTTTTAATTTGCAGCTCAATACTGCCGTCGTCCTCTAGGAGAGTAGGAGAGGGTTGAATCTGAGAGCATTTCCTCTCCAGTAATGAGATCCTTGAAAATCATCATTTTAGCTGTTGTCATCTTTTAGATTTCATACAAAATTTTCCTTGTGACTGCCCCCTCCCCACCAAAAGGCGAGGAGAGAAAATTTAGCTTTCCTCTGTCAACTGCCGACCATATGGCGCAGCGACCAGAAACAAAAGTCTCCTCTCTCAACGGAAAAAACTCTGGGGTGCTTGAAACCGCTGACCCCTCATTGGCCAAACTTCCCCCCTAGCAACAAACGGTTTCGCTGGTCATTGGCCAAGAGGTTCGCGCCAAAATTGTTACTAACCCCATGGCATCCTTGACCATCATCCGGGGAAGCAACCTCTCACCTTTGGGTAGGGGAGTTCTGCCATTCCAAGCTAAAAATAGTTTTTTCGTTGGCCTGCATGGGCATTTCTGCAACACTTTTTTCTCTGAAGCTTCCAAATCCCTTTGCCTAAAATGGCTGACTGAAAAACGATTTGTGTGTGTGTGGGGGGGATTTTGTACAACCTCTCTGAAGTGCTTTTTCCTCATTCCGTGATTAATACAAATAATTTTGCTTTCACAAAGGGGTTGATGCTGTCTTTTGCTCGCCCCCTCCCCCTTTTTTTTTTTTTTCTTTTACTAACTTACTAGAGAGGAAAAAAAATGAATCAGGCCAAAAGAAAAAAAAAGAAGTTTAATGCTTATTATTTCCCTTTCTTTTAAGAAATTTTGTTTGCTTGGTCAGGGCCGTGAAGTAAATGAATATGGCCAATTATTCCCTTATCTCACTGCCTCTTCCAAACACAATTTTGAAACGTGGGCTGTCAAGTATTTTCATTCTGTGGTTTTTTTATTTAATTATTTTCTATCATTTTTATTTTTTGCAAATCTCAGCGAAGTGATCAGGTTCCCCAAGATTTACGAAACATGAAAATTCTCGACAAGACAGTGGTTTCTGATTTATAGGAATCTCATATACACCTGCTCTATCTAGTTGGCTGATTTTTTCATTTCTTATTACTATATTTTTTATAGTATGTACCTGATTTCCTACTTGTATGTCATATTTGCCACAAACCTTATTAATTTCAGCAGAAATACCTTCAACATATGGAATTGCTCCTACATATTTTAATAGTTTTTTACCATTATTACCCTTATTATTTGCTTGAGTTACTTCATAAATCCATTTCTTTAATACCTGTTTACGGTAACCAAAATCATGTGCAAATTTTTCAATATATTCAATTTCTTCTTATATTGTTCTTTTGATGAGTGTTTACTTCTTTTAATTAGTGTTTTAACACTATTTTTTTTATGTGTTAATGGGTGCGATGACTGAAAATGTATTAATACAGGAATATATGATGATTGTCTATGCACTCTGTATTGTATATTGTAATTTGTTTTGGTTACCATAATATCCAAAAATGCCAATGTATTATTTTGTTCCTGTTCCACTGTCAATTTAATAGATGGATAGATCTCTATACTTTTTTGTCAAGTCTTCTAGTTCTTCATTTTTTAGCCTGGACAACAGAAAAATGTCATCAACATAACTGCAGTATATCAGTGGTGGATCTTCTAGTTTACTAATTATTTTTGTTTCTATGTCACTCATTATTATTTCAGCAAATAAGGTTGACAATGGTGACCCCATAAGTCCACCATAACTTTGTTAGCAAATCTTCTTATTAAACATAAAAATGTTATTATCATATATGTACAATAAAATTTCTTTTAATTCTTTAATTTGTACTTCATTCATTGTATGTAACTTATATAATTTTTCAATAACTATGTCAATTGCCTGAGGTACTGGTGTGCTAGGAAACAGAGCACAAACATCCATACTAGCCATATGATATTCACTTAAATCTTGTTTAATTACTTTAATTTTTTCAATGAATTCATAAGTATTCTTAACAGTGAACCTTGTCTTCACGAACATTGGTGACAAATACTTGTAGATATTTTTTCCAACTTTATTAATGGGGAATTCCTTTTTGATACTATCACTCTCATAGGTGTATCAGGCTTAATAGTTTTTACTTTTGAAAACATTTTTGGTATCCCTGTACCCATAGGTCGGTACGCTTTCTTTATTTCTTCAGACAAAGTGCTGTGATTTCTTATTCTAGCCAAATATCTCACTTGAGATTCAGTTGGGTCTCTTGTCAGAATGCTGCAATTCAAATCTATTGCTATATTCATTTTTTGATTATATTCAGCTATGTTTAGAATCACTATTTGTCCTGTTTTATCAGCTTCACAAAATTTAATCGTTGGGTCATCTCTTAGTTTCATCATTTGTTCTTTCTCATACTGAATTTTATCTAAATGATATTTTTTATTACTTTTTTCATTAAATTCTTTCAAAACAATTCTACACAATTTACTTCTAAATTTTTCACGATCTTTTGCAGGTACATAACGTGTCATTTCCTCAAGGTTAGGTGTATTAATTCTTCAGTCTTCGGCAAGCCACACGGAAACGCAAATTTCTTTCCCCGCTGCAAAACAGCTCTCTGCGAGAAGCTCGAGGCCAAATTGGATTTATTCTGATAAATTTCATATATATTCAGGACCCTGTCTCCCATTATTTCATAGCCAAACCAAGTCAGAATATTTTTCTCCACCCTACTAACAACACTTTGCTTCACATTAAACTACTGTAACACATTTTTATAAGAACATGATCAGAATGAGCCTTGCCACAAACCTCCAGTAATAATGCAAATCCAGCAGACAAATGATTCCTGTCTCTCTTCCAAAGTATCCAGGTTTTACTAATATATATCAGAATAGGAAGAATTATAATTTCGTACACTGCCATCTAGGACATTTTTGACAACCCACCAACCCTTGTATTCATTTAACTCTGTACCATTCAGAACTAGGAATTCCTTGCCATAAGACCATGACTTTGATTTTTCACTTATTTCTAAACTCAGTTTGAATTTCATACATTATTAATTCATCCTGCATAACATATTTTGCAACTCACTTTTGTTTTCTGAGAACAAGACTGTGCTATCAGCATACAAAAACCTAAATAGATAGAAACTCTCAAGATATGAACAAGTACTGTCTGTTTTGGCATCATGAATACACAAATATATACTGAACAGCCATGGAGACAATGCATCATCTTTTCTGGCTCCAGTACCAATGGAAAACCAATTCAATAATACACCATTTACACTCATACACTCTCTACCGCCAGCATACAAAATTTTCACATATCTTAGTAAATTCCCAGTTATACCACAATTTTCCAAGGCCTTCCATAAAAGCACTCTGTTTGCTTGGTCATTAGTCTTCTTTTAATCTACAAATGCAGGAAAAACTTCACCAACTGACAAATATTTTTTGTTCGTGATACATAATGCGAAAATTTGGTCGGTGCAGTTCTCAACAGGCATAGGGCTACTCTGTACTACCTATCCCTTCCCTGATGTCAAGCCCCATACTTTATCAATGATGACTTTTCCAAACTTTTTTTGCTGGAACATTCAGCACGCTGGTATCATGATAGTTCTTACAACATTCAGTCTGATCACCTTTTTCTTTATGCAAAGGAATCATACCATCCCTGAAATACAACTATCACAACCAACAAATTTTGGCTAACAAATCAATAAGTCACCACAATATTTTCAGCACCATCTACTTCAGGGTTCTGTCATTTTGAAGAGTTTTTACAGCTTTACAAACCCTCTAAGTTCCCTGTTGTGCCTGCTGTTCTCTCTGAGGCATCATTGGCTTCTACCCCAAAATCAACTTTGCTTTCATGTTCTAATAACTCACAACAGAAGTATTCACCCAATATTTCAGTATCCCATATCATTTTTCTGATCCCATTCTTTACACAACTTGAAACTTTATTTCTCATGTTCTTTCTATCATGGGTACTTCCAGAATAATTTCAAATCTTTCCAAAAAGTTAATTTATGAATATGTCCATCATATGTTCTCCACTCTATACCTTACTTTGATGAACCAGTTTTACTGCTTCACACTTTTTCCAGTGCCCTCAGTAATCCACCTTGTAGTAGTGTTCTCCCTAATTTTTTTTTACAGCCAGGTGGCAAGAAATTTCAGCTGTGTGGTACTTCTAACGACCCCTTCTCCAATCAAAAAAGAAAAAGTTTTCTTTAACATTATCATACTTATCAATCATCTTTGGCAGTGTGGTAGGCATTAATGTAGCATAACATGGTAAACAGTTAGAAAATTGTACAAAAGTGGTTAAAACAAATTAGTATTTACTAACAAATTATATTCAACACAGATTTCTTTTTTCTTCTTTTTAATAGATGGAAGGTTTAACTACCACCGAAAGCAACTCAATATGCTATAAGCAGTCGCTTGTCCCTAATTTAGGGCCACTGGTTCTAGGGAAGGGAGAGAACCAGTGCCGTAAGGCAAACACAACATCCATGCCTCGCCAGGATTCAAACCTGGACCCTTCTCGGACAAATAGTCATAAGCCAGCGCTTAGACCTCTGCGCCACCGGGGTGGCGACAGAGATTTCAGCCAGTTTTCATCAACACTGATGGTTTATGTGGGAATAAGTTTTCCATTGTTATTATTATGTGTAATGTGAAAACATTCATTAAAGGAAATATAACCAGGCGGCAGACAAAATTAAGTGGGTGGGCCGCCCAGTAAAAAGGCTTTAGGGAGAACACTATTGTAGTCTTCCCAAACATGCTTCCTTCTTACATTTTATCAATTCTTTCTCACTTCCACCACGATCACATTTAATACTACCCATGGTTGCAATACCACAAACCTATTCAGTGACAACACAGATCTTAAAATATGTCCACTTTTTTTCCATATCAGCCTTACACATATTCAACTGATTTGGTTGACTGAATAGCTCATAGCAATGATGACATTATTCAGGAAGCATTTAATCTTTTTATCACAAACATCTTCCTATTCCACTTTTTCCAACCAACATTTAGCTTCACTCGTGACACTAACAGGTAATGAATGATCAGACCTAACATCAGCACCTCTCATAACTCGATCACGAACAACTAAATGATTCAGGTGCTGATCGTATGTAACAAAGTCTCTTACACTTCTTTGAATCAAAGTGCAATTTTCCATGCATATGTGTAAATGTACTTGCTGTTGAAAAATATATTAGATACGCGGAATGCATTCTCAATTCAAACGGCTATTAATCTTCCACCATTATCATTCCCAAAAGGATCATTAAATTACCAAGAACATTCTCAGATACCTCATACTTTGGCAAACCAGCTTGTTGCTTCAAGTTTGCTGGAGTAATATTCATCCTCAGTACATGGACACATAACACAAGCATTGAAATTCTCTGCTAGATTAACTCACTTTAACACCAAATGGCTTAAAAAAACGAACTCACCCAAAAATGACACTTCATATCAGAAGATTCACAATAACAAGGAGCATACACTACTATAAAATTAGCATTCTCTAAAGCTTCACTTTAACAAGTATTTACAAAATTCTTTCACTTACACAACTAGAGTGTATCATTCTGTTCTTCATCTTTTCACTTTAAAAAAATCAAGCATATACCACCTTATGCTCTATCAGCATCCAAAACTCAAGACCACAACACTTGCAAGCCCATTCCCATCCCAAATATTTTCTTTAAAGTTTAAATTACACACAGTGCATCTAATTAACTTATTTATTTCTTTAAACCACCTCATTCACCTTTCCATTTATTCCTCTACTATTTCACACATCAATTTCACACTCACTTTGCTAAGATGTCTTTCCCATATGCCGTTTTTAGAGCTTGGTCATTTCTGTCATGAATCAGCCTTCTCAACTAGGGTAGGCCCACCATATCCCACATCACTTCTGAGTCTAAAAAATCAAGAAAACGTAGTATGCGGGGTTGGACTGGATACGACCAATCGGCCCATGTGATCTGATCCAGATTGGCCCATATATACTCTGAAGAGCAATTGAATTAGACACAGCTGGCGTTATACAAATATGGCGCTGTGGGCGGCCCTGTAAACGGAAACGACATGACGTATGCAGCAATCCGACAATATAAGGAGTGATGCGAAAGGAATCAGTAAGAGTCGGACGCAGTATGGGTAAGACGAAGGATCTAAGCGCATTTGATTGCGGGCAAATTGTCGGGGCCAGACGAATAGGTCACTCCATCTCGGAAGTGGTGCAGGCACTGGGATTTTCACGAGCCACTGTGTCACGGGTGCACCGTGAGTACATCAAATCCGGTAAAACAACCCCTGCAAGGGCCAACACAGCAGTGGACAACAGCGTGTGGATGAGCAGGATCATCGTCGGCTAGCTCGCATTGTAACAGTGGATAGACGGGCCACAGTGAAAGAAATCACTCGGCAATTTAACGCTGGTGCACAAAACCGTGTAAGCAGCCACACCATCCAGATCCATCTCCTCGCTATGGGGTACAGAAGCCATCGCCATACGAGGATACTGCTGCTGACCTCACATCACAGGGTGCAAAGATTAGCATGGGCTCAGGAACATCGCCATTGCACCCTAGACACGTGGAAAAATGTTGCCTGGACTGATGAGTCGAGATTCGACAGCAGCCGAGCGCTTTTCTTACGGCAAAATCATCCCACACGATGACCTGATCCTACTCCAAAGAAAGTCAGACGAGAAGAGAGCACCGAAAAACTAACTTCCTGAGTTCTCCCCAAACTTTCTGAGCCCCAGCGAGCGCTTAGCCAATCAAGACGATGCATTCGACCCACTTAGCTGGGCATCCTTCACTCTACGCATCCTGCTTCTCATGGTTCACATCCGCCGGATGGCTGCTCTTCGAAGAATTCCATGCTCAAAGTTCTGAGAATTCATGGGCTCATTATGACCTTGTGAACTGGTCACCAAGATGGCTATCCTTCTCCCTTCCTCGCTTTTCACTTCAAAATGGCGTTCCATTGCCCACTTCTGATTTTTCCCATGTTTACTTTTTTAACATTCAGCAGTTCCTATATTCCTGTGTGCCCCTGGCATTTTTTTCCAATTCTTTTCTTCTAACGGTTTTCACATCATCACACACGCCATATTGCTTTCTGTTGTGGACGTTGAAGACTCGCCCTGCGTTCCTCATCTGTCAATCTGTCAATGCACTGCACGCGTGTGCGAAATTTGAACGTCATTTTGACACGCTTCGAAAGCATATGATTTGCGGATCATATACTATTTGCAGTAGGCGGTGGGTCTTGTCTACCAGCGTAATTCTTGCACAGACAAAGCTACAAATGGCATCCTGAAAGTAGTGTCTCGTCCCTCATAAGATTTTTATTTGTAGCAGCAGAAATGTGAAACATAGTGGCAAAATACTTGGACATATTCAAATTTCAAAGATGTGAATCAGTTTTTTCTTCATGTTAATATAGCATGGATGGTGAGTCAGATAATATCAGAAAACTTGAAAATTTCGTCGTCCTGGAGCGGAAATCGAATCCGCATCTCCCGGATAGCGCCCGAGTATGCTAACCACTACACCACCCAGAACGACCAAGTTTCAAGTTTCCGATTAATTTGAACATAGCCATCATGGGTTATAGGTTATGTTCAAATTAACCAGAAACTTGAAACTTGGTCGTTCTGGGTGGTGTAGTGGTTAGCATACTCGGGCGCTATCCGACAGATGCGGATTCGATTCCCCCTCCAGGCCGACGAAATTTTCAAGTTTTCGGATATTATCTGACTTACCATCCATGTTATATTTACACTAAAAAACGGATTCATATCTTCAAAATTTGAATGCGTTCCTATGTTTGACTACCTTTTTCACACAAGAAAACTTTCTGAGACTTCTTTGTGTAGGGCAAAAATCTAAACATATTTTACCATGATTGTAATTCTCGTAGATATAATTTTCTGTGAAGAAAAGAAATCGTACAGGAACATTTTTGGATGATCTGCCCGTTGTGAATCGAAACAAGAAAAATATATGGTTCTTTTTCAATTAATTTTTTGCATTTTTCAGTTTCATATTTCAGAAAAACTGATGTGCAAGGAATTCAGGGTTGTATGGCACACAAAAAAATGTGAATATGCCTCAATGTGTGCTGAAAAACGGCTTGTTCACGATTGAAATAATAAAAAAAAAGATCAGCTTTTAGATGATTTTGATTATTTCATGGCACCCCTAAAAAGATTTACCGTCATAAAGAGTACTGATCATCTGACAACTGCATATATATTATTCTCTCTCTCTCTCTCTCGTTCCTTTTCCATCGGGAGACAATTAGAGTTTAATAATAACAAGTCTGCTCAATAATTTATTATGAGCTTAATGTATTATAAACGCAATACATTACTTTTAATACAGAACATGCTACGAGTCTTACATGAGGCTCTACCTGCATTGCATGAAAATTAACAACACCTGGATTTTACATTGAAAACACAGTTTTCAAGAAATCTTATTAAAAAGTCCAGCCTCACAGAAAGTTAAAACTCATAAATTTTAAAATAGTAATAAATTCTACCATTTCAAAAAGTAGGGTTATACTTAAATTATTTGCTTCTAAGCATCGTCATCGAACAAAAAAATTATTTAAGTATAGTTCCTTTGTGATTAATTTTTCTTTTAAATTTTGGAGATATATTGTATACAGGGGCGAATCAAGGTTAGTTACTAACCTTGGGGGCGAATTGGGACGACGAAACCAGGCCGGGAATTTTAGTGTTGTGGATCACTACAGAAATGCACGTATCCACAGGGAAAACAGCTCATAAATCTCCTCGTGAAAAAAAAATCGGTCAACTCCTGAATGAAAGAGAACTATTGAAATATCCATTGTAAAACTAATTCAATCATGAACAAATTTTAACAGTAATCTAAGGATGAAAGAATTTAAAACATCCACTCAGTATTGAATGTGGCATATCAAACTGTATGTTCAAAACGGGATGCTGTACCAGGTACCTATTTTCGTTTGGCCATTGATCATCTACTGCACAACGCTATTCGCACCACCTCCTTGAACAGACGCCTCTTTTTATCTACCCATTATTTTGACTTGTGAACTACCATTTTGATCCATGAATCAGTACTACCGATAAATCGTCATTTCTTTTAAGATAAATGTAGGTAGGACTCCAATTTCGGAACATCTCTGCAGAAAAATCTGTTTGTGTGTCTGAACGTATATAAGCCTGTGGGGATGATGGACCATCAAAACTGTTACCAGTGCTCCCTTCAAATTTACAAAACGACGGTTAGACCTACCAATGTCCCTTCAGCTCCGAGTCCAACGACCTAGGCTTAACCGTAGTTGACTTTATAACAGCGTATTGGTATGGCGGCGAATTTTGCTTTAGCATTTTAGAGCAAATACCTAAAATAAAACCGATGAGTCATTACATTATGACCACTTACCTAATAAGCCGTAGGACCCCCTTTACTCCGCAAAACAGCGACCATTCGGTGAGGCATCGATTCGATCTGGTGGCGATAAGTATTCTGGGGTACCTGGTACCATAATGTCAACAGCCGGTTCTCCTGTTCCCTTACATTTAAGGGTTGTGGTGATTTAGTGCGAGCCCGCATTTCCAAGTGGAACCACAAATGTCCGATTGGGTTAATGTCAGGTGAATTTGGAACCACCCCTTGATGATTATGGCAGTGTGGCATGGCGCATTATCCTGTTGGTAATGGCCATCACCAGCAGGAAACATAGTTGCCATGAATGGGTGAACTTGGTGCACAACGATGTTCAGATACCTGACTGCTGTCATCAGATACCTGACTGCTGTCAGGGATTGTGCTATTGAGATAATGGGGTCTAAAGTGTCCCAAGGAACCATCGCCGCCGCCGCCGGCTTCATTCCGCCCAACAGTGCATCCAGGTGCCATAAAGTCCGTTGGTAATCGATGTATCCCCGCTCGGCTGTCTATGTGATGAACCAAGAATCTTGATTCGGCAGACCATGCCACTTGCTTCCAATCTCGATTATCTTGGGCCCATTTTATGCATTGTTGCCGATGACGTGCAGTGAGCATGGGGACTCGGTTGGATTTTCGGCTACGCAGGCCCATGCACAGAAGGCTGCGATGAACTGTGTGCTGTGACACATTGCCCTGATCACCACTGTCGTAGCTGTGGGTGATTTGTCGCACTGTGGTCCTGCCATCGCGGTGATCAATGCGCGAGTCTCCCCTGCCTTCTGGCATCAATGAGCTGCGGACGACACACGGCTGGACAACGGTTCGTTGTTTGGACATCTGTGCACCGCTTTTGATTGGCGTACTCACTACAGCGGCACGTGAACAACCCACAAGCCATGCCGTTTCCGAGATCGTAGTTCCGAGACGCCATGCCATCCCGATTTGTGCTTTATCAAACTCTGATAAATCGGCAGCTTTTCCCATTCTGACTTCGAACACTCTACTAACCGAAAGCTGTTCATCAGGTTGCATATGTACTGCTCTGTGAACTTCATCTGCGCCACCGTTCGGTCTCCAGGCGCGCTCATGTCTCTAGGCGGGGGCTGGTCATAATGTAATGACTCTTCGGTGTACATGTAGATAGAAAGAAACGCCATTTTTGTAAGACAACGTTTTAGACAGATAATATAAAGCACAAATGAAGTTGGTGATTCTTATTCACAAGAGCCAAAATAATTATTCCTTCTTTCCAAACAAACCAGATCAAGACGATACGTAAAATGGTGGGCCATTTCTTAAATGGCCCGGCGGGCCAATCTGCCCCTGGGCACAAGTGGCCAAAAAGCGCAAAGCTCAGAAGAACAACAGAGAAAATCGTTTATTGTCCCAACATGCCGTCGAAATTCACCTGTCAGTCTTTTCTTATGTAGTTTTTGGGGCGTCTGGTTTTCAATTAAATTTAGGTAGGTGTGTGTGGTAAAAATCGTTAGAGGATACAGACGGCATAGTGGAAGTTTCTATATGTTTGTTTTTGTTATTTGTGTTTACAGTTTCTATTTTTACCCATTCTGAAAACTAAGCTATGGGCGCCCAAGGTTCCCTAATTCGTTTCTATATGGGCAAAAAAGTTCTACCTGTTGATATTCTTTGTAATCCAGTGACAATGTATGGTGCTAATATTATTAGAGCACAACACGTGCGTAAAGGCGCAGAGATGCTCGACCTTCCAGTACTACAGCAACCGTGAATCTGTTGAAATACTGCGGCTGAGAAATTCTTTAACATCCCTGTACAGTACTGGTTTCGCACTGTCGGACCACTTTCTCTTCTCAAAACTGAAAAAAGCGGCCATCTTTGGGAAGAGTATCAGAGGTCAGTGCTTCGGTTTTGATGAAGATGGTCATAAATTAAGTTCAGAAATGCTCACAAGTCCAAGACGCATTTCCTTTTTTTCTGTTTCTTTTCATAAAGGAATTGACAATAAGGGCAGATTAAGCTTATCTGGTGGTGGTGGTGAAGGTCCTCTAGTCTAAAAAAATGTTTTAAAACTTTTCCATCAAAAAAAAAATCTGTGCAAGGTTTTTAAATTATAAAGTGGGAAAAACAACTGAAAATTCAGTACTAATTTCGTGGCATTCAGTTGCCTGCTTTGCGCGTGAACGAACTCAGTCCTTTTTAAATACAGTATCAAGTCTGGATGGAATCTTTCAAAATAAATTTGAGCCCTGCTATTAAGGCAATAATTTTCCCTAGGATAATTTGCAGCATGAATCATCGGCCGCCCCGGTGGCGCAGTGGTCTAAGCGATGGCTTCTGATCATTCGTCCGAAAGAGGTCCGGGTTCGAATCTCGTGAGGCATGGATGTTATGTTTGTCTTACGACGCTGGCTCTCTCCGTACCCTGGAACCAGTGGCCCTAAATTAGGGACATGCAACTGCTTATAGCTCATTGAGTTGCTCACGGTGGTCGTTAAACCTTCAATAAAAAAATGAATCATCGAATCATTGCTGAGCAATATGACTGGTAATTCCTCTTTAAAATATTCGTTTGTTCTTTCGCAATGCACCATTCCCACTTCTTTGGAAAGAATTTCCATTTCCTTCACTGCATCGACTCATTCCTACGCTATTCATTGTCTTACTGGCGATTTTCTCTCGGTAGTTTGTGGAAATATTACATTAAACAAAGCACATCCTTTGCTTTTCATGATCAATCAAAATCTCTTTTCTATTTGGCTCTCAGCTTTTTCTACGAGGGTGATAACAAAAGTTCTGCACACGTTAATCTAAAAGGGAAGCGGATGAGGCAATCGGGGAAATGATTGCGTCATGTCAAGGTCAGACTCTCAGCAATGCAGTGATGTCAGAACGACACACTATAATTTGCTGTGTGGATGTGGGAGGGTTTGGAAATGGAAGCGTGCAGCTCCTCAGGTCGGGTCACAGCGTTAGACCAGCACTCGTATGTGAAAAAAGAAACTCTTCGGGGAAAAACTCCGACTCCGATACACACTTCCTTGCAAGAAGTTTGTGGGGAAGGAACTCTTGATCGAAGCACAATTTCTTTCTGAGGACAAAATTGGGACCGAAAATTCATCCAAATCGCCCCAACTTGTTGGAAGCGGGAGCGATCGTGCTGCATGACGACGCATCGTGTCATGGTGCAGCGTCGGTAGGGAACTTTTGACGAAATATGGCTAGGAAACTTTATCCCACCCACCACACAGCCCTGATCTCAGCCCACCCGACTTTGATCTTTTTCCAAAGATAAAAAATCGGCTCTGTGGCATCCTCTACAAAACGCTGGACGAATTGTCATTGGACATGACCCGAGTAATACGACAGCTGAAAATAGATGTATTACGGGGCATCCAGGACCTGTCTCACCACTGGCAAGCTGTCATTAGCAGCAAAGGGGAGTACATTGAACGGCAACAGAAAAATAGACAGTGTGCAGAACTTTTGTTATGACCCCCCCCCTCCCCATTGGTGAAACTGAAGTTGTGTTTCTTTCTTCTTTCTCTCTTTCCGAGAAGCCAGAAGACAGCATTTAGTCTCCAAATTCACAGCAAATTTCAATCGTTATAAAACAAGGAAAAGTCTAGATTGGGGGGGTGCGACTTCCGCAGTCACCCCTGCTGGATCCACGAAGTGCTTGACAAGTAGATTTATGGTTATGATAAGGGTCTTATGTGATTAAGCGGAAAAGTAAAGCTAATATATGACTGTATCTTACGATAAGGCATTACCTTTTATATACATATACAGAGTATCCACAAAGTTTTTTTACAATTTTGCACATTTATCACGGATACACTGTATGAGATAGACTAATGTGGTTGAGCACATAAGTAAGAGCAAAGACTAAAGTTGTTTCTACCTCATTACAAAAGCTCAATATGTGCATAGAACATCTAGCCGAAACTCCAGTTCCAACCATGTATGCGGCAGCATGTCCTCAGTAATGGTTGAAATGGCATTGTTGATCCTCGATTTCAGGTCATCGATGTCCTGCACCTTTGTCCGATACACGATATCCTTCATATATCCTATTAAAAAAATTTTCAGAGGTGTAACGTTGGGGGAACGGGGTGGCCATGCAATTGGACCATTCCGTCCAATCCACCTCCCAGGAATGTTGTGTTTAAAAAGTCCCGAACGTGCCATCCACAATATGGTGGCGCATCGTCCTGTTGGAGTATCATGCTTAGTTGAAGATCCTCCAACTGTGGTGCAACATGCTCACGCAAAACATCCAGGTAAACATCTGCCGTCACTGCTTTCTCACTGAAGAAAAATGGTCCAAGGACTCGGTTATTCAAGACAACGCACCACACGTTCACTATAGGACTGTCTCCCGCAAATTCCATAAACACATGAGGATTTTCAAACCCTCAAATCTTGACATTGTATCTATTTAACTGCTCAGAAACATGAACAGTTGCCTCACCCATAAAACAAACGTGTGAGAAACTCAGGATCTTTTTTTTTTTTTTTTTGATTGGAGGTTTAACGACCACCGTGAGCAACTCAATGGGCTATAAGCAGTCACCCATCCCTAATTTAGGGGGTCACTGGTTCCAGGGAAGGGAGAGAACCAGAGCCATAAGACAAACACAACATCCATGCCTCACCGGGATTCGAACCCAGACCCCGTTCGGACGAATGATCAGAGGCCATCGCTTAGGCCACTGCGCCACCGGGGCGGCACTCGGGATCTTCACTCAGTCTATCCAGCATAGTTACTGCGAATTCTTTTCGTCGTGGTCTATCGTTTGCCTCAAGTGCTTGTAACAGTTGCACTTTGTATGCATATGAGCGTTGATGTCTATGTAGCACCCTGTGTACCATGGACCGGGGCATTTGTAGTTCGCTGGCAGCGGAACGAATGGACTTCTTCGGGCTTCGTGAAAATAAATCACAAACACGTTCGATGTCTTCATTTGATGTTCGTGGGTGGCCACTACGATCTTGATCCAATACGGACCCAGTCTCCATAAATTTCTGGTGCCATTAATGTATACTAAGACAAGATGGCAGGGTTTTCCCATACTTAGTTCGGAAATGTCGTTGTGTTTGTGTATCACATTTTGTTTCAATGAACCAAGCGACGCACTGCGCTCTCTCTTGTGGGGACCACATTTTCATAGAACAGCACCTGCTATGTCAGTGAGGGACCTATTACAAAAAATGATACTGTCAATTAAAACTTTGATATATACAGTATATTATACAACAAATACCAAGAACTTACATAGTACGGGGTGTCCGTGATAAATGTGCAAAGTTGTAAAGAGACTTTGTGGACACACTGTACTCACATATATATATATATTTGTGGTGACTTAGAGCGAATCCGCTTTTCCAAGTCGAACCACAAATGTTCGAATTGGTTCATGTCAGGTGAATTTGGAGGCCAGGGCACTAACAGAAAGTCACTAGCATGTTCCTCGAACCACTCCTTGACGATTCTGGCAGTGTGGATGGCGCATTATCCTGTTGGTAATGGCCATCACCAGCAGGGAACACAGTTGCCATGAATGGATGAACTTGGTCCGCAACGATGTTCAGATACCTGACAGCTGTCAGGGATTGTGCTATTGAGATAATGTGGTCTAAAGTGTCCCAAGGAAACATCGCCCACAGCATAACACCGCTGCCGCCGGCCTCTTTCCGCCCAACAGTACATCCAGGCACCATAACCTCCGTTGGTAATCGATGTATCCCCGCTCGGCTGTCTACGTGATGAACCAGGAATCTTGATTCGGCAGACCAGGCCACTTTCTTCCAATCATCCACGGTCCAATCTCGATTACCATGGGCCTATTTCATGCGTTGCTGGCGATGACGTGCAGTGAGTTTGGGAACCTGGCTGGGTCTTAGGTTAGGCAGACCCATACTCAGAAGGCTGGGAAGAACTGTATGTTGCGACACATTGCCCTGATCAGCACTGTTCTAGCTGCTCGTTCATGCTTTGTTGCACTGTGGCCGTGCGGTCGCGGTGAACAATGCGCAAGTCTCCGCTCCTCGCTGGCATTAATGAGGTGCGGACGACACACGGCTGGATGAATGTTCGTAGTTTGGCTATCTGTGCACCACTTTTGGTACGTACTCACTGTAACGGCACGTGAACAGCCCACAAGTCGCGCCGTTTCTGAGATCGTAGTCGCCGTGCCATCACAATTTGTCCTTTATCAAACTCCAATAAATCGACAGCTTTTCCTATTCTGACTCCGAACACTCTACTAACCGAAAGCCAGTCCTCGGTTTGTATATATACTGCTCTGTGAACTTCACCTGCGCCAGCGTTCGGTCTCCAGGCGCGCTCATTTCTCTAGGATGGGGGTGGTCATAATGTAATGGTTCATCGGTGTATATATTTAACAAAAAATTGCCTTAGTGTTCTAACAAATAATGCTACCCGTGATTGACACAGGTATGTTGACTGAAAGTTCACTTTTCTGGACAGTACCTCCTACTTGATAATCATCCTCCAGTTGGTAGATGGCATTATTCCTCCCCGTTCCAGCTCATTTGGGTCCGAGGGCAGGATCGTAGCAAGCTTTTGTTATCTGGGAGGGCAAGACTTGACATTAAGCCCCTTGGAATTCAATATTACGCCCCTTCAAGTTCCACTCAAATAATACGTGGTTTTTACTTTCCCACACGCCGCCGTTATAGGGAAGTATTATGATCGTTCAAAAATCCCACTTCAGGTTTTTGACATAAAAAAAATGGTTGATTGGTTGTTGATAGAGTTTTATGGAGCAAGGGCCATGTTTGTCCAAAAAGCGCCAGACACTGCTGTTGGTCATAATAATTTAGCCACTCAGTGTAAGTCAAGTGGCAATTTAAAGTTTTGAACTTAATCTTCCAAACAAACGTAGAAGTATAATTTAGTTTTGAAAGGAATCACACATATTTTTCAGCTTAAGTACAAAATGTTTACTTACTCAAATGCCGATCCTGAGAATAGATTGGATGACTGGATTTACTCGCTCCTTGATACCAGGAGGCTTCGGAAGATGGCTCAGAGGTACGTTTGGTCTTCTGCCCAGCAATGGGTTTTGACTCAGAAGAAACCTTCTCTTCAGACTTGGGTGTTGAACCAGAAGAAGCCTTTTCTTCAGACTTGGGTGTTGACCCAGAAGAAGCCTTCTCTTCAGACTTGGGTTTTGACCCAGAAGAAGCCTTCTCTTTAGACTTGGGTTCTTTTCCAGAACTCATAATGTAAGGAAGAGTTTTGTGATCTGAAAAGAGACTCAACTTCAGATACATTATTTAATACTTTTTCTTTTCAGAAAATTACTGAAAATACTATTTTTGGCCCCCTGGTGACGGTGGTGAGCGTACACAGCAGCATTGGAGAGGCGGGGTGCAAGACTTAGACATTCAACAATGACTGTCTTTGCCTTCGCTACAACAGGGCACACAGTGTTCAAAGCGCTGACTTCTGACTGTTACTCTGAGTGGGCCCGAATTCAAGTCCAGGATGAGGCATGGGTGGAGCATTTGCCTTACGGCACTGGGTTGTCCCCTTCCTTGGAACTAGTGGTACCAAATTAGGTAGCCATTTTTTTGTGGTTTAACAAGCACCGTGAGCAACTCGACGAGTAATAAGTAGTCTCCCGTCCCTAATATAAGGTCACTGGTTCCAGGGAAAGGAGAGAGTCAGTGCCGTTCAACAAACAAAACATCAGTGCCTCACCGAAATTCGAACCCGAACCCATCTCGGAAAAATGATCAGAATCCAGCGCTTAGGCTACTGCGACGCATATAGCAAACACACACACACACACACACACACACACACAGAGCAGCATGTTTTATATATAAATATATAAGACGAAAAACTACAGCATTTGGCCCCATCTGGCAGAGCCTGATTTACACAAGGGCACATGGAGCCCGTGCCCAGAGCCCCCATGGACCGGGGGGGGGGGGGGAATTTGAGCACTAACATTTCAGTAAACAGTAAAGCACTGAGAATCGGGGAACCCATTCTCAGTGCTTTACTTCCTCTCCTGTTGTGTAAGTAATGATAAAAGAAGATGACAGGCAAAAGCAACACAAAAGCTGACACATATTCACAAGTTAAGAAATGATTTTCATTTGTAACAGAACACATACCCAGAGTCTTTGAATTCATAATGATGTACAAATGACACACAACCTCGTTGAATGTATTCCACTCACACAGTTTGTCGCAGATCAGAACTTAACTGAGCTTATAACTACTTCATCCTGAAATTCGAATTTCTTGGGACACTAATTCAAGGACAAAATTTTGTGAGTAAACCCCCATCTAATTTGTATCAGCTGAGAAACTTAAATTATCTTTCATGTAAAGTTTCAGTTCGGGAATGTGACAGTCAGCATGAATTCTAACTTTCAGATTTCTAGAATTTATTGATTTTGGGTCTATGAAAATATACAGAACTTGTAGTTTAAAATTTCAGGAATTTCGAATTTCAGGTTGAAGCTACTCCAAAAGCAAAATTCTGGGGACTAAACATCCAGGAAATTAGGATTGGCTGATAAAAGAAAATCATCATTTACAAGTTTTAGTCTATAAGAATGTAACAGTCAGCACGGATGCTAATTTTCACATTTTTACAATTTATGGACTTTTGAGTCTATCAAAACTCAAAACTTTTAGTTCAAGAGTTACAAATTCAAGTGGCTTGGGGTATATTAGCCCAAGTGCGATAAATTGCACCCTCCAGCTATTGAAGATTTTATGATAGCGGATCTGGCTACTTAATTCTCCTTTTGACTTCATCCCACAAATTCTCCATTGTATTGAGATCCACTGATTGAGGAGGCCAATGTAGCAGGAAAAATTATCCAAGTCGCTCCTCGACCCATTCGCGTACAATGCGAGGACAATAACATGAAGCACTTCCTGCTTTATCTCCATTGGGATAAATCATCAACATAACTAGGTCGACTTGGTGGGCAGCGATACTGAAATACTTTTGGGCGGTCAGACGTTGCTCCACACGAATCAAAGAGTCCAAACACTCCCACCAAAGCATGTCCGGACCATAACGTTTCCTCCACCAGCTGGAAGAGTAGTGATGACACAAGATGGGTCCATGCTTTTGTGCTGCTGTCATCATATCTCACCCTTCCATCTGCACGGTGTAGTTGAAAACGTGGTTCGTCGGGCCACGTTACGTTCTTCCTGTCCTTTATGTCCAATTCTCTTGTTCCTGAGCGAACTGGAGGTGTTCCTTCTTGTTCGCTGCAGGTAACAATGGCTTACGGACAGGTCGTCTGCTTCTGTAGCCCATAGGATGTAATGTGGGTCGAACTGTATGTTGAGAGGTCATCAGATTTAGTCCCTGATTCCGATTCTCTCCAATTTGATGAAATGTTTCCTGTCTTTTGGACCGAAAAAATCCGTCTACTCTCAGCTCAGCTCAAGCATCCAGTAGCCGTTGATGGCCACATGTCGTGGGCTCAGACCTGGTTTTTTGACTGGTAGTCCACTCTCTGTAAACATTAAGAACCGCTGACCCCCAACATTTCACAAGTACAGCCATTTTGCTAATGCTCGCACCAATGTTTCGAGCACCCACGATTATTCCACCTTCAAAGTCTGTCAGATCGCGTCTTTTACCAATTATTTCTTACGCAATGCACTTCATTAGTCTCTGCATACCTTCAGTGTTCCTTTTTACACCGATTCAGCCACGTTACGTCAGCAGCATCTGCGGGATAGCTACTTTGCCGAAAATGGTCTGGTGATCATAATAATTTGGTCACTCAGTGTATATTCTTCTGGATCATTCGATAATATGTCATTTTCTGACCTATTCTCAGGTATGCTTCACTTCGAAACTCAGGGAACCTGAGTTTGGAAGTAAAGCAACCCTTACATCCATTCTGATGCATGCCTCTGATTTAACCTTTTTTTTTTTTTTTTTTTTTTTTTTGAGGTTTAACGACCACCGTGAGCAACTCAATGGGCTATAAGCAGTCGCCCGTCCCTAATTTAGGGTCACTGGTTCCAGGGAAGGGAGAGAACCAGTGCCGTAAGACAAACACAACATCCATGCCTGACCGGGATTCGAACCCGGACCCCTTACGGACGAACGATCAGAGGCCAACGCCTTAGACCACTGCGCCACCGGGGCGGCCTGATTTAACCTTTCTTTTGACTTTCTGTATTTGTAAATTAGGTTTCTTCTCTATAAATTCTCTGGAAGAAATATTCTCTTAATACATGGAAGTCAGCAATCAGACATTTCTTAATTACCTGCATTTACTGTTCATCACGTAGAATCAATCACATCAGAAAACTTGAAACCCCAGCTCCAGGGCGATGCACTTTTCTAGTTTTCTGATCTGATAGATGTTACGTGATGAACGCAGTGAATATAACCTGACTGCTGAGTTAATAACTCTGGTTTCTTCTGGTTAAACGTTTTCTGACTTAACGACACTTTATTATTTTCCCCAACGAGCTTCCGATGTTTGGCTTCACTGGCAGAGTCAGAAGGCAATAAAATGTAATGACAAAATGTAGGAAGTGGCAGAGACGCACAGGTGAGAGATTGATTGCGCAGAGATGAAATGTTAGCGCTAAGAGCAGTTCTTTCCAACCAACGATTTGTAATGAGCAAAGTCTTTTGAGCTAACTATTTCAGCAAATCATTTAAATATAATGTCCTGGTAAAGGCAAATGGATTCTGGTCTGAGCGATTTGATGTTGTGATTTGATTTGAAGCCAACAACTGTTTTCTGGCTAGTGTGCTCAACATATGAGGACGTGCTATAGCATGGAATAAAACCAATGGATTTACTGTACGTAAATGATGATTTATTTAGTACCCTTGGCTGTTAGGTTTTTTCCTGAAATTACAAGTGTCAATATTATCAAGCTGTGTGTAATGCAGTCTTCCATGCAGGTATGGAGGTTATTGGTGCATCCAGACGCCTGTTATTCCGTTCCACAGTGTCCTGCAAGTGCTCTATGGGATTGATATATCGGGGGAGTTTGGAAATTAATCAATATTCTGGAAGTCTTAACTTTGTTCCTCAAAACATTCCTGCACAACATTGGACCTGTGGCTCGGTGCATTTTCTTCTTGGAAGACACCATCGCCATTCGGGAAAAAGTACAACATTGCTGGGTGTACAGAGTCAGCAGGCAATACACGATAGTGGGTACCAGTCATAAGTTGTTCCACATATACCAGGGGTCCAACTTTCTGCAAGGTAAACATGCCCCACACCATACAACCACCTCCACCGGCTTATACTCTGAAGACCATGCAGGATGGATCAAGTGCCTCATGTTGTTTGCGCCAAATACTTACACGACCATCAACGAAATGCAGTAAAAACGTGTCTTGTTAGACCAGCACACTTTTACCCAGTCATCCGACATCCGACTTGCATCATATTTGCACCAGGGGAGTCTTTTGCACCGATGAACTGTGGTTAGAAGAGGATGTCGCCGCGGTCGTCTGCTGTTATAGCTCATACGAGTGAGCGTGCGACGCATGACCATGACCATGACATATACCGTTCCAAGTTAACCTCTTTTGTACTGGGTAGTCAACTGTTGAACAGTGATGAGTCTGTTTGCCTGTAGGAGTCGTCGGATCCGGCGCTCACCTCTCACATCATGTTTTCGTTGTCCTGCGCAGTTTTCCCTCCGGGTCGTTGTTTGACCCTTTCCACGCCAGTCCTGATACAGTTTAACTACGGCTTCTCGCGAACAACCTACCAGTTCAGTTGTTTGAGATATCCAGGCACCTGCTCTCCAAACTGTCACAACCTGTCCTTTCTCAACGTCCGATGAATCCTTCCGTTTACTTATCACGCTCCTAATTTTACTACCTACTCTTCCACTCAAACTTTATAAAAGCTACGTCGGTCGACTTATCGCGTCCTCTCAGAAATCATGTGGTCAATGGGCCGGATCAACTTTTGATATGGGTGGTCATAATTCAGTGATGACTTGGTGTATACTGAAAGGACAGTTTATTATACACACTCAGCTAATAACTTGTGGGGCCACCTTTCAACCACACAACAGCAACAAAGCATCGTGGTAATACTCTACCAGGTATTGAAAATATTCGAGTGGTATTGTGTCGCCCATGGTTCTAGGACAGCCGTCGGTGTAGCGCCGAGAGTTGGTGGTGTGTTTCAAGATCTAAAGCATTGCTCCACTTTGCCCCACAGCCTAATTGGGTTCGTATCCTGAGAGCAAGAGGTCCATTCAAGGGTTGCTAACTGACTGGAATTCTCTTCCAATCAGTCCTTTTCCGAAAGGGAGAAATGAGACTGGGCATTGTCTTGTCGAAATAAGGCATCCATCCTGCTGTGGGAGATGGGTATCCAGGAACAAGTGTAGTTGGTCGGCGTGCACTTGGACATAAACTCGTAAGGTGACAGTGGTTTCACGTACAAGGAGCCATAAGGTGGCGCTCGTAAACATTTCCCAGAACATTACACCACCTCCATGGGGCTGAAGCACCACTACTTGACAAATGGGGTCAACGTCTGATTGAAATGACAAGTTGCCAGTAAGCAAGCTTCGTAGACTTTACATATTTTATGTAATTAGTATTTTGTGTAGTAATATCTGTGGTGTCCAAGGGTGTTGATGGCTTCGTTTTATGTAATTAAAAACACCTTGCCTAAATCTTTAGATTTTTTCACTAGTGAACTTTTTTCACTTCAATTTGCGGCGTTGGTCTTTCTGGAAGATTTGCTGTAATTCTTATGCCACTTTTGGGGGAAATAAGGTCAAGTTTCTTTTACCTGGGTTCCTTTTATTTTTGTATTGGAACGCAATGACCAGCATGAGCAACTCTTAGGGCTATAAGCAGTTGTCAGACCCTAATTTGGGGCCAATGGTTCCAGGGAAGGGATGGGGCCCAGCACCGCAAGAGAGGATCAAAACTGGATCCGGTTCTGGCAAATAGCTAGAAACCTATGCCTATGACCACTCGGCTAGCAGGAGGCTAACTGTACAAAGAATTCTGAGCAAATTCTGAACCTAACAAATACGACACATTGACAGCAGCGGGAATAAAGTATTGTTTCACAGAGGTGGCATGCGTGCTATACATTCCTGTGTTAACTATGGAGATTTTTGTCTTAAGACTATGACATTCGTAAATCATGCAGTTAGGTCGATCCTGTAGTTGTGTTGAAAAGTTTAAAGGTAATGGATATTTCCTTCATGAGTAGCGAATGTCATGCAGTTTCCGATAGCTGACAGATCCCCAAGAATTCAGGTTCCTAGCATTAAAAAAAAGACCCACAGCTTATATTCTTCCCTAAAAATTCGTATCCAGTTCCTAAGTTCTCCTACAATAAGGTAAAGAAACTATGTCAAAAAACATACAGAATTTTTACTTACTCTTTGGTTCAGAAGAAGTTCTGCTACAATAAGAAAACAAGAAAGATGACACCGAATTTTCGGGTGTAATAAGCACGTCTTTTGAATCCGTTCTGACACAAATTAAAGTTATCAAAGCTATTCAAAGTCAATGGAACCGGTATGGAAAACAATAGACCTGACGAAAGAAAGAAGATTTTCAATCGGGTTTTTAATCCCACGTATATTGCTATGAACAGAATCGTGAGCTTACGAACTCTTAGAAACAGAGTTATCGACAAACAAAATATGTGACTTTACGTCCCCTGGTGGGAAAACCATACATTATTTTAGGAAGAAGGTATTCTCAAAAGGTTTATCAAGATAAGCGGTATCGGTCCAAGAAAAAAAAATTAGTCGAGTTTTCAGGAGCCCCGATTTTGCTACAAATACTTCAGAAGCAGAAATTAACACTTATGACCCCTGGTGGCCAAACCATTCTTTGCCAAACATTAGAAATTATGTGACAAATATTTTCTGTCAGGTCTTGTATGCGATACAGGAAGAATTTTTCAAATCGGAGCTTTAGATGCAGAAATAACGAAAAAAACACAATTTGCCTTTGTGCCCCCTACGGGAAAGTCTATGATTTACTTGTAAATTTTCAATTTATAGGAAAAACATTTTGCATCGGAAACACTATCCAATAAAAAAGGAATTTTTCAAATCGGACTCTTAGAAGTAGAGATATTGACAAAAATAAGATATACATCTACGCCCCTGGCGTAGAAACCATGCATTATTTCAAGAAAAAAATTTTCCTAAAAGGTTTGTCGACATGAGTCGTATCGGTCAACAAATGACTTTTTTTCAATCGAGATTTTAGAAGCTCATATTTTGCTGCAAATACATCAGAAGCGGAAATTAAGACTTACGCCACCTGGTGGCCAAACCATTTGTTACAAAAATTAGAAATTATGTGCAAACAATTTCCCAATCAGGAGCTGAATGCGGTGTAAAAAGAATTTTTCAAATTGGAGATTTAGAAGCAGAGATATTGAGGAAAACGCTATTTACATTTACGCCCCCAGCGGAAAGTCTGTGAATTACTTAAAAATTTTGAAATTATATGAACCACATGTCACACTGGAAACACTATCCAACAAAGAAGGAATTTTTCAAATCGGACCCCTAAAAGTAGAGATATTGATGAAAATAAGATGTATATCTACGCCTCCTCGCGGAGAAACTGCAGAATATTTTAAGAAGAAAATATTCCGAAAAGGTTTATTGATGTGAGTGGCATCAGTCCACGAAAGAATTTTTTCATTCCATATTTTAGAAGCTCAGATTTTATGGCAAATACATTAGAAACAAAAATTAACACTTACGCCCCCTGGTGGCCAAAGTATTCTTTACCAAAAATTTGAAATGATATGCAAAAGATATTCCATCAGGAGATGTATCCGCTGAAGAAATTTTTTTTCAAATCGGAGTTTTAGCGGAAATTCTATGCGTAATTTGAAAAAGTAACTATATCTAAATTACTCTTCGTCATAAATGGAATCGGAAGATAAATTAATTTTTTCAATCGGATGTTTAGAAGCAAATATGTGGAACAAAACGTATTTTTGAATTCGACATCATCTGCATTTACGCCCTCTAGTGGCGAAATTGTATATCATAAAAAAACGAAATAAAGGATCATCATTCGCATATTTCAAGCTTCCCAATGCAAAAAAAAAATTCAAATCGGACTAATAGTTGCAGAGATATCGTGGGTACAGACAGACAGACAAACCGATAACATAAGCACGCCCTTTTTTTTTTTTTTTTTTACAAAAGACGTGCTAAAAAAACTATGATCAAAACTACAGGATTTTTACTTACCCTTTAGTTTAGAAGAAGCTACCTTGAGGGAGGTTTTCTGCTTTGATGTACTTGATACTTCACTATGAGCCGTCGGAACGGGGTCCCATACGGAAAATTTTGGTGCATTTGCAGCAATACGTTGCAAAATCTGACTATGTGTATATGCCTTAGGGACTTTTCCACCTGTATGAGTGTGAGTGACGCCCCTGAAAAGAGATTTTACGATCACACACTTTTCTTTTGACATCTTTCCTTTTGAAGCAGTACAAAAAATGACACTTATGATGCCAAATGACACTTATGATAAACATTTTTATGATAAGAAGCACATTGAAAAGCACAATTTTCAGCGTGGTTTTTCGTTCTGGAGAAAAAAATAAGGAAAAGAAAAACCTATTCTGGAAAAGATGAGGCCATTTATTAGCTTAGGACATACTTCAGCTGGTGCAGAGGAAATCATTTACAGAATATTCTAACCCAGGAATGATATTGTTTACATTCCTTTGATTTGTACGTCAGACAGGCAGAACAGTATTGATTCAATCGATATCTGTTGTAATATACATTCATGTAGAAAATTATTAGAAACACATAATAACGTATTGAGCCACACTTGATCTTCAAAACAGCTTCAATTTGATGTGGTACGGATTCAACGAGGTGCTGATATCGTTCTACAGGTATGTTCAAACAAGAAGATGTAATTGCATCCCACAACTGCGGAATGTTCGCTGAAAGAGGATCTGTGTTACGAATAGCTCTCTCAATCTAATCTCACGAGTGTTTTACTGGGTTTCAATCTAGGGAACTGTGGAGGCCATTTTAGCACTCTTTAAAGTCACTGTCATCGTCCGAGCTTTGTGGGATTGTCCGTTGTCTGCTGGAAGTAGTCCTCTGCGTCAGGAAACACCATGCACACGTACAGATGTCGTTGTCCGCAAGATCCCTCATAGCAACCAAATACTGTTCCAGCGGCACTAAGGAACCCAATGCCCACCATGAAACCAGATCACAGACAACGCTAGACAGACAGGATCCATGCATTCGTGCTATTGTCGCCATAAGTCTGGCACGTTCATGGGCGTATGTTAACTGAGAACGTAATTTAAAGGGCCATATGATCTTTTTTCAGTCCTCAAAGCTCCAGTTTAAGGGCAATGGAGCGCACTGGAAGCAAATTTGTTGGTTCTTAACAGAGATGAGTAATACACGATGGAGATGTCTGCTGTTATAGCCGATTTGAGCTAGTGTTGTGATGGCTGTGTGTGCTGAAATTCTGGTCTTGATACCGTGGCTCTACTGCACAGTTACTTGATGCAATAGAGCACATGTGTTACCTGTACAGTCTTCTCCAGCCGCCGTTGCCCTGGAACATCGACGAGTCATTTCCTCCAACAAGAAGATTGCTGACTACTTGTTTTGTTCTTTGTGTTCCACTGATTATACACTCTAGATAAGGTTGTTCTTGCATAGCCAAGAATGTTTGCCGTTTCTGAGATGCTTGCACCTGCCCATCTACCGGTAACTACCATGTCTCTTTCAAAGTCACTTTAATCACGAGTCTTTAACATGTTGCCGCTACCTACGCTTCACACACGTTTGAATATTTTGCAGTAAGCTGTTTACAAAGCCTTCTCAACGTCACAGTTAGGTACGTAAGTGAGGATACAGTGCACAGGATAACTTCTCCGGTTTCCGCTCTTATCAGGGCTTCTTATCTTGTCTGTGACGTGCCTGCATCATAGGACGCACACGAGATAAAGGCAGATAGCAATGAGAGCACATGTCCGCGTAACTCAGTTGGGAGAGCGATTAACTCCGGAGTGAGGGGATCCCGTTCGTTGCCCGGCGTGGACAAACCTGTGTTTTCACATTGGCGCCCGAACTTCAAGGATGACATGGCCATTATTTCTCGCAATGGTGTGATGCTCTTTCCAAACCGCGAGACAGGAAAAATGAGAGTCCCTTCTTCAGTGCTTCGAAATAAATGTGTGTGATGTTACGTTCCACACACCAAATTGTCTGGGAGTTCTCAAATGCACGTTCTTTATCGGATGACTGCCTACAGCGACACATGGTCGCGGCTGACCCGTGTGCCATGTTCCACAGCCCTCTTTGAGGGGGGGGATGTGACATGCCCGCACCGCAGGACGTATGAGATAAAGGCAGATAGCAATAACAGCACATGTCCACTTAGCTCAGTTGGGAGAGCGACTTACTCCGGAGTGAGGGGACCCGGATTCGATGGCCGGCGTGGACAAACCTGTGTTTTCACATGTCTTATTGGGGTTAAATCCTTCTACTGTTCAGCCACAGCATTTCTATATGCTTCGGTTAAAGATTTGGGGAAATTTTAATTTAAATATACTGACTGAAACGAGAAGTTGCCTGTAAGCAAGCTTCTCATGCTACACACGTTTTAAATAATTCATATCTTGAGTACTAATGCGCGTTGTGCCCAGACGTCTTTCTTTTTTTATTTTATGTAATTAAAGACAGATTGTAAAATTTCTAGATTTTTGCATTAGGGAATCTTTTTGATTTCAATTTGCTGCGTAGGTCTTTCTCGGAGATTTGCTGTAATTCTGATGCCACTTTGGTTGAAATGAAGATATGGAATACAGCTGGGGGGTTCCTTTCCTTTTTTGTATCATGGGAAACTCTTAGGGATAAAAGCAATCACCAGACCCAAATTTGGGGCTTAAGGTTCCAGGTAAGTGAAAGAGCCCAGCGCTGAAAGACAGGCACAAACTGGGCGCATCTCGGACAAATAGCCTGATACCTACGCCTCTCATCACTCGGCCAGCGGGCTGCTAACCGCAGCAGTACAAGAACCTCCTTCACTTCACATGCACGAGGTGCTGATATGTTGTGAGCATATTCTGAATCACACAAATACGACTCATTGGCATTCGCGGGAATGTTATATTTTTTTCAGAGAGATAGCATGCAGTCTATAAAATCGTGTGCACACTATGGAGATTCCATCTTCATAAATCCTGTATGACATTGCTAAATCGTGTAGTTACATGTATGTGGTCCTATAGTTACGTAGCAAATGTTTAATAAAAGAGATATTTCCATTTCGAGCAGCAAAAGAAATGCAGTGTCCTGTAGCTAAAAGATCCCCAAAAATTCAACTTCTCTGTATTCTAAGTGATGAATAACTTATAACAACTTATATTTATTCACAAAAAATCGTATCCATTTGCAGAGCTTTTCTCCAAGCATACCGAAACTACGTAATGAGTATTTTACGCAATATTTGGAATTTTGAGAGATGTCAATCCAAAAATTTTGAAAAATTTTCTTAAAGAGAAAAAAAGTTAGTAAAATCATGCAATGCATTGTTTATGAAACACTTTCCTCTTCAACCTACGGTTGCACAGCGTAAAAAATGGGTATACATAGTACAAAGGAAAATTACTATGCGTGTAGTATTCAGACTAGAAAGTAAAATTACCATGAAGACAAACTTTCACATCTGTATTTCATGAGTCTCTATATAGTCTATACACATTATAATTCCACAGATTACGTGGTTTCCAAAACATTTTCTAACAAGTTAGTAAAATCATGCAATGCACTGATTATGATACGCTTTCCAACATACCAGAATCATTACTCAAGTTATGAGGATAATGGCTGTGGATAAATCTTGCTCCTGTGCCCTGACCTTTGACCCCATTTTGATTATATTAAACAGAAGTGGTTCAGTATACCTCCGGAACAACATACTAAAGTTTTGTTGCAATAGAAACATTTTTAGTCAAGTTATTAGGATAATGGCTGTGGAATAAATCTCGCTCCGGTGTCCTGATCTTTGACCCCATTTTGATTATATTCAACAGAACTGGTTCAGTGCACCTCTGGAACATGATAAAGCTTTGTCGCAATCAAAGCATTTTTACGTAAGTTGTGACGCATAAGGGCTATGGAATGAATCCCGCTCCTTTGTCCTGACCTTTGACCCATTTCGCGCATTTTCAACAGAATTTGTCCCCACGTGGTCCCCTACCACATACTAAAATTTCCAACAAAATCAAAATAATTTTACGCAATGACAAACTATTAGAAAGTACCAATCACTCACCCTAAAGATCATGGTAACCTCCATCGACGACACACTTCCAACACGTCAATCATCGTGACGTTTCTGAGCTCACTTGAGCTGTGGTGGGCGGGTGAGACACACCTGCCTCCTGAGGACCACAGAGGCCTGTTGAAAGTACTAGAGGATTGTGTGTGAGGGGCTGAATGAGTGTGACACTTGCGGTGGGAGTGGAAGGGGTTGTGAAACAGAAGGAGCATTTTGGTAATTACAGTTGACAAAGGTTTAACCACCTAGGAATGTAAGGTTATGTAAATTATGTACATAGTTTTTAATTGAATTGTATGAATGAGTAGTATGTGTGATTTTTTATGGAATTGACAAGCTTTATAGTAACATCTCATAAGGCTAAAAAAATAAAAAAATACGATGTTTCACACCCGGAAGTAAGAAGCGTAAGCAAGATGCCTGTAAACCTTGGAAGCCCAGAAACATCAAGATGATTGACGTGTTGGAAGTGTGTCGTCGATGGAGGTTACCATAATCTTTAGGGTGAGTGATTGGTACTTTCTAATAGTTTGTCATTCATGAATTGCACGTAAACTATGCGCACTTTGCAGGAGGTTAATACCTTAAAAGTGCAAATATAATAATTTTACGCAAGTTATGACGCATAAAGGCGATGGAATGGATCCCACTCCTACGTCCTGACCTTTGAACCCATTTTGCCCATTTTTAATAGAATTCATTTCAAGGTGGTCCCCTACCACATACTAAAATTTCATCTAAATCGAACAATTTTTACGCAAGTTATGAACTCTAAGGGCAATGGAACGGATCCTGCTCCTATGTCCTGACCTTTGACTCGATTTCACCCATTTTCAATAGGGTTCGTCCCCAGGTTGTCCCCTACCACATACTAAAATTTCATTGAAAGCGAACCATTTTTACGCAAGTTATGACGCATAAGGTCAATGGAATGGATCCTGCTCTTATGTCATGACCTTTGACCCCATTTCGCCCATTTTCAAAAAGGTTCGTTCCCAAGTGGACGAACCCTATTGAAAATGGGTGACCAATACTAAATTTAATCGAAATCGAACCATTTTCACGGAAGTTATCATGCGCACAGACAGACAGACAGACAGACAAAGCTGGAGCATATACGCTTTTTCAACCTACGGTTGTAAAGCGTAAAAAAAAGGGTTAAAGTGCTCCCAACAAAACAATTATTTCGCTTAGCACATATGCTATGTTTCTCATGTGTATGCATTTGGCTTTGGATTTATCACGTGGTCACACCTAAGAACCAGATATTTTGGACGTGAGATAGAATTTATGTACTGTTCATCTACATGTCAAAATTTTTGTTAAACCTGTCAAACTAACAATTATAACATAATATGGAATTAGATTTTGTAATTTTTTTTATTTAACGGATGTATGAACAGTTGGCAAATTAATCCATATACACTCAGTAGACGAAATATTAGAGATAGGAGTAATGGGTAGTTATCATGAGCATTCCCACGCAGTGTAGAACAGATCTAAGCCGAACGCAGACGAAAAACAGAATGACAGAAGGGCTCAACAGCAGTGTATCTCAGTCGACGAAAATGGGTATACGTGGTGATTTGAACGACTGTGATCGTTGCAGCATTGTCGACGCAAGACAGTAATGTTATTTTATCGCCTAACTGGTAAGATCCCTAAGGTTCCTGAAGGCAACGGAATCAAGGGTGTACCGCGAGTATAACATCGAAGGACATAGCAACCCCAAAGAGCAAACTGTGGCCGACCATACGCCACTGATAATCGGGGTCGAAGTAGACTATCCAGGTTCGTGCTGACCGACCGCTCTGCAACGGCGGCGCAAATCACATCCAGGTTAAATGTTGGAGGACCAAGTAGAGACAGCAAGCGAACAGTATGGTGCACGCTGCATACTCTAGGCAACGAGAGCTGACACCCTACTTGTGTGCCACTGTTAACTTGTCATCATGGGACATTACACCACGCTTGGTGCCAGGAACATCAAAACTGGACTTCTGCAGAGTGGCACCTCATCGTATAATCCGATAAATCACGTTTTCATCGGAATCGAACAGACGGAACGGTGTTGGAGTGGCGTCGACAGCATGAGACTATGGCCCCGTCGTGCCAGATTGGCTATGCCAAGGAGGTGATGGCTTTGTGAAGGTTTGGGGAGCCTCTTCATAGGACACATTAGGTCCCTGAGTGTGTCTGGAGAGGCAGATCACCTACATGATTTCACGGCTTTCTCGAATCCTGTGGCCAACGGTCTGTTTCAGGAGGACAATACGCCGCCGCACTTGGCCGCAATCTTCCAGGCATGGCTCCAGAATCACTTATCTGAGTTTGGAATCACCCAGTGAACCCCGAGGTACACGGATTTAGACCTTGTGGAAGCTCTAAGCGATGTCGTGAAACAGAACACTAAATCCCTAGATGCTGGACCGACGTCTATAGCGGAAATGTCTACAATGCTGCAAAAGGCATGGCTGACATTACCTCCAGAAACCCTTCGGCACCTCCCAGGTGGCGCAGTGGTCTAAGTGACGGCTCCTGATCATTCGTCCAAAACGGGTCCAGGTTTGAATCCCCGTGACTGTTCTCGACGGTCCCAGTCTTCTTCTGCAACGTTACAAGAAGACTGGGACCGTCGAGAACAGTCCGCGATGTGGTAGGCCTTGTTCCACTACGTTGCGTCAGAATAGACGCATCCTCAGTCGATCTCGTGCTGATCCCACCTTGACTGCTGTGGACATCGCCACCGAAATCCATGACAGCGACGACCTGAATGTTAGCCGAATGACCATCTCCTGTCGTCTCATTGCTGGTGGATTGAATGGAAGACGGTCCGCCAAGAAACCACTCATCGGAGTCCAGAATCGACGAGCCAGAGTCACGTTTGCGCACCTTCATCGACACTGGACCGCGGCAGACTGGAGTGAGGTGCTTTTCACCGACGAGAGCAAGTTCAACTTGTTCGGAAGTGATGGCATCCGATACGTACGACGTCCGTGTGGCCAGAGACTCAACCCCCAGTTCCTTCAGCCTACTGTCAAGCACGAAGAAGGATCGCTCATGGTTTACGGTGCCTTCTCTCGCAATGGAGTGGGCCCCATCATCAAGATTGACGAAATAATGACCACCTAGGGCTACACGAACATGCTCATCAACGATGTCTTCTCATGGGCAAACCAGAACATGCCACCCGGATGGATCCTGCAGTAAGACAACGACCTGAAGCACACCTCCAGAGTAGCGAAGGCAGCCTTCCAGCTGCAACAGGTCACACTTCTAGACCGGCCAAGCCAATCTCCAGAACTCAACCCCATCGAGCACATGTGGGAGGAGCTGGAGAAACGATGTGCGAAGAAAACCTGCTGGAATAGGTCCCAGAAGTTCGACCAGCTATCTTCAGAATGGGCACGAATTCCACAGGTCACCGTCGAGAAGCTAGTGGACTCGATGCCGGCCTGTTGTGCAGCTGTATTAAGTCTCGTGGTTATTCCACTAAGTATTAGTTATTGTTTTGTCGCTTTCTTGTACTTGTTTTCTGTTATCGTTGCATTATATGAATGTGTTACACACCTACTTTGTTGGTCAATTTGTATGATCTTTGGGATTAAGCTCAGTACCTGATCTGTGTTAAGGTTTCCGATCCATCTGCATATTGGTCATGTTTACAACTGAATAACACATATCATATCCCAAAATGACCCGATTTGGTCCAGCAGAAAAAATATTATGGTCGAAAAAGTGTTTTGCCAAATACTTTTGTTCGCTACTGTATATATACAACCTGAAAACTGGCTTTCGGTTAGCAGAATGTTCGGAGTCAGAATGGGAAAAGCTGCCGATCTATCGGAATTTGATAAAGGACAAATTGTGATGTCACGGCGCCTTGGAACTACTATCTCAGAAACGGCACGGCTTGTGGGTTGTTCACGTACCGCTGTGCTGAGTATTTATCAAAACTGATGAGCAGATGGCCAAACGACGAACCATCGTCCAGCCGTGTGTCCTCCGCAGCTCATTGATGCCAGTGGGAAGCGAAGAGTGTCACGCATTGTTCACAGCGACCGCAGGTTCCGAGTGCGACAAATCACGCGCAGCAACAACAGTGGTGATAAGGGCAATGTATCACTCACAGCACAAAGTCCATCGCAGCCTTCTGCGCTTGGGCCTGAGTAGCCGAAAACCAAGATCATCGAGACTGGACCGTGGATGATTGGAAGAAAGTGGCCTGGTCTGATGAATCAAAGATACCTATCGTTACATCATCGAACCAATGCCTTGCCAAGTGGGCGCTGTTTTGCTGGCTAAAGGGGGTCTGACAGCTTATTAGTTAGGTGGTCATAATGTAATGGCTCATTGGCGTATAATCGCGTGCCAACTACAGAGATTTCATCTTCATAAAGAGTGCTAAATCGGGCAGTTGCATGCATGTGCTCCTATAGTTACTTAGCAAATTGTTAATAAATGAGATATCTCCTTGTTGAGCAGCAGATGTCATGCAGTGGCCTGTAGCTCAAAGATCCCCAAGAATTCAAGTTCTCATTTCCAAAGCGACGAACAACTTACTTTCATTGACAAAAAATCATATCCAGTTGCAAAGATTTTTTCCAGTCATAACAAAACTACATCATGAGTATTTTACGCAATATTTAAAATTTTGTGAGATGTCAATACAAAAATTTTGAAAAGCTGTCATCAAGAGCAAAAATGGGTATACATATGTAGTAGAAAAGAAAATTACTATGTGTGAAGTATTCAGACTAGAAGTTACAAAATCACCACGAAGACAAACTTTCACATCTATATTTCACGAGTCTCTAGTCTATACACATTCTAATTCCGCAGAATATGTGTTTTCAAATACATTTTCTAAAACGAAGGGTAAAAGTGCTCCCAACAAAACAATTATTTCGCTTAGCACGTAAGCTATGTTTCTCATGGCTTTGGCTTTGAATTTATCACGTGGTCACACCTAAGAACCAGATATTTTGGCTGTGAGATAGATTTTATGTACTGTTCATCTGCATGTCCAAACATTCTTTTAACCTGTCAAACTAAGAATTAGAACATAATAGAACATTAGGTTTTGTAGTGTTTTTAATTTAATGGATACATAAACTGTTGACTTAATAATCCATATGCACTCAGTAGACAAAATATTAGAGATAGCAGTAATGGGTAGTTGTCATGAGCATTCCGTGCGGCGCGCAGGTTAGAACAGATCTAAGCCGAACGCAGAAGAAAAACAGGATGATAATAGGGCTCAGCAGCAGTGTATCGGTGTCGACGAACATGCGTATATGTGGTGATGTGAACGCCTGTGATCGTTGACGCATTGTCGACGCAAGACAGGAATGTTATTTTATCGCCTAAGTGGTAAGATCCCTAATGTTCCCGAAGGCAACGGAATCAAGGGTGTACCGCGAGTATAACATCGAAGGACATACCAATGCCCAGAGAGCAAACCGTGGCCGACCATACGCCATTGATGATCGGGGTCGAAGTAGACTATCCAGGTTCGTGCTGACCGACCGCCGTGCAACGGCGGCGCAAATCACATCCAGGTTAAATGTCGGAGGACCAAGTACAGACAGCAAGCGAACAGTATGGCGCACGCTGCATACTCTAGGCAATGAGAGCTGACACCCTACTCGTGTGCCACTGTTGACTCATCTTTTTTTCTTTTTTTTTTTGATTGGAGGTTTAACGACCACCGTGACTGTTGACTCATCATCATGGGACATTACAATATGCCTGGTGCCAGGAACATCAAAACTGGACTTCTGCAGAGTGGCACCTCATTGTATAAAATGATAAATCACGTTTTCATCTGAATCGAACTGACAGTAGGGTGCTGGAGTGGCGTCAACAGCATGAGACCATGGCCCCGTCGTGCCAGGTCGTCTATGTCAAGGAGGTGGTGGCTCTGTGATGGTTTGGGGAGCCTCCTCATATGACACATTAGGTCCCTGAGTGTGTCTGGAGAGGTCCTTAACAGCTGCGCGCAACCAATACGAGCTGGCAGATCACCTACATGATTTCACTGCTTTCTCGAATCCTGTGGCCAACGGTCTCTTTCAGGAGGACAATACGCCACCCCACTGGGCCGCAATCTCCCAGGCATAACTCGAGAATCACTCATCTGTGTTTGGAATCATCCAGTAAACCACGAGGTACACAGATTTAGACCTTGTGGAAGCTCTAAGCGATGTTGTGAAACGGAACACTAGATCCATAGATGCTGGGCCGACGTCTATGGCGGAAATGTCTACAATGCTGCAACAGGCATGGCTGACATTACTTCCAGAAACCCTCCGGCGCCTCCCCGGTGGAGCAGTGGTCTAAGCGACGGCTCCTGATCACTCGTGCGAAATGGGTCCGGGTTCGAATCCCGTTGAGTCATGGATGTGGTGTTTGTCTTACGGCACTGGCTTTCTCCCTTCCCTGGAGCTAGTGTCCCTAAATTAGGGACGGGCGACTGCTTATAGCCCAGTTTGTTGCTCACGGTGGTCCTATAATAGAGCTATATAAGACCTATAATAGACACTAGAAATTCGCCACTCTCCAACATTAATTATTATTTGCTTGGTCACTTCAGAGATATTTTCCCTTCTCCTCCTTACCTACTAAAAAATTCCATGCAGCTTAAAGAAAAACTGGACATCTTGCCAGAATTAATTCATCCAGTAATGGCAAGCCTGGATATAGTATCTGTGTATACCAACATTAACCTGGACCTCCTACTGGAATTCATTGCGGATGACCTCGCGGAAAAAATAGTATTCCATAATCACAATAGAGAAATACTACTTGGCATATATGAACTGCTCCTATTTTCCTTCAAGAATAATTTCTTCCAGTTTGGAAAGAAATATTACAGGCAAACTTCAGGACTTGCAATGGGTTCTCCACTAGCACCTCTGCTAGCAAATTATTATATAAGTAAACTAGAGGCAAAAATCCTTATACAACCCTCCTTATTTGCTCTCTATGTAAGGTACATGGATGATGTCCTAATTATAGTAGATACTGTGGACCAATCTCTACCCTCTCAGATTCTGGCAGAATTTAACTTACTAGAGAATACCTTGCAGTACACCCTGGAACAGGAAAAAGACCATAGCATCAATTTCCTAGATTTAACCTTGACCTCAAGAGAGGGGGAAATATTCACTCAGCTTTTTAGAAAACCCACCAACACAGGGAAGATGTTAGACTTCTGCTCATTCCACCCTGATTAAATTAAATCGAATACGGCGAGACAATTTCTGGAAAAAATTGAAATCCTGGTCTCTTCAGATACTCAAAAAGATCTTCACAAAGAAGAATTAAAGGAAATATTGGCAGAAACAATTACCCCTCCCCATATGTTGAGAAAATATTTAGACAAGTGCCAAAAAAGAAGCAGGAGAAAACCAACTTCAAATTCACCAGCAAAATTATGTACCACAAGGGACTTTTCGAGAAACTGAAAAGGATCGGAGCAAAATATAATAGCAGGCTAGCTCCAGATCTTAATAACAAAATAAAGAAATTCCTGCCAGCTTTAAAGCAGAAAGAATTGGACATCCAATTGCAAGAAGGAGTAATTTATTGCATCGACTGTAACTGCGGACTCAGCTATATAGGAGAAACTGGGAGAAGTATTAAGGTCCGAATGAAAGAACACCAAGCAGCTATTAGGAACATTAGTAACAAAACAGGGCTAGACAGACATATACAAGCAAGTGAACACTCCATAAATTGGAACTCAGTGAAAATAATCGCCCACCAGTCAAACTTAGTAAAGAGGAAACTAGAAGAAGGGATCGAAATAGCAAGAAGAAGAGGTACCACAATTAACGATAATTGCGGTTGGACTCTTCCAACTGAGTGGCAGCAACTACTCCAGTGACGTAGTCCTGATGACAAACTAGGCTTTAGTTCGAAAATTTGACAACCAACTTTCATGAAAAATAACCTCTATAAGACCCGTAAAAAAGTTATTCCACAATCACTATGAATAGAGGTGCCATAAATTCATTTACAATTTAATTAATGTAAAAATTTAAGTGACTACCAAAAAATTCAAAGTTCACCAGTTGCATTTCATTTGTTGTTTACTAGTTACATCAGAAATCGGAGTCAACTGCTGCTTGTTTTGTGATTGTCATGATAGTTGTTTTAAATGCTTTTCACCTTCATCTGATGCAGTGGCTGAAATGTTTCAAGGTGCAAAATTAACTCTCAAGATTTTGTAAACAGAAATTAAGTGATTGAAAGGTGATAATGGGAGGGTATAAAAGACACCATTTGCCCAGATGTATATGTGGTAAAGAGAGAGAGGAAGCAGCAGGCAGTAGCAAAAGACAACAAATTAAACTTTTTCTTTGTGCAAATTGGCCTGCCTGTAAGGGAATAATGTGGTGTGTTCAATAGTGGGTAATTCCTACTTTTCCAGTGAAATTGGAAAGGTTAAAAACAAGGTGAATGACATTAATATTTGGCATATCAATCAAAAAAAAAAAAAAAAAAAAAACCAACTACTTACCTAAAAGCTGGCTACTTTTTTGCAATACACTTCATGCACGTTGATTATACATCCTGTTATGTAGCTGGCCTTCAAAGATTGAAAACTTCTTGCTTATAGGGCGCTGTTTTATATTCGTTCTTCCGGCTATGAAACATCATATTTTTATTCACAAGACAAACACGCTGACTTCTGTCTGCCGTCTGAGATGTAACATAGCTCGTCATCACTAAGTGTATACTCGCAATAACGTGAGTGTTGTCAACTTTCGTTATGCCAATTTTTTATCGTATTCTTCTTTCACTCCCTCATATGCAACATGGCCTTAAAATTCACAATTCAAAAAACGGTACTCACTTCGAAAACACTTATTCACCTACTTAATAAATACTCATATATAGTACTCTCAACCATTTACACTCCCAACAAAAACCACTCCAAGGTACACAACATACAACACATTCATACGCTCAATTAAAACCTCTATGTACATAATTACACTATTTACATTCCCTGGCAGTCAAACTGTTGTCAACTGTGACTAATGTATTGCTCCATCTGCCTCATAAACCGCACAAGTCCTACAGCAAACACCAACCTCATTCAGCTCGTCATACACAATCCTGGAGCGCTTTCAACAGAATCTCTGTCGTCCTCAGGAGGCCGATGTGTCTCTCTGCCAACCACAGCTCAAGTGAGCAAAGTCATTGAGGTTCCGGCTTCAGTCACAATATCTGCATCTTTGTGCCTCTGGCGCCATCTATTGTCAGTGTTGCTCTCTTTTCTTTTTTCTTTTTTTCCCTCTTAAATGTTGTTCAATTTTTATTAAGGCTTTCTTCTGTTGGTTTAAGTTGCTTGGTTCATTAATGTTACACATTCTTGATCTGTTTTTTTCAATTGATACTGATTCCACAATTCTCAGCTGCCTTTCGGTTTTACAGCTCTTAATAATTTTAATATCTTCGAACTTCGGACATTGGTGATTTTCTAGACAATATTGGGTTAATGCAGTCTTAGCTTCTTTTTTATTCCAATTACTCATATGTTGGTGCAATCTATACTTTAACTTGTTCTTACTGCTGCCTATATAGGACAAAGGTGGTGTTATATTGAAGTTTTTGAGGTTATTAACAAAAGATTAGTTTTATGCTGATATTGAAATTTATATGCAAATCATAGAAAATTTAAATTTGGGAGATGGGTGGATGGATTTCTAAACAAAACTGAAATTTGGAATAAGGCCATGAAACAAAATAGAAAAATAAAATGCACTACTGAATTTGGGAACTCCCAAAAGTTACTATTGTATTGTTTGCGTTAGACGAGTAGATACACCTGAAAGTGGAAGAAAGGTAACTATTGTTTGCATGTGTACCAAATTTGTAAACACTAAAATTTAATGGTATACAATGTACACGTGTAAATAACCTTTTGGAGGTGGTGATGATCAAATTAGATAGTTAGGACAAAAACATTGATTTTTTTTTAACCACAATAACCTAAGATTACTTTCCTCACCTAAGTCACTGCTGAGGAAAATGCACTTGAACCATGTGATGAAAATTCAAGAGACAACTATTACTTCACTGCACTAAGGTTTAGGTTTTTGAAAGGCCACTTGACCTATATTTATTTTAAAACTTAACCACTGAGAGACAACAACAAACACAATAACAAAGTGTTTCAAGAAGTCGGATAATTACCCAGACAACCATGTGTTTTTGTTTTCGAACATAATCAGCTTTTAACATTTTTGTCAATTCCACTTTTTGCAACCAGGCCTTATAAAAGCAAACAAAATCAGATGACCCTCACTTGTTGTAATTATATCAACCATAAAAGGAGGAACACATATTTTTGCCAGAAAATCAAGATTTGCAAAAACACATACTCTTGACTTAGGGAACATAACATAAACACTGTGGATGAATTTGGACAGCTGAAGTGCAATCTCTCACTCTCTTCATAAATTTATAGATTATTGTATACACAATACAGATTTCATTTCATTTCGAACGCACCCCTCAAACCAGTTTCCTTAACCAACATTAATTTTAAAATTGCAATAACTGAGAAAAAATTTTTTTATAAATAACCAAAAGTTACTTCCGTAAACAATCCTACACTACCAGGAAAATTTGCATTAAAACTTAATATACTCAACATTCTAGCATTACTTGATACAAAATCCCTCTACTAAACCCACACTGTACTAAATACCTTACTCAATTACCTCAAAAGTTATCATTACACAATAATGCTGACAAATATACTTAAAATTCACCCTATCATCTGGAAAAATTCAAAATACTTCACTATTCAAACTTGCTCTGAGTACAC
The DNA here is from genome assembly GCA_039090855.1 of Macrothele yani. NCBI lineage: Eukaryota > Metazoa > Arthropoda > Arachnida > Araneae > Macrothelidae > Macrothele > Macrothele yani. Next base: position 26,010,182 of record CM077015.1, read on the forward strand.
AATATCCCACTATGTAAACAAAAGGGAAACACTAACTCTCAACACTCCTGGACACAAATTCATACTTATCTGCACTCCCACTGTTCACAACAATTTAAAATTTATACCACTAATTCTCACCAGCAATTTATCAACAACTTAATCGAAAAAAATTCTAACTAGTGCCATGTAAGCTTGTAGTAATTTTTACTAACTCATGTAGTAAGCCACTGAGGTAACGTGTAGACAAAACATCTCAGTCAAATTACTAAATTTCACTTAAAAACAAAATTCTCACTGGGAGGAAGTATTATTGAGGCTGAAGGTGAGATTGGGTCGTGAATCCAATTCGACCTATGCACCGAAATGGTAAAATATGTGTCACTATCACCCTATATTGGTTCTTCACTCTGATTTTGGGACAACATTACATCACTCTCTGATAGGTACCACCTCCTAAGATGGTTGGTTGGTTGTTTGATTTTTATGGCGCAAGGGCCATGGTTGGCCAAAGAGCGCCAGACACAAGACAAACAAACAGTATTAAAAATGTGGTAAAAAGCTTAAAATCTGACTGATCATGTAAAACTGAAAAATGAGAACGATGGAAGGGCTAAAAAAGATAATAAAACAAACAGTATTAAAAACATGATACAATGATTAAAATCTAACTGATTCAGTAAAACTGAGAAATGAGGATGGTGATAGGGCTAAAATCTAGATACGTTTAAAATAGTCAATTTCTTTAAAAAATGAAAAAACAGCAACAGTATTGCAGTGGTCATTTAGGAGCCGCTGCAATGTAGCGGCGTCCTCGTTCAACAAATGAGAATGAAAGAAATGAAAACGTACACCACGAAAACGAACACAGCTACACAGAAGATGAGTGCCGGTGAGTCGGCAATTGCACGTCTCACACATCGCCGCAGTGTCGCCACACAGCAAAAAGCAGTGAGTGAAACGACAATGCCCAATGCGGAGACGCGCATGCATCACTTCCTCCCTACGGTTCTGACGATATGAGGATTTCCAGACTTCAAGATTGGGTTTAATACGATGCAGTTTATTTTCCACCTGTTGGTCCCACAGACCCTGCCACGTTCGCTTGATATGGTCGCGAACCAGAAAGCGGAAATCCCGGTGAAACAGTGGCAAGGGTGTGACGTCCACATCAGCACACTCGTTACCCGAGATTCCAATATGCCCGGGAATCCAACAAAATTGTATCTGGACACCGGCCTCGAGCAAAGAACAAAGAAGCCTTCGTACGGTAAAAAGAAAAGGATGGTCACAGCAGTCCAACGATGACAAAGCCTGTACAACACTCAAAGAATCGGTGTACACCGCAGCCCGTTGATGAGAGCCCGACTGAACATGAAGTAGTGCAAGATACACAGCATGCATCTCCGCCGAAAACATCGTGGCCTCAGCTGGGATCCGCGCGACAGAGACGTCATCAATACAAACCGCCACGGATCCAACGACTCCGTGCATCTTGGAGCCATCAGTGAAAATGGGAGTGTATTCAGAATTGAGGGCACGGTGCTCAGCGAAGAGCTGCTGGTACACTGACGCAGGGGTTGAGGATTTCTCGAAAGATGTAAAGGTGGTATCAATCATGACACCAAGTGGGTGCCATGGAGGATCCCCAAAGCCCCTGGTCTTTTCAACAAGAGACAAGTCGAGACCTACATCACGGGCTACGGCAGCCATACGAAGACCGAATGTTGAAATGCACGAAGGCCGGTTCCCGAATAAACGAGTATACTAGGGATGAAAAACTGCATCGTATAACGGATGGTCTGGAAGAGATCTAAGTTTCAGGTAGAATTGAATAGACAGCTGCAGACGGCGTAACTCAAGCGATGGTTCGTTTGCGTCAGCGTAAAGGCTGGGAATTGGAGATGTTCGAAATGCTCCCGAACAAAGACGCAGTGCTTGATGGTGAATAGTGTCCAAAGGCCGGAGAACGGAACGACGAGCAGAGCCATACACGATACAACCATAATCCAGTTTCGACCGTATTAAGGAATGGTAAATGCGAATTAAAGACATCCTGTCTGCACCCCATGAGACTCTCGAAAGGATCTTAAGAATGGATAAAGCCCGCAGACAGGAAATCTTGAGCCGCCGAACGTGCGCACGGAACGTAAGCGCACAGTCGACGGTCAGACCAAGGAACTTGGTCTCCGGCAAAACTGGTATGGCTGCATGGTCTAAACACAGCTCTGGGTCAGGATGGAGGCCACGCCTCCGGCAGAAATGGACACACTCTGTCTTGTCGGGAGAAAGAACGAAACCATTGCTATTCGCCGCTTTAAAGATCTGATTAATTGCAGACTGCAACTGCCTTTCAATAAAATGCATGCTTGATAACGAGCAGAAAATGTGCAAGTCATCAACATAGACAGTAGCCGAAACCGCAGGAGGAAGATTTAGGAAAAGACAATTAATGCGGAGGACGAAAAATGTGACAGATAAAATGCAACCCTGAGGAACACCTTCTTCTTGATGGACTTCATCAAAACTCGTCCGAAAACCTCGACAGTTCCACTGAATGATTGAAGCAATGGTTATAAATGAAATGAAAAGGGAAATGATCAAATGAAGTCAGGCTCCATCACCTCTGATGGGGGTTCCCCCAGATCTGGAGGCGTGTGACCAGGGGCCAAGATGGGAGCATGCTTTGTCCCAAGTGTCTTAGCGGGAGGCGCACGATGTTGAGTCGTTTGTTGAGGTTTTGGAGGAGAAGAAATGCTTTTCTTATCCTGAGCTTTGGTTTTTTTGTTAGAAGAAGTAGCCTGAGTTCCCTTTTTGGTGGTGGGATGAGTCTGCTTCGGCGAACTGGTGGGTGGCGCTTTCAGACCCCTAGCTCAAGACTGGAGTGCCTCCAGTCCGGCTGCGATGATTTCGTTTACATTGTATGGACATTTAGGGAGGATCTGAATGTCGGTCTGAATGGCAACCGTAGATTTGGCAACCACCACTGAAGCGTATGATCGCCGATCAGATGTAACAGGAACTACTCTTCTTCTGGCCTCAGGATAGGAAATATTTTCCACCGTTTTGAGCCTTTGGATTTCCTTCTCCTCATTCCACTTGGGACAATCTTCGGCTGATGCTGCGTGTGAACCCTTGCAGTTCACACCAAACTCGGCCTCGGCCACACATTCCTGTAAAAGATGTTCTGTGGCACCACAGCGTGCACACCGAGGATTGCTCCTGCACGACTGCTGAGAATGGCCATAAGACTGGCACCTAAAACATCTCAAAGGGTTAGGGATGTACGGGCGTACCTCTAGGTGAAGATACCCTGCCTTGATGGACGTAGGCAGGGAAGGACTGTCGAAAGTTAAAATGATGTTGCGGGATGGGACGGACTGCCCATTTCGCCTGAAGAGGATACGCCGCACACCCGTAATGTGTTGACTCCTCCGTTCTTCGAGTAGTTCTTCCTCAGTACACTCAACGAGGTCCTGAGAGGTGACAACACCTCGAGATGAATTTAGGTACCCATGAGGTGTTATTTTGACTGAAGTCTCAAGCAGCGTGGTAGTGTTTATAAGTGTGGTACTGTAGGCCACAGTGGACATCTCTACAAGAAGATCTCCAGATTGGAGCTTCTTTACGCTCTTAGGAGAGGTTGCAATGGATTGAAGAGCTTTATTTATCCAAAATGGACTTTTTGCACTCAGAGGCTTTGAAGGGTCTAATGAATGAACAAAAAAGAAGCGAGCGTTACAAGAATCAGGCACATGCTTTTTGGCGGAAGGGGATGAGCCTTCCTCATTACCTCTTTTGGTTTTTCATTCGTGGGAAACTTTATTTTCATCCATGGAATAAATTAATAATTCGTCCGCCGACTTCCCCACCCACAATTGAGCCCAACGAGGGAGAGCCGGAGGTCCGCAAGCCCAAGTGGACGCAGGACACGGCTCTAGGGATAGCAAGCGGACATAGCAAGTTGATAGGGCAGACATGCGCTCAGCGTGCACCCAGACTTTCCCATGCCTGGGGAACACCCCTTTGGCATGCCCACCCTATCCCCAGACTCACCCTGTCGTGCGAAACGACAAGACGTTAGAGGTCTGGGCTCCACTCGGCCACAGACCTCATTGACTAGGAGTGGGTTAGTTCCAAGCCGCCCGTTTAGGGTGAAGCAGGGGGCAAAGGGGAGTGTTGGCAACTGGCGACAACAACACCCAGGCCACCAGAAACCTCAGCCTCCAGCATCCCCTTTTCCACCTTACGGGTCACCGCACACGGCAAACGTGCAGGTAGGTCTAGCTAACCAGCTCGGAAGAACAAAGAAAGGAACATAAAAAGAAGAAGACAGGATAGAAAACGAGAAACTATAATCCAGAGCTGGCGCATAATCACAACCTCAGCAACCTACAACTGAGGCGGGAGCGTGTCAAGTGAAAAAACATAAAAAATGTGAAAATTCACATCTAGTACATGTCGGCTCGGGCCGTGGGGACGCCATCCCCCAGCAGCTGGATGAACAGCTGTCTCTTCGGTTATATAATCGTTCAAGACGAAATGAAAAATTGATCCGTCACAAGGTCAGCTCGGGCCGTGGGGGCGCCGCTCCCCAAATAACTGGAAAACCAGTTATCCCCGTGCGGGGACCACCTCCTAGGAGCCAACGATCTTACTCGGGCAGAAAACAAATCCCCCAATCTGTTTTCATGCACCCTTTCAGACCTGAGGCATGTCCACATAGGGAAAAGCATCCCACCAGAGTTCTCTTGCCCCCAAAATATCTCATTCTCTATTTTCCAGAAAACTAAATCAACATCCTCATCTCCAGAAAATTCAATACATCACCCCTTTTTTCCCAGAAAATCACCTCATATATTTCCAGAAAATCACTTCACATCCATATTTCCAGGAACACACTGTACTCACTCATCTCCCAGAAAATCACTATACCGCAGAACCACTTATTTCCAGAAAAATTCAACACCTATCGCAAATCTATCCATTTCCAGAAATCACCACCTCCTGAAGAATTCCAACGTTATACAAGGGTAATGTACAGTACAACACTTTATTAACCAAGTCAGCGTGCATGCCCTTTTTAATGTCTCCCACTCATGAAAATTAATTTTCCAGATCCATCTGCTGATATGGTCCCTAGTCACACTAACTATTAAATGGTACAAACAATTTTACACCCCTTTCTTGCCAAACTAGAAAATCACCATAACCTGCCTTTAAGACAAAAAAAAAAAAAAAAAAAAAAAAAACTTACTATCAGACTCTTACTTTATACTTACTACTACCAAATACAATTTATACAATATTAAAATTTACCAAGCACACAGAGTTAAATTTCAATAATAATAACAACTGGTTTGAGGAGTTGCTTTTTCATGATAGATTATAACACAATTTGGATTTCGGATATTCCTTACACCTGTAAAAACTTACACAGCATAACACTATCATAAAAAAAAAAAAAACCCTGAATGGAAAAACATTTACATTTTTATTACTTTAGTTTTACTGACCCAAGCATGGATTATAACTAAAACCTGACCATAGATTATAACTGAAACCACTGTCAAAAACTCACATGTTAAATATTTTAGAGTAACCCTAACATATCTCTTTCTTTGCAAGATATTTTTTCTCTCGACAGCCCCATGTTAAAACCCACTCGTTTCATAATTTTAAAGAAACCACAACATAATATAAAAAAATATGCCAAGAGAAATTTACCTTAAGGACTGGGGCAGCAACACTTCTGAGCACCCTGCCTACCGATGGTAACAACAGGACACTTTCACAGCATCATATTTAAGTCTCTTTTGAGAGAACATCACTGTCCCGGGAGATCCCCCCCCTCTTTTTTCTGACACCGCGTGTCTGGCCATCGAAACAGGAAACGGGCATTTTTTAACCATGCTGGTGGACACTTGTGGTAATCAGTAGGGGGCCCAGCTCGACGATTCAGCCGTTAAAGGCGATATCGTCCACAAAGCCATACATGCCCATTTTTCCGGAACTTCCAGCGTCTGGTTAAACTGGCTTGAAGAGTCCCTTCCGTAATGAACCGAGCGGTAACAGCATTCGGGTTGTGCTGGCAGAAAATTCTCCTGCGGAGGCCAATTCACTGTAGTTACCAATTTTCTTTTAATTTGCAGCTCAATACTGCCGTCGTCCTCTAGGAGAGTAGGAGAGGGTTGAATCTGAGAGCATTTCCTCTCCAGTAATGAGATCCTTGAAAATCATCATTTTAGCTGTTGTCATCTTTTAGATTTCATACAAAATTTTCCTTGTGACTGCCCCTCCCCACCAAAAGGCGAGGAGAGAAAATTTAGCTTTCCTCTGTCAACTGCCGACCATATGGCGCAGCGACCAGAAACAAAAGTCTCCTCTCTCAACGGAAAAAACTCTGGGGTGCTTGAAACCGCTGACCCCTCATTGGCCAAACTTCCCCCTAGCAACAAATGGTTTCGCTGGTCATTGGTCAAGAGGTTCGCGCCAAAATTGTTACTAACCCCATGGCATCCTTGACCCTCATCCGGGGAAGCAACCTCTCACCTTCGGGTAGGGGACTCTGCCATTCCAAGCTAAAAATAGATTTTTCGTTGGCCTGCATGGGCATTTCTGCAACACTTTTTTCTCTGAAGCTTCCAAATCCGTTTGCCTAAAATGGCTGACTGAAAGACGATTTGTGGGGGGGCTTTTGTACAACCTATCAGAAGTGCTTTTTCCTCATTCCGTGATTAATACAAATAATTTTGCTTTCACAAAGGGGGTTGATGCTGTCTTTTGCTCGCCCCCTTTTTTTTTTCTTTTACTAACTTACTAGAGAGAAAAAAATGAATCAGGCCAAAAGAAAAAAAAAGAAGTTTAATGCTTATTATTTCCCTTTCTTTTAAGAAATTTTGTTTGCTTGGTCAGGGCCGTGAAGTAAATGAATATGGCCAAGTATTCCCTTATCTCACTGCCTCTTCCAAACACAATTTTGAAACGTGGGCTGTCAAGTATTTTTATTCTGTGTTTTTTTTTTATTTAATTATTTTCTATCATTTTTATTTTTTGCAAATCTCAGCGAAGTGATCAGGTTCCCCAAGATTTACGAACATGAAAATTCTCGACAGGACAGTGGTTTCTGATTTATAGGAATCTCATATACACCTGCTCTATCTAGTTGGCTGATTTTTTCATTTTTTATTACTATATTTTTTATAGTATGTACCTGATTTCCTACTTGTATGTCATATTTGCCACAAACCTTATTAATTTCAGCAGAAATACCTTCAACATATGGAATTGCTCCTACATATTTAAATAGTTTTTTTACCATTATTACCCTTATTATTTGCTTGAGTTACTTCATATATCCATTTCTTTAATACCTGTTTACGGTAACCAAAATCATGTGCAAATTTTTCAATATATTCAATTTCTTCTTTTTTATATTGTTCTTTTGATGAGTGTGTTACTTCTTTTAATTAGTGTTTTAACACTATTTTTTTTATGTGTTAATGGATGTGATGACTGAAAATGTATTATTACAGGAATATATGATGATTTTCTATGCACTCTGTATTGTATATTGTAATTTGTTTTGGTTACCATAATATCCAAAAATGCCAATGTATTATTTTGTTCCTGTTCCACTGTCAATTTAATTGATGGATAGATCTCTATACTTTTTTGTCAAGTCTTCTAGTTCTTCATTTTTTAGCCTGGACAACAGAAAAATGTCATCAACATACCTGCAGTATATCAGTGGTGGATCTTCTAGTTTACTAATTATTTTTGTTTCTATGTCACTCATTATTATTTCAGCAAATAAAGTTGACAATGGTGACCCCATAGGTCCACCATAACTTTGTTTGCAAATCTTGTTATTGAACATAAAAATGTTATTTTCATATATGTACAATAAAATTTCTTCTAATTCTTTAATCTGTACTTCATTCATTGTATGTAACTTATATAATTTTTCAATAATTATGTCAATTGCCTGAAGTACTGGTGTGCTAGGAAACAGAGCACAAACATCCATACTAGCCATATAATATTCACTTAAATCTTGTTTAATTACTTTAATTTTTTCAATGAATTCATAAGTATTCTTAACAGTGAACCTTGTCTTCACGAACATTGGTGACAAATACTTGTAGATATTTTTTCCAACTTTATTAATGGGGAATTCCTTTTTGATACTATCACTCTCATAGGTGTATCAGGCTTATGAGTTTTTACTTTTGAAAACATTTTTGGTATCCCTGTACCCATAGGTTGGTACGCTTTCTTTATTTCTTCAGACAAAGTGCTGTGATTTCTTATTCTAGCCAAATATCTCACTTGAGATTCAGTTGGGTCTCTTGTCAGAATGCTGCAATTCAAATCTTCTATTGCTATATTCATTTTTTGATTATATTCAGCTATGTTTAGAATCACTATTTGTCCTGTTTTATCAGCTTCACAAAATTTAATCGTTGGGTCATCTCTTAGTTTCATCATTTGTTCTTTCTCATACTGAATTTTATCTAAATGATATTTTTATTACTTTTTTCATTAAATTCTTTCAAAACAATTCTATACAATTTACTTCTAAATTTTTCACGATCTTTTGCAGGTACATAACGTGTCATTTCCTCAAGGTTAGGTGTATTAATTCTTCAGTCTTCGGCAAGCCACACGGAAACGCAAATTTCTTTCCCCGCTGCAAAACAGCTCTCTGCGAGAAGCTCAAGGCCAAATTGGATTTATTCTGATAAATTTCATATATATTCAGGACCCTGTCTCCCATTATTTCATAGCCAAACCAAGTCAGAATATTTTTCTCCACCCTACTAACAACACTTTGCTTCACATTAAACTACTGTAACACATTTTTATAAGAACATGATCAGAATGAGCCTTGCCACAAACCTCCAGTAAGTAATGCAAATCCAGCAGACAAATGATTCCTGTCTCTCTTCCAAAGTATCCAGGTTTTACTAATATATATCAGAATAGGAAGAATTATAATTTCGTACACTGCCATCTAGGACATTTTTGACAACCCATCAACCCTTGTATTCATTTAACTCTGTACCATTCAGAACTAGGAATTCCTTGCCATAAGACCATGACTTTGATTTTTCACTTATTTCTAAACTCAGTTTGAATTTCATACATTATTAATTCATCCTGCATAACATATTTTGCAACTCACTTTTGTTTTCTGAGAACAGGACTGTGCTATCAGCATACAAAAACCTAAATAGATAGAAACTCTCAAGATATGAACAAGTACTGTCTGTTTTGGCATCATGAATACACAAATATATACTGAACAGCCATGGAGACAATGCATGATCTTTTCTGGCTCCAGTACCAATGGAAAACCAATTCAATAATACACCATTTACACTCATACACTCTCTACCGCCAGCATACAAAATGTTCACACATCTTAGTAAATTCCCAGTTATACCACAATTTTCCAAGGCCTTCCATAAAAACACTCTGTTTGCTTGGTCATTAGCCTTCTTTTAATCTACAAATGCAGGAAAAACTTCACCAACTAACAAATATTTTTTGTTCGTGATACATAATGCGAAAATTTGGTCGGTGCAGTTCTCAACAGGCATAGGGCTACTCTGTACTACCTATCCCTTCCCTAATGTCAAGCCCCATACTTTATCAATGATGACCTTTCCAAACTTTTTTGCTGGAACATTCAGCACACTGGTATCATGATAGTTCTTACAACATTCAGTCTGATCACCTTTTTCTTTATGCAAAGGAATCATACCATCCCTGAAATTCAACTATCACAACCAACAAATTTTGGCTAACAAATCAATAAGTCACCACAATATTTTCAGCACCATCTACTTCAGGGTTCTGTCATTTTGAAGAGTTTTTACAGCTTTACAAACCCTCTAAGTTCCCTGTTGTGCCTGCTGTTCTCTCTGAGGCATCATTGGCTTCTACCCCAAAATCAACTTTGCTTTCATGTTCTAATAACTCACAACAGAAGTATTCACCCAATATTTCAGTATCCCATATCATTTTTCTGATCCCATTCTTTACACAACTTGAAACTTTATTTCTCATGTTCTTTCTATCATGGGTACTTCCAGAATAATTTCAAATCTTTCCAAAAAGTTAATTTATGAATATGTCCATCATATGTTCTCCACTCTTTACCTTACTTTGATGAACCAGTTTTACTGCTTCACACTTTTTCCAGTGATATTCGCCCTCAGTAATCCACCTTGTAGTAGTGTTCTCCCTAATTTTTTTACAGCCAGGTGGCAAGAAATTTCAGCTGTGTGGTACTTCTAACGACCCCTTCTCCAATCAAAAAAGAAAAAGTTTTCTTTAACATTATCATACTTATCAATCATCTTTGGCAGTGTGGTAGGTATTAATGTAGCATAACATGATAAACAGTTAGAAAATTGTACAAAAGCGGTTAAAACAAATTAGTATTTACTAACAAATTATATTCAACACAGATTTCTTTTTCTTCTTTTTAATAGATTGAAGGTTTAACAACCACCGAAAGCAACTCAATATGCTATAAGCAGTCGCTTGTCCCTAATTTAGGGCCACTGGTTCTAGGGAAGGGAGAGAACCAGTGCCGTAAGGCAAACACAACATCCATTCCTCGCCAGGATTCAAACCTGGACCCTTCTCGGACAAATAGTCATAAGCCAGCGCTTAGACCTTTGCGCCACCGGGGTGGTGACACAGATTTCAGCCAGTTTTCATCAACACTGATGGTTTATGTGGGAATAAGTTTTCCATTGTTATTATTATGTGTAATGTGAAAACATTCATTAAAGGAAATATAACCAGGCGGCAGACAAAATTAAGTGGGTGGGCTGCCCAGTAAAAAGGCTTTAGGGAGAACACTATTGTAGTCTTCCCAAACATGCTTCCTTCTTACATTTTATCAATTCTTTCTCACTTCCACCACGATCACATTTAATACTACCCATGGTTGCAATACCACAAACCTATTCAGTGACAACACAGATCTTAAAATATGTCCACTTTTTTTTCCATATCAGCCTTACACATATTCAACTGATTTGGTTGACTGAATAGCTCATAGCAATGATGACATTATTCAGGAAGCATTTAATCTTTTTATCACAAACATCTTCCTATTCCTCTTTTTCCAACCAACATTTAGCTTCACTCGTGACACTAACAGGTAATGAATGATCAGACCTAACATCAGCACCTCTCATAACTCGATCACGAACAACTAAATGATTCAGGTGCTGATCGTATGTAACAAAGTCTCTTACACTTCTTTGAATCAAAGTGCAATTTTCCATGCATATGTGTAAATGTACTTGCTGTTGAAAAATATATTAGATACGCGGAATGCATTCTCAATTCAAACGGCTATTAATCTTCCACCATTATCATTCCCAAAAGGATCATTAAATTACCAAGAACATTCTCAGATACCTCATACTTTGGCAAACCAGCTTGTTGCTTCAAGTTTGCTGGAGTAATATTCATCCTCAGTACATGAACACATAACACAAGCATTGAAATTCTCTGCTAGATTAACTCACTTTAACACCAAATGGCTTAAAACAACGAACTCACCCAAAAATGACACTTCATATCAGAAGATTCACAATAACAAGGAGCATACACTACTATAAAATTAGCATTCTCTAAAGCTTCACTTTAACAAGTATTTACAAAATTCTTTCACTTACACAACTAGAGTGTATCATTCTGTTCTTCATCTTTTCACTTTAAAAAAATCAAGCATATACCACCTTATGCTCTATCATCATTCAAAACTCAAGACCACAACACTTGCAAGTCCATTCCCATCCCAAATATTTTCTTTAAAGTTTAAATTACACACAGTGCATCTAATTAACTTATTTATTTCTTTAAACCACCTCATTCACCTTTCCATTTATTCCTTTACTATTTCACACATCAATTTCACACTCACTTTGCTAAGATGTCTTTCCCATATGCCGTTTTTAGAGCTTGGTCATTTCTGTCATGAATCAGCCTTCTCAACTAGGGTAGGCCCACCATATCCCACATCACTTCTGAGTCTAAAAAAATCAAGAAAACGTAGTATGCGGGGTTGGACTGGATACGACCAATCGGCCCATGTGATCTGATCCAGATTGGCCCATATATACTCTGAAGAGCAATTGAATTAGACACAGCTGGCGTTATGCAAATGTGGCGCTGTGGGCGGCCCTGTAAACGGAAACGACATGACGTATGCAGCAATCCGACAATATAAGGAGTGATGCGACAGGAATCAGTAAGAGTCGGACGCAGTATGGGTAAGACGAAGGATCTAAGCGCATTTGATTGCGGGCAAATTGTCGGGGCCAGACGAATAGGTCACTCCATCTCGGAAGTTGTGCAGGCACTGGGATTTTCACGAGCCACTGTGTCACGGGTGCACCGTGAGTACATCAAATCCGGTGAAACCACCCCTGCAAGGGCCAACAGCAGTGGACAACAGCGTGTGGATGAGCAGGATCATCATCTGCTAGCTTGCATTGTAACAGTGGATAGACGGGCCACAGTGCAAGAAATCACTCGGCAATTTAACGCTAGTGCACAAACACGTGTAAGCAGCCACACCATCCAGATCCATCTCCTCGCTATGGGGTACAGAAGCCATCGCCACACGAGGATACTGCTGCTGACCGCACATCACAGGGTGCAAAGATTAGCATGGGCTCAGGAACATCGCCATTGCACCCTAGACATGTGGAAAAATGTTGCCTGGATTGATGAGTCGAGATTCGACAGCAGCCGAGCGCTTTTCTTACGGCAAAATCATCCCACACGATGACCTGATCCTACTCCAAAGAAAGTCAGACGAGAAGAGAGCACCGAAAAACTAACTTCCTGAGTTCTCCCCAAACTTTCTGAGCCCCAGCGAGCGCTTAGCCAATCAAGACGATGCATTCGACCCACTTAGCTGGGCATCCTTCACTCTACGTATCCTGCTTCTCATGGTTCACATCCGCCGGATGGCTGCTCTTCGAAGAATTCCATGCTCAAAGTTCTGAGAATTCATGGGCTCATTATGACCTTGTGAACTGGTCACCAAGATGGCTATCCTTCTCCCTTCCTCGCTTTTCACTTCAAAATGGCGTTCCATTGCCCACTTCTGATTTTTCCCATGTTTACTTTTTTTAACATTCAGCAGTTCCTATATTCCTGTGTGCCCCTGGCTTTTTTTCCAATTCTTTTCTTCTAACGGTTTTCACATCATCACACACGCCATATTGCTTTCTGTTGTGGACGTTGAAGACTCGCCCTGCGTTCCTCATCTGTCAATGCATTGCGCACGTGTGTGAAATTTGAACGTCATTTTGACACGCTTCGAAAGCATATGATTTGCGGATCATATACTATTTGCAGTAGGCGGTGGGTCTCGTCTACCAGTGTAATTCTTGCACAGAGAAAGCTACAAATGGCATCCTGAAAGTAGTGTCTCGTCCCTCATAAGATTTTTATTTGAAGCAGCAGAAATGTGAAACATAGTGGCAAAATACTTGGACACATTCAAATTTTAAAGATGTGAATCCGTTTTTCTTCATGTTAATATAGCATGGACGGTGAGTCAGATAATATCCGAAAACTTTAAAATTTTGTCGTCCTGGAGCTGAAATCGAATCCGCGTCTCCCGGATAGCGCCCGAGTATGCTAACCACTACACCACCCAGAACGACCAAGTTTCAAGTTTCCGATTAACTTGAACATAGCCATCATGGGTTATAAGTTATGTTCAAATTAACCAGAAACTTGAAACTTGGTCATTCTGGGTGGTGTAGTGGTTAGCATACTCAGGCGCTATCCGGTAGATGCGGATTCGATTTCCCTTCCAGGCTGACGAAATTTTCAAGTTTTCGGATATTATCTGACTTCCATCCATGTCATATTTACACTAAAAAACGGATTCACATCTTCAAAATTTGTATGCGTTCCTATGTTTGACTACGTTTTTCACACAAGAAAAATTTCTGAGACTACTTTGTGTAGGGCAAAAATCTAAACATATTTTATCATGATTGTAATTCTCGAAGATATAATTTTCTGTGAAGAAAAAAATTGTAGAGGAACTTTTTTGGATGATCTGCCCGTTGTGAATCGAAAATAGAAAAATATACGGGTTTTTTTCAATTGATTTTTTGCATTTTTCAGTTTCATATTTCAGAAAAACTGATGTGCAAGGAATTCAGGGTTGTATGGCACACAAAAAAATGTGAATATGCCTCGATGTGTGCTGAAAAACGGCTTGTTCACGATTGAAATAATAAAAAAAGGATCAGCTTTTAGATGATTTTGATTATTTCATTGCACCCCTAAAAAGATTTACCGTCATAAAGAGTACTGATCATCTGACAACTGTATATATATCATTCTCTCTCTCTCGTTTCTTTTCCATCGGGAGACGATTAGAGAGTTTAATAATAAAAAGTCTGCTCAATAATGTATTATGAGCTTAATGTATTATAAACGCAATACATTGCTTTTAATACAGAACATGCAACGAGTCTTACTTGAGGCTCTACCTGCATTATGTGAAAATTAACAACACCTGGATGTTATATTGAAAACACAGTTTTCAAGAAATCTTATTAAAAAGTCCAGCCTCACAGAAAGTTAAAACTCATAAATTTTAAAATAGTAATAAATTCCACCATTTCAAAAAAGTAGGGTTATACTTAAATTATTTGCTTCTATAAGCATCGTCATCGAACAAAAAAATTATTTAAGTACAGTTCCTTTGTGATTAATTTTTCTTTTAAATTTTGGAGATATATTGTATACAGGGGCGAATCAAGGTTAGTTACCAACCTTGGGGGCGAATTGGGTCGACGAAACCATGCCAGGAATTTTAGTGTTGTGGACCACTACAGAAATGCACGTATCCACAGGGAAAACAGCTCATAAATCTCCTCGTGAAAAAAAAATCTGTTAACTCCTGAATGAAAGAGAACTGTTGAAATATCCATTGTAAAACTAATTCAATCATGAACAAATTTTAACAGTAACCTAAGGATGAAAGAATTTAAAACATCCACTCAGTATTGAACGTGGCATATCAAACTGTATGTTCAAAACGGGATGCTGTACCAGGTACCTATATTTGTTTGGCCATTGATTATCTACTGCGCAACGCTATTCGCACCACCTCCTTGAACAGACGCCTCTTTTTATCAACCCATTATTTTGACTTGTGAACTACCATTTTGATCCATGAATCAGTACTACCGATAAATCGTCATTTCTTTTAAAATAAATGTAGGTAGGACTCGAATTTCGGAACATCTCTGCCGAAAAATCTGTTTGTGTTCCATGTCTGAACGTCGATAAGCCTGTGGGGATGATGGACCATCAAAACTGTTACCAGTGCTCCCTTCAAATTTACAAAAGGAGGGTTAGACCTACCAATGTCCCTTCGGCTCTGAGTCCAACGACCTATGCTTAACCGTAGTTGACTTTATAATAGCGTATTGGTCTGGCGGCGAATTTTTAGAGAATTTTGCTTTAGCATTTTAGAGCAAACACCGAAAATAAAACCGATGAGTCATTACATTATGACCATTTACCTAATAAGCCGTAGGACCCCCTTTACTCCGCAAAACAGCGGTCACTTGGCGAGGCATCGATTCAATCTGGTGGCGATAAGTATTCTGGGGTACCTGGTACCATAATACAAACAGCCGGTTCTCCAGTTCCCGTACACTTAAGGGTTGTGGTGATTTAGTGTGAACCCACTTTTCCAAGTTGAACCACAAATGTCCGATTAGGTTCATGTCAGGTGAATTTGGAACCACCCCTTGATGATTATGGTAGTGTGGCATTGCACATTATCCTGTTGGCAATGGCCATCACCAGCAGGGAACATAGTTGCCATGAATGGGTGAACTTGGTCCGCAACGATGTTCAGATACCTGACTGCTGTCAGGGATTGCCCTATTGAGATAATGGGGTCTATAGTGTCCCAAGGAAACATCGCCCACAGCATAACACCGCTGCCGCCGGCCTCTTTCCGCACAACAGCGCATCCAAGTGCCGTAACGTCAGTTGGTAATCGATGTATCCCCGCTAGGCTGTCTACCTGATGAACCAAGAATCTTGATTCGGCAGACTATGCTACTTGCTTCCAATCATCCACGGTCCAATTTCGATTATCTCGGGCCCATTTCATGCGTTGTTGGCGATGACGTGCAGTGAGCATAGGGACCCGGCTGGATTTTCGGCTACGCAGGCCCATGCGCAGAAGGCGGCGATGAATTGTGTGCTGCGACACATTGTCCTGATCACCACTGTTGTAGCTGCGGGTGATTTGTCGCACTGTGGTCCTGCGATCGAGGTAATCAATGCGCAAGTCTCCTCTGCCCTCTGGTATCAATGAGCTGCGGACGACACACGGCTGGACGACGGTCCGTCGTTTGGCCATCTGTGCACCACTTTTGATACGTACTCACTACAGCGGCACGTGAACAACCCACAAGCAGTGCCGTTTCCGAGATCGTAGTTCCGAAGCGCCGTGCCATCACAATTTGTCCTTTATCAAACTCCGATAAATCGGCAGCTTTTCCCATTCCGACTCCGAACACTCTACTAACCGAAAGCCGCTCCTCAGGTTGTGTATATACAGGCTCTGTGAACTTCACCTGCGCCACCGTTCGGTCTCCAGGCGCGCTCATTTCTCTAGGCGGGGGCTGGTCATAATGTAATGACTCATCGGTGTATATGTAGATAGAAAGAAACGCCATTTATGTAAGACAACGTTTTAGACAGATAGTATAAAGCACAAATGAAGTTAGTGATTCTTATTCACAAGTGCCAAAATAATTATTCCTTCTTTCCAAACAAACCAGATCAAGACGATACGTGAAATGGTGGGCCATTTCTTGAATGGCCCACCGGGAAATGTCCCGGTGGGCCAATCCGTCCCTGGGCACAAGTGGCCAAAAAGCGCAAAGCTCAGAAGAACAACAGAGAAAATCGTTTATTGTCCCAACATGCCGTCGAAATTCACCTGTCAGTCTTTTCTTATGCAGTTTTTGGGGCGTCTGGTTTTCAATTAAATTTAGGTAGGTGTGTGTGGTAAAAATCGTTAGAGGATACAGACGGCATAGTGGAAGTTTCTATATGTTTGTTTTTGTTATTTGTGTTTACAGTTTCTATTTTTACCCATTCTGAAAACTAAGCTATGGGCGCCCATGGTTCCCTAATTTGTTTCTATATGGGCAAAAAAGTTCTACCTGTTGATATTCATCGTAATCCAGTGACAATGTATGGTGCTAATATTATTAGAGCACAACACGTGCGTAAAGGCGCAGAGATGCTCGACCTTCCAGTACTACAGCAACCGTGAATCTGTTGAAATACTGGGGCTGAGAAATTCTTTAACATCCCTGTACAGTACTGATTTTACACTGTCGGACCACTTTCTCTTCTCAAAACTGAAAAAAGCAGCCATCTTTGGGAAGAGAATCAGAGGTCAGTGCTTTGGTTTTGATGAAGATGGTCATAAATTAAGTTCAGAAGTGCTTACAAGTCCAAGACGCATTTCCTTTTTTTCTGTTTCTTTTCATAAAAGAATTGACAATAGGGGTGGATTAAGCTTATCTGGTGGTGAGGGTCCTCTAGTCTAAAAAAATGTTTTAAAACTTTTCTATCAAAAAAAAAACTGTGCAAGGTTTTTAAATCATAAAGTGGGAAAAACAACTGAAAATTCAGCACTAATTTCGTGGTGTTCAGTTGCCTGCTTTGCAGGTGAACGAACTCAGTTTTTTTTTAATACAGTATCAAGTCTGGATGGAATCTTTCAAAATAAATTTGAGCCCTGCTATTAAGGCAATAATTTTCCCTAGAATAATTTGCAGCAAGAATCATTGGCAGCCCCGGTGCACAGTGGTCTAAGCGATGACTCCTGATCATTCGTCCGAGAGAGGTCCGGGTTCGAATCTCGTGAGGCATGGATGTTATGTTTGTCTTACGACGCTGGCTCTCTCCCTACCCTGGAACCAGTGGCCCTAAATTAGGGACATACGACTGCTTATAGCCCATTGAGTTGCTCATGGTGGTCGTTAAACCTTCAATAAAAAAAATGAATCATCGAATCAATGCTGAGCAATATGACTGGTAATTCCTCTTTAAAATATTCCTTTGTTCTTTCGCAATGCACCATTCCCACTTCTTCGGAAAGAATTTCCATTTCCTTCACTGCATCGACTCATTCCTGCGCTATTCATTATCTTACTGGCGATTTTATCTCTCTGTAATTTGTGGAAATATTACATTAAACAAAGCACATCCTTTGCTTTTCATGATCAATCAAAATCTCTTTTCCATTCAGCTCTCAGCTTCTTCTACGAGGGTGATAACAAAAGTTCTGCACACGTTAATCTAAAAGGGAAGCGGATGAGGCAATCGGGAAATTGATTGCATCATGTCAAGGTCAGAATCTCAGCAACGCAGTGATGTCAGAACGACACACTATAATTTGCTGTGTGGATGTGGGAGGGTTTGGAAATTGAAGCGTGCAGCTCCTCAGGTCGGGTCACAGCGTTAGACCAGCGCTCGTACGTGAAAAAAGAAACTCTTCGGGGAAAAACTCCGACTCAGATCCACACTTCCTTGCAAGAAGTTTGTGGGGAAGGAACTCTTGATCGAAGCACAATTTCTTTCTGAGGACAAAGTTGAGACCGAAAATTCGTCAAAATCGCCCCAACTTGTTGGAAGCGGGAGCGATCGTGCTGCACGACGACGCATCGTGTCATGGTGCAGTGTCAGTACGGGAACTTTTGTCGAAATATGGCTAGGAAACTTTATCCCACATACCACACAGCCCTGATCTCAGCCCACCCGACTTTGATCTTTTTCCAAAGATAAAAAATCGGCTCCGTGGCATCCTCTACAAAACGCTGGACGAACTGTCATTGGACATGACCCGAGTAATACGACAGCTGAACAAAGATGACGTACTACAGGGCATCCAGGACCTGTCTCACCACTGGCAAGCTGTCATTAGCAGCAAAGGGGAGTACATTGAACGGCAATACAAAAATGGACAGTGTGCAGAATTTTTGTTATGACCCCCACCCCCATCCACCGTATTGGTGAAACTGAAGTTGTGTTTCTTTCTTTCTTTCTTTCTTTCTTTCTTTCTTTCTCTCTCTCTCTCTCTCTGAGAAGCCGGAAGAGAGCATTTAGTCTCCAAATTCACAGCAAATTTTAATCGCTATAAAACAAAGAAAAGTAGATTCGGGGCGACTTCCCCAGTCACCCCCTGCTGGATCCGCGAAGTGCTTGACAAGTAGATTTATTGTTACGATAAGTGTCTTAAAAAACTTTGTGATTAAGCGGTAAAGTAAAGCTAATATATGACTGTATCTTCCGATGAGGCGTTACCCTTTATATACATATACAGGGTGTCCACAAAGTTTCTTTACAACTATGCACATCTATCACAGATACACTGTATGAGATAGACTAATGTGGTTGAGCACATAGGTAAGAGCAAAGACTAAAGTTGTTTCTACCTCATTACAAAAGCTCAATATGCGCATAGAACATCTAGCCGAAACTCCAGTTCCAACCATGTACGCGGCAGCATGTCCTCAGTAATGGTCGAAATGGCATTGTTGATCCTCGATTTCAGGTCACTGACGTCCTGCACCTTTGTCCGATACACGATATCCTTCACATATCCTATTACAAAAATATTTCAGAGGTGTGACGTTGGGGAAACAGGGTGGCTATGCAATTGGACCATCCTGTCCAATCCACCTCCCAGAGAATGTTGTGTTTAAAAAGTCCCGAACGTGCCGTCCACAATGTGGTGGCGCACCGTCCTGTTGGAATACCACGCTTGATTGAAGGTCCTCCAACTGTGGCGCAACATGCTCACGCAAAACATCCGGGTAAACATCTGCCGTCACTGCTTTCTCACTAAAGACAAATGGTCCAAGGACTTGGTTATTCAAAACAACACACCACACGTTCACTATAGGACTGTCTCCCGCAAATTCCATAAACACATGACGATTTTCAAACCCTCAAATCCTGACATTGTGTCTATTTAACTGCTCAGAAACATGAAAAGTTGACTCATCCGTAAAACAAACATGTGTGAGAAACTCGGGATCTTCACTCAGTCTATCCAGCATAGTTACTGCGAATTCTTTTCTTCGTGGTCTATCGTTTGCCTCAAGTGCTTGTAACAGTTGCACTTTGTACGCATATAAGCATTGATGTCTATGTAGCACCCTGTGTACCATGGACCGGGGCATTTGTAGTTCTCTGGCAGCGGAACGAATGGACTTCTTCGGGCTTCGTGAAAATAAATCACGAACACGTTCAATGTCTTCATTCGATGTTCGTGGGCGGCCGCTACGATCTTGATTCAACACGGACCCAGTCTCCACAAATTTCTGGTGCCATTAATGTATACTAAGACGAGATGGCGGTGTTTTCCCATACTTAGTTCGGAAATGTCGTTGCATTTGTGTATCACATTTTGTTTTGATGAACCAAGCGACGCACTGCCCTCTCTCTTGTGGGGACCACATTTTCCAGGGTTCGTACACTTTTGGGGGAAAAAAATTCAAGGACTTTCCAGGCCTTTTCCAGGACATATACAAAAAAATTCCAGGATGATTATTACGTTTTACAGTATCATGTTCAAATTATTTTTTTAAAGTAATTTCAGTTTTAAGTAATAAAAATGATGAAAGATGCAAATGGATGAATGTGCTTTATGCAAATTGATCAAGTTTATCAAGCACAAGACCATAAAGAATAAATTCTGTTCTTATGCCCTGACCTTTGAATTCAAGTTGGATCATTTTCTACAAGGGTAGGTTTCTCCTCCCTGATAACATACCAAAACTTTGTTGCAATCAAACAGATTTTATGTGAGTTAACATTCCTAAGCTTGGAGAACAAATACTGCTCTTATGTCTTGGCCTTTAAATTTAATTTCGACCTTTTTCAAGAGGGTAGGTTTCCAGGTTGTACCCAACAGCATACTAAAATTTTGCCGAAATTCAACCGTTTTCATGCGAATTATCCTACAGACAAACCCAAAGCATAAACGTTTCTGCAACCATAGTTCAAAAGTGTTAGGAATTTCGAAAATAAAAGCATAACGAACAGCGCGAAAACTAGCTCATAAATAGAATATTTGAAACTACAGTATGCACTCTCAATTATTAGGGATGGTAGAGGGGAAGGGAATAGAACTGTCCAAAATTAGCATGTTTTCGTTGCGCTAGGGCGCTTAAGCACGGCTGAATTCCTTCAGATACCCCCAATGTTCAAATGATTGAAATGTGCTGATGTTCATGGAATGAAAAAATGGTTGATCAGCTATGATGACCGCATAAAAGTTCGGGGGGGGGGGGTTTAGTTTATGCAACATTTTACATCACTCCAGTATTTATCTTGTCATCATCAACAATCGCAATGCAACTACCGCTTACGATCGCGGATATCAGCAACCGAAAATCTGCCATATCACTAAGTGATATAACTCACAGTATCCTGTTACAGTGTATTGTAATTGAAAACAAAAAGGATGTGGAAAAAAGAAACTTTCAGAAATTAAGATCATCAAGTCATGCGTTTCAAAAATCCGTTTTCCTTTATAACGTTTAAAAACATGTTTTTGCTTTTTTACCTGTAGTGTAAATAAAAAAACTATGTTGATTTTTTTATGGAATCAGACGTCCGTATGTCTGATTGTCTTCATCTGAGTTCACACGTTAGCTACTGTGTACAAGTAGACCTATTTTTTCAGCTCAAAAATATGTAGTTTTGTATATATTCACAGTATAAGTCATTCCTTATTCCCACAGAACTGAATTCAGAATATGCAAAATGAAGAACATCAAGACCCGCCCAACACTATGTTTCTGATCGTCTGCTGTTTATATTCAAGAAATGCAAACATGGATCAATGGTGAATGCAGCAACTATGATTTTTATTTATTACCAAGAAAAAAAAAGAAGAGCTGTGAAAGCTGTAAAGCTGAAACGGATATTTCTCTCACCCTCCCCCCCCCCATGAACAAAACCATTCCGATTAAGATCAAACAGCAGGAGGACGCATCCCCACACACACACACACACACACACACACACAACCTTTGGAATGACCTGATGGAATGGCTTCTTTTCATTTGGCACATCGCCATAAATCACCACCTACAGCTCACCGAACTGTCAAGTTGCACCCTTCCTCCTTCACTTTAACTATAATAGAAAATGTAAAAAAAAAAAATGCTCCCCAAATTTACGTCATGATGTTGCAATTTACTAAAATATGTTTGTTTATCTGCTGAATATTGCTTAAATCCATTGAAAACTTTTTAATTATAGATGATTTTTTTTATTAAAACAGTAACTCAGACGTCTGAATAAAAACGTATGTTTGTAATTCAAATAGAGTCCATATCATCACAGAAAAAAAAATTAAGGATCACTCTGTTTAAATAAATCATGGCATCTAAAAAAAATAATTCACTTGCTTTTCGCGTAATTTATAATTACTGTTTCTTTTTTTCAATCCGATTATGCAACGGATTTTTTTTTTTTTTTGCATCTGCTTAAGTTCCTAACGGAATTTGGCGAAATTTGCACTAGAACTTTATTGTGATGTATCTTAACTACTGTAAAAATTTTACTGTGTTATTTTTAAAATTCGGAAAAATGGATTTCTGAAAATATTCTCCTAGTCCTTTTGAGCTGTGGAAGTGATAAACAGGTGTTTGCTTTCTTCCCAACCAAGGGCTTCAGATCAACGCCCCCAGCTGTCAATCAACCGTTGCTATGGTAACACCCTTTCTGCTGGAGGCTCACTCTGTCCAAAGAGGCACACATACTTGTCCATAATAAAAATTACCAATGCTAACTTTTAAAGTTTTAAACAGATTCAATTGGAATTTTGGAAGTGAGCTTCTGTAATCCAATTACAGTGAATGTAAAAATTTCAGCCACTTTCGTGAAAAATTCGCAAAGATAGTTTTCTTATTTTTTATCATAAGTAGCGGAAGTCTCTTGAGGGGATGGAGGGTGGCATGCACATAAACAAGAAGATGAATGTGTTGTTCAGGCATACTCCTCACTGGTGGATGCCAGCTGACTTGGTACATACGCGACCCCCTGCAAATGCTAAATGCCTCTTCTTCCCCCTTCCGTTCTCAGTTGTCGGACGGACATCAAGCTCCCCTTCGACCTACTAGTAATCATCCAATTTTATTGCACTGGAAGTAGTGCCTTTTTTTCTTTTTTTTTCCCCCAGCCAAATAAGGATTTGGTGCACGTCGGAAACCGCTGCCGGTGGTTTCTTTGAGAACAGAGAAAAGGAACTTTAAAAAATGAAGGGGTAACAGTAACACGATTTCCTAAAAGGGCATTTTTTTAAGCACTAATTTTCAAATTTCAAGGCTTTTCAAGACAGCATTAAAAAACACCGTTTTTCCAGGATATTCCAGGCCTTGAAAACGTAATTATGATTTTCCAGGACTTTCCAGGTTTTCAAGCACGCGTGCGCACCCTGGTTTTCATAGAACAGCACCTGCTATGTCAGTGAGGGACCTATTACAAAAAACTGTACTGTCAATTAAAACTTTGATATATACAGTATATTATACAACAAATACCATGAACTTACATAGTACGGGGTGTCCGTAATAAATGTGCAAAGTTATAAAGAGACTTTGTGGACACCCTGTACACACATATATATATGAGGTGGCGATAGGTATCCTGGGATATCTCGTACCATAATGTCAACAGCAGGTCCTCCAGTTCCCGCACATTTCGGGGTTGTGGTGACTTAGAGCGAATCCGCTTTTCCAAGTCAAACCACAAATGTTCGAATCGGTTCATGTCAGGTAAATTTGGAGGCCAGGGCACTAACAGAAAGTCACTAGCATGTTCCTCGAACCACTCCTTGACGATTCTGGCAGTGTGGATGGCGCATTATCCTGTTGGTAATGGCCATCACCAGCAGGGAACACAGTTGCCATGAATGGATGAACTTGGTCCGCAACGATGTTCAGATACCTGACAGCTGTCAGGGATTGTGCTATTGAGATAATGGGGTCTAAAGTGTCCCAAGGAAACATCGCCCACTACATAACACCGCCGCTGCCGGCCTCTTTCCGCCCAACAGTGCATCCAGGTGCCATAACCTTCAATGGAAATCGATGTATCCCTGCTCGACTGTCTACGTGATGAACCAGGAATCTCGATTCGGCAGACCAGGCCAATTTCTTCCAATCATCCACGGTCCAATCTCAATTACCATGGGCGTATTTCATGCGTTGTTGGCGATGTCGTGCAGTGAGTCTGGGAACTCTGCTGGGTCTTGGGTTAGGCAGACCCATACTCAGAAGGCTGGGAAGAACTGTATGTTGTGACACATTGCCCTGATCAGCACTGTTCAAGCTGCTCGTTCGTGCTTTGTTGCACTGTGACCGTGCGGTCCCGGTGAACAATGCGCAAGTCTCCGCTCCTCGCTGGCATTAATGAGGTGCGGATGACACACGGCTGGATGACTGTTCGTAGTTTGGCCATCTGTGCACCACTTTTGGTACGTACTCACTGTAACGGCACGTGAACAGCCAACAAGTCGCGCCGTTTCTGAGATCGTAGTCGCCGTGCCATCCCAATTTGTCCTTTATTAAACTCCAATAAATCGAACAGCTTTTCCTATTCTGACTCCGAACACTCTACTAACCGAAAGCCAGTCCTCGGTTTGTATATATACTGCTCTGTGAACTTCACCTGCGCCAGCCTTCGGTCTCCAGGCGCGCTCATTTCTCTCGGCTGGGGGTGGTCATAATGTAATGGCTCATGGGTGTATATATTAAAAAAAATTGCCTTAGTGTTCTAACAAATAATGCTACCCATGACTGACACAGATATGTTGACTGAAAGTTCACTTTTCTGGACAGTACCTCCTACTTGATAATCATCCTCCAGTTGGTAGATGGCATTATTCCTCCCCGTTCCAGCTCATTTGGGTCCGAGGGCAGGATCGTAGCAAGCTTTTGTTATCTGGGAGGGCAACACTTGACATTAAGCCCCTTGGAATTCAATATTACGCCCCTTCAAGTTCCACTCAAATAATACGTGGTTTTTACTTTCCCACACGCCGCCGTTAAAGGAAAGTATTATGATCGTTCAAAAATCCCACTTCAGGTTTTTGACATAAAAAAAAAAAATGGTTGATTGGTTGTTGATAGAGTTTTATGGAACAAGGGCTATGTTTGTCCAAAGAGCGCCAGACACTGCTGTTGGTCATAATAATTTAGCCACTCAGTGTAAGTCAAGTGGCAATTTAAAGTTTTGAACTTAATCTTCCAAACAAACGTAGAAGTATAACTTAGTTTTGAAAGGAATCACACATATTTTTCAGCTTAAGTACAAAATGTTTACTTACTCAAATGCCGATCCTGAGAATAGATTGGATGACTGGATTTACTCGCTCCTTGATTCCAGGAGGCTTTGGAAGATGGCTCAGAGGTACGTTTGGTCTTCTGCCCAGCAATGGGTTTTGACCCAGAAGAAGCCTTCTCTTCAGACTTGGGTTTTGACCCAGAAGAAGCTTTCTCTTCAGACTTGGGTTTTGACCCAGAAGAAGCCTTCTCTTCAGACTCGGGTTTTGACCCAGAAGAAGCCTTCTCTTCAGACTTGGGTTTTGACCCAGAAGAAGCCTTCTCTTTAGACTTGGGTTCTTTTCCAGAACTCATAATGTAAGGAAGAGTTTTGTGATCTGAAAAGAGACTCAACTTCAGATACATTATTTAATACCTTTTCTTTTCAGAAAATTACTGAAAATACTATTTTTGGCCCCCTGGTGACGGTGGTGAGCGTACACAGCAGCATTGGAGAGGCTGGGGTGCAAGACTTAGACATTCAACGATGACTGTCTTTGCCTTCGCTACAACAGGGCACACAGTATTCAAAGCGCTGACTTCTGACTGTTAGTCTGAGTGAGCCCGGATTCAAGTCCAGGATGAGGCATGGGTGGAGCATTTGCCTTACGGCACTGGGTTTTCCCCTTCCCTGGAACTAGTGGCACCAAATTAGGTAGCCATTTTTTTGTGGTTTAACAAGCACCGTGAGCAACTCGACGAGCTATAAGTAGTCTCCCGTCCCTAATTTAAGGTCACTGGTTCCAGGGAAAGGAGAGAGTCAGTGCCGTTAGACAAACAAAACATCAGTGCCTCACCCAAATTTGAACCCGGACCCATCTCGGAAAAATGATCAGAATCCAGCGCTTAGGCTACTGCGCCACAAGTCAAGGGGCAATTTAAAGTTTTGAACTTATTCTTCCAAACAAATGTAGAAGTATAACAAACACACACACACACACACACACACACACACACACACACACACACACACACACACACACACACACGGAGCAGCATGTTTCATATATAAGACGAAAAACTACAGCATTTGGCCCCATCTGGCAGAGCCTGATTTACGCAAGGGCTCATGGGACCCGTGCCCAGAGCCCCCATGGACCGGGGGAGGGGGGCAATTTGAGCACTACTAACATTTTAGTAAAGAGTAAAGCACTGAGAATCGGGGAACCCATTCTCAGTGCTTTAACTTCCTCTCCTGCCATGTACATAATGATAAAAGAAGATGACAGGCAAAAGCAACACAAAAGCTGACACATATTCACAAGTTAAGAAATGATTTTCATTTGTAACAGAACACATACCCAGAGTCTTTGAATTCATAATGATGTACAAATGACACACAACCTCGTTGAATGTATTCCACTCGCACAGTTTGTCGCAGATCAGACCTTAACTGAGCTTATAACTACTTCATCCTGAAATTCGAATTTCTTGGGACACTAATTCAAGGACAAAATTTTGTGAGTAAACCCCCATCTAATTTGTATCAGCTGAGAAACTTAAATTATCTTTCATGTCAAGTTTCAGTTTGGGAATGTGACAGTCAGCATGAATTCTAACTTTCAGATTTCTAGAATTTATTGATTTTGGGTCTATGAAAATATACAGAACTTGTAGTTTAAAATTTCAGGAATTTTGAATTTCAGGTTGAAGTTACTCCAAGGGCAAAATTCTGGGGACTAAACATCCAGGAAATTAGGATTGGCTGATAAAAGAAAATTATCATTTACAAGTTTTAGTCTATAAGAATATAACAGTCTGCACGGATGCTAATTTTCACATTTTTAAAATTTATGGACTTTGAGTTTATCAAAACTCAAAACTTTTAGTTCAAGAGTTATGAATTCAAGTGGCTTGGGGTATATTAACCCAAGTGCCATAAATTGCACCCTCTAGCTGTTGAAGATTTGATGATAGCGAATCTGGCTATCTGATTTCCTTTCAACTTCATCTCACAAATTCTCCATTGTATTGAGATCCGCTGATTGAGGAGGCCAATGTAGCAGGAAAAGTTCTCTGTGTTGCTCCTCTACCCATTCGCGTACAATGCAAGGACAATAACATGAAGCACTTCCTGCTTTATCTCCATTGGAATAAATCATCAATTAAACTAGGTGGACTTGGTGGGCAGCGATACTGAAATACCTTTGGGTGGTCAGACGTTGCTCCACATGAATCAAAGAGCCCAAACACTCCCACCAAAGCATGTCCAGACCATAACGTTTCCTCCACCAGCTGGATGAGTAGTGACGACACAAGATGGGTCCATGCTTTTGTGCTGCTGTCATCATATCTCACGCTTCCATCTGCATGGTGTAGTTGAAAATGTGGTTCGTCGGACCACATTACGCTCTTCCCTTCCTTTACTGTCCAAAAGAAAATAACATTTTTTTCTTAATATTTGTGTCAAATTTCTGACTTCAGGATTTTACCTTGGAATTATCGCACTGTTGTACATACAGTTTGATGAAACGGATCTCCCAGAGATGCACATTATAAGACGACATGTAATTGATAAATTCAGTAAGTTAGCTTACCTGGATTGACAGCTGTCACTTTTTGGGTCGGTTTAATCTTTGAAGCTTGTTCCAAAGGTCTTGTGAGATGACTACTAGTAGATACACGCTTGGCTACGCCTCTTAAGTTCTTTTGTCTTTGGAAATCAACCACGGTGTCTACTCCATCCTGAACAGTCTTCTTGCCATCTAAAACAAATGAATAATTTGCTGTCAGTTCTTCCGTGACAGACCATTCTATGAAGATCTTCCCATTTGTAAACGTACTGAGAAATGAGAATCAGGGAACCCATTCTTAGTACTTAACTTCCTCTCCTGTCGTGTACGTAATGATAAAAGATATATTTCCAAAAGAAGACAAATTTCTTCTTTTACCTTCAACTATTGAAAATACACTGAGTTAGCTTTGCATTAAGAACACCTACTTAACAACGCGTTGGTCCATCTTTCTGTGCGATCGCAGCTCCAAAATTTTATGATCAGGTTCTACAAGGTATCGAACATCCTCAATGCGTAACTTGCCCCATGTCCGCTGCAACAGCTCCGTCAGTTCACACTCATTCCGTGGAACAAGATTAGCAGTTCTCACACCCCGTTCTAGCATATCCCATAAATGTTCAATTGGGTTACAGTCAGGGGAGTTTGGGTGCCAAGACAATGTGGAAAATTCGTTGTCATGTTCTTCCAACCACTCAGTAATTATACGAGCCTGATGACATGGCACGTTGTCCTGTTGAAAGAAGGCACTGTAGTTCTAGTGAACCTCATGCAGATATGATTAGAGATGTTCCGCTAACAGGTCCCTGTAGCATTCACCGTTCAATGTTTCTGGGATGATAACCAACGGACCTTGGGCTTGCTAGGAATAAGCTTCCCAAACCACCACACCACCTCCAGCGGCTTTTTGCAGCATGCTGATGCAATGGCCATCAGCATGCTGCCGCAGGAAACGTGACTCATCACTCTAAACGACCTCCTTCCATCTGTCGAGTATCAATTGCGGATGTTCCTTGCCTCACACGAGCCGTTGTTTGCGATGACTGGGCATCATCATGGGTGCCCTCATTAATCTCCGGCTGAGGGACCTCAGACGAAGCAAGATACGGCGCAAGCTGCATGTGGAAATAGATCGAACTGCACCGCTGTTGTACTAGTGGGCGACTGTTGCACGTCGTAGCTGAGATACCAGTCGTGACACTCAGACACTCACCTCTAGGATCAACAGCGCGTGGCTAACTAATGTGGCTCTTCCGCTGGATGTCAGTGCATGGTTAATACAGTCCTAGTATACCCTTAATGCAGTCGTATACGGGAGCAGCCAACAAGTGCGGCTGTTTCCTAAATACTTGAACCTGCCTTCCGGGCCCAAACTATCTGGCCGCGGCCAAATTGGCTTACGTCGCCACGTTTTCCCATTACCAGCAAACATTCACTGATTACGTACGCAGGATAGGTGCGCATAAATTATAGTAGCTGCACGTGACGTTCATATCACATGGCATTTCGTTATGGCTCCGAATATGTAAAACGGGGGTGTTCCCAGTGCAAAGCTAGCTCAGATTGTTATGACGTGCCTGCCCCGCAGGACGCACGAGATAAAGGCAGATAGCAGTGAGAGCACTCACCAGTCTTGTATGGTGGATAACACCCGGAACTTCAGAGCCGAGAGTAGCAGGTTCGAGTCCTGCCCCGTCATGAAAATGGAGAAATTTACTTCGTAATAGTGTACAGAAAAAGAAGTGAGAATATTTTTTTTCGGTGAAAAGTGCACGGAAAATTTAAAAAAAAACAGTGGCAGGGGTAATCATTCAGTGTAAAAATTAGTTCTGATGCGGATATTCGTCAATCAAAAGATAAAACCTAGAACTCTGAATGAATATTAGTAAATTACTCGGCCAGATTAGATGGGGAGGGAAAGGAGAAAACTCTGATGAAGAGCAGACAGAGAATCGTCCTTTATGAGAAAGTACAGCAAATTGAGTAGAAAACTGAAAGAAATGTTTTCCCCCATCTTTCCACTTATAACCGACAACTACGCTCAGTGGAAGTTGACAGAACGCAGACGACCTCCGCAACAACGGCAATCGGCCTCGGTTTCGGAGTTCCGTGAAGAGGCAACACTGCAGTACTCAATAGCATCAAGTTAACCAAATAGGTCATAAAATGCATGAAGAATGATACAGTCATTAAAAGTTTGTATTACATTAATTGTAGCGGAAAGTTGGCAGGTGATCTCTTTCTGTTTGTAATAGGAGATATTTTGCGTCCTAGAATTGAATAAACGAAGAAGATGTCACAATAAGCCAGAGTTCCTGGAGTAAATGCTTGATGTTTTTAGCAAGCCTATCCTTTGACCTTTAGGGCTTGGCCCCGTCATTTAACTCATTGTGTAGATAAGCACTACCTGTAAGAGGGTTAACAACAAATGACCCCCAGGGTTAGCGTTGTATCACGACGAAGGTTAAACACAAATGTTTTTAAATTTATTAATACTTGCCGTCTCATACTAATAACATGAAATCCTATGAGTTTGAACTGAGTTACTGTTAGTTTATTTTTATACAGCTGAAGCTACGTCGCATGAATTCATATATTTCTTCTTCTTGTTTTGATGTTTAAAAAACCCTATGAGCGTCTAAGGCTGCAGAGTGTTGTCCTTCCTAAATTTAGGACCACTACTTCCAGAGAAGCTTCAACTTCATCTCAGCAGCGAACCGGGTCCCAAATCTAATTATACTGGTTGAAAATGACCGGAAGAAGTAGAGTAATTTTTCAATAACCATGAATTCATTTTGTTGTTTGTGATGTCCAAATGTGAAAGTATGCTTCATGAATATTACAACAACAACAACAACACAAAAAAAAAAAAACCCCAAAAAAACAGTATTACGTCTCTCTCTCTCTCTCTCTCTCTCTCTCTCTCTCTCTCTCTCATACTGTTGTAACGTCACGTGCTGACATAAATCGCGGTTTCCATTCACAGAACACCTGCCCGAAAACACGGAAAACTGAGCATGACGACACTTTCTCAGTTTTGCGAAGGTGATGAAAAGCTGAGCATGATGTTTCTTCCTCAGTTGTTGAGGAGGTGATGACGTCACCTGCACGAAAACACGAAAAGCTAAGCGTGACGTCACAAACATTTCTTTCTCGGTTGTTGCTATGGTGATGACTTTTTTCACTGCGTCACCAAAATATGACAAACGTTCAGACAAAGGAAATTATATTGTATTAGATTAGTCAGAATCTCGGGCATCTGACTCAGCTATGCAGCACCCTTAACCTTTTGAATTAACCAGTCTTTGTATGCTTCATTTATTTTGATTGATTTTCAGACACATAGGCAGTAATTCTTATACCAATATAGGAAAAACAAACAAGGCTTATTATCACTCATGCGAAGAAATCCTATAATGTACAAATAGGCAGGCTTTTGTCGCTAGAATAATACCAACGATTAATGAAACAACTAGAAATGACCTGTCAGTATCTGCTGAAATATCGTATAGTTGTTAGGAAGAAAGACACGCACACACGGGGTCTGCAATATGTATTAGTGTGTTAACTATCAGTTTTGATTTTAATAGAACCTGTTCTACATTTGAAAAATACCAATTGGTATGTACATAATCTTTGAGTAACGTACCTAATTTTAATCACAATCACATACACTGAGTAACCAAATTATTATGACCGCCTGATTAGTACGTTGTTTGGCCATTTTCTGCCCTTAATACTGCTTGAATTCGGCTTGTTGTGGACTCTAATAAATGTCGGTAAGTGGCTTGGGGTATATTAGCCCAAGTGCCATAAATTGCACCCTCCAGCTGTTGAAGATTTGATGATAGCGGATCTGGCTATCTGATTCTCCTTTCGACTTCATCCCACAAATTCTCCATTGTATTGAGATCCGCTGATTCAGGAGGCCAATGTAGCAGGAAAAATTATCCGTGTTGCTCCTCGACCCATTCGCGTACAATAACATGAAGCACTTCCTGCTTTATCTCCATTGGGATAAATCATCAACATAACTAGGTCGACTTGGTGGGCAGCGATACTGAAATACTTTTGGGCAGTCAGACGTTGCTCCACACTAATCAAAGAGTCCAAACACTCCCACCAAAGCATGCCCAGACCATAACGTTTCCTCCACCAGCTGGAAGAGTAGTGACGACACAAGATGGGTCCATGCTTTTGTGCTGCTGTCATCATATCTCACCCTTCCATCTGCACGGTGTAGTTGAAAACGTGGTTCATCGGGCCACGTTACGTTCTTCCTGTCCTTTATGTCCAATTCTCTTGTTCCTGAGCGAACTGGAGGAGTTTCTTCTTGTTCGCTGCAGGTAACAATGGCTTACGGACAGGCTGTCTGCTTCTGTAGCCCATAGGATGTAATGTGGGGCGAACTGCATGTTGAGACATCATCGGATTTGGTCCCTGATTCCGATTCTCTTCAATTTGATGAAATGTTTCCCCGTCTTTTGGACCGAACAAATCCGCCTACTCTCAGCTCAGCTTAAGCATGCAGTAACCGTTGATGGCCACATGCCCTGCGCTCAGACCTGGTTTTTTGACTGGTAGTCCACTCTCTGTAAACATTAAGAATTGCTGACCCCCAACATTTCACAAGTACAGCCATTTTGCTAATGCTCGCACCAATGTTTCGAGCACCCACGATCATTCCACCTTCAAAGTCTGTCAGATCGCGTCTTTTACCAATTATTTCTTACGCAATGCACTTTATTAGTCTCTGCATACCTCCAGTGTTCCTTTTTTACACCGATTCAGCCACATTACGTCAGCAGCATCTGCGGGATAGCTACTTGCAGAAAATGGTCTGGTGATCATAATAATTTGGTCACTCAGTGTATATTCTTCTGGATCATTCGATAATATGTCATTTTCTGACCTATTCTCAGGTATGCTTCACTTCGAAATTCAGGGAACCTGAGTTTGGAAGTAAAGCAACCCTTACATCCATTCTGATGCATGCCACTGATTTAACCTTTCTTTTGACTTTCTGTATTTGTAAATTAGGTTTCTTCTCTGTAAATTCTCTGGAAGAAATATTCTCTTAATACATGGAAGTCAGCAATCAGACATTTCTTAATTACCTGCATTTACTGTTCATCACATAGAATCAATCACATCAGAAAACTTGAAACCCCAGCTCCAGGGCGATGCACTTTTCAAGTTTTCTGATCTGATAGATGTTACGTGATGAACGCAGTGAATATAACCTGACTGCTGAGTTAATAACTCTGGTTTCTTCTGGTTAAACGTTTTCTGACTTAACGACACATTTATTATTTTCCCCAACGAGCTTTCGATGTTTGGCTTCACTGGCAGAGTCAGAAGGCAATAAAATGTAATGACGAAATGTAGGAAGTGGCAGAGACACACAGTTGAGAGATTGAGTGCGCAGAGATGAAATGTTAGCGCTAAGAGCAGTTCTTTCCAACCAACGATTTGTAATGAGCAGTCTTTTGAGCTAACTATTTCAGCAAATCATTTAAATATAATATCCTGGTAAAGGCAAATGGATTCTGGTCAGAGCGATTTGATGTTGTGATTTGATTTGAAGCCAGCAACTGTTTTCTGGCTAGTGTGCTCAACATTTGATGACGTGCTATAGCATGGAATAAAACCAATGGATTTACTGTACATCAATGATGATTTATTTAGTACCCTTGGCTGTTAGGTTTTTTTCTGAAATTACAAGTGTCAATATTATCAAGCTGTGTGTAATGCAGTCTTCCATGCAGGTATGGAGGTTATTGATGTATCCAGACGCCTTTTATTCCGTTCCACAGTGTCCTGCAAGTGCTCTATGGGATTGATATCGGGGGAGTTCGGAAATTAATCAATATTCTGGAAGTCTGAACTTTGTTCCTCAAAACATTCCTGCACAACATTGGACCTGTGGCTCGGCGCATTTTCGTCTTGGAAGACACCGTCGCCATTCGGGGAAAAGTACAACATTGCTGGGTGTACAGAGTCAGCAAGCAATACACGATAGTGGGCACCAGTCATAAGTTGTTCCACACATACCAGGGGTCCAACTTTCTGCAAGGTAAACATGCCCCATACCATACAACCACCTCCACCGGCTTATACTCTGGAGACCATGCAGGATGGATCGAGTGCCTCATGTTGTTTGCGCCAAATACTTACAGGACCATCAACGAAATGCAGTAAAAAAACGTGTCTTGTTAGACCAGCACACTTTTACCCAGTCATCCGACTTGCATCATATTTGCACCAGGGGAGTCTTTTGCACCGATGAACTGTGGTTAGAAGAGGATGTCGCCGCGGTCGTCTGCTGTTATAGCTCATACGAGTGAGCGTGCGACGCATGACCATGACATATACCGTTCCAAGTTGACCTCTTTTGTACTGGGTAGTCAACTGTTGAGCAGTGATGAGTCTGTTTGCCTGTAGGAGTCGTCGGATCCGGCGCTCACCTCTCACATCATGCTTTCGTTGTCCTGTGCAGTTTTCCCTCCGGGTCGTTGTTTGACCCTTTCCACACCAGTCCTGATACAGTTTAACTACGGCTTCTCGCAAACAACTTACCAGTTCAGTTGTTTGAGATATCCAGGCACCTGCTCTCCAAACTGTCACAACCTGTCCTTCCTCAACGTCCGATGAATCCTTCCGTTTACTTATCACGCTCCTAATTTTACTACCTACTCTTCCACTCAAACTTTATAAAAGCTACGTCGGTCGACTTATCGCGCCCTCTCAGAAATCATGTGGCCCATGGGCCGGATCACCTTTTGATATGGGTGGTCATAATTCAGTGATGACTCGGTGTATACTGAAAGGACAGTTTATTATGCACACTCAGCTAATAACTTGTGGGGCCACCTTTCAATCACACAACAGCAACAAAGCATCGTGGTAATACTCTACCAGGTATTGAATATATTCGAGTGGTATTGTGTCGCCCATGGTTCCAGAACAGCCGTCCGTGAAGTGCCGAGAGTTGGTGGTGTGTTTCGGGATCTAAAGCATTGCTCCACTTTGTCCCACAGCCTAATTGGGTTCGTATCCTGAGAGCAAGAGGTCCATTCAAGGGTTGCTAACTGACTGGAATTCTCTTTGAATCAGTCCTTTTCCAAAAGGGAGAAATGAGACTGGGCATTGTCTTGATCCATCCTGCTGTGGGAGATGGGTATCCAGGAACAAGTGTATTTGGTCGGCGTGCACTTGGACATAGACTCGTAAGGTGACAGTGGTTTCACGTACAAGGAGCTGTAAGGTGGCACTCGTAAACATTTCCCAGAGCATTACACTACCTCCATGGGGCTGAAGCACCACTACTTGACAAATGGGGTCAACGTCTGATTGAAATGACAAGTTGCCAGTAAGCAAGCTTCGTAGACTTTACATATTTTATGTAGTTAGTATTTTGTGTAGTAATATCTGTGGTGTCCAAGGGTGTTCTTGGCTTCATTTTATGTAATTAAAAACACCTTGCCTAAATCTTTAGATTTCTTCATTAGTGAACTTTTTTCACTTCAATTTGCGGCGTTGGTCTTTCTGGAAGATTTGCTGTAATTCTTATGCCACTTTTGGGGGAAATAAGGGCAGGTTTCTTTTACCTAGGTTCCTTTTATTTTTGTATCGGAGTTTAATGACCAGCATGAGCACCTCTCAGGGCTATAAGCAGTTGCCAGACCCTAATTTGGGGCCAATGGTTCCAGGGAAGGGATGGGGCCCAGCACCGCAAAAGAGGATCGAAACTGGATCCGGTTCTGGCAAATAGCAAGAAACTTACGCCGATGATCACTCGGCTACCAGGAGGCTAACTGTACAAAGAATTCTGAGCAAATTCTGAACCTAACAAATACGACACATTGACAGCAGCGGAAATAAAGTATTGTTTCACAGAGGTGGCATGCGTGCTATACATTCCTGTGTTAACTATGGAGATTTTTGTCTTAAGACTATGACATCCATAAATCGTGCAGTTAGTTCGATCCTGTAGTTGTGTTGCAAAGTTTAAAGGTAATGGATATTTCCTTCTTGAGTAGCGAATGTCATGCAGTTTCCGATAGCTAACAGATCCCCAAGAATTCAGGTTCCCAGCATTAAAAAAAAGACCCACAGCTTATATTCTTCCCTAAAAAATTGTATCCACTTCCTAAGTTGTCCTACAATAGGGAAAAGAAACTATGTCAAAAAACATACATAATTTTTACTTACTCTTTGGTTCAGAAGAAGTTCTGCTACAATAAGAAAGATGACACCGAAT
This sequence comes from Macrothele yani, assembly GCA_039090855.1. Taxonomy (NCBI): domain Eukaryota; kingdom Metazoa; phylum Arthropoda; class Arachnida; order Araneae; family Macrothelidae; genus Macrothele; species Macrothele yani. Next base: position 26,046,382 of record CM077015.1, read on the forward strand.
TTTCGGGTGTAATAAGCACGTCTTTTGAATCCGTTCTGACACAAATTAAATTTATCAAAGCTATTCAAAGTCAATGGAACCGGTATGGAAAACAATGGATCTGACGAAAGAAAGAAGATTTTCAATCGGGTTTTTAATCCCACGGATATTGCTGTAAACAGAATCGTGAGCTTACGAACTCTTAGAAACAGAGTTATCGACAAAAAAAATATGTGACTTTACGTCCCCTGGTGGGAAAACCATGCATTAATTTAGGAAGAAAGTATTCTCAAAAGGTTTATCCAGATAAGCGGTATCGGTCCAAGAAAAAAAAATGAGTCGAGTTTCCAGGAGCCCCGATTTTGCTACAAATACTTCAGAAGCAGAAATTAACACTTATGACCCCTGGTGGCCAAACCACTCTTTGCCAAACATTAGAAATTATGTGAAAAAATTTTTCCGTCAGTTCTTGTATGTGATACAGGAAGAATTTTTCTAATCGGAGCTTTAGAATCAGAAATAACGCAGAAAACGTCATTTGCTTTTGTGCCCCCTATGGGAAAGTCTATAATTTACTTGTAAATTTTGAATTTATAGGAAAAACATTTTGCATCGGAAACACTATCCAATAAAGAAGGAATTTTTCAAATCGGACTCTTAGAAGTAGAGATATTGACAAAAATAAGATATACATCTACGCCCCCTGGTGTAGAAACCATGCATTATTTCGAGAAGAAAATTTTCCTAAAAGGTTTGTCTACATGAGTAGTATCGGTCAACAAATGACTTTTTTTTCAATCGAGATTTTAGAAGCTCATATTTTGCTGCAAATACATCAGAAGCGGAAATTAAGACTTACACCACCTGGTGGCCAAACCATTTGTTACAAAAATTAGAAATTATGTGCAAACAATTTCCCATCAGGAGCTGTATGCGGTGTAAAAAGAATTTTTCAAATCGGAGATTTAGAAGCAGAGATATTGAGGAAAACGCTATTTACATTTACGCCCCCAAGCGGAAAGTCTGTGAATTACTTGAAAATTTTGAAATTATATGAACCACATGTCACACTGGAAACACTATCCAACAAAGAAGGAATTTTTCAAATCGGACTCCTAAAAGTAGAGATATTGACAAAAATAAGATGCAAATCTACGCCTCCTCGCGGAGAAACTGTGGAATATTTTAAGAAGAAAATATTCCGCAAAGGTTTATCGATGTGAGTGGCATCAGTCCACGAAAGAATTTTTTTCATTCAATATTTTAGAAGCTCAGATTTTATGGCAAATACATCAGAAACAAAAATTAACACTTACGCCCCCTGGTGGCCAAAGTATTCTTTACCAAAAATTTGAAATGATATGCAAAAGATATTCCATCAGGAGATGTATCCGCTGAAGAAATTTTTTTTCAAATCGGAGTTTTAGCGGAAATTCTATGCGTAATTTGAAAAAGTAACTATATCTAAATTACTCTTCGTCATAAATGGAATTGGAAGATAAAATAATTTTTTCAATCAGATGTTTAGAAGCAAATATGTGGAACAAAAAGTATTTTTGAATTCGACATCATCTGCATTTACGCCCTCTAGCGGCGAAATTGTACATCATAAAAAACGAAATAAAGGATCATCATTCGCATATTTCAAGCTTCCCAATGCAAAAAAAAAATTTCAAATCGGACTAATAGTTGCAGAGATATCGTGGGTACAGACGGACAGACAAACCGATAATATAAGCACGCCCTTTTTTTTTTTTTTTTTTTACAAAAGACGTGCTAAAAAAAACTATGATCAAAACTACAGGATTTTTACTTACCCTTTAGTTTAGAAGAAGCTACCTTGAGGGAGGTTTTCCCCTTTGATGCACTTGATACTTCACTATGAGCCGTCGGAATGGGGTCCCATACGGAAAATTTTGGTGCATTTGCAGCAATACGTTGCATAATCTGACTATGTGTATATGCCTTACGGACTTTTCCACCTGTATGAGTGCGAGTGACAGCACCTGAAAAGAGATTTTACGATCACACACTTTTCTTTTGACATCTTCCCTTTTGAAGCAGTACAAAAAATGACACTTATGATGCCAAATGACACTTATGATAAACATTTTTATGATTAGAAGCATATTGCAAAGCACAATTTTCAGCGTGGTTTTTCGTTCTGGAGAAAAAAATAAGTAAAAGAAAAACCTATTCTGGAAAAGATGAGGCCATTTATTAGCTTAGGACATACTTCAGCTGGTGCAGAGGAAATAATTTACAGAATATTCTAACCCAGGAATGATAGTTTACATTCCTTTGATTTGTACGTCAGACAGGCAGAACAGTCTTGATTCAATCGATATCTGTTGTAATATACATTCATGTAGAAAATTATTAGAAACACATAATAACGTATTGAACCACACTTGATCTTCAAAACAGCTTCAATTTGATGTGGTACGGATTCAACGAGGTGCTGATATCGTTCTACAGGTATGTTCAAACAAGAAGATGTAATTGCATCCCTCAATTGCGGAATGTTCGCTGAAAGAGGATCTGTGTTACGAATAGCTCTCTCAATCTAATCTCACGAGTGTTTTACTGGGTTTCAATCTAGGGAACTGTGGAGGCCATTTTAGCACTCTTTAAAGTCACTGTCATGGTCCGAGCTTTGTGGGATTGTCCGTTGTCTGCTGGAAGTAGTCCTCTGCGTCAGGAAACACCATGCACATGTACAGATGTCGTTGTCCGCAAGATCCCTCATAGCAACCAAATACTGTTCCAGCGGCACTAAGGAACCCAATGCCCACCATGAAACCAGATCACAGACAACGCTAGACAGACAGGATCCATGCATTCGTACTATTGTCGCCATAAGTCTGGCACGTTCATGGGCGTATGTTAACTGAGAACGTAATTTAAAGGGCCATATGATCTTTTTTCAGTCCTCAAAGCTCCAGTTTAAGGGCAATGGAGCGCACTGGAAGCAAATTTGTTGGTTCTTAACAGAGATGAGTAATACACGATGGAGATGTCTGCTGTTATAGCCGATTTGAGCTAGTGTTGTGAGGGCTGTGTGTGCTGAAATTCTGGTCTTGATACCGTGGCTCTACTGCACAGTTACTTGATGCAATGGAGCACATGTGTCACCTGTACAGTCTTCTCCAGCCGCCGTTGCCCTGGAACATCGACGAGTCATTTCCTCCAACAAGAAGATTGCTGACTACTTGTTTTGTTCTTTGTGTTCCACTGATTATACACTCTAGATAAGGTTGTTCTTGCATAGCCAAGAACGTTTGCCGTTTCTGAGATGCTTGCACCTGCCCATCTACCGGTAACTACCATGTCTCTTTCAAAGTCACTTTAATCACGAGTCTTTAACATGTTGCCGCTACCTACGCTTCACACACGTTTGAATATTTTGCAGTAAGCTGTTTACAAAGCCTTCTCAACGTCACAGTTAGGTACGTAAGTGAGGATACAGTGCACATGATAACTTCTCCGGTTTCCGCTCTTATCAGGGCTTGTTATCTTGTCTGTGACGTGCCTGCATCATAGGACACACATGAGATAAAGGCAGATAGCAACGAGAGCACATGTCCGCGTAACTCAGTTGGGAGAGTGATTAACTCCGGAGTGAGGGGATCCCGTTCGTTGCCCGGAGTGGACAAACCTGTGTTTTCACATAGGCGCCCGAACTTCAAGGATGACATGGCCATTATTTCTCGCAATGGTGTGATGCTCTTTCCACACCGCGAGACAGAAAAAATGAGAATCCCTTCTTCAGTGCTTCGAAATAAATGTGTGTGATGTTACGTTCCACACACTAAATTGTCTGGGAGTTCTCAAATGCACGTTCTTTATCGGATGACTGCCTACAGCGACACATGGTCCTGGCTGACCCGTGTGCCATGTCCCCAGCCCTCTTTGAGGGGGGGTGACATGCCCACACCGCAGGACGTATGAGATAAAGGCAGGTCGCAATAACAGCACATGTCCACTTAGCTCAGTTGGGAGAGCGACTTACTCCAGAGTGAGGGGACCCGAATTCGATGGCCGGCGTGGACAAACCTGTGTTTTCACATGTCTGATTGGGGTTAAATCCTCCAACTGTTCAGCCACAGCATTTGTATACGCTTCGGTTAAAGATTTGGGGAAATTTTAATTTAAATATACTGACTGAAACGAGAAGTTGCCTGTAAACAAGCTTCTCATGCTACACATGTTTTAAATAATTCATATCTTGAGTACTAATGCGCGTTGTGCCCAGATGTCTTTTTTTCTTTATTTTATGTAATTAAAGACAGATTGCAAAATTTCTAGATTTTTGCATTAGGGAATCTTTTTGATTTCAATTTGCTGCGTAGGTCTTTCTCGGAGATTTGCTGTAATTCTGATGCCACTTTGGTTGAAATGAAGATATGGAATACAGCTGGGGGTTCCTTTCCTTTTTTGTATCATGGGAAACTCTTAGGGATAAAAGCAATCACCAGACCCAAATTTGGGGCTTAAGGTTCCAGGTAAGTGAAAGAGCCCAGCGCTGAAAGACAGGCTCGAACTGGGCGCATCTTGGACAAATAGCCAGATACCTACGCCTCTCATCACTCGGCCAGCGGGCCGCTAACCGCAGCAGCACAAGAACCTCCTTCACTTCACATGCACGAAGTGCTGATATATTGTGAGCATATTCTGAATCACACAAATACGACTCATTGGCATTCGCAGGAATGTTATATTTTTTCAGAGAGATAGCATGCGGTCTATAAAATTGTGTGCACACTATGGAGATTCCGTCTTCATAAATCCTGTATGACATTGCTAAATCGTGCAGTTACATGCATGCGGTCCTATAGTTACGTAGCAAATTTTTAATAAATGAGATATTTCCATGTCGAGCAGCAAAAGAAATGCAGTGTCCTGTAGTAGCTAAAAGATCCCCAAAAAATTCAATTTCTCTGTATTCTAAGTGATGAATAACGTTATAACAACTTTAATTTATTCACAAAAAATCGTATCCATTTGCAGAGCTTTTCTCCAAGCATACCAAAACTACGTAATGAGTATTTTACGCAATATTTGGAATTTTGAGAGATGTCAATCCAAAAATTTTGAAAAATTGTCTTAAAAAGAAAAAAAGTTAGGAAAATCATGCAATGCATTGTTTATGAAACGCTTTCCAACATACCAGAACTCATTACTCAAGTTATGAGGATAATGGCTGTGGAATAAATCTCGCTCCTGTGCCCTGACCTTTGACCCCATTTCGATGATATTAAACAGAATTAGTTCAGTATACCTTCGGAACAACGTGATAACGTTTTGTCGCAATTGAAGCATTTTTACACAAGTTATGATGCATACAGGCGATGGAATGGATCCCGCTATGTCCTGACCTTTGAGCCTATTTCCCCAAGTTTCAATAGGGTTCGTGCCCAGGTTGTTCCCTACCACATACTAAACCATTCTTACGTGAATTATCTTGTGGACAGACAGACGGACAAAGCTGGAGCATACACGCCTCTTCAACCTACGGTTGCACAGCATAAAAAATGGGTATACATAGTACAAAGGAAAATTACTATGTGTGTAGTATTCAGACTAGAAGTTACAAAAATACCATAAAGACAAACTTTCACATCTGTATTTCATGAGTCTCTATATAGTCTATACACATTATAATTCCACAGATTACGTGGTTTCCAATACATTTTCTAACAAGTTAGTAAAATCATGCAATGCATTAATTGTGATATGCTTTCCAACATACCAGAATCGTTACTCAAGTTATGAGGATAATGGCTGTGGATAAATCTTGCTCCTGTGCCCTGACCTTTGACCCCATTTTGATTATATTAAACAGAAGTGGTTCAGTATACCTCTGGAACAACATATTAAAGTCTTGTCGCAATAGAAGCCTTTTTAGTCAAGTTATTAGGATAATGGCTGTGGAATAAATCTCGCTCCGGTGTCCTGATCTTTGACCTCATTTTGATGATATTCAACAGAACTGGTTCAGTGAACCTCTGGAACATGATAAAGTTTTGTCGCAATCAAAGCATTTTTACGTAAGTTGTGACGCATAAGGGCAATGGAATGGATCCCGCTCCTATGTCCTGACCTTTGACCCATTTCGCACATTTTCAACAGAATTTGTCCCCACGTGATCCCCTACCACATACTAAAATTTCATCGAAATCAAAATAATTTTACGCAAGTTATGACGCATAAAGGCGATGGAATGGATCCCACGCCTACGTCCTGACCTTTGAACCCATTTTTCCCATTTTTAATAGAATTCATTTCAAGGTGGTCACCTACCACATATTAAAATTTCATCTAAATCGAACAATTTTTACACAAGTTATGAACTCTAAGGGCAATGGAATGGATCCTGCTCCTATGTCATGACCTTTGACCCCATTTCGCCCATTTTCAAAAAGGTTTGTCCCCAAGTGGATGAACCCAATTGAAAATGGGTGACCACATACTAAATTTAATTGAAATCGAACTATTTTCACACAAGTTATCGTGCGGACAGACAGACGGACAAAGCTGGAGCATATAAGCTTTTTCAACCTACGGTTGCAAAGAGTAAAAAAGAAGGGTAAAAGTGCTCCCAACAAAACTATTATTTCGCTTAGCACGTATGCTATGTTTCTCATGTGTATGCATTTGGCTTTGGATTTATCACGTGGTCACACCTAAAAACCAGATATTTTGGACGTGAGATAGAATTTATGTACTGTTCATCTACATGTCAAAATTTTCGTTAAACCTGTCAAACTAAGAATTAGAACATAATATGACATTAGGTTTTGTAATTTTTTTTGTTTAACGGATGTATGAACAGTTGGCAAATTAATCCATATACACTCAGTAGACAAAATATTAAGAGATAGGAGTAATGGGTAGTTATCATGAGCATTCCCAGGCAGGTTAGAACAGATCTAAGCCGAACGCAGACGAAAAACAGAATGATAGCAGGGCTCAACAGCAGTGTATCTCATACATACATACATATCACTAAGCTGTTCTCTGAGATTCAGAGGTTAGCTCCAAAAAGAAATACAAACTTCCAGATATTTTTATTTATTGTTGTTGTATCAAACTTCTCCATTTCCAGCGATCTTGACATACAACTCGTGCTTCACTAATATCCATTACAGCCGTACACAAGATCTTTTATACTTCATACTCATAATCTTTTTCTCATGCAGACACTCCTGAATCTGATCCACCCATGTCTTCCTTGGCCTTCCTCTGCCTTTCCTTCCTGCCACTTGGGCTGAAAAGATTTTCTTTGTAAGCATTTTATCACCCATTCTTTCAACATGGCCAAACCACCGAAGCATATTGGTCTCCACCTTGTTAACAACATTTTGCTTCACATCACACAACTGCAATACATCTTCATTTCTCACACAATCATATCGTGTCTTGCCACAAAACCCACGTAAGTAACACATTTTTCCAGCTCTCAAACCGTGGCCGACCATACGCCACTGATGATCGGGGTTGAAGTAGACTATCCAGGTTCGTGCTGACCGACCGCTCTGCAAAGGCGGCGCAAATCACATCCAGGTTAAATGTTGGAAGACCAAGTAGAGACAGCAAGCAAACAGTATGGCGCACGCTGCATACTCTCGGCAATGAGAGCTGACACCCTACTTGTGTGCCACTGTTAACTCGTCGCCATGGGACATTACACCATGCTTGGTGCCAGGAACATCAAAACTGAACTTCTGCAGAGTGGCACCTCATCGTATAATCCGATAAATCACGTTTTCATCGGAATCGAACTGACCGAAGGGTGCTGGAGTGGCGTCGACAGCATGAGACCATTGCCCCGTCGTGCCAGATCGGCTATGCCAATGAGGTGATGGCTTTGTGATGGTTTGGGAAGCCTCTTCATGGGACACATTAGGTCCCCGAGTGTGTCTGGAGAGGCAGATCACCTAGATGCGTTCACGGCTTTCTCAAATTCTGTGGCCGACGGTCTGTTTCAGAAGGACAATACGCCACCCCACTTGGCCGCAATCTCCCAGGCATGGCTCAAAAATCACTCATCTGTGTTTGGAATCATCCAGTAAACCCCGAGGTACACGGATTTAGACCTTGTGGAAGCTCTAAGCGATGTCGTGAAACGGAACACTAGATCCATAGATGCTGGACCGACGTCTATGGCGGAAATGTGTACAATGCTGCAACAGGCATGGCTGACATTACCTCCAGAAACCCTCCGGCCCCGCCCCGGTGGCGCAGTGGTCTAAGCGACGGCTCCTGATCATTCGTCCAAAACGGGTCCGGGTTCGACTCCCGGTGAGTCATGGATGCGGTGTTTGTCTAACGGCACTAGCTCTCTCCCTTCCCTGGATCTCGTGTCCCTAAATTAGGAACAGACGAATACTTATAGCCCACTGAGTTGCTCATGGTGGTCGTTAAACCTCCAACCAAAAAAAAAAAAACCCTCCGGCTTCTGGGGGGTCGATGCCTCGGCACGTATACGCTGTTATTCGAGCTAGAGGAAGACCGACACTCTATTAGGAAGGTATGTGTAATGTTTCATCCATTGAGTGTACAGTATGCCACACTGTATTTTCACTGAGCGAAAAAGCGCAGAAAATAATTTCTTTCGGACTTCAGCTCAGCGATAACAACGGACATGAGTAACGTCATCATAGCATGATTTCTGTGTGCGAAAACAGAACTCAGTCTGTTCCTGCCCTGCGTTTTATTAATTGTAGTCAAATCAGATTAGTTTGTTAGACGTGTTCTTGCGTCGCGGTATTTTATTGTATAACAGAGAAGTCTTATTGCTTTTGTAAATACACTATCTACCAACAAGTAATTGAACACCCCTGCAATCGATGATATCTGCGGTCCTGATACACGTCACGGCCGCCGCCGTTAAATATCGTGGGGGAAACAAAGCAACCAGTTGCATGCAAGATGCCACACAGTTCGGAGCTGTTTGATTTCGAGAAAGATGTAATCATTGGGTATCACAGAAATGGCCGATCCGTACCTGACATATCCAGCGAGTAGAAGTACCCAAAATCAACAGTGGCCTACGTGATTGGCAAGTGGAAAATGAGAGGTGACTGTCGGAATGTGCCCCGACCTGGCAGAACCACAAAACTGGGAGTTAGAGACCTAAGGGTGCTGGCCAGAGAAATTCGGAAGGACCGCACCAAATCGATGGGCCACATCCACAAGGAGTTTCAACAGGCATCTGTGAGTGTTCTTTCGATGAATACCATCCGTAAGGAAGCCCATCTGCTCGGTTATCATGGACATGCTGCCGCCCACAAGCCTTTGATCACCAAGTCCAATACAGCTGCTCGGCTAACGTGGTGCAAAGAACGTTGACAGTGGATCGTTGAACAGTGGAAACAGGTTCTCTGGAGCGACAAATCAAGGTTCATCCCTCTACCATTCGGATGGCAGGGTCTGGGTTTGGCGTCTGCCTGGAGAACGCCTCCTGCCGGAATGTATTGTGCTAACTGTGAAGTTCGGCAGTGGTGGAATTATGCTATGGGGGTGTTTCTCCTGGAATTGCACGGGACCCTTGGTCGCAATTTCTGGTAGACTCAATGCCGAGACCTACTGCACCATTTTGGATGACCATGCGCTTCCTACGTTGTGGCAGTTTTACGGGGTGGACCCATGTTACTTTCAGGATGACAATGCCACCTGTCATGTTGAGAGGTCCACCATGGCTTGGTATGGTGACAATGGGGTTAATCGAATGGACTGGCCTGCGCAGAGCCCAGACCTTAACCCTATCGAGCACCTCTGGGACGAGTTGGAGCGTCGACTTAAGGGGTGCTCCCAACGTTCGAAATCGGTGAAGGAGCTGACCTGTCTTCTCCAAGCTGAGTGGAAGAAAATATGGCTACCCGTCGTACAACGCCTGGTTGACAGTATGTCCCGGAGGGTCACAGCTGTAATCGCCACTCGTGGAGGCTCCACCTACTATTGACGGTGAATAAACTTTGTTATCCTTTACTATCACAGGTGTCCAATTACTTGTTGGTAGATAGTGTATGAGTGAGTGTCTTATTTCAAGTTGCATTTTGCCACATTCTGCGATTCTTTATTAAAGTTCATACAACTTGGATTACATAAATCAAGGTGAGTCTAACTTGCGTAGATTTTGAAGTATCGATATTTCATCTATTTTGATAGCCTCAGTTCAGAACTTTCTAACAAAGGCTGCAATAAAACATAATAACTAATAACGAAACTGACTTTATAGGATATACGAAACATTTATTACCACAAATATAAACAATGTGAGCTTTCAAAGAGCTGAGCTCTGCATTTCTGCAACGCTACAGAATTTTTACTTACCCTTTGATGTTGAAGATTGCATCTTGAACGAAGCTTGACCATCTGAAGATTTCGGAATTCCATCTTCCTGTGAAAACTTGAGTGAAGTATCTTCACCAGCAGCAATGGATTTGATCTCCTCACCATAACTAGAGTCATTAGAGTCAGAGGTGGTTACAGCTGGGGTACCAGTGTCGTCACCTGAAAAGAAATTTTACGATCACACACTTCTCTTTCAATATCTTCACTTTTGAAGCAGTAATGAAAATGAAACTTACACCGGTGTGCCGTTATATTATGATCACCCCCAGCCTAGAGAAATAACCGCACCTGGAGACCGAATTGTGGCGCAGGTGAAGTTCATAATGCAGTATACAGTAGCGAACAAAAGTATTTGGCGAAACACTTTTTCGACCACAATTTTTTTTCTGCTGGACCAAATAGAGTTATTTTGGGATATGATATGTGTTGATTCGTTGGTTACAATGCCACGTAGTTTGTATTTCGATCAGAGCGAATTTGTCGTTCGAAATGGGCCATATTCAAGAGTAGCCAATTATTACGCATTTGTTTGCTGCATGTATTAATGTTTTTCTTGTGATTTTTGTGGGTTTTGTGATGTGTAGTGTGATAATAAGTCAATCTTAGGTTTTCAGAAATGGGTAAAAAGGCGGAGATCCGTGTTGGAGCTCGCCAGGCGGCCGTGAACATGATGGAATCCGGAATGCGCGTCACCGACATTGCGAGGGCCCTGAAGAACCGACACCAGTCCATCTCAGCTATCCTGCAATGTTACAAGAAGACTAGGACCGTCGAGAACAGTCAGCGATGTGGTAGGCCTCGTTCCACTACGTTGCGTCAGGTTAGACACATCCTCCATCGATCTCGTGCTGATCCCACCTTGACTGCTGTGGACATCGCCACCGAAATCCGTGACAGCGATGACCTGAACGTCAGCCGAATGACCATCTCCCGTCGTCTCATTGCTGGTGGATTGAATGGAAGACGCCCCGGCAAGAAACCACTCATCGGAGTCCAGACTCGACGAGCCAGAGTCGCGTTCGCGCGCCTTCTTCGACACTGGACCGCAGCAGACTGGAGTGAGGTGCTTTTCACCAACGAGAGCAAGTTCAACTTGTTCGGAAGTGATGGCATCCGATACGTACGACGTCCGTGTGGCCAGAGATTTAACCCCAGTTCATTCAGCCGACTGTCAAGCACGCAGGAGGATCGCTCATGGTTTACGGTGCCTTCTCTCGCAATGGAATGGGCCCCATCATCAAGATTGACGAAATAATGACCACCCAGAGCTACACGAACATGCTCATCAACGATGTCTTCCGATGGGCAAACCAGAACATGCCACCCGGGTGGATCATGCAGCAAGGCAACGACCCGAAGCACACCTCCAGAGTAGCGAAGGCAGCCTTCCAGCAGCAACAGGTCACATTTCTAGACTGGCCAAGCCAATCTCCGGACCTAAACCCCTTCGAGCACATGAGGGAGGGAGGAGCTGGAGAGACGATGTGCAAAGAAAACCTGCTAGAATAGAGCCCAGAAGTTCGACCAGCTGTCTCCAGAATGGGCACGAATTCCACAGGTCACCGTCGAGAAGCTAGTGGACTCGATGCCGGCCTGTTGTGCAGCTGTTATCAAGTCTCGTGGTTATCCCACTAAGTATTAGTTATTGTTTTGTCGCTTTCTTGTACTTGTTTTCTGTTATCGTTGCATTAAATGAATGTGATACACACCTACTTTGTTGGTCAATTTGTATGATCTTTGGGATTAAGCTCAGTACCTGATCTGTGTTAAGGTTTCCGATCCATCTGCATATGGGTCATGTTTACAACTGAATAACACATATCATACCCCAAAATGACCCGATTTGGTTCAGCAGAAAAAATATTACGGTCGAAAAAGTGCTTTGCCAAATACTTTTGTTCGCTACTGTATATATACAACCCGAAAACTGGCTTTCGGTTAGCAGAATGTTCGGAGTCAGAATGGGAAAAGCTGCCGATTTATCGGAATTTGATAAAGGACAAATTGTGAAGGCACGGCGCCTTGGAACTACTATCTCGGAAACGGCACGGCTTGTGGGTTGTTCACGTACCACTGTGGTGAGTATTTATCAAAACTGATGAGCAGATGGCCTAACGACAAACCGTCGTCCAGCTGTGTGTCCTCCGCAACTCATTGATGCCAGTGGGAAGCGAAGAGTGTCACGCATTGTTCACCGCGACCGCAGGTTCCGAGTGCGACAAATCACGTGCAGCAACAACAGTGGTGATAAGGGCAATGTATCACTCACAGCACAAAGTCCATCGCAGCCTTCTGCGCTTGGGCCTGAGTAGCCGAAAACCAAGATCATCGAGACTGGACCGTCGATGATTGGAAAAAAGTGGCCTGGTCTGATGAATCAAAGATACCTATCGTTACATCATCGAACCAATGCTTTGCCAAATGGCCGCTGTTTTGCTGGCTAAAGGGGGTCTGACAGCTTATTAGTTAGGTGGTCATAATGTAATGGCTCATTGGCGTATAATCGCGTGCCAACTACAGAGATTTCATCTTCATAAAGAGTGCTAAATCGGGCAGTTGCATGCATGTGCTCCTATAGTTACTTAGCAAATTGTTAATAAATGAGATATCTCCTTGTTGAGCAGCAGATGTCATGCAGTGGCCTGTAGCTCAAAGATCCCCAAGAATTCAAGTTCTCATTTCCAAAGCGACGAACAACTTACTTTCATTGACAAAAAATCATATCCAGTTGCAAAGATTTTTTCCAGTCATAACAAAACTACATCATGAGTATTTTACGCAATATTTAGAATTTTGTGAGATGTCAATACAAAAATTTTGAAAAGCTGTCATCAAGAGCAAAAATGGGTATACATATGTAGTAGAAAAGAAAATTACTATGTGTGAAGTATTCAGACTAGAAGTTACAAAATCACCATGAAGACAAACTTTCACATCTGTATTTCATGAGTCTCTAGTCTATACACATTCTAATTCCGCAGATTACGTGTTTTCAAATACATTTTCTAAAAAGAAGGTTTAAAGTGCTCCCAACAAAACAATTATTTCGCTTAGCACGTATGTTATGTTTCTCATGGCTTTGGCTTTGAATTTATCGCGTGGTCACACCTAAGAACCAGATATTTTGGCAGTGAGATAGATTTTATGTACTCTTCATCTGCATGTCCAAATATTCTTTTAACCTGTCAAACTAAGAATTAGAACATAATATGACATTAGGTTTTGTAGTGTTTTTGATTTAACGGATACATAAACTGTTGACTTATTAATCCATATGCACTCATTAGACAAAATATTAGAGATAGCAGTAATGGGTAGTTGTCATGAGCATTTCCGCGCGGCGCGCAGGTTAGATAGATCTAAACCGAACGCAGACGAAAAACAGGATGATAGTAGGGCTCAGCAGCAGTGTATCGCTGTCGACGAACATGCGTATATGTGGTGATCTGAACGCCTGTGATCGTTGACGCATTGTCGACACAAGACAGGAATGTTATTTTATCGCCTAAGTGGTAAGATCCGTAAGGTTCCCGAAGGCAACGGAATCAAGGGTGTACCGCGAGTATAACATCGAAGGGCATACCAATGCCCAGAGAGCAAACCGTGGCCGACCATATGCCATTGATGATCAGGGTCGAAGTAGACTATCCAGGTACGTGCTGACCGACCGCTCTGCAACGGCGGCGCAAATCACATCCAGGTTAAATGTCGGAGGACCAAGTAGAGACTGCAAGCGAACAGTATGGCGCACGCTGCATACTCTAGGCAATGAGAGCTGATATCCTACTAGTATGCCACTGTTGACTCGTCATCATGGGACATTACAATATGCCTGGTGCCAGGAACATCAAAACTGGACTTCTGCAGAGTGGCACCTCATCGTATAATAAGATAAATCACGTTTTCATCTGAATCGAACTGACGGAAGGGTGCTGGAGTGGCGTCGACAGCATGAGACCATTGCCCCGTCATGCCAGGTCGGCTATGTCAAGGAGGTGGTGGCTCTGTGATGGTTTGGGGAGCCTCCTCATAGGACACATTGGGTCCCTGAGTGTGTCTGGAGAGGTCCTTAACAGCTGCGTGCAACCGATACGAGCTGGCAGATCACCTACATGATTTCACGGCTTTCTCGAATCCTGTGGCCGACGGTCTATTTCAGGAGGACAATACGCCACCCCACTTGGCCGCAATCTCCCAGGCATAACTCGAGAATCACTCATCTGTGTTTGGAATCATCCAGTAAACCCCGAGGTACACGGATTTAGACCTTGTGGAAGCTCTAAGCGATGTCGTGAAAAGGAACACTAGATCCATAGATGCTGGATCGACGTCTATGGCGGAAATGTCTACAATGCTGCAACAGGCATGGCTGACATTACCTCCAGAAACCCTCCGGCGCCGCTCCTGTGGCGCAGTGGTCTAAGCGACGGCTCCTGATCATTCGTGCGAAAGAGGTCCGGATTCGAATCCCGGTGAGTCATGGATGCGGTGTTTGTCTTACGGCACTGGCCTACTCCCTTCCCTGGAGCTAGTGTCCCTAAATTAGGGACGGGCGACTGCTTATAGCCCAGTGAGTTGCTCAGGCGGTCGTTAAACCTTCAACCTAAAAAAAAAAAAAAAAAAAAGGGGGAACCCTCCGGCTTCTGGTGGACTCTATGCCACAGCACGTATATGCTGTTATTCGAGCTAGAGGAAGACCAACACGCTATTAGGAAGGTATCTGTAATGTTTTATCCATTGAGTGTACAGTATGTCATGCTGTATTTTCACTGAGCAGAAAAGAATTTCATTCGGACTTTAGCTCAGCGATAACAGAGGACACGAGTAACGTCATCATAGCAAGGTTTCTGTGTGCGAAAACAGAACTCAGTCTGTTCCTGCGCTGTGTTTTATTCATTGTAGTCAAATCAGATTAGTTTGTTAGATGTGTTCCTGCGTTGCGGTATTTCAGTGTATAACAGAGAAGTCTTCCTGCTTTTGTAAATATGAGTGAGTGTCTTATTTCGAGTTGCATTTTGCCACATTCTGCGATTCTTTATTAAAGTCCATACAACTTGGATTACATAAATCAAGGTGAGTCTAACTTGCGTATTTGAAGTAACAATATTTCAGCTATTTTGATAGCCTCAGTTCAGAAACTTGGTAACAAAGGCTGCAATAAAGCATAATAACAGTAATAACGAAACCAACTTTATAGGATATACGAAACATTTATTGCCACAAATATAAACAAGGTGAGCTTTCAAATAGCTGAGCTGTGCATTTTTGCATAGCTACAGAATTTTTACTTACCCTTTGATGTTGAAGAGAGCATCTTGAAAGAGGCTTGCCCATCTGAAGATTTCGGAACTCCATCTTCTTGTGACGAAAACTTGAGTGATGTATCTTCACCAGCAGCAATGGCTTTGATCTCTTCACCATAACTAGAGTCATTAGAGGTAGAAGTGGTCTCAGCCGGGGTGCCAGTATCGTCACCTGAAAAGAAATTTTATGATGACACACTTTTCTCTCAATATCTTCACTTTTGAAGCAGTAATGAAAATGAAACTTACACCTGTGTGCCATTACATTATTATCACCCCCAGCCTAGAGAAATAACCGCGCCTGGAGACCGAACTGGCATGGCTGACATTACCTCCAGAATGTCAGGAGCCTCCTCATAGACCATTGTCCTCCAGAAACACACCATCTGTCACAGGATTTGAGAAAGCCGTGAAAGCATGTATGTGATCTGCCACCGATACGAGCTGGCAGATCACCTACATTCTTTCACGGCTTTCTCGAATCCTGTGACCGATGGTCTGTTTCAGGAGGACCTAAACATGGCTCGGGAATCACTCATCTGAGTTTGGAACCATCCAGTGGACCGCAAGGTACGCAGATTTATATCCTGTGGAAGCTCTAAGGGATGTCCTGAAGCGGAACATTAGATCCATAGATGCCGGACCAACGTCTCCGGCGGAATTGTGGGCAATGCTGCAACAGGCATGGCTGACATTACCTCCGGAAACTCTCAGGCATCTGGCGGAGTCGAATCCTCGGCACGTATATGCTGTTATTGGTGCTAAAGAAAGACCAACACGCTATTAGGAAGGTATCTGTAATGTTTCTTCCATTGAGTGTACAGTATGTCACGCTGTATTTTCACTGAGCGAAAAATCACAGAAAGGAATTTCTTTCGGACGAGATAGATCATGGTGAGATAGTATATGCGAAGACGATGGGGCCGTCGCACGTGTCTACCAGGCCTGCATCAAAACAAGCAAAACCGGCAACCTCCTGGGAAAATGTGACCATAACCTGGAATTTGATGTTCGAAGTGAACGCGGTCTCCTTAGTATCGGAACGAACGACCACAGTGAAGATGACAATGTCATCATTCATTGACTGGGATCTATGAAGGTTGGTGCAAAGACCATTTGACTTACGATGCAACGACAGGGCTGTGGCAGCCAACGTACACATGCAGTACCATTGTTAGCAGTACCCCACCAAACCATGTGCTTTCAGTGGGGGAAGAAACATTGCCACTGGTTCGTGGAAGACTGGAAATGGGTAGCTTGGTTCGACGAGATGAAGTTTCATCTATAACACTCCAACGGGAAGGTGCGTGTGTGGTGTAGACCCTACGAGACCATGGACCAAACACTCAGGTCAAAGTGTTAAAGTCCAGTGGAGGCGGTGTAATTTTTTTGGAAGAAATTACATCGCCACGTTGGAGACTTTTGTTCTCACAACCGAATAGTTTCTTCAAAAAAGACAATGCCGCGTCCCATCGCTCCCATTTGACAACGGAATGGATAGATGAGCATTCTCGTGAGTTGGCAACCCTAGACGGGCCAAATGCACAAACTCGCTCACCTGGTCAATCACTGTGCCATTTAGACTTCTCATGCTACCAGTTTATTTCTCAAAAACCATAACTTTGGTTTTTCCCTTATTCATACTCAGTTTGAATTTCATGCAAACTTCGTACATCTGGGAGAACATACTCTGCAACTCACTTTTGCTCTTTGCCAACAGGACAGTAACCTCTTTTTTACACTGTAAAATAAACATTGACACTTGCTGCATAGCCTCTAAATCCACTGATAACATTTTGAAAAAAGCAAAACATGCATGTGTTGACTGTATATGATACCCTATGATTAAATTGCTTAAATATGCAAAAAATTAATACATGTGTATCAGTTGCTGGCATATAACAGCTGAGCTTGTAAAATCTATGTACTTTTTTCATGTAAGGGTTATTTAGTCCTTGTAAAAATTTTTATGGGTTCAGTGTACAGGTTATCACCTCAAGAGGTTGACAGGTATGACACTTAGCACTGCAGACAGTAACTTTAGGAGGACAAGGAATGAATGATATACTAATTATACAAAAAGATGTAATCTTGTAAGTTAAGGAAAAAAATAACACTCATTGTCAGGACTGAAAACCCTGATTTATGGTTATGCAATGGCATAGCAATAAATCAGAGATGCAATAAAAATGCTCTAAAATAGCTCATGTAGACCAAAACCACAACTGTACATTCTGCTGTAAAATGCTAATGAGAAATGCATTTTTGTAAGTAACAAACATGATTAATGAAGTAGCTCAATGGATGAAGGGAATTACTTGTCCAGTGATAATACAGTCGAACCGGTATATAATGAAGTTGAACATTCAATATAGGTGAACTTCGTTATAACCCGGCAGATCAAAAATGGGCTATTTTTGGCATATTACATTATGTCAGGTTTAAACTAGTCAATCATTAACTTTTATCAATATTGAAGGTAAATAATACTTGTTAATTAAAACTTATAGCTAGCAATAAAAATATATGTGCGATATACACGTGAAAAGCAAAACACTTAATTAATGTAAAAATTTAAGTGACTACCAAAAAATTCAAAGTTCACCAGTTGCATTTCATTTGTTGTTTACTAGTTACATCAGAAATCGGAGTCAACTGCTGCTTGTTTTGTGATTGTCATGATAGTTGTTTTAAATGCTTTTCACCTTCATCTGATGCAGTGGCTGAGATGTTTCAAGGTGCAAAATTAACTCTTAAGATTTTGTAAACAGAAATTAAGTGATTGAAGGTGATAATGGGAGGGTATAAAAGACACCATTGGCCCAGATGTATATGTGGTAAAGAGAGAGAGGAAGCAGCAGGCAGTAGCAAAAGACAACAAATTAAATTTTTTCTTCGTGCAAATTGGCCTGCCTTTAAGGGAATCGTGTGGTGTGTTCAATAGTGGGTAATTCCTAGTTTTCCAGTGAAATTGAAAAGGTTAAAAATCAGGTGAATGCCATTAATTTTTGACATATCAATCAAAAAAAAAAAAAAAAAAACCCAACCACTTACCTAAAAAAGCTCTTGGCTACTTTTTTGCTATACACTTCATGCACGTCAATTATAACATCCTGTTATGTAGCTGGCCTTCAAAGATTGAAAACTTCTTGCTTATAGGGCGCTGTTTTATATTCGTTCTTCCGGCCATGAAATATCGTATTTTTATTCACAGGACAAACACGCTGACTTCTGTCTGCCGTCTGAGATGTAACATAGCTCGTCATCACTAAGTGTATACTCACTATAACGTGAGAGTTGTCAACTTTCGTTACGCCAATTTTTTATCGTATTCTTCTTTCACTCCCCATATGCAACATGGCCTTAAAATTCACAATTCAAAAAACGGTACTAACTTCGAAAACACTTATTCACCCACTTAATAAATACTCATATATAGTACTCTCAATCATTTACACTCCCAACAAAAACCACTGCAAGGTACACAACATACAACACATTCATACGCTCAATTAAAACCTCTATGTACATAATTACACTATTTACATTCCCTGGCAGTCAAACTGTTGTCAACTGTGACTAATGTATTGCTCCATCTGCCTCATAAACCGCACAAGCCCTACAAGCAAACGCCAACCTCATTCAGCCCGTCATACACAATCCTCGAGCGCTTTCAACAGAATCTCTGTCGTCCTCAGGAGGCCGATGTATCTCTCTGCCAACCACAGCTCAAGTGAGCAAAGTCATTAAAGTTCCGGCTTCAGTCGCAATCTCTGCATCTTTGTGCCTCTGGCGCCATCTATTGTCAGTGCTGCTCTCTTTTCTTTTCTTTTTTTCCTCTTAATTGTTGTTCAATTTTTATTAAGGCTTTCCCCTGTTGGTTTAAGTTTCTTGGTTCATCAATGTTACACATTCTTGATCTGTTTTTTTTTCAATTGATACTGATTCCGCAATTCTCAACTGCCTTTCGTTTTTACAGCTCTTAATAATTTTAATATCTTTGAACTTCCGACATTGGTGATTTTCTAGACAATATTGGGTTAATGCAGTCTTAGCTTCTTTTTTATTCCATTTACTCATATGTTGGTGCAATCTATACTTTAACTTGTTCTTAAGTGCTGCTTATATAGGACTAAGGTGGTTTCTGATTTATAGGAATCTCATATACACCTGCTCTATCTAGTTGGCTGATTTTTTCATTTTTTATTACTATATTTTTTATAGTATGTACCTGATTTCCTACTTGTATTTCATATTTGCCACAAACCCTATTAATTTCAGCAGAAATACCTTCAACATATGGAATTGCTCCTACATATTTTAATAGTTTTTTATCATTATTACCCTTATTATTTGCTTGAGTTACTTCATAAATCCATTTCTTTAATACCTGTTTAGGGTAACCAAAATCATGTGCAATTTTTTCAATATATTCAATTTCTTCTTTTTTATATTGTTCTTTTGATGAGTGTGTTACTTCTTTTAATTAGTGTTTTAACACTATTTTTTTTTATGTATTAATGGGTGTGATGACTGAAAAGGTATTAATACAGGAATATATGATGATTTTTTATGCACTCTGTATTGTATATTGTAATTTGTTTTGGTTACCATAATATCCAAAAATGCCAATGTATTATTTTGTTCCTGTTCCACTGTCAATTCAATAGATGGATAAATATCATAGTACTTTTTTGTCAAGTCTTCAAGTTCTTCATTTTTTAGCCTGGACAACAGAAAAATGTCATCAACATAACTGCAGTATATCAGTGGTGGATCTTCTAGTTTACTAATTATTTTTGTTTCGATGTCACTCATTATTATTTCAGCAAATAAGGTTGACAATGGTGACCCCATAGTTCTACCATAATTTTGTTTGCAAATTTTGTTATTGAACATAAAAATGTTATTTTCACATATGTACAATAAAATTTCTTTTAATTCTTCAATTTGTACTTCATTCATTGTATGTAACTTATATAATTTTTCAATAATTATGTCAATTGCCTGAGGTACTGGTGTGCTAGAAAACAGAGCACGAACATCCATACTAGCCATATGATATTCACTTAAATCTTGTTTAATTACTTTAATTTTTTCAATGAATTCATAAGTATTCTTAACAGTGAACCTTGTCTTCACGAACATCGGTGACAAATACTTGTAGATATTTTTTCCAACTTTATTAATGGGGAATTCCTTTTTGATACTATCACTCTCATAGGTGTATCAGGCTTATGAGTTTTTACTTTTGAAAACATTTTTGGTATCCCTGTACCCATAGGTCGGTACGCTTTCTTTATTTCTTCAGACAAAGTGCTGTGATTTCTTATTCTAGCCAAGTATCTCACTTGAGATTCAGTTGGGTCTCTTGTCAGAATGCTGCAATTCAAATCTTCTATTGCTCTATTCATTTTTTGATTATATTCAGCTAAGTTTAGAATCACTATTTGTCCTGTTTTATCAGCTTCACAAAATTTAATCGTTGGGTCATCTCTTAGTTTTATCATTTGTTCTTTCTCATACTGAATTTTATCTAAATGATATTTTTTATTACTTTTTTCATTAAATTCTTTCAAAACAATTCTATACAATTTACTTCTAAATTTCTCACTATCTTCTGCAGGTACATAATGTGTCATTTCATCAAGGTTAGGTATTAATTCTTCAGTCTTCGGCAAGCCACGCGGAAACGCACATTTCTTTCCCCTCTGCAAAACAAATAAAGGTAACTTGATCACACTAGTTACGTTAAATGAAAACTTTTACAAAAAGTTCGTAAGTTGGAAGCTTTCGACCTTATCTTAGGTCTTCATCACGCCAATGGAGGACTAAGATTGTTGCCAGATTCTACATTTGAATTTTTCCTATTTTTGTTGCCAAAACTTAGAATTGATCTCCAGATCATCGAAATGTAGAGAGAGATTCGGAATTGCAAGTCATGAGTTGAAAATAATTTCCAGGCTTTCACAGTAACGGAGGGCAAAACGATTGTCAAAAGATGCAATTCGTTTTGCTTCGTTCCAGTGGAGAGCTGCAGAAGTGTCTTCCATTGTCAAAATAGACAAGGCAGTATTAGGATTGGCTTTCGAAACATCTTTTTTATGTTCCAAAATTCTATGGCTAATGCTCCTGTATGTGCTTACAATGTATAAGTTATCCCCAATAGAAGAAGAGATAGGAATACAGTAAACTCCTGGGAGGTTCAGGCTTTCAACTTTGTCCCTATCTCTTTGTAGAAGTTTCAAGATGTTTGGGGTAGATTTAATGGCAAGATGGTAACTAAAACTTCTAAAAAGAATCTGTAACTTATAAGCATAGGAAGGATGGTAAGGAACAGAACCACAGAATTTCGGGTCTTCTTTCTTATGAAGGAGGAGGCATTCGATTTTCGAATGGTTTTCATATTTCTTTATGAGGGAGTTGACTGTATGTAACAGCAGGGAAACCATGGGAGAGGGCTATTGTAGAAATTTTGGAAAGTTCTTCTTGAAGAGAGAGTTGGTTGTTGCAAATGATATGAGCCCTGTGGATGTAGGACTTTAATGCTGCAAGCTTGTAGAGATGCAGGGTGAAAGATTTGTAGGGAATGATGTTAGTGGCCGCAGAAGGTTTACGATAGACGGAACGAGTAATAGAGAGATCAGCGTTTCTGTAGATAGATACATCCAGGAAATCAATTTTGTGGTTTACTTCCTTAGATATAGTAAACCACAAAATTGATTTCCTGGATGTGTCTATCTGCAGAAACGCTGATCTCTCTATTACTCGTTCCGTCTATCGTAAACCTTCTGCGGACACTAACATCATTCCCTACAAATCTTTCACACTGCATCTCTACAAGCTTGCAGCATTAAAGTCCTACATCCACAGGGCTCATATCATTTGCAACAACCAACTCTCTCTTCAAGAAGAACTTTCCAAAATTTCTACAATAGCCCTCTCCCATGGTTTCCCTGATGTTACATACAGTCAACTCCCTCATAAAGAAATATGAAAACCATTCGAAAATCGAATGCCTCCTCCTTCATAAGAAAGAAGACCCGAAATTCTGTGGTTCTGTTCCTTACCATCCTTCCTATGCTTATAAGTTACAGATTCTTTTAGAAGTTTTGGTTACCATCTTGCCATTAAATCTACCCCAAACATCTTGAAACTTCTACAAAGGGATAGGGACAAAGTTGAAAGCCTGAACCTCCCAGGAGTTTACTGTATTCCTATCTCTTATTCTACTGGGGATAACTTATACATTGGAAGCACATACAGGAGCATTAGCCATAGAATTTTGGAACATAAAAAAGATGTTTCGAAAGCCAATCCTAATACTGCCTTGTCTATTTTGACAATGGAAGACACTTCTGCAGTTCCCCACTGGAACGAAACAAAACGAATTGCTTCTTTTGACAATCGTTTTGCCCTCCGTTACTGTGAAAGCCTGGAAATTATTTTCAACTCAATGACTTGCAATTCCGAATCTCCTCTCTACATTCCGATGATCTGGAGATCAATTCTAAGTTTTGGAAACAAAAATAGGAAAAAATTCAAATGTAGAATCTGGCAACAATCTTAGTCCTCCATTGGCGTGATGAAGACCTAAGATAAGGTCGAAAGCTTCCAACTTACGAACTTTTTGTAAAAGTTTTCATTTAACGTAACTAGCGTGACCAAGTTACCTTTATTTGTTAATATTGTTACGTGTTTTGCCAATCATCGTCATGTCTCTGCAAAACAGCTCTCTGCGAGAAGCTCAAGACCAAATTGGATTTATTCTGATAAACTTCATATATATTTTCCCGTTGTTCATGTACTTTTGGGCAATCCATCATGTAACTTTTTTGCAATGACTGCTTTTGAACTTTTTCTTTCGTATTCTGCGATGTCAAATATTTCTCTCAAGGTTACATCTAAAATCTCATCTTTCCAGAAACCATAAAAATTTCTATACTCTTTATTATACATTATATTCAATAAATGTAAGCATGTCTTATTCAAATTAAAAATTAATTTTCTTTTATTGACAATTTCAGCTCTTAATCTCTTTGTTTGGCACTCTTGGATGATTTTATTATCTTTTATAGTGACTGGGTAATTCTTTATTTTCAAATATTTTGGTGTTAGTTCAAGGTCTCGGCATGTCACCAAAAATTCTTGATTTTCTGACTTTAATAATTTAATTTTAGCTTTCTTATATGCCATAATGTCTCACATCTCGAAGTTGTGAAATTGACTTCTATAGCACATATTATCAGATTACTATCGCGACTGAAAACCACTCACTTAAAATTCGTCCGCTCAGAATTATGCGTGTAATTCTCTATCATATTATTTGCATCTTTAAAGGCATTAACTACCAACAAAGTGCACATATTTACATTCAAGTCATTAATTACCAAGTCATTAAGTTACATGCGATGATGGATTGGCAGAAAGTACATAAACAACGGGAGAATATATATGAAGTTTATCGGAATAAATCCAATTTGGCCTTGAGCTTCTCGCAGAGAGCTGTTTTGCAGAGGGGAAAGAAATTTGCATTTCCGCGTGGCTTGCCGAAGACTGAAGAATTAAAACCTAACCTTGAGGAAATGACACATTATGCACCTGCAGAAGATCGTGAAAATTTTTGAAGTAAATTGTATAAAATTGTTTTGAGAGAATTTAATGAAAAAAGTAATAAAAAATTATCATTTAGATAAAATTCAGTATGAGAAAGAACAAATGATAAAACTAAGAGATGACCCAACGATTAAATTTTGTGAAGCTGATAAAACAGGACAAATAGTGATTCTAAACTTAGCTGAATATAATCAAAAAATGAATAGAGCAATAGAAGATTTGAATTGCAGCATTCTGACAAGAGACCCAACTGAATCTCAAGTGAGATATTTGGCTAGAATAAGAAATCACAGCACTTTGCCTGAAGAAATAAAGAAAGCATACCCACCTATGGGTACAGGGATACCAAAAATGTTTGCATAAATAAAAACTCACAAGCCTGATATAGTATGAGAGTGATAGTATCAAAAAGGAATTCCCCATTAATAAAGTTGGAAAAAAATATCTACAAGTATTGGGCACCAATGTTCATGAAGACAAGGTTTGCCGTTAAGAATACTTACGAATTCATTGAAAAAATTAAAGTAATTAAACATGATTTAAGTGAATATCATATGGCTAGTATGGATATTCGTGCTCTGTTTCCTAGCACACCAGTACCTCAGGCAATTGACACAATTGTTGAAAAATTACATAAGTTACATACAATGAATGAAGTACAAATTCAAGAATTAAAAGAAATTTTATTGTACATATATGAAAATAACATTTTTATGTTCAATAACAAGATTTACAAACAAAATTATGGTGGACCTATGGGGTCACCATTGTCAACCTTATTTGCTGAAATAATAATGAGTGACATAGAAACAAAAATAATTAGTAAACTAGAAGATCCACCACTGATATACTGCAGGTATGTTGATGACATTTTTCTGTTGTCTAGGCTAAAAAATGAAGAACTTGAAGACTTGACAAAAAAGTAGAATGATATTTATCCATCTATTGAATTGACAGTGGAACAGGAACAAAATAATACATTGGCATTTTTGGATATTATGGTACCAAAACAAATTACAATATACAATACAGAGGGCATAAAAAATCATCATATATTCCTGTATTAATACCTTTTCAGTCATCGCACCCATTAACACATAAAAAAAATAGTGTTAAAACACAAATTAAAAGAAGTTTAACACACTCATCAAAAGAACAATATAAAAAAGAAATTGAATATATTGAAAAAATTGCACATGATTTTGGTTACTCTAAACAGGTATTAAAGAAATGTTTTTTATGAAGTAACTCAAGCAAATAATAAGGGTAATAATGATAAAAAAACTATTAAAATATGTAGGAGCAATTCCATATGTTGAAGGTATTTCTGCTGAAATTAATAAGGTTTGTGGCAAATATGACATACAAGTAGGATATCAGGTACATACTATAAAAAATATAGTGATAAAAAATGAAAAAATCAGCCAACTAGATAGAGCAGGTATATATGAGATTCCTATAAATCAGAAACCACCTTTGTCATATATAGGCAGCACTAAAAAAAGTTAAAGTATAGATTGCACCAACATATGAGTAATTGGAATAAAAAAGAAGCAAAGACTGCATTAACCCAATATTGTCAAGAAAATCTCCGAAGTTCGAAGATATTAAAATTATTAAGAGCTGTAAAAACGAAAGGCAGTTGAGAATTGCGGAATCAGTATCAATTGAAAAAAACAGATCAAGAATGTGTAATATTAATGAACCAAGCAACTTAAACGAACAATAAGCCTTAATAAAAATTGAACAACAATTAAGAGAAAAAAAGAGAGAGCAGCACTGACAATAGATGGCGCCAGAGGCACAAAGATGCAGAGATTGCGACTGAAGCCGGAACTTCAATGACTTTGCTTACTTGAGCTGTGGTTGGCAGAGAGAGACATCGGTCTCCTGAGGACGACAGAGATTCTGTTGAAAGTGCTCGAGGATTGTGTATGACAGGCTGAATAAGGTTGGCATTTGCTGTAGGGTTTGTGCGGTTTATGAGGCAGATGGAGCAATACATTAGTCACAGTTGACAACAGTTTGACTGCCAGGGAATGTAAATAGTGTAATTATGTACACGGTGGTTTTTATGGGGAGTGTAAATGGTTGAGAGTACTACATATGAGTATTTATTGAGTGGGTGAATAAGTGTTTTTTGAAGTGAGTACCATTTTTCGAATTGTGAATTTTAAGGCCATGTTGCATATATGGGAGTGAAAGAAGAATATGATAAAAAAATTGGTGTAATGAAAGTTGACAACACTCACGTTATAGTGAGTATACACCTTGTGATGACGAGCTATGTTACATCTCAGATGGCAGACAGAAGTCAGCATGTTTGTCCTGTGAATAAAAATATGATGTTTCATGTCTGG
Organism: Macrothele yani; assembly: GCA_039090855.1. Classification (NCBI taxonomy): domain Eukaryota; kingdom Metazoa; phylum Arthropoda; class Arachnida; order Araneae; family Macrothelidae; genus Macrothele; species Macrothele yani. The sequence continues at coordinate 26,072,999 of CM077015.1, forward strand.
AAGAACAAATATAAAACAGCACCCTAAAAGCCAGAAGTTTTCAACCTTTGAAGGCCATCTACATAACAGGATGTTATAATTGACGTGCATGAAGTGTATAGCAAAAAAGAAACAAAAAATGTCATTAATGACTTGCACGTAAATATGTGCACTTTGTTGGTATTTAATGCCTTTAAAGATGCAAATAATATGCCATTTATTTTGTTTGCTGATAACTGTGCTCAACTTTAATTTTTGTGGTTTCTCAATAATTTTTGTTCGTAATATGCAATTAAAATAACACGAGAGAGAGAGAGTACTAAGAAGTTCAAGGGATCTATAAAAACTTCAGTTTGTGTGGAACTTTGTACTACATGAGCTCATTATATGTGGGTTTGACTGTATTAAAGTCACTTGACTGTTCAATCAAAGTACAAGATCAATGCTGTTATCTCTCACTAGAAAGCATGGCAAATGTAGTACACAAACCTTACAAACAGTGCAGCATTATATTTGGGAGTGTGTGCGTATGCATGTATGTATGTGTTTAGGTGGGAAAACTGTGTTTGGGAGCTCCTGAAGTATCTTGCAATAAGCCTTGGAAATTTAACGAGGGTAAGGGTATAAATGCACAAGAATTACACTTCACAGCTTCAAACTTTAAAGAAAACGGTATATCTAATTGAGATGAAATTATCTGGTGGCAAAAAAAAAAAAGAAAATGTGTCCCTGAACTCCATAAGTGCAGATTTTGCAAAATGATTATATGAAGCAGCCATGTTTTTTTTTTTTTTTTTTTTTTTTTTGCACAATAGATCTTTGTGAAGGGGCTGCTTATAAATTAAATGGTTTTGTTCCAAAAAAAAAAAATGTTCCAAGTACTCTTATCCAAACCTCTTTTACCAATAAGTAATTGTGGCTTATCAATTCACACCATCCATGATACTTAACAAGATGATTCCTGAACTGCTATGACAACAATGAATGATTATGACTTCAAAAACATTCAGATGAAAGGTATAGTGAGCACAGTTTTTGTTTGAGAACTGTCAGGGTGTACCACTTAGCAAACAATGTTTAAAGTTAACTCTGCTCACAGCTTTTCCAACACATGGTATTTACACTTAGTCACGATTAGTTTTCCCTTTCTTTTATTCACTTTTTCTAGAAAAAAAAACCCCCACTTATTCTATTAGTTTTATAAATGTTGGGTTTCTTTACAATCTCTGCATCACATGGTTTTGGTCATCATTAATTTTTTCACCTTGTTTTGGACATACATATCACTATTCTCTGAGATTTAGAACTTAACTTAACCAAGCAAGATCGTCTGCCAAATCTAAGGTACTGATTATATTATAATAGATTAGTTTTCTGTTGATAAAACAAACATTTTCATTTACGGTGATCTGAGAATACAACTTAAGCCTCACTGATATCCATTACATGTATCACACAAGACCCCTTCTGTACTTCACACACGTTACCTTTTTCAGATATTCTTGCACGTAGTCTTCCCATGATTTCCTTTATCTTTCTTTCTTACCACTTGGGCTGAATACTCTTAGTCAGGACCCTGTCTCCCATTATTTCATAGCCAAACCAAGTCAGAATATTTTTCTCCACCCTACTAACAACACTTTGCTTCACATTAAACTACTGTAACACATTTTTATAAGAACATGATCAGAATGAGCCTTGCCACAAACCTCCAGTAAGTAATGCAAATCCAGCAGACAAATGATTCCTGTCTCTCTTCCAAAGTATCCAGGTTTTGTTAATATATATCAGAATAGGAAGAATTATAATTTCGTACACAGCCATCTAGGACATTTTTGACAACCCACCAACCCTTGTATTCATTTAACTCTGTACCATTCAGAACTAGGAATTCCTTGCCATAAGACCATGACTTTGATTTTTCACTTATTTCTAAACTCAGTTTGAATTTCATACATTATTAATTCATCCTGCATAACATATTTTGCAACTCACTTTTGTTTTCTGAGAACAGGACTGTGCTATCAGCATACAAAAACCTAAATAGATAGAAACTCTCAAGATTGAACAAGTACTGTCTGTTTTGGCATCATGAATACACAAATATATACTGAACAGCCATGGAGACAATGCATAATCTTTTCTGGCTCCAGTACCAATGGAGAACCAATTCAATAATACACCATTAACACTCACACTCTCTCTACCGCCAGCATACACAATTTTCACATATCTTAGTAAATTCCCAGTTATACCACAATTTTCCAAGGCCTTCCATAATAACACTGTGTTTGCTTGGTCATTAGCCTTCTTTTAATCTACAAATGCAGGAAAAACTTCACCAACTGACAAATATTTTTTGTTCGTGATACATAATGCAAAAATTTGGTCGGTGCAGTTCTCAACAGGCATAGGGCTACTCTGTACTACCTATCCCTTCCCTGATGTCAAGCCCCATACTTTATCAATGATGACCTTTCCAAACTTTTTGATGGAACATTCAGCACACTGGTATCATGATACTTCTTACATTTAGTCTGATCACCTTTTTCTTTATGCAAAGGAATCATACCATCCCTGAAATACAACTATCACAACCAACAAATTTTGGCTAACAAATCAATAAGTCACCACAATATTTTCAGCACCATCTACTTCAGGGTTCTGCCATTTTGAAGAGTTTTTACAGCTTTACAAACCCTCTAATTCCCTGTTGTGTCTGCTGTTCTCTCTGAGGCATCATTGGCTTCTACCCCAAAATCAACTTTGCTTTCATGTTCTAATAACTCACAACAGAAGTATTCACCCAATATTTCAGTATCCCATGTCATTTTTCTGATCCCATTCTTCACACAACTTGAAACTTTATTTCTCATGTTCTTTCTATCATGGGTACTTCCAGAATAATTTCAAATCTTTCCAAAAAGTTAATTTATGACTATGTCCATCTTATGTTCTCCACTCTATACCTTACTTTGATGAACCAGCTTTACTGCTTCACACTTTTTACAGTGATATTCGCCCTCAGTAATCCACCTTGTAGTAGTGTTTTCCCTAAATTTTTTTTACAACCAGGTGGTACTTTTAACGACCCCATCTCCAATAAAAAAAAAAAAAGTTTTCTTTAACATTATCATACTTATCAAACATCTTTAGCAGTGTGGTAGGCATTAATGTAACATAACATGATAAACAGTTAGAAAATTGTACAAAAGTGGTTAAAACAAATTAGTATTTACTAACAAATTATATTCAACACAGACTTCTTTTTCTTCTTTTTAATAGATTGAAGGTTTAACAACCACCGAAAGCAACTCAATATGCTATAAGCAGTCGCTTGTCCCTAATTTAGGGCCACTGGTTCTAGGGAAGGGAGAGAACCAGTGCCGTAAGGCAAACACAACATCCATGCCTCGCCAGGATTCAAACCTGGACCCTTCTCGGACAAATGGTCACAAGCCAGCACTTAGACCACTGCGCCACCTGGGTGGCGACACAGATTTCAGCCAGTTTTCATCAACACTGATGGTTTATGTGGGAATAAGTTTTCCATTGTTATTATTATTTGTAATGTGAAAACATTCATTAAAGGAAATATAACTGGGCGGCAGACAAAATTAAGTGGGCGGGCCGCCCAGTAAAAAGGCTTTAGGGAGAACACTATTGTAGTCTTCCCAAACATGCCTCCTTCTTACATTTTATCAATTCTTTCTCACTTCCACCACGATCACATTTAATACTACCCATGGTTGCAATACCACAAACCTATTCAGTGACAACACAGATCTTAAAATATGTCCACTTTTTTTCCATATCAGCCTTACACATATTCAACTGGTTTGGTTGACTGAATTGCTCATAGCAATGCTGACATTATTCAGGAAGCATTTAATCTTTTTATCACAAACATCTTCCTATTCCTCTTTTTCCAACTAACATTTAGCTTCACTCGTGACACTAACAGGTAATGAATGATCAGACCTAACATCAGCACTTTCCATAACTCGATGACGAACTAAATGATTAAGGTGCTGATCGTATGTAACAAAGTCTCTTACACTTCTTTGAATCAAAGTGCAATTTTCCATGCATATGTGTAAATGTACTTGCTGTTGAAAAATATATTAGATACGCGGAATGCATTCTCAATGCAAACGGCTATTAATCTTCCACCATTATCATTCCCACTAGGATCATTATATTACCAAGAACATTCTCAGATATCTCATACTTGGCAAACCAGCTTGTTGCTTCAAGTTTGCTGGAGTAATATCCATCCTCAGTACATGGACACATAACAGAAGCATTGAAATTCTCTGCTAGATTAACTCACTTTAACACCAAATGGCTTAAAACAACGAACTCACCCAAAAATGACACTTCATATCAGAAGATTCAGAACAACAAGGAGCATACACTACTATAAAATTAGCATTCTCTAAAGCTTCACTTTAACAAGTATTTACAAAATTCTTTCACTTACACAACTAGAGTGTATCATTCTGTTCTTCATCTTTTCACTTTAAAAAAATCAAGCATATACCACCTCATGCTCTATCAGCATCCAAAACCCAAGACCACAACACTTGCAAGTCCATTCCCATCCCAAATATTTTCTTTAAAGTTTAAATTACACACAGTGCATCTAATTAACTTATTTATTTCTTTAAACCACCTCATTCACCTTTCCATTTATTCCTCTACTATTTCACACATCAATTTCACACTCACTTTGCTAAGATGTCTTTCCCATATGCCGTTTTTAGAGCTTGGTCATTTCTGTCATGAATCAGCCTTCTCAACTAGGGTAGGCCCACCATATCCCACATCACTTCTGAGTCTAAAAAAATCAAGAAAACATAGTTTGCAGGGTTGGACTGGATACGACCAATCGGCCCATGTGATCTGATCCAGATTGGCCCATATATACTCTGAAGAGCAAATGAATTAGAGACAGCTGGCGTTATGCAAATGTGGCGCTGTGGACGGCCCTGTAAACGGAAACGACATGACGTATGCAGCAATCCGACAATATAAGGAGGGATGCGACGGGAATCAGTAAGAGTCGGACGCAGTATGGGTAAGAGGAAGGATCTAAGCGCATTTGATCGTGGGCAAATTGTCGGGGCCAAACGAATAGGTCACTCCATCCTGGAAGTTGTGCAGGCACTGGGATTTTCACGAGCCACTGTGTCACGGGTGCACCGTGAGTACATCAAATTCAGTAAAACCACCCCTGCTAGGGCCAACTGCCGTGGACAAGAGCGTGTGGATGAGCGGGGTCATCGTCGGCTAGCTCGCATTGTAACACTGGATAGACAGGTCACAGTGCAAGAAATCACTCGGCAATTAAACGCTGGTGCACAAAAACGTGTAAGCAGCCACACCATCCAGAACCATCTCCTCGCTATGGGGTACAGAAGCCATCGCCCCACGAGGATACTGCTGCTGACCGCACATCACAGTGTGCAAAGATTAGCATGGGCGCAGGAACATCGCCATTGCACCCTAGACATGTGGGAAAATGTTGCCTGGACTGATGAGTCGAGATTCACGTTGGTACATGCGGATGGCAGGATACGAGTACGGCGCAAACCACATGAAGTGATGGATCCTTCTTGCCAGCAGGGCACTCTTCAAGCTGGTGAGGGTGGCATTCTCGTCTGGGGACTGTTTACGTGGACTGAAATGGAACCCCTGGTACGTGTGACATCGTCCCTCACAGATCAACGTTACCGGGATATCCTGGACGATCATTTGCTCACGTTTGTGCATCTTCAACATCCCACTGGGGACCTCATCCTGCAACAAGACAATGCACCATGGCATCGCTCCCGAATTGTATCTGAATGGTTGGATGAACACTCCACCGACATGACCTCGCTTCCTTGGCCAGCTAGGTCACCTGACCTCAATCCCATCGAGCACATTTAGGATGCCATCGAGAGAGATGTTCGAGGCTCTGACCCCCTCCATCAAATCTTCGTGAACTGTGAGAGCTTGTTTAGGGGTCGTGGAACCGTATGGCTTCCCAACGCTTCCGGTGTCTTGTCGAGTCGATGCTGAGACGAATCGCCACCATCATCAGGGCGAAAGGTGGTGCTACACGTTACTAGACAGGTATCTCTAATTCAATTGCTCTTCAGTGTTCCCCTTCAAAAAACAAATGAACAGATCCGCTGCGTTGTTAAGATGTGCAGTACAGCTGCGAACGGTATAAAAACAAGCCTGCAGCTGACAGCGATCATATCTCACTGTGAGGTTGAGTGAAAATGTCATGGCAGGAGAGAACTGACTTTGAGAAAGGAAATATTGTTGCATGTCATATTAGTGGGTTGTCCATAAGAGAAATCGAAAGGTGTTTAAACATACCCAAGTCAACTGTTTTGGATGTACTGAATAAGTGGAAGAAAAGTAGCAAAACGTACCAGCAGACGAAAGAAAATCAGTGATAGAGGACGTCAAAGCCTCAGGAGAGTCGTTACAGCTAATTGATGGAGTACTGCACATGACCTCAGTGTACAGGTGAGTAAAAATGCTGGAACCTCAGTATGTACACGTACCATTCGCACAGAACTTCATTCCATGGGTTACCATAGTCGTGCAGCTGCTCATAAGCCTTTCATCTCCACTTGGAATGCTACTCGTCGTTTAGCATAGAGTAAAAACATTATCGTGGACTGTAGATCAATGGAAACGGGTCCTATGAACTGATGAATCCAGATACACGATCCATCAGTCTGATGGCCGTGTGTGGGTATGGTGGCAGCCAGGGGAACTCAATTTACCACAGTGTACTGTTCTTATGGTCAAGTTTCGAGATGGCAGTGTACTCGTGTGGGGGTGTTTTTCATGGTATGGTTCTGGCCAATTGGTTATTGTGGACAAACCTGTTAACCAGCACGTCTACCTCGATATTCTGGACAATTATGCCCTACCAACTCTGTGGTAATACTATGGAACCGAGCCTTGTTGCACATGGTGATCGCTTTCATACTAACTGAAGAATATTTACTTACCTTTTTTCTTTGAAGGCAATAGTTTCGGTGATGAGGAACGCCTGTCTGACTTTTCAGTTTCTCGGGAGGATCAAAAGGATGGGCTTCTCTGAACCACTTGGGAACAGTGGTTATAATTATAGATAGTTACTAACCGCAGTTAGTTGAAATCTACCCCTAGCTAACTCGACCGCAGCCGAGCACTTTTCTTAAGGCAAAATCATCCCACGCGATGACCTGATCCTACTCCAAAGAAAGTCAGACGAGAAGAGAGTGCCAAAAAACTAACTTCCTGAGTTCTCCCCAAACTTTCTGAGCCCCAGCGAGCGCTTAGTCAATCACGATGACGCATTCGACTCACTTAGCTGGGCATCCTTTACTTTCCGCATCCTGCTTCTCACGGTTCACATCTGCCGGATGGCTGCTCTTCGAAGAATTCCATGCTCAAAGTTCTGAGAATTCATGGGCTCATTATGACCTTGTGAACTGGTCACCAAGATGGCTGTCCTTCTCCCTTCCTCGCTTTTCACTTCAAAATGGTGTTCTATTGCCCACTTCTGATTTTTCCCACGTTTACTTTTTTAACATTCAGCAGTTCCTATATTCCTGTGCGCCACTGGCATTTTTTTCCAATACTTTTTTCTAACGGTTTTCACATCATCACAGTCCTCCCTCCCAAATTTTTACGACTGTATCTTTTCAAGTGCCACCTGACAAGAAACCAGTCACTTGAGCTCTCTTGCTGAATCCTGAACTAACTGTTCTGGACTGTGCCTTTCATGTGACTATGTTAACTGCTACATTCTGTTATTGCCTACTGATTTGATTAGATACTGATTCGTGCTTACTCTATTGTTGACAAATATTCTGCAATGACTATGAGTTACATGTTTACTCTATTAATTCTATTATGGTTCAGCCAAGTTCTAAATTATGTACAAATAATGATATTCGACACTATTCACTAACACTGATACTAATACCTACAATTATAACACACTACCACATTGCACTAAAAATAATACCACTGATTATATATTACGTACAGTACCCTAACACTAATGATTACATACTATGTACATTACACTAATACCAATGTTTACATGATTACAGACACTAACTACTACACGCTATTACTACACATATCTGCTATTTACACTCGTCTTTATAATCCGTCAGCATTCCCATACTTTGCTCCTGGGTTGTACTGTACCTTGAAATTGTATTCTTGTAAATACAAAGACCATCTCATCAGTTTCATATTTCTGTCTTTTACGTGATCTAGCCAAACTAATGGGTTGTGATCACTCACTACTACAAAAGGTCGAGAGTCCAAATAAGGCTTTAACTTCTCAACTGCCCAAACTGCAGCTAAAGTTTCCTTTTCTATAGTTGAGTATCTTCGTTCTGTCTCTGTAAGCTTTCTGCTTAAGTACACCACTGGATGTTCTTCTTCATTTTGGTCTCTTTGACTCAATACTGCTTCTAATCCAATTCCATTGGCATCGGTTTGCGCAAATGTATCCTTGGAAGGATCAAAACATTTGAGCACACCGCCCTCGGTTAATTTCAACTTCAGAGTTGAGAACGCCTTCTCACACTCCTCATTTCACTCAATTTTGTCTGGATTTCGTTTTTTCAGCATCTCTGCCAAAGCACTGGAAATGTCTGCATATTGCTAAATGAATTTCCGGTAATATCCAGTAATACCTAAAAATGCTCTGATATCTCTTTTGGTGATTGGGCGAGGCCACGTACAAATTTTGTGAACTCGTGCCTCCTCCGGTGTTATCCCGTCAGGTCCGACATGAAATCCCAAGTAATTTATACTTGCGTTACCAAATTCACTTTTCCTTGGGTTCACTGTTCGTTCTGCTGTTTTATTTTACCCAATACCGACTCTATATGATGCAAGTGTTGGTCCCAAGTTTTGGTGAAAATAACTATATCTTCGACATAACACTTGGCATAGTCTCCTGTCCCTTTCAACACCTTTGACATTAATCTGAGATAGGTCGGAGGGCTGCTCTTTAGATCAAAAGTCATCACAACAAACTGGTACAGTTTATCCGTTGTGGTAAAAGCACTTCATTCTTTTGCTCGTTCTGTCAAGCTAACCTGCCAGTAACCTTTGGTCATAACCATCTTAGTCAGGTAGTTGCACGTGTGCAAACCACTCACTAACTCATCTATGTTCGGTGTTGGAAAAGCATCTCCCTTTGTAATCGAGTTGAGCTTTTTGTAATTCACATAAAATCTCATGCTCCAGTCTTTCTTGGGTACTAGCACTACTGGTGCAGCATAAGGGCTCTTACTCTCTTGAATGATTCCCATCTCCAACATTGTGTCAATTTCTCTGTCGATGATCTCTTTCTTCTCTTTGCTCACCCTATATGGCTTACACTTTACAGGGGTCTCATGACTCTCATCCATCAATTCAATGTCATGTGTAACCACATTCGTTCTCCCTGGTATCTCCGTCAATATACTTTGATACTTTTGTAGCATTGCTACTAAATCTGCTTGCTGAGCTTGAGAGAGATTCTCTCCAATGCTAAGCTCATCCATTTTCTCACCTTTGTCTCTGTTGGGTAGGGCTGGCAAATCTGATTCGCTCTCTTCCTCTACACTTTCGTCTCCATAGCATACTGAGCTGATAGCTTCACTCCTCCGATTGTACCTCTTTAACACATTAATGTGATATGTCCGAGGGCATGGCTCGTCTTCACCTACATCGCTGACATATGTATTCTCAGCCTTTCGGCGAAGTACCTTGAACGGTCCTTCCCATTCCACTTCCGTAGCCCTCTTTCTATTCGGAGTGAGCACTAAAACTTCATCTCCCTCAAACTCTCACTCGTGCTTTCTTATTGTACCACTTTGCTTGCTTGATTTGAGCATTTGCTAAATTTTTCTGTGCCAATGTCAGTCCTCTTTCCAAATTTTGATTCACTCTGTTTACATATTCTAATAGGTCTAATTTCTCTTCTTCTGATCTTTCAATTTGTCCCCTTAACAAATCAAGTGGTCCTCTCACATTATGTCCAAAAAATAACTCAAACGGCGAGAGTCCTGTGCTCCCCTGGAGTACCTCTCTACATCCAAATAAAATGAATGGCAACATCTTATCCCAATCATCGAGACTATCCTGACACACTCTTTTGAGTAAAGATTTCAGGGTTCCTATATATTTCTCCACCAGACCGTTCCACTGAGGGTGATACACGCCAGAAAATAAGGGTTTAAAAAATAATTGTGCCCATAATTCATGGGTCAGTTTACATGTAAATTGCTTTCCTTGGTCTGAAAGAATTTCCTTTGGAAACCCGACATGGGAAAACATGTCGATCAATGCAGTTACCACTTACTCAGCCTCAATTGTTTCCAAAGCTCTTGTATCAGGGTATCTAGTGGCATGATCAACGATGACCACCGCATATTTCATGCCTGAATTACTAACTCTGAATTACTAACATTCAGAGGTCCAACTAGATCCACTGACATTAGAGTAAAAGGCTCCTCAATAATAGGCAACGGGTGGAGTTTGCTTGGTGCATGATCTCCGCTTTTCTTTACCAACTGGCACTGTGGACAAGAACTCACATACTCTGCTATGTCTTTGTACATTCCTGGCCAATAGAAATTCTTTAGCACTCTGTCGGTAGTTTTTTTTTTATTCCCAAATGACCAGATATTGGTAGGTTATGTGCTATCTCTAAAATTATTTTCCTACATGGTTTTGGGGCTACCAACTGAACTATAGCATCTTGTTCGCCTTTTTTCTGGAACACCCTTTTCAATATCTCTTCCTCCAAAATGAAATGTGATGTAGCATTTTCATCAGGAACAGTTACCTCAAATTTTTTCAAAACATTTTCTAAACTTACATCAGTTTTCTGAGCTTTTCTGAATTCTTCCGAAGTAAACATCTGAGATACATTCTCGTCACTCTCCACTACCCTTTCCATGTCATTATCTTCAACCTCTTGCTCGCTTACACTATCTTTACCCACCTGTTGACATGAACTTGCACTACCCACTTCTTGAACCTGATGTTTCTCAACCACTCTTATCAAGTTTTTCTTCCTCCTGAGCTCTTAACATTCCCTTAGTTAATACCCCACACTTTTTCTTATGAGTGCTGTCTGTACTTTCTTCACTCTTTGGGTACTACTTCCTTCTATACTTCCTAAATCTTGTTCAGCAACTTGATTTATGTCTCTCTCTGCTTCCAATGGTTCCTGTCTTTTCTTTTCACTCTCCTTATCACTTCCCTCTCTATCCGTATTCACTTCACTACTTGGGTTTTCTGAGGGTACCTCCCAGTCGTTTCCAAGGATTATATCCCATGGGATATCTTACACTACTGCGAACTCTTGTGTCTTCATCGTATCATTAACCTCTACAGTTACTTCGGCTATGTCCAACTCTTGTTTGTTACCAGTCACGGGGTAAACTGTAACTTTCTTACCTGTTTGTGTTCCTGGAGGGGCGTTACTGCTTTTAATAAGAGAAATGCACGACCCTGTGTCACACAAAGTGTCTCTCCGCTCAACTTCGCTTCTCCTAAATAAGGCCCAAAGCTAGATTCTGGTGTTGCCCAAATGGATTTTGTGGTTGAACACAACATGGATGGAGATTTTTCTCTTAACGACGGGAAATTTTGTTTACTGGTTCCCGCTTTATCTTCACACTACTGTCAACTTGCGGTTTACTTGCTGCTACCTTATCTCTACTTCCTTTACATGCAAAGGATTTATGACCAATTTTCCCACATATGTAACATCTAATTTTTTAACCCATTCCTGACACATCAGTTGAATTATGAACTTGCTTTCCTTCTTTAACCTGCTGTCTTTTTTTCCTGACTAAAATATCCTTTACCTGGTTGAGATTTTTGACTGACTTATAAGTACTGCCTTTCTCTAGCCTCAACATACCTGTCAGCTAATTTTATTGCTTCCTCAAATGTTTCAGGTTCATTATCTTTAATGTAAATTTCAACAGATTCGTTTACCATAGAATATAACTGTTCTAGCAATAGTACACTTTTTAATTTTTCAAAACTATTCTCTACTTGAGCTCCAATTAACCATTTGTCTAATAACTCTGTCAATCGTAAGCCATACTGATGATATGTTTGATTTTTTCCTTTGTTGAAATTTCTAAACATTACTCTATATTTCTCTGGAGTGATCCTATACTCTTTTTAATAGATTTTCTTGAAACCTATCAAAATTCTGGACTTCATCTTCTCCCATGGAATGAATGACACTGGTCCCTCGTGCAGATAACCTAAGGATTAAAAGTGCTGCCCACTTGGAACGTGGAATTCCTACAGATGTACTGATTTTAATAAATTCCGTTAAATAGCTATTCATCTCATCTGATGTTTCTGAGAATTTTCTGATAATATCCCCATAGCTATGTAAAGGTCTCTGAGGATGATTATCAAACCCACTGGCTTCTGGTACTCCTTCCAATTCTCTTAGTGTTATTTGCAATCTTAATCTTTCGACATCGTTTCTTAGATTCCAGCTCTATTCGTTTTAATTCCTGCTGATAATTCCTCTCGTCCCCATTAATCCCATTATCAGTATTACTCTCTGTGAGCTCTTCTCTATTCCCCTCTCTTACCCTTTCTCTAGAGTTTTCTTCCTGCCTATCAGCTTCTCTTAAATCCATTATTAATTCTTGCCTAGTTTTTCTCTTAGCAGTAATCATTCTTGATTGGCACTCTTGCCTAAGATCTTTAACTGAAAAACTCACGTAACTATCTCCCATTTTGCTTTAACTTCTTAGAATTTTAAGAGTCTGATTTTATATAATCCACATTAAACTTCCATTCCAAAAACTATTCTTATATACACTCTTGATAATCTTCCACTCCAAAAACTATCATTACATACACTTTTGATAATCTTCCACTCCAAAAACTATCATTACATACGCTTTAAGCTAACAAATGCTATCACTAGCTTCACACCTTAACATATTACAATACACTGAATTCTCTATTTCTTAAAGCTTGTGTTCCGTTTTTGTTTTGTTAAGTGTTGCAATGTTGTTGTTTTTTCATGCAGTGTACATGTCTATGTGCGTATTTTGTGCTCAGTCTTAAGAGTTAATAATATTTTTCCAAAATTACGGTACCTGAAGTTCTTCGTCTGGCGCAGCCAAATTTTTTCAGGAGGTATTTTCCTCCTTAGGTGTAATTTACGATGCACCACGCTTTGTTTTTTCACTTTTCACCTGCTTAAGTAATTCACAAATTGCGATGCTTATTCCACTTGATCTAGCACAGCACTATCAGTCTATCACCCATGTGACACTCACTTCTTTCGGCGATGGTTCCCTCTTTGGCTTCAAGGGGTTTAAGCAAAGAATATAAATATTCTTTGGTTTAAGGAGGGACTGCACTTCACCTCTCCACGGCCGTTGAAAACACACGACCTCTGAGTCTGACTCTGACCTGTGGCGATGTTCCTCTCGGCGTGTTCGTTGATTACGTGACTTCCGGTTTTCGCTCCGCTGTTGTCCGTGAATCGTCTGTGAATCGTACGGCAATGCCTTCTCCGCGGCGTTTTCTGTAACGAGACATTTCTATTCTCGTTCTCCACCGCTGTGCTATGCTTCAAGCAAAAGTTCTTTCTATAATTCAGCTCCTATTTTTTTCATTCTATTTCAGCTCTTTCGATGCTTGTAAATCTTCCGAACGATCCCAACCGCTGCGACCAACAGTCATAATCGTACTATCACGATTTTTGTTGCATTTTTTTCTGTTTATTTCTGGGTGTGGGATAGTGGGAGGTATTGCATGGTGAATGTTATTGCACTATATTTCACCGCGATACTCTTACCATCCAGATGCACTTACTTTTTTTCTTGCTGCCACCAGTCTAGATTGGGGTAAGGTCTAGACGCCTTATGGAGATCCACTTTATTCGAGACAGAGGCGTGGTTGAAGACTTCCAAGCTGGTGTAGAAATGAGCCGAAGATATTTAACAAATAAATTTATTATCCACCACTTAGGGTAGGATAAAGGTTGGTTTTACACCTTGCCCTAGAACATACAGAAGATGCTCGTCGGAATTTTAGGTGACAATAGAGCTTGAGCTGAACAAATAGAAATATGGTGCTTCCTTGTTAGCACCGTTCAGTGAAGTCAAATTCAGTTCTTCTTTGAGTTCATAAGTTACGCAGCGTTCAGATCATCAGGTAACACTTTAGCATAAGTTACGCTTTAATAGCATTATGCAGCACTTTGGAAACAAGATCTGAGATTCTCAGATATAATGGATCTAGACCTCGGCCTGATTCCTTGGAACAAAATATAGATAGTTACTAACCGCAGTTAGTTGAAATCTACCCCTAGCTAACTCGACCGCATCCGAGCGCTTTTCTTACGGTAAAATCATCCCACGCGATGACCTGATCCTACTCCAAAGAAAGCCAGACGAGAAGAGAGCGCCAAAAAACTAACTTCCTGAGTTCTCCCCAAACTTTCTGAGCCCCAGCAAGCGCTTAGCCAATCACGACGACGCAATCGACTCACTTAGCTGGACATCCTTCACTTTACGCGTCCTGCTTCTCATGGTTCCCATCTGTCGGATGGCTGCTCTTAGAAGAATTCCATGCTCAAAGTTCTGAGAATTCATGGGCTCGTTATAACCTTGTGAACTGGTCACCAAGATGGCTGTCCTTCTGCCTTCCACGCTTTTCACTTCAAAATGGAGTTCCATTGCCCACTTCTGATTTTTCCCACGTTTACTTTTTTAACATTCAGCAGTTCCTATATTCCTGAGCGCCCCTGGCATTCTTTTCCAATTCTTTTTTCTAACGGTTTTCACATCATCACACACGCCATATTGCTTTCTGCTGTGGACGTTGAAGACTCGTCCCTGCGTTCCTCATCTGTCAAGGCATTGCGCGCGTGTGCGAAATTTGAACGCCATTTTGACACGCTCCGAAAGCATATGATTTGCGGATCATAGACTATTTGCAGTTGGCGGTGGATCTCCTCTACCAGCGTAATTCTTGCACAGAGAAAGCTACAAATGGCATCCTGAAAGTAATGCCTCGTCCCTCATAAGATTTTTATTTGTAGCAGCAAATATGTGAAACTTGGTGGTAAAATACTTGGACATATTCAAATTTTAAAGACGTGAATCCGTTTTTTTTTCTTTTCGTGTTATATGGCATGGATGGTGAGTCAGATAATAACCGAAAACTTGAAAATTTCGTCGTCCTGGAGCGGAAATCGAATCCGCGTCTCCCGGAGAAAGCCCGTGTATGTTAGCCACTATACACCACCCAGAACGACCAAGTTTCAAGTTTCCGATTAATTTGAACATATCCATCATGGGTTATAGGTTATGTTCAAATTAACCGGAAACTTGATCGTTCTGTGTGGTGCAGCGGTTGCATACTCGGGCGCTATCCGGTAGACGCGGATTCGATTCCCCCTTAAGGCCGACGAAATTTTCAAGTTTTCGGATATTATCTGACTTCCATCCATGTCATATTTACACTAAAAAACGGATTCACATCTTCAAAATTTGTATGCGTTCTTATGTTTGACTACCTTTTTCACACAGGAAAAATTTCTGAGCCTTGTGTAGGGCGAAAATCTAAACATATTTTATCATGATTGTAATTCTCGTAGATATAATTTTCTGTGAAGAAAAAAATTGTACAGGAACTTTTTTGGATGATCTGCCCGTTGTGATTCGAAACAAAAAATATATACGGGGTTTTTTTTTCTATTAATGTTTTGCATTTTTCAGTTTCATATTTTAGAAAAACTGATGTGCAAGGAATTCAGGGTTGTGGAGCACACAAAAAAATGTGAATATGCCTCGATGTGTGCTGAAAAACGGCTTGTTCACGATTGAAATAATAAAAAAAAGGATCAGCTTTTAGATGATTTTGATTATTTCATGGCACCCCTAAAAAGATTTACCGTCATAAAGAGTACTGATCATCTGACAACTGTATATATATCATACTCTCTCTCTCGTTTCTTTTCCATCGGGAGACGATTAGAGAGTTTAATAATAAAAAGTCTGCTCAATAATGTATTATGAGCTTAATGTATTATAAACGCAATACATTGCTTTTAATACAGAACATGCTACGAGTCTTACTTGAGGCTCTATCTGCATTACATGAAAATTAACAACACCTGGATTTTACATTGAAAACACAGTTTTCAAGAAATCATTAAAAAGTCCAGCCTCACAGAAAGTTAAAACTCATAAATTTTAAAATAGTAATAAATTCTACCATTTCAAAAAAGTAGAGTTATACTTAAATTATTTGCTTCTAAGCATCGTCATCGAACAAAAAAGTTATTTAAGTATAGTTCCTTTGTGATTAATTTTTCTTTTAAATTTTGGATATATATTGTATACAGGGGCGAATCAAGGTTAGTTACTAACCTTGGGGGCGAATTGGGTCGACGAAACCAGGCCGGGAATTTTAGTGTTGTGGACCACTACAGAAATGCACGTATCCACAGGGAAAACAGCTCATAAATCTCCTCGTGAAAAAAAAAAAAATCTGTTAACTCCTGAATGAAAGAGAACTATTGAAATATCCATTGTAAAACTAATTCAATCATGAACAAATTTTAACAGTAATCTAAGGATGAAAGAATTTAAAACATCCACTCAGTATTGAATGATGTGGCATATCAAACTGTATGTTCAAAACGGGGTGCTGTACCAGGTATACCTATATTTGTTTGGTCATCGATCATCTACTGCGCAACGCTATTCGCACCACCTCCTTGAACAGACGCCTGTTTTTATCTACCCATTATTTTGACTTGTGAACTACCATTTTGATCCATGAATCAGTACTACCGATAAATCGTCATTTCTTTTAAGATAATTGTTGGTAGGACTCGAATTTCGGAACATCTCTGCCGAAAAATCTGTTTGTGCTCCATGTCTGAACGTCTATAAGCGTGTGGGATGATGGACCATCAAAACTGTTACCAGTGCTCCCTTCAAATTTACAAAACGACTTTTAGACCTACTAATGTCCCTTCGGCTCTGAGTCCAACGACCTAGGCTTAACCGTAGTTAACTTTATAACAGCGTATTGGTCCGGCGGCGAATTTTTAGAGAATTTTGCTTTAGCATTTTAGAGCAAACACCGAAAATAAAATCGATGAGTCATTACTTTATGACCACGTACCTAATGAGCCGTAGGACCCCCTTTACTCCGCAAAACAGCGGCCACGCATCGATTCGATCTGGTGGCGATAAGTATTCTGGGGTACCTGGTACCATAATGTCAACAGCCGGTTCTCCAGTTTCCGTACACTTAAAAGGTTGTGGTGATTTAGTGCGAACCCGCTTTTCTAAGTCGAACCACAAATGTCCGATTGGGTTCATGTCAGGTGAATTTGGAACCACCCCTTGACGATTATGGCTGTGTGGCATGGCGCATTATCCTGTTGGCAATGGCCATCACCAGCAGGGAACATAGTTGCCATGAATGGGTGAACTTGGTCCGCAACGATGTTCAGATACCTGACTGCTGTCAGGGATTGTGCTATTGAGATAATGGGGTCTAAAGTGTCCCAAGGAAACATCGCCCACAGCATAACACCGCTGCCGCCGGCCTCTTTCCGCCCAACAGTGCATCCAGGTACCATAACCTCCGTTGGTAATCGATGTATACCCGCTCGGCTGTCAGCGTGATGAACCAGGAATCTTGATTCGGCAGACTATACCACTTGCTTCCAATCATCCACGGTCCAATTTCGATTATCTCGGGCCCATTTCATGCGTTGTTGGCGATGACGTGCAGTGAGCATAGGGACCCGGCTGGATTTTCGGCTACGCAGGCCCATGCGCAGAAGGCTGCGATGAACTGTATGCTGTGACACATTACCCTGATCACCATTGTCGTAGCTGCGGGTGATTTGTCGCACTGTGGTCCTGTGATCGCGGTGATCAATGCGCGAGTCTCCCCTGCCCTCTGGCATCAATGAGCTGCGGACGACACACAGCTGGACGACGGTTCGTCGTTTGGCCATCTGTGCACCACATTTTGACTGGCCATCTGTGCACCACTGGACGACGGTTTGTCGTTTGGCCATCTGTGCACCACTTTGATTCCGAGATCGTAGTTCCGAAGCGCCGTGCCATCACAATTTGTCCTTTATCAAACTCCGATAAATCGGCAGATTTTCCCATTCTGACTCCGAACACTCTACTAACCGAAAGCCGCTCCTCAGGTTGTGTATATACAGGCTCTGTGAACTTCACTTGCGCCACCGTTCGGTCTCCAGGCGTGCTCATTTCTCTAGGCGGGGGGCTGGTCATAATGTAACGACTCATCGGTGTATATGTAGATAGAAAGAAACGCCATTTTTGTAAGACAACGTTTTAGACAGATAATATAAAGCACAAATGAAGTTAGTGATTCTTATTCACAAGTGCCAAAATAATTATTCCTTCTTTCCAAACAAACCAGATCAAGACGATACGTGAAATGGCCAATCCACCCCTGGGCACAAGTGGCCAAAAAGCGCAAAGCTCAGAAGAACAACAGAGAAAATCGTTTATTGCCCCAACATGCCGACGAAATTTACCTGTCAGTCTTTTCTTATGCAGTTTTTGGGGCGTCTGGTTTTCAATTAAATTTAGGTAGGTGTGTGTGGTAAAAATCGTTAGAGGATACAGATGGCATAGTGGAAGTTTCTATATGTTTGTTTTTGTTATTTGTGTTTACAGTTTCTATTTTTGCCGATTCTGAAAACTAAGCTATGGGCGCCCAAGGTTCCCTAATTTGTTTCTATATGGGCAAAAAAGTTCTACCTGTTGATATTCATCGTAATCCAGTGAAAATGTATGGTGCTAATATTATTAGAGCACAACACGTGCGTAAAGGCGCAGAGATGCTCGACCTCACAGTGCTACAGCAACCGTGAATCTGTTGAAATACTGGGGCTGAGAAATTCAGTACTGATTTCACACTGTCGGACCACTTTCTTTTCTCAAAACTGAAAAAAGCGGCCATCTTTGGGAAGAGAATCAGAGGTCAGTGCTTCGGTTTTGATGAAGATGGTCATAAATTAAGTTCAGAAATGCTTACAAGTCCAAGACGCATTTCCTTTTTTTCTGTTTCTTTACATAAAGGAATTGACAATAGGGGCGGATTAAGCTTATCTGGTGGTGGTGGGGTAGGGGGGCTGTAGTCTAAAAAAAATGTTTTAAAACTTTTCCATAAAAAAAAACTGTGCAAGGTTTTAAAATCATAAGTGGGAAAAACAACTGAAAATTCAGTACTAATTTCGTGGCGTTCAGTTGCCTGCTTCGCAAGTGAACGAACTCAGTTCTTTTTAAATACAGTATCAAGTCTAGATGGAATCTTTCAAAATAAATTTAAGCCCTGCTATTAAGGCAATAATTTTCCCTAGAATAATTTGAAGTATGAATCATCAGCCACTCCAGTGGTGCAGTGGTCTAAGCGATGGCTTCTGATCATTCGTCCGAGAGGGGTCCGGGTTCGAATCTCGTGAGACATGGATGTTGTATTTGTCTTAAGGCACTGGCTCTCTCCCTTCCCTGGAACCAGTGGCCCTAAATTAGGGACATACGACTGCTTATAGCCCATTGAGTTGCTCACGGTGGTCGTTAAACCTTCAATTAAAAAAATGGATCATCGAATTATTGCTGAGCAATATGACTGGTAATTCTTTTTTAAAATATTCGTTTGTTCTTTCGGAATGCACCATTCACACTTCTTCGGAAAGAATTTCCATTTCCTTCACTGCATCGACTCATTCCTGCGCTATTCATTGTCTTACTGGCGATTTTCTCTCGGTAGTTTGTGGAAATATTACATTAAACAAAGCACATCCTTTGCTTTTCATGATCAATCAAAATCTCTTTTCCATTCAGCTCTCAGCTTCTTCTACGAGGGTGATAACAAAAGTTCTGCACACGTTAATCTAAAAGGGAAGCGGATGATGCAATCGGGAAAATGATTGCGCCATGTCAAGGTCAGACTCTTAGCAACACAGTGATGTCAGAACGACGCACTATAATTTGCTGTGTGGATGTGGTAGGGTTTGGAAATTGAAGCGTGCAGCTCCTCAGGTCGGGTCACAGCGTTAGACCAGCGCTCGTACGTGAAAAAAGAAACTCTTCGGGGAAAAACTCCGACTCAGATCCACACTTCCTTGCAAGAAGTTTGTGGGGAAGGAACTCTTGATCGAAGCACAATTTCTTTCTGAGGACAAAGTTGAGACCGAAAATTCGTCAAAATCGCTCCAACTTGTTGGAAGCGGGAGCGATCATGCTGCATGACGACGCATCGTGTCATGGTGCAGTGTCGATACGGGAACTTTTGTCGAAATATGGCTAGGAAACTTTATCCCACCCACCACACAGCCCTGATCTCAGTCCACCCGACTTTGATCTTTTTCCAAAGATAAAAAATCGGCTCCGTGGCATCCTCTACAAAACGCTGGACGAACTGTCATTGGACATGACCCGAGTAATACGACAGCTGAACAAAGATTTTTTTTTTTTTGATTGGAGGTTTAACGACCACCGTGAGCAACTCAATGGGCTATAAGCAGTCGCCCGTCCCTAATTTAGGGTCACTGGTTCCAGGGAAGGGAGAGAGCCAGTGCTGTAAGACAAACACAACATCCATGCCTCACCGGGATTCGAACCCGGACCCCTTACGGACGAATGATCAGAGGCCATCGCTTGAACAAAGATGACGTACTACAGGGCATCCAGGACCTGTCTCACCACTGGCAAGCTGTCATTAGCAGCAAAGGGGAGTACATTGAACGGCAATACAAAAATGGACAGTGTGCAGAACTTTTGTTATGACCCCCCTCCCCCCCGTATTGGTGAAACTGAAGTTGTGTTTCTTTCTTCTTTCTCTCTCTCCGAGAAGCCAGAAGACAGCATTTAGTCTCCAAATTCACAGCAAATTTTAATCGTTATAAAACAAGGAAAAGCCTAGATTGGGGGGGGGCGACTTCCCCAGTCACCCCCTGCTGGATCCACGAAGTGCTTGACAAGTAGATTTATTGTTACGATAAGTGTCTTATGTGATTAAGCGGAAAAGTAAAGCTAATATATGATTGTATCTTACGATGAGGCGTTACCTTTTATATACATATACAGAGTGTCCACAAAGTTTCTTTACAACTTTGCACATCTATCACGGATACACTGTATGAGATAGACTAATGTGGTTGAGCACATAAGTAAGAGCAAAGACTAAAGTTGTTTCTACCTCATTACAAAAGCTCAATATGCGCATAGAACATCTAGCCGAAACTCCAGTTCCAACCATGTACGCTGCAGCATGTTCTCAGTAATGGTCGAAATGGCATTGTTGATCCTCGATTTCAGGTCATCGATGTCCTGCACCTTTGTCCGATACACGATATCCTTCACATATCCTATTACAAAAAAATTTCAGAGGTGTGACGTTGGGGGAACGGGGTGGCCATGCAATTGGACCATCCCGTCCAATCCACCTTCCAGGGAATGTTGTGTTTAAAAAGTCCCGAACGTGCCTTCCTGTTGGAATATCACGCTTAGTTGAAGGTCCTCCAACTGTGGCGCAACGTGCTCACCCAAAACATCCAAGTAAACATCTGCCGTCACTGCTTTCTCACTGAAGAAAAATGGTCCAAGGACTCGGTTATTAAAAGCAACGCAGCACACGTTCACTGACTGTGTCCCGCAAATTCCATAAACACATGAGGATTTTCAAACCCTCAAATCCTGACATTGTGTCTATTTAACTGCTCAGAAACATGAAAAGTTGACTCATCCGTAAAACAAACATGTGTGAGAAACTCGGGATCTTCACTCAGTCTATCCAGCATAGTTACTGCGAATTCTTTTCGTCGTGGTCTATCGTTTGCCTCAAGTGCTTGTAACAGTTGCACTTTGTATGCATATAAGCGTTGATGTCTATGTAGCACCCTGTGTACCATGGACCGGGGCATTTGTAGTTCTCTGGCAGCGGAACGAATGGACTTCTTCGGGCTTCGTGAAAATAAATCACGAACACGTTCAATGTCTTCATTCGATGTTCGTGGGCGGCCGCTACGATCTTGATCCAACACGGACCCAGTCTCCATAAATTTCTGGTGCCATTAATGGTTACTAAGACGAGATGGCGGGGTTTTCCCATACTTAGTCGGGAAATGTCGTTGCGTTTGTGTATCACATTTTGTTTCGATGAACCAAGCGACGCACTGCGCTCTCTCTTGTGGGAACCACATTTTCATAGCACAGCACCTGCTACGTCAGTGAGGGACGTATTACAAAAAACATAATGTCAATTAAAACTTTGATATATACAGTATATTATACAACAAATACCATGAACTTACATAGCACGGGGTGTCCGTGATAAATGTGCAAAGTTGTAAAGAGACTTTGTGGACACCCTGTACACACATAAATATATGAGGTGGCGATAGGTATCCTGGGGTATCTCGTACCATAATGTCAACAGCAGGTCCTCCAGTTCCCACACATTTCGGGGTTGTGGTGACTTAGAGCGAATCCGCTTTTCCAAGTCGAACCACAAATGTTCGATTGGGTTCATGTCAGGTGAATTTGGAGGCCAGGGCACTAACAGAAAGTCACTAGCATGTTCCTCGAACCACTCCTTGACGATTCTGGCAGTGTGGATGGCGCATTATCCTGTTGGTAATGGCCATCACCAGCAGGGAACACAGTTGCCATGAATGGATGAACTTGGTCCGCAACGATGTTCAGATACCTGAGAGCTGTCAGGGATTGTGCTATTGAGATAATGGGGTCTAAAGTGTCCCAAGGAAACATCGCCCACAGCATAACACCGCTGCCGCCGGCCTCTTTCCGCCCAACAGTGCATCCAGGTGCCATAACCTCCGTTGGTAATCGATGTATCCCCGCTCGGCTGTCTACGTGATGAACCAAGAATCTTGATTCGGCAGACCAGGCCACTTTCTTCCAATCATCCACGGTCCAATATCGATTACCATGGGCCTATTTCATGCGTTGCTGGCGATGACGTGCAGTGAGTTTGGGAACCTGGCTGGGTCTTAGGTTAGGCAGACCCATACTCAGAAGGCTATGAAGAACTGTATGTTGTGACACATTGCCCTGATCAGCACTGTTGTAACTGCTCGTTCGTGCTTTGTCGCACTGTGGCCGTGCGGTCGCGGTGAACAATGCGCAAGTCTCCGCTCCTCGCTGGCATTAATGAGGTGCGGACGACACACGGCTGGATGAATGTTCGTAGTTTGGCCATCTGTGCACCACTTTTGGTACGTACTCACTGTAACGGCACGTGAACAGCCCACAAGTCGCGCCGTTTCTGAGATCGTAGTCGCCGTGCCATCATAATTTGTCCTTTATCAAACTCCGATAAATCGACAGCTTTTCCTATTCTGACTCCGAACACTCTACTAACCGAAAGCCAGTCCTCGGTTTGTATATATACTGCTCTGTGAACTTCACCTGCGCCAGCGTTCGGTCTCCAGGCGCGCTCATTTCTCTGGGATGGGGGTGGTCATAATGTAATGGTTCATCGGTGTATATATTTAAAAAAAATTGCCTTAGTGTTCTAACGAATAATGCTACCCATGATTGACACAGGTATGTTGACTGAAAGTTCACTTTTCTGGACAGTACCTCCTACTTGATAATCATCCTGCAGTTGGTAGATGGCATTATTCCTCCCCGTTCCAGCTCATTTGGGTGCGAGGGCAGGATCGTAGCAAGCTTTTGTTATCTGGGAGGGCAACACTTGACATTAAGCCCCTTGGAATTCAATGTTACGCCCCTTCAAGTTCCACTCAAATAATACGTGGTTTTTACTTTCCCACACGCCGCCGTTATAGGGAAGTATTATGATCGTTCAAAAATCCCACTTCAGGTTTTTGACATAAAAAAAAAAATGGTTGATTGGTTGTTGATAGAGTTTTATGGAGCAAGGGCCATGTTTGTCCAAAGAGCGCCAGACACTGCTGTTGGTCATAATAATTTAGCCACTCAGTGTAAGTCAAGTGGCAATTTAAAGTTTTGAATTTATTCTTCCAAACAAACGTAGAAGTATAACTTAGTTTTGAAAGGAATCACACATATTTTTCAGCTTAATTACAAAATGTTTACTTACTCAATTGCCGATCCTGAGAATAGATTGGATGAATGAATTTAGTCGCTCCTTGATTCCAGGAGGCTTCGGAAGATGGCTCAGAGGTACGTTTGGTCTTCAGTCCAGCAATGGGTTTTGACTCAGAAGAAACCTTCTCTTCAGACTTGGGTGTTGAACCAGAAGAAGCCTTTTCTTCAGACTTGGGTGTTGATCCAGAAGAAGCCTTCTCTTCAGACTTGGGTGTTGACCCAGAAGAAGCCTTCTCTTCAGACTTGGGTGTTGACCCAGAAGAAGCCTTCTCTTCAGACTTGGGTGTTGACCCAGAAGAAGCCTTCTCTTCAGACTTGGGTGTTGACCCAGAAGAAGCCTTCTCTTCAGACTTGGGTTCTTTTCCAGAACTCATTATGTAAGGAAGAGTATTGTGATCTGAAAAGAGACTCAACTTCAGATACATTATTTAATACCTTTTCTTTTAAAAAATTACTGAAAATCCTATTTTTGGCACCCTGGTGACAGTGGAGCGCGTACACAGCAGCATTGGAGAGGGGGGTGCAAGACTTAGACATACAACTATGACTGTCTTTGCTTTCGCTACAACAGGGCACACAGTCTTCAAAGCGCTGACTTCTGACTGTTAGGCTGAGTGGGCCCAGATTCAAGTCCAAGATGAGGCATGGGTGGAGCATTTGCCTTACGACATTGGGTTTTCCCCTTTCCTGGAACTAGTGGCACCAAATTAGGTAGCCATTTTTTTGTGGTTTAACAAGCACCGTGAGCAACTCGACGAGCTATAAGTAGTCTCCCGTCCCTAATTTAAGGTCACTGGTTCCAGGGAAAGGAGAGAGTCAGTGCCGTTAGACAAACAAAACATCCGTGCCTCACCGAAATTCGAACCCGGACCCATCTCGGAAAAATGATCAGAATCCAGCACTTAGGCTACTGCGCCACCGAGGCGGCGCCTATAGCAAAAAAAAAAAAAAACGCACACACACACACACACACGGAGCAGCATGTTTCATATATAAGACGAAAAACTACAGCATTTGGCCCCATCTGGCAGAGCCTGATTTACGCAAGGGCACGCGGGGCCAGTGCCCAGGGCCCCCATGGACGGGGGGCGCAATTTGAGCACTAACATTTTATTTTTATTATTATGGGCAGCAAAAACAGCGACGGCGGTGCGCAGCAGTTAATTCTCACCGAGCGTAAATATGCATCGATATGTCGCTTCAAAAAATCGATTATTAATATCCATTTGAAAGATAGAAATAAAATGTTTACTTATAATTTACAATTTTTGAACATTTTTTTCTTGCATTTGTTAAAGTAGATAGTACTTGTGTATTAAGGTAGCACTTCTTGTGCTTTTTACAATTATACGCGCAAGTATAGAATAATTACTTGAAGCACCAGGGGTGCTGCCTTAATACGCAAGTACCATTGTTAATTTATTAAGAGTACCATTCATGCCCGGGGATGGGGGTCTCCCAAGTTGTTTGTTCCCAGGGCCCCACTTGTCTTAAATCGGTCTCTGCCATCTGGATCTCTCGGGAATTGAGTCTGCTAGTCAGTTTTTCTACGGCTATTCAACTGAGACTTTCGCGGAAGAAAAAAATATAAATGCATTTAACCAAACTAACTTTTACGCTGCGTTGGTCAAATGAAACTTTGGCGGATCTAACCTACACCATTACTTCTTGAGCACTAGACCAGTCAGCAAAAGAGTGCCCTTAATCTAGAAATGCCGATTTCAGAGGATGAATCGAACCAATGTCATTAGGATATTAACGACATCCATGTGCGTTTCAGGATTTGAACCTGCGATATGACTGCCGAAGAAATTAAAACTTCAGCTGCTGCACTGCCTCCACAGTTGCACAGCTACATGGGGACATGCATTGTCGTGGTGCAGAAAAACTGTTTCTGATATCATTCCTCTTTTTTTGCTGCGAATTACAGCTTTCAGTTTGTCCCTAAGCGTAGCCCAATACGTTGCACTGGTCACTGTTTGTCCGTGTTCCTGAAAATGCGCCGGAATAGGACACTTCGTGTCCCAAAAGAAGGCCAGCAAGATTTTCTTGGCGGAGGGCAGTCGTTTGAATTTCTTCTTTAATGGAGAAGAAGAGTGTTTCCACATGCTCTGTCTCTTGCTTTTCCGTTCACAGTGATGAGCCCATGTCTTGTAGCCGGTGACAATCCTCCCCAAAACACTTGGATTAACGTTTCGTGAATTGGGTTGCAACCACCACGCCGTGTTGCTGGTGCAGATCAGTAAGCTGTTTGGGTCCGCATCTAGCGCAAACTTTACGGCACCCCAAATCATCATTCACTATGGCATGTGCGGATCCATAACTACTATCCAAATGTGCAGCAACAGCGGACAACGTAATCCATCAGTCTTTTGTGATCAAGCCATTCGCCCTGTCTATTTAGGCCTGTGTGCTTGATGTTGACGGCCGACCAGATCGAGCTTTGTCGGTTGAACTTGTTCTTTCCGCTTTAAACCTTTCTACCCATTCATAAACTTTTCGTTGAGTCATGCCGTCTCACTTCAGTACTCAGCCTACATCCTTCGGTGAATTTCAGCAGGTTTCACTCCCTCTGCCCATAGGAATCTCACTGCGGCGCGTTGTTCAACAATGGTGCAATCCCGCAGCAGAGCATCCATATTTATTTTACTTTGGCCTCAAGTGGACTAACGACAGAGCGCTGCGCTGTGCGTATTCGAACTACCCATATGAGATTGCGAACGTGTTGTACATGTTGTCCGAGAATTATTGGACACATTACAAAATTATATAAAACAAAACATTAAACAGATAGAAAGAAACTGACTGTACTAACTTACAATGTAACTACACAAGTTAATAAATTTCGATGTGAGATCCCTTGGTTGCTCGTAATACGTCCAAGCGATACTCGATTTCATGCCATGTATTGGCAAGCATCTGAGGAGTTATGGAACTAATAGCAGCTGTGATACGCAGCTTCAGTTCCTGCAAATTAGTACAAGGCGCTTGATAGACACGATCCTTTACATAACCCCACATAAAATAATCCAATTGAGTTAGATCTGGAGAGCGAGGAGGCCACGGAATGGGACCACTACGCCTAATCCATCTGTTGGGAAAATGCTAGTTTAGGCACTTACGTACACACGTTGACCAATGCGGAGGCGCGCCGTCTGGTTGGAAAAGGACGTTGTCATATCTTTTGATCAGAGGTATAGCGAAATTTTCTAGCATATCCAAGTAAATGTCACCATTTATGTTTTTTTCGCACAAGAAGAAAGGGCCAATCACTTCTCTTTTTGATAGGGCACACCACACATTAACTTTTGGAGAATCCCGTTCCAGTTCAATAGCAGCATGAGGCGGTTCACTGCCCCATATCCTACAGTTGTGACGATTCACAATACCTGATACATGAAATGTGGATTCATCACTAAAAATTACAGTACTAAGAAAGTTTTCGTCGTTTTCCACTCGATTCAGCATATCCACAGCGAAATCGTGTCGCAGAGTGTGATTATTTACATGCATCTTTTGCACTATTTGAATTTTATAAGCATCGAAGTTTAATTTCTTGTGCAAGATATCGTGAGCTGTCGATTTTGGAATGCACAGTTCTCTGCTTGCTTTACGAACGGATTTCCTGGGGCTTCGTCGGAAACTTTCATTAACTTGGTCAACCGTCTCACCGCTGACGCTAGGCCTGCCGGCTCCTCCACGATGTTCCACATTGCCACTTTCTTTAAACTGTTTCATCCACCGCTTAATTGAATTCGTTGACGGAGGATTACAACCATACTCTAAAACTGTACTGTCTTTTAACTTTAATAACAGACTTTAATTCCGCAAGTCATAGCACACACATCGCCTTCTGCTGTACGGATGACATGACTACTGATTGCGCATTTCTCATACATTCCTCATCAGGCCACACCTAGCGCCATCTATCGGATTCTGGGAATAACAATTCTGCAAAACAAAAATATAGAAACCGTGTTAGTAATACGTGACATAGAAAAACAGACAATGCTCATAGTTTTTTTTTTTGTACATAATTTTGTAATGTGTCCAATAATTCTCGGACATCCTGTATTGAGTCAGCTTATATTCGTAGCGGTTACCGCGTAAATTTCAAATTGCCTTTACTTTTTGACTTACATACATACTGTGCTGAAGGAAGATTTAAGCCTAATAAGCAAACTAGCGACGTGGGTACCACACGGACTGACCACGATACAAAAGGAATTTCGCTATGAATTTGCACAGAGTAACGTTATGTGGTATCGCCTCAATAGTAGGATGCTCACAAGGTCCATAAGGTAGGTGGAATTTTACGCACCTAGGCTACAACACCAGTCACTGTCCTAGGTTGAACCTGGTACTAGGCCGGGGCCTTCAACCCGTGCAGAGTTGCATGAGTGTAAAATCTTACTGGTCGTTGGCATGAATGTTCGCGGTATGGCTTTTTGGAAGATGTCTGGTGAGAATACACCATGATATCGGAACAGTGTAAGTCGTTTCTAGAGGACATACCTGGCATGGGCACTGCAACATCATTTGTAGCGACCTGTCCTCATACACGACAACGCACGGCCGCACAAGGCAGAGATTGTTCGAGTGTTCAAAGAACATAATTGTTGGAAGGAGCAGCTCTACCCACCGTATTCACCGGAAATGAACCCCTGTGATTTCAACTGTTCTGGGCATTTGAAAATGAAGATGTCTGGTACTCTATACAACAACAAACAGGATTTGGATCTCCGAACTACAGACATTTTCCACAGACTTCATGACACTGGTGCTTTTAATGGTGTTAGTAAGCTGCCCACAATTTTGGAACGTATGACAGTGAATAAGAGGAACCATTAATATTTACCCTCAAGTATTGTGTTCATTGCTTTGCCAGAACAGGAATTATGGTTGAATTGGAAGTCTTCAGTTATTCCCCAAACGATGTAATATTAATTTTGCTAAAACTGTGTTACTGGTAGCTTTTATAAAGTAATTTTATTCGAAATACCACGAAATGTTCAAGTTTTAACCAGTGGTGTACCGGAAAACTCGGGTTTCCCCGCAAAAAAATGTCTTCCTGGCCCGTTTAAGAACATTTACTAGCTTTCAATTAATTAAAATGTTTAAATTCCATATCATTAATTAGATTTTATGGGCACTTTAATAATTCAAGTTCTTCCAAACCTACAGATATTTTGCGTAAAACTAAAATTATTGCACTTTATTCCGTGTATCACAAATGTGCATGTTGAAGCTAAAATGATTGCCTTAGTTTGATACCACAATACAAAGTACTACAAAACACTCGCGCCAAAGTTAATCATATCATACAAATTTTATTCACTCTGAGATTTAAGACTAACCACTTTGAAATGTCACACGATCAAATACACAAAACACGTAAACTGCCGTGTGACAGTGTCTA
This sequence comes from Macrothele yani, assembly GCA_039090855.1. NCBI lineage: Eukaryota > Metazoa > Arthropoda > Arachnida > Araneae > Macrothelidae > Macrothele > Macrothele yani. The sequence goes on from CM077015.1 coordinate 26,102,570, forward strand.
AGCACCTTTTAGGAGTTATACAAAAATACAGAACAAAAGTAAACAAATAAATAAGTAATTATGTATTAAGAATTGTTGCAAAAAAAAAAAAAAACCCCAGCAAAACTACTTAAAAATGCATAATATACATAAACACCTAGATCTGTCTGTCTCTTTGGAACGCTTGATGTCACAGCAATGTCTGCATTGTGGCGCCATCACTTATCGAATAATTTGTGTGTGCTCTCGCGATGTCAAAATGATTGCCTGCTATATAATAGTACGCTATCACTTTTAGATGTCAAGGTGATCGCGTGCTAATTTAAAAACATTGGGTTATTAATGACTCGAGTTCTGTTTTTCCGATCTACAAATTTTGAATTGAATTCTTAATATTACGGCAAGTTGCGTTTGTATAGTAATTTAATTTAGCACAATTGGAATATTATTTTGCACGCTTTAATTATTTTTTACTTTTTTTAATTTAAATAACTTTCCGAGTTTAGTGCTGATTATATTATACATTTTGCAAAATATGGATCTATCTAAACTCTCTAACCTACAATACAAACTGAAATCTTGAGATGTTAAAGTGAGCAAGATTGCATCTGAAAGCAGATGTCGCCCCAATAGCACATTGTCGAGAATTTAGATAGTTCCCATTTGTAATACTAGATGTTGCATTATTTTGTAGAAAAAGCTTTGGTATGAAGTTTCAAACCAACCGTCGAATAGAACAGTCTAAAACAAGCCGTGGGAGAAATAACAAGTGTGCCGGAGAAAAATTAATTTAACGCGAAAAATCAAAGTAAAAGTTATTAAGGTAAGTTTACACGAAAACAGCTTTCCGAGTTTAGTACTGATTATATTACACATTTTGCAAAATATCGATCTATCTGAACGCTCTAATCTACAATTGTTCAACAACAAATATTTTACACAGGAGGTTATTTATCGCGATGTCTTTTGAAAAACGGAAATAAATAGCATATCATCATCATCATTGTCAACCATTATCAATCCACTGCTGGACGAAGGTCTCCCCAAGTTTCCTACACAACGGTCTGTCTTGTGCCAGTCTCCTCCATGTCACCCCTGCATACTTTCGAATTTCATCCACCCATCTCCCATGTGGTCTTCTTCTGGGTCTTTTCCTGTCCCTTGGAATCCAATCTAAAATTTCGGCTGTCCATCGGTGATCTGTCCTTCTGGCAGTATGTCCAGCCCATTGCCATTTCAGGGATTTAACTCTGATCATGATGTCTTCCACTCTTGTCATTTTTCGGATCCACGAGTTCCTCTTCTTATCTCTCCTGGTTACACGAAGCATGCACCTCTCCATGCTGCTTTGAGTTGTCTGCAGCCTTTGTATGTCTCTTTTAGTTAAGGTCCACGTCTCTGCACCATACGTAAGCACTGGAAGGATGCATTGATCAAACACTTTTCTTTTAAGACATAATGGCATATTGCTCTTGAAAATTATGCTGTTTCTTCCAAAAGCTCTCCAGGCAAGTTTTGTACGCCGATTAATTTCTTCATCAATGTGACCCTCACTTGATATCTGCTGTCCAAGATAAACGTACGTGTCTGTTATCTCCAGCTTTTCTCCATCAATCGATAAATCTTCATTTCTTGTAAAAGCATTGTACATCACTTTTGTCTTCTGAAAGTTCATTTTTAATCCCACTTCTTTACTCTTGTCAGCAAGTTCCTGGATCATACTCTGTAGCTCTGATGGGGTAGTTGCAAAAATGACTATGTCATCAGCAAAACGAAGGTGGGTTAGATAATCTCCATTAATCTTTATCCCTTTGTTTTCCCAGCTCAGCGACTGAAAAACACCCTCCAATATGGCATTAAAGAGCTTCGGAGATATGGTGTCACCTTGTCTCACTCCCTTTCCAATTTTTATGTGTGTTGTATTTTCAAACAGCCGAATCTTTGCACTTGCATTTTCATAGATGTTATTAATAATATTAATGTATGCATCTTCAATACCGCAGGTTTTCAGAGCCATTGTAACTGCTGATGGTTTCACCGAATCAAAGGCTTTTTCATAATCGATAAAAGCCATGCACAATGGAAGTTCATATTCCCTCGCTCTTTCAATTAGTTCTCTCAGTACGTGGATATGATCTATTGTGCTGTAGCCACTCCTGAATCCAGCTTGTTCTCTCGGTTGAGCCATGTCCAGTGTTACCTTCAAGCGGTGTGAAAGAACTTTAGTGAAGATTTTATAAACTACTGAGAGGAGGCTGATAGGTCTGTAGTTTCCGAGATCCTCAATGTCACCTTTCTTATGTAGCAGGATCATTGTAGCGGTGTTCCAATCCTCAGGAATCTTTCCTTCATTAAGGCATCGAGTGAAAATTTGGGCGAGTACTGTTTCGATTTCTCCACTTGCTTCTTGTATGATGTCTACAGTAATTCCATCTTCTCCTGGAGCTTTTCCTCGCTTCATGTTCTTGATTGCATGTGCAACTTCTGCTGGAAGGACTAGAGGAACTCTGGTACTGGTATCTTTCATGATGTCTGGAGTGCATATATCATCCCTTTCATATAATTTGGAGTAGAAATCTTTCACTCTTGTCAAAATTTCGCCTCTATTTCTTGTTACAGAACCATCTTCTTTTCTCAGTGCCATAATCTGTTTTCTTCCCTTACTGAGATGTCCCTTTGCTATCTTTAGGCTTTGGTTGTTTTCAATTGCTTTCCTCACTAGTTCACAGTTGAATTTCCTTACGTCTTCAGTGATACTTTTTCTTACTGTCTTGCATAGCTCTATATATTCCACTTTGGAAGTCACATCTTCTTTAGTTGTCCTCATCTCTCTTCTTTTTTGCAGCATATAATTTTTAGTTCTAACATGATTGAGTTCTTACTATATAAGTTTTTACTATGTTTCCTTACAGAAATCCGGCGTCTATTTTATTTGTTTTCAATCTGCTTCAATTAAAAATTTCACTTTGTCACAGGACGGGCAACATTCCCTATATACTTAATATTTATTTAAAGCTTAAAAAACACCGTTCTAGGACGAGCTATGCGCTAGTTTACCACAATGACTCAATGTAACGTTATTATAAATACACCAGACTGTAAATACTCAAGAAACGCATCATCATCATCATCATCATCATCATCATTGTCAACCATTATCAATCCACTGCTGGACGAAGGTCTCCCCAAGTTTCCTCCACAACGGTCTGTCTTGTGCCAGTCTCCTCCATGTCACTCCCGCATACTTTCGAATTTCATCCACCCATCTTCCATGTGGTCTTCTTCTGGGTCTTTTCCTGTCCCTTGGAATCCAATCTAAAATTTCGGCTGTCCATCCATGGTCTGTTCTTCTGGCAGTATGTCCAGCCCATTGCCATTTCAGGGATTTAACTCTGATCATGATGTCTTCCACTCTTGTCATTTTTCGGATCCACGTGTTCCTCTTCTTATCTCTCCTGGTTACACCAAGCATGCACCTCTCCATGCTGCTTTGAGTTGTCTGCAGCCTTTGTATGTCTCTTTTAGCTAAAGTCCACGTCTCTGCACCATACGTAAACACTGGAAGGATGCATTGATCAAACACTTTTCTTTTAAGACATAATGGCATATTGCTCTTGAAAATTATGCTGTTTCTTCCAAAAGCTCTCCAGGCAAGTTTTGTACGCCGATTAATTTCTTCACCAATGTGACCCTCACTTGATATCTGCTGTCCAAGATAAACGTACGTGTCTGTTATCTCCAGCTTTTCTCCATCAATCGATAAATCTTCATTTCTTGTAAAAGCATTGTACATCACTTTTGTCTTCTGAAAGTTCATTTTTAATCCCACTTCTTTACTCTTGTCAGCAAGTTCCTGGATCATACTCTGTAGCTCTGATGGGGTAGTTGCAAAAATGACTATGTCATCAGCAAAACGAAGGTGGGTTAGATAATCTCCATTAATCTTTATCCCTTTGTTTTCCCAGTTCAGTGATTGAAAGACATTTTCCAATGTGGCATTAAAGAGCTTCGGAGATATGGTGTCACCTTGTCTCACTCCTTTTCCAATTTTTATGTGTGTTGTATTTTCAAACAGCCGAATCTTTGCACTTGCATTTTCATAGATGTTATTAATAATATTAATGTATGCATCTTCAATACCGCAGGATTTCAGAGCCATTGCAACTGCTGATGGTTTCACCGAATCAAAGGCTTTTTCATAATCGATAAAAGCCATGCACAATGGAAGCTCATATTCCCTCGCTCTTTCAATTAGTTCTCTCAGTACGTGGATATGATCTATTGTGCTGTAGCCACTCCTGAATCCAGCTTGTTCTCTCGGTTGAGCCATGTCCAGTGTCACCTTCAAGCGGTGTGAAAGAACTTTAGTGAAGATTTTATAAACCACTGATAGGAGGCTGATAGGTCTGTAGTTCCTGAGATCCTCAATGTCACCTTTTTTATGTAGCAAGATCATTGTAGCGTTGTTCCAATCCTCAGGAATTTTAACTTCATTAAGGCATCGAGTGAAAATTTGGGCGAGTACTGTTTCGATTTCTCCACTTGCTTCTTGTATGATGTCTACAGTAATTCCATCTTCTCCTGGAGCTTTTCCTCGCTTCATGTTCTTGATTGCATGTGCAACTTCTGCTGGAAGGACAGGAAGAACTCTGGTACTGGTACCTTTCATGATGTCTGGAGTACATGTATCATCCCTTTCATATAATTTGGAGTAGAAATCTTTCACTCTTGTCAAAATTTCGCCTCTATTTCTTGTTACAGAACCATCTTCTTTTCTCAGTGCCATAATCTGTTTTTTCCCCTTACTGAGATGTCCCTTTGCTATCGTTAGGCTTTGGTTGTTTTCAATTGCTTTCCTTACTAGTTCACAGTTGCAGGGATCATAGCATACTTCTGGAAAATTTTAGGTAAGAATTTTAGGAATTTTAGGAATTTTTAGAAAAATTTTAGGAAAATTTTAGGAGTGTATTTCAATAAAAACTCGATGTATATTTGTATACATCTAGTAAAACAACTTTGTATACACTGTAAAGAGTTTGCTTCACACCCTTCAACCATATATACTGATAGACTGCGCATGACATCAAAATTTCTGGCTCCAACATAAAATCACATGACAACAGTCAAAAAGATGGGTTACACCTGCTGTGCTTATGGTTGCTCTGACCGATATAGTAAAGAAAGTTCTATGATTTTTCATGGGTAAGAAACGAATTAAATACCTAAGTCAATAAAGTTCAATTACTTAACCAGAAACTTGCAGCTATTGATATAAAAATATAGTAACTTAAGAAAAAAAATGGAATGCATGTTCCAAATTCTTCGCAAATGTTCATCACATTATAAATCACAAAATGTAAACAACACGATCATGCATGTATATAGCTCATAAGTAAACTTACCTGAAGAGTTTTCATTATATATGAGGTGCATTCACATAATACACCGAAAACACTGAAGTTCTGCAGCGTAAATTAGTAATCATAACAGCATTTGTACACGAAATTTGGAGTCTGATGATGACGTGCCCAATGTTTGAGCCATGGCGGCTTTGATGCAGCTATTGCCAATGCGCAGTCCATTAGTATATATGGTCGAAGTTCACACCCAAATTTTTTGCATAACGTCTAATGTCTAAAGTTTAAGTATGATTTACTTCTAATGTTCAGTTCTTATCTTTTCACGTGTTATTATCATATTCAAGTATATTTACCACATTCAAGTTTCACTTTGAACATTAATATGCTGTTGAACCAGAAGCAATTCACGATTTTCACAGTAAAGTTTTCAGGTTTCACATTAAACTATAATATCCTAAAAAGGTAATTGAAAACCAAGAACTATGTACAATTGTTCACTGAATTACTTTTTTCATATTATTGTTTTAACCTTTTCCTGATTAGCCTATCTTTTTCTGCTTCCACCACAACTAATTTACTTTCAGTTTTCTTTATTTCAGCTGAACCTTGTATGATCAAGTTAGAGGCAACTGCTATTTCAACAGTATTTTGTTTTTCTACAGCTTTTCTCATTCTTTCTGTTCCCTCTTGAATTACTGCTAGGGAGGCTTCTTTATCTTTTTTAAGCCTATTTATTTCTGCATCATTTTCTTTTATTTTGTCATCAAACTCAGTTTTTCTTTTTTTCTCTAGCTGCTTTTCCTTATTTTCCCTCTCTTTCTTCGAAAATAAAAGCATAACAAACAGCGCGAAAACTAGCTCATAAATAGAATATTTGAAACACTCTCAATGTATGCACTCTCAATTATTAGGGATGGTAGAGGGGAAGGGAATAGAACTGTCCAAAATTAGCATGTTTTCGTTGCGCTAGGGCGCTTAAGCACGGCTGGATTCCTTCAGATACCCCCAATGTTCAAATGATTGAAATGTGCTGATGTTCATGGAATGAAATGGTTGATCAGCTATGATGACCGCATAAAAGTTCGGGGTGGGGGGTGAGGGCTTTATTTTTTTAATTTATGCAACATTTTACATCACTCCAGTATTTATCTTGTCATCATCAACAATCGCAATGCAACTACCGCTTACGATCGCGGATATCAGCAACCGAAAATCTGCCATATCTCTAAGTGATATAACACACAGTATCCTGTTACAGTGTATTGTAATTGAAAAAAAAGGATGTGGAAAAAAAGAAACTTTCAGAAATTAAGATCATCAAGTCATGCGTTTCAAAAATCCGTTTTCCTTTATAACGTTTAAAAACATGTTTTTGCTTTTTTACCTGTAGTGTAAATAAAAAAACTATGTTGATTTTTTTATGGAATCAGACGTCCGTATGTCTGATTGTCTTCATCTGAGTTCACACTTTAGCTACTGTGTACAAGTAGACCTATTTTTTCAGCTCAAAAATATGTAGTTTTGTATATATTCACAGTATAAGTCATTCCTTATTCCCACAGAACTGAATTCAGCATATGCAAAATGAAGATCATCAAGACCCGCCCAACACTATGTTTCTGATTGTCTGCTGTTTATATTCAAGAAATGCAAACATGGATCAATGGCGAATGCAGCAACTATGATTTTTATTTATTACCAAGAAAAAAAAGAGCCGTGAAAGCTGTAAAGCTGAAACGGATATTTCTCTCGAACCCCCCCCCCCCCCCCCCATGCACAAAAACATTCCAATTAAGATCAAACAGCAGGAGGACGCGTCCACACAACACAACCTTTGGAATTACCTGATGGAATGGCTTCTTTTCATTTGGCACATCGCCATAAATCACCACCTGCACCTCACTGAACTGTCAAGTTGCACCCTTCCTCCTTCACTTTAACTATAATAGAAACTGTAAAAAAAAAAAATGCTCCCCAATTTTCGACAAAATTAAATTACCAAATTTACGTCATGATGTTGCAATTTACTAAAATATGTTTGTTTATCTGCTGAATATTGCTTAAATCCATTGAAAACTTTTTAATTATAGATGATTTGTTTATTAAAACAGTAACTCAGACGTCTGAATAAAAACGTGTTTGTAATTCAAATAGAGTCCATATCATCACAGAAAAAAAATGTAAGGATCAAACCATTGCATCTAAAAAAATAATTCACTTGCTTTTCCCGTAATTTATAATTACTGTTTCTTTTTTTTTCAATCCGATTATGCAACGTTTTTTTTTTTTTTTTTTTTTTTGCATCTGCTAAAGTTCCTAACGGAATTTGGCGAAATTTGCACTAGAACTTTATTGTGATGTATCTTAACTACTGTAAAAATTTTACTGTGTTATTTTCAAAATTCAGAAAAATGGATTTCTGAAAATATTCTCCTAGTCCTTTTGTGCTGTGGAAGTGATAAACAGGTGTTTGCTTTCTTCCCAACCAAGGGCTTCAGATCAGCGCTCCCAGCTGTCAATCAACCGTTGCTATGGTAACACCCTTTCTGCTGGAGGCTCACTCTGTCCAAAGAGGCACACATACTTGTCCATAATAAAAATTACCAAGCTAACTTTTAAAGTTTTAAACCGATTCAACTGGAATTTTGGAAGTGAGCTTCTGTAATCCAATTACAGTGAATGTAAAAATTTCAGCCACTTTCGTGAAAAATTCGCAAAGATAGTTTTCTTATTTTTTATCATAAGTAGTGGAAGTCTCTTGAGGGGAGGGAGGGTGGCATGCACATAAACAAGAAGAAGATGAATGTGTTGTTCAGGCATACTCCTCACTGGTGGATGCCAGCTGACTTGGTACATACGCGACCCCCTGCAAATGCTAAATGCCTCTTCTTTCCCCTTCTGTTCTCAATTGTCGGACGGACATCAAGCTCCCCTTCGACCTACTAGTAATCATCCAATTTTATTGCACTGGAAGTAGTGCCTTTTTTTTTCTTTTTTTCCCCCCAGCCAAATTAGGATTTGGTGCACATCGGAAACCGCTGCCAGTGGTTTCTTTGAGAACAGAGAAAAGGAACTTTAAAAAATGAAGGGGTAACAGTAACACGATTTCCTAAAAGGGCATTTTTTAAGCACTAATTTCAAATTTCAAGGCTTTTCAAGACGGCATTAAAAAAACACCGTTTTTCCAGGATATTCCAGGCCTTGAAAACGTAATCATGATTTTCCAGGACTTTCCAGGTTTTCAAGCACGCGTGCGCACCCTGCGTAATGGTAAATTTATTGGCGTTAATAACGGTTGTGTTTTTAATAAATAAGCTTACGAAAATTTTAGGATGAATAGCAAATTTTAGGTATAATTTTAGGAATTTAAGGAGGGTCACAAAATATTAGGAATTTTAGGAATTTTAGGAGGAATGCGATCCCTGCAGTTGAATTTCCTTACGTCTTCAGTGATACTTTTTCGTACTGTCTTGCATAGCTCTATATATTCCACTTTGGAAGTCACATCTTCTTTAGTTGTCCTCATCACTCTTCTTTTTTGCATCAACATTTTGGTTTTTCCTGATAATTTGTTCACATGCAATTTGTTCTTAGACCCAGCTAATTTTGTTGCTGTTTCCATAAGAGCTTTGGTTACTTTTCTGTTAACTTCAGAAATATCCACTTCTTCCGATGTTAGGCCTTCTAAAGCAGAGAATCTGTTCTTCAGTTCCAATTTGAAGGTATTATGGTGTTTTTTAAGGTTGGTTATATCAATACATTTTGTTTGTCTTATGAGCTTGCTACGTTTGAGTTTAGTGTTGAGGTGCATCTTACATCTCACCAATCTATGGTCACTGCCTGTGTTGAACTTGTTTAGCACACTGCAGTCTTCTATGACGAATTTTTTGTTACACATAATAAAATCAATTTCACTTGTCGTCCCATTTGGATGTCTCCATGTCCATTTCCTGTGTGGCTTTTTCTTGAAAAAGGAGTTCATGATGAAAAACCCTTCTGCCTCTGCAAACTCTACGAGAGTATTTCCACGCTGGTTTCTGTTGCCGTGACCGAATTTACCTACTGAAGTTTCATTCTGTTGCCGTTGCCCTATTTTTGCATTGAAATCTCCCATAATTATCTTCAAGTGCTGCTTACCTTTATTATTTAGATCACGAATTTCCTCATAAAATTCTTCAATTTCTTCTTCAGCATGACTTGTGGTGGGTGCATAAGTTTGAATAATCTGAGCCTGGTATCTTCTCGAGAGTTGGATAACGAGTCGTGCAGCTCTGTCGGAGGAACTTTCAACTTCTACAACTTTATCCTTCAGTTTCTTGTTTATTATAAATCCAACACCACTAGTTCTGCCAGTATCTGTCCCACGATAGTAGAAGAGTTGTCCACTTTTCAGTTCAATGAGATCTCCTTTTCTCCTTACCTCACTTAGCCCGACGATGTCCCACTTGATCCTTTGTAGTTCCTCTTCCAATTCAAGAAGCCTTGAATCAGAAGATAGGGAGCGTCCGTTGTACGTAGCCAAGGTCAGCATCAGATGGCAGCCTAGTCCGGTCCTCCGGGGATTCTTAGCACCCTCTGCCTTCATGTCGCACTGGCCGCTGCCTTGGCCAGGTACATTCCAGCTGCCGGAGACTGAGGGCCAAGATTTAAGTTGTGGAGTCATTTTGGAGGGGTTTGGCCATAACTCACCACGCTGGCCAAGCGGGTTGGTGAGTGTGGGATAGCATTTCCTCTAATCCCGATGGTATAGTTATACCGCTATTGACGGTCGTCAGAGCCCCTTTAGTGGGAACAGGATGTACCACGAGAAGGCGGGGTTGACATTTGTCAAGGAGAGGCTGTGATGTTACGCATCACCTGACCTTATATCCCCAAGAAACGCATATAGCGTATTAAATCCGTTTATTTTTGTGGTGTAGTAAGTACAAAGATTCGCGAAGATTTCGCACTCCACTGGGGGGCTTTTTCAAGGCATTGGTAGACATAAAAATGCAGAGAATCGGAACACGTCAGGAACAAAGATCATTGTTGAAAAAAAACAAAAAAACCCGCAGAACAGTTGAGTAGATATGTGATAAAAATTCGTGTAATATGCTCGTGATGTCATCCACGTTATTTTCAACAATCATCTTTGTTCCTGACGTGTTTCGTTTCTCTGCATTTTTATGTCTATAATTGTGTTTTTTTTTTTTTTTTTTTTTTTTTTTTTGATTGGAGGTTTAACGACCACCGTGAGCAACTCAAATGGGCTATAAGCAGTCGCCCGTCCCTAATTTAGGGTCACTGGTTCCAGGGAAGGGAGAGAGCCAGTGCCGTAAGACAAACACAACATCCATGCCTCACCGGGGATTCGAACCCGGACCCCTACGGACGAATGATCAGAGGCCAACGCCTTAGACCACTGCGCCACCGGGGCGGCACCATTGTTTTGCAAAAGCCTCCCAGTGGAGTGCGAAAGCTTGGCGAATCTTTGTGCTTACTACACCACAAAAATAAACGGATTTAATACGCTATATGCGTCTCATGAGTATGACTCAATGTTTTGCACATAGCAACATTTTCTCCTTGACCCTGTTATTAAAAATGACACAGGTCTCTGTTTCTTTGTCACCGCGAAGATTCCATTTTAGTTTATTATACTCGGAACGATGCGTGGTTATGTGCAAACAACTGCAATACATGACATGTTATCCTCACTGGTATAAAAAAATTCCCTCGTTGAACTGATATTTATGTCACATTTTCTTGTTAACATACCTGCATATGATGTTAGGAAGGGCCTCAAGTCCTCTGAAACAGCTGCTTTGCAATCATCCAATTTTCATAAACTAAAAACCGCGAAAATGATTTCTAAATATTTTACTTATTTACAGTGTGCGTAAGTGTTACTAAGTACATTCGTTTGTGTATGTTGTATGCTAGAGACGACGAAATGGCCCGTCGAGAACATCTTTATTATTTTATTCGCGGTCGAATAATTGGGAGGCTCGAGGAGGGTCGAACTGTGATCAGTACGGCCAAAGAGTTCTGTATTGCTCATAGCATTGTATCACGTGAGTTGTTCTCCTTCAGGACTACAGGTACAGCTGTGCGAAAGACCGGTGATGGTCGTCTACGAAAAACTATCCCCCAGTGAGGACCACTGTCTGCTCCTACAGTTCAAGAGGGATCGACACCAGAAGCAAGTAACATTGCCAACCAACTTAACATAAGCACAGGACGTACACTATCGCGATTTACAGTGGCCAGGCTGTTTGCCCGACGACCAGTTCGCTGTGTTCCATTAACAACAGCTCACCTCGGACACCGTTCACAGTGCTAGAGAACATATGGACTGGACAGCAGAACAGTGGAGCAGATACTCTTTACTGTTGATCTTTACTACTCTCCCCCCCGCTTATGGGCGCCCTTACCCCAAGCCATTACACCAGGCTGAAGAGGCGTATGATGCTCAATGACGGCAGAAAGACCATCAGTTACCCGTTGTAATCGTAATGGTTAATGGTTAACTATATGTTGGTAGTTCACCAATAACGTATGGGTAACGATTCAACGGGAATAAACCAGCAACCTGTACACCCTTACACGTTGTGTAGATTATTTGACAATTGTTCCACCCTCGGACCTCAAATGCGTGTATGTAGGTATTGGAGATTGTACGTGTATGACATGAGTAGTTGCCCTGTTTTCGCCGCAAGTAAAGTGATTTGAACGAAATAATACATATGAAGTAGGTACGAATGTGATGTTTATTTCGGTTAGAGAATAGTACAAAAATGAAAGAAAGATCAATGCCGTTGCATGTGATCTTAGTCTTCAACAAAGAACAATTCACTGAAGCACAGAAAAAAACAGTCAGAAAATAGCAAATTGAAATAGCAACGCCAACGAAAACCACTCTGAGACACTACATAACTTGAAATGGAAGGAATGAAAGGTCTGATTGCTACAAAATATGGCAACCACAAAGTGAACTAGGAGTACAACAGAAAGAATGAGCAACTAGATTATCACAAAGAAAAGAAATGACAAATCCTTATTCTTCTTCATGTGTAAGGTTTTCTTTTAAAACAACCTTCTTTTCAAACATTTCATCCGAAAGTCTACTAGCTTTGCAGTAATTGGTAATAGTAGCGTATGAGAACAACAGTTCGACGGGCGCTGAGGAGGGCAGAGGTGTATTATACTGCACAAACAGAGGTTTTACCTCTTTATAATTATGCAACACACGTAAATCTCCTGGTTTTCAAGGCTGAAATGTGCATAGATGAGTTCAGCTTTCCTTGTTGGATGTTTGCTTTCACTGTCATCTTCAGAATTGGAATCAATATAGAAAAATAATCTTTGACTTGGCGACTGGTAGAAGGTGCATCCATGAGATGTTGTTGCGATTTAATTTCTTTTGACAGTTCATTTATTTTTCCCATTGCGTTTGAAAGGAATTATTAAATAATTGAATTATATCCACTTCATTGCAATGCATTACAGAATTCTTCCATTACCAGGGCCGGATGGAGCTCTTGCGGGGCCCAGAGCAAATTTTCATTGTGGGCACTTATATATATATATATATATATATATATATGTGTGTGTGTGTGTGTGTGTGTGTGTGTGTGAGAGAGAGAGAGAGAGAGAGAGAGAGAGAGAGAGAGAGAGAGAGAGTAAAAAGTGTTAAAATCTACGATTTGGTTCCCCCGGAGAAGAGTTTTAGGTTGCATTGTGACTCTTATAACAGCTTATTCACAAAATGATAAAAAGATACCTGCTTAGCGAATACTTTCGCATTGCGAATATTTTTGTATAGGAAATATAATATTTAAGTATCAGGTTTTCACACAAATTGTTGGATATATAAAAGTAGGAGACCACAAAATGATGAAATTTAATTTGCTATTTCATGAATGCGGAAAAGATTAAGGTGGTTACAAAAATCATTTCGAATCTGCAAATCTCAGTGTACGTACGACGAACAGGGGGGGGGGGATAACGTATTCAAAAATGGGGAGATTGGAAACAAACAAAAAACTTCAAAAATATATTTTTAAGGGCCTTGCACCCCAAAAGTTACAAAAAAAAATGTAGTTAAATTTTTTTTTACCGAAAATTATTTTGTTTTCTAAACTGCGGGGCCCTTGAAAGAGCGGGGCCCGGGGCGACCGCCCCGGTTGCCCCTATGGTCCAGCCGGCCCTGTTCATTACGTTGTACAAACCATACTTGGGATTACCTTGGAACGCATTACACGTTAATTGTAATCTGTACTTCCATTACTTTGCAATGCAATCCTGTCTAACTCTGCTACGCATGTACCGTGAGTAACATCTCTCCTGAAGCTGTTCGTCGCATTTGTCATGTCGGAAAGAACTGATCAACGAATTTGTATCAGATTTTCTCAAAAACTTGGCAAAATAGCATGCCCCCCCCCCCCTTTTTTTTTTACAGCGTGTGAAATACACGAATAAAAGATTTACATAGTTACCATTTGCCTTCGTGTGATATTGATTCGATTCCCCATTTCTTTCCGGGTGGGGCAAAAGTTCAGAAATTTATTCAATAATTGCAATATCACAATCATGAGCATATTTAGAGGAGGGCCGTCCCCCCAAAACTGTTTTTTTTTTTTTTTTTGTGTTTTTTGTTAAAATGCGCCTTACATTAGACAAAAAAGGCTTAATTCAGTAAAAATGGATCATCTTATATCGGTAAAAATGCTTTAATTTTTTCTTCTATTTTTTATTAACTTTAAATTTGTGCTCATGAATTTCAAAAACTTCCATTTTCCGCCCCTTACTCTGATCTATGTACGCTCCTGATCACAATGTTTATAGATGCTCAACTGGAACTTCCCGAACAGGTAGTTCCGAAATAGTTTTACACAGCGATGTGTCAGTACGCTGGACGCATACTTCCGATAACAGACACAGAAACAAATAAAGCACACAAGAAATATAATAGAATTTTGATGCAAACGATTATCTGACGTACAAAATATGCATGTTTAATAATGTATTGAAGTTTTGTTTGCAATACACATAATTACTTTAGTTACTTGCTTTGGAAAACATTTAATGCACGCACATCAAATACGTATATATAAAACAAAGGTTATGTACTCTTCCATTCCGCCATTTTGTGGCTTGAATGACTGGTTTTCTCAGAAAAAGGATCTACACTCTCCATCCGGCACCTATGTCTGAACAATGAGGTGATCCAAAAGTTATCGCTATCTGCACAGTTTTGGATTTCAATTTCCGTTTAAAAGGCCTACAATTTCCGTTTAATCGGCGCCAGAACTTTTCCTTAGGCGCAGATGGACTGGGAGTTAAGCATCCAGCGAACAGATATGAACGCTGCAAGAAACTTCTAGAACTATACTATACAGAGATATCAGTAAAAACATGTACCAACGCAAACAACTTACTAATAACCTATAGATATATTATACATAAATGCATACGCACATTATACAATTAATGTTAATATAAAAGAAATTGATTATAAATTACTTACCAAAGAAGAATCGATGAATCCAACTACTTCTAAGACGACAAGGACAAGAGAAACGGAACAATAGCCTCTGTTGCCACAAGAACGAAACTTTAGCTGTGGCGTGCCGTTTGGTTAGATGCCGTAGCCAGATTCACTAAAGATCTCAGAAACACCAGATACCTCTATTATTTCTGTTATCTTTTCATCTTACAGGCTGTTCAGGCAAAATCCGGCCGTCTGCCATGAATTATAGGCACAAATCAGGAAGATATGCATAGGAAACTACGTTTCTTCATTATTTTTATAATTATTATTATAAAGTAGTAATTTGCATTTCCTGGATAATTAGGAACCTTCTTAAGAAAAAAGTTTATTGCTTCTTTGAATTGTGCGACTTCGTTTATCAGATATTTGAAGCATGACTTTTGGGAGAGAGGAACCAAGGCTCTAAATTAGGGACTTACTGATTATAATTATAATCCCGAGGTATTTAGCCTTGGTTTTTCGTGGAATTGATTAATCAAAGCCCAACGAAGTTTTCATGTTGAGGAGGATGTCTTTAGCAAGACATTGTTTGAAATTTGTTTGGAATTTGCTCCGCGTTGAATTTGCGCTTTTGAAAAGATGGAATGCCGTCAGCTGAAAATAAGTGCAGACACAGAAGATCACGTGGATCAAACATTATTTCATGTTCAGCGCTTCTAATATAAAAAAGATGGTGCTAACATAATTTTTTCGCTTTGCAATGGAGTGTACAGGACCGCCCCGGTGGCGCAGTGGTCTAAGCACTGGCTAATGACCATTCGTCCGTGAAGGGTTCGAGTCCAGTGAGGCATTGATGTTGTGTTTGTCTTACGGCGCTGGCTATCTCTTTTCCCTGGAACCAGTGGCCCTAAATTAGGGACGGGCGACTGCTTATAGCCCATCGAGTTGCTCATGGTGGTCGTTAAACCTCCAATCAAAAAAAAAGTACAGGTGGGCTTAACACAAGGGCTTCGGGACACCTTTTTTCAGCGGGGTCAAAATATCAGGATACGTATTTAGGTCAGATTATAGGGTTCGAATCCCGTGAAGCATGGATGTTGTGTTTGTCTTACGGCACTGGCTCTCTCCCTTTCGTGGAACCAAGGCTCTAAATTAGGGGCGAGCGACTGACTGCTCATAGCCCATTGAGTTGCTCACGGTGGTCGTTAAACCTCCAATCAAAAATAAATAAATAAATAAAACAGGACGTGCTGCCGTCATTTGAACATGTTACAGATAAAATGGTTGTGTCGATAAAATCTGTATTAATTTAAAACTTCAACTTTATAGTGCAGGTGTTTTTTGATATAAAATATTTTACTCGTAATACTGGTATAAACGATATTAAACTACACTGGTGTGCAAAAATTAAGGACGAAGAGGAGAAATTAGCATAACAGCGGAACGAGCAGGCAGGACGCACCGAAAGACCACTCAGGAAATAGACTAGGGTCCGGTACGGTAGGGAATGCGCATATATGCAGCATGGCGTAGGAAGGGGGTGGATTGTCGGAAGGGTATAAAGCACACGGGCGGTGTACGCTCAGCAATTCGGCGAAAGCTACTGCACGGTGTACATCGGTTTGAACGACGTCGAGTTGCTGCCACCGTGTGATATGGCCAACAGGCAATCCAGTAGACAATATCTCGATGACTTTACCCGAGGTCGCGTCATTGGGAAGTTGGAAGAAGGTCGAAGTGTGACTAGTGTGGCCGAGGAGTTCGGGATCGCTCACAGCATCGTTTCACGAGCTTGGAGAGTATTTCAAACGACAGGAACAGCTGTCCGAGAGTTTAGCAGTGGTCGTCCAAGAGCAACCACAGCGGAGGATGACCGGTATATTGTCCTACAGGCGAGAAGAGACAGACGGCAGACAGCGGGAGAAATCGCAAGGCACATGCAACAGACAACTGGACGTCCGTTATAGCGTTTTACCGTGGCCAGGAGGCTGCACAAAGGTGGTCTATTTGCACGACGACCAGTACGGTGTGTGCCATTAACGCCTGCTCATTGGAGACGGCGGTTTCTGTGGTGCCAGGAACACAAGAACTGGACACATCAGCAATGGGGTCGAGTTCTCTTTACGGATGAGAGCCAATTTAGTCTGACGAGCGATTCAGGACGTATACACATCTGGAGAGAGCAGGGAACACGCAATAACACCACCTCCAACATCATCGAAAGGGACCGGTTTGGAGGTGGCGGAGTTCTCCTTTGGGGCGGTATCATGCTTGGTAGCCGTACTGACCTCCACACCTTCCAAGGAGGTTCAGTCACTGATGCCCGCTAATGTACCGAGGTTCTCCTGCCTCACGTGCTTCTGTTTAGAGGTGCTGTGGGTCCTGAGACCCTTTTCATGGACGACAACGCTACACCTCATTGTACAGTGGCTGTCGCAAAGCTGTTTGAGAGTTAAGATATTCGACGCATGGATTGGCCCGCAAGGTCCCCGGGCCTAAATCCAATCGAACACGTGTGGAACCTTCTCGTGAGACGCTTGGCAGCAGGTCACCAGCCGCCAGCTGTGATTGGCGCTACAAGAGGAATGGGCCACGATGCCTCAACAGCTCCTTGACGACCTCGTCCTCAGCATGGACAGACGTTGTAAATCCTGCAACGCAGTCAGGGTGATCATATCCCCTACTAAAGACTGGAGTTTTCTTGGCAGCCGCCTGTCACATGGACGTTTCTGTCCAGTTGTGCTCGAAGCTACCTTTTCAATAAAGTGCCTTTGTATCCTTTGGATTCCTTGTTTGGACGGTTTTGCTCACTTGTCCCATATTCTTACATCTTGGGGATCGTATGGTATGATTTGAATCGATGTGCAGACGTCTGCACGACGTTACATTCGAAAAACCGTCTCGTCCTTAATTTTTGCACGCCAGTGTACATTGACTTGAACGCGTCCGTATTAGTATAAATTCCAGAACCGTAGCCTTACGTTATTCATGAAACAACATACCTCTAGAAATTTATCCCATTACTTTCCCACCCTCTCCTTTCCCTTTTTAGCACGACTTTTGTAAAAAAATCGTGCTTATGTTATCGGTTCGTCCGTTTGTGGACACAATATCTCTGCAACTAATAATCCGATTTGAAAAATGATGTTTGCATTGGGAAGCTTAAAATGTGCGAATGATGATTTTTCTTTCTTTTTTTCTTTTCTTTTTTTTTTTGGCGGTGCATTATTTTTCCGCTAGAGGGCGTAAATACAGATGATATCGAATTCAAAATACATTTTATTCGCTATATTTGCTTCTAAATGTCAGATTGAAAAAATTACTTTACATTTCTATTCCATTTATGCCGAACACTATTTTAGGTGTAGTAACTTTTTCAAGCTGCGCATAGATTTTCCGCTAGGGAGCGTAAAACTAAATTGCGTGTTAACCGATATATCTGCTTCTAAAACTCCGATTTGAAAAATTCTTTCTGAAGCGGATACAGCTCCTGATGAAAAAACTTTTGCAGGTATTTGCTAATTTTTGGTAAAAAATAGTTTGGCCACCAGGGGCGTAAGCGTTAATTTCTGCTTCTGTTACATTTGCAGCAAAATCTGAGCTTCTAAAATCTCGATTGAAAAAATTCATTAGTGGACCAATACTATTCACGTTGATAAACCTTTCCGGAATATTTTTTTCTTAAAAGAATGCATGGTTTCTCCGCCAGAGGCGTGCATGTATATCTTATTTTTGTCAGTATCTCTTCTTATAAGAGACCGATTTAAAAAAAATCCTTCTTTGTTGGATAGAATTTCCAATGCGCAATGTTTTTTATATATTTTCAGAATTTTCATATACTTTCAGAATTTTCATAGACTTTCCGCTAGTGGGCGTAAAGGTACACTGGGTTTTCTCCTATATCTCTGCTTCTAAAACTCAGATTTGAAAAATTCTTTCTGCACCGGATACAGCTTCTGATGGAAAATGTTTTGCATATATTTCTAATATTTGGTAAAGAACGGTTTGGCCACCAGGGGCGTAAGTGTCTGTTTCTGCTTCTAATGTATTTACAACAAAATCTGAGTTTCTGAAAACTAGGTTGAAAAAATTCTTCCATGAACCAATACCACTCACATCGAAAAACTTTTTGAGAATATTTTCTTCTTAAAATAATGCACGGCTTTTCCGCCAGGGGCGTAGATGCATATCCTTCTTTAGTCAATATCGCTGCTTCTAAGTGCCCGATTTGAAAATTTCCTTCTTTGTTGGAGAACGTTTCCGCTGCGAAATGTTTCTCATATAATTTGAATTTTTTCTTCTCGCACAGGTCTGCCACCAGAGTGTGTAAGTTCACGTTTCCGTTTACCGCAAAATCTGCGGGATTAAAATCCCGATTGAAAAACTTCTTTCTTTGGTCAGATACTAGTAACTATGCAAACTCTGTGTGCCTATTTTCTTCCCAAAATAATCCACAATTTCGCCGCTAGGGGGCGCAAATGCGTAATCTGTTTTTCTCAATATCTCTGCTTCCACATGTGCGATTAAAAAAATTATTTCAACACCGGATGTCATTTACCTTGTAGAACACTTTAGGCTGAGGAATTTTGTAGTTCAAAGTTCACTTTACGCATGAGGAATTTTGTAGTTGACAGCTCTGTCGGTAGGTGGTGTTCGTGTAGCCGCTTCTGAAAACTCTATTGGGAAATTTCTCCTTTACTGTTTGCCACTCGCTACACTAGAGACGTGGAGCATTTTCTTCTTTAAATAATGCACAGATTTCTCGCTAGGGGGCGTAAAGGTGAAAACCTTTTTTCTTGCTATTTCTGCTTGCCGCAGACGCATTTGAAAATTTATTTTTCCTTAACATAGCTATTTCCATTCAGAATATTTTCCGCATATTTTCATTTTTTCTATTATGCAAAATTCTTCCGGTAGAAAGCAGAGAGGTCCATAACGTTTCCTTATCTCGTACACTTATTCTTTTAACTGTTCGATTTGAATATCTTTTTGTCTCTGATATCTTCCTTGTGCTATGAGGAACGTTTTGTGCGCCATTTGTTAGTTTTCGTAACATCCGTTTTAACCGCTGGTGGAACCAATGGCGTAGCCAGCAATTTCGTAGGGGGGATTCCATGGGTTTGGTGGTTTTTTTTTTTTATTGGAGGTTTAACGACCACCGTGAGCAACTCAATGGGCTATAAGCAGTCGCCCGTCCCTAATTTAGAGTCACTGGTTCCAGGGAAGGGAAAGAACCAGTGCCGTAAGACAAACACAACATCCATGCCTCACCGGGATTCGAACCCGGACCCCGTTCGGACGAATGATCAGAGGCCATCGCTTAGACCACTGCGCCACCGGGGCGGCGGGTTTGGTTCATTGGTGAAAGCTTCGTATACACGTATATATCGCTTTAAATTCGTGCTGTCTCCCCTCAAGGGAGGGGTTCAAACCTCGAACACTCCCACCCTCTGGCTGCGCCACTGGGTGGAACTAAGCAGATGTTTCTATTTCTGGATGTCTTACCGATTGTTGAAACCGGTTGATCGTTTTACTAACCGGTTCCATTGATTTTGAATAGCTTTGATAAATTTAATTTGCGTCAGAAAGTGCTAATCAAAACTGTTACTAGTGTTTCCTTCAAAATCAAAAAGGAAGGGTAAAGCCTACCAATGTCCCTTTGGTCCAAGCTTAATTATTTATAACAGTTAGCTTAATTTATTTATTACAGAGTGCCTGGCCCTGCGGCAAATTTTTCAGTGAAGTAAATAGAATTCAGTGACGTGCATTCCACCCAAGCAGTGCTTGGGCAATGGGCAAAGGAAATGAAGGATACATAAAAAATCTCTAATGCTTTACAATTCTGTTTTCGACACAGATAATAATCACCACAAAGTTATAAATCCGTTCTTATACCTCTGAAGTTTTCATAAGTGTATAATCCACGCACACTGGCAATAACATTGACGAAACAGGAGAAACAAATGATGCTGCACTCCGATTGGTCGCAGCTGCCGAGCGCATGCAACACCTGTTTCCGTCACCACCGCTGAAGGGGTGTTGCTATGACAACCTGACGGCACTAGTCTGTTAACCAATGCGAAATGCTCCCTAGAAACGACCGTCTTATCGTGTAGCTGCTATCGTGGAGCTAAACTGTGGATGCATTGTTCGAAGTTCTTTTTACATCGTGTGCTGTGAATTACTGAATATATCATGCATGTGTATTAAAAAAGATTCTAAACAGCCATGTCTGATTCCATAAACGAAGACATTATAGCCGAATTGTTACAAACTCCGTTTCCTCGCCGAACTGTTGAAGAAAAGAAAAATGTGATTTCGAAAGGAAGACCGATGCCTGCATTGCCAAGTTTAACGCAGCAACAAAAGAATATTACTCAACATTTTCAAAACGCCAATTATGAAAGATGCGAATGGCTTGCCGAAAGTGTTAAGATCAACAACTGTTTTATGCTAAAGTCACGTGTCTGCTACAACCTCATTAAGTTGTCGTTGAATTGCTGTTCAAATTTGCTCACGACTGAATATTTAGTGAGCGTTTGCCAGATCGAAAACAGTAGATTGCTCGCGGAGTTATTCTAGCGCTCCGCTGTCTCAGCTGTGAGAAATGAGGAGTGCGCCCGTTTGTGGAAGAAATAGCAGAAACCTTTTTTGATGAAACCAACGTTAGTCATCATAATGAATAACAAAATAAGAACAGAATGCAAAGATAACCACTTTGTCAATTCCCATAATGTTTGCATTGGAATGTAAATAACAACAGATGCGTTGCCCGATCGAAAACAGTAGATTGCTCGCGGAGCTGTTCTAGCGCTCCGCTGTCTTAGCTGTGAAAAGTGCGCCGGTTTGTGGAAGAATCAAGGAGGTTATATTACTGGACCCTGTTCGTTTTCTTAAGATTTTACATTGTCTTAAAGTATAAGCGGAATGGAAAAACAGTGGAATAGGTTTAATAAACTCTTAGGCTTACACGAAAAACTTAGATTTTCACGGAGGAAAAGAGGTCTAAAAAAGCGTCTTCGTAACGACTGAGACGTATATGAACTGACGATTTAATATGTGTTAAGATTAAACGTAATTCTATAAAGCGTTTAAAATATTTCTCTGTCTTGGCGGATTTTTTTTTTTTTTTTTTATTGGAGGTTTAACGACCACCGTGAGCAACTCAATGGGCTATAAGCAGTCGCCCGTCCCTAATTTAGGGTCACTGGTTCCAGGGAAGGGAAAGAGCCAGTGCCGTAAGACAAACACAACATCCATGCCTCACCGGGATTCGAACCCGGACCCCGTTCGGACGAATGATCAGAGGCCATCGCTTAGACCACTGCGCCACCGGGGCGGCTCTTAGCGGATTATCGCAAACTATTGTTTATCATAGAAATAGTAACGGTCGAACTTCAGATAATTTGTATTATGAGTGAATTTTTCAAAAGATCGCGCTTTAAAGGGAGGGAACACTTTTGCCCTGTTGTCAGGAGAAAAATTAAAGTAAACGACATTCCACATACGTTTTACTTGAAGAGAAATTGCGAGTGCTCTTAAGCAAATAAACAACGGGAGGGGAGAATATTCTCATTGAACATTATTATTCAAAAAAACAAAAGTTCATAAAATATCTAGATTTTATTTCCAAGCCTTTATAGAAAAAACGGGGAATCTGCAAGCTTGTTGAAAGAAATTTAAAGAAATCAGACGCAAAATATGGCGTTACTGTACTTTCATTTTATTTTTTATAATTGCTTTAACACTTGACTGATTTTAGTTTCTTCTGATGGAGGTAGGAAATTCCTACTGGTTTGGTTTGAACTGTGGTGGGCTTCAAAAGATATAAATGTAAATAATTTTATAACTAGAAGGAATGCAATAGCCTTAATAGGAAGGGGATTTTTTTCTAGGGGGTGGGGGTGGAGGTACTTTTTAAAAGGGTGCAGTTTCAAAATATAGTAAGAAAATATACAATTTATTAGTTTGTGGAAATAAGATTTACAAGTCCTGCTGATAGTAAAGGAAATCTGAGTTGATACAATGTCTTGGTAAAAACAGATTTACAAAAGCAGCAGAAATAATTCCTACTGTAGATCTCTTTAAAAATAAATCCAACTGCATTCAAAATATTATACTTCTTATACACATCACTATTAACAGAGACACATTCATAATGTAATAAGTTAATAGCTTTTAAGTAGTAAATGAAACAGATGTGTGTATATATTAAGGATTTTTAATTTGGTTTCTGAAATACACTGACGGAAAAAAAAATCCCAACACCACGAAAAAATAGTTGTAGTAGAATGCAATGACAGCAATACATTTGTATAGGTAACATATCTAATCGATTAAGGTTTCAAGATCACAGCTTAATGTAAGCGCGAGAAGAGCCACTTTAAATGTGAAATGCTGGTACATTAATAACCGGTGTAACCGCCAGAATGTTGAATGCAAGCACGCAAACGTTCATGCATTGTGTTGTACAGGTGCTGGATGTCAGTTTGTGGGATGGAGTTCCATGCCTGTTGCACTTGGTCGGTCAATACAGAGACTGTTAATGCTGGTTGGGGGTGACGCTGGAGTTGTCGTCCAATGATGTCCCATACGTGCTCGATTGCAGAAAGATCTGGTGATCTAGCAGGCCACGGCAACATGTCGACACTCTGTAGAGCATGTTGGGTTACAACAGCGGTATGCGGGCGAGCGTTATCCTGTTGGAAAACACCCCTGGAATGCTGTTCATCAATGGCAGCACAACAGGTTGAATCACCAGACCGACGTACAACTGTGCCGTCAGGGTGCGTGGGATAACCACGAGAGTGCTCCTGCTGTCATAGGAAATTGCTCCCCAGACCATAACTCCAGGTGTAGGTCCAGTGTGTCTCGGCCACAGACAGGTTGTTGCAGGCGCTCACCTGGCCTCCTTCTAACCAACACACGGCCATCACTGGCACCCAGGCAGAACCGGCTTTCATCAGAAAACACAACAGATCTCCACTCCGTCCTCCAATGAGCTCTAGCTTGACACCACTGACGTCGCAAACGGCAGTGGTTTGGAGTAAGTGGAATGCACGCTACAGGGCGTCTGGCTCGGAGCTGTCCTTCAAGTAACCGATTTGTAACAGTTCGTTGTTTCACTGTGGTGGCAACTGCAGCTCGAATTGCTGCCGCAGACGCTGTACAATGCGCCACGGCCATACGCCGTACACGGCGGTCTTCCCTCTCAGTAGTGCCACGTGGCTGGCCGGAACCCGGTCTTCTTGAGGCAGTACCTTCCCTTGACCACCGCTGCCAACAATCATGCACAGTGGCTACATTCCTGCCAAATCGTTCTGCAATATTGCGGAAAGAAAATCCACCTTCTCGTAGCCCTATTACACGACCTCGTTCAAACTCCGTGAGCTGTTGATAATGGCTTCTTCGTCTTCTTAAAGGCATTCTTGACTAACATCAACACCCTACGTCGAATCTCAACGATAACTAACGCTCACGAACGTTACAGCGCGTATTTACAGCAAACCTGCTTTGCATGTTCCGAGGGGCGCTACTAGCGCCACACGTATGCGCCGAGCGCGAAATTTGCATAAACGTCATCTTACAGATGTACTCTCACCGCCTACCAACTGTCGTTTATCTAACCCAACCCCTTCTTGGTGTTGGGATTTTTTTTCCGTCAGTGTATATGTATACCATTTATGGGCAAGGTTATATTTATTAATAAAGAATGCATTGAGGGCAAATCCTGCAGCTTGTTGCTAACACAACTTATGTTTAAGAATAGGAAAATCTGCTCACATAAGGTGTGGTTAATAACACAACAAGGTGATTCATTTTAGCTCCAATGACAGAGAACATTGCTAACATCAGCCCATATGCTTATGCACATTTAACCTGCACTTTATGGCCACAAAAATTAATAGAGAACTAATCAGAAGTGCATGGGAAATATAGAAGTACAAATTTTCTGCCATTAGATTATGGTACTGAATCCTCTTTTGTTCACTGATATCCATGTAACATCTCCAGTATGAAAATCTGATTTCCAAAAATAATGTTGACCTTTAAATCTTGAACTTCTTACAACAGCATTTTTCATCTAATTAGTTAAGTAATAAAGTTTTCACTCAATTTATTGGTTTTCTATAACTATAACATTTCTATATATAGTAATTAATATAATATATTCATAAACACATTTTACGTTGTTATATTTTTACCTCAGCTGAATTCAGGTTTTTCTCCATTTCTGACAGCCAAAGGCATAGCTGTGAGCTGCATTTCATGCTAATTATGTACATTGCAAGCTGTGGAAAATATAATACATCAGTACTATCATTTCCTAATGGGAGTTCAATATACCTCTAGTTATACTAGACAAAAGAGAATGAGCTAATTAGAACATGAATAAATATTACAAGTTGATACCCACCAGGGGTGTGGACTTCGCCAAATTATTATTGGGGGACAGGTGTGAAGATATCATACATGGGAGGGGCACGTCTCTTCTATTGTCAGGAAGGAAAAAAGAAAAAGCCAAATGATAAACTACAAGCTTTGACATATATTTTAAAACACAAAATTTGTAACTGCTCATCATCAAATGAACAAGGAAGTAGAAATATTATTTTGGTGAATATTAATATTTTAAAAATGAAATTTAGCCTGTGATTTAACAAAAATATCCAGTGAGATTTTATTTCTAAATGTTTATAAAAAAATATGAGAAATTAGCTGGGTTACTCAAAGGACAAGAAGCATGAAAAATAAATACACGTAGATAAATAAAGGCACTAGAGATTATAGTTTCTGTATTTTTATTTATTTTATTTTTGATAATTGTTTTAACCATTTATCACATATAACGAGACCATGTCAAACACAATACAGGGCTGGCAATCCAGTTTCTTACAAATGAGCAATGCTGATTATGAGAAAAGTTTTATTTTGTTATTTATTAACTTTTCGAAAATAAATCACTTTGGCCTCATAAGGTGGATCTTGGTCCATTCTATGAGGCCAAAGTGATTATTTAATTAAACAGGACACAAAATATTGAGTGGGCACTGCCCCCAGTAAAATTATTGGAGGGGCAAGATTAACCTTGTTACCCCCCCCAGTCGGCACGTATGATGCCCACACAAATGTAAAACTTCCTGCAGAAGTTAAAAATGTTTACGAGAAAAGAAAAAAAGAAACAGAAGCTTACCCACAGTATTTGTAGCCAGAACTTCAAATCTGCTTACTGCTGCATTTCATGCCATTAAAAAGAAATGTTTGCAGGGGAAATTTATATGTAAATCCACTACAAACCACTTCTCTCAAATAGTCAAATCTCATCTTCAGTGACCATTAGCTGTAGCAAAATGTTGTCCTTCACATATAATGTGTGCCTCAGTAAGTACGTGTGTTTGTCCTCTTGAAAGGCTTAGTCTTTCAGTTGTGATGAGAAGACTAAAAAAGAAGGGTGGGGGAAGTATGGATACACAAGGAGAATACCACAGAATATAAAATAAAGACATAAAAACAGGAAATCTGTAACAACAAAATGAAGCATTGGCTACAAGAGATTTGCATACATACATATCATTAAGCTATTCTCCAAGATTCAGAGGTTATCTCCTCAAAGAAAGACCATCTGGCAAGTAAACATTTAACTGATGGAACTAGAATTTACTTACTGTTGGTGTATCAAATTTCTCTATTTACAATGATCTTGGCACACAGCTTGAGCTTCATCATGTCACACACGAGACTTTTTGTACTTAATACTAATCTTTTTCTTAAGCAGACATTTCTGAATCTGGTCCTCCCACGATTTCCTTGGCCTTCATTTACCTTTCTTTCCTGCCACTTGGGCTGAAAAAATTATCTTAGTCAGCGCCTCATCACTCATTCTTTCAACGTATCAAAACCACCTAAGTATATTAGTCTTCACCTTATTAACATTTTGCCTCGCATTACACATTTTCATTCCTTACATGATCATAGTGTGCCTTGCCACAAACTCCCCATAAGTAACATGGCTCTGACATACAAAACAATACAGCCTAATTACATTGAGCTAATTAGAACATGAATGGTGAGCAAATAAACTACAGTAAATATCTAACTATAAAATTAACATGATTTAATGCTCATTGAAAATAATATGCACTCTTTATTTTCATCATGCCATTTATTAGTAACAATATAATCTGTAATTGAAAAGGAGTTAACTGTGTGACTAGTTAATTCTAGCATTAAAGATTTTCCTATTTTTAATTACAGGTTTAAAGCCTAAATATTTCAGTACAAAACTTTTCAGCCTTCAAAAAACGTTGCTTTCATCCAACATCTCCCCCGACTCTTTCATCACAATCCCCCATTTTAATTTCCTGGATAAACTGTCAAGCACCATATAGAATAAATTGCTATCTTGCCCACATAAAAAGAGTAAATAAAAATGAGTAGAAAAAAATATTTCATACCTGTTGCAGATAACTTGGAAATGCTTTGAATATAGTTGGAATGGCATTTTCTTTCCAACACACTTTTTGTGATTTTCTCTGAAACATATGTTCTTCAAAATGTTCTGAACAAATTCTACTGGACTTTGAAGGTTCCTAGTCCTTCATATAGCTTGTATCCACGCAGCTCTTTGTTCTTCATTCCTTGGAAACCTGTATATAAATATAATTCAAAACTCATAAGCATTTGTTGAAATGAAAGATAGGTTCTGTACATACATAAAAAAAAAACTGAAATATAAACAGTACCTTGAGTCAATTTTAACAATTGAAAGGCTTTATACAAATGCATTACATAAACTGTGAGAAAAAGTTAGAAACATGATTTTTGAGAATTTCAGCAGATACTTGGAGGGGGTGGGGTGCACAATAGAATGTTGAGAGGTTTTTAATACATGCTCAATATATATTTACTTATAAAATCATAATACTCAAAAATATGTTTACAAAGTTATAGCTCTATTGTGGCCAGAAGCATAAAACTTCACTGTAAAATACTCATGCTTGGTCACTTTACAAGTGTTTCCTTGTTCATTGGCTCTTACTTCCATTCTTTTTTAATATTTTAAATATCTGTGCCTCCTTTGTGTTTCACCTATTCATTCGCTGTTTTTAGTATCAACATGACTTTTGTTTCATATTCAAAAAAGCTCTGTTGTTGATTAGGAGATATCAAGAGTGATGCTTTTCACTGTCACATAATTCCAAGAAACTGTGAGTGCAGTGACTGACATGCAAAAGTCACTGTTTTAATGCACTCTGCTACTCCAGAAAATCTGTATATGTACTATGAAATTTAATTTTCATTAAAGGAACTCCAATGCTATTACTTAACTGATCTTATCCAACTTGGCTATTACTTTATAATGAGTATTTTTTATTCGCTACGGTCAATTCTACAATCTAGTACACTTACCAAGCCCTAAAATGGGGGGGGGGTACAGACAGATGAACTTTTGATATATGCAGCTAATTCCTAACATCTATCATTGTCAATGTGATGCGAAGTTTTTGGAAATGAACAGTCATGATTCTAGGTGTGTTGCTAATAATTCAAAGACAATCATCTTTATGCTACAGTGATATTGAACATCATTTAAAACGTGAAGTTATGAATATGAATCCGATTACATAACCTACACAATTCCCGAAAAATTTGCTACAACTTTCGTAAACAGTTCCCTACAATATATGTATGTAAACACATCAACTTCGTAACTTTGCCACAAATTCAGAAAACTGCATAAAAAGCTAAAAACGAGAAAAACGCAGCAAATTATGCAGTAACTATCACAATCAAATGCTATAAACGATTGAATTCCAAATAACCTAAGAATTTATACCTAGAAAACATAAAATAAAGTGATACTAACCGGTGGAAAGTGATACCAGGCGTTTTCTTTTAAAATTTATTTGCACAACCAAATGCCATGCAACATCCCATCGAAACTAATTATGAGTACACTGAAGTAAGTATGCTGTCAAACAAACAAAAAAATCTATGCTGGTAAACAACTTTAGCAAAAAAAATATGAGCTTCTAAAAATCTCAAATTTTTAATGCTTTCCTATGGCAGACATGACCAAGAGGGTAACCAAGCATGCGGAACGATGTAACAGTTAACAGATCAGCTTCAGAAATCTGCGGTTATGGCGTATCCTATATTTCCTACTTCCATGCAACCAACTGATGCTAATACCACGTATTTCATTCCATGGCTGATGAACGTACAAGTCGCTACCAAAACGTCGTCCCACCACTTGTAATTTTTACGTAACTTAAGCGTGATTTGTCGAAATCAAGAATTATTCTATAGGCTATTTCAACAGTTCTCTTTAAATCAGGATCTAACAGAATTTTGCTCATGAAGGAATTTATAAAATATTCCTCTGTAGATATGTCTGTTTTTGTAGTGGAACCCAGGACTAAAACTGTTGGCCTGGTTTGGGCATCCCAGTCCAACTATGTCTACGAGATTAATTTGTTCCATGTAGCACACATTCTTTGAATGTGTTCAGGCATTGAAAAATATCTGAAAAGTTACATGCCCAGCTGACCAGGTAGTTAAAGCTGGATGCCCAGGAAAATTTATCTTTTAATTTTTTTTTATAAATTTATATTTTTATATGTATAAATTTATTTTTTAAGATAAATCAGAGACCTTTTTTTTTCAAATTAAAAAATATTAACTTTTTTATGTTTTGTATTTCCTTTTAAAAGGTCTGTATTCAAAATGTTCAATGCACAAATGCCTGTACTCAAATTTTAAGATGCTACTGAAATTGGTATGAAATGGTGTGATAATGAAATTGATATTTGAGCAATTTAGTGATTCTGCCATGTTCCTTTCACTGAAGTTTTTGCCCTTTGCACTAAATATCAGAGGGTTCCATCGGAGGCATACAGCATCCAGTCGCTGACTATTAACAACATTTGGAGCAAAACTACATATGGTTCTAATTTCTGGACCTAGAGCACAATATAATAAAAAAAAAATGATATTCTTCTGTCCTTGGTGCTACTGGACATACAACTTCTAGTGATTAGCAGTGAAAAGAAACATGGTCACCCTGGTGGCACAGTGGTCTATGCGATGGCCTCTGATCATTCATATGAAAGGGATCCAGGTTCGAATCCCGGTGAGGCATGGATGTTGTGTTTGTCTTGCGGCACTGGCTCTGTCCTTTCCCTGGAACCAGTGACCCTAAATTAGAGATGGGCGACTGTTTATAGCCCATTGAGTTGCTCATGGTGGTTCTTAAACCTCCAATCCAAAAAAAAAAGAAAGAGACATGACGTGTGAAGACTCATTTTTCTTGTATATGAAACTTCTGTTCCAAACTTTATTCATATATATATATATATATATATATATATATATATATATATATATATATTATGACAAATGTCAACCCCGCCTTCTCGTGGTGCATCCTGTTCCCACTAAAGGGGCTCTGACGACCGCCAATAGCGGTATAACTATACCATCGGGATCAGAGGAAATGCTATCCCACACTCACCAACCCGCTTGGCCAGCGTGGTGAGTTATGGCCAAACACCTCCAAAATGACTCCACAACTTAAATCTTGGCCCTCAGTCTCCGGCAGCTGGAATGTACCTGGCCAAGGCAGCGGCCAGTGCGACATGAAGGCAGAGGGTGCTAAGAATCCCCGGAGGACCGGACTAGGCTGCCATTTGATGCTGACCTTGGCTACCTACAACGGACGCTCCCTATCTTCTGATTCAAGGCTTCTTGAATTGGAAGAGGAACTACAAAGGATCAAGTGGGACATCGTCGAGCTAAGTGAGGTAAGGAGAAAAGGAGAAGATCTCATTGAACTGAAAAGTGGACATCTCTTCTACTATCGTGGGACAGATACTGGCAGAACTAGTGGTGCTGGATTTATAATAAACAAGAAACTGAAGGATAAAGTTGTAGAAGTTGAAAGTTCCTCTGACAGAGCTGCAAGACTTGTTATCCAACTCTCGAAAAGATACCAGGCTCAGATTATTCAAACTTATGCACCCACCACAAGTCATCCTGAAGAAGAAATTGAAGAATTTTATGAGGAAATTTGTCATCTAAATAATAAAGGTAAGCAGCACTTGAAAATAATTATGGGAGATTTCAATGCAAAAATAGGGCAACGGCAACAGAATGAAACTTCAGTAGGTAAATTCGGTCATGGCAACAGAAACCAGCGTGGAAATACTCTCGTTGAGTTTGCAGAGGCAGAAGGGTTTTTCATCTTGAACTCCTTCTTCAAGAAAAAGCCACACAGGAAATGGACATGGAGACATCCAAATGGGACGACAAGTGAAATTGATTTTATTATGTGTAACAAAAAATTCGTCATAGAAGACTGCAGTGTGCTAAACAAGTTCAACACAGGTAGTGACCATAGATTGGTGAGATGTAAGATGCACCTCAACTCTAAACTTGAACGTGGCAAGCTCATAAGACAAACAAAATCTATTGATATAACCAACCTTAAAAAACACCATAATACCTTCAAGTTAGAACTGAAGAACAGGTTCTCTGCTTTAGAAGGCCTAACATCGGTAGAAGTGGACATCTCTGAAGTTAACAGAAAAGTAACCAAAGCTCTTATGGAAACAGCAACAAAATTAGCTGGGTCTAAGAACAAGTTACATGTGAACAAATTATCAGGAAAAACCAAAATGTTAATGCAAAAAAGAAGAGAGATGAGGACAACTAAAGAAGATGTGACTTCCAAAGTGGAATATATAGAGCTATGCAAGACAGTAAGAAAAAATATCACTGAAGACGTAAGGAAATTCAACTGTGAACTAGTGAGGAAAGCAATTGAAAACAACCAAAGCCTAAAGATAGCAAAGGGACATCTCAGTAAGGGAAGAAAACAGATTATGGCACTGAGAAAAGAAGATGGTTCTGTAACAAGAAATAGAGGCGAAATTTTGACAAGAGTGAAAGATTTCTACTCCAAATTATATGAAAGGGATGATATATGCACTCCAGACATCATGAAAGATACCAGTACCAGAGTTCCTCCAGTCCTTCCAGCAGAAGTTGCACATGCAATCAAGAACATGAAGCGAGGAAAAGCTCCAGGAGAAGATGGAATTACTGTAGACATCATACAAGCAGCAAGTGGAGAAATCGAAACAGTACTCGCCCAAATTTTCACTCGATGCCTTAATGAAGGAAAGATTCCTGAGGATTGGAGCACCGCTACAATGATCCTGCTACATAAGAAAGGTGACATTGAGGATCTCGGAAACTACAGACCTATCAGCCTCCTATCAGTAATTTATAAAATCTTCACTAAAGTTCTTTCACACCGCTTGAAGGTAACACTGGACATGGCTCAACCGAGAGAACAAGCTGGATTCAGGAGTGGCTACAGCACAATAGATCATATCCACGTGCTCAGAGAACTAATTGAAAGAGCGAGGGAATATGAACTTCCATTGTGCATGGCTTTTATCGATTATGAAAAAGCCTTTGATTCGGTGAAACCATCAGCAGTTACAATGGCTCTGAAAACCTGCGGTATTGAAGATGCATACATTAATATTATTAATAACATCTATGAAAATGCAAGTGCAAAGATTCGGCTGTTTGAAAATACAACACACGTAAAAATTGGAAAGGGAGTGAGACAAGGTGACACCATATCTCCGAAGCTCTTTAATGCCACATTGGAGGGTGTTTTTCAGTCGCTGAGCTGGGAAAACAAGGGGATAAAGATTAATGGAGATTATCTAACCCACCTTCGTTTTGCTGATGACGTAGTCATTTTTGCAACTACCCCATCAGAGCTGCAGAGTATGATCCAGGAACTTGCTGACAAGAGTAAAGAAGTGGGATTAAAAATGAACTTTCAGAAGACAAAAGTGATGTTCAATGCTTTTACAAGAAATGAAGATTTATCGATTGATGGAGAAAAGCTGGAGATAACAGACACGTACGTTTATCTTGGACAGCAGATATCAAGTGAGGGTCACATTGATGAAGAAATTAATCGGCGTACAAAACTTGCCTGGAGAGCTTTTGGAAGAAACAGCATAATTTTCAAGAGCAATATGCCATTATGTCTTAAAAGAAAAGTGTTTGATCAGTGCATCCTTCCAGTGCTTACGTATGGTGCAGAGACGTGGACCTTAACTAAAAGAGACATACAAAGGCTGCAGACAACTCAAAGAAGCATGGAGAGGTGCATACTTGGTGTAACCAGGAGAGATAAGAAGAGGAACTCGTGGATCCGAAAAATGACAAGAGTGGAAGACATCATGATCAGAGTTAAATCCCTGAAATGGCAATGGGCTGGACATACTGCCAGAAGGACAGATCATCGATGGACAGCCGAAATTTTAGATTGGATTCCAAGGGACAGGAAAAGACCCAGAAGAAGACCACATGGGAGATGGGTGGATGAAATTCGAAAGTATGCAGGGGTGACATGGAGGAGACTGGCACAAGACAGACCGTTGTGGAGGAAACTTGGGGAGACCTTCGTCCAGCAGTGGATTGATAATGGTTGACAATGATGATGATGATGATATATATATGAATTGAATACTATATATATATATATATATATATATATATAAATTGAATACAATATATATATATTTAACACAAACAACTATATGTCCCCACATACATATGGAATCGTAGAGTTGAAAAATTATAACAAATAATCCATTTTATTTATAATTATTTCTTTGACTACCTAGAAAGGGACGAGCAGACAGTATAAATGCAATGTATAAATCTCATTACGAGTTTTGGATTAATTTCTAATAATTTTCATATTTCCATATATAAAGAAATTTAAGTTTACTTTCATGCGAAATTCAACTTTGTCAAATCCACGTTATTCCCTTCCTAGTAGTAGTGAGTTTTGTGACTTCAAATACAATGCTTCACCTATGTACAATTTAAATTTAATTCAGCTTTTTTTTTTTCCAGCAAGAAAGAATGTGTTGCCTCTTTTTCACAAAAATAAAACCTTTATTCTTACCATTTTCATAAAATAGTCACCTTGAATAAAAAAGTGCCTTTTATGACTTTGATCAATATTTTATCATTAGTTCTGTACAGTAATTATTCCGAAATATACTCAAATTATCATTAGAAACCTTAAAATCATGTACTAAAGTAAAATCGTCTACAAAAGTGGAAGAGACATTTGCATTGACAATACAAAAAAATTTAACAATATATATATATATATATATATAAACAGTACATGTATATATCTATTACTAATTTAAATTATTTACAGTTTGAAATTTAGGCACCTAGGTTCTTAGCCAAGTCATCTAGTACTTCCTCAGGAGAGACAGAAATATCCTTATGAATGTACAATAAAGCTAAACCATTCAATCTGGTTTCTCCTGTTGTACTGCGCAAATATTTTTAAGTACCTCAGGGTGGAGGAGGAACGTTCTGCAGAACATGTTGTTACTGGCAATGTCGTCATTATTTGCAAAAGTTTTCGAATGGATGGATACATAAGTTCATCACATTCGGCTAATCCATCAAGGGCGTTCTTTGGCTTTTTTTCCATCCTGGCTATTTTTCTGTACCAGACTAAGTTCCCCACATACTGAAGAAGGTGAAGCGTATGCAATGTCAGATGCGTACTGTTCGCATAGTGACTTTACAAATTCTTCATCTTTTGGAGAAGTAGTTTCCACTCCTTGTTGAGGCAAAAGCACTTGGAACGATCTCAAAGTATTCTTATGTGCAATAAATCTTTCCCTCATCTCATTTAAAAATGAATCAAGGAAAGGAATAAAGGTCGTTCTTCTGTAATAACTTTCAGGCGAATCGTGTTCAATATTGCTGCGGTGTGTTTGGCGATTTAATACTCGAGAAACTGTAACTGGTATGCCTACTCTATCACAGATTTTTTCAGCTTCTGAGTACAGAATGTTAAATTCCTCTTCAGCATGGTCTCTGATTTCTTGAATAATATGAGCAGTATCTTCTGCCTGTTCAACGGCAGTCATTAAGTCAATGTTTTCACTTTGAAGGTATTCAGAGACTGGTAAACTATAGGAAAACACTTCGGCTATTATTTGCAGAGCAATTACAAATCCACATTTTTGCAGGGCACTAAATAGTACATGAGCACCGGATGCTGAGTCTCTGTCTTGCCATGTAGCAGAAATCTCTTGGAGGGCAAAAAGCAGTGGTCCATACAGTTGTTAAAATACAATCACAATATCGTGTCTTTGGACCCATCTTGTAGGACACAGCTGTTTTAGCTTCAGAGCTTGAGAATCTGTATGCTTTTGCAGCTCCGACTGTCGTTTTGGTGTGTTAAAGAAATTATAATTTTTTCCAATTGTCCCGATGCAG
Source organism: Macrothele yani (assembly GCA_039090855.1). Lineage (NCBI taxonomy): Eukaryota > Metazoa > Arthropoda > Arachnida > Araneae > Macrothelidae > Macrothele > Macrothele yani. The sequence continues at coordinate 26,137,730 of CM077015.1, forward strand.
TTCCTAACAAAAGGTATAGCGCATGAATCTGAAATTGCAAGATTCAGGGAGTGAGAACTGCAATGCACATAGATTGCACTCGGAACTGTGCTCTTTATGTGGGCTTGAACACCTTTCAGCTGGCCACTCATGGCAGAAGCTCCGTTGTATCCTTGGCCACGAAGAAATTATGTGGCAATACCAACTCAGTTCAAGGTATTCAAAATGACATCACTGATGCCTTTTCCAGTCATATCTGTGATGGGAACAAACTGGATGAAATCCTCCCGTATTGCCATTTTTTCGGTGTCTACGTACCTGACACACACTGACAGTTGCTCTCTACCTGACACATCGGTCGTCTCATCCCCTAATACAGCTTCATCAATCCTCTTTAAAAGCTTTTTCAAAATAATCGAATTACATGAAGAGATGCCATCATTTTGCATGCTCCAACTAATGTAACTTGCATTTCGGCTGCAGCTTTTGTCGACTCACTCTACTCTCATTCTCAAAAGAGCTCTAAAATTTCCCTCATTTTTATCACTGCCTGTGTCATTTGATTCAACATCTTATTTCCCACTATCTCTGTGACCCCTGAGAGAAAATGCCCTGTCTTCCACAAAACAATATGGTTTTTATTATGGGAGTAAGGAGCATGCCATTTTTGGTTACCTGATCATTTATACTCTTATCAATGTCGAGAATAATTGACTTTTTTTTTGCCAGTTTGAACAGCAAGGAAATTTTCAGCTTGTAGTTTGCTATCACCATGGTACATTGTCAGTTGATGCTTTTCAAAGTCCTCTAGAGCATGCCTCCAATTATCGTACTTTTCTCTCAAGTCTTCCAACAGGGAGCCCTTGTTTACCAGCTCCACACAGGGGGAATAGTGCGCAATATTTGCAGAAAGTACCGTCCAGATTTTTAGAATATAAAAGCCACTCGTACTTCTTCAACCAGCTGTGTTGGAATTTTAGCTTCCTCTTACCAAACTGCGAGGGTTTGAAACGGAATGAATCTTCCGGTTGCCATGCCTCTTGAAGGAGTTCTAATTTTTTCTGAGGTGATACCTATGAACAGAAAAAAAAGTATAGCTATCGATATAATATTTTGGAAAATCTCATGTCGAGAATGGAGGCCCACAATTCACGGCGATGCTGCAGGGCCATCAATGGCTCGCCAACTGATAGCGCTGCCACCAACGGACCACTACCGGGCCATGAGCGGCAGATTTCAGCCAGCAGTGACCCATCACTGCAAGCTGGTGGCCAGCAGTTTCCCAGCACTTGTGTTTTTGCTGGGATTATAATATTGTTTAAATTATTACACTGCTGGCCACCCAAAATGCAACACACGAAGGAAGCATCCGATTGGCCTGAAATTCGCAGCATGCGTCGCCCTCGAGAGGACATGCAAACGATTAGCTTTTCAGGGCATATGCAAATCATGTGCGTCCAACACGCCACCGAGAAGTACTATAAGAAGGGTGTACAGAAGTCGGGGTGTAAGTAGTGGAAGTGTGTTGTGCTGCCGGACCTGTGCACGGGAAGCTTCCTGATGCCTCGTCGCAGAATACGGAAGTCATTCCAGCACGTTTCGGAGTTCGACAGAGGACTAATAGTGGCTTATCGCGACAGCGGTTTATCGTACCGAGACATCGGCGCCCGTGTGGGACGACATCCAGCCACAGTGAGGCGAGTATGGATTTGGTGGGTGCAGAAGGGAGGGACTGACCAACATGAGCGATTGCCGCAGCCGCGGCACACCACCGAACGAGAGGACTGGCATGTCGTGTGGCGGGCACGGACGGCTCGCACCCCTATATCACGAACGTTAGCGCAGAAATTAGGGTGTGTTGCGCAACAACCTGTGCCAGCACGTACCAAAAGAGTGTGGCGGTCGAGAGCACCGACAGTTGCTCTCGACCGCCACACAGGAAAATTACCACACGTCTTTCAGCAACTTGGAAAACTGACACACATTGGAAAACTGCCGCACAGGAAAATTGCCACACAGTAAAACTGCCATATGCTTTTAATTAAAGGTCCATATGCTTTTAAATTAAAGGTTTTAAATGTTTTTTATATCAAATACTGAAATAATACTTTCAATTCTTTCATCAATTTTCCTTGTTTGTTTCAAATGCTGAAATAAAATTTCAATTCATTCATCATTTTTTACATACATTTGCTTCCGTTTTGTTGCCGGTTCTCCTAATTCTTTTATTTTCAAAACATTCCATTAGGAATGGCTCTGTCCGCAAAAAGGCATGGCACCCTAACTGCAGAACAACTTCACATGACAGCCCGTCTGCCTTAATTGGGGAAGGGGGATAAAAACATTGGGAGGTTGCCGGAAAACCGCCACACAGGAAAATTACCACACGTCTTTCAGCAACTTGGAAAACTGACACACATTGGAAAACTGCCGCACAGGAAAATTGCCACACAGTAAAACTGCCATATGCTTTTAATTAAAGGTCCATATGCTTTTAATTAAAGGTTTTAAATGTTTTTTTTTATATCAAATGCTGAAATAATACTTTCAATTCTTTCATCAATTTTCCTTGTTTGTTTCAAATGCTGAAATAAAATTTCAATTCATTCATCATTTTTTACATACATTTGCTTCCGTTTTGTTGCCGGTTCTCCTAATTCTTTTATTTTCAAAACATTCCATTAGGAATTGCTCTGTCCGCAAAAGGCACGGCACCCTAACTGCAGAACAACTTCACATGACAGCCCGTCTGCCTTAATTGGGGAAGGGGATAAAAACATTGGGAGGTTGCCGGAAAACCGCCACACAGGAAAATTACCACACGTCTTTCAGCAACTTGGAAAACTGACACACATTGGAAAACTGCCGCACAGGAAAATTGCCACACAGTAAAACTGCCATATGCTTTTAATTAAAGGTCCATATGCTTTTAATTAAAGGTTTTAAATGTTTTTTTTTATATCAAATGCTGAAATAATACTTTCAATTCTTTCATCAATTTTCCTTGTTTGTTTCAAATGCTGAAATAAAATTTCAATTCATTCATCATTTTTTACATACATTTGCTTCCGTTTTGTTGCCGGTTCTCCTAATTCTTTTATTTTCAAAACATTCCATTAGGAATTGCTCTGTCCGCAAAAGGCACGGCACCCTAACTGCAGAACAACTTCACATGACAGCCCGTCTGCCTTAATTGGGGAAGGGGGATAAAAACATTGGGAGGTTGCCGGAAAACCGCCACACAGGAAAATTACCACACGTCTTTCAGCAACTTGGAAAACTGACACACATTGGAAAACTGCCGCACAGGAAAATTGCCACACAGTAAAACTGCCATATGCTTTTAATTAAAGGTCCGGGCATAAATTGCTGTTCCTCCGAGGAGCATTTTGAATGTGTGGCAGTTTTCCAAGTTTCAGAATTATGCGTGGCAGTTTTCCAAGGTACCTAACGACGGGAAGGAGCTCTTTTGTTTGTCTGAATTTTCAAGCCCGTTCATACGAATTTAGGGCAACTGGCCACAAATTCAAGGGGGGTGGGGTATAAAGATTGCCATTTCTTGGCCTATATTGAGAACTGAATTGGGGACTCTAAACAAATTTCGAGAAAACTTTCTATGTAAGCCAAGCGACAACTGTTCTTTAATTTGACGAAATAAATTGGTTAGTAGATTTCTTAAAACAACAGTGTTCCACAAAACAATGGAAATACAGTATGACTCGTGCTGTGTTCAGAAAAGAACGATAAGGTGGTTTTTTTTAATAACGCTGCATTTTTAGTTAGGCACTAAATATTTACATAACATGTCAAGTTTGTAATATTTTTATTTTACTTAATTAATTCATTGGCCCTACACCTTGGCTTTTTTAACCGCTTTTAATCCGCAGACTTCATATTCATAACTTTTATGTATGAAATCAAGTTAATAACATTTGGCGTTTACTTAGGCACTAAATATTAATTAATAGGCTCTAGGGATAGGCTCTTTTAACAGTTTTTACACTACCGATGTCATATTCACAATATTTACACATCATGTCAAGTTAATAATATCTAAATATTAATTCACAGGCCCTACGCCTTTTAAAGAGCTTTTATTCTTTTTTTTTTTTTTTTTTCTTTGATTGTGAGTTTAACGACCACCATGAGCAACTTGATGGTCTTTAAGCAGTCACTCTTCCCTAATTTAGGGCAACTGCTTCCAGGGAAGGGAGAGAGCCAGCTCTGTAAGACAAACACAACACCCATGCCTCACCGGGATTCAAACCCAGACCTATCTGGGACAAATGGTCAGAACCCATTGCTTAGACCACTGCGCCACCGGGCGGCAAACAGTTTTTATTTTATCAATGTCACATTCACAACGTTTACACATCAAGTCAACTTAATGAGATTGCGCTTTTACTTAGGCACGGAATATTAATTCACAGGCCTTAGGCCCTTTTACCAGTTTTTATTCTGACTGCCATATTCATAACCTTTACATATCAGTACAAGTTATGTTGCACTTATTAAAATTTTCTGAAAAGGCCTAGGCCAAGGGCCTACGAATTAATATTTAGTGCGTAAGTAAAAGCGCAATGCTATTAACTTGACTTGATATGCAAACATTATGAATATAACATAGGTAGAATAAAAGCTGTTAAAAATCTAGTCCTAGGGCCTATGAATTAATATTTTGTGCCCAAGTAAAAGCGTAATGTTATTAACTTGATTTACGATGTAAACGTTGTGAATATGAAACTCATAGAATAGAAACTGTTAAAACGGTCTAGGCTTAAGGCCTATGAATCAATATTTAGTGCCAAAGTAAAAGTGCAATGCTATTAACTTGAGTCGACATGTAAACGTTATGAATAGGAAGTCGACAGATTAAAAACTGTCGGCCTAGGGCCTATGAATTAATATTTAGTGCCTAAGTAAAAGAGCAATGTTATTATTTGGCGCTTAAATGTTGTGAATATGACATTGGTAGAGTAAAAACTATTAAAAAGGCCTAGGTCTAGGGCCTATGTATTCATATTTATTGCCAATGGTAAAGCAACTTAACTTGGTATGTAAACGTTATGAATATGAAGTCGACGGATTAAAAATTGTCGGGCTAGACCTAGGGCCTATGAATTAATATTTAGTGCCTAAATAAAAGCACAATGCTATTAACTTGATTTGATACATAAACATTATGAATATGAAGTCGGCGGATTAAAAGCTGTTAAAAAGGCCAAGGTGTAGGGGCCTTGGCCTTAAGTAAAAGAAAAGTATTTCAAACTTGACATGTTATGTAAATATTTAGTGCCTAAGTAAAAGTGTTGCGTTATTAAAAAGCCCCCCCTTATCGTCCTTTTCTGAACACATCATGAGTCATGCTGTGATTCCGTTGTTTTGTCGAACACTGTAGTTTTAAGAAATGTACTATGTCACGGCAATTTATTTCTTCAAATTCAAGTACAGTTCTCACTTGGTTTACGTAAAACGTTTTCTCGAAATTTGTGTGGAGTTCCCGATTCAGTTCTCAACATAGGCCAAGAAACGGCAATCTTTATACACCCCCACCCCCTTGAATTTGTGGCTAGTTGCCCTAAACTCGTATGAACCGGCTTGAAAATTCAGACAAACAAAAGAGCTCTTTACCATTGTTAGGCACCTTGGAAAACTGCCACACATAATTCGGAAACTTGGAAAACTTCCACACTGGAAAACTGCCACAAATTCAAAGTATTCCTCGGAAGAACAGCCATTTGTGCCCGGCCCCTTAATGAAAAGCATGTGGCAGTTTTCTTGTGTGGCAATTTTCCTGTGTGGTAGTTTTCCAAGTTGCTGAAATATGTGTGGCGGCTTACGGTGAGCCAAAACAGGATTATAATAAGTTCCGTATTTGGAGCTCGCTCCCCCTCGGAGGCAGGGGAGCAAGCTCGAAATACGGAAGATTCAGCCTTCATTGAAGACCTGCTACACACACACACACACACACACACACACACACACACACACACACACACACACCGGAATTGCGGATAACTTATAAATCTGCCAGTTCTAAGTCTGGAAAAAGTGGAAAGGAAATTGTTCCCCTCAAAAATCTAAATTTCAGGAATTTTTTCCTTTACAGACGTTGCTCCTCTCTTTCGGGTGACACAGATAATGGTTTCCTTTACACCTACCCTGCATTTCCCATGGGAGGGGAAGGGGTGCATTCCTATGCCCCTGAAGCAGTCCCTCTTCCAGGAGATAGGTGGTGCAATGTGTCAGTCATTAAATTTAATAAGGATCAGTAGTGACTTTATCAATATTAACAAATGCTCTGTAAATGTTCCTGCAAATACGTTTGCTGTAACTTAAGAATTTGACATTGTGCAATAAAATATAATTGATCTGGGATTTCAAAATTCTACTGAACACTAAGATGAAATACCTATATTATTATTCTTTATTATAGATGAAATATACTCATATTACATGTATTACATTTTACCTATACTAAAACTCAGTATAGGTAAAATATATTATTATTTTTAATATGTTATTATAGGCTATTGTCTTTAGTGTGTATGTGCTTATATATACGTATGTGTGCGTGTGTGGTTTAACAACGAGAGATTTTTCCATTTAAAAAATATGCAAATCCTATTTTTATACTCTCTCATAATTTTCACGAAAAGTCGGCACCTATGCACGTGACAGTGATATAATGCGTATACAGTAGGCAGAGGCCAATAGCGCCTAAACAAGTTGGTCATTTGACCATTCACTGGCCACTTGGCACAATCACCAGTTTTTAGTTTTGATGTAAAATTCATCTAGCTACAATTGAAATGACTTGCACTGGTTAGCTGGTTAGCTGTGCATATGAATTATAAACTAATTAAAAGAAAAAATTAGTCTATTTTAAAATGTACTCCGGCGTTTTTCGTAGTCTATTTTATTTTAATTTAATAAGTAATTGATGTCAAATTTTGTTGCTTTTATAATTTTATATATAATATATATATAATTTTATGCAATAATATATTTCATAATTATTGCATAAAACTGTATAGGTATAGTTATCACACTGTGGTTCAAAAGCTAGAGTTTAAAGTTACATTGCACATACACCTCACGTGTGAATCGTCCATTATTTTGTCACACAAAATTTATCTTCTCACATTGCATATGGAGTCCTCTCCCCTTCCTCCATAGACGTCGGTCGAAAAGAATTACTGAGACAGAAACAAGGCTCAACGTGATTGTATTAATTAACAATGAATTTTCTATGAAAAAAAACTTTTACAGAGATTCAGCAAAATAATTTTTTTCATGACACGTAAGTTGTTTTTAGCCAAGGGAGTGCTGAAATATTATTTAAAAATCACACACACAACACATATACCCGATTTCCCACAGCATAAGTGTTACAAAGAATTTTTCTGGTACCTAACGGCTGTTCGGTTTAAAAAACAAACATTTAAGGATAAAGATAAATGTATTATCGAGCAATAATAAGGATTTTTCTCTTACAATTGTCGATGCCAAACATCTTAAACACTTTGCCGTTCAGTTCTTTTTATTTCATTTATTATTATATGATGTAATAATAAATGAATTTACATCTTTCTATAATATATTTACTGGAATTTTCCTAAATTTTGTTAATTGTACACTTTCAGACTACATGTACATGACCTTCCTACCAGGATCATGCATTTTACGATGTAAATAAAATTTTGCAGAATTAACTTACCTTTAATTCTTCAAAATTTTGATTTTATTAATGAAACATTTGAAATGTATACATACTCTGTACTTGTATATGAGTTTCACAGCGTGACAAAGACATTTCAAAAAGAATACCAAAAAAGTATTTTGTTTAAAAAAAGATGAAGTGATAAAGGTAAAATTATTATTGAACATGAACAGTAGGAAGGCGCTTTCTCCTCCAAAAACTTTAGCCGTACGACGCGGGTTTTATCTTAAAGAAGGCGAACAGACATCTTTAAGATAAAACCCCCGTCACACGGTTAAATTTTGCCATTTTTTTTTAAATTTAAGGAAGGTTTGGTGAATTCTCTTAATCGTTCTCATTTAGGCACATATATACTCTTGTGTGATCCCCTTCCCTGATGTGATGACACAAGTTTGCCAGTTGCTTTGCCTTTTTATAAACAAATCAATTTAGCAAGTTCAAATCAGATCAGATGTAGAGGATTTTAGAAAGGGAGTGTCTGAACCCAGAGAAATAGGAAGCTAGATTTGGGCTAGAGTGCCCGATAGGAAAGTGACACGGAAGCGAAGTAGAAAGGGGGAGGTAGACGCCGTTATTTATTAGGGGGGGGCAGTACTCGGGGTCTGATGGCTTAACGTGCCCATCCGACTCATGGCGGATATTTAGTGGATCGAGTGTTCGTACCTGCTGGGATCGAACCTGAGGTCCTTTCCGTGGCAGTCACAACGTTGTCCACTAGGCCACCCGCGGCCTCAATTTATCAAGTTCTCTTCACATTCGTTGTTATATATCCCCCCCCCTTTCCCTAATTACTCGGACCTTGGAGCAGTCGATAGTGCAATTTTTAGATAAGTTATTAAATTGCCTTCTCTTCGCCCTAATGTTATAAAATACATAAACTGAATGTGAGCATTCATACGTCAAGGCGAATATACAATACGTAATAAGTTTAAAAAACATATGAAAAAGTGTGTAACTTACTTGTTTCTTGATGTACAATCCAATATCATTGGGATGCACAGGATAAGATACGGAAGAATCTGTTTCGCTCCTTGCGTTGTTAGTAGGTCATCATTATGGTCATTATCAGTAGGTATTCTACATTGTTCTACTTGGATGTAGGTAAAAATACCCCTGAAAACTGAAAAGCGGAAAAAATGCCCCCGGAAGAAATACCCCTAGAACAAACGGTTCACTGTAAACTGTCACACAGGAACACTGATGTGTGGCAGTGTTCCGGTGTGGCAATTTACCAGCAACCCTGTCACACATCTTTCAGCAACTTGGCCACAAAAGTTCAAGGGGGGGGGATGCTATAAAGATTGCCATTTCTGGGCCTACATTGATGACTGAATTGAATTGGGAACTCCAAACGAATTTCGAAAACGTTCCATGTAAGCCAAGCGAGAATTGTACTTTAATTTGAAGAAATAAATTGCCAAGGGTCCGTGGTACACTGGGGGGTGGGGGGGTGGCTCAAACCCCAACTTCCGTAATATTATATTCTGGGCCACTGGAGTCTGTCAGTGTATCCAGGAAGTTCCCCTTGAAGTGTCCGCGAGGTCCATGAGCTGGGGGGGGGGCTTTTCCCCAAAGTGTTAAAATGGACGTAGAGCTGTAAACATTAGTACCATGCTTTATATAATGATTCTGTACACTACCACGAATTTTCAGGAGGGTGGGGTAACCCCCCCCCCGTTTCTAAGAGCTATTCAGGGGTAACATCGAGGATACACTGACCGACTCTTGACTCGTATTCCTTTCACAGGCTTCACCAAATTTCTGGGGGAGGGGAGAAGGGCATACATAGTTGACCATTAGACACACCATGAAGCATAGAAATTGCGAGCAAATCCCTTACCTTGAACACTTGTCTGCGCTCTTAGAAACTTGCACCCCACCCTCCTGAAAATTTGTGGTCGTGTACAGAATCATTATGTAAAGCATGGTTCTAATGTTTACAGCTCTACGTCCATTTTAACATTTTGGGGAATTCCCCTACCTTCCCTTCCAGAGCTCACGGACCTCGCGGGCGCTTCAAGGGGAACAGCTTGGATACACTGACAGACTCCAGCGGCCCAGAATCTAATATTACGGAAGTTGGGGTTTGAGCCCCCACCACCACCAAGTGTACCTCGGACCCTCGGCAATTTATTTCTTCAAATTAAAGTACAATTCTCGCTTGGCTTACATGGAACGTTTTCGCGAAATTCGTTTGGAGTTCCCAATTCAATTCAGTCATCAATGTAGGCCACACCGGAACACTGCCACACATCAGTGTTACTGTGTGGCAGTTTACAGTGAACCATTTGTTCTGGGGGTATTTCTTCCGGGGGCATTTTTTCCGCTTTTCAGTTTTCAGGGGTATTTTTTCCCGGGGGTATTTTTACCGTTTACTGGTTTACTTCTCTCTCATCATCCTGTCTATTCTCACTCCTGTAGGCATCATCAATTTTTGCCTTTTTAAAAAATGACACCAATTTTTCCTGAACGAAGTTCCTTTTCATTTTGTGACTTTTATCACAGTAGCAATTTTGCGTCAAGCCACCCTGAGAAAGTGAAACCACCCTTCTTCCTACAGTAATGGCAAACTGACAATGTCTCAATTTTCTGCCAACAAAACAAGTTTTGAAAATACTCCTTGACCACTCCCGGTTCTCCCCAGAGCCAGACGATGGAGGGACAGTTGTTTTATTTAGCTATAAACAAACGGTGACACTCAACCTCGGTTAAGTATGTGGACATTTGACCTTGTAATCTAGAGGTCAGGCAGTGCTGCCCCTCCTACGAGTTGCATAATGTAGAGTAAGAGTGGTGATCACACCCATGTAGCCGTTCGTTTGTGTGTTTTTTTGTTTGTTTTTTTTCTTTGGAGAACAGCTCCTGTCCTGTGCGGGGCTAATAAAAAGGGAGCAGTAATCGTCCCCTCTCCTCTGTGTGTGTATGTGTGTGTGTGAGAGAGAGAGAGAGAGAGAGAGAGAGAGAGTAAGAGAGATATTGGCAAGAGCTGCCAGTCGGTGTCCTTCGGGGACCCACAGAAGCCAGAAAGAACAAAAAACCAAATAAGAAAAATTCGTTCTGGATTCAGTACTCGATACTGAAAATAAAAAACACTAATTTACACTTTTTTCCCTTCTTATTTTATTAAAAATATCACACCAGAAGTTGCTCTTTAATGCTGAAAAAAAAAAAAAGACCAATGGGTCTCTGGGAGGGGACCGGTCCCCTTGGTCCCTCCCCGTGGCTGCGCCAATGCACTCATGAAATTTGCGCACCTAGAAGAAAACATGCTACAACTGCGAAACTTTACAAATACCTAGAGTGCAGGCTGGTATGCAATGATCCACGTTTGGTGAGAGTGCGCATGACCGCACACCCTGTAGTGGCGCTGCAAGCATGAACCGGCGTGTAGTCGATGCTCCATGAAAGCAAAAAGCACCGGCTGACACAAGCAAGAGTACAGTGACAAGAATGCCGGGTAGACACCAGAGATGTCGATTTATGCAACTTACGGACTTTGAGAGTGGCCTGATCACAGTGGCAGCTTTTCAGGTGAAGTAGGTGAAGTGCCTCTTCACCTATTTTACTCAAAATAAAGTTTTATTCAGTATTTTTTATTATAATATATTCTTTTTGCCTTTATTCAGTTCCAAAATACCAAAAATTTTGAATAGATATTAATTCACATGGCGCGCTCAATACGGAAAACAAATCCTTATACGCAAAACACTGCAAGTGAAGAGCCGAAATGAGAATGCTTGGAAGTCTGCAGTTTTCCGTCGAGTTGCCATGGTAACCGTGATGTCACCCTCCCCAATCTGCTCGCTCAAGTGAAGTGTTTTAGCTTCACGCGCCTTACCTCTACATCTTTCAGTTTTTGAGCGTAAAGTCGTGAGAGATCGCGGTGGAGTGGGCGGACTACCATTCAACCTGCTAGGGCTTTTTTCCTTGTAATGCTGTGGTACATTATTTTCCGAAAGGAATTTGTTCTTTCGTGCTTTGTGATTATTTGTTGAAAGCTTTAACTGATATTTTAGGTTTGTGTACAATTTAACTGATAGTGATAGTTTTTAGTATGCATCCCGTGGACGACATTGTTTGTAATTTATTGCAAACTCCATTTAATCTGTGGAAAGATGAAGATAAAAGAGACATTTTGCTTCAAGGACGACCGACGGATTCACTGACAATTGTTGCCAAGAACGAAATCAAGAAGAGCGGTAAATCTAACAATATTAATTTAAAAAATTGTTGGTTTACTAAATATAAATGGATTTGCAGCACTTCTGTGCTAATTTTTTTTTCTGGCCCTGCTTACTTTTTAATAATAAACATTCGGCGTGGAATAAAGATGGATTCTCAGATTTATTAAGCGTAACACGGTCACTTCATAAACATCGTGATTCTAGCGAACATGAAATGCGGATTAATGTTAAGGAATTTTGAAAAAATTCAAAACACCATTGCCGATGTCCTGAGGAAGAAAGCTAGGCTTTTGAAAACTCATTTTAACGAAAGCTTTCGTTTAAATAGACTTTTCCTGCAGACAGTGATTGATACAGTATTAGTCTATACTGTATTTGAGGAAACAAGAACTAGCATTCCATGGCCATGACGAAAGCATGGGCTCGATAAATTGTGGAAATTTCATTGAATTACTTTCATTGTTGATACGAAGAAGTTCTTTAGAAATTGAAAATCAATACGAAAGGATTAAAAACTATTCAAAATGAATTAATTGAATGTATTTCTGAATATATGAATGATCACGTCAAAAATTAAATAATTTTTTTATTGTTGATTCGGAAGGTGTATTTGATTGAGAGATTTTTGGGTTTCCATGATGTGAATGAAGATAGAACGTCAGGAGCTTTATACAAAATGCTAGAGAAAATTTTGGAACAGTTTGATTACCAACACAAATAAATAGGACAATGCTACGATGAGGCAAGTATAATGTCTGGACACTTAAATGGGCTACAGAAAAAAACTCAAATTAAAAAAAAAAAAAAAAAAAAAACTTGTGAAATTTTGAGCCATAAAAGGAACGATGAGTTATTTGAAACACAGTTTGGAAAAGCTAGCAAAATCGCAGAAATAAGCACGGGAATATGCTGCTCTTACACAGGAAACAATTTTTCAAAATTATAAACAATTGTATTTTGAAATTTTGGACCACATTCTTATGGAAATGGATATAAGATTTCAAGACTGTAAGAAACTTCAATTTGTCTGACTTGCTGACACAACCAAATTCGAATAATTTAATGCATGCTTTCCCACTCGCGCTCTTGAAAATCTACATTTTTACGAAAACATATTTACTAAACACCAGCGCCTTAAAAATGAACGGAGTCTTGTATATGCCGATGAAAAATTAAGGAATATATTGACTCAAGAACTCCTTCGAGTGTTTCACGGAGACAAAGACATTTTTACAGAAGATCATAAATTGGTTTTCCTCAGTTTAACAATTACATCTACAAGTGTGCCAGTGGAAAGAAGTTTTCTTAAAAGAATACAAACTTGCTCAAGAAACACTAGTTCCCAAGATAGACTTGCTTCTCTGGCAAATATTTCTATTCAGGAAGGCATTTTATTGATGCTCACGAAGAAACAATCATCTAAAAATCTTATGACGACATAATCGACAAATTTGCAGCTTTAAGAGGAAGAAAAATTGATTTAATATACAAAAAATAAGTAAGTCCTCATTAAGGGATTTTCATTGTAGACAGTATATATCTTTTCATACTGCTCTTGTACCTCTTCACCTATTTTTCCAACCATGAGCCGCCACTGCCTGATCATTGGGCTGAAAATCGCAGGGTGGTTGGCGCATCGTATAGCCTGTCATGTGGATTCTTACCATACCGTCCGACTCTTGCGAGCAGTGGACACGTGATGGCACTGCCACACGGCAAAGCAGCTCCTGTGTGCCCACGAACCCTTTCCTGACTCCTCGCGGAAGCGTATCTGCGATCCCAGCGCCCCTTACATGTGCTGCCATTAACACTGGAACATCGCCAGCTACGTGTGCAGTGGTGCCAGGCCAGGGCAGTTTAGTGATGAGTGCTGCTGCGTTTTGGGGACAGATTATCATCGTGTCCGGGTGTGGAGGTCCCCGGCACAATCCCAACCTCGCTATTGAGCGCCACACCTCTCCCACTGCAGGCATTATGGTCTGAGGTGCCATTGCCTATGATAGCCAATTAGCTCTAGTAGTGGTACGTGGATCATTAACGGGCCAGGGGTATGTGGATGAGATCCTACGGCCCCATGTGCTCCCATTCCTGGCCGGGATTCCAGGTGTGCAATACCAGCAGGATAATGCCCGCCCGCACACGGCTCGGGTTGCCCAGGACGGCCTACGTCATGTTCAGACACTTCCATGGCCTGCCCGCTCCCCGGACATGTCCCCTATCGAGCATGTGTGGGACCAGTTGAAACGCTGGCTGCAGCACTATCCGGGATTTGGAGCACACCATTCAACACGTGGGCCAGTCTGCCACAAGACAATATCAGGCGTCTGTTCGCCTCCATCCTGGGCCATATTGCAGCATGTATCGCTGCAAGAGGTGGTGCAACGCACTATTGAAGATGACCGGACTGCGTGCCACAGATGCCTCTGTAATTGTCCTGCAGCTGTTTTTGCCATCATGTGTATCATTCATCTGTATCATTACGTCCATAAAATTTCAGTTCAATCCGATGCTTCCTTCTTGGTGAGCAAATTTCATTGTCCATGAATGTAGTTGTCCACACCGGACAACTAGATTTTTTATTGACCTGCACAGACGAATAATTTGCATGCCCTGGACATCTCAGGCATGGTATTTTTCAAGCCTTGGTATTCATAAATGATTATGCTAATTGTTGCTTGGAATCAATAGGATTATTATTTTTTTTTTTTTTACCTGGTCCAATGCTTGTTTGCGTAGTTTTCAGCTGCAACAAGTCACTGGGAGATTTTGATATGCAAGGCTGCTTCCAAAATGTTTTCTCCAGAAAGCTCACAAAAATTCCCTGGGGTAGGAGCAAAATGGGAATTTTCATCATAGCTAGCCATTCTTATCCTTGTTACATAAGCTATAATTATCTGTGGGGGTGTGGTACTTGCAATCTTTCAGGAGAATTGGATCGCCCAGAGATATACCAAAAAAAAAAACACTGTTGGTGCATCATTGCTTTACCCGACAGTAAAATCCTCTGCATCAAACAAGAAAGGAAAGTTAAATCAATGCCTTAAAATTACTTCATTGTCAGTTATGCCATATACATGTACATAATGCTGCCGCAGTGGCCGAATTGTCAGAGGTGCAGGCCTCCAGCCAATTGCTCTATCTGGATCCGGGGAAGGGGGTGGGGGCAAGACCTTCCTGTCATTTTTGTAGCATTTTATTTTGTGTGTGTGAATACGTGTATTTAAACAATTATTTTTAGCCAAAAAAAATTATGTCACTGCATCATAAAATGTAATTCAGGTCTCCTGTGGTGCAGTGATCTAAGCACTAGCTTCTGACCATTCTTCAAAATTGGGGTTGGGTTTGAGGCATGGATGGTGCTGTCTTACGGCACTGGCTCTACCTTCCCTGGCATCGGCGACCCTAAATTAGGGACAAGTGACTGCTTATAGCCCATTAAGTTGCTCAAGGTGGTCGTCAAACGGCCAGTCAAAAAAAATAAAATAAAAAATAAAATAGGATAGCATTATTGATGCAGATTTTGACCATACCAGTGGGAATTTAAATTTTGTTTTTGAAATGATTGCTCAGTTCAAAAATAAAACATTATGACCAATGTTACCAATTTACATATACATGTAGTATTTCATTCCAAAAATCATGTTATTTAATCAAATTTCCTGTTTTAAATATTGAATAAAAAAAATCATACTATTCTAAATAAAGGTTTAAGGAAGAGGATTTCAATTTTTGAGAATTCATAAAGAAAATTGCATTTTCTATCACATAAAAAATATATGAAGTTATATGTACACCAAGTGCAAGTTTGGGTTTAAACCTGATGAAGTGTTGTGTACTGTACTATTCCTTCGCAAGTAAAATTTAGTACCTATACAGAAATCTTCAAATAAAAGAATGCATGACAAAAATAACTGAAAGAAAAAAGCTTTCACAAAAAGGGAGGTTCATTTTATCATCTGATACAATCTTATGAATATAGCCAATGGCTTTATGGAAGTAAAAAGCAATTGTTCCTTTTTGATGACATTTGTTTGGAAGCAAAATGAGAAATCTTGCTTTTGTACAGAAATACAGGGTGGAGAAATACCCTGATTTAAGTGCATTATAACTTTTAAATTACCACTAGTAATTAAATCCAGTCTTAAGCAGAAGCCGACAGACATACAAATGTTTGATAGTTAATGAACTTCTACATGGCACATAAGATGTCTAAAAATATTCACACGTAATTACACCACACATTTTCCAACATTTGTGTTACTGTTACATCTGTAATGTGTTGTCTCAAAGTCTTGATATCTGGAACAATTGTTGCATAAACTACATGTTTAACATAATCCCAGAAAAAAAAAAGATCCAGCACAGTAAGATCTGGTGATCTTGTAGGCCAATAGTATTAGTCTGTCCCTGCCAATCCATCAATTCGGAAATGTGGCATCTAGAAAGTTTCAAGAACACAGGTCCAATAAGGGGGTGCCCCATCTTGTTGGACGAGGGCAGTCAGCTGCCTGTCCTGCAGTTATGGTGATGGCATAATTGATAAGCATATCCAGGTACACATGTGGAAACTGTTTTCTCAGCGAAGACCAATTACACGGTTATGCACGCGCTCACACCAGACATTGGTCTTTGGACTGTCCTGAACATGTGTGCTTGTGACATATGGGTTTTCCAATCCACAAATATGCGCATTTTGTCTGCACCACTAAAATGAAATGTAGCCTCATCTGAAAAGCAGACTCTTCAATGAGGTTCAAAATGTTAGTAGCAAATGCTTCATGTATTGGATAGTCATCAGGTTGCAGTTCTTGATGAATTTGTAACTTGTGTGTAACTGCAAATGATTGTATACCACAATAGAGCATTGTTACAACTAACTAATAGCAAAAAAGTGCATTGACCTTAGGATCAATATGCACAATTGTTAATTTACATTGTATGTCTATCATATGTGGCTAAAAAAGCATATAATCCAGCCTTCCCCCCTACCCCCACAAAAATAAAAGCTTGTTGGGGGCATCAACAAATATTGCTACACTAGGCACCATTAAAGCTGACCCTGGATGCTCAAGCTTTGCACATGAAGTCCAATGGGTGACCAAACTTTTTATGTACTCATACACAAATCTGTGGTGGAATGTTGATTATGTGCCAATTAGTTGTATGATTTAATTGGTGATATGCTTTTAAAATTGGAATGGTTATACAATTACATATGCTCATTTTATAGATCACACTTTTTTTTTTTGAGGGTGGAACTGTTATTGCTACAAATGATTCTACAAAATGGGTGCCTGAGCCCTGGAGCACTCACATAATCTGCACCTATGAAAGACAGGTTTGCAGCTTTTTTTCATAATGGACGGAATGCTTCTGTCAAGTCTGACAGAAGATTTCTTGCTAATCTTGAAAAAAATCTAAAAATAGATAATTAAAATGTTTTATCTTGTTTTTTAACTTTCCCTTTCTTTTAATGGGTGCATGGCACCCATTAGAAAACTTCAGTGAGTAATTGAGCCATGGAGTGCCCATGTAGTCAAAGTATATGCTATCAACCCTTCTCGGAGGAGGATTTATGCAGTCAGGTATAAATAATGCATTATGGTATTCCAATTTTAAAGCCATCATTAAATGAAATAATCTATTTACAATTATTTATTTAATATAATTGATTTCAGAGTGAAAAAACAAGCAAAAAGAAACCTGAATTATGGATGTATGGAAATATGGTAACTTCGTACACATATAATAGCTTCTTTCTATGTATTTAGTCTACAAGTGCTCTGGAGAACAGTGGTAAATATAAAAAGTGCTGAGAGAAAATAAATTTGATTTGATATCCAAAACCACAGACCTGCCAACTGTTACGATTTTATCATATTTAGTACAATAAATCATGCTGCAGTACGATATGATTTTGCCACCAAAAATATGATTTTTTTTTTTTAAAAGTCATGTTTTCTCCCATTTTCAGACAGAAGTAGGGGAAATTTTTACATGTAATCTGTTTTTCCCCCTTCGAAAGATTTTGATCTCAGAGAGGTTTCAAATTTCTCTTAAATTTCCTGCCTCTAGTTTCCAACAGGAACAAAGTAAGTCAAGTCAAGTGTAATTGGCAACCTATGAACGAATCCAGACTCATTTCGTATAACGTCCAAGACTGATTCGTATTTTAGACTCTTCATCGTACTTAAAGATGCTGATTGGTTGGTGCTGGAATCTGGATGAGTGTCTGTTTAGTCAAAGCAACCTCCCTCCCCTTACAACCAGCAAGAATTTGTATAGCTACACCTTACACCATCAAGAATTTATATAGCTGAAATAGGCTTCAAAAATTATCAGCACACGTCATGTTACAATTTTTCTGTTTGAGTGTTACGTTTTTGGTTCTGAGAGGTTGGCAGGTCTGCAACAGTGTGAAAGTGGCTGGCATTCACAGCTATAAAACTGAATATAGACTAAAGTTATACAGCAATTTTTTTGCCAAGACCTGTCTTATATTTGTTACACTAACAACTGAAACATCTTCCATTAATCATCGTTCGTTAAAATGGTATGATTAATAAATTTATATTGAAGATTTTGGTTACAGTATATACTCTCATATAAGCCAACTCCCCTACTTCAACAGCTAAAAATTTGTAAAAAACCTTGACTCACATTTAAGCCACCCTTAAATTTCAATTTTTTGGAAAACATTTTATTGAAATGAATTTTGCAAATTTCTAAGATTATCTTCTGTAAAAACCTTCAAAGTACATTCACTATCAGAGTTTCCAAATAATTCCTGTAACATCTATGGCATTACTTACGCAGTATTTTAAAAAGACCTTATAATCAGTTTTGGCAAATTGCATCTCACAATTCTTTCACCCAAGAAGTAACAAGGCCAATGTCGGTCTTTTCCAAGTTACCACCTTTCATAAAAGTACCATGTCTTTGCCCTTCCATAGTGCTAACTGCACTGATGGCTTCTGCAGCTGTGGCAAACCGGAGGTCCAAGACTACACAAGCTGACATTTGCTGTGAAGACTCCTGCCTGATTGATTGTGTGTGGGTCACCAACAACTATGTGTGTCCAGTTCAAAAGACGGCATCCTGCGGTTGCATAGGGAAAATAATGAGGTATTCCTTTGTATTTGGAAGCAAGAAATTCCAGTCTCAATTGGAATGGTATTAGGTTTTGCACTTATTAGCAACACCTATTCCCATACAAATCCTACTCTGGGTGAAAATATATATATACATATACAGTAGCGGCCAAAATTGTGGAAGCCTTTTGGTAAAAGTGTACTTTTGAGGTTTGATGGCTCATACCACCACTTTTTTTTTTTTTTTTTTTTTTTGGAGTAATACCATACAATTATACATCAATGGAAAGATAATTTCATCAAGAATGTTATGCAACAAAGTTTCTTCAATTATCTGTATTCCATGAAAATTTATAGCCAAATAACCAGAAAAAGGAAGCACAACTTGCTTAGGTTGATATGAAGTAGCTTTCCTTCATTTTAATGTAGCCAATTAGCATGAATGTTTAGAGAGTCAATCAGGTGTCATCTTGTTTTGGCAATGAGCCAATCAGGTCACAGTAGGATTCAGCTATTGATGTCATGTATTGGAGCTGAGAGGAGGACATTTGTCAGTGTGTTATGAATTGCTATAAAGTTTTTTTTTTGTGTGTGTGTGTTCTTTCATTTAGTGAGCTTGTAAAACGTAATAAAATTAAAGAAATGATGCAAAGAGTTGACTGGTCACCTAGAAAGCAATGTAAAATAGTACTATTAAGTGAATAAGGCTTCAGTTATGAAGAAATTAGAAGAAAAATTGGTGGAAACTTAACCAAAGGTGGCATTTCTAAATTTTCGAAGAGGTATAAGGAGACTCAGTCACTACAAAACCACACTGGTAAAGGCAGGAAAAGGTGCACAACAGCACATGATGATAGAAAAATTAAGATACTGTGCCTAGGTGACAGAAGAAAATCATCTGGGTGTATACAAGATGAAATGGCGCAATGCAATGTGAAGTTGAGTGCAAGGACTGTTGGACGCAGACTGCAGGAATTTGGTCTAAAAGCTAGAAATCCACAAAAAAGCCATTTTTATCTCTCAAACAAAGGTTGAAAAGATTAAACTGGGCTAAAACCCATGTTAACCGGACAGAGGGACAATGGGACAGTGTTATTTGGAGTGATAAGACCAAAATCTCCCTGTTTGATAGTGATAACATAAAATATGTAAGGGGAAGAATCAGATAAGATTTGCATCCTGATTGCATTACATGTACCGTGAAACACCCAGTTAGTGTTATGATCTGGGGTTGTATGACATCAAAAGGTATGGGCAGAATTTGCATGCTTAATGGGAATATAAATGGCCAAAAATACATTAATGAAATACTTGAGCCCAAAATGAAGCCTTCTGCACGTGATCTTTTCCAAGATAATGAAGCATTTATATTTCAACATGATTCAGTTCCATGCCATGTTGCTGCTGTGTGCAAAAGTGGTTTCAAGATAATCATATTCCACTGCTGGAATGGCCTGGGAATAGCCCAGACCCTAACCCCACTGAAAATCTATGGAGCCGACTAAAGAAACTTGTTAATCAGAAGCAGCCCAGCAATAAAACCCAATTAATGGAAGGAATAATTCAATCTTGGTTTCACATTATAACAGCTGCAGAACTAAAAACTTCGTTCACTCCATGGGAAGCTGTTGTAAGGCCATAATTAATGCTAAAGGTTACCCAAGTAAGTATTAACTGACATGGTGAGAGTTTTTGTATATCTAATTTTTTCTGTGTGTTTCACTTTTCTTCTTTATAACTGCTGTTCTAATACAAAATGCTTCATAAAAGTTATTGCATTACATTCTTAATCAAATTATCTTTCCATTGATATATAATTTTATGGTATTACTACAAAAAAAAAAAAAGTGGTGTTATGAGCCATCAAACCTCAAAAATACACTTTTTCCAAAAGGTTTCCACAATTTTGGCCACTACTGTATGTATATATATTTTTAAGTACTTCCACAGAAGTGTTATGTGAATCTTCCCACTGCTCCAGTTGTGGACAATTTGTTTACTTTGAGACCGCAACCCTATGTGCTACTACGCGATACAAATAGTGAAATGCACAACAGAGTCAGTTTTTTTTTTTTAAGAATACACTTATTTCAATGAAAGCAAGTAAAATATGTAAGATGGAATATGAAAAATCTCTGTAATCGTAATTTTCTTCTTTGATGTGAAATCAGTGCCTCCTTTTGCATCGTGTGCATGCCATTGGCTGATGGAAGGAGTGCTATTTCCCCACAATGTCTTGAGAGCAGAATAACCATAGCTACTAGTTATAGTCCATAGCTGTGCCCCTTCTCAAAGTGGAAAGGGGGGGCACAGCTGAGGATATAACTGACAGAAGGTCAGAAGACTATCGTGGAGCACAGCAGTATAAAATGTAAACAATCCCACCGGAAAATTTCATGGGAGAATTCATGTAAAACTTCAGAAGTCCAGCCCTATTTTTTACTGACGCACATAGGCTGACATTTTGAAAGCAGGAGTTTTTCTAAAAACTTCTGGCTTATATATGAATATATATGGTATTTATCCATTCCTACTATTAGAAACAGCATATGGTTCCGCATTAATGACACCTGTATAATAAAATATACAAAAAAAAAAAAAAATTATGCCTCTCAAAGCTCAAAACATTAGAGCATGAAAATGAGTCTAAACTTTCCAGTAAATATGCACCTAAAATGCATCATTACCATTCTTCCAACATTTAATCACCCATTCTGTGAAAATGACTTTCCACAATGGCCTGTGCAAATACATGAAGTTTAGTTTTAATTCAATATGTGGGATATCTTTTGTGTTATTACACGATTCCTTTTGAACCACACCCATTTACATCCCCAGCTGTCAGCACATGCCATAATTTGCTGTTGGTGTAATAATATCCTGATTAAAAGAACCATTTTGATATGAAGGGAGATGGCTGGTTGATGGTGTGATTAGATTAGAGCAATGAGTACCATAACAAAAACCTGATATTCAAAAAGGACTTCAGTTTCTGTGAATTTTGGAAAAAATGAGGTAAAACAGCAAATGAAAGACAAAAATGATAAAAAAAAAAAAAAGTAAAATAAAATGGTTTTGCTTTAGAGGTAAGGTCAAATAACAATACCAAGCACAAAAGTACAGAATGAGAGAGAACTTTATCTCCTGTCACAGTGTATTCAAATGCCATGAATAACACACACACACAAGTTCATTTTACTCGAGTTCCCAGTGACTGGTGCCTGATTTCCCCAAATTATACTAGAACACACACACTAAATGACTCACTTAGAGACATTATTTCCAGGTTATTAAGGACAGTTGTCTGCATTAATTAAGATGAATGATCAGTTTTCCTTGCTGGTGTTAGCTTATTACAAAACACTCAAATGTATTAGGCTGGATCTCAGGGATTTCTTTAAGACAATGATTAGAGTTAAGAAATGAAGTTCTAAAATGTTTACTTTGGTGGTCCTGAAGGCAACTAAAAGCGTGTGGTTTGACCTGCTATGTGCATGAACACACACACAGATTGTATTCTCAGCTCAAAAGGTGGGAAACAACTGAAGTTATTTTGTGAGAAAATTTATTTTCATATAGATTGGTAGGTGTATATAAAAAATCTTTATGGTGTCTCAACAATTTCAATATTTAATCAATTTATTTTTTACTTGAAAAACTTTTATTTTTTTGAGCTAATACACTCGATTTCAGTTAATTGGGCCATCAGTTAATAGGACCAGCCATTTATTTGGGACAATTTTGAAGAACATCCAAAATTAGGTCTTTGGGATAAAGCATAATTGGGGCAGCTGCTTAACTGGGCCAAAGTGTTCAAGCCGTGATGTGTCCCAATTAACCGGAATCTACTGTATATATCCTGGAAAATGGATAAAAAAAAAAAAAAGAACAACTTTTTCAGTTACTGCCAGGAAGAAAAGAAAACATGTTATTCCCCTCCACAACATGTGAGTGAGCATGTCTAAAGAATGGATTATCAAAATACATTAATTTGGATATGTTCACCTTGTTTTAAAGATACATATTTTTTTATATTTTTTTTATTTTGACATTTTAGAAAAGCAGGAGAAGCAAATTTTTTTATGATGTAAGACATTTTTTTCAAGATAAAAACAAAACATTGAAAGCTTGTGTGCTTGATGTTGCGCTATTCAAAAAAAGAGTAAAAACAAACATGTAAAGATAGAGTTTAATCCAAACATCTATAATCCTGGATCAAAACAATAACAAAAATCCTATGGAACAGTTAAATTGTACTATTGTGTATTCTATACATGGGGTTTAGATGAAATATGTAAGGTCTTCCCCATGCATTTATTAACAGATTTGTTGATAAATTCATCTGCTTGCTGTTGATTATAATCATACAAAATTAATGCATACATACATACCATTAAGCTGTTCTCTGAGATACAGAGGTTAGCTCCACAAAGAAATACAAACTACCAGATAATTTTGAACTGATTATTTATTTACTGTTTGCTGTATCAAACTTCTCCATTTTACAGCGATCTTGACATACAACTCAGGTTTCACTGACATCCATCGCATGACATACACAAGATCTTTTATACTTCATAATCTTTTTCTCATGCAGACACTCCTAAATCTGATTCTCCCATGACTTCCTTGGCCTTCCTCTGCCACTTGGGCTAAAAAAAACTTTAGTATCTTATCACTCATTCCTTCAACATATCCGAAACACCTAAGAATATTAGTCTACACCTTGCTAACAACATTTTGCTTCATATTACACAACTGCAACACAACTTCATTCCTCACATGATCAGAACATGACTTGCCACAAAACCCCCATAAGTAACACATTTTTCCAGCACACAAACAATTCCTATGTTTCTTCTGTAGTACCCAGGTTTCACTGCCATACAGCAGAGTAGGAAGAATTAAAACCCATCATTCCTGTGAAAACCTAAAGCAGCTATGACTTTCAATGAAAAATTCACTCACCTACTAATTTCACCATCCAATTTGTTGTCTTTGTTAAACATGTTTCCTAAATACACAAACTCATTTACCTGGCCAATCACTGTGTGCTATTTAGACTTATATCACATTCAGTACTACCAGTTACTCGCTCAAAAACTCATAACTTTGTTTTCCCTTATTCATACCCAGTTTGAATTTCATGCAAACTTCGTACATCAGGGACAACATACTCTGCAACTCACTTTTGCTCTCTGCCAACAGGACTGTGTCATCAGCATACAGCAAACTGCATACACGGATAACACCCAGACATAAACCAGTATTGTCCATTTTGGCATCATGCATGCACACATCCATAAATATACAAACAGCCATGGTGACATTACACAACCTAGTCTAACTACTGCCCCAATGGAAAACCATTTTGATAAAACACCATTCTCTCATACATAAGCTCTACCGCCAGCATACATGGCTTTTACACTATTAAGTAGGTTCCCAGTAACACCATATTCATTTAATACCTTCCACAAAAGTGTCCTATTTACTCGGTTGTAAGCTTTCTCTAAATCTATGAAGGAAGCAGAAACTTTCTTACCAACAGCCAGATACTTTTCAATCATCATGTGTAATGCAAAAATTTGGCTAGTGCAGCCTTTACTGGGCATAAAATCACTCTGAACATCCCACACTTTCTCTGATGTAAGATCCCGTATTTTTTCAATAATGACCTTACCAAGCACTTCCCCTGGCACACTCTGTATGCTAATACTACGATAGTTCTTGCAGTCAGTCTGATCACCTTTCCCCTTATACAAGGGAACATCCTTCCAATCCCAAGGGACCATTCCTAACTCCCAGCACAACTGGCAAATTTCAGTTAACCAGTCAATTACAGTCACCACCATATTTCAACATCTCAGCAGTTATGCCATCTACTCCTGGAGCCTTACCATTCTGAAGAGATTTTAGAGCTTTACACACCAAATTCTCTTGAGATCCTTCCTGTGCTTCCATCCTTCACTCTGACATCATCTGCTTCTGCCTCAGAATCACCTTTGCTTTCTTGATCTAATAACTCACAGAAGTATTCACCCCATCTTTCACTTAACTCATTGGGCTCCCATATCATTTGCCCGATCCTATTCTTCACACAACTTACAACTTTGTTTCCCCTATTTTTCTTGAGTCTAATGTACTTCCAGAAAGTCTTTCTATCTTTCCAAAAAGCAAATTCATGCCTTTCCACCTTTTCCTTCCTATCTTTTGCCTTACTTTGGCAAAACAGCTTAGCTGCCCCACATTTCTTACAGTGATATTCATCCACAGAAACTACCTTGCAACATCCCCAAATAAGCTTCCCTCTTTCTTTTTACTGCCTCTTCAATCTCACTATTCCACCAAGCTTCACCTCTATGGTTACCCACTATTGTGGTGCCACAGACCTCTTCAGCAGCAATGACAACACAGTTCTTAAAATGTTCCCACTTCTTTTCTACATCCCTCTCACGACTTCAGCTCCTTCAGCCGTTCTCTGAGTAAGTTAGAATAATGCTGATGATCTTCAGGGAGCCTTTCATTTCAACTTTTATTCTTTTCATTCTAGGCAGTGGCGTAGCCAGAAATTTCTTGGGGGGGGGGTCCATGGATTTGGTTCATTAGTGAAAGCCTCATATACACGTATATATCGCTTTAAATTCGTGCTCAGCCTCCCCTCAAGGGAGTGGTTCAAACCTTGACCCCCCCCCTCTGGCTACGCCACTGATCCTAGGCCTCTTCCTATTTCTTTTCCTCCAACCAACATTCAGTTTCACTCGTGACACTACCAAGTAATGATCAGAGCCAACATCCACACCTCTCATCATAAGCAGTGTCAACAACTGTTTCAGATGCTGATCGTAAACAACAAAATCTATCGCACCCTTTTGACCAAGAGTACAATTTTTCCAAGTATATGTGTCGATATACTTGTGGTTGAAAAACGTATTAGATACGTATAAAACCATTCTAAATGCAGAGTTTAATTAATCTTTCACCATTTTTTTTTATTGGAGGTTTAACCACAGTGAGCAACTCAATGGGCTATAAGCAGTTACCCGTCCCCAATTTAGGGTTACTGGTTCCAGGGAAGGGTGAGAGCCAGTGCCGTAAGACAAACACAACATCCATGCCTCATCGAAGATTTGAACCTGGACCCCTTTCGGACGAACGATCACAAGCCACTGCTTAAACCACTGCAGCACCATTATCATTCACACAAGGATCATTAAACTTACTGAAAACATTGTCAGAAATTGCTTTCTGCACACCTACTCTAGCATTGAAATCCCCTGCTATTATAACTTTCTCTTTAGCCCCAAACTGGCTCAAAACAGCTTTTAGCTCATTCCAGAAATCTTCCTCCCTCTCAGAAGATTCTGGGTTACAAGGAACACACACTACAACAATTACTATTCCCTGAAGTTTCACTTTCAAATGAACTCAAAGAATTCTCTCACTTATGCAGCTATAGCGAATCAAGTTGTTCATCTTTTCACTTAAAATCACACCTACACCAGCCTGTCCTTTCACATTATCCAATACTCCTGACCACACCCTCACCACTCCATTCACTTCTTCTATCCCAATTTCCTTCTATTTGGTTTCACTTACACACAGAGCATCCAATCTATACTTATTCATCTCTTCAATCACCTCATTTATCTTGCCATTTATACTTCTAGTATTGCATACACCAATTTTACACTCACTCAGCAGAGATCTTTCTCATTCCCTGTTTTCCATGTCCAAACTATTTCCATGGTGGACCGTCCTTCTCAAGTGTGGTAGGTCCACCATATCCCACATTTAAGTCTGTTTTTACAATTCGTTGTGTCTTTTTAATCAGGTAAGTACACCAGTGTGGGAGATTAGTCCACAGCTGACAGTTCCAGTTGGCTATTCAATCTAAGGATTCTGGAACAAAACCCAGTGAGTTGGGGTTTTTTTTTGCCAATGTCACACAGAACTAGCTGGTACCTCTCTAAGATTCACAAAGGCCCTTGTTGCTGTTCTGTGTGCCATTGTTGCCCACAGAGTGTCCTGAGGAGGCAAACCCATCTCTCACTAAGACCACTCCACATACAAAATTAATATTATGTAATAATGTAAAATCTTGTTCCTTTATGTGTGGAAGAAAATATGAGATATCCACTTGAACCTTCATTATATTTTACTGTTTAAAAAACTATCAAGACAATTGATTGCCATGTTTAGGTAGTCAAGCTTTTCTTCTTTGTTTGCCACATTTATTTGGCTATTCTAATGAAGCAACAAGTAATCCTTATTAAAAATAACTTGCCTTGAAATGAGCAACTAGCTCTTTAATTGTACGCAGTGGTGTAGTGCTAATTGGAAAAATACAGGAATGTGTGGTGCCTTTACATCTTCAATACCTTTCACACACACACACTTATTCCACATCTTGCAGTTTTACTTTTTTATATTTACAGTGCAAGAAAGTATAGAGATTGGTTGAAATCAGACTTCCTGATTTACACATTTTAGCATTCCAGGAACAAGATTTCACCATTTTGGTAAGAAAACACTGAAATGTTGGTGACCTAATTGGAGACATTTTAGGGTGCAAAAACTAAATCCAGCCCCATATTATCGAGTAAGATGCCATTGGAAGTGGAAACTAATTTAGAGTGCAATGGTGAAAGCCATTTATTACTGGGAGTCTTAGTTCGAGATATTTCGATAGGGGCAGTTTGGGTACAGCACGGACAATTCTATAGTCTGCCTGAAAATGAGCAGTAGAACAGCTTGGAGGTTTATTGCTTCAATGGATTTTTTCTGTGTGTGTGAAATGGGCATAAAGCTCCAGAGAAAAATAACCTCTGCTTCCAGTGTAATTAAGGGGCCCTCGTAACTGGACTAAACTCACTGACACTCAAATCTAGACTCCTTCATAATGACTAGATTAATTAAGTTACCAATTACAATAAATTTTCCTACTGCAGTATCCTCACCTCAATGTTCTTAACAACAATAGTAGTAAAAGGAGTTTCAAAGGACTGTCAAAGTGAGAATGGATTTAGAGATTAACTCTGCCTTCAAACAAACACGGGGCATTAATTCCACTCTAACTGCAGTTTTTCTGTTGCACTTTTTTTATTGGAAAATAATTATAAGACGTTTTTTTAAAAGAAAACAAATTATGCTGCATAGGGTGTACCGAAATGCATGCTGGTCAGAAAAAAAGTACCGCCATTCTGGCTCCACTTCAGCACTGGTTGCAAGACTCACATTTTCCTGACAAAAGTGGTATATGAGATCTGATCAAAAAGTATTCGACCACATTTCTCCCCTCCCAAACTTGACAGAGCATGGCGCCGAGACTCAGTGGTGTGTGACCTTGACGTGCATTTTTGCCATGCTGCTGACTGGCTCATTTGGCACCTGGCAGTGAAGGTTTGGCACTGTGAACTGTGCCCATTGCATTCTTGTCTTGTGCAGCAATGACTGAGCAAGTTGAGAAAGAATTTTCAACACATTTTGCCACAAGCTCTGCCACACATCAACTGAAACAATTCAAATGATTAGAAAAGCTTTTGATGATAAAGCTATAGGTGCAAAGCAAATCAAGGAGTGGTATCAGTGCTTCAAAGAAGAACGAATGTCTGTTGAGAGTGATGAGCATTTTGGAAGGCTCTCCATAAGCAGTAACCCCAAAATTACCAATCAAAAAAGTGCATGGGCGCCCATGGGAGGGGGGGGGAAGGCCGGGGCATTTGCCCTCCTTTGGAAATCAAAGCATGCTTTTTCTGTTTTTAGAAGGTATTAGAGATTTTGGCTACAACACTGATTTTGCTTGCTAATCTTTCTGCAGAACTGAAAGCAAATTTATGTAGAAAAAAATAAGAAAAATATTTAGAAATTTCCAGTCTTAATGAAATTTTCCATTGCATGTTGGAGAACAGCATACTACGTACAGTATGGGAAAGCATGAAAGATGAAGAAATAAAATCTATATTAGGTGTACAAATAAGTTTTAGAGTTTTTGTGTGACATATACTGCTAATTTACATATCTAACATTCCCCCGCATTGTTGTCATGTGACCGTAATTGGTCCAGAGTATAAAATGTGACACAGAAGTTTGACCAACAGTCAAACGCACTTGCATATTGGTAGGTGAAAGATGGCAAGTAATACTGCATTTATTCGACACAGCATTCGATACGAATTGCAACAATGTGTTCTGTTCTGGGGGAGAATATTGTATCGAAAAACACATGTGAGTTTTGGTTTAGACGGTTTAAAGCAGGTAGTTTTGATGTTAGCGATCGAGAACGTAGCGGCGCCCGCAGAAGGTTGCACACGAGGAACTGCAAGCATTGCTGGTTGAAGATTCTTCTCAAACGTAAAAAGAACTAGCTGAACAACTGGGGGCAACTCAACAAACCATTTCCAATCGTTAAAGCGTAATGGAAAAGATTCAGAAGGAAGGAAAATGGGTGCTACATGACCTGAGCCAGAGGAACAAGGATGAGCGTATCATGAAGTGTTTGAATCTGTTGAATAAACAACACAGAAAGTCTTTCCTGTGGAAAATCGTTACGGGTGATGAAAAGTGGATATGGTACGACAATCCCAAACGCAAAAAATACTGGGTAGACCCCAGTGAAGCAACGACTTCAATACCGAAACGCAGTATTCACTCCAAGAAATTTCTGCTGTGTTTCTGGTATAATATGAAGGGTGTGCTCTATTATGAACTATTGAAACAGGGTCAGACTGTTACTGCTGATCGCTACAAGCAACAATTGCTGCAACTGAACCAGGAAATCTGTCCGAAATGTCCATTCACAGGCAAAGGATTGCGTCCCGTGAAATTACTGCATGACAACGCTAAGCAGCATGTCACGAAATCGGTCAAGGAAACGTTACTGATGCTTCGCTGGGAAGTTTTGGAGTACCCAACGCATAGTCCCGACATAGCTTCTTCAGAATATCATTTGTTCCGATCGATGCAACACGGTTTGTCTGCTGTACGGTTCTGGACATGTGACAAAGTGCAAAAATGGGTTGACGACTTCATCGCGTCACACGCTAAAGTATTCTTCATGGCTGGAATCCGTCAGCTGTCAGACAGATGGCGGAAGGTGATAGATAATGATGGCGCATATTTTGATTCGAAAAGGTATTGTTGTTTTCTCTCAAATTACATGTTGCTTTGTCTTAAAATGCTTTAAAACTTATTTGTACACCTAATATATCATTCTCTGCAGCAGTTATTTACTACTGAACAAAGATCTCTCAAATATTTTCTCAGTCTCGAGCCCATTCTTTGATTCTTCATGACCAACTGACTAGTTTGTTGGGTTTTATGGTGCACATGACAAATGACCAAGATGATCAAAAGAAACACAAAGAAATTTCTTTATTGTCCTCACATTGCTGTCTAATTTCATTTATCCATCTTTTTCATGTAGTGTTTTGGTCTTCTGGTTTTCAATTAAATTTATGCATTGAGAGTATGGCAAAACCAGTCAGATAACAGGGAAATTTGCATATTGTGTTTGTATATGTTATTTATAGTTACAGTTTCGCTCCTCCTGAAAACTAAGCTATGGGCGACCATGAAAAAGCACATAAAAAAACAACAACAGTAAAGTAGTACTATCAGGCAGTTCTCCATTGCCTATGAGATGCAGTGCAGCAGAAAAAATCAGAACTCTGGCAGCTGCACCATGACACCACTCATTTGTCTCACCTCATTCAGGCGATTTTTGCAAAACACCAGATCCTACAACTGAGGCAAACCCCATTGCGACACAGTGGACACTGGATTCAGGCATTTAGCCTGTCAGACCCACTATTTGCAATTCATTTTCAGGATGTCCTCATTGAAAATTCCTAGTAATCAGCCAGTATGATGTTCAACCACTTATTATCCAGACTTATGATACCAGGTATTTTTAGATACATATTTTAGGGGCTATATCCTATAAAAGGAAAACAGAAATGTTATTTATCTCTGCATGCAACCTCTGTCTCCTTTAAACCTCCATTCATCTCCATGTGTCTTCACTCTTACTTATCTGTGACCCACCTCCCCAGTCAGGTCGCTTTCCTTGACAGGTCATTTAGGTTCCGCCTTCATGCAATTGGAAGGCTAACTGAACATCACCATGCAAGTGAAGACAACTTTCTTCGAAAAGTGCGACCCAACACGGCATCTTTTAAAATAGACCTCCAAACATGGTGTCTTTTAAAACAGATTTCCAAAGATGGTGGGCAGTCTTTCAAAAGAAACTATTTGCCCTTTCACATTCAATGTGCATTTAACTGTGGCTTAAACATACACACACACACAAAAATCATATTCATCACTGTAATTCAAATTTGAATAATATGCAAACTAAAGCAATACATAAATGCTATTAAATAATGCTAACAGTTTCTTGCTCAAAAACCACATAGTTTTCCCCTTATTTATACTCAGTTTGAATTTCATGCAAACTTCGAACATCCGGGACAACATACTCTGCAACTCACTTTTGCTCTCTGCCAACAGGACTGCGTTATCAACATACAGCAATCTGCACACACAGATATTACCCAGACATAAACCAGTATTTTATTTTTTCAGGTAGAACCATTTAATGGCGATTTTAACTGCTATAACTTTTTACATATTATGTTTCCTCTGAGCGGAAAGCAATTTCGCGGTTGGAAGTTATTAAATACTCGCTGCGAATATATATCGCAGTAATCGAATGTGATTCAAAGAAAAATCTTTCACGTACCTCTCGGTTGTAGGTGGTCGATGTTCAAATCCTTGCACTGTTGTTCTCATCAGGTTCTTGGGTGTAGGCTTTTTTGACTAACTTCAAAAGTCCGCACGTTTCTTGAGTAGGATATACTTTTTTAGTTGAACTACGGGAGGCACATGGAGACAAAGGAGATGTGAAAATTACGTTGGAACACTTGAAAAACGAAAAAATGAATCGCTCGTAAAAATATTTGCAAGAGGAATTACAATCACCAAAAAACTTCGTCAGACTTCTTGGATGTATTGTCTGATGCATTTCGACAGATCTGTCTGCCATCTTCTGGGACCTCTGGTCGTCCGTTCTCTCTGCAGCTTACGTTGAATATGCGATACGCTCAGTTTGGAAATCTTTGTGACACCATCGGATGTGTTGCGTTGCCATTCCAGTGATTTGAAGACTCGGGGATTTTTTTATTTTTTTTTTATTGTGTCTGCGTGTTTTGCATTGTTTTTGTTCTGTTTGCCTTCCCATTTTTTGTTCTCTTCTTCTATCAGTATCTTCCATGGAATTGGCATTTCTACTCCACTACTAATGTTGCAGTTTGTTTTTTGTTGTTGTTGTTGTTGTTTTTTTTCAATTATGATTGCTTTGGCGAAACGGATGGTCTTTTCGGTTGGTTGTTTGCAGATAATTTTGATATTTTCAAATTCTGGTATTGCGTTATTTTTTATGCAATATTATAGAAGTGCTGCTTTTCCTCCTTTTCTTCCCAGTTCTTCATATGTTGTGCTAATCTTGTTTTTTAATTTGTTTCTTGTGCTTCCTATGTATTTCACTGTATTAATTGTTGTTGTTGGTTGGCTGGCTTACTTGGAATGCTATATACTC
Organism: Macrothele yani; assembly: GCA_039090855.1. Taxonomy (NCBI): domain Eukaryota; kingdom Metazoa; phylum Arthropoda; class Arachnida; order Araneae; family Macrothelidae; genus Macrothele; species Macrothele yani. Next base: position 26,170,304 of record CM077015.1, read on the forward strand.
CTGCACTGTACAATATTTTTGTTTTTTCTCTGTTATTGATTATTATATTCTTGTAGTCTTTTACTGAAATTCTAATATCTAGATGTTTTTTGCATTTCTTTTTATTACATTTGTAACCTGTTTTATGTATTGAAATTTACCACAATATTTTATATTTTGCTTGGTTTTATTTTTAGGAAGTTTATACATGTAAATTACTTTTTTGACATTTGAGGTGGTATATCCAAATTTTTTGGCTGTTGTTATTATCCATTGAAGTTCTTTTTCTTTGAAAAAGTTATTGCTAGAATGTGTGAAGGCTCTATGCACTAAACTTCTGATTGCCGATATTTTATATGCCTTTGGATGGCATGAGTTTGCAGGTATAAGTATTGGCACGTAGGTGGGTTTTCTATACACATGGTATTTGCAGGATGTTTGAGTTTTTATTATTGTAATATCCAGTGGTCGGAAGTAGTGCGCTACAAGTAGCAAAACTACTGTAGTCGCTACTTTTCTGCGTAGTTTGTAGTGTAACGCGCTACTTTAACAAAAAAAGTAGTGTAGCGAGTAGCGCGATGCAAACCTGTGTAGCTTGTAGCGAGTTTCGACACTACTTTTAACGTTACTTCAGTAAACAAACAAGATGACCTTCTACATATCACTTGATCGTCACATGTGTTTGCGACACAACGCTAATACTCCTCGTTTGAACTGCACAGCACAAGCGCTAAGTATCGCCATCTTGCGAGCATTTCTTTCATGATATTGGCTATGGAGCGGATTAAAATGGACAGGTTATGACGAACGAGGGTCTCGGAATAAGAACGTTTGGTGTTTCAAAGCACACAGTTTTCTAGCATAGGTTGGCAACACCAACACATGTCTCGTTGTCGTTTTCGTCTCGTGTGAATACGAACGTGTTTGCTTTCCTTGCTTTGAAGACTTATTTAACTTATGTTTCCAGGTGATTATAAATTTTTCCTTTTTCCTGAAATATGGCAGCTACTATCCAGCTTGATGAAGAAAGAATTGAACTGCCTTGGTCGGCGTATAATAATTATTTCACAGTGCTCGAGAAGCAAGTAAACGGGAACTTTACAGTCACGTGCAAACTTTGCCCGTTAAATAAGAAGCTGTCGGTTTCAAAGTCATCCGCCTCTAATTTGAAATTACACATAGAGGTAAGTCAAAATTTTCAGTACTAATAGTAATGAAACAAATAATTAGTTATGTGTATTTTTCGCTGTCTTTATAATCACTCATTTAAAAATCCCAGACTTTTTTCAATCCCGGACACACCCTGGACGCCATTACAAATCCAGGACTGTCCGGGACAATCCCGAACGACTGGTAACCCTAATTATAAGTCATAACCAAGTTTTTATACTTTAAATAACGGAAAAGTAGAAAAACTTTGGTTTTCTACTTTCTTCCTTATATTTGAAAATTTTGTTTTAAAATATCAGGTACAATGCCATATTTACAGATATTAATATATTAACTGAAACTGCAATATACTAAGTACTACTAAAAATGTTCATAATAAAAAAAGTAGTGAAGTAGTGACTACATTTTCAAAGTAATTTGTAGTCACTACTTTCTTAAAAATGTAGTTGTAGTTAACTACATTTATCATAAAGTAGTTGTAGTTTGCTACAAATGAAAAGTAGTTTTTCCAACCACTGGTAATATCTAAGAAATTAACTTTACAATGGAATCAGAAAATGAAAATACAATTAATTTCTTAGATGTTACAATAATAAAAACTCAAACATCCTGAAAATACCATGTGTATAGAAAACCCACCTATGTGCCAATACTTATACCTGCAAACTCATACCATCCAAATGCATATAAAATAGCATCAATCAGAAGTTTAGTGCATAAAGCCTTCACACATTCCAGCAATAACTTGTTTTAAAGAAAAAGAACTTCAATGGATAATAACAACAACCAAAAAATTTGGATACACCACCTCAGATGTCAAAAAAGTAATTTACATGTATAAACATCCTAAAAATAAAACCAAGCAAAATATAAAATATTGTGGTAAATTTCAATACATAAAACAGGTTACAAATGTAATAAAAAAGAAATGCAAAAAACAACATCTAGATATTAGAATTTCAGTAAAAGACTACAAGAATATAATAATCAATAACAGAGAAAAAACAAAAATATTGGACAGTGCAGGAGTATATAGCATTCCAAGTAAGGACAACCAACAACAACAATTAATACAGTGAAATACATAGGAAGCACAAGAAACAAATTAAAAACAAGATTGGCACAACATATGAAGAACTGGGAAGGAGGAAAAACAGCACTTGTACAATATTGCATTAAAAATAATGCAATACCAGAATTTGAAAATATCGAAATTATCTGCAAACAACCAACCGAAAAGACCATCCGTTTCGCCGAAGCAATCATAATTGAAAAAACCAACTGCAACATTTAGTAGTGGAGTAGAAATGCCAATTCCATGGAAGATACTGATAGAAGAAGAGAACAAAAAATGGGAAGGCAAACAGAACAGAAACAATGCAAACACGCAGACATAATAAAAAAAAATTCCCTGAGTCTTCAAAAATCACTGGAATGGCAATGCAACACATCCGAAGACATCACAAAGATTCCCAAACTGAGCACATCGCATATTCAACGTAAACTGCAGAGAGAACAGACGACCAGAGGTCCCAGAAGATGGCAGACAGATCTGCCGAAATGCATCGGACAATACATCCAAGAAGTCTGACGAAGTTTTTTGGTGATTGCAATTCCTCATGCAAATATTTTTTACGAGTGATTAATTTTTCCGTTTTTCAAGTGTTCCAATGTAATTTTTACATCTCCTTTGTCTCCATGTGCTTCCCGTAGTTCAACTAAAAAGGTATATCCTACTCCAGAAACGTGTAGACTTTTTGAAGTTAGTCAAAAAAGCCTACACCCAAGAACCTGATGAGAACAACAGTGCAAGGATTTGAACATCGACCACCTACAACCGAGAGGTACACGAAAGATTTTTCCTTGAATCACATTCGATTACCGCGATATATATTCGCAGCGAGTTTTAATAACTTCCAACTGAGAAATTGCTTTCCACTCAAAGGAAACATAACATGCAAAGAGTTATGGCAGTTAAAACCATCATTAAATGGTTCTACTTGAAAAAATAACGTATGGAAAACATGTTTTTTTAAATCTCGATACATCGAGAATACGTGCATATTAAACCAGTTTTGTTCATTTTGGCACCACACATGCACGCATCCATAAATATATTAAACAGCCATGGTGATATTATACAACCTTGTCTGACTCCTGCAATAACAGAAAACCATTTTGATAAAACACCATTCACTCGTACACAAGCTCTACTGCCAGCATACATTGCTTTTACACTATTAAGTAGATTCTCAGTAACACCATATTTATTCAATACCTTCCACAAAAGTATCCTATTTACTCGGTCATAAGCTTTCTCTAAATCTACGAAGGCTGCAAAATCTTTCTCACCAACAGCCAGATACTTTTCAATCATCATGAGTAATGCAAAATTTTGGTCAGTGCAGCCTTTACCAAGCATAAAAACACTCTGAACATCCCACACTTTCTCTGATGTAAGACCCCGTACTTTTTCAATAACAACCTTACCAAATACTTTCCCTGGCACACTTAGCAGGCTAATACCAAGGTAGTTTTTGCATTCGGTCTGATTACCTTTTCCCTTATACAAGGGAACAATAATAGCATCCTTCCAATCCTGAGGGACCATTCCTAACTCCCAGCACAACTAGCAAATTTCAATTAACCAGTCAATTACGGAGTCACCACCATATTTTAACATCTCGGCAGGTAAGCTATCAACTCCCGGAGCCTTACCATTTTGAAGAGATTTTAGAGCTTTACACACCTCTTCTCTTGAGATCCCTCCTGTGCTTTTATCCTTCACTCTGACATCATCTGCTTCTGCCTCAGAATCACCTTTGCTTTCTTGATCTAATAACTCACAGAAGCATTCACCCCATCTTTCACTTAACTCATTGGGCTCCCATATCATTTCCCCGATCCTATTCTTCACACAACTTACAACTTTGTTTCCCTAATTTTTCCTGAGTCTCATGTACTTCCAGAAAGTCTTTCTATCTTTCCAAAAAGCAAATTCATGCCTTTCCACCATTTCCTTCCTATCTTTTGCCTTACTTTGGCAAACCAGCTTAGCTGCCCCACATTTCTTACAGTGATATTCATCCACAAAAACTTTACCCTGCAACATCGGCAAATAGGCTCCTTCTTTCTCTTTACTGACTCTTCAATTACACTATTCCAAGCATCACCTCTATTGTTACCCACTACTGTGGGGCCACAGACTTCTTCAGCAGTAGTGACAACACAGTTTGTAAAACATTCCCACTTTTTTCTACATCCCTCTCATGACTTCAGCTCCTTCAGTTGTTCCCTCAGTACTCAGTAAGTTAGAGTAATGCTGGTGATCTTCAGGGAGCCTTTCAACCTTTATTCTTTCCATGCTAGGGCCTCTTTCTATTCCTCCAACCAACATTCAGTTTCACTCACGACACTATTAAGTAATGATCAGTACCAACGTCTGCACCTCTCATCACACCAGTGTCAACAACAAAGTGTTTCAGATCTGCTGATTGTAAACAACAAAATCTATTACACTCTTTTGACTAAGAAGTACGATTTTCCCAAGTATATGTGTGGATGTACTTGTGGTTGTAAAACATATTAGATACACACAAACCATTCTGATTTCAATTAATATTTCACCATTATCATTCACACAAGGATAATTAAACTTACCCAAAACATTGTCAGGAATCGCATTCTGCACCTACTCTAGCATTGAAATCCCCTGCTATTATAACTTCTCTTTAGTACCAAACTGGCTCAAAACAGCTTTTAGCTCATTCCAGAAATCTTCCTTCCTATCAGAGGTTCAAAGTCACAATAAGCATACACTACAATAATTACTTATTCTCTGAAGTTTCACTTTCAAACGGATCCGAAGAATTCTTCCACTTGTGCAGCTATAGTGAACAATGATGTTCTTTACCTTTTCACTTAAAATCACACCTACACCAGGCTATCCTCTCATATTATCCAATACTTCAGACCACACACTCACCGTTCCATTCACTTCTATCGCAATTTCCTTCTTTTTTGGTTTCATTTACACACAGCACATTCAGTCTATACTGATGAGATTCCACTGCTATACTGAATAACACTAAAATTTGCCACAATTAAAGGAAAGACCCCTATGATAATAGTTCAAGTACAAATGTCGCTGAATACTCAGTACCATTTTTGTTCTTTTACATATGATAAATTCATCATATTTTGTCTAAATACAAAACTTTCAGGGCAGTTCTGGGGTGAGGGAGGGTCATGTGTGCAATATTGGCAATATATTTACTTATGGATTTTTTTTGACACAGAATTTCATTGATTGTGAAGAACCCTTGGCTAGTTAAATTGATCAATTTCAGCATCCCAATTAAAGTAACAGAACAAGGGGAATAATCACTTTTGATTCTAATGTTGATGAAAGTTCACTTTAATTTCATGAAATCTAACATCAACAAAACTTGCAATTACATTATTTTTAACTAACTAATAACAGAACATGATGGCCAAGCAGTCCAAAATCATCTACATACTATAGTTCATATTTCAAGAAAACCTCTTGGTTAATAAACTTCATGAACATCAATTTCACAGTCAGTTGGACCTAGATAGAATAACTCAGTGACAGTGCATGATAGTATTTTTAATTCAGCCCAAATTTCAGGATACATTTATTAAATTTCATTAAGAATTTGACTGCATAGTATCAAACTGCAGCTTTTCCCATTTTCATCTATATTTCTTAAATAATACTGACTTCAAAAGTTAACCATGAAACAAGAAAATGGGTATAGTTCAAAAAGTAATTTTCAAGCTTCATGACAAGATATGATGATGTACAAGACATACATGAAAGCCTTACAAGCATGACACCATACAAGGTATATTTGGAAAGTAAGTACTATTAGGCTATTATGATTAAACGAGAATGTACTTGCAAAAAATAACATTTTTATCAGAGTTGCTATACCTTAAACTCTTTTTCTACAGAGGGTGAGTCGAAAGTTTGCAATATTTGGATCACTTTACATCTTCATACATACCTTTACAATGAAAGCTGACTAGCATTTAAAGTATAAGCCATCATGCCACACCATCTTTAGCCATCTGTCTGCCAGTTCTTCAATTCCACGGCGGTACCAGTTCTTGTCCTTCGAGGTGAAGAACTGCCACCTGCTCATGAGCCAAGCCTTCACACTCTTTGTTCTTTGCATGCATAGCCACTGGGTTTCAGCATAACTCTGGAAATCTTGGCATTCTGCTGGATTATGTCTCCAACATGGGAGAGTGGCAAAATTCTTAGTTTTATTGATTTTACAAGTTCATAGACATTTACACTGGGGACTACTGGAAAGAAGACACATTGGCAAACTTCTTGATATAACTTATTTAACAGGTTCAATGGTATTTTTATCTTCAGGCCTGCACAAAAGAGAAAGAAATACACATTTTTATACACGGTTGAGTCACATTATTGTGACCACCAGCTAATATTCAGAATAACTGCCGTGTGCAGTGCGGACAGCAGATAGATGGGCTGGGAGTGACTCAGTAAGGTGCTGGAGAAGGTGTTTCACAGGTATGTGGAGCCATGCTGAATGCATTGCATCTGACAGCTGCTGGAGGGTGATAGAGTTAAACAAGATGATTGCATCTGACAGCTGTGGAGGACCCATAGAGTTTACAAGACAATTGCATCTGACAGCTGTGGAGGACCCATAGAGTTACAAGACGATCGAGTTGGTCCCACAGATGCTCAGTTGCGAGTTTAAGTCTAGGAAATTAGGAGGCCAGGAAGTACTTTGAAGTCTTCAACGTGCTCTTCCAATTACTCTCGTACATTTTTAGCTGCGTGACATGTCACATTGTCATGCTGGGAAGATCATATCCACCCCAGGAAAGACAATCAGCATGTGTAGATGTATGTGGTCTGCAATGATGGATTCATAATGAATTCGGTCCATAATACCTTCCACAGGTATGAGTGGACCCAAGGAATGCCACAAAAACATTTCCCAGACTATAAGGCTGCCCCCAACAGCTTGTGTTCTTCCAGCAATGGTTGAAGAGTGTTTTGTTCTCCGATGTTTCCTCGACTTATACGCCAACGTCCATCCGTTCAATAAAGCAGAAAACGTGCCTCGTCGGAGAAGGCAATCCTTTGCCAATCAGCGGAGGTCCAATTCCAATACTGCCGTGCAAATGTAAGCCTTTTCTGCAGATGCACCTTCATTAGAATAGGTGCAGTGACCATCTGTCTGCATCGGAGCCCTTATATGCAGCAGGGTTGGCTGAACTGTCATTTTAGACACACTTCCAGTAGCCCCTGGTTCATTCGGCCAGCGAGTTACTCCACTGTAGCGTGTCGATCAGCTCTCGCATACCTTCGCAGCTGACGTTCACCTCTCACATCAATGGCATGTGGTGTATCACAGTTTCCACATAGTTTATTCGCAATGGTGCCATTTCTCCAATCACAATACACTTTAACCACAGCAGCACGCGAACAGTTCACAAACTGCGCTGTTTCAGAAATACTTCCCCCTTGTTCCAAAAAGCCGATAATCATCCCTTTTTGCAAATCTGATAAATCACTCCTTTTATCCATGACAGCAACGAGTGATATGTTTCAAGAATGCCTACAGCACACCCTTATATACTCTCCAAGCCAGCTCACCACATGTGCCTTCCTTCATTGGTTACGCACTATTGACGTCAAAAGTAGGAGGTGGTCACAATAATGTGACTCAACTGTGTATATTTTTCCATCTCAATAACACTCATTGCTACAGGGGTAACAAAATCTAGTCCCCGCCTTTACAAAAAATTCAGATTATCAATTGGAGACTGTCATTTTTTTCAAGCAGTTGACAGTCTATTATCAACTGTTTGGCCTACAGCAGTGGCCATAAGAGCACAATGACTGGTCATTAAACAACTGGAAAAGAATTGTCTGTTCTGAAGAGTCCAGCTCTATTTTGCAGATGGACAGGACTGTATTCAATGCAACAGAAATGAAGAGCTACAACCAGACTGCAAAGTTGAAAAGACACAGGTGGAGGTATCATGGTTTAGAGATGACTCTTACATATATCACTGGATCCCCTCACCCCTCTCTGTTAAAAATACCCTCATAGCCAGATCCTACTTAGGCTTTGTTTTGAATTAGATGTTGCCATACATGGTGACCCTGTATCCAGATAGCATTGGAATCTTTCAGAAAGACAATGTTCTGGGTCAAAAGGCCAAAGCTTTACATACTGAATTATTTGAAGATCATGTCCAAGCATCTTGTGTGCTCTTCGGGCCACCAAATTCTCTGACAAATCCTGTCGAATGATTGTACGATGGAGTGCAATGCTGCAATCACCATTCCATGTCAATGCCTCGATTGTGACACTGAACTCTAGGTGTCACTTTGTCCATCTACACAGGATACCTGCTCTGAACACTTTCTCCTGCAGTCTGTTTCATGGAATTGATTACACACTAGGCACAAGTGCTTATCATGATGAAAGGCTGCCCAACACACTATTATTAGGTAGGTGTCTACTAGATAACTGATTAAATGATACATAACTTTGATAATTTAATATTCATAGGAGTAATCAACAAACATTCTTATTGACATAACATGAAATTTCCTTTGTATGGTACAAAATGAAAACTTTGTTTCTAGTTTCAAATATAATTCATTGTTCTTTTTGTTTTTAATTTCAACCTGAAAATCAAGCAATCCGCATTTGACCATTTTGTTATGCTGTTCAATACACCTATTTCAACAGAAATATGTATATTTGGCAGATGGAGAACCCATTCCTAGAAATGGACCAAATGACACTTTAAAACTGTAATTCTCCAAATCTGTAAAAGGAAAGGAAGGTGTTTCATAATCTCTTTCAGAAAATTTTATCTAAACAGTTGTTCACATAATACATTTACCACTTAGTTGTTCTAGTGTTTTCCTCTTTTTTCACACATCTCCCACCCCTTTCCTTGTAAAGGACCACAGTTGCCTCTTATCTCATTTTAACATAAACAAAAAGGGTTGATGTTTTCCTTTTAATGCTTTTGCTGCATCTTCTGAGTGTCAAATATTTTTCTTTGCAATTGCAAACGCATTCTTTGTTAGTTGCCACCTTTATTTATTAACTGAAAGTTTAGTGCAACAGATTTGACAATTACATTTTTTTTAAGCATCACTTTTTATTTTTGTACTTATTTTACTTTTCAGTTTGGAGCTACAAATGCTCCACAGATCCAGAAGCACCACAGATAACCTAAAGAAATGCTCGAGTGACTTGGCATGAGGTTCCCTGCATGCAGTCTTTTGCATTAGTAAAATGAGTTCCCTCCATCCCATGTATTTTGGTCAATCTTAGCTGACTTGTCACCTCATGAGTTGCATTCTAGCTCATTTCCAGTAAAAGTGTTACTCTCGTTACTCTAATTTTTAAAGTGTTACTTTTAATTTTATGTTGTACACAAATAAGAAAATAACTGCTATTTTTTTTCACACTTATTTCAATAGAAAGTCGCACACATTATTTAAATGCATGGAATAGGGAACTGCTGTATTATCAGAATAAAACATTCATAACAGAAAATCTGGATTAAAAGGGGGGGGAGCAGCTGCAGTGACATCTACCAGGTTGATAAGTGCTTATTAAAATTTGTGTGAATACAATTCTAGTTCATCCCTGGTTATAGCTATGCTTTTTGAGAGGAAAATAATTCTACGTAGTACTTCATAATATTGTTGTTACACTGTCACTTTTTCATTATCCAGAAATCAGTTTAAAAGTTAGTCATAAATGTCATAGCAGTTCTTAGCAGTTATTACTCCAAAAGCTTTAAGATACTCCAGGGGACTAAAGCTATAATTTCACATACACACATTTTGGATATTTTCTCCCAAACAAAACTTTTTTTTTTCTTATATTTTTTAAATGATTTGCCATTATATTACTGAATTTGGCGAAAAGCTTTATACCGATTTTGAAACACAGTAAAACTTTGGTTACACATTTTTTTAGGAGATGCTCTTTAAAAAACATATAAATGTGAAAAATGTATAAATAAAATTTTATAAATACTACTATAAAATTTTGAATGCCTCCAAAAAAAAAAAAAAAAAACAAGGGGGGTGGGAGAAAACTGTTTGGAATTATGCTAATTTATGATGTAAGACACAGACAGACACACACGCACATAAGTAGTTTGTTTACTACCTTAAGCCTATGCCCATTTTGACTTTCATTTTCTTGTTCTAACTAATTCATTATGAAACCTAGGTTAAGAATTTCTGTATGATTTCATATTTTCACTATATATATATATATATATATATATATATATATATTCTATTATGAAGAGACCTAAGCAAAAAAAAAATACATATATATTTTTGACTCATACCAAGTACAACATAGAAAAGGTTATGTATCTACCGGTGTGAGTAAAAAGGAGAAAAAGATAAAAAAATAAAATAAAGCAACTGAATGTAGAAGGTGTCCAGAATACTGAGCCTTGGCTTTATCAAGAACCAGCAAAAACTCTGCATTTTCTCCACTTCCACAAAGACCTAGTTGGAAATGGGTTTCTGCAAGGCCATTGATGCAAGTAACATGCCCACCAAAAATTGTTTTAAAAAATATATATATGTCATGTCCTCCGCAGAGTTGTATGACCTAGCACTAGTTAACAATTTCGCTTGCATCCATAACCCTCCTGGCCCGACCCATGCTCTTCATCTGTTACTATTAAACAGAGAGAAAGAGAGATTAAAGAGAACTCAAGCTGTGAGAGTGACATAATAATTTAGAAATAATTTTCAGCTATAAAGAAATGCCAAGTTCGCCCACAGAGAAGAATTTAAACCTGAAAAACAATGCAAAGAAATCCAAATTTTTACATTGCAATTAAAAAGGAAATATTAATTTTTTTAAAAATCAGATTTTCGAAAGAAAACTTGATTCTAAAACCCCCTACTCTACAACTTCTGACAACACAAAAACGAGAATAAGTTAAAGACAATAATTAACTAAAGAAAAGCTTTGTGAAAGTTATATGAAGCTTAAACAATTAGTTGCAATATGTACAAAGTATTTCAGCAGTGCTTTAAGTGCATAATTAAGTAGCTATTAAGAACTTAACTACTTTGAAAATACAGCGCAAAGAAAAGGAACTATGCTTAGCCATCTGCTGTGCCTAAGTTCCCCAAAAGACGTTGTGCACTAAAGTTACCAAGAAAAGAAAGAGTTAAAACCCGCAAAAAAGATAACAGACAAGCCAGGTACCTAAAAGCTGAAAAGCAAAAAATCAACAGAGAAAAAAGTACATGAAGTACAAACATTGAACTTATAAAACCTAAAACCCAAATACAAGGAAGAGAGCTTACCTCTTGTGCAACTAAACTTTATACTCCTCACAAGAGTAAAACATGGCTGACCTCTTCCCTATGCGTCCTAACACTTCTGCCACTCCCTAGTCGCTGGGGGCAGTGTGAGTGGGGCTGATGGCCTCCTCATACCTGAAAGAAACCAACTCAGCGGAGATTTTAACCAGAGAAAAAAATATATATATATACTTAAGACTGTGGATCTGTATGATCAGAAAGAGCAGAATAACTCTCCAGAATACATGAGAAATATTATAAAATGCCCCACGAGTGGTGTATTTAATAATCTTTGCATGTATTAAATCACCTTAGTGAGCTTCTATAGATTAATCAGAGTCTTATTAATTTTAATGTTAGTTTTACTATTTTTAGTATAGCTATCCTAGTGATGAATAACTAGTTTTCTTTTTTATTTGTTTTTATTTTCTTTTATAAACAGATTTTTGTACTTCATGTACTTTTTTTCTCTGTTGATTTTTTGCTTTTCTTTTATAAACAGATTTTTAAGCTTTTTTGTGATTTTGTCTATATTATTTAATTTTTTGTTTTAATAGGACCTTCATATCCATAGCACTAAGGTTCCTTTTAGTAGTTAATAGGCATCCTCTAGCCAACTTCCTTACGGCTTTGATTGGTCAGAATCATATTATTAACTGTGTAGAAAATTAAAGCAGATCTGCCAACCTTACTCTATTATTCAGAATAATTTTTCTTAAAGTTCTTTTGATGAAAGAAGAAGGAATTCCGTTCTCTAGAAAACTATCTAATAGTATATTAATGTGGTAATTGAAGTCCAAATTGTTGCTGCAAATTCTTGAAATTCTTAGGACCTGTGAAATTAGTACATTCTCAATTACTTTGGTTGATATGTTATTATTCCAGTGTAGATATTTAATTACTTTGAAAGGAAAATTAACTCTTTTATCAAAGAGGCTAATAGATGGGTTACCTCTGTTGAGCTTAATGCTTAAGTCTAGGAACTCAAGTTCCTGATTACTGTGGTTGGTTTTACATAAGTTAAGAGAGCTAGGATAGATATTATCAAAATCACTCTCTATAACTTCTGAATTATTGATACACAGCAGATCATCAATATGATCTTTTAGGCACTGGCTTGTCTGTTATCTTTTTTGCGGGTTTTAACTCTTTCTTTTCTTGGTAACTTTGCGCGTCTTTTGGGGAACTTAGGCACAGCAGATGGCTAAGCATAGTTCCTTTTCTTTGCGCTGTATTTTCAAAGTAGTTAAGTTCTTAATAGCTACTTAATTATGCACTTAAAGCACTGCTGAAATACTTTGTACATATTGCAACTAATTGTTTAAGTCATATAACTTTCACAAAGCTTTTCTTTAGTTAATTATTGTCTTTAACTTATTCTCGTTTTTGTGTTGTCAGAAGTTGTAGAGTAGGGGGTTTTAGAATCAAGTTTTCTTTCAAAAATCTGATTTTTAAAAAAATTAATATTTCCTTTTTTAATTGCAATGTAAAAATTTGGATTTCTTTTGCATTGTTTTTCAGGTTTAAATTCTCTCTCAGGCGAACTTGGCATTTCGTTATAGCTGAAAATTATTTCTAATTATTATGTCACTCTCACAGCTTGAGTTCTCTTTAATCTTCTTCTCTCTGTTTAATAGTAACAGATGAAGAGCATGGGTCGGGCCAGGAGGGTTATGGATGCAAGCGAAATTGTTAACTAGTGCTAGGTCATACAACTCTGCGGAGGACATGACATATATATATTTTTTAAAACAATTTTTGGTGGGCATGTTACTTGCATCAATGGCCTTGCAGAAACCCATTTCCAACTAGGTCTTTGTGGAAGTGAGAAAATGCAGAGTTTTTGCTGGTTCTTGATAAAGCCAAGGCTCAGTATTCTGGACACCTTCTACATTCAGTTGTTTTATTTTATTTTTTTATCTTTTCTCCTTTTACTCACACCGGTAGATACATAACCTTTTCTATGTTGTACTTGGTATGAGTCAAAAATATATATGTATTTTTTTGCTTAGGTCTCTTCTTAATAGAATGTGAATTCTGAATTTTCAAAACTGCTGCGTTGCGCGTTTTGATCTTCAGGTTATTTTGCAACTTTCGTTTTAAATTCTAAAGTTTTTCCTTAGTTTTCAGTTTTGCTCTTCAGTATATATATATATATATACACACACACCCAAGAGCAGAGTCAAAGACTAAATTTTACACCAAAGAATTTAAAACTAAAATTGCTTAAAAAAACAACAACCTGAAGATCATAACGCGCAACGCAGCAGTTATGAATAATCAGAACTCACACACTACTAAGTAGACAGTAAAAAAATTATTTAACAAGAACTAAAACAATATAGAAAAATTCAAAGCCCTACAGGCATGAGTAAACAATAAAATAAAGCAATATAGCAAACCTGAATGTAGAAAGTGTCGAGAATGCCGAGCCTTGGCTTTATCAAGGACCAGCCAGCAAAACTCTGCATTTTCTCACTTCCACAAAGACCTAGTTGGAAATGGGTTTCTGCAAAGCCATAGATGCAAGTTAAAAGCACACCAAAATTTTTTTTAATATGAAAACCTCCTCAGAGTTGCATGAAGAATAATTTAGTTAAAGTTTTTGCATGCATCTATAACTTTCCTGGCCCAACCCACACTCGTCATCTGCCACAAAAAACAGAAAAACGATTACAAAAATCACAAGTTGTGAGAGGGTCTGAACAAATCAACAGAATTATTCCATTAAAACACGTTGCTGAGCAACCAAGCCGTCTGAGAAATAATTTAAACTTCAAGAACAGTACTAAAAGTACTACTGAGTCTTATTCTTTGTGGTGAAAAAAGTTTTACCTAAAATGCCATAAAATAAAAAAACAAAAGTTTAAGAATTTTCAACTGAGTTAGGAGAGTAAATAGGATTTTTGTACCCACAACTTCCGCAAAATACATACTTCACAAGAAAAAAAAATAATAAAGAATTTTAAAATGATGCTTTGGAAAAATATGTAGTTAACAATTAGTTGCAATATTTAAAGAACATTCCAGGGGTGCTTTAAGTGTATAATAAAGTAGTTTTTATGTTCCTACCAACAATGAAAAAGCATCGTTGACAACAAGTACAATAAAACCGTCTAACTACCCAAACTAAGTGCTCAAAAATATGCATAATTTCTAAATTATAATTTCTAAATTATGCATATTTTTGAGCACTTAGTTTGGGTAGTTAGACGGTTTTATTGTACTTGTTGTCAACAATGCTTTTTCATTGTTGGTAGGAACTTAAAAACTACATTATTATACACTTAAAGCACCCCTGGAATATTCTTTAAATATTGCAACTAATTTTTAACTACATATAATTTTTCCAAAGCATCATTTTAAAATTCTTTATTATTTTTTTGTTCTTGAAGTACGTATTTTGCGGAAGTTGTGGGTACAAAAATTCAATTTACTCTCCTAACTCAGTTGAAAATTCTTAATCTTTTGTTTTTTATTTTATGGCATTTTAGGTAAAACTTTTTCACCACAAAGAATAAGACTTAGTAGTATTTTTAGTACTGTTCTTGAAGTTTAAATTATTTCTCAGACGGCTTGGTTACTCAGCAACGTGTTTTAACTGAATAATTCTGTTGATTTGTTCAGACCCTCTCAGAACTTGTGATTTTTGTAATTGTTTTTCTGTTTTTTGTGGCAGATGACGAGTGTGGGTTGGGCCAGGAATGTTATAGATGCATGGAAAAACTTTAACTAAATTATTCTTCATGCAACTCTGAGGAGGTTTTGCTAATTAAAAAAAAAATTTGGTGGGCTTTTAACTTGCATCTATGGCTTTGCAGAAACCCATTTCCAACTAGGTCTTTGTGGAAGTGAGAAAACGCAGAGTTTTGCTGGTTCTTGATAAAGCCAAGGCTCGGCATTCTCGACTCTTTCTACATTCAGGTTTGCTATTGCTTTATTTTATTGTTTACTCATGCCTGTAGGGCTTTGAATTTTTCTATATTGTTTTAGTTCTTGTTAAATAATTTTTTTACTGTCTACTTAGTAGTGTATATATATATATATATATATAGCTCTTTTCAAAGCAGTTTCAAAGCAGTTTGACCACTAGTTGATTTAACATTAGTGGCCAAGCAAAATATTCACTAATCTTTGATTGTTTCAAATTTCTTGAAATCAGAGAAAATGGAGAACTGTGAATGTTATTAAAAAGTTTTCAGTTGATTTACCTATTTCAAGGCTGCAGAAAACGCTGTCTCAATTCTCTGAAAGTTGTAACATACTAGGTTACATATAAAAGAAACAAAGAACCATGTATTCTTGATAATCTGAAATTTAAAATTCAATATATAACCACAAAAAACAAATAATTATATACATATAACCAAATTGAAAAAAGAAATAGAAACTGTAGTAAAATATCTGGCCTAGCACAGAATTATGTACAAAAGTGAAAAACATACAACCAGAAAATGTATAACTGAGGTTCTACTGTATTACCTGTTTCATTCACACAATATGTCAGACAAACCTAAGAGCTACACACTGTTGGCCAAAGTACTTAAGGATCACAATAATTTGTTGCATGACAGCACAAAGATGGCACTTTTCTTCAAGGAACTGTTTTTCAGTTTAATAACTGCATGGTTTTAATATATCCATTTTCTAAGATTTCTCAATTTTCTGAAATTTGTTAAATGATTTAATGCAATTTCACAAGAGTTTAATGTCTTTGATAAATTCTACTAGTTATGATATCTGCCAGAAGTTAATGGACATTGTCGCTTACGACAGAAACAAAACTTACCATTGCTCTTACCTGAACATACAAGGTCGTATCAGAAAATGACCACCCCCGGAATCACAGTGTACCTGCCCAGACAAGCAGACAAGTCACAGAGTGCACATGACAAGGTCGACCACACAGAGATATAAGCGGGCAGCCGGCCTGGACAGATGAGTCATAGTGCAAGACATGAACACAATGGACAGAGGTAGTGATTTTTTTTTTTCATTGGAGGTTTAATGACCCCCCGTTAGCAACTCAATGGGCTATAAGCAGTGGCCCGTCCCTAATGTAGGGTCACTGGTTCCAGGGAAGGGAGAGAGCCAGTCCCATAAGACAAACACAACATCCATGCCTCACTGGGATTCGAACCAGGACCCCTTTCGGACGAATAGTCAGATGCCATCGCTTAGACCACTGCGCCACCGGGGCGGCTAGGTAGTGATTTGACGGACGTGCAAAAAGGAATGATCATCAGCTACCGTGCCAAGGGTGGAAGCATCTCAAAAACAGAAGACTTCATGGGCTGTTCGCAAGGTGATGTAGTAAGGGTGTATCAAGAATGGATAGCTGGCACACCGAGTACCTCCTGACGTCATACTTGGGGAGCCCCAAGGGCCATTTGACCCCAGAGGAGAATGTCGCCTCTGTTGACTGGTAAAGGTCAATCAATGCGCAAGAGTGCAGCAATTGACCACACAAATGAACACTGGGGCACCCAGATATGTTCCCTTGATAACAGTAGAGCAAACCCTGTGTTACGCATGGGTCTCCGGAGTCGACGCTGCATCAAGGTGCCCATGTTAACCCAGGTCCATCGCCAACGACGCCTGCAGTTCGCATGAGACTGCCGTCATTGAACAGTAGAAAAGTGGAAAAAGGTTGCCTTCTCTGATGAATCGAGGTTTCTACACCACAGAAGTGACGGGTGGAGGTAGATACGGCGTCGGACACATGAGAACCAACATTCGGACAAGCTTGCCGGTCAAGTACAGGCCGGCGGTGGCAGCGTGCATGTCTGGAAGATGTTTTCCTGGTATTACCTGGGACCACTGGTACCACTGAATGGGTCTCTGAATGTCAATGGCCACCTGTCCATCCTCGTTGACCACATGCATCCCTTCATGTTGGATATTTACTCTGCTGGTGATGGTGTCTACAGAGAGGGTGTGCGACTGGTTCCAGGAACATGACAACGATGTCTCCGTTCTCCCTTGGCTGGCAAAATCACCCTACCTTAATCTCATAGAGCACTTGCAGGACTATTTGGATCGACAAGTTCGACATGCCGACCCACAACCACATCATCTCCAGGACCCAGTGCTCTGCTGCAGTTTGAATGGTGGGCATGTGTGCCTCGGGCAACCTTCCAGGGCCTCATTGTGTCCAGTCCATGCCATGCCAGGCTGTCTCATCGCTGTTATCTGGGCCAAGGGTGGTTATTCCCATTATTAGGTAGGTGGTCATATTATTCTGATGACTGTATACAAGCCATTCTCTAGGCATTATTTCAACATTAATAAGGGTACAATAATATTTCATTCTAAACTTTCACAGGTCCTTGTTACCTACACATCATTAAGCTGTTCTCTGAGATTTAGAGGTTAGCTTCTCAAAGACATACATACATATCGGGATGTAAGGTCAGGTGATGCGCAACATACAACATCCTTGACAAATGTCAACCCCACCTTCTCGGGGTGCATCCTATTCCCACTAAAGGGGCTCCGACGACCGCCAATAGTGGTATAACTATACCATCGGGATTAGAGGAAATGCTATCCCACACTCACCAACCTGCTTGGGCAGCGTGGTGAGTTATGGCCAAACCCCTCCAAAAATGACTCCAAAACTTAAATCTTGGCCCTCAGTCTCCGGCAGCAGGAATGTACCTGACCAAGGCAGCAGCCAGTGCGCCATGAAGGCAGAGGGTGCTAAGAATCACCAGAGGACTGGACTAGGCTGCCATCTGATCCTGACCTTGGCTACGTATAATGGATGCTCTCTATCTTCTGATTCAAGGCTCCTTGAATTGGAAGAAGAACTACAAAGGATCAAGTGGGAAATTGTCGGGTTAAGTGAGGTAAGGAGAAAAAGAAAAGATCTCATTGAACTGAAAAGTGAACATCTCTTCTACTATCATGGGACAGATACTGGCAGAACTAGTGGTGTTGGATGTATAATAAACAAGAAACTGAAGGATAAAGTTGTAGAAGTTGAAAGTTCCTCTGACAGAGCTGCACGACTTGTTATCCAACTCTCGAGAAGATACCAGGCTCAGATTATTCAAGCTTACGCACCTACTACAAGTAATCCTGAAGAAGAGATTGAAGAATTTTATGAGAAAATTCGTCATCTAAATAATAAAGGCAAACAGCACTTTAAGATCACTATGGGAGATTTCAATGTGAAAATAGGGCAACAGCAACAGAATAAAACTTCAGTAGGTAAATTCGGTCATGGCAACAGAAACCAGCGTGGAAATACTCTTAGAATTTGCAGAGGCAGAAGGATTTTTCATCACGAACTCCTTTTTCAAGAAAAAGCAGCAAAGGAAATGGACATGGAGGCATCCCAATGGATTGACAAGTGAAATTGATTTTATTATGTGTAACAAGAAATTTGTCATGGAAGACTGCAGTGTGCTAAACAAGTTCAACACAGGTAGTGACCATAGAATGGTAAGATGCACATCAATGCTAAACTCGAGCGTGGCAAGCTCATAAAACAAACAAAGTGTATTGACATGACCAACCTTAAAAAACATCATAATACCTTCAAATTGGAACTGAGGAACAGATTCTCTGCTCTAGAAGGTCTAACGTCGGAAAAAGTGGACATCTCTGAAGTTAACAAAAAACTAACCAAGGCTCTTATGGGAACAGCAACAAAAATAGCTGGTACTAAGAACAAGTTGCATACGAACAAATTATCAGGAAAAAACAAAATTCTGATGCGAAAAAGAAGAGAGATGAGGACAACTAAAGGAGATGTGACTTCTAAAGTGGAATATATACAGCTATGCAAGATGATACGAAAAAGTATCACGGAAGATGTAAGGAAATGTAACTGTGAACTAGTGAGGAAAGCAATTGAAAACAGCCAAAGACTAAAGAGAGCAAAGGGACATCTGAATAAGGGAAAAAAACATTATGGCTCTGAGAAAAGAAGATAGTTCTGTAACAAGAAATAGGGGTGAAATTTTGACAAGAGTGAAATAACTGTACTCAAAACTATATGAAAGGGATGATACATGTACTCCAGACATTACAAAAGGTACCAGAGTTCTTCCAGTCCTCTCAGCAGAAGTTACACATGCAATCAAGAACATGAAATGGGGAAAAGCTCCGGGAGAAGATGGAATTACAGTAGACATCACACAAGAAGCAAGTGGAGAAATTGAAACAGTACTCGCCCAAGTTTTCATTCGATGCCTTAATGAAGGGAAGTTTCCTGAGGATTGGAACAACACTACAATGATCCTGCTACATAAAAAAGGTGATATTGAGGATATCAGGAACTACAGACCTATCAGCCTCCAATCAGTGGTTTATAAAATCTTCACTAAAGTTCTTTCACACCGCTTAAAGGTGACACTGGACATGGCTCAACCGAGAGAACAAGCTGGATTCAGGAGTGGCTACAGCACAATAGATCATACCCACATACTGAGATAACTAATTGAAACAGCGAGGGAATATGAACTTCCATTATGCATGGCTTTTATCGATTATGAAAAGGCCTTTGATTCAGTGAAACCATCAGCAGTTACAATAGCTTTGAAATCCTGCGGTACTGAAGATGCATACATCAATATTATTAATAACATCTATGAAAATGCAAGTGCAAAGATTCGGCTGTTTGAGAATAGAGCACCCATAAAAATTGGAAAGGGAGTGAGACAAGGTGACACTATATCTCCCAAACTCTTTAATGCCGCATTGGAAAATGTCTTTCAATCACTGAACTGGGAAAACAAAGGGATAAAGATTAATGGAGATTATCTAACTCATCTTCGTTTTGCTGATGGCGTAGTCAATTTTACAACTACCCCATCAGAGCTTCAGGGTATGATCCAGGAACTTACTGACAAGAGTAAAGAAGTGGGATTAAAAATGAACTTTCAGAAGACAAAAGTGATATACAATGCTTTTACAAGAAATGAAGATTTATTGATTGATGGGGGAAAGCTGGAGATAACCAATACTTACATTTATCTTGGACAGCAGATATCAAGTGAGGGTCACATTGATGAAGAAATTAATCGGCATATAAAACTTGCCTGGAGAGCTTTTGGAAGAAACAGTGTAATTTTCAAGAGCAATATGCCATTATGTCTTAAAAGAAAAGTGTTTGATCAATGCATCCTTCCAGTGCTTACACATGGTGCAGAGATGTGGACCTTAACTAAAAGAGACATACAAAGACTGCAGACAACACAAAGCAGCATGGAGAGATGCATGCTTGGTGTAACCAGGAGAGATAAGAAGAGGAACTTGTGGATTAGAAAAATGACAAGAGTAGAAGACATCATGATCAGAGTAAAATCCCTGAAATGGCAATGGGCTGGACATATTGCCAGAAGGACAGACCATCGATGGACAGCTGAAATTTTAGACTGGATTCTAAGGGACAGGAAAAGACCCAGAAGAAGACCACATGGGAGATGGGTGGATGAAAGTCGAAAGTATGTGGGAGTAACATGGAGGAGACTGATACGAGACAGTTGTGGAAGAAACTTGGGGAGACCTTCGTCCAGCAGTGTATCGATAATGGTTGACAATAATGATGGTGACATACATATCACTAAGCTGTTCTCTGAGATTCAGAGGTTAGGTCCACAAGGAAATACAAACCCCCAGATAAATTCTTAACTGATTATTTACTTACTGTTGACGTATCAAACTTCTCAATTTACAGCAATCTTGACACACAATACGGGCTTCGCTGACATCCATCACACAACGTACATAAGATCTTCTATATTTCATACTCAATCTTTTTCTCATGCATACACTCCTGAATCTGATCATCCCATGACTTCCTTGGCCTTTCTTTCCTGCCACTTGGGCTGAAAAAATTTTCTTAGTAAGCATCTAGTCACTCATCCTTTCAACATGGACAAACCACCTAAGAATATTAGTCTCCACCTCGCTAACAACATTTTGCTTCACCTTACACAACTGCAACACATCATTCTTGACATGATCAGAACGTGTCTCCCCACAAACCTCCTGTAAGTAACACATTTCTTCAGAACACAAATGACTCCTATGTCTCTTCTGTAGTACCCAGGTTTCACTGCCATGCATTAGAGTAGGAAAAATTACACTTTCATACACAGCCATTCAGGACTCTGAGAATCCATCATTCCTGTGAAAACCTCCCAAAGCAGCAATGACTTTCAATGAAGAATTCACTCTCCTACTAATTTCGCCATAGGCGCAGACTTGAAAATTCATTGGGGGTTCCAGAAATTTTTATTCGAATTACCCATGCCTTTTTCAAAGTATTTAAGTCTAATTTAAATTTCATTCAGTCAGATTATCTGGCACAATAAGATGCCCAAAATGCTAAAATGAAGCAAATTATAGTTAATTAGATTGTTTCTCTCTAGATAATTATTTATTTCATTTATTTTGCTTTTGTAGGCATTACATAATATACAATACACAGATGCTGAATTTCTAATTCAATTGTCTTATAAAAGTAACAAAAACATGAAAAATTGACTAAGTTTCTTTTTTTTTCCAATTTTAAAAATGCCAGCAATTTTTTTGTTCAAATGACTTCTGAGTTAAAATAGGAGGTTAGAAGGGAAAGGACATGACATGACATCAGTCGCATGCCCTCCATTTTCCATAGGCTCTGCTTTGTATCAGCTATATATGTCCCACTTGGGCTGCTTCTGTACTTTTCTATGGGGAAATCGTTTACTTTGAAGAGGTTTTAGAGGCACTTTTGCAGCATGTACAGTCAGGAAAAAATGAGACCAAAATATACATGTACATAACTAAAAATTTGCAAAAAGTTACAGAAATGCTGTTTAGTATATTCTAAAAAATTTAACAAAATTGTGCTTCGTCGAGCGGAAGTGCATATTGCGTATTAACCAATTACGACCTTGCTAAAGCTGTGGGAGCCTTGTTGACCTTCAGGGACTACTGCAGAGAGTAAGAGACTGCCACTATCAACCTGTTCTTCAGCACATGTCTTCAGTAAGTGACATGTCACTGAACCCTCTCCACCCAGAGGGCACAAGAAACCAGATCAGATTTGGCTTCACCAGCGGCTGCTGCTGCCATCTTCTCTCTTCTAACCTCCTTGGTTCCCGACTGCCCAAAGATAGGATAGGTCAACTGACTGTACAGCATATTTCCGCCTTTATCACTGACCTCGAATAGGTTTTCATCTCCGAATGTAGAGCTAGACTTTTGTATTTTGTGGGAATTCAGACAAACCGAAGAATTCTCTTTTATAAAGGAGGCAGTTTTAAATGCTCTTAAACGGTACTTGAGGTTTTTAGAATTAAATGAGATTTTTAGAATTGAATTAGTGTTTGTTCGTGCTCATCAAATTTGTCTGTCGCGCCAAATTTGATGAGCATGAACAAACACTAATTCTTATTTGAGGCACAATAAACTATCTGAAGGGTAAATTTCTATACACACTTTCTGTATATAGTAAACGGGGAATGAATAGTAAAAAACTTGAAAAATTGATAACGAAAAACGAAATTTATGCACATATGCGTACATGTATTTTTCCCACAAAATACCCGCAAAAATATTAGGGGTTCGAGGAACCCACAACAAAATCATTGGGGATTCAAAAAGTGTCTCGAACCCACGAAGTCAGCGCTTACGAATTTTGCCATCTAATTTGTTCCCTCTGTCAAACACGCTTCCTAAATACACAAATCCATTCACAGAGACCGGGTCAATCACTGAGCCCTTTAGACTTATATTACATTCAGTACTAACAGTTCCTCGCTCAAAAACCATAACTTTGGTTTTTCTGTTATTTATACTCAGTTTGAATTTCATGCAAACTTCGTACATGTTCAACAAGATTTTTTTTTCTAATTTTGCTATTAATTTGAGGCCATGTTGCAGGATTGCTAGAAATAAACACTGAGTTTATTTCAGACAAGTTGCAAGATGATGTGTTTAGCTGCAGTTCACGTAGATTTTCTAAAAGCAGGTCAGAGATAGCAATTAAGGAAGAAATATTCCTCAGAAATACATGGGAATTCACGGGATTATTGAAAGCAATAAGAATTATATACTGAATTGTCTGTAGTTTACTGGTCTCCATGTAAGATCTCAGAAAACTTTAAAATTACATCAAATCTGAGATTCATATTCCTAAGCTATTGGGTTGTCGGAAAAGTCACGACGTATTTTAGCCATGTTTTGCAAAGGTCATTTATTGATAGAAAGAACAAAGATCAATCAATGATATGCCCGTTTTGTTCGATAACCTTTTGCCATCTTTCAGTGAGCTGCAGAATGCCTCGTTCATAGAAGGACCTGTCTTTCGTGGCAAAAAACTGTACAAGTGCTGATTTACAGCCTCATCTGAATTGAACATTATACCACGCAAAAACTGTTGAAGAGAGCGAAACAAGTGGAAGTCTGACGGTGCAAGATCAGGCGAGTATGCTGGGTGGGGCAACCTATCCCGCCCAAGCTCCAATAATTTTTGGCGGGTGATCAAACTTGTGTGTGGTCTCGCGTTGTCGTGATGGAACACACCTTTACGATGAACGAGCTCTAGACGTTTCTGGATGATGGATTAGTTCAAACCGTCCAATTGCCGCCAGTACACATTCGAATCGATTGTTTGGTTCCGTGGTAGGAGCTCGAAAAACAAGACACCTTTAAAATCCCACCACACTGAGACCAGAACCTTTTTTTTTTTTTTTTTTTTTTGATTGGAGGTTTAACGACCACCGTGAGCAACTCAATGGGCTATAAGCAGTCGCCCGTCCCTAATTTAGGGTCAATGGTTCCAGGGAAGGGAGAGAGCCAGTGCCGTAAAACAAACACAACATCCATGCCTGACCGGGATTTGAACCCGGACCCCTTACGGACGAATGATCAGAGACCAGCGCCTTAGACCACTACGCCACCGGGGCGGCGACCAGAACCTTCTGCTGATGAATGTCTGCTTTGGATGTCGTTTGAGGCAAAGCAGCACTTCGGGACCAAGACCGTTTGCACAGCACATTGTTGTAAACAATCCACTTTTAGTCACCAGTTATCAGTCACTTAAAAAAGGATAACGTGGGTTTGACTCTATCAATACCTTGATTTGGTAGTCATCATCCTTGGTAGGCCTCCCGGACCGAGGAGCATCGTTGAAGTCAAAATCACCAACACGGAATTTTGCGAACCACCGCTGGCACTGACGTTCTTGTAGAGCATTATCACTGTATACTTTACGCAACTTTTCACAAGCTTGACGCGCGTTCTTCCCTTTACGGAAGTAAAACAGTAAAATATGGCGAAAATGCACAGTTTGGTATATTCCATCTTCAACTTGATGTCAAATCAACCAAATCGCTCACCATTCCTTTTAGATTACAGCTAGAACTGGCACCTGTCGAATGCCATAGCGATAAAAGAGCTGCGCATGCCTCTAGTACTTCCAAAACTGCCCAACCGCCATCGGGTGCCAAAATAAGTCATGACTTTTCCGACAACCCAATATAAATTGCTTAGCTTTAGTTGCTTGGAACTTCATTGTCCTGGGCAGCATAATAGATAGCATGCTCAAATGGAAATTGGGAGATGCGGGTTTGTTTTCCACTCCAGGGTGATGTAATTTTCAAATTTCCAGAGGAGATGTTACATGGGCATTCTTTTTTTTTTTTTTTTTTGATTGGAGGTTTAACGACCACTGTGAGCAACTCAGTGGGCTATAAGCAATCCCCCGTCCCTAATTTAGGGCAACTGGTTTCAGGGAAGGGAGAGGGCCAGCGCCGTAAGACAAACACAAAATCCATGCCTCAGCTATCGCTTAGACCACTGCGCCACCAGGGCGACATTACACGCAATTCAGTACACACTTCTGATTGCTTTGAATAATCCAGGTCAGAGCTTTAATCACACTTCCTAAGTCTTCTTCAACCAGTTTTTTTTTTTTTTTTGTTCTATTTTGGGGGAAGAAACTTTATTCACTCACTCACTCACTCACACACACACACACACACACACACACACACACACACACACTGTATTCCAAATCTTCTAAACAGTTATTAATAACATACAAAAAATATTTCACTCTTTCCAGCAATATTTATCATATAATTTTCCTTCGGAAAGAATTCAGTTCATGCTTTTAAAATATTTATTATTGAGCTAGAGCATTTCGTTTATCAAGGGCTTCTGCTCTAGGAGCCTTAAATTTTTCTTTTCTGAAAACCAGACAGCTTTTTTTTTTTTTTTTTTTTTTTTGCTTATCCACTGACATTTCCAATGTAAGATTAGAAGTGCCAATATAATTTCAGTAAAGCTTTAGATTATACCTCAGTCACTTGGATTGTTTGTAAGACACAGAAAGCCCTTGGCTGCATCACAGTCTGATGTAATAGTCATAGGTGTGACATCATAGTCTCTTCCTGTAGCACACATATGCCATTAGCTGATGAAACAATGTCTTGGGAGGAGAACACAGCAGTACCACAGAAGAGCTTCTCCTCTGCAGTATCACACAGTCCTAATTTCACAAAGCACAGAACTTCTGCTGTAAGAAAATTTATTCACGTTACTGACGTGGGTGCCAGTTATTATCCATAGAGTAATTCCGTTGAAAATTAACCAATTTACAAATAGTGGTTGTTGACACATTGTTAAAAAACTTCAGTTTTTTTATACATCTGGAAAGTTATATTTCAAGAGTTCAAATCTGGGTTTTTTTGGTTTTTTTAAGCCCTTCATTTTGGAATTACAAGCCAAAATGGCCATTGTGGCATGGAAAAATCACACTGAGACAGCTTTTCTTAACTGCAGAAAAACCATAAACCACAGATAGCTCCAACTGGTCTCATTTTGAAGAGGCCGCTCCGGTGGTGCAGTGGTCTAAGCGATGGCTTCTGATCATTTGTCCGAAAGGGATCCGGGTTCGAATCCCGGTGAGGCATGGATGTTGTGTTTGTCTTATAGCACTGGCTCTCTCCCTTCCCTGGAACCAGTGACAATAAATTAGGTTAGGGATGGGCGACTGCTTATAGCCCATTGAGTTGCTCATGGTAATCGTTAAACCTCCAATAAAAAAAAAAAATTAAATTAAAAAAAATTAAGAGCACAGTTTCATCTATAAATATTTACTAAAAATGAATAACATGAAGACAAATCCTTAATTCAAGATTGAGATTGATTTTTTAGTTTTGATCCATTACAGTTCTTATAAGGGATCAAAAAGAAGCAAATAGCCATTGGCTTATTTTTAGTCCAAAAGGAGTACTTTAAGCAGAAACAAATAACAATTGGCTTGCATGATCCCTTCATGCTGAAAAATGGGTTAAAGTTGCCGATTTTTCAAAAATCGCAAGATTTGAAGCTCAGTATCTTTCTAAGTACTTTGTAAGTTACAGAGAGTCAAAGTTGAAAAAAATTGCCAATCACAGTTCATTTAAAAGAGGGGAATGATTATACATTTTTCAATTAAAAACCAAGAATTATGGTATATGAAAGATATAAAACAAGATTAAAATAACAAAATAGATTATATTTTCCTTTTAAAATGATTGAAAAACTTTAATTTGTACAGAAATTTCATTTCAGCAACTGAACTGCAAATGTTTGGGCAAGATGTTGATAAAGTGAAATATCAATATGTATCTCTGATATTTGATACTAATGTAGCATCTACAATATATCAGGCAATGTCCTGCCAAATGCTATATTGTTCAAAGATAGTAAAATCAAGTGAGAATTTACCACAAACTTGATACCATATGTTCTGTAGTCATGTATTTTTTATTAAATTTTATTCTACTACTTTCATATACCATAATTCTTGGTTTTAATTGAAAAATATATAATCATTACACCCTCTTTTAAGTAAATTATGATTTGTAAATTTTTACAACTTTAACTCCCATTAACTAACAAAGTACTTTAAAAAAACAAGTAAGGATTCTTACTTCTCTCAGTAGATACACAGAAGAGTATTTTGTGAAAGTTTCAGATTTTTTATACCTTCCCCTTTATAGATTAAGAGCTACAAATTTTGTGATTTTTGAAAACCAACTTTTTTTTTTTTTTTTGATTAGAGGTTTAACGACCACCGTGAGCAACTCAATAGGCTATAAGCAGTCGCCCGTCCCTAATTTAGGGTCACTGGTTCCAGGGAAGGGAGAGAACCAGTGCCATAAGACAAACACAACATCCATGCCTCACCGGGATTCGAACCCGGACCCCGTTCGGACGAATGATCAGAGGCCATCGCTTAGACCACTGCGCCACCGGGGCGGCCTCAACAACTTCAGACCACTCTTTTAGCATGAAGAATAGTATAAGCCAATAGTTATTTATTTCAACTTAAAGTACTCCTTGTAGACTAAAAATAAGCCAAAGAAAAATTTTTTTATCCCTTATAAGAACTTACTGTAATACATCAAAAACTAAAAAATGTTCAATTTTGATCTTCAACTTGAATTAATGATTTTTCTCATTATATTCATTTTTAGTAAATATTAATTATAC
The DNA here is from genome assembly GCA_039090855.1 of Macrothele yani. Classification (NCBI taxonomy): domain Eukaryota; kingdom Metazoa; phylum Arthropoda; class Arachnida; order Araneae; family Macrothelidae; genus Macrothele; species Macrothele yani. Next base: position 26,198,322 of record CM077015.1, read on the forward strand.
AGGATATCCACAAAGTCTCTTTACAACTTTGCACATTTATTACGGACACACTGTACTATGCAAGTTCATGGCATTTGGTGTATAATACACTGTAAATATCAAAGTTTTAATTGACATCGTTTTTTGTTATAGGTTTCTTACTGACATCGCAGGTGCTATTCTATGAAAATGTGGTCCCTACAAGAGAGCGCAGTGTGTTACTTGGTTCATTGAAACAAAATCTGATACACAAATGCAACGACATTTCCGGACTAAGTATGGGAAAACCCCGCCATCTCATCCTAGTATCCACCAATGCAACCAGAAATTCATGAAGACTGGGTCCGTGTTGGATCAAGATTGTAGTGGCCGCCCATGAACATCGAATATGTTAGTGATTCATTTTCACGAAAACCGAAGTCCATTCGTTCCGCTGGCAGGGAACTACAAATGCCCCAGTCCATGGTACACAGGGTGCTACATAGACATCTACGCTTATGTGCAACTGTCACAAGCACTTGAGGTGAACGATAGACCATGACAAAAAGAATTTGCAATAACGATGCTGGATAGACTGAGTGAAGATCCCGAGTTTCTCACACATTTGTTTTATGGATGAGGCAACTTTTCATGTCTCTGGGCAGTTAAACAGACATAACATCAGGATTTGGGGGTCTGAAAATCCTCATGCGTTTATGGAACTTGCGAGAGACAGTTCTAAAGTGAATGTGTGGTGCGGTGTTATGCATAACCAAGTTCTTGGACCATTTTTCTTTAGTGAGAAAACAGTGACTACAGATGTTTACCTGGATGTTTTGCAAGAGTATGTTGTGCCACAGTTGGAGGACCGTCATCCATGCAAGATATTCCAACAGGATGTGTGCCTCCACATTGGGGACGGCACGTTCGGGACTTTTTAAATACAACAATCCCTGGGAGGTGGATTGGACGGGATGGTCCTATTGCATGACCACCACGTTCCCCCAACATCACACCTCTGGACTTTTTGTATGGGGATATGTGAAGAATATTGTGTATCGGAAAAAAGTAGAGGGCGTCGATAACCTAAAATCGAGGACATGCTGCAGCACACATGGTTGGACCTGGAGTTTCGGCTAGATGTTCTATGCACAACAAATGGTGCATATTGAGCTTTTGTAATGAGGTAGAAAAACTTCAAGTCTTTGCTTTTATTTACGGGCTCAACCACATTTGTCTATCTCGTACAGTGCATCCGTAATAAATGTGCAAAGAGACTTTGTGGACACCCTGTATATTCCCTTTATACATAGATGGACCTACACTATCTACCAAAAAGTAATTGGACACCTGTGATAGCAAAGGAAAACAAAGTTTATTCACCTTCAACAGTCGGTGGAGCCTCCACGAGCAGCGATTACAGCTGCGACCCTCCGGGGCATACTCTCAACCAGGCATTTTCTTGAAAAAGAAAAAGCGGTATTTTCTTCCACTCGGCTTGGAGAAGACAGGTCAGTTCCTTCCCCGATTTCTGACGGTGGGGGCACCTCTTAAGTCGACGCTCCAACTCGTCCCAGAGGTGCTCGATAGGGTTAAAGTCTGGGCTCTGCGCAGGAGAGTCCATTCGATTAACCCCATTGTCACTATACCAAGCCATGGTGGACCTAGCAACATGACAGGTGGTACTGTCATCCTGAGAGTAACATGGGTCCACCCCGTAAAACTGCCACAACGTAGGAAGCGCGTGGTCATCCAAAATGGTGCAGGTCTCGGCGTTGAGTCTACCAGGAATTGAGACCAAGGGTCTCATGCCATACCAGGAGAAACAGCCCCATAGCATAATTCCACTGCCGCCGAACTTCACAGTTGGCACAATACATTTCAGCAGGAGGCGTTCTCCAAGCAGACGCCAAACCCAGACCCTGCCATCTGAATGGTAGAGGGTGAACCTTGGTTCGTCGCTCCAGAGAACCTGTTTCCACTGTTCAACGGTCCACTGTCGGCGTTCTTTGCACCACGTTAGCCGAGCAGCGCTATTGGACTTGGTGATCTGATCAAAGGCTTGTGGGTGGTAGCACGTCCATGATAACCGAGCAGATGGGCTTCCTTGCGGATGGTATTCATCGAAAGAACACTCCCAGATGCCTGTTGAAACTCCTCGCGGATGTGGCCCATCCATTTGGTGCGGTTTTTCCTAATTTTTCTGGCCAGCACCCGTCAGTCTCCAACTCCCAGTTTTGTGGGTCTGCCTGGTCGGGGCACATTCCGACAGTCACCTATCATCTTCCACTTGCCAATCACATAGGCCACTGTCGATTTTGGGTACTTCAACTCGCTGGATATGTCACGTATGGATCGGCCATTTCTGTGATACCCGACGATTACACCTTTCTCGAAATCAGAGAGCTGCGAACTGCATGGCATCTTGCATGCGACTGGTTGCGTTGTTTCCCACACTATATTTAACGGCGGTGGCCGTGAATCAGGACCACAGATATAGTTGATTGCAGGGGTGTCCAATTACTTGTTGGTAGATAGTGTATATTCTTTAAAATGAGACCAGTTGTAGCTCTCTATTTATGGATTATGTGCAATTAAAAAAAGAAAAAAGGCTGTTTGAGTGTGATTTTTTCCATGCCACGGCAGCCATTTTGACATGTAAATCCAAGTCATTAAAACAATAATAAACCCCCAATTTGAACTCTCAAAATATAACTTCCCAAATGAACAAAAAATCAAAGGGGCACAGTCACAAACTATGTCAACTGTCACAATTTCATGGCACTATCTAACTTGTTCTACATCCTTAAAGTATTCAGCAAAGGACAGTTGATGTAGCCCTACATTGTAAGCTGCAGCACAGTTGCTACTGTGCCCTTTTGATTTTATTTCAGATATGAATTTTTTTAGAAATAAAACAAGAAGTGTTTTACTTTATTTATTGTATTTAAAAGCAACTTATACTATATACAATTCATAGCAAGTTATGCTGATTATAAATTAATGTTAGTAGAAGGTGTAGTATCATCGTTGTCAGAAGTTATTGCTAAAACTGTTTCTGAAGAAATCATTCTTCAGAAACAATTTTTCAAACTCCTTAGTTTCCTTGTTATAAATTTGGCAATATGTCTCGGTCGGGCCTAATGTACTCTTCTTGTTGTTGCTTTTGTTCTTGTCTAGATTCAGAATGTACCAGCAGTGTAAAGGTTTGAGGTGTAATACATTCATTATCCAGCAAAGTTGGCAAGACTGGCGATGTACATTGGTATTCCATGCTCAGTGTGAAAATTTGGATCAATGACATCAAACTATCTGTTCTTGCTGTTCAGGCTCAATCTGTGCAGATGAAGTCGAAGGTTGTGGCTATAGAGTCAAACTCTGGTGAAACAACACCTCGCACGTTGACTTTTGACACTCCCTGCATTGCAGTGACCTTTCGGTTGATGACTTAGCGGGCCTTTTTGGATTCCTCTCGTTCTCCTCTAGCTGTTTCTTCAACTTTCGTCGGTTCTTATAGTAACTTTCCCTGGAATTTCGCTGCATTTCTAAATTTTCATCACCATTTTTTTTATCTAAAAAACAAATTTTAAATCCACTTTATTTCAGTTTATCGCATACATCTGTTAGCTCTGACCATCAGCTACGGAATGCAGGGCTGAGGGTCATCACTATCTATTCACTAGTTATCAACCTTAAACTGGCGTGCGGTGAAACAAAATCATGCGAAATTTAGCTTAACTTTCTAACACTACTGTATCGAAGGGATGAAACTTGTTTTGTTATAAATGGGACTCTATAAACTATCTAATGATGCATTATTTATTACTCTATGGTTATTAGTTTCAACAATATAAGTGTTCAAAGTGTGACATGTTCTTGTTGTATCCATGCTCCCGAAGTTACCCCCTAACCCAGTGCGGAGAAAGATGTAGTTCTATGTGTTGGAGATTACGTTTTAAATGTACTGCAAATACATTAGTGAAAGAAAAACTTTGAGCAAAGTGACTGGAACTTTGTTTCAGTACTGAAATCATGGACATTATTCCTTTTTTAATGTAAACACTTTAATATAGAAATAATTTACAGACCTTTTCCTTTAAAGTGTATGCAGACTACATACTAAATGAAGAATAGTTGACACCAGAGTAAGTTAACTGAACAAGACCTGAGTGAGAGGACAACACGCAAGAAAAACTGACAGCAAAAAGCTAGTCACCAACTGATCACCCAGACCAGCATGCCCCAGTATCCAGCAAAGCATGCTGGGTACTGGTGACATCACGTATCTGCTGGACTGTAGCTGATTTACATATACATGCAACCTATATACTACTATTTTACAATGATACACAAAAACAAATACAACTAAATAAATATAAATATTTTTATACTATCAACACTATGTCAAAAATGAAATTCTTTTACTAATCAAAACTTTTATTATGGGAATTCTTACTAGGAAATTTTATTAAATAAAAATGAAATAAATAAAAAAAAAATCTTAGTAAGAATTCCCATAATAGAAGTTTTGATTAGTAATTAAATTTAGAAACTAGGAAGCCAAGTCTCAACATGAGCTTTATTCAAAGAAATTCTTTTTAAAATGTATCAGCAACCACCCTGGGTGATTTTCCATAGAATGACCCCATAGCTGTGTCACAACATAGCTGAGGATGTAACTAACAGGTCAGCAAATCGTGAGCCACTAATATCATAAGAGCAGTCTCAAGATAAGCCACAGGATGCCAATAGGTAGAGGCACTAAAGTGAGGTATAATCTAAAGGTTAGCTGAAATTTCTTCAGTAAGAAAAGAAGAAATTTGCCATAGACACTAACCCTGCATTTATCAAAATTTAAAAAAAATTAAATTTAAAAATATAAAATGTGTAACTTTTAAAGCCATTATGGATGTTATTAGCTCATTCTCAGTTTTATATTTAATTAATACATGTTCTGTTAAACCACCACTCATACATGTTATGATATGATTCCCCAAAAGTTTGTTGAGGACAGCACTTTTTTTAGCTAATAATTATTGCACATTAGAGTAAGCTGGCATTTAACAGGTGAATAAATTTAAATGTTCTGGTTTCTTACATTTTGTATATTTAAACAAGTGTTGGCTCTATGTATGGAACATGAAGATTTCCAATAATTTTCAGTGGTTTACTGTTTTCTGAGGGATGTTTTTTCATTCATTAACTCTTGTACTGCCAAAGCAGTAAACACATGCATTTAGGTCAATCACATTCTAAGACTAAAGCTGTAGACTTTGTGCTTGTAAATTGTAATTTTCAAATGAAAAAATAAATTGTTATCCAGACTGTTAATAATCTGTGGTAAAATGCAAATTTTAGGATTCAACTGCAAAAACCTTTGGTCCTCATGTTAGGAAACTTTTAGGTCCCACTTACAAATTTTTACAGTACAATTCTTCAGGCTTTCAATCTATCTGCCTTTTTACACTCTATTTAATGATAGGCACAAGGAAGTAGTGTAGATACCTTTGCATCCAGGGAATGTGTCCTACCTCAGAGAAGATAATAAAAATAAGTAGGGATAATATGTATGCACACTGCATTAAAGAACAGTATCTTCCCCATTGTCATTTTTATATAAATATTGGGAGATATTTAAAGTAGTTGCTGATGGAGTCTTTTTGATCAGAGCTCACTAGCCCTCAAATAGAGAGAGGGGCCCCAGCAGCTGCACCACTGTAATAACTACTTGTACATTTTTATATTTCTCCAGACCTTTTGGATGGTAAGGATGTCCATCAGCTTATTGAAAGCTCACATTATTTCTTTTTTCTTACTCACATTTTATTACTTTTATAGTAGCATGTTCAGCCAGCAATCCATTTTCTTGAACTTTTAAATTCATTCACAGTTTTACTGTTACTAAACTTATTGTGAGCTGTCCTCAGTCACATGGCTGCAGCATTCAGTGACTCCTATGGCTTCACTAATAGTTTGAGCTGTTTATGAAACACAAGATCTTAATGAGCTCTGAGGAGTACAAACTTCATTTTCTTTTTCTATCATATATTTCCAAAAGTGTAAAGACAAAATGGATTCATCAAAAATTTAGCCAATTTTATTTCAAGTTTGTCAATTTTTTGTTTAAATCTCATTTGGTGAGCACTTAACTTAGGCTCCACGTATATGCATTTTGGAAAGCTTTTCTTATATAAATATGCTGTCTGACCTTGCACAGTGTAAAAATGTATAACACAGGCCTTGCGTATACACATTCGAGGAAAGGAAGGGGAACTTTTTTAAATAATTATGCTGCCTGACCTTTCGTGACATAAGTGTTTTTAAATATTATTTTGCAATAACCTTTAACACAACCAATTATGATTTATTTTTACGTAGCACAAAAGAACATTATTTTATACAAATGATAAGATATTCCCTTTTTATTTCAATGAGTTGCTTAAATGCTACATGCTAAAAGTCTAATGACAAGTCCTAAATTAGACTTTTCCAAAACATCAGTTACCTTTTTTTTTCTTTTTTTTTTGGAGGTTTAACTACCACTGTGAGCAACTTGATGGACTATAGCAGTCACCCATCCCTAATTCAGGACCACTTCTATTTCTGTCAGTGTATAAAAGCATTCCATCGGGTTAATATGAATCAGCATTTGTTAAAACATCTCTAGATAGAACCCAAAGGATATCTGGCTTAATCTCCATATGTATATGATTTTGATAGTCCAGCTGGATGGAGAAAGCTCACACTTTCTGATCATCAGTGCATAAAATACAAGCTAACTGTTAGTGTCTACTAGGGTGGTCCAATTTTTTTTTTTTTTTTTTTTTTAATGTGCAAATCTTAACCTCTAATTCTTGTACATACCCAAAACTGTGTTTGCATTCAAAATTTCATGTATTTTGGAGAATATTTAGAGGTAGCTCAAAGACATTGAAGTTTTCCCATTGAAATCCTACAAAGATAATTTCTATGTTACAGACTAGTGCTACAACACGTCTTTCACCATGAAACAAAAACAATACATGAAAGTTCAAGGCACGCAGTTGATACTGTGTTGACTTTTCGGAACAAGGCTAGACTTCCAACAACTGAAAAGCATAATGCAGTTAAATGGTTAGAAAAGTTAGTGGAGCAGTACCAGAAATTGAAAAATAATAGAAAACGGCATACAAATACTCAAGAAATCAATGAACAGACGTTTCTGGGTGCATGCAAAAGGTTGTGGGACATCTGTCATGAAAAAATTCTTCAGATGATTAAAATTGCAGAAGACAAGCAATTTCCACTCCAACAAAGAGGACTCCAGAGCTGTATGTTGTCAATTGACAGAAATCTTGAGAATAAGGGAAAATGCTCACATAAAAGAAAGTGATATGAAAAATTTCAATTGGATAGCGGGAACAAGAACCCTACTCAGCCTTATTCCTTGTCAAGTGCCAATGTTGAAGAAGATAGTTCATCCATAGAAAGTGAAGATGAGACATATCAGAATTTTATTATTAAATCTTCGCCAAAAACATCAGAGGGTCGCAAAAAGCTTAAACTTCATTCACCTAATATGATGGCTGCATTGGACAGAGCAAAAATATCAGATCGAAATGCTACATTCTTGATTGCAGCTACAGCCCTAACACTTGGATTACATGTTAGTGATATTACGCTTTCAAGAAGCACATTTCACAGACAGAGAGCAGATTTCAGTTGTTAACAACAGAATTGAAACAAAGCTTCAAACCTGATGGTTTGCTTGTAGTCCATTGGGATGGAAAATTGTTAGCAGGTAGTTCTGGAGGAAAGAATGAAGTTGACCACCTTCCTATTCTTGTCACAGAAATTGCCTGGCGCACTAAAACTTCCAGTTGGTACAGGTCATGCAATGGCAAAATCAGTATTCAATATACTTAACGATTGGGAGATTACAGATGAAATTCAAGGAATGTGCTTCGACACTACATCAAGTAATGCTGAAGATCACAAGGGTGTGCATGTAAAATTTTAGAAGATGGGAAGACAGCTTCTTAGTTTGGCTTGCAGGCACCACATTTATGAGATTATTATTGGTGATGTGTTCAGTGTAGTATTTGGACCATTTAGTGGACCTTGTGTGCTCAATGTTAAAGAGATTTCAAAGCCATTGGGACTTTATAGATAAATGTTCTTTCAAATGTCAAGAAGAAACCATGGAACTTTTGGAAAATTTTAAAGGAAAATGCTATTAAATTTGCGGCACATTATCTTATCTTGGAAAAAGAAAAACTGCCGAGGGAAGACTACAGGGAGTTCTTGGAACTGACTTTGATTTATCTGGGAATAGTGCCACCATGTGGAAGAAATTTTGGAGCCCCAGGAGCATTTCGTCATGCAAGGTGGACGGCTAAAATTACTTACTGTTTAAAGATATATGTATTTCGCAATCAATTCAAGCTCACAACAAAAGGAGTTAAAGGGTTGAAATTATTTAATGATTTCACCAGTCTGTTTTATCTGAAAGCTTGGTTTTCTGCCCAAATGCAACTGATGCACCATCCATGGACTTAGAATTTCTAAAGCAAGTAGATTTAATAAAAAAATGAATTCAAAGAAATCGCAGAAGCTGCAAGTAAAGCAATGAAAAGGCACCTGTGGTACTTAAACAGTGATTTAGTAATGTTTAGCCTTTTCAGTTTAAATGTAAGCAATGAAGATAAGGTTTTAATGGTTGATGAGTTGTTTAAAGTGGAAAAGGACAAAACAGTAGATGCAGCCAACACTTCTGAAAGCTTATGCAAAAAGGATATTGGCAAAGTTCATGAAAAGTCACTACAAAATTTCTTTAACAAAAACTCTTGGCAGATATTCAGAGCACTGAACAAAGAAGTTTTTACATTCATCCCCGTTAGAATGGAAAGACTTTGAATCATATCGTGATGGAGAAAAAAGGTGAAATGTTTAAGGGTAATAAATGATTGCGCAGAAAGAGGTGTGGCTCTTATCTCAGAGTACAACCAACTTATTACTAAAGATTAAGAACAAAAACAATTTTTATTACAGATTGTAGAAGCGCACAAGAAATAATTTAGAGACACTAAAAAAATGCACTTAATCAAAATATGTGACTTTTAAAAATTATTGTTTGCATATGGCAATTCTTGTGCATTATAACTATTACTGCTCATTTTTCTTGTTTTTTAAGTTATAAATAAAAACTAGAAACATTGTAATACATTTTAGAGGTATTAAAAACATAAACATTAAATATATTATAAAGTTTTTGTTATTTATTATACACTGCTGGCCATCCAAAATGCAACACCAAGAAGGACACGAGATAGTAAAGCCAGATTTACTGGACACATAACAACAGATACAAAGATAAAACGATTGAGCTTACAGGCCTGTAAGCTCAATCGTTTTATCTGACTTGCGGAACACGCAGACATGCGGAACCCACAGACATCAATAGTTCGTGTGGCCCCCATGGCTGGCAATAACAGCCGCTACACGCCGCTGCATCGAATGAAAGAGGCTTTGGATGTGGGCTTGGGGTATGTCGTTCCAGGCTGCTTCCACACGTTGCCACAGTTCATCAGGCGTAGCCGTGGGTGGTGCTTGCCAGGCGACTCGGTTGCCGATCAGCGACCAGACGTGTTTGATGGGCAACATATTGGGAGAACAGGCAGGCCACGGCAGGAGTAATACCTGGTGGGCCGTGAAGAATTGTTGCACGATGCGTGCCACGTGCAGGTGCACATTGTCCTGTTGAAACGTGGCCAGTGGCAGGTCCTGCAGGTAAGGGCGGTCTACAGGCTCCAAAACGTCGGAGATATAGCGGTGGCTGTTGAGTATACCGGCAATGCGTACTTGGGGGCGTCATATCCAATTGCGCCCCAAAACCATAACGCCAGGCGATGGACCGGTATGTCGATGCATAATGCAGGTGTCATAGTCTCTTGCCGCAGTGACGCTACACGCGGATTCGACCATCGTGGTGTTGCAGGCAGAAGTGGGATTCGTCGGAGAAAACAATGTGGTGCCATTCCGTAGTCCAGGTGTGGCGTTCAACGGCCCACTGCCACCGCACTCGCCGGTGGTGTAACGTCAATGGTAATCGGAGCAATGGGTGCCGTGTGAAAAGTTCCCACACCTGCAGACGACGTCGAACGGTACATGCTGACACAGGTTGTTGTGCAACACACCCTAATTCCTGCGCTAACGTTCGTGATGTGGCAGTGTGAGCCGTCAATGCCCACCGCACAACATGCCGGGTCTCCCGTTCGGTGGTGTGCCGCAGCTGCGGCAACCGCTCATGTCAGTCCGTCCGTCCCTCCTGCACCCACTGAATCCATACTCGCCTCACTGTGGCTGGATGTCGTCCCACACATGCGGCGATGTCTCGGTACGATAAACCGCTGTCGCGATAAGCCCCTATTTGTCCTCTGTTGAACTACGAGACATGCTGGAATGACTGCCGTATTCTGGGACGAGGCTTCAGGAAACTTCCCACGCACAGGTCTGGCAGCACAACACACTTCCACTACTTACACCCCACCTTCTGTGCACCCTTCTTATAGTGCTTCTTGGTGGCGCGCCGGGCGCATATGATTTGCATATGCCCTGCAATGCTAATCGTTTGCATGTCCTTTCGCGGGCGACGCATGCTGCGAATTTCAGGCCAATCGGATGCTTCCTTCTTGGTGTTGCCTTTTGGGTGGCCAGCAGTGTAGTATGAAATATAAAATCATCTTGAGCTACCTTTAAATATTACTTAATTCAGCTAATTTTTTGCATGGAGGCTTCTTTTAACATGTGTACAAGTATTTAAGGTTAAGACTAAAAAATTAAAAAATTAAGTTTTTTTTTTTATCACCCTATTTAGTGTCTACTGTATGTAACAAATCCTATTTTTTTATGTTGAGGCTTCCCCTAATAGTTACTTTCCCCCTCTGTATTTCACATTAAAACAAATACATTTTAGTAGCAATAGTTGTGTTTCATGAATGGAATTACTGCATCAACATTTTGTGGAAGACTAAGCATTTTTACAGTACTGCCTAATAAAGTACACCGGTGTCCAAAATTAACACGACAAACCCAGAATCATGAATAACACAAAATCCCTACGAGACTTTAATAACATTTGGTATGGATCTACATACGTCGATAATGCAGCAATACACCAATACACATCATTGTGCGAGGAGGAAGCATATGCATGACAATCCAAATGTGATGCTGTAAGTGGTGCTCACTTTGAGGAGCTAACACTAACAGTGATACAGCTTGCACGAGACCTCATGCTGTTTACAAGGCTGTGAATGAGTTTGGTGTAATAAGTCCCACCCCTCCACCAACGCACAGCAGAGTTTCGAGAGGATTCTGGAAGAGAGCTCTTCCCAAAGTATCCCAGACACGGTCTATCAGGTTCAGGTCCAGAGATCTCAGCCACTCCATCCTGTGAATATCCTCACTCTCCAGGTATTCCTTGACTAGCCGAGCCCTACGGGAACAGGCATTATTGTCTACAGAGCTGCCATTACATTGTTATCAAGCTGGGTCCTAGGGACCCACAGTTTTTTTAAGAGTACTTTGTGAGATATTCTGAGTTCTTTTAAAAATCAATAGAATCAAGAGGTAATGAATATTTATACTCACATAAACAAATGAAAAATAAATGTAATGTACTTTGTCCGACACTTTAATTTATGCTCCTTGAAAAAATCAAGTACTGACAGAATTAAATTTTATCATTTTCAACTAAATTTTATCACAATGGAACTACACAAAGGACACATTTTAAGTTAGCACAGAACACCAGAGTGGCTTTTATTTTTCAAAACCCAGGAACTGCGTGATGACTACTCTTGAACAGTTTTGTTTACTTTTAAAGAACAATCACTGAAGTAGACCTTTTAGTATAGTCCACAGTGTTCTCATTAAATGCAGGGCTCAGAGTGAGCAACCTTTCTCATTGAAATCACGAGTAACAAACCTGGCGCCACTCACTGCCATCCATAAAAAGTGCACAGACTCACAGCTAAACTGTGGTGTAATGACAGACTGTGACTGACCCAATTCCTGTGAAGAGCTTTGTAGCCCTTCCCCCTGCATCCAAACTCCTCTTCCTGCGTTTCACACCGTTTCTTATTGTGTGACTCTCTCTTTGTTGTTTACTTAGTTGCATGACGTTTATGCTATAACTTGTTTCAAAGTACAAGGTGGATTCTGCAGCTGATGTGGACAACGATTTAAGTTTGCTTGTTGGATGTTCTTTACAAGTAAGCTTTCATGTACATTAAAGTTCTTTGTGTTTACATATATATTCATTCTGAGGCTTAAGTATATGAATGTTTAATCATTTAGAACTTTTATGCTGTACCATCAAATTCTGTAACTTCGGGATCCCCTATATTAGGGTGGGTCGAAAATTATATTTTTTTTTTAATTTGCACATCGCTTAATGCGAAAAAGTTGCCATTTGGGTCAACAAGAATAACAAAAGATTTTTTTTTTTAAATCGACCAATATCTTATGTTTTCGCACGGCACACTAAGTTCGCGTTTTTCCGACCACATTGAGCCGTAAGCAAAAACGGATGGAATTTTTTGGGAATTGAAATTGAATAACCTCTAGTGCGGAAGTGTCCTTTAGTGTGTTTCCAATAACAGTGAAAAAAAGAGTTTTTAAGTTGATCAATATGATATGTATCCGCACTGCACGCGAAGTTCACCATTTTCTTCCCACATTTGGCCCGTAGGCCTAGGCTAGGTAAAGACATCCTGGCATGTAGGACATTGGAAAAATCCATAGGAAATTGTACTATTTTAAGTGCACCATGTGTGTGCATGTGTAGTTCTTCGCTTACTTCCAATGTCACATATGAAAACAACCCAGAACTCACCACGAGAAGGTGGCTACACTTCGAGTTCCGGCCACCCTCCCTCCAGCTCAGAATTTTATTTCTACGTGGTATATCTTGTTCGGTAATCCGCTTTACTCAAAAAATGTGGCGTTAATTGTCGTGATGCAATTGTTGCTCTTATGAACGAATCTCTAGCTTGAAATCCACACACTGAGGCAACTGCTTTGGTCACCAGTTTTACACAACGTTCCGCAGCTTGCGTGTGGCAGGGAAACTTGGTTATTTCTTTGCCAGCTGCAGAAAAAGTAGCGATTAGTTGATCCAGATCTTAGTCTGAGATGTGCTTTGTCAGGGGTGGTTTGGTAAGATGCGTTTTAGTCCAATCGATCATCTCATAATATTCATTAGCATCCAATTTAATTGCGACACTTCGAATTCTCTTATGACATCATTCGTTTGTTGTTGTCTAGCTTTCTTTATTCTTCTCCATGCAAGAGCTCTAATGTGGATGCGTTCGTCCGCAATCATACTTAGCAATAGTTCTCTGGGTGACTGAAGAACACGTTTCTCTTGATCACTGCATCAATGATTACTTTGCACTTCAAATCCATGAAGCACAATAAGTTGATCAGTTTCCAAAAGTGTTTGAAAATTGATCCTACAACTCGTTCAGGAGAAATTGGGTCAGCTCTAGACAGCTGTGAAAATCTCCCAGTAGTTGAATTTGCAGCTATTCACGCAGAGTGGACAGAACACATGAAAGAATTGCAGGATACACATGAACTGAGTACCGACCAGCAGTATTTACTGGAAATCTGTTGAGCCATGCCACAGGGAGACTGTGATGTCAGCCTTTTTAGAAGAAATCCAGGACCACTGTCACATTCACGGTGGCTGACGACAGCTAACAGAGTCATGCGCCTCTATGTCGCCACTCAAAACCCATCGCAAACTTTGATCTGTGCTGCCAACTACATAATGAAGGTATATGCCCCGGCCTGGTTTTCCATGAAGAAGCCTTCATGCACAGAAAGGGCCAAACACTTTTGGAAACTGATCAACTCATCGCGCTTCATGGATTTGAAGTGCAAAGTAATCATTGATGCAGTGATCAAGAGAAACGCGTTCTTCAGTCACCCAGAGAATATATTGGAAAGTATGATTGCGGACGAACGCACCCACGTTAGAGGTCTTGGATGGAGAAGAATAAAGAAAGTTAGACAACAACAAATGAATGATGTCATAAGAGAATAATTCGAAGTGCCGCAATTAAATTGGATGCTAATGAATATTATGAGATGTTCGATTGGACTAAAACACGTCTTACTGAACCACCCCTGAACAAAACACATCTCAGACGAAGATCTGGATCGACTAATCGCAACTTCTGCCACAGCTGGCGAAGAAATACCCATGTTTCCTTGCCACACGCAAGCTGTGGGACGTTGCGTGGAACTGGTGTCCAAAGCAGCTGCCTCAGTGTGTGGATTTGAAGCTAGATTCATTCATAAGAGCAACAATTGCATCACGGCAATTAATGCCACATTTTCGAGTAAAGCGGATTACCGAACAAGATATACCACGTAGAAATAAAATTCTGAGCTGGAGGGAGGGTGGGCGGAACTCGAAGTGTAGCCATTTCCTTGTGGTGAGTTCTGAGTTGTTTCCATACGTGACATTGGAAGCAAGCGAAGAGAATTCGAAGTGCCACAATTAACGCTGCACATTGCAAAACAAACAGGGTGTACTACACATGCCCACGCATGGTGTACTCAGAACAGTGCAATTTCTTACGGATTTTTCTGATGCCCTACATGCTAGGATGCTTTTACCTAGCATGCAGGGCATTCCTTCCCACATTAGGCCTACGGGCCAAATGTGGGAAGGAAATGGTGAACTTTGCATGCAGTGCGGAGACATAGCATATTGATCAACTTCAAAACTTTTTTTCACTGTTATTGGGAACACTAAAGGACACTTTTCCACACTAGGGGGTTATTCGATTTCAATTCCAAAAAATTCCATCCGTTTTTGCTTACGGCTCAATGCGTTCGGAAAAACGCGAACTTAGTGTGCCGTGCAGAAACGCAAGATATTGGTCGATTTCAAAAAACTTTTTGTTATTCTTGTTAACCTAAATGGCAACCTTTCTGCACTAAGCAATATGCAAATAATAAAAAAAATAAAAAAATTTTCGGCCCACCCTACCTACCCTGTATTCATGTGTCTTTGTTAGATTTCTTTTCACTGTATGTACTAGCTGTTACGTATGATTGTGTGGTAAAGGTGTAGTTTAGTGTCCTAAATGGTTTGGCTGAAAATTTCGAGAAAAAGTTATATACATATTTTAAAGTGTGTAATTTGATATGAAGCCAAAACGAAGATCACTTTTTTTTGCTTTTTGTAATCCACTTAAAAACTGAGTTGCGACTACCTTCCTAGAAAATATTGGAAAATTTAGAACTCTTTTTCCAGAGCAAAGCACATTGTTGTAACATGCAAAGGATTGCTCACTCTCATTTTCTGCCCATAAAATGGCTGCCGCAGCACGAGCTGAAGATCGTCTTGGGTGAACCTTAGATGCCGAGGCGCAGCAGCATGTGTTTACATTCCCGTGTTTGCAAGTAAATTTTATGGTAAAAATCTTTAAAATATGTTGCAACGCTAAAATTTTTTCATCGTTTCATATCAAATTACATACTTTGAAATTTCATCACTTATTTTGCATTCCAAGATTACCAATTATCAACCAAAAAATGAAGTCATATCTAATAGCTTGAATTACGATTAAAAAAAATACTTAAGCATCACGAATAAATGTGTAGATTAGCGTCCTAAATTATTTCATCCAAAAAATGCTAGTACTTGGGAAAAGTGCGACATTCAGATTTTAGAGTATGGAAATTAATGGCAAATGGTGCAGAAATTTCATATTTTAAATGTGTTTTAAAGATTTTTATCGTAATATTGACTTGTGTGTGTGATGCTGTGAAGAGATGCTGCGGTAGGCCTAACGCATCGCTACGGCATGTAATTCACGCACGCACAACTACAAGTCTAAGCGTGTACCTTCTTGCTAGGAGAGCGAACGATGTTGTACTTGTACGCTACAGAATATAGTTCATTCATATTTTACCATTGTTTTTAAAGCAGATGTTGAGAAATTTTTCCTTTTTTTCCATACGATTCCCTGATTTGAAATAGAAAGTACTACAGTACCGGACCTAAAATCTGGAATTGTTTTCAAACAATTGGGGGGGGGATTTTTGAATACTGTATTTTTAGACATATTTTACGTATTTTTAATTTATATTCACTGTTTTAACGAAACAACAAGAACAACAACAAACAAAAAATTGCATCCAAAGTCTGTTCAAATGCAAACCACAAATTTCAGATTACCTTGACATTGGAATACCTATTGTATACTAGAAGTGAAATGCTTTAAAGCACGCTTGTGTAAATAAGGTATGTATTGTTCGCTTAATACGGGAGGTTAGGAAGGGTTTTATGTATTTTTTCTGAAGACTGGTGCCAGTGTTAAAAGTCCTCCTAGCTTCCAGCTGTTTTTTGTTTTTTTTTTTTATTGGAGGTTTAACGACCACCATGAGCAACTCAATGAGCTATAAGCAGTCGCCCGTGCCTAATTTCCAGGGAAGGGAGAGAGCCAGTGCCGTAAGACAAACACAACATCCATGCCTCACCGGGATTCGAACCTGGACCCCGTTCGGACGAATTATCAGAGGCCATCACTTAGACCACTGCGCCACCGGGGCGGCAGCTTCCAGCTGTGAAGAAACTCAATAAACCATTATGTTTATTTGAAAGAAAGAAAATGAGCTTTTTTTTTTTTTTTTGATTGGAGGTTTAACGACTACCGTGAGCAACTCAATGGGCTATAAGCAGTCGCCTGTCCCTAATTTAAGGTCACTGGTTCCAGGGAAGGGAGAGAACCAGTGCCGTAAGACAAACACAACATCCATGCCTGACTGGGATTCGAACCCGGACCCCTTACGGACAAATGATCAGAGGCCAGCGCCTTAGACCACTGCGCCACCGGGGCGGCTAAAATGAGCTTAAAACGGGAGAATCTCCCTCCCACTTATAGCCTGCGTGTCTTTTTGTAGTCAGCAGCAAAAACTGGGACCCCTGCTGTGTTATCTCCCTATCTTTTTTAAATTCCCTGCCTCTACTGGGGGAGGGGATGTCACACTGCAAAACCTCTTCGTGTTTTCTCCTGTCCAACTTGTTCCTTCTTCCAACATGCCTCAAATCAAATTACAGTAACATACATACCTAGCCCCCCCCACAAGCACCCCCAGTAACTTGGTCCCTGAGCAGGGGAAACAAAAAGTCCTGTTTGTTATCACTTCCAACTTTTCTTTCTTCTAAATGACTGGTTAGCTTCTTAAGGTGGTTAGTGTCTTAATGATTGTTTTAACCTTGGTTGTTTATTCAGTTTTTCACACATGTCCAAAAGAGCAGCAACTACAACATATACAATACTTTGATACATGAGGACCAAAATCCAGAAATCGTTTGGTCCCAAGCTTTCTGGATTTGGGGTCCCATACTGTAATATGCTTTTCTATGTTGTACAGATAACTGGGGAACTATAACTTTCGGTTTTGGTTTGAATGGCTTCCATTTGTAGCTGATTTTCTGGATTACCGTACTTTTGGTTCTCCTATTAATAGCGTGTTCGCAGGTCAGCTTCTATCTTATTGATATCTATCTTTTGCAAATCGAAGAGGTTTTATCCGGTTTTTCCTGCCAACAACATACAGGATACAACAAAATAAAGGGTGGATGATGTAGACCTATTTTCTGTAGCGTATCACTACAACATTTATCGCTCTCCTGCCAACAACATAACCTCTTTCTCTTGTACTCTTCCGCCCACCATTTCAGCACAGCAACGAACCTTCTTTTTAATAGACCAAACCTTCACATCTTCGCCGGAGTGATGCGGTAGGCCTACCGCAGCTTCTCTTCACAGCGTCGGACTCACAGGTCAATATTACAATAAAAATCTTTAAAACACATTTAAAATATGAAATTTCTGCACTATTAGCCATTAATTTCCGTACTCTAAAATCTGTACGTCGCACCTTTTCGAGGTACTTACATTTTTCCAACAAAATAATTTAGGACGCTAATCTACACATTTACCAATTTGGTAACCGATTTTTTAAGCATGATCAAAAACAAGTCTTTTGGAGAAGAGAATTTACTTCGCATTTCAAGATTACAGATTGGCAGAAAAAATCAATACCAAATTTCTAGAATTCCGATTAAAAAATATGAAACACCAATTGCTTTTTAAGGAATTCTTTTTAAAAAAAGAGAAGCTAAAGTATCACGGGTTTTCTTAAAATTTTTGATGAAAACAAGTCTTCCAGAATACAGAATTTACTTTGAATTGTGAGATTAATGATCAATAGATAAACAAAATCACATCTTATATCTAAAATTCTGATTAGAAAATTTGCAGTTCCAATTACATTGTGATTTTTTACGAATCCCGATTTTTATAGAAGCTAAAATATCATTTAAGGTGTTTTCTTAAGATTTTTGATGGGTGACAAAGTCTTTTGTAATACTGAACTTAGTTTGCATTCTAAAATTACAAATTGAGAGTAAAACAAAATCACATCTAATATCTAGAATTCCGATTGCAAAACGGGGATAAAAAGTATAGCAGAATTTTTTCATGCCAACTGAGTGATTAAAAAGCAAGTCTTCCTAAAGTATGGAATTTGCTTTGCTGCATTCCGAGATTATCGATTGATAACAAAAACAAAATCACATCTGGTAAAAGAAAATGTATTCCAATGTAAAACAAATGCCAAATTCCAATTAATTTTTTTTAAAAGGAATTCCAATTAAAAAAAATAGGCTAAAGTATCTCACGGTTTTTTCAAGACATCAAAAACAAATCTTCTGGAATAAAGAATTTAGTTTCCATTTCAAATTTATCAATTGACAGCAAAACAAACAATAATGCTGAACTGTGTTGAAATATTCATGATAATTACAATATAGTTGCATTTTAATAAATGCAGATACCTATACCTCGTGAAGTGTTTATACTTTATTTCATAAGATGATTACATTGTGTTTTTACTGGCTAAGACAATAATGTGGCAAGTCTTTACTTTTTGGTTAGTAAAAGACAGCTTTCTAGATTGAATGCTCTCCATTTGAACCACCAAATTTGAATTTTGTTGCACCATTGTGTCTGCAAAAAATTGCTGATGTCTCCCCTTTATTTGGCTTGTTTATTTATCATTAACTATCAGCCGTTTAGTTACCATCAAGACAACCAACTCAATGTAATTGCCTTCAATAAAATTAATTTACTTGGTATGCTTGTGTAGGCTCCATGTTTCATAAGGAATCTCGAACTCGGGCTCAGGCGAAATTTGCCCACCTGCCTGGCATATACACTATCTACGAACAAGTAATTGGACACCCCTGCAATCGACGATATCTGCGGTCCTGATACATGTCACTGCCGCCACCGTTAAATATTGTGTGGGAAACAACAACGCAACCAGTCGCATGCAAGATGCCACGCAGTTCGGAGCTCTCCAATTTCGAGAAAGGTGTAATCGTCGGGTATCACAGAAATGGCCGATCCATACGTGACATATCCAGCGAGTTGAAGTACCCAAAATCAACAGTGGCCTATGTGATTGGCAAGTGGAAGATGATAGGTGACTGTCGGAATGTGCCCCGACCAGGCAGACCCACAAAACTGGGAGTTGGAGACTGACGGGGACTGGCCAGAAAAATTAGGAAAAACCGCACCAAATGGATGGGCCATATCCGCGAGGAGTTTCAACAGGCATCCGGGAGTGTTCTTTCGATGAATACCATCCGTAAGGAAGCCCATCTACTCGGTTATCATGGGCGTGCTGCTACCCACAAGCCTTTGATCACCAAGTCCAATAGCGCTGCTCGGTTAACGTGGTGCAAAGAACGTCAACAGTGGACCGCTGAACAGTGGAAACAGGTTCTCCGGAGCGACAAATCAAAGTTAACCCTCTACTGTTCCGATGGCAGGGTCTGGGTTTGGCGTCTGCTTGGAGAACGCCTAATGCCGGAATGTATTGTGCCAACTGTGAAGTTCGGCGGCGGTGGAATTATGCTATGGGGGTGTTTCTTCTGGTATGGCACAGGACTCTTGATCGCAATTTCTGGTAGACTCAACGCCGAGACCTACTGCACCATTTTGGATGACCACGCGCTTCCTACGTTGTGGCAGTTTTACGGGTTGGACCCATGTTCAGGGATCATAGCATACTTCTGGAAAATTTTAGGTAGGAATTTTAGGAATTTTTAGAAAAATTTTAGGAAAATTTTAGGAGTGTATTTCAATAAAAACTAGATGTATATTTGTATACATCTAGTAAAACAACTTTGTATACATTGTAAAGAGTTTGCTTCACACCCTTCAACCATATATACTGATAGACTGCGCATGACATCAAAATTTCTGGCTCCAACATAAAATCACATGACAACAGTCAAAAAGATGGGTTACACCTGCTGTGCTTATGGTTGCTCTGAGCGATATAGTAAAGAAAGTTCTATGATTTTTCATGGGTAAGAAACGAATTAAATACCTAAGTCAATAAAGTTCAATTACTTAACCAGAAACTTGCAGCTATTGATATAAAAATATAGTAACTTAAGAAAAAAATGGAATGCATGTTCCAAATTCTTCGCAAATGTTCATCACATTATAAATCACAAAATGTAAACAACCCGATCATGCATGTATATAGCTCATAAGTAAACTTACCTGAAGAGTTTTCATTATATATGAGGCGCATTCACATAATACACCGAAAACACTGAAGTTCTGCAGCGTAAATTAGTAATCATAACAGCATTTTTACACGAAATTTGGAGTCTGATGATGACGTGCCCAATGTTTGAGCCATGGCGGCTTTGATGCAGCTATTGCCAATGTGCAGTCCATTAGTATATATGGTCGAAGTTAACACCCAAATTTTTTGCATAACGTCTAATGTCTAAAGTTTAAGTATGATTTACTTCTAGTGTTCAGTTCTTATCTTTTCACGTGTTATTATCATATTCAAGTATATTTACCACATTCAAGTTTCACTTTGAACATTAATATGCTGTTGAACCAGAAGCAATTCACGATTTTCACAGTAAAGTTTTCAGGTTTCACATTAAATTATAATATCCTAAAAAGGTAATTGAAAACCAAGAACTATGTACAATTGTTCACTGAATTACTTTTTTCATATTATTGTTTTAACCTTTTCCTGATTAGCCTATCTTTTTCTGCTTCTACCACAACTAATTTACTTTCAGTTTTCCTTATTTCAGCTGAACCTTGTATGATCAAGTTAGAGGCAACTGCTATTTCAACAGTATTTTGTTTTTTTACAGCTTTTCTCATTCTTTCTGTTCCCTCTTGAATTATTGCTAGGGAGGCTTCTTTATCGTTTTTAAGTCTATTTATTTCTGCATCATTTTTTTTTATTTTGTCATCAAACTCAGCTTTTCTTTTTTTCTCTAGCTGCTTTTCCTTATTTTCCCTCTCTTTCTGCTTCCTTTCTTTTACCTTTTTTGATTCTTCTTCCTTCAGCTTATCAACATACTCTTTATAAAATTTATGTGAATCACGAACACTATTTAACAAATTTCTTGTTATGGGAACTTTACTTACACATCCATAGTGTTTAATGGCCCCTTTAACTATTCTTAATGATGTTATAGTTGAGTCTTTTAAGTTAGCCTTGTCCTTCCTTAACAGAGCAGTGTTAACCGAAAATCCCCTTTCTGCATCAGCATTACCATGAGGTAAAACTAAAATTGACTTTATGAGTTTAGCAAGATTTGAGTATTTTTCTTTTCCGCTAGAGTCTTTAATACTAAATATATTACGCCAGTAATGATCAATCCGCACTGGAATATGCCCTTCCTCTGAAAATTTCACTAGTTCATCTAGAGTTGGCTTATCGCAATTTAAAAGTTTCCACTCTTCTCTTACTCTATCAATTTGTTCCTCAGAAAGATGCAAAACACTTGAAATTCTGGTTATTTCCGAAAGTCCTTCAGTGACTGAAAGTTGAGTTGACTCTTTCTTTGGTTCTTTTACCTTTAAAACTTCTATGTCTCTTAGCTTTTGATTACAGAATGGCAAATTTGACTTTAAATATTTTGTGGTTGCAATTAGTGATGATCTTACATCTAAGAGAAATAATTTCTGCCTGGTCTCCTGAACATTCCTGAGGAGATTTTTTGTCTTCATACCAACTTCTAACTCCCCTAGTTTTTTCCATGAATTTTTGTTTTCAAAATCTACATTCTTTAGGTCTTCTCCAAATTTCCCTGCTATAACATCATCTTGGATAAACTGAGCCATAACATTCCTCATTAAAGTATTTAAATCAGAATATAACTGGTGTATTTTTGGTTCTTCACTCTGATAACATAATGAAAACTTTTCAAAATTTTGGTGTGAAAATGAAATTAATGCTAAATAGCAAGGAGTAAGCTCATTTTTCAGGAAACAGTGAATTCTTTTATACCTTGCCGAATTGCGTAGTTGTTTTTCAAATATTTTTTGAGATGGCAAGAAGTTTAAAAAATATTCTGTAATATTTAGCCATTGATCCAAGAGCCTCTGGGCTACAGAACCAACGGTTAACCATCTGTTGCTGACATGACGCAAAAGAAATTTGGCAGTGACCAATGTTATATCCTCGACAGATTTATAATCCTCTCGTCTTGCAGCACTACTCTTTAAAAAGTAATGCATATCAGTAGCAAATTCGTCAAAATCTATATTTAAGCTTGTCAAAAAAATTTTAAATGCATTACTAACAACATGCAGGTTGCAAAAACCTAGTTCCAAAGATTTCTGGCCTGTTTCTTGTTTTACAACTTCATTGAATTTGCGTAAAAGCACTTATTTACATTTGGGCTGTCCATGGATACACAAATAATTCTGTTCAACGAAATATTGAAGGATGATAACACATCAAGAATTTCTTTTAGCAAAATATCTGCTGTTGCATGACCCAGAAAAACGCTTGTTAGGTATCGGCAAGAAACTGAATTTATTTCTGAAGACCAGTACCTGAGATACACATCCAACTGCCGTTTCACTTGTGTATTTGTAGTTTCATCAAATGCTATAGTAACCTTTCCTGGGCTACTAGATGCAATGTCTTTTTTCAAATCCTCTTCAAAATATTTTGACAATCCATGTGATATCACATAAGCAACTTTTTTTCTTTAAGTTGCATTTTGGCTGCAATAGCAGAATCAGGAAACATTTCTTTGAAAAGTTCAACTGTTTCAGTGCATGAAACAAAAGACATATTGTCCTTAGCAACTTTCATGGCCCATAATGCTTCGGCTTTAGCCAACTGTAACATGACTCAGTACTTCACTAATATTTGTTTTGGGCTGAAGATCCCGTCCTCCAAAGGCTTTCAGGATGGACTTATTTTGAAATTTACTTTGAAATTTCTGCAAATGTTTTTTTCCTTTATGATGCGCTTTTACTTGTGAAAAGCCACTATTAGAAATGTTGAAAATTTCTGAACACAATATACACTTAGCAGAAAATATTGTTTCAGTTGCAGAACACCATTCTTTCAACTTCACTCCGTCCAATTCTTTGGCGAGCCACGCATCTTGAAATTTCGTTTTGGATTTAGGCATCTTAAACACTTGTATTACTAACCAGAAAATGAAAGGGAAGTACAAAAACACGTTCCAATATTGCAAAACCAGACAACTTCCCGAAATTTGGCTGCGAGGATGTCAGAAGATATGAAAAAAAAAAAAAAAAAAAAGCAGGTCACCACTAGAGAACTGAACCTGCACACAGCACAGAGAACACCATAAAAGACGTAAAACCAGAAACTATCATACGCATCTCACGCAAGTTCAGTCAAAGCGAGTCGGAGCCGAGATATATTGCGCATCGAAGGTCGCTGTCGCCGACGCATGATCGAAGGTCAATGATCACGTGCTCTACTGCCTGCCAAGATAATACTCAGCTACCATCCCATCGTCATTACCGGAGGTTACGGAAGGAGACCACATGTTTCCTCTTTGCTTCCACCCACCTGCGGTTTACAATAACAAAACATCAGCAGAAAGAGGAGGTTCCACAAGGCATGTACAAAAATAAAGTACGATCTTCTGCGTGCCACGGAGTTCATCTGCAAAGCGCAAACCAGGGGTGAAAATGACCCCTCCCCTTTTCCCTTAGATCTCTTGTTACTCTCAAAAACTGTTCGAAGGCAAAAAAATGGAACGCCCGCCCCGAAGCAAGTGCATCTCCATGGCGTCATTTTTCCCTCCCTTCAGCAGCACAGCATACAGGCTGTGTTTCTACAATAACAGGTCTTTTTACCTTACCGTAATGGTAAATTTATTGGCGTTAATAACGGTTGTGTTTTTAATAAAAATAAGCTTACGAAAATTTTAGGATGAATAGCAAATTTTAGGTCTAATTTTAGGAATTTAAGGAGGGTCACAAAATATTAGGAATTTTAGGAATTTTAGGAGGAATGCGATCCCTGCATGTTACTTTCAGGATGACAATGCCACCTGTCATGTTGCGAAGTCCACCATGGCTTGGTATGGTGACAATGGGGTTAATCGAATGGACTGGCCTGCGCAGAGCCCGTACCTTAACCCTATCGAGCACCTCTGGGACGAGTTGGAGCGTCGACTTAAGGGGTGCCCCCACCGTCTGAAATCGGTGAAGGAACTGACCTGTCTTCTCCAAGTCGAGTGGAAGAAAATACCGCTAGCTGTCGTACAACAATGCGTGGTTGAGTGTGCCCCGGTGGGTCGCAGCTGTAATCGCCGCTCGTGGAGGCTCCACCAACTATTGAAGGTGAATAAACTTTGTTTTCCTTTGCTACCACAGGTGTCCAATTACTTGTTGGTAGATAGTGTAGATTTATTTATACTTTGCACTTCAGTTGTAAATTGTAAGTTTATACTAAACTTTTGCAGATGCAGATTATATATTTCTGCTATTATTACTAGTATGAACTTTTGCAGCTAGCAGGGCAGAATATATAACTATTGCAGCACCTATGGGCCCAAGGAATTTTGTGCTCCCCTCCTCTTCTCCAAACTTGAGAAGCCTACATTGTAAAATGTCGAAGCATAATCACAGTGAGAGTGAGAATTCTCATGTTCTGTCACCCGCTGATTAGCATGCTTCCAAACATTAAAACCACTTGCAGCAAACTGTGATGTCCCTTCAAAACGTTTACATGCAGCACAAAAAACAGACCCTTGGCTGCAGAAATACACTAGGTAGACATATTTTGTAATGTCTCCATTTAAAAGTTTTGTCCAAACAGCACTTTTGTCAGGACTATGTTTGTCTAGATAAATCCAATTAGAATTAGAAAAATTGCTGTCCACATTTTGATTCATACCATTTTGGACAAAGTAGTCCCATGTGACATTATTTATCACCCAAAAAATGGGTCATCCTTTAGTTTTAAGATTTCATTTTTTTTTTTTTTTCCCGAAACTAGATTGTCTACACTACCAACATTTGGCCTACTGGAAAAACTATTAAAAGTAGGTGCATGCTCCTCAACTTTGTCTGTATCATCATTTTTATTTTCGGCGATCAATTGAGGCAAAGTTGCTTCAGTTTGAGTTGTGTTTCTTGGAGAAAAGGAATGTAGCTTTGGTGTTTGAGGCAATTCACTTTCCTTCCTCTTCTTCCACTAATCTGCTGTATTTTGCACCACTTAATCATTTTCGGCCATCCATTTTGTAAAAATGACACGAAATACACTCTTAATAAAAACAACTCAATACGAATCACACACAATACAAAATATATATATCAGCAAAATAACCTCACAATCACACAGCGCACTGTAAACAAACAGTAGTGAACAGTGTAATGTAATGACTATGTTTCACACTTCTCTGGTACGAGTATATCAAACCTATTTTAATACTAAAGCTACAATAAAAAAAATACAGGACATACAACAGATACATGCTTACTAGTAACAACTTCAGTAAACAAACCTACCTTTCCACGGTTTTAGGTTACGTACCTGGTAGTGGAATGCCCTTAGGGTATGTTCCACTCTCAAACAGCAATAGCTTAATGCTATTATCACATGGTATGTCCAATTACTGCTTGCTGCCAGACCGAAATTTAGAAGTTAATGCATTTCTGTAAATGCTTTTGCAACCGTCGATGGCCGCCCCGTTGGCGCAGTGGTCTAAGCGATGGCCTCTGATCATTCGTCCGAACGGGGTCCAGGTTCGAATCCCGTGAGGCATGGATGTTGTGTTTGTCTTACGGCACTGGCTCTCTCCCTTCCCTGGAACCAGTGACTCTAAATTAGGGACGGGCGACTGCTTATAGCCTATTGAGTTGCTCACGGTGGTCGTTAAACCTCCAATCAATAAAAAAAAAAAAAAAAAAACCGTCGATGAAGAGGCTTTGGGTGTCAATGTTGGTTGGTCTGGCAGTTTTTTTATTGTTTTTTTTTTTTCTAACCTTCATCAATATATTTGGTAATTTACCTCAATGGTTTCAAAATGAAAGCACACTTTTCTAGAATTTTCAAATTTTCTGGTATCTGCAAAAACTTATCATGAAAAACATTTTCATGCTTATGATTTATTACGTAATAAACACTAAAGACTAGTACAACCTTTCAGCTGAGACATTTTTTTTTTTTTGATTGGAGGTTTAACGACCACCGTGAGCAACTCAATGGGCTATAAGCAGTCGCCCGTCCCTAATTTAGGACCACTGGTTCCAGGGAAGGGAGAGAGCCAGTGCCGTAAGACAAACACAACATCCATGCCTCACCGGGATTCGAACCCGGACCCCTTTCGGACGAATGATCAGAGGCCATCGCTTAGACCACTGCGCCACCGGGGCTGCCAGCTGAGACATCAGAAAATCTTACTAATCATTAATTTTAATTATTTTTTTTTTTTTTTTTTTATTGGAGGTTTAACGACCACCGTGAGCAACTCAATGGGCTATAAGCAGTCGCCCGTCCCTAATTTAGGGTCACTGGTTCCAGGGAAGGGAGAGAGCCAGTGCCGTAAGACAAACACAACATCCATGCCTGACCGGGATTCGAACCCGGACCCTTTACGGACGAGTGATCAGAGGCCAGTGCCTTAGACCACTGCGCCACCGGGGCGGCAATTTTAATTATGTAATAAATCATAAGCATGAAAACATTTTTGTTCATTATTTTATTCATTTTATTAGGCGAAATGCCCCCTTTCTGTCGATATCCGCAATAGCTTATTAATCTCCCAGTGAAGTACAACCTTTCAGCTGAGACATCGAAAAATCTTACTAATCATGAATTTTAATTATGTAATAAATCATAAGCATAAAAACCTTTTTGTTCATTATTTTATTCATTTTATTAAGCGAAATGCCCCCTTTCTGTCGATATCCGCAATAGCTTATTAATCTCCCAGTGAAGTCTTCCTAACACATCTAGAAGTTTGTTAAAATTTGTCACTGAGTGTCATGTCATCCAGCTCTATATTCAGTAATAAAATTGCTTTCGAAAGAGAAAAGAATAAAATGATAAGTTTCTTTGTGCAGTCACTGACATTGTTGCACTAAAAATAGGAATTGAAATACTGCACTGAAATAGGAGTTCATATTGGTAAAATACCAAATAGCTATACATGAAGAATAATAGCTTACTGATTATAAAATGTGTGGTTATATAATAATTTCTGTTGTTTAATTTATACATGTAAAATGTTTTCAAATATAGTGTGATGCATATATTTTGGTTTCAGGCATTTACTCTGAGAAGCGTTATGGGAAAGAGCTCTTTTAAAAATGCCTGGCTCTTGAAAACAGACTCGAATGGACTTTTTTTTTTTTTTTTGATTGTAGGTTTAACGACCACCGTGAGCAACTCAATGGGCTATAAGCAGTCGCGCGTCCCTAATTTAGGGTCACTGGTTCCAGGGAAGGGAGGGAGCCAGTGCCGTAAGACAAACACAACATCCATGCCTGACGGGCTTCGAACCCGGACCCCTTTCGGACGAATGATCAGAGGCCGTTGCCTTAGACCACTGCGCCACCGGGACGGCAAGACTGGGATGACGACATACTTAAAACAGTTCAAGATGAGCAATGTAATGCTGAGAAATAAGCTCCGAGTTATGTCGCAGGTTATATTGCCTATCGCTTACGTGATGAAGATCACTCCCTCGAAACAATTTCTAGAAATGCCGAAGATTTCCCCCTGCTTAATGGATTAAAACTTTATCACTCGGGGGACTAACGGTGCCTTCTCCAAAGTGGATGAGAACGGTAGATCAATTTGAAATAATTTTTAAGTCAATTCATGGGACAGAGATTTCCCGAGAGAAAGGCATAATTCAAAAATTAAAAACTGTAATAGAAGAAAGATTTCCTCGCACCTGAAAAGAAGCTGTGAAAATTTATCAGAATTTGGTATATTTAATCACAACAAAGATTTAGTGTCGGAAAGAAAATCAAATCAAAAGAAAACCAAATGGATAAATTCTGCCGTTAAAAAACGTAGCATGACGATGTCAATACCTAAACCTGGTGAATATTTTTGTCCTTTTTAGCTATACAGGTATGTTGATAAATTTTTCTTTCTATTATTTATGCCTTTTTTTTTTGATTGGAGGTTTAACGACCACCGAGAGCAACTCAATGGGCTATAAGCAGTCGCCCGTCCCTAATTTAGGGTCACTGGTTCCAGGGAAGGGAGAGAGCCAGTGCCGTAAGACAAACACAACATCCATGCCTCACCGGGATTCGAACCCGGACCCCTTACGGACGAATGATCAGAGGCCAACGCCTTAGACCACTGCGCCACCGGGGCGGCTTTATGCCTTCCAATAAAATAAACAAGAACGTTACTTGCTACGGTATATACATATATAACGTTCTGAGTTGTGTAAAAAAATATAATACGTGCAAAGGTGTTCAGCTTACACCGACAGCTATGGCTTCTGCCTTCGAGGCAGCATCCCAAATCGTCAGTGTACTCGCAGTGACGTCACATCCTCCCCAGCAAAGCGACTTGCTTTTGACTGCCTGGTGGGCCAACCGCCAGCCCTTCCTTATTCTCTAGCCCTGATGCAAACTGAAATATGCTGATGAAGTTCACAATCTTTTTCCATATAATTTAAGTTTGCAGATATAATAAATTAGAATGTATGCAACTTAAAAGGCAGTTCTACAGGTCAAACCAGTTTTTCTTAGGGAATAATCACATATGCAATAGAGAATACATAAATTTTAAAACTGTAGTTAGAGTAATGAGTTCAAGATTTGAATTTTGCACATAATCATCTCGTGGTTTAAACTGCAAAACCAAGGTCAAAATTATATGCTCAAGACTTCAATTTTGTACTTAATATTCTCATGGGATAACTTAATATTTGATATTTACATATACAAAAAGGGGAATACAAAAGGGAAATATCAATACCAAGAGATGGTGATAGGGATTATTGGGTGGAATCTGCTGGATGTCTTCAATTTAACCCATGGTCATTCTTTTTTTCAGCAAATTACTTGTCTCACAGTGTCCCGGGCTCTCCAATGGGATTTCAGCTGACCAGTGTTCGAAGTGGGGCGGTATGGCACACCAGTATTTTTTTTTTTTTTTTAGTTGGAGGTTTAACGACCACCGTGAGCAACTCAATGGGCTATAAGCAGTCGCCCGTCCCTAATTTAGGGTCACTGGTTCCAGAGAAGGGAGAGACCCAGTGCCGTAAGACAAACACAACATCCATGCCTCACCGCGATTCGAACTCGGACCCCTTACGGACGAATGATCAGAGGCCAGCGCCTTAGACCACTGCGCCACCGGTAGTTAACAAAAATGGAAGTAAGCATACCGGCAGTTAACAAAACATTATTTACCATCCTGGTAATGTAATAAATTATAAACCAGTCACAAACTACGTAAAGAAATTAGGATGAAAGCACAAATTTTAACGCAAAAATCGGCAAATGACATTTTAAACGGATAAAATTGATAAATGATTAACAGCTGAGACTGAAAGAGACCGCAAACCCTTCAATGAAGTTTTTTTTAATTGTTACATACATTATTTTTTTTAATATAATAATAATAATAATAATAATAATTATGTGGAATGATATGTTGTTGTTTTTCAAAACCTCCTATTTATACTATGTGGATCTATGGTCAACACCATACCGGCAGTAGCTCTGTGCCACCTCGACCACTGCAGATGACATCACACTCTGTCATTACAAATACAGCCAAGTCCCATGCACTATGTCATAACTTCAAGATTTCACATAGCCAGTTAGAAAAATAAGTACTTTTTTCTATTTTTGGTAAAAAAAATAAGGACTTTTGAGCACTCCAACACAAAATAAGGACTTTTAAGGATTTAGAAGCACCATGGGAACCTGTAAAGCACATCACTTTATTCACAATGTAAAATTACTGAACTCAAAACAAAATAAGACGGCTTTGAATGACATTGTTTTGAACATATTTTTTCTTGTTTTGTTTTGTTGTTATACAGGATGTCCAAGAATTATTGGACACATTACAAAATTATATAAAACAAAACATTAAACAGATAAAAAGAAACTGACTGTACTAACTTACAATGTAACTACACAAGTTAATAAATTTTGATGCGAGATCCTTTCGTTGCTTGTAGTACGTCCAAGCGATACTCGATTTCATGCCATGTATTGGCAAGCATATGAGGAGTTATGGAATTCATGGCAGCTGTGATACACTGGTTTAGTTCCTGCAAACCAGGACAAGGCATCTGATATACAAGATCCTTCATATAACCCCACATGAAATAATCCAATGGAGTTAGATCTGGAGAGCGAGGAGGACACGGAATGGGACTACCACGCCCAATCTATCTGTTGGGGAAATGCTCATTTAGGCACTTACGTACACACGTTGACCGATGCGGAGGCGCGCCGTCTTGTTGGAAAACAACGTTGTCATATCTTTTGATCTGGGGTATAGCAAAATTTTCTAGCATATCCGAGTAAATGTCACCATTTATGGTATTTACGCAGAAGAAAGGGCCAATCACTTCTCTTTTTGACAGGGCGCACCACACATTAACTTTTGGAGAATCCCGTTCCAGTTCAATAGCAGCATGAGGCGGTTCACTGCCCCATATCCTACAGTTGTGACGATTCACAATACTTGATACATGAAATGTGGATTCATCACTAAAAATTACAGTACTGAGAAAGTTTTCGTCGTTTTCCACACGATTAGCATATCCACAGCAAAATCGTATCACAGAGTGTGATCATTTACATGATGCATCTTTTGCACTATTTGAATTTTATAAGCATGAAACTTTAATTTCTTGTGAAAGATATCGTGAACTGTCGATTTTGGAATGCACAGTTCTCTGCTTGCTTTACGAACAGATTTCCTGGGGCTTCGTCGGAAACATTAATTAACTTGGTCAACCGTCTCACCGCTGACGCTAGGCCTACCGGCTCCTCCACCATGTTCCACATTGCTAGTTTCTTTAAACTGTTTCATCCACCGCTTAATTGAATTCGTTGACGGAGGATTACAACCATACTCTAAAGTCTTTTAACTTTAATGACAGACTTTAATTCCGCAAGCCATAACACACACATCGCCTTCTGCTGTACAGATGACATGACTACTGATTGCGCATTTCTCATACATTCCTCATCAGGCCACACCTAGCGCCATCTATCGGATTCTGGGAATAACAATTCTGCAAAACAAAAATATAGAAACTGTGTTAGTAATATGTGGCATAGAAAAATACACAATGCTCATAGTTTTTTTTGTACATAATTTTGTAATGTGTCCAATAATTCTCGGACACCCTGGGCTTGTCGTATATCAGCTCAAATTCTCTCTTGTGAGCACGCCTTGCTTTCTTCTTAGCAAATTTCACAGCCATAGTTGTCTTTTGTTGACTCTGCAGCTGTACAACATCCATTGCTTAATTTTTCTTTCTTCTGATATATTTCCTTTCCCATTTCTTCATTGTTTTTTTATTGAAGGTTTAGCGACCACCATGAGCAACTCGATGGGCTATAAGCAGTTGCTTGTCCCTAATTTAGAGCCACTGGTTCCAGAGAAGGGAAAGTGAGCCAGTGCCATAAAATAAACATAACATCTATGCCTAATCGGGATTCAAACAAGCACCCTGCTCGGACGAATAATTGTAAGTTAGTATTTAGACCTTTGCAATCATACATGGCAGTTATTATCCATAGTTATGAACCCCTCACCCCCTATCGGCAGGGCTGCCAGCCTATCACACCCAAGAAAATAGTTGCTTTAGTAGCCACTAAATGGTAAAAATAGTAGCCTTAACAACTTATATTAATGACTAAAAATAGTTGCCTAAAAAAGTGTACGAGTTTTAGAATGTAAGTGCTCCACACCATAAAAAATGTTTTGTAAATTTTTTTTTATTTATTTCAAACCATGGTGACAAAATTAGCACATATTCACATTTTGGTGGGAAAAAAAAATTATGTGTGTGTATGTATGTGTGTATATATATACACACACATCCACACACTGCAAAAGGGCATCTTAAGTTTCAATATAATGCTACTCAAGACACTCTGAACTATAAAGGTTATGGAAATTACACCCCCTCCCTCAAAAAAATTATTCAATTATATATCAAAAACTACTAACATAAACTAACCTGATACAAACTTTGGAATCACAAAACACTTCCTTCTTTGTCATTGTTCTGGAGGTCAGATGTTCTCATGTGTATAAAGCCAGTACAGAGATCTTTCTTCTGTGTTGTGGTTGGTAAAAAAATACAAGACTTTCCAAGTGGGCTTCATACACTGTGTTGAAAAAATTGTTGTGTATTTCTTCTTTCAAAGGCTATAGTTGTGGTCATTCAGTGTTATGTGATCACTTGTTTTGTTCTGTACACATAATAATGGTAGCTATCAGATATGAGGTATATTAAGAATCTCATTTGAATAGCTGAACATTTGGAAATATTTCAAACTTGTCTTTTGTACAGCTATGACAATAAATATCAAACACTGTGAATGTGTTTAATATGGAACAAAAACACGAAGCCTAGAACTAAAAAAATGAAAACTTGCAGTTTATTATCATCAGGAATGGTATAGTGTAATCTCCCTCTTCAATAATGGAAACTCTTCAACTCATAAGTAATAATAATAATGGTGCTTAACATGATTTTGAATTATGTTGCAAAAGAGTACATTTTATTTTGATTCCCATATTTGAAAGGTAAACGTGAAAAACCTGTCTGAAATGTCTTCATTTCATTAGGGCATGGACAACTGTCTTGCAATTCAAGCTCAAGTCTATGTAGGTCAGGTATAATTGATATGAAGCATTACACTGATATACACTGAAGAACAATTGAATTAGAGATACCTGTCTAGTAACATGAAGCACCACCTTACGCCCTGATGGCGGCGGCGATTCGTCTTGGCATGGACTCAACAAGACACCGGAAGCGTTGGGAAATCATACGGATCCACGACCCCTGAACAAGCTCCCACAGTTCACAAAGATTTGATGGAGGGGGTCAGAGCCTCGCACATCTCTCTCGATGGCATCCCAGATGTGCGCGATGAGATTGAGGTCAGGTGACCTAGCTGGCCAACGAAGCGAGGTCACGTCGGTGGAGTGTTCATTCAACCATTCGGATGCAATCCGGGAGCGATGGCACGGTGCATTTTCTTGTTGCAGGATGGGGTTCCCAGTGGGATGTTGAAGACGCACAAACAGGAGCAAATGGTTGTCCAGGATATCCCGGTAACATTGACCTGTGAGGGACGATATCACACATACTAGGGGTCCTATTTCAGTCCACATAAACAGTCCCCAGACAAGAATGCCACCCCCACCAGCTTGAAGAGTACTCTGCTGGCAAGAGGGATCCATCGTTTCATGTGGTTTGCACCGTACTCATATCCTGCCATCTGCATGTACCAACGTGAATCTCAACTCATCAGTCCAGGCAACATTTTTTCACATGTCTAGGGTCCAGTGGCAATGTTTCCGTGCCCATGCTAATCTTTGCACCCTGTGATGTGCAGTCAGCAGCGGTACCCTCGTGGGACGATGGCCTCTGTACCCCATAGCGAGGAGATGGTTCTGGATGGTGTGGCTGCTTACATGTTTTTGTGCACCAGCGTTAAATTGCCGAGTGATTTCTTGCACTGTGGCCCGTCTATCCACTGTTACAAATGCGAGCTAGCCGACGATGACCCCGCTCATCCACACGCTGTTGTCCATGGCAGTTGGCCCTTGCAGGGGTGGTTTTACCGGATTCAATGTACTCACGGTGCACCCGTGACACAGTGGCTCGTGAAAATCCCAGTGCCTGCACAACTTCTGAGATGGAGTGACCCATTCGTCAGGCCCCGACAATTTGCCCATGATCAAATGCGCGAGGAGATGGTTCTGGATGGATTAGATCCTTCGTCTTACCCTGCGTCCGACTCTTACTGATTCCCGTCGCATCACTCCTTATATTGTCGGATTGCTGCATACGTCCCGTCGTTTCTGTTTACAAGGCCGCCCACAGCGCCATATTTGCATAACGCCAGCTGTCTCTAATTCAATTGCTCTTCAGTGTACACCTGCCTTGATAATGCTACAATCATTCTTCACAGTGTCCTTGATGCTTTTGAGACAAATATAAAGAAATTACTTGATCCTGTAAAATTATTCCAACTCATAATTACAGAAATAAGAAAATAAAAAACTTGACTTTCTTCTAATTTGGGTTACTTTTATAACAGCAGATAGTTAAAATCCCTAGATGTTAACCATGATTTATTTTCAAAGCTCTTATAACAGTAAAACTAAGATTATCCTTTCACCCACTGATGACAATAATAAAACCAAAGCTCAAATTTTTTTAAACGATTGTTTTACAACTTTTCTGAAAATTACTGTCATGGAGCATCAAAAACTTTTATTTGATGCCCCCCCCCCCATATGTATAAACAAATTTTATCATTTAGCAATTGGGGGGTCATCTTTAAAGTTTACATTATTCTTATACCATGGTAGCAATTTGGAGGAGGAGTTATATATGCAGCAAATTATTTCAAAAAATTGAGTGTGAATTTATACCACTGCCACCAGTGCATATAAGGGTAGGCTTAACAATAAAGCTTCCTCATTAACCTTAGATTTATTCCTTTTTTGTGGTTTTCTGCATAAATGCATCAATTAGGGAGGATTTTCTTTTATGAACTACCCTATTCATTTTTAATGCTTCAAGTTCATGTTGTCTTTCCTTTTGTCAGAGTTTCTCTACTCCTTCTAGAATGCCATGCAACTCGTATTGCAGGTATGTTTTTTTTTAATGCTTGCTTTAGTCTCTTACTAGCTTCTTTAAGCACAGAGTATAATGATTCTTGTACTTCTCTTTTTTCTTGAACAAGAATTTTTATCTTGTTTTCCATGTTTTCTATAGTTTGCTTTCTGCTCTTCAAATCCTTTATTTAGCAATTCTTGTTTCAATCGCTCAGCACTTTCTTTCTCTGCTTTCAGTTGCTGTTCCTTTAATCTCTGCTCTTCTTTCAAATGGTTGCTATATGACCTATGTGCATTAAGTGCTAATTTTATTAGTTCTTTGGTTATTAGCACCTTTGCAACTTGGTTGTTATACATTTTTAATGCATTTCGAATTGTTAGTCTCTTGTTCAACATCTTCTCAGACATAGATGCCTTCTCATCTGAAAGAACTCTTCGTGATACTGAAGAGCCTCTCTCTACATCAAAGTTGCCATGTGATAAAGCAAGGCATGTTTTCACAACTTTCCTAATTTTGCTGTTTGGAATAAATTCTTATGCATACAAGTACATCTATACCTAGACCTACGTGATTAGAAGAACGACCTACTCAAATGACAAAAAGTACTGTCTCGTTATTTTTAACAGATACGCAGTAATGTCTCACCAGGTGTTTTTTCGATTACCATTTAATTTTTTCGTTATGAACAATTCCTAATTTATATTAAACAGTTTGTAGATAATGTAAAGTGAGTTTAAATGTCTGTTGGCGAAAACATGCATTTTTCTGTGTCATTCGGAAAATAAAGCTGTAAAAACACTCACACAAATTTATTTCAATGAACATGTCATTCATGAAATTCTAGGTACAAAATTTTTTACTTAAAATTGATACATTTAACTGCAAATAAACTTCAGTCTTTAATATGGTGAAGGCAAGATACGTGCTCGCTCCTGGCACTGCCATACAGTAATCTCTGCCGTATTCCAAACAGAAAAACGGGACACTTTCTCGGCGGAATATTTTGATTTGAGTAGGTTGTTCCCTTAATCACATGTGGGTCTAGTCTATACTTACCACTGACTTCCCTCCATGATATTTGCAATAAAGCAGAAAGCAATAAACTGAACAAGACATATTGATAATGATTTGCATGGTTCATACCCTTTTTTAATCACAAAATTCCAGGACTTTTGGAATTTTTTCCAGGACATACGATCCAAATGCTCTTACTTAAAATATAGTGAAACCATACGTCTGTTCAATTTGTATCCTACAACAAACAACTTCCTACACACTTGGGCAAACTTAAAACAGAATGTTAAAAATGATGTCTGCTGCAGCTAATCAGAAACTTAGAATCACCTAGATAAATACTGAAATACCAAAACTGTCACTGAAAATGTGACCAGGTTTAATATCGACTAAACTTTCATATACAGTATACTACACTGATTTTGAGAAAACTTTATTTTTCTACTTTGGCTTTAGTTCAATTATTAAAGCAAATTACAGAATAAAAAAACCCCCCATAAAACTCAAAAATACATAGGTATGTGGCATTTCTTTTAAAATGCTTTCACAGGGTGTCTACAGATTCCCAATGAACCAAATTCATGACTTTTTCATGACCTCTTCAGTTAAATTCATGACCTCGACAATGCGGCACAATGACAACCATTTTCTTTGCACTTTGCTTATCTGGAGGAGTTTTTAACTATTATTTTGCACATTACTGTTTTCTGATTGTAGCTGTTTTAGCAGCAGATTTAGGAGAAATAAAGAAAAACACTATTATCATTGCATCAACATTACCAAACCAAAAGAAATTTCTGAAAATGGCTTTTACAAGTCCTTCAAAGTAAGCAAGTGAAAAGGAATGTTTCACACTTTTACACACTTCTAGTCAATGACTTTATTGAAATAATCAGTCTAAAGTAAAACCATCTTTGGAATTATTGTTTTTGTGGGCAGAGTATATGAAGAAGAGACAAGAAGATCCAGCATTAAAAATATGCACCCAATGAAACTCAATATAAAGAATAACTGTGTGCCAAAACAAAATACAGAATTCTATTTTATTAAAATAAAGAAATAAAATTTCAGTTAATCATGTAAAAGATATCAACCTGACAAACTAAAACCATTTTGTTAATGCAATGATTTACAGAAATATTAAAAAAGTTATGGTGTTAAATGCATCTTAATATTTCAGATCAGACAAAATAGTACTTATGAAACTACTATTTTATGACAGATTAATATCTTTTAATCCAAATGTAACATTTTTTTGTTCTTTCTGGTAGTGAATAATCGTGATGCTATGAATATGGATAGCTAGTAATAAGTTTTATATAACGAGATCATATACAAATTTATCATACTTGGAAAGACAATTATGACAACTATACACATTCACAGTGACAAGGAGAATCCCTAAATCAAGAAAAAACAAAAAAAGAAACAGAAAAAATAAAATAAAATGTACAACTTTCGTGAAATAAGACTTATTTTGATTGTTTTAAAAATATTGGGCAATTATACTTCAAATGTGTTTGGCACAAGGGCTTAAGAAAATGTTACATCGCCAAAAGAGAAATTCAGATATCTTTCAAGTTACATCGAACGGTAACTAAACTAAGTGAAACAAAGATAATGTTCAAAAGTGAAACGACGTGATATATTTAAATTTAGTTGCATAATTACTATGCAATACACACCTGTGAGAAACTTTTACCCCTACTTCTTCTAAGCACAATTTTTAAATTTTGTGTTACTTTACAGAAAATACTTACAATGCAGTTTAATTTGAACTTACAGTATCACTTTACTTATCAGTTAAAAATTCAACTCTCATCTAGGATGGGGTATGGCTATTTTCAGAAATATTTGTCATTACATCTATTAATACACAAATTCTTTTAACATGGTGATGCTGTAAAAACTTACACAAGTTTTTATTAAGGCAATATAAAAACTATGAATGTACAAAATTTATGGAGACTGAAATTTCATAGTGAAAGACTCAGTGTTTAAGTATCTTAGCTAAATTTGTTATCTCAGAATCTAGAACTTCAAGCTTCTTTTTTTGTCTTTTCTATAAGCTTTCTTTTCTTATCTTTCAGTTCTTTTAGTTCTTGGACTGCCCTCCTTTTACGATTGGCCACTTCATCTTCATCAGATTTCTTCTTTTTTACGGCTTCTACTCTTTTTGAGGAAGCATTTTTGACAGCTAATATAACTGATTTTGTGATGTCCACATTCAGTTCTTTCTCACTATTAACTAAATTACCTAACGATTGTATTGCACTGTAAGCACTTCTTTCAGCAACAACTGCATCTTTTTCTAAGTATGCAATTAAAAGTTCTTTAACAGAAAAGCCTCTTTCAACTGCAGCATTGTCATGAAACATCCATAGCAGCTTCTGTAAGAACTTGATAAAATCATGGTTCACACTTTGTAGTAAATTCATCAGGAAGTGATCAAGTTTGTCCTCCTTAGGATTGAACTGTTTCAGTTGTTTTTTAGAAAATTCACAAAATTGCAAATATTCCCTCTTCACAACATCAGCTTTTGATGAAGCCATATGTTTTTTTGACACAAATTCTTGCAATGCAATTGTCACTCGAGAATCTTTTAAAATGGAACTCTGCATAACTTCCAGAGATAAACATGAAGCACCTTTCACAATCTTTAATTTCAAAGGACTCTTTTCTGCAATTTTTAGATACAAACTTTGCAAAATACCTATGCACTCATTTCTGAAAATAAGAATATCCTTTTCTCTGCAGTTCTTGATAGCAGCAGTGTCACCAAATCCAATATCTACATAGTGACTTGTTTTACAATTACACGGTTTGGTAACATCAATGGCAAGTAATTTGCTAGAATTTGTTGCCTCTTCCATTATACTTTTCTTGATAAATCATGAGACAATTCTATACATTAAACTGTACAAATCTTTATACAAAAAGGGCAAAAGAGAGTCATTTGACTGATACTTAGTTAAAAAACCCTCAAGTTCAATTCATAATGATATAAGAAACTCAAGTTTTGCACAAAGGAGGCTGTCTTGTAAATGTTGTTTAATTGTTTCAAAGTTTCTAGTTTCCGGTGGTTTTTAGCAACATAATTCTTCAAACGTGGTATAAGTTCAATTGCTCTTTTCATGACTTCAATATTTCCAACCCATCTTATAGAACACAATTTGAGAGGAAACTTAGAAAACCCAGTAATGTTTGAGAAGGTTGCCCTCCTTGACAGAAAATCCTTCATGAAGTACCAGATCGCCCTAAGAAACCCATGAACATTCCAACCACTTTTATTGTGAGCAGTTTTCAAAGCTCCATGCACTACATGAAGTGAACAAGTGCCACAATTGAACATCTCTGGTTGATAATCTTCATCATATATAAATGCTTGCAAATCATGCAACATCTTCAAGTTTACATTTGGGCCATTCATTGAAATTTAAATTATGTTCTTAGGTGACAAATTCAAACTATTCAGACCCTCCAAGAAACTTGACTGTAAATCAGCAGATGTGGCAGAATTAAGAAACACAGATGTTAAATATCTTGTAGATACACACTGACTTTGTTGATCCCAGAAACGAACCACCAAATCCATTTGTCCCTTTTGGACAACTTTGTTCAAACTCTCATCATATGATACACAAAAGAAATCAGCTTCCCTGACTTTGTTAGCTAGAAGATTCTGGAAATGAGGGCCGAGTCCATAAGTAATTACATATGACATCTTATCCTTGTGTAACTGCATTTTTTTAGCAATCATGCTATCAGGAAACATAATATGGAATAATTATGTTGTGTTTTCAGAGCTTCTCGCTGAAGAATGAGATATCACTTTATTCATAACCCAAATAATTTCAGATTTCATTACCTCATCATTAACTAAAACATGTTTTAATGAGCTGGTTTTAGAACTCTCTTCAACTGAAATTCTAAAGGTTGTAGTAGGAGCAAGTGATGATAATTCATTATTCAAATTTTCTTAAGACAAAACTTCTTATTTTGATGACACTGCTTGTACTACAGCAAAAGGTAGCTTACTTTGTTGCCCTGAAGCTAATGCAGGAACATGTGCTAAGTGTCTTTTTCCTGCATGAAATACCACTGGCACTAATATCAAAGTCACATTTGCACACAATACACCTTGCTTTATATTTATTGTTTTCTACTGGTCGAAGCCACAATTTCCAGTTACTTGAGTCATCATGACGAAGCCAGTTTTCATCGAAACTGCACTTCCCAGGCATCTTGTAAAAGTTTATGAACCAAACACTTCAGTTTTCAGTATCTGAAACAAAATATATGGACATTAGTAACAAGTCTGGAAAAGAATATACACATAGAATACATCATTGGGGAAAATACAGTGTGGCATAAAAATGTGGTAAAACTATCAATAAATCAATATTTACTTACCGGAGTTTAACTTGTCTTCATTCAGGTGCTGAAAAAAAAAAAAAAAAATTCATGACCACCCACTTAATTTCATTACTTTCATGACCACCTGCTCAATTTCATGACTTTTTTATGACTTTCATGACCAGTAGACACCCTGTTTCATATACCACACAATCAATACATAAAATACTATTTATATTTAATTATTTTGAAATAATGCTTACATTGGAAATTTAAGGGTGAGGAAAGGTAAAATATCTAAAACTTTTTCAAAGGACCAAAGGGATTGTTATTTCTTAAACACATAATAATGGGAGCAAGTATTTGTGTTACATTTTATTTAGGGAAGGAATTTTCAACATGATATCAATGCTGTAGCTATGTTTTAAATTTTTACTCGCCAGCAAACAAAGTATGCACAAAAATTTCCAACGTGAAATGAAAGAGAATAACGAAAAAACCATGTCCAAGGGCTGTGTGCAATTGCATTCATTAGTGATCATGGCAATTTAACTGGGCATGATTAAAAAACTAATTATAGAAGCTCAGAAAATACTAAGAAACAACTTGATTTACATTTCTGATATTAGAAAGCAATCTGATTTTATGGCAAATTTTTATATAAAGTATTCATTACAAAATTTCAGTAAAGGTAAAATACCCCCCCCCGTCCACACACACACACAATCAGCTATTTACTTCCACCAGTGGCTAAAAAACATGTTACGAAAATTAACAAATGGCAAAAAAAATGGTTTCCCATAGCAGAAGGAAGGTATTGGAGACAAAAAGATTTTCAAATCAATCAGTTAAAAGGAGAGACATAGAAGGAAACATAATATAACTATGCGTTTCAGCGGAAGAATTTTGCATAATGGAAAAGTTGAAAACAGGAGAAAAGCATTCTTCATAGCAAAAGCTATGCTAAGGAAAAAAGTTTTCAAATATGTCTCCCAGAAGCAGAGATAGCAAGAAAAACGTTTTTACCATTACAACTCCTAAGGGGAAAGTTGTACATTATTTGAAGAGGATCTTCTTATTGTAGCAAAAATCTTATTCACTCCCCATCTTTATTATAGCGAATGGCATACAGTAAAAAAAAAAAAAAGAAAGAAATTTCTCAATAGGGTTTTTACAGGCAGAGATAGCCTGCAAACAGAAATACACAACCACCACCTAGCAGCAGAATTGTGAACCACAAACTTCCTCAAACACAAACCTAAAGTGTTCTATAAGGTAAATGGTATCTGGTGTTAAAAGAATTTTTTTTAAATTGGACATTTAGAAGCACAGATATTAAGAAAAATAGATTAAATATGTGCACCCCTAGCGGCAAAATTGTGCATTATTTTATGAAGAAAATACAAATAAGGAGTTTTCATAGTTAGGTATCTGATCGAAAGAGAACATTTTTCAGTCGGGTTTTTAGCCCGCAGATATTGCTGTAAATGGAAATGTGAGCTTAGACCCTCTAGTAGCACATTTGTGCATTAAGAAATATTTGAAATTTTATGTGAAACATTTCGCACTGAAAAAGTTCTCCAACAAAGAAAGAATTTTTCAAGCCGGACTCCTAGAAATAGAGATATGGACCAAAAATAACATATACATGTACACCCCCTGGTGGAAAAATTGTGCACTATTTTAAGCAGGAAGTATTCTCAAAAAGTTTTCCCAGTTGAGCGGTATCGGTTCACGGAAGAATTTTTTCAGTCGAAGTTTCCAGCT
Source organism: Macrothele yani (assembly GCA_039090855.1). Lineage (NCBI taxonomy): Eukaryota > Metazoa > Arthropoda > Arachnida > Araneae > Macrothelidae > Macrothele > Macrothele yani. The sequence continues at coordinate 26,240,632 of CM077015.1, forward strand.
CAGATTTTGTTGCAAATACATCAAAAGCCAAAATAAATATTTACGCCCCTTGGTGGCCAAACCATTCTTTACCAGAAAAGAGAATTTTTACACAAAACATTTCAACCTCAAGAGCTGTATCCGACTCAGGAAGAATTTTTCAAGTCGGACTTTTAGAAGCGGAGATATTGGGAAAATCGCGATTTACCTTTATGCCCCCTAGCGGAAAATTTATGCATTATTTAAAAAAGGGACTGTAACTAAAATAGTCTTCGATATAAATGTCATTGCCGCCCCGGTGGCGCAGTGGTCTAAGCGATGGCCTCTGATCATTCGTCCGTAAGGGGTCCGGGTTCGAATCCCGGTGAGGCATGGATGTTGTGTTTGTCTTACGGCACTGGCTCTCTCCCTTCCCTGGAACCAGTGACCCTAAATTAGGGACGGGCGACTGCTTATAGCCCATTGAGTTGCTCACGGTGGTCGTTAAACCTCCAATCAAAAATAAATAAATAAATAAATAAATAAATGTCATTGAAAGGAAAAAGAATTTTTTCAATTGGATATTTAGAAGCAAATATATGAAATGCATTTTAAATTCGATACGGCCGCCCCGGTGGCGCAGTGGTCTAAGCGATGGCCTCTGATCATTTGTCCGAAAGGGGCCCGGCTTCGAATCCCGGTGAGGCGTGGATGTTGTGTTTGTCTTACGGCACTGGCTCTCTCCCTTCCCTGGAACCAGTGATCCTAAATTAGGGACGGGAGACTGCTTATAGCCCATTGAGTTGCTCACGGTGGTCGTTAAACCTTCAATCAAAAAAAAAAAAAAAAAAAAATCGATACGATCTCCATTTGCGCCCTCTATCGGTAAATTTTGTGCATAGAAAAAAACCCGGAACAAATGGATCATCATTCTCACATTTTAAGCTTCCCAATACAAAAAGAATTTTACAAATCGAACTAATAATTGCAGAGATATGGTCTCCCCAGCGTGACAGACTAAGTGATAACAAAAGCATGACACAAAAGATGCTAATAAACGCAGCTTCAGTCCTCCTAAACAAGAAAACCGATAGCCTCCCCTCCACACACACATTTTGCAGGAGGTGGGGAGGGAAATTTGTCAGACATAAGTTATGTCAGCAGGAAAATCCTCAACTACAAAACATCGTGCAGGGACAAAAGGCAGAAATAGATAAAATTCCAGGACAAGTAACAGAATTACAGAATTTTAGGACATTTCCAGGACAAAATGGAATTCCAGGATGCGTATGAACCATGGATTTGGCATATAAATATCGATATCAAAGTTGATATTCACGTGTATCAATATTAAAAGTGATGTTATACAAGCACATTGATATACGCAACACAAATCACGTTTTTTTAAAAAATAGTAGCCTCACAATTAAAATAGTTCAAGGTTTTTCTGAAAATAGTTGCTTTTGGCTGTTTTTTGTAAGAAATAGTAGCCATAGTCGCTTGTCATAAAAAATAGTAGCAATAGTCGCAACTGGCAGCCCCTGCTGAGGATATAAATAACAGGTCATAAAACTATACCTGTGTCAGAATGCAAAATTTTTGGTTCCTAGAGTTCTGGAATACTTTTATGATACAGCAGAAAAAAATCCTGTTTTTATTGTCCGTCTTTTAGTAGCAGAGCTAGTTCCAATGCCCTTTCCTTTCATGGTGGATGTGAGTTAGCTGATGTAAAGGGGCTGTTCGTGTCAAAATCAACAAGGCTCACAACCTGACCCCTTTTGATTTTCATGGAATCTGGTGCAATTGTTAGGCATGTAGACTTATGTATAAATCCCAAATTTTAGCTCTGTTCGCCCACAGGTTTTCAAATTACATGGCCTTGAAAATTAGAAAATCGTGATCACTGGACAAATTTTGAGTAGTTGTATCTCAGTACCTAATTGGGCTAGAAGATTGAAATTTGTGTCTTTTTATAACATTTTATATAAGCTTTTAAATCATGTGCTGCAAACAAATTTAGGTTGACCTTTTCAAGGTCTCATAAATAATATTTGACCTTGAATATTTTAAAAACATAACTTTAAAATTTTGAAAAAAATTACATGGCATTAATTTTTTTTACTAGTATGCCAACTTTCAAGTTGGGACTGCAATGGGATCATTATTTATAAAAGATTAAAATGAAATATACCCTCGCCCAAAATGGCCTCAAAATGACGTAATGAAAGGTGAAGTGTTTTAGGGTTAAATAGCCGATTTAAATTGGGAGGATTTATTAGTCAGAAGGTAACTCCATGATATGCAAAGTAGTAAACCTTTAATAACTAATTTTTTGAACTAAAATTATATAAAAAAAGGAAATAATAATATTAGTTTAAAAAATATATATATATATTCTGCTGATTTTGCCACAATTTCAGGAGATGTTTGGTTAATACATACCCACTGCTTAAATGTCACAGAAGCAATATTATTCTTTTCCAAAAGATCAATAATGAAACTTTTCAGTAAACCTGATCCTCAGGCAATATTGACATTTACTGATGTAGCATGCAGGAAATAAAGGATTGCATATATGTCTCTTACAATGCAGACTTTATAGCAGTTAATGGGGAGTTTCTTCAGTAGTTAATTTTGCCATATGGCACTCTAAAAACATGACGTTTAAGTTCTGATGAATTGTGATGCACATACATATGTACCACTTGCTCCAACAATAACACTTTTTTTTTTTTTTTAATGCAGTTCCGCAAACTTTGAGAAGCCAATTTTTAGTTCTGTGTATGCAGTCTTAAACTGTTTGTGAATATCTTTTAAATTGTTTAAGAAGAAATTCCTCCCCTCCCTAGTTTTTTTTATAAATCTGTTGGGTTTTTTTCAGCTAGTACTGTTACTGCAACAATCTTTTTCCCAGGCATTGGTCTGCCAATATAATCATGGCAAAAAAAAAAAAAAAATCTTACACCAGATCAGCTGTCTCCTGTTTTAATATCTTTCTGACCTTTAGGTTTGGAGTTGATAAAATTCCCATTTCCTCTCAACTCTCGCTCTTTGCAAATGGTTTTACCTTTCTTACCATGTAATTTGAAATAGTGAATTCATCCTGCAAGTTTTGAAAACTCCCAACTTTTTGGTAGTACAGTAAGAATTTGCAGCTTTTTAAGCTCTTCACTTTGTGTCATTTAACAATCCTTTAAAGCTGAGCAATAACTTCTGTTTTCGGGTCAGATGATTGGAGTTCAGCATCAGGAAAAGATTAACATAACTTTCTTCTGTAAAGACCATGTAATTTTTCTCAAATTTGCACAAGGAGGTTTTTGTTCATGCAGTCTTTTCTTTTTTACAGGAGTTCAACCAATTAACTTTAAAGATACATTCAAAATTTTTATTGGGCTTTCAGAAGTTTCCTTACTTATTACACCTTCACTACATTTTGGCTTACGATAGGTTAAGTATCAGCTTCATTGCCTGTGAACTCTGAACTGATGAGGCTGTCATCAGTTCAAAAAGTTCATAGGCATATTTAGTCTTTAAAAGATTTTTTTTGTAACTTTACACAATTTTTTTTTATGGATAGGAAGTTTAACCATTCACTCTGAAGAACAGGAGGTATATTCTTTTTCACATTATAGTGTCCCTTTTCATAAAAGGAGTTATAACAAAGGTCTTAAATCTGTGACATTTTAACACTTAAAGAGGGGGAAAAAATTCAGCAACAGTTTCCCCAGAAAAATACCAGCATTATTTTTTTTAAGAAACTTATTTATTAGTTATACCAAAAGGTTTTAAGGTGTTTTTTGTGTGACCTATACCGCTAATTTACATATCCGACATTCCCCTGCATTGTTGTCATGTGACCGTAACTGGTCCAGCATATAAAATGTGCCACAGAAGTTTGTCCAACAGTCAAATGCACTTGCACATCGGTAGGTGAAAGATGGCAAGCGATACTGTATTTATTCGACACTGTGTCCATTACGAATTTCATCAAGGAAAAAGTGCTGCAAAAGCATGAGCATCGATCTGTTCTGTTCTGGGGGAGAATATTTTATCGAAAAGCATGTGTGAGTTTTGGTTTAGACGGTTTAAAGCAGGTGATTTTGATGTTGGCGATCGAAAACGTAGCGGTGCCCCACAGAAGGTTGCACACGAGGAACTGCAAGCATTGATGGTTGAAGATTCATCTCAAACGCAAAAAGAACTAGCTGAACAAATGGGGGTAACTCAATAAACCATTTCCAACCATTTACGTGCAATGTGAAAGATTCACAAGGAAAAAAATGGGTGCCACATGACCTGAGCCAGAGGAACAAGGATGAGCGTATCATGGAGTGTTTGAATCTGTTGAATAAACAACACAGAAAGTACTTTCTGTGGAAAATCGTTACGGGTGATGAAAAGTGGATATGGTACGGCAATCCCAAACGCAAAAAAACACTGGGTAGACCCCAGTGAAGCAACGACTTCAACACCGAAACGCAATATTCACTCCAAGAAAGTTCTGCTGTGCATTTGGTGGGATATGAAGGGTGTGCTCTATTATGAACTGTTGGAACAGGGTCAAACTGTTACTGCTGATCGCTACAAGCAACAATTGCTGCGATTGAACCAGTTAATCTGTTGGAAACGTCTATCCACAGGTAAAGGATTGCATCCTGTGAAATTACTGCATGACAACGCTAGGTTGCATGTCACGAAATCGGTCAAGGAAACGTTATTGACGCTTGGCTGGGAAGTTTTGAAGCACCCAGCGTACAGTCCTAACATAGCCCCTTAACATTTGTTCCGATCGATGCAACATGGTTTGTCTGCTGTACGGTTCCAAATATATGACGAAGTGCAAAAATGAGTTGACGACTTCATCATGTCACACGACGAAGTATTCTTCATGGCTGGAATCTGCCAACTGCCCGACCGATGGCAGGTGATAATGACGGTATATATTTTGATTCATAAAGGTATTGTTGTTTTCTCTCAAATTACATGTTGTGTTGTCTTATAACGCTTTAAAACTTACTTGTACAACAAATACATGCAGTATATCTTTCGTGTAATACCTTTCGAGACCACAAGAGTAAACAAAAAGAAAAAGCATATAACAGCTTAGATCACAATATATTAAAGACTTCCTGTAACCAGAGTTCACCAAAATGCGTAATTACGCGTCTAGTACGCATTGAAAAATGTGTTTATGGATCGAAAGTTTACCTAAACGTAAAAAATATGTATTCAGACACTTTTCTCGATGCACAAAAATACACATCGAGAAACACGTAAAAATATGCATTGAGAAACGCATAAAAATACGTATCAGGACGATATTTCGTCTTTCAAAAACGGAAGTAAGCGAAATAAAGATTTTTTTGGGAATCGTAATTGTTTTTCTGGGATGTTGCCTCTGTCCAGTATTGTTGTTATATATCATTTTAGTTCGTAAATATTTGTATTACAGTTTGAAAGTGGAGAAAAAATTCCCCAAAACGGAAATTCGACGGCGCAAAAATTCCCTTGTAATCTTCAGGCACGAGAGTGTCAAGGCTTCGAGGAATTTCTCCTTTCCTGTCATAATTTGGATTATCCTCAAGAACGATGCATAACTGAACTGAAATTTGGGGGCAATTGGTAGTGGTGGAGGATGTTTTCCGCCTAAAACTTTCAATAACGGAAGTTACATGCAGTGAAGACTTCTCCCGTAATCGTAATTTTATTTTTCATGTGATGTTTCCTCTGCCTAATATTGTTGTTAAATAACATTTTATTTCATAAATATTTATTTTTCAACTTGAAGATGGAGGGAAAATGTCCGAAAACAGAAATTGGTCATAGCAAAGATTTCTGTTGTAACTGTAATTTTTTTCCTAACTATGTTCCGAACACATATTCTGTGTTCTTAAATATTTCCCCCAAAAAAGTTTGCATTTCAGCTTGATAAAGGGGTGGGGTGAGAGTGTGAAAACGAAAGTGACAAAGCTGAAAAATTTGTAAGAATTGATGCATGGTGTTCAAAAGCATTCCTATTCTCAAATTTACTCTATTTATTTTTTTATCTACAATAGTGAAAGCTATCATGCATTCATGGTCCTCAGACTGAAAGTTCTTTCAGCATAATGGATAAAGTTGTCATCCAAGGGTATTAAAAAAAAAAAAAAAGGAAAAAAAGAGCGACAATAAGGAAATGGAAAGGGAAACAAAGATATCAGCAAAATGAAAATTTAAGCACCTGATGCTGTGCTGTTGCAGAGTCAACAAAAGACAAATGTGGCTGTGGAACTTGCTGAGAAGTTTATTAAATACTCGTATTTTTAGATGTCTATAAGAATATCAAAAGTGCAATGTATTCACTTATTGAACACGTTATCATTGCATGTGATCATTACATAACATGAAAAATTTAATGTCATTGTTCTAAAATACAAATATTATATTTATTACTAAAACAAGAAGCAAAACAGATCCAAATTCTAAATTTTTCATGTTATGTGGTAGTGAAATATTTTTTAATACGAAAAAAATCTGGACTGATTTTTCATATTTGCCCAGCATTTTTGTAAGTTTTTTTATTTCATCTGTTAATTTTTATAAAATACTCCCCATTTTAAAAAATTACTCCGTAAATTTTTTCAAAGGAATAAAAATACTCCTGTAATTTTTTTCCGGCAAACTCTGCTTGTAACAATAGGGCTGCCACTCGGTTCAAGCAGTAAAAAGTTGAAAAAGTAACCTATGTATTGCGCAAACAGTAACCAAAAGTAACCTATTCTATTTCGCAACAAGTACCCAAAAAGTGTGAAAAAAAAAAAGAAAAAAAAAAGGAACTTCAAAACAAGTGAAAACAAAAAACAGGTTGCCGTCATCAGGAGAGCATCAACCTGTGGGAGTGGCCTTTCTAGTACCAACAAACGACAAGGCGAGCCAAAATTGTCGGTTGGTCATGCTCCCTAGGCCACCAAATCAAATTCTAATAAGCACAAGAATTCCAAGAATCAAATTTATACAACTGAAAAAAAAATAATTAAAAGCTTACTTTCAGAACAAAACCACCATGACAAGACATCAAATGAAACTGAACAGAACACCCACAAGAAGCTAAATTTATACACTGATATAAAAGGTGGTCACGGTTAATCAACTACCTGGTAAGCCAAAAAATGTGTGAATTGACAAGATGCAAAACTGTGTATGTAGTTTGTTACCTCGATTTAGAGGTACAGGTGGACGAGGAAGGAAGAGGTGTGGTGAACTTATTTGATAAAAGAAACTCTTTTGAGTTTGATATCATTCACCACACTCACTGGTCCTTCAACATTTCTAAAGTTATACATCGCAATCTACTCATCTCTCAGTTTCATAGAATAGCTAAAATTTGCTCTACACAGTTCTTACTTGTAAAAAATCTGAAAGCACTTCTTTCTAAACTGCAATATAACAATTTTCCTAAAAAATTCTTAAGACATCATTTTAAACATTTAATTTTGAGCTTTAATTTGGTTTCCATGAGTTTAAAATTGCACACTGACATGCTTTATTAACCTAGGACCTAACAATTTTAAGTATCATATTATTTGCATCTTTAAAGGCATTAAATACCAACAAAGTGCACATATTTATGTGCAAGTCATTAATCACATATCAATAAAAAAAAACACTTACCTAAAAGCTCTTGGTTACTTTTTTGCTATACACTTCATGCACATCGATTATAACATCCTGTTATGTAGCTGGCCTTCAAAGGTTGAAAAACTTCTTGCTTATAGGGCGCGGTGTTATTTTCGTTCTTCTGTTCATGAAACATCATATTTTTATTCACAGGACAAAAACGCTGACTTCTGTCTGCCATCTGAGATGTAACATAGCTCGTCATCACAAGGTGTATACTCACTATAACGTTAGTGTTGTCAACTTTCATTACGCCAATTTTTTATCGTATTCTTTCACTCCCCCATATGTAACATGGCCTAAAAACTAAAAATTCACAATTCGAAAAATGGTACTCACTGCAAAAACACCTATTCACCCACTCAATAAATACTCATACACTGGCGGAAAGTGAAAAAAGAACACCAAGAAGGAGACGTCCGATACCAACAAAATTTATACAGCATAATAACGGAATAAAGAGGATAATGTGATCAAAACATTATGGCAAAATACAGCTGTATTTGCTGGTAAACTGAAAAATAACATTTCCATGTAACATGGTTAGTATGAGGTTGAACCGCCATGAACTGTGTCACACTGTGCAATTCTGGCATGGAGTCTGCCGTACAGATGTTGGATGTAAGTTTGGGATATTGAGTTCCAAGCATCCTCAACCTGGACGCATAAATCAGGGATGGTCGTGGAGACCGGATAAGTCGTTGTCCCATAAAACCCCCCACGTGCTCAATTGGGGACAAATCCGGTGAATGTGCAGACCATGGAAGTTGTCTCACACCCTGAAGTGTATGTTGTGTTGCACATGCCGTGTGTGTGCGTGCGTTATCTTGCTGGAAAACGCCAAGATGGACTGAACTTACAAATGGCACAACAACGGGCTGAATGATGATGTTGATGTAGGAGGTACTGTTTAACGTACTCGGTACAAACACTAGTTGTGTACGGGAGTGATAGCTGATCGCTCCCCACACCAGGAGACCAGGTGTAGGCCCTGTGTCTCTCTGGCGGATGCAAGAAGGGTGGAGACGCTCCCCTGTGCGTCTGCGAACACGCATACGGCCATCGGAGGCTCCCAAGCAGAATCTGTTTTCATTGCTGAACACGACAGATCGCCATTGTGTTCTCCAGTGCAGACGTTGGCGACACCACTGCAGCCGTTCCTGACGTTGGGCTGGAGTCAGAGGTACACATGCCAGAAGCACACGTGCACGTAGTCCTGCATCCAGTAGACGGTTGCAGATTGTTCGCAGTCACCTCAGGTGCAATGGCAGCTCGAATTTGCGTCGCAGTGGATGTTCTGCTTGACAACGCCGCTCTTTTTATGCGTCGATCGGTCCGCTCATCAGTCCGTCTGTGACTCCCGGTTCCACGTCTTCTCGTGTGGGAATGTTCCTCGAACCATCTACGCTACCATCGTACCACCACCGATACTTCCCGTCCAATTAGCTCCACAATACGACGATACGACCACCCGGCCTCGCGGAGTCCGACTAGACGACCTCGCTCAAAGTCCGATAACTGCTGAAATCGTACACATCTTCCATGTCCAGGCATTGCAGCTTCTTCAGGGTCTTTGTACGTGTCCATACGTCGATGACTGATTACATTCACTTCGCCGTACTCCTTAAATACCACTGACGATAATTTGCATATTATGCCGTGCTGTAGCGTAAGCGCTCACCGGTTGGTGCCGAAATTAACATCACACCTACGTCAACTCGACCCCATTGACATATGTAAATTTCATGATCGTCCGCCAATTCCTTCTTGTGTTCTTTTTTCACTTTCGGGCAGTGTATATAGTACTCTCAACCATTTACACTCCCCATAAAAACCTCTCCAAGGTACACAACATACAACACATTCATACACTCAATTAAAACCACTATGTACATAATTACACTATTTACATTCCCTGGCAGTCAAACTGTTGTCAACTGTGACTAATGTAGTGCTCCAACTGCCTCATACACCGCACAAACCCTACAGCAAACCTCAACCTCATTCAGCCCATCATACACAATCCTCTAGCACTTTCAACAGAATCTCTGTCTTCCTCAGGAGGCTGATGTGTCTCTCAGCCAACCACAGCTCAAGTCGCAATCTCTGCATCTTTGTGGCTCTGGCGCCATCTATTGCCAGTGCTGCTCTCTTTTGTTTTGTTTTTTTCTTTTAATTGTTGTTCAATTTTTATTAAGGCTTTCCACTGTTCGTTTAAATTGCTCAGTTCGTTAATGTTACACTCTCTCAATCCAGTTTTTTTCAATTAATACTGATTCCACAATTCTCAACTGCCTTTCGTTTTTACAGCTCTTAATAATTTTAATATCTTCGAACTTCGGACATTGGTGATTTTCTAGACAATATTGGGTTAATGCAGTCTTAGCTTCTTTTTTATTCCAATTACTCATATGTTGGTGCAATCTATACTTTAACTTGTTCTTAGTGCTGCTTATATAGGACTAAGGTGGTTTCTGATTTATAGGAATCTCATATACACCTGCTCTATCTAGTTGGCTGATTTTTTCATTTTTTAGTACTATATTTTTTATAGTATGTACCTGATGTCCTACTTGTATGTCATATTTGCCATAAACCTTATTAATTTCAGCAGAAATACTTTCAACACATGGAACTGCTCAAACATATTTTAATAGTTTTTTTATCATTATTGCCCTTATTATTTGCTTGAGTTACTCCATAAATCCATTTGTATAATGTCATTTGTTTTGATTACCATAATATCCAAAAATGCCAATGTATTATTTTGTTCCTGTTCCACTGTCAATTCAATAGATGGATAAATATCATTGTACTTTTTTGTCAAGTCTTCAAAGTTCTTCATTTTTTAGCCTGGACAACAGAAAAATGTCGTCAACATACCTGCAGTATATCAGTGGTGGATCTTCTAGTTTACTAATTATTTTTGTTTCTATGTCACTCATTATTATTTCAGCAAATCAGGTTGACAATGGTGACCTCCATAGGTCCACCATAATTTTGTTTGTAATCTTGTTATTGAACATAAAAATGTTATTTTCATATATGTACAATAAAATTTCTTTTAATTCTTCAATTTGTACTTCATTCATTGTATGTAACTTATATAATTTTTCAACAATTATGTCAATTGCCTGAGGTACTGGTGTGCTAGGAAACAGAGCCCGAACATCCATACTAGCCATATGATATTCACTTAAATCTTGTTTAATTACTTTAATTTTTTCAATGAATTCATAAGTATTCTTCACAGTGAACCTTGTCTTCATGAACATTGGTTTCAAATACTTGTAGATATATTTTTTTCCAACTTTATTAATGGGAAATTCCTTTTTGATACTATCACTCTATATCAGGCTTGTGAGTTTTTATTTTTGCAAACATTTTTGGTATCCCTGTACCCCATAGGTCAGTACGCTTTCTTTATTTCTTCAGGCAAAGTGCTGAGATTTCTTATTCTAGCCAAGTATCTCACTTGAGATTCAGTTGGGTCTCTTGTCAGAATGCTGCAATTCAAATCTTCTATTGCTCTATTCATTTTTTGATTATATTCAGCTACGTTTAGAATCACTATTTGTCCTGTTTTATCAGCTTCACAAAATTTAATCGTTAGGTCATCTCTTAGTTTTATCATTTGTTCTTTCTCATACTGAATTTTATCTAAATGATATTTTTAGATAAATTGATAATATGCGCTATAGAAGTCAATTTCGCAACTTCGAGATGTGAGACATTACGGCATATAAGAAAGCTAAAATTAAATTATTAAAGTCAGAAAATCAAGAAGAATTTTTGGTGACATGCCGAGAACTTGAACTAACACCAAAATATTTGAAAATAAAGAATTACCCAGTCACTATAAAAGATAATAATACCATCCAAGAGTGCCAAAAAAAAAAAAAGAGATTAAGAGCTGAAATTGTCAATAAAAGAAAATTAGTTTTTAATTTGAATAAGACATGCTTACATTTATTGAATATAATATATCATCACCATCATTGACAACCATTATCAATCCACTGCTGGACAAAGGTCTCCCCAAGTTTCCTCAAGTTTCCTCCGGTCTGTCTTGTGCCAGTCACCTCCATGTCACTCCCGCATACTTTCGAATTTTTTTTTTTTTTTATTGGAGGTTTAACGACCACCGTGAGCAACTCAATGGGCTAAAAGCAGTCGCCCGTCCCTAATTTAGGGTCACTGGTTCCAGGGAAGGGAGAGAGCCAGTGCCGTAAGACAAACACAGCATCCATGCCTCACCGGGATTCGAACCCGGACCCCGTTCGGACGAATGATCAGAGGCCATCGCTTAGACCACTGCGCCACCGGGGCGGCCTTTCGAATTTCATCCACCCATCTCCCATGTGGTCTTCTTCTGGGTCTTTTCCTGTCCCTTGGAATCCAATCTAAAATTTTGGCTGTCCATCGATGGTCTGTCCTTCTGGTAGTATGTCCAGCCTATTGCCATTTCAGGAATTTAACTCTGATCATGATGTCTTCCACTCTTGTCATTTTTCGAATCCACCAGTTCCTCTTCTTATCTCTCCTGGTTACACCAAGCATGCATCTCTCCATGCCGCTTTGAGTTGTCTGCAGCCTTTGTATGTCTCTTTTAGCTAAGGTCCACGTCTCTGCACCATACGTAAGCACTGGAAGGATGCATTGATCAAACACTTTTCTTTTAAGACATAATGGCATATTGCTCTTGAAAATTATGCTGTTTCTTCCAAAAGCTCTCCAGGCAAGTTTTGTACGCCGATTAATTTCTTCATCAATGTGACCCTCACTTGATATCTGCTGTCCAAGATAAACGTATGTGTCTGTTATCTCCAGCTTTTCTCCATCAATCGATAAATCTTCATTTCTTGTGAAAGCATTGAACATCACTTTTTTCTTCTGAAAGTTTATTTTTAATCCCACTTCTTTACTCTTGTCAGCAAGTTCTTGGATCATACTCTGCAGCTCTGATGGGGTAGTTGCAAAAATGACTATGTCATCTGCAAAACGAAGGTGGGTTAGATAATCTCCATTAATCTTTATCCCTTTGTTTTCCCAGTTCAGTGATTGAAAGACATTTTCCAATGTGGCATTAAAGAGCTTCAGAGATATGGTGTCACCTTGTCTCACTCCCTTTCCAATTTTTATGTGTGTTGTATTTTCAAACAGCCGAATCTTTGCACTTGCATTTTCATAGGTGTTATTAATAATATTAATGTACGCATCTTCAATACTGCAGGATTTCAGAGCCATTGTAACTGCTGATGGTTTCACCGAATCAAAGGCTTTTTCATAATTGATAAAAGCCATGCACAATGGAAGTTCATATTCCCTCGCTCTTTCAATTAGTTCTCTCAGTACGTGGATGTGATCTATTGTGCTGTAGCCACTCCTGAATCCAGCTCGTTCTCTCGGTTGAGCCATGTCCAGTGTTACCTTCAAACGGTGTGAAAGAACTTTAGTGAAGATTTTATAAACCACTGATAGGAGGCTGATAGGTCTGTAGTTCCTGAGATCCTCAATGTCACCTTTTTTATGTAGCAGGATCATTACAGTGTTGTTCCAATCCTCAGGAATCTTGCCTTCATTAAGGCATCGAGTGAAAATTTGGGTGATTACTGTTTCGATTTCTCCACTTGCTTCTTGTATGATGTATACAGTAATTCCATCTTCTCCTGGAGCTTTCCCCCACTTCATGTTCTTGATTGCATGTGCAACTTCTGCTGGGAGGACTGGAAGAACTCTGGTACCTTCTATGATGTCTGGAGTACATGCATCATCCCTTTCATATAACTTGGAGTAGAAATCTTTCACTTTTGTCAAAATTTCGCCTCTATTTCTTGTTACAGAACCATCTTCTTTTCTCAGTGCCATAATCTGTTTTCTTCCCTTACTGAGTTGTCCCTTTGCTATCTTTAGGCTTTGGTTGTTTTCAATTGCTTTCCTCACTAGTTCACAGTTGAATTTCCTTAGGTCTTTAGTGATACTTTTTCGTACTGTCTTGCATAGCTCTATATATTCCACTTTGGAAGTCACATCTTCTTTAGTTGTCCTCATCTGTCTTCTTTTTTGCATCAACATTTTGGTTTTTTCTGATAATTTGTTCACATGCAACTTGTTCTTAGACCCAGCTAATTTTGTTGCTGTTTCCATAAGAGCTTTGGTTACTTTTCTGTTAACTTCAGAAATATCCACTTCTTCCGATGTTAGGCCTTCTAAAGCAGAGAATCTGTTCTTCAGTTCCAACTTGAAGGTATTATGGTGTTTTTTAAGGTCGGTTATGTCAATATATTTTGTTTGTTTTATGAGCTTGCCACGTTCGAGTTTAGTGTTGAGGTGCATCTTACATCTCACCAATCTATGGTCACTACCTGTGCTGAACTTGTTTAGCACACTGCAGTCTTCTATGACGAATTTTTTGTTACACATAATAAAATCAATTTCACTTGTCGTCCCATTTGGATGTCGTCCATGTCCATTTCCTGAGTGGCTTTTTCTTGAAAAAGGAGTTCAAGATGAAAAACCCTTCTGCCTCTGCAAACTCAACGAGAGTATTTCCATGCTGGTTTCTGTTGCCGTGACCGAATTTACCTACTGGAGTTTCATTCTGTTGCTGTTGCTCTATTTTTGCATTGAAATCTCCCATAATTATCTTCAAGTGCTGCTTACCTTTATTATTTAGATGACGAATTTCCTCATAAAATTCTTCAATTTCTTCTTCAGGATAACTTGTGGTGGGTGCATAAGTTTGAAAATCTGAACCTGGTATCTTCTCGAGAGTTGGATAACGAGTCGTGCAGCTCTGTCAGAGGAACTTTCAACTTCTACAACTTTATCCTTTAGTTTCTTGTTTATTATAAATCCAACACCACTAGTTCTGCCAGTATCTGTCCCATGATAGTAGAAGAGATGTCCACTTTTCAGTTCAATGAGATCTTCTCCTTACCTGACTTAGCCCGACGATGTCCCACTTGATCCTTTGTAGTTCCTCTTCCAATTCAAGAAGCCTTGAATCAGAAGATAGGGAGCGTCCGTTATACGTAGCCAAGGTCAGCATCAGATGGCAGCCTAGTCCGGTCCTCCGAGGATTCTTAGCACCCTCTGCCTTCATGTCGCACTGGCCGCTGCCTTGGCCAGGTACATTCCAGCTGCCGGAGATTGAGGGCCAAGATTTAAGTTGTGGAGTCATTTTGGAGGGGTTTGGCCATAACTCACCACGCTGGCCAAGCGGGTCGGTGAGTGTGGGATAGCATTTCCTCTAATCCCGATGGTATAGTTATACCGCTATTGGCGGTCGTCAGAGCCCCTTTAGTGGGAACAGGATGCACCACGAGAAGGCGGGGTTGAGATTTGTCAAGGAGAGGCTGTGATGTTACGCATCACCTGACCTGTTACATCCCGAATATAATATATAATAAAGAGTATAGAAATTTTTATGGTTCCTGGAAAGATGAGATTTTAGATGTAACCTTTAGAGAAATATTTGACATCGTGGAATACGAAAGAAAAAGTTCAAAAACAGTCATTGCAAAAAAGTTACATGCGATGATGGATTGCCAAAGGGTACATGAACAACGGGAGAATATATATGAAGTTTATCAGAATAAATCCAATTTGGCCTTGAGCTTCTCGCAGAGAGCTGTTTTGCAGAGAGGAAAGAAATTTGCGTTTCTGTGGCTTGCCGAAGACTGAAGAAGTAATACCTAACCTTGAGGAAATGACATGTTATGTACCTGCAGAAGATCATGGAAAATTTAGAAGTAAATTGTATAGAATTGTTTTGAAAGAATTTAATGAAAAAAGTAATAAAAAATATTATTTAGATAAAATTCAGTATTAGAAAGAACAAATGATAAAACTAAGAGATGACCCAATGATTAAATTTTGTGAAGCTGATAAAACAGGACAAAGTGATTCTAAACATAGCTGAATATAATCAAAAAATGAATAGAGCAATAGAATATTTGAATTGCAGCATTCTGACAAGAGACCCAACTGAATCTCAAGTGAGATACTTGGCCAGAATAAGAAATCTCAGCACTTTGCCTGAAGAAATAAAGAAAGCGTACTGACCTATGGGGTACAGGGATACCAAAAATGTTTGCAAAAATAAAAACTCACAAGCCTGATATAGTATGAGAGTGATAGTATCAAAAAGGAATTTCCCATTAATAAAGTTGGAAAAAAAATATATCTACAAGTATTTGAAACCAATGTTCATGAAGACAAGGTTCACTGTGAAGAATACTTATGAATTCATTGAAAAAATTAAACAAGATTTAAGTGAATATCATATGGCTAGTATGGATGTTCGGGCTCTGTTTCCTAGCACACCAGCACCTCAGGCAATTGACATAATTGTTGAAAAATTATATAAGTTACATACAATGAATGAAGTACAAATTGAAGAATTAAAAGAAATTTTATTGTACATATATGAAAATAACATTTTTATGTTCAATAACAAGATTACAAACAAAATTATGATGAACCTATGGGGTCACCATTGTCAACCTTATTTGCTGAAATAATAATGAGTGACATAGAAACAAAAATAATTAGTAAACTAGAAGATCCACCACTGATATACTGCAGGTATGTTGACGACATTTTTCTGTTGTCCAGGCTATAAAAAAATGGTCTTGTCTTGTGTTTGGCGCTCTTTGGCCAGGCATGGCCCTTGCGCCATAGAACCTAACCAACCAACCAACCAATCAACCAGGCTAAAAAATGAAGAACTTGAATACTTGACAAAAAAGTATAATGATATTTATCCATCTATTGAATTGACAGTGGAACAGGAACAAAATAATACATTGGCATTTTTGGATATTATGGTAATCAAAACAAATGACAATATACAATACAGAGTGCATAGAAAATCATCATATATTCCTGTATTAATATCTTTTCAGTCATCGCACCCATTAACACATAAAAAAAAATAGTGTTAAAACACTAATTAGAAGAAGTTTAACACACTCATCAAAAGAACAATATAAAAAAGAAGAAATTGAATATATTGAAAAAATTGCACATGATTTTGGTTACCCTATACAAGTATTAAAGAAATGGAATTATGAAGTAACTCAAGCAAATAATAAGGGCAATAATGGTAAAAAACTCTTAAAATATGTAGGAGCAATTCCATATGTTGAAGGTATTTCTGCTGAAATTAATAAGGTTTCTGGTAAATATGACATGCAAGTAGGAAATCAGGTACATACTATGAAAAATATAGTAATAAAAAATGAAAAAATCAGCCAACTAGATAGAGCAGGTGCATACAAGATTTTTATAAATCAGAAACCACCTTTGTCATATATAGGCAGCACTAAGATTAAGTTAAAGTATAGATGGCACCAACATATGAGTAATTGGAATAAAAAAGAAGCTAAGACTGCATTAACCCAATATTGTCTGGAAAATCACCAATGTCCGAAGTTCGAAGATATTAAAATTATTAAGAGCTGTAAAAACGAAAGGCAGTTGAGACCTGTGGAATCAGTATTAATTGAAAAAAAAACAGATCAAGAGTGTGTAATAGTAATGAACCAAGCAATTTAAACGAACAGTGGAAAGCTTTAATAAAAATTGAACAACAATTAAGAGGAAAAAAAGAAAAGAGCAGCACTGACAATAGATGGCGCCAGAGCCACAAAGATGCAGAGATTGCGACTGAAGCTGGAACCTCAATGACTTTGCTCACTTGAGCTGTGGTTGGCAGAGAGACACATCGGCCTCCTGAGGACGACAGAGATTCTGTTTGAAAGCCCTAGAGGATTGTTTATGACAGGCTGAATGAGGTTGACGTTTGCTGTAGGATTTTTGCAGTGTATGAGGCAGATGGAGCACTACATTAGTCACAGTTGACAACAGTTTGACTGCGAGGGAATGTAAATAGTGTAATTATGTACATAGTGGTTTTATTGGAGTGTATGAACGTGTTGTATGTTGTGTACCTTGGAGTGATTTTTATGGGGAGTATAAATGGTTGAGAGCACTATATATGAATATTTATTGAGTGAGTGAATAGGTGTTTTTGAAGTGAGTACCATTTTTCGAATTGTGAATTTTTAGTTTTTAGGCCATGTTGCATATGGGGGAGTGAAAGAATACGATAAAAAATTGGCGTAATGAAAGTTGACAACACTCACGTTATAGTGAGTATACACCTTGTGATGACGAGCTATGTTACATCTCAGATGGCAGACAGAAGTCAGCGTTTTTGTCATGTGAATAAAAATATGATGTTTCATGACAGGAAGAACGAATATAAAACAGCACCCTATAAGCAAGAAGTTTTTCAACCTTTGAAGGCCAGCTACATAACAGGATGTTATAATCGACATGCATGAAGTGTATAGCAAAAAAGTAACCAAGAGCTTTTAGGTAAGTGGTTGGTTTTTGATTGATAATTTTAAGTATATAGGCAACAAAGTGCTATTTGTTGGGTCCCTAATAGCTGAAGATCTTATCTACTTACACAGTTTTGCATCTTGTCAATTCACACGTTTTTTGGCTTACCAGGTAGTTGATTAACCGTGACCACCTTTTATATCAGTGTATATATTTGGGTTCTTGTGGGCGTTCTGTTCAGTTTCGTTTGATGTCTTGTCATGGTGGTTTTGTTCTGCCGGTAAGCTTTTAACTTTTTCTTTTTTTCAGTTGTATAAATTTGATTCTTGGAATTCTTGTGCTTATTAGGAATTTGGTTTGGTGGCCTAGGGAGCATGACCAACCAACAATTTTGGCTCGCCTTGTCGTTTGTTGGTACTAGAAAGGTCACTCCCACAGGTTGATGCTCTCCTGATGATGGCAACCTGTTTTTTGTTTTCACTTGTTTTGAAGTTCCCTTTTTTTTTTAATTTTGTATTTTTGTTCTGTAATGTTTTCATTCTATATATGCTACTACATGAGGTTTAGCTGTCTTCGGCGCTTCTCATGGTATTAGCATTTTCGTCTAATTCCTTTTGTGTTATAATAATTTTTTTTGTTTTATTTGTATACTATTTATTATATATATATAATAATAATAATAATAATAAATAACACCCTAAACAGACCGACAACTCCAACCTCTTTCAAAAATGAGAGAACTCCCTACTTTTCAAACCTGAAATACAAAAGTACTAATAAAAACATTAATCACATGCATCAACTAAAACACTCAAGCAACCCAGACCAATCTTCAGGGAAAAGCATCTGTGTCACTTAAGAAAATATAAGAGTTCAGGTTTGGTTGATGCAGAGAGTGTTTCAGTTGATGCATGTGATTAATGTTTTCATTTGTACTTTTGTATTTCAAGTTTGAAAAGTAGGGAGTTTTGTCATTTTTAAAATTATAAGTTTTGTGTTTAATTTTGGGGAAGTAGAGGTTGGAGCTGTTGGTCTGTTTAGGGTGTTATTTATTATTATATTATCTTCTTCTAGTGTAGGCAGCTGCAAAGCGCAACACTGAAATGGATATTTTACATATGAAGATGATTTTATTTTATTTATTTCATAAGTATATATATACACTGCTGGACAATTGCTAAGGACGTATCATAAACGGCTATATAGCGCATAAAAAAGTAAGTGTGGTTGGATGCCAAGTTAAATAAAATAATGTCAGAATGCCAGGACATTACAAGAAAGATAATTATTGTGCTCTGAAATCCAGAAGGCTTTGGAACATGTTAAAGGGACAAACAGGCCATTTTGTGCAGAATACGTAAATGTGAAAAAAATGCAATTACCGTCCGCAGCCGTTCCGGCGTAAGATGTCAATACGGGATATGGCCACCATGGAGGGCGATGCAAGATTCCACACGTCGTGTCATGCTTTGCACAACATTATCAAGCAGCTGTTGGGGTAATTTATTGCATTCCTCTGTCAGTGCACGGATGAGGGTGTCCTTGTTTATTGGAGGGCATTGGCGACCAGCAGGACTCCTCCCCAAAGCATCCCACACATTTTCAATGGGATTCAGATCAGAAGAACGTGCTGGCCATACGAGGCGTTGAATATCCTCGCTCTCAAGACACTCCTGGACAGCAACTGTTCGATGACATGTTGCGTTGTCGTCCATGAAAATGAATCTATCACTGACAGCACCACGGAACATGCGAACATGAGGTAGCAGAACATCATTAATGTATTGTTGGCCAGTCATAGTCCCAGTTGGAAGCACATAGAGGGACGTACGGCCATTGATCATGATGCCAACCCATACCATGACACTACATGTCGGATATCGGTCCCTTTCCTGTATGCTTGCTGGACAATATGCAGTACCACTATCATGCCAGATCAGTTGCCGTCGACAATCAGACGATATAATGTATCTACTCTCATATGAGAAGAGGACAGCAGACTAGTCGTTATCAGTCCAATTGCGATGTTGATGGCACCATTGCAAACGGGCGGTACGGTGATGTCTGGACAATGGGATGCGCACAACAGGACGGCGGGCATATAGTCCTCCTTCATGCAAACGTCTGGCGACAGTTTTTGGGGAGATCCGCTTGCCAGTAGCAGCCATAAACTGATTTGCTACCTCACTAGCTATACTGCGCCGGTGTCTTTTTGTTGATAGCACTATGTACCGATCTTCTGCAGGTGTCGTACTGCGAACACGACCTCCCCGTGACGTTTGCTACACTCTCCATTTGTTTGAAACGATTTCCAAAGCCTTGAAACAACACTGTGGCTGACGTCGAACTCCCTGGCAACATCTGTTATTTTTCGCCCTTCTTCAATCTTGCCAATAATACGGCCACGCGTAAAATCATCTAGGTGATGTCGGGAAGACATACGGAAACTTGCAAGTTCATCAATTGATTCTTTCCCTTTCAACTTTGCGTTTGAACAACAACGGTCAATACGCGTCAAATCCTTTATATCACTTATCAGCGCTATGACGTCACGAACAACTTCGGCAATCCAAAATTTGCATACACACAACACGTCTTACTGTATCCAGCACTTATGCTAATTTCCACATTTTCCTGCCTTCCATTTTATGGTTGCTATCGTTGCTATTGTCATCCGTGCTTAGCAATTGTCCGGCAGTGTGTATATATATATATATATATATATATATGGGATGTAAGGTCAGGTGATGCATAACATCACAGCCTCTGCTTGACAAATGTCAACTCCGCCTTCTCGTGGTGCATCCTGTTCCCACTAAAGGGGCTCTGACGACCGCCAATAGCGTATAACTGTACCATCGGGATTAGAGCAAATGCTATCCCACACTCACCGACCCGCTTGGCCAGCGTGGTGAGTTATGGCCAAACCCCTCCAAAATGACTCCACAACTTAAATCTTGGCCCTCAATCTCCGGCAGCTGGAATGTACCTGGCCAAGGCAGCGGCCAGTGCGACATGAAGGCAGAGGGTGCTAAGAATCCTCGGAGGACCGGACTAGGCTGCCATCTGATGCTGATCTTGGCTACGTATAATGGATGCTCCCTATCTTCTGATTCAAGGCTTCTTGAATTGGAAGAGGAACTACAAAGAATCAAGTGGGACATCGTCGGGCTAAGTGAGGTAAGGAGAAAAGGAGATCTCATTGAACTGAAAAGTGGACATCTCTTCTACTATCATGGGACAGATACTGGCAGAACTAGTGGTGTTGGATTTATAATAAACAAGAAACTGAAGGATAAAGTTGTAGAAGTTGAAAGTTCCTCTGACAGAGCTGCACGACTCGTTATCCAACTCTCGACAAGATACCGGGTTCAGATTATTCAAACTTATGTACCCACCACAAGTTATCCTGAAGAAGAAATTGAACAATTTTATGAGGAAATTTGTCATCTAAATAATAAAGGTAAGCAGCACTTGAAGATAATTATTGGAGATTTCAATGCAAAAATAGGGCAACAACAACAGAATGAAACTTCAGTAGGTAAATTCGGTCACGGCAACAGAAACCAGCGTAGAAATACTCTCGTTGAGTTTGCAGAGGCAGAAGGGTTTTTCATTTTGAACTCCTTTTTCAAGAAAAAGCCGCACAGGAAATGGACATGGAGACATCCAAATGGGACGACAAGTGAACTTGATTTTATTATGTGTAACAAAAAATTCGTCATAGAAGACTGCAGTGTGCTAAACAAGTTCAGCACAGGTAGTGACCATAGATTGGTGAGATGTAAGATGCACCTCAACACTAAACTCGAACGTGGCAAGCTCATAAGACAAACAAAATGTATTGACATAACCAACCTTAAAAAACACCATAATACTTTCAAGTTGGAACTGAAGAACAAATTCTCTGCTTTAGAAGGCCTAACATCGGAAGAAGTGGATATCTCTGAAGTTAACAGAAAAGTAACCAAAGCTCTTATGGAAATAGCAACAAAATTAGCTGGGTGGGTCTAAGGACAAGTTGCATGTGAACAAATTATCAGGAAAAACCAAAATGTTGATGCAAAAAGAAGAGAGTTGAGGACAACTAAAGAAGATGTGACTTCCAAAGTGGAATACATAGAGCTATGCAAGACAGTACGAAAAAGTATCACTGAAGACGTAAGGAAATTCAACTGTGAACTAGTGAGGAAAGCAATTGAAAACAACCAAAGCCTAAAAATAGCAAAGGGACATCTCAGTAAGGGAAGAAAACAGATTATGGCACTGAGAAAAGAAGATGGTTCTGTAACAAGAAATAGAGGCGAAATTTTGACAAAAGTGAAAGATTTCTACTCCAAGTTATATGAAAGGGATGATGCATGTACTCCAGACATCATAGAAGGTACCAGAGTTCCTCCAGTCGTCCCAGCAGAAGTTGCACATGCAATCAAGAACATGAAGTAGGGGAAAGCTCCAGGAGAAGATGGAATTACTGTAGACATCATACAAGAAGCAAGTGGAGAAATCGAAACAGTAATCGCCCAAATTTTCACTCGATGCCTTAATGAAGGGAAGATTCCTGAGGATTGGAACAACGCTGTAATGATCCTGCTACATAACAAAGGTGACATTGAGGATCTCAGGAACTACAGACCTATCAGCCTCCTATCAGTGGTTTATAAAATCTTCACTAAAGTTCTTTCACACCGTTTGAAGGTAACACTGGACATGGCTCAACCGAGAGAACAAGCTGGATTCAGGAGTGGCTACAGCCCAATAGATCATATCCACGTACTGAGAGAACTAATTGAAAGAGCGAGGGAATATGAACTTCCATTGTGCATGGCTTTTATCGATTATGAAAAAGCCTTTGATTCGGTGAAACCATTAGCAGTTACAATGGCTCCAAAATCCTGCGGTATTGAAGATGCATGCATTAGTATTATTAATAACATCTATGAAAATGCAAGTGCAAAGATTCGGCTGTTTGAGAATACAACACACATAAAAATTGGAAAGGGAGTGAGACAAGGTGACACCATATCTCCGAAGCTCTTTAACGCCACATTGGAAAATGTCTTTCAATCACTGAACTGGGAAAATAATGGGATAAAGATTAATGGAGATTATCTAACCCACCTTCGTTTTGCTAATGACATAGTCATTTTTGCAACTACCCCATCAGTGCTGCAGAGTATGATCCAAGAACTTGCTGACAAGAGTAAAGAAGTGGGATTAAAAATAAACTTTCAGAAGACAAAAGTGATGTTCAATGCTTTCACAAGAAATGAAGATTTATCGATTGATGGAGAAAAGCTGGAGATAACAGACACGTACGTTTATCTTGGACAGCAGATATCAAGTGAGGGTCACATTGATGAAGAAATTAATCGGCGTACAAAACTTGCCTGGAGAGCTTTTGGAAGAAACAGCATAATTTGCAAGAGCAATATGCCATTATGTCTTAAAAGAAAAGTGTTTGATCAATGCATCCTTCCAGTGCTTACGTATGGTGCAGAGACGTGGACCTTAACTAAAGGAAACATACAAAGGCTGCAGACAACTCAAAGTAGCATGGAGAGGTGCATGCTTGGTGTAACCAGGAGAGATAAGAAGAGGAACTCGTGGATCCGAAAAATGACAAGAGTGGAAGACATCATGATCAGAGTTGAATCCCTGAAATGGCAATGGGCTAGGCGTACTGCCAGAAGGACAGACCATCGATGGACAGCCAGAATTTTAGATTGGATTCCAAGGGACAAGAAAAGACCCAGAAGAAGACCACATGGGAAATGGTGCATGAAATTCGAAAGTATGCGGGAGTGACATGGAGGAGACTGGCATAAGACAGACCGTTGTGGAGGAAACTTGGGGAGACCTTCATCTAGCAGTGGATTGATAATGGTTGACAATGATGATGATATATATATATATATATTATTATTATTAATGGCCTCCACATCACCCCTTATAGCCATCCGATCCACCCACTTTATTTCTATTTTATTTTTTAAACTACTTTATATACTTATACATGAATAGGAAAGTAGTTTAATTATAAAAATATGGAGCAAACATGTGACAAATGCAGTTTATCAAAAAATACACTAAAATTATTTATTACTTATGGAAAAAGTTGGTAATAATTATGTAAATTATTTTGCATAAGTTCTGCTTTCTTACACTTTAGATTTTTCTTAATAACAACACATGAATAGAAAAAGTAATATATTTGCAAAAAATAATGGAATGAACATTATTGGTGACAAATGTAGTTTATTTAATTAGTAACAATATACTAAAAATAGTTATTTTTTCTGGAAAAAGTTTGTAATAAGATGTGTCCTCTGCTTATCTAAATTAGTCTGCATAACTTCTGCTTCTTTACAAACGAGATTTTCCTGTTCTTTTACAACTATCATTCCTTCAAGCATTGCTTGGGCAATCTTTGCTTCCCCAAGATCATTTCTGTCCAAAGCTTTCATTAACTTTGAATGTGCTTCTTCAAAAAGCTTGTCACTGGTTGTTTTTTTCTCATTATGATCTTTTTTAATTCTCTTCAGATCTTCTTGTAGTTTTTCAATACACTGTTTTCTCTTTTTAATTTCTAATTCACTTTCTTCTATGATCTTGGCATACTTCTCTTTTTCCTTAAGTTCAACTGCAGCTCCACTTTTTTATTCTCTAGATGTGTCATGTATGAAGAGTGGGCAGATCTTGCCAAAGCCAGTAGTTTCCTGGTGATTGGGATTAATCCTGGTTTGTTTCCGTAGTTTTTTAAAGCACATTGAATATTAATTCGTGCATTTAACATACACACTGATATGGATGCTTTGTCATCAGTTAAAATTCTACCAGATTGAGAGAAACCTCTCTCAACATCTCCACTCCCATGAGACAGAGTCAAACATACCTTTATAACTTCTGCAACATTTGGATACTTCAGCATGCCACTAGGGAGTTTGAGATTAATGTATGATTTCCAGTACTCATCAAATGGAGACATTTTATTTGCTTCAACGTTTTCCAACTGTAGCATTTCCCACTCATCTTGAAGGATATCAGTGGGAATATCTATGGGAAGAGCCTTAGCAACCTTTACAATATCCATAACACTGCAATTTGAATTTTTCTCCTTAGGCTGCAGAAAACGCATGTGTTTAAGAAAAGATGCAGACGTAGATACAGATAGCAATGTTTTCTGTAGAAGATGTTTACAACTGGCAATATAATGTTGCTATACACCCCTTAGAAACAGAATGACTTCTTTTTCTGGCAAGTCTTTCATGTAAGCTTCCACTATGCGGTTAACCACAACAGCTTTTAATGGAAGAAGATTGCCTGACTGAAAGATTTGTTCCTGATCCCATGAACATGATATATTCAGTTTCTTTAATACGTCAGTCTTGAAAACCCGACCAATAAGAGAGCAGCAGAGTATTTCCAGTTCATCATGCAAAATATGGATGAGTGGTTCTTGCTTTTGAAACCTCTTAGTAAATCCTGTAAACAAATCAGCACTTGACATGACAAAAGTCAGTTCAGCTTTGTGTGGGTTTTTTTTTTCAGGAATGAGCTAATAACTTTGAACATTCAAGAAATATTTCTCCAGAGCAGGACTTTGTTCAAGCAGGCATTCACAAGAATCTCTCAAGGTCAGCCACCTTGATAGCACATGCTTCAATAATTTCTTCCTTGGCACATTCATTTCTTGCTGTACTTTGGTGTAATCCTCCCATCTACTTGGAAAACTGTAATAGCAATGTCTGAACATTCTTCTCCTAATTCATTAAGACCCTTCAGGAAAGCATTATGAACCACATGTATGTTGCATGTGCCAATGTTAATGAAGCCACTACCTCTAACAGACAACACTTCTTCATTAACTAGTCTGCACACTTTTATATTGACGTTGGGTCCATCGCTTCCTAACAACATGTGATTTAAGAACAAATCTGATTTTTCTAAGGCCAGCAATATATGCTTTGATAGTTCTTCTGCAGTCGCATAACCTAAGAAGAAAGATTCAAGGTGCATAACCTGTATTTCCCTTTTATTTTTTGACCAATATCTTATTAATATTTGAAGTTCTTTTTCATTTTCTGCATTTGTTGTCTCATCAAACTGAATACTGTAATATGAACCCTGAGCATCTTTGATCATTTGGTTATGAAAATAAGGCCCTAATGCTTCCATAATAAGATAACTCACTTTAGTTTTTGACAAGAAAAACCCAACAGGTACACACTGTGGAAACATGGACTGAAATATATCACTTATTCCATCGCATGAAGCAGCAGAATGATTGCTAACAACAGTTTTCAGCGCCCAAACTAATTCTCCTCTAATTCCACTGTCTTTTGAATTGTATAAAAGCACTGCACCTGTAGTACTGACTGGCTCTGATACAGATAAGGATGATCCAGATTGATGGTTATCACGTATTGGAGCTGCGGGTGGTCCAATTCTTGCTGACAAATGCAGTTGAAGAGGAGACATCTTTGTTGAAACATTATTTTTATGTTTCACAGACTGTGCATGCTAAGTCACAGACTGCAACCCTTTAGTCACTGTAAAGTTGCACTCACAAACAACACAATATCCTTGATCTTCAGAGTTTCCCTTTTTTAACCACTCAGATATTTTAACACCGAGGCAATCTGTTTTTGATAGCTATGAAGTCTGAAACTTGCACTTTCCCATGTTATTTTCTGTATTCAGAATCAATCTTTAAAAAAAAAAAAGCCTCAGTATAGAGTTCTACTCAAGAGAAAGAACAGAAAACCACTTATAGTTGAATTCAGCATGTAATTAACTTTCACGTCTTTCTGTTTAATTGGTAAGTTTAACTCTTCAGATAAAATAAAATGATATAACTCTTCAGATAATATATCCTTAAGCATAGATGCCAACCACTAAAAGTAGTTTTCAGTAACAAACATGTTCATTTTTCAGTAATTTTCAGTAACAAATATTTTTTTTTCAGTAATCCAGTCTACAGTGGCAAATTTGGGTATTTAACACTGCAACAAATTTTAATCTGTCAACACTATTAGCAAAATAATAATAATAATAATAATAATAACAATAATAATAATAATACAATAAAAAATAATTTGCTAGTGGGAAAATTTAAAATACTGTCTACCAGAAAAATATAATAAATTACCTCCAGACATGAAGAAAAATTATTCCTTGGAATGTTGGCCAAATTATTATGATAAACTGGCTGTAGTTGCCATTTTGGCCTTCCTTAGTTCAATTTGCGAAAACTTCTTCTGATAGCATAGTTCACTGCGTGCAATGCTGTTTATTTTTTCTACTAATAAAGAAGACAGCTCACGAGTACTTAAATTAGGTCTGAATTCATTCATGTTTTTTTTCATAATACTGAAAATTCTTTCTGTACTTGCATTGCTATGAGGGACTATTAAAATCATTTTCATAATTCTGCTTAATGATTCATACTTCAACTGGCCACTTTCATTTTTCATTAAAGAAATTCTGTGCCACACTTCATCCATTCTCCCAGAAGTAACAGCACAGTTAAAATTTTCAAACTGGTAGTGAGCAAATTCAGATTCCACCTTGTCAGATTCTGCTGGTTTCAAAACTGGAAACAGGGAACACATATATTGGACTGATGCAAAAAGAAACACTTTGCCTTAATGCTACATCTGCAATTTCAGCATGACTCAGAAATTCAACATTAAGTGGAAATTTTCTTAAAATGTAATTGCAGCCTGCCTTGTAAAATTCCTTTACCTCAGAATAAAAAGTAGCCACTGTGTTTTCACTCAGATCTGCAGTTGCGCCTATATAAGATCTTGCTTTTGACCCAATTACGAGATCACAATTTTTTTTTTGATTTCTCCTTCTTTCAAAATTTCCATCTGCAAGAGATGTTCCTGTCACATCAAATGCTGATGGCTTGATAAATCGTACAAGCAATTCAGATAACAGACTATGAAGGTTTTTTTAATACATGCACAAGCGGAGCTTCCTGCTGCAAGAACATGTTAACAGATGTAAGCAAAGGAAGAGTAGCAGATAAAAAAAGACAATAAAGTTTAGATGAAGGATTTCCAATCATACTTGCCAGGTTCTTATATTGTGAATTAGCTTCTTCATTGTCACTGAAATAATGTTCTAGAGCCTCCCACTGTTCTAAAATTCTGTCAATGGATTCCAAAAGTGATAACCAGCGAGTATTGACATGCTTTAGAATTCTGTGTGGTTTAGTACCACAAACAGCTTGACTCAGTTTGAGATTGTGTTTCCTCTTTGAAATTTTCTCCAAAAAAAAGAGCAACTGTATCAGAAACTGCTCAACATTAAATCCTTTCAGTTGAGTAGCAGATTTCTGTGCAGCTAAATTTACTAAATGGCATGAACATTGCTGCACTATGATTGCAGGCTGAACCTTCTTTATGTGAGAAACAACACCTTTTACTTGACCTATCATAGTGTTAGCATTGTCACAGGAAAATGACACAGTTGCTCCATGAGATATTTTTCTTTTAACAAACTCATTGTTCAAACCGTTGATATTCTTTCACCTGTATTATTACTTGATTCAACCAATGATAACAAAACAATTGAATTATTCCCTATTTTTTTCATCAAAATATGTTATTGTAATGGGATACAGTTTATTTGCTTGAGCACCATTACTTCCGTCTGTAGATAGAGAAAAGGGATTTTTTTTAACTTCAGATACGATGTTACTTGTAGAAACACTGGCCATGTGCTGAATTAGTGCAGTAGCCTTGGTTCTTCCACACGAATATTTTTTTGCGATCGCTGAATTGGGAAACATGGCTTAAAATAACAGTTTTTCAAGCCTTCAGTTTTCGGAAATTTATCCAACATTTTCAAGCTGAAATACAAATATTTATGGAATAAAATGATATCTAACAATACTGGGTAGAGGAAACATCGCGAGAAAAAAAATTACGATTACCAGAGAAATTTTACCTCCATCTACTTTCCGTTTTCAAAAATTGAAATTCCGTCCTCCGACGGAGAAAACGACCCCCCCCCATTTCCGCCGCCGCCGCCACCAATCCTCCCAAAATTTAAGTTCAGTTATGCATCGACATGAGAATCTCGTCGCCGAAGATTACGGGGAACTTTTCGGGCGGCCTAACTTCCGTTTTCGGAAATAGTTGCCTACAATTTCAAGCTGAAATTATGCAATGATATTATATTTAACAATACTGGACAGAAGCAACATTGCGAGAAAAAAAATACGATTACGGAAAAAATCTGCACTTCGTTTAACTTCCGTTTCCGAACGTTTGAAAAGACAAAACAACGTCCCCAGACGGAATACGACCCCCCCCCAACTAATACCGCGAATGAATCTCACGTACGAATTAACCGCTGAATCGATTTCGAATGTTGTAAGATAACGCTAAAATATCGATGACTGGTAAATTTTAACTTTTGGCGCAAAATTGGCGTAGATTTTGTCGAAATGGCGATTTTTTAGCAGAATGGCGCAAGAACAACGTTTTGGCACGGGCTGACGCAACTGGCGCAGCTCTGGCAGTCCTGAATTAGCATTTAATTTTTTTCCCCCAGAAAAACTTGAAGAGCCAACAAAATTTCTTTAGTTGATGAAAATTTGCTTTCTATCTCAGAAAATTAAATCAAATGGCGATTTTCCGTAATTTCAGCGGTATTTCCGTACTTCCGTAACAGCAACCAAAAATCCGTAAAATTACGGAAAATCCGTACTAGTTGGCATCTATGTCCTTAAGGATAGATATATTTGTTTATTCTCATCATCAGAGTTCATGAAATTTAAATAAGGCCTATAATTTATTTCAATTAGAATAAAATGATGACCTTAGGTAAACAGGTGATTGCTCTAGGTACCCGTACAGTACATTGTAGTTGATGTTTCTTGCTGTTTATTCCTGAAAAAGTAACTTCAAATTAAAAAGGTTACCAAATAGTGACTTAAAAAAAAAGTAACTTTTAGTTGAAAAAGTAACCAAGTGGCAGCCCTGTAACAAGTTACAGAATAAATCCAGAAGTATTAGAAGGCTGAAACTGACAGTTGTATTTGACCAATGAAAGTCAACAAAGCTGTGATTAGGTAATGAAAGTCAAAAGCAAACTAAAAACTAAACTTGCTATAGGTCATACCTCAAGGAGTTTCTGGTTTAGAAGGGATAGCAAAGTTTGTATGTGACCCCGTGAAAGTAGTGAAATACACAGTAGTGTAGCCTATCGTTACTAGGTGGCACTCTAGGTATGTCAAGTACTGAAAATGTGGCATATCCTTGACTTTTTCCTTGAATATTAAAAGTTTTCACACAAATAATAATAACTGAGCTGTCATAGACTTTGGTTTAGGATGTCAGTAATTATTTAAATCACTTACATTACAGTTTATTGGCTTTTCTACCCTCAAACTTATGTAAACCAGAAATCACATGCTGGTACTCTAAGATGCTGACCGAAGCTTTTACGAATCATTGTTACCTCCCCGCAAAGCAGGGGATGGGGGATGAGATTTCCCCCTCAGTGAAGGGGATCGACTGACGGCATCAGGTTTCTGTAGTATTTGGGGAAAGAGTAATTACATGTGAAACCTCATGAATAATGTTTCAAAACAGAACCAACATTAATCGGGACGGAGCATGGCTACTGGGACAAGGAATGTATGTTTGGCCGCGACAGAATGAATGAATCTACATTAATTTTTCGTTTATTTTTTCCATGAAAAATATGTAATTGTGAAAAATGAAAGGAAAAACAATTATCAAAACATGATGAATAGTAAAAGTAAGACACAGTGGCTCACGGAGGATTTCTTTATGGGGTGGCCCAAAATATCGAAGATGCAAATAAAAAAATATACCGAAGAAAGCATCTGCCAAAATATTGCAAAGCGATAAAAATATATACCCCATACTAAAGGGTGCTTCTTATTATTCGCAAAATATATAATTAAAAATATGTACCAATATATTTTTTAAGTTGTGGAGTCATTTTGGAGGGGTTTGGCCATAACTCAGAGGAAATGCTATCCCACACTCACCAAGCGGGTTGGTGAGTGTGGGATTGCATTTCCTCTAATCCCGATGGAACAGTTATACCGCTATTGGCGGTCGTCAGAGCCCCTTTGGTGGGAACAGGATGCACCACGAGAAGGCGAGGTTGACATTTGTCAAGGAGAGGCTGTGACGTTACGCATCATCTGACCTTGAGACAAGGGGACACCATATCCCCGAAGATCTTTAATGCCACATTGGAAAATTTCTTTCAATCACTGAACTGGGAAAACAAAGGGATAAAGATTAATGGAGATTATCTAACCCACCTTCGTTTTGCTGATGACGTCATTTTTGCAACTACCCCATCAGAGCTGCAGAGTATGATCCAGAAACTTGCTGAGAAGAGTAAAGAAGTGGGATTAAAAATGAACTTTCAGAAGACAAAAGTGATGTTCAATGCTTTTACAAGAAATGAAGATTTATCGATTGACGGAGAAAAACTGGAGATAACAGACATGTACATTTATCTTGGATAGCAGATATCAAGCGAGGGTTACATTGATGAAGAAATTAATCGGCGTACAAAACTTGCCTGGAGAGCTTTTGGAAGAAACAGCATAATTTTCAAGAGCAATATGCCATTATGTCTTAAAAGAAAATTGTTTGATCAATGCATTCTTTCAGTGCTTACGTATGGTGCAGAGACGTGGACCTTAACTAAAAGAGACATACAAAGGCTGCAGACAACTCAAAGCGGCATGGAGAGATGCATGCTTGGTGTAACCAGGAGAGATAAGAAGAGGAACTCGTGGATCCGAAAAATGACAAGAGTGGAAGACATCATGATCAGAGTTAAATCCCTGAAATGGCAATGGGCTGGACATACTGCCAGAAGGACAGACCATCGATGGACAGCCACAATTTTAGATTGGATTCCAAGGGACAGGAAAAGACCCAGAAGAAGACTACATGGGAGATGGGTGGATGAAATTCGAAAGTATGCGGGAGTGACATGGAGGAGACTGGCACAAGACAGATCGTTGTGGAGGAAACTTGGGGAGACCTTCGTCCAGCAGTGCATTGATAATGGTTGACGACGATGATGATATTTTTAAAAAAGCAGCCAGAGAACGAAATACCAAGTGATACCTAATGGAGAGGGGCCCCGGAAACCTTGTCCACCCACACTGAATAGGTCACTGGTAAAACAAATGTATGATACAAAATGTTGGTACTTTATTTTTTAAGAAAGTTACATGTATTCTAGTGTCCAAATAACAAAAGCTAGATATGAGCTCACAAATAGCAGCAACAGTCTTCGTTTCGGAATACATAATTTCAACTTAAAACTTTTTTAATTCGTTTTTTATCATGTTCCATTTTCTATCTAGGATAAATCAATCTTTTTTTTTTTTTTTAATTTGAGAAAATAACCCGTAAACCATAAACAAAAATTTATGCATTTGTTGTAAATAAGTACACGATATTTACACACAAGACATGGAAAAACAAAAGGTTTATCCAGAAATGAGAACGGACCAAAAACGTAACGGCGTGAAAGAACACAAAAATCATCCAGAGAACGTAAATATTGTCCTTAGTAACTTTCCCCGTCTTGTGTCAAAGATATTTGACAGAATGGGATCAGGCAAAATGGGAAGATGATTTTAGAATGAAATTTCCTTTTCACGTCCACTAATGACTCCTCCCCCTTCCCTTAATATCTGGCAATATGGGATTCGGCAAAATGTTTTTACACAAAATAGGAAGTAAAATTGCTACTGAAATTTCATACCTCGTTTTACAGCCGCTAGTGATTTCCATTTAGCAATATGGGATTAGGAAAATGAATAACGGTTTTCATATGTGTCTTCTTCATACGCAGGAAATATTTGCCATGGAAGCTAGCTGTGATAACAATTTTTCATTTTCTTTTTCCTTTCTTTATTCACAACGTTTACACAGAAAATCAAGTTAATAATATTGGGCATTTACTTAGGCACGAAATATGAATTCATAGGCCCTAGACCTAGGCCTTTTTAATAGTTTTTACTTTACCATTGCCATATTCACAACATTTACACAACAAATAAATGTAATAATATTGCGCTTTTACTTAGGCAGGAAATATTAATTCATAGACCCTAGGCCTTTTTGACACTTTTTATTCTACCAATGCCATATTCACAACGTTTACACATCAAATTAAATTAATAACATTGCGCCTTTATTTAGGCATGAAATATTTATTCACAGGCCCTAGGTTTAGGCCTTTTTAGCAGTTTTTATTCTACCAATGTCATATTCACAACGTTTACACAGCGAATCATGTTAATAATATTGGGCGTTTACTTAGGCACGGAATATTAATTCATAGGCCCTAGGCCTTTTTAATAGTTTTTACTCTATCAATGCCATATTCACAATGTTTACACAGCAAATCAAGTTAATAATATTGCGCTTTTACTTGGGCACGGAATATCAATTCATAGGCCCAGACCTAGGGCCTATGAATGAATATTTCGTGCCTAAGCAATATTATTAAATTCTTTTTTGTGTAAATGTTATGAATATGGCATTGAAAGAGTAAAAACTATTAACAAGGCCTGGGCCTAGGGCCAATGAATTAATATTTCATGCCTAAGTAAAAGCGCAATATTATTACTACTAAAAAGGACTAAAGCCTATGAATTAATATTTTGTGCCTAAGTAAACTCCAATATTATTAACTTGATTTGATGTGTAAACGTAGTGAATATGGCATTTGGTAGAATAAAAACTGTGAAAAAGGCCTAGGCCCTATGAATTAATATTTCCTGCCTAAGTAAAAGCGCAATATTATTACATTTATTTGTTGTGTAAACGTTGTGAATATGACAATGATGAAGTAAAAACTGTTAAAAAGGCTTAGGCCTAGGGCATATGAATTAATATTTTGTGCCGAAGAAAATGCCCAATATTATTTACTTGATTTTCTGTGTAAACGTTGTGAATATGTCATTGGTAGAATAAAAACTGGTAAAAGGGCCTAAACCTAGGAATAAATATTTCGTGCCTAAATAAAAGCACAATATTATTAACTTGATATGATGTGTAAGCGTTGTGAATATGACACTGGTAGAATAAAAAGTGTCAAAAAGGCCTATGCCTGTGGCCTATTACTATAATATTTAGTGCCTAAGTAAAAGCGCAATGCTATTGACTTGATTTGATACGTAAGCGTTATGAATATGAAGTCGGTGGATTAAAAGCTGCTAAAAAGGCCGAGGTTAGGCCCTATGAATTAATTAAGTAAAAGAAAAATATTACAAATTTGACATGTTATGTAAATATTTAGTGCCTAAGTAAAAGTGCAGCGTTATTAAAAAATCCCACCTTATTGTCCTTTTCTGAACACAGCAATTTTCGCTTGGCTTACAAAGAACGTTTTCCCGAAATTTGTTTGGAGCTCCCAATTCAATTCTCAATATAGGCCAGGAAACGGCAATCTTTATACCCCCCACCCCCACACTTCTGTGGCCAGTTGCCCTAAGTATGAACTGAGATGAAAATTCAGACAAACAAAAGAGCTCCTTCCCATTGTTAGGCACCTTGGGAAACTGCCGCACATAATTCAGAAACTTTGAAAACTGCCACACATTCAAAGTGTTTCTCGGAGGAATAGCAATTTGTACCCTGCCCCTTAATGAAAAGCGTGTGGAAGTTTTCCTGTGTGGCAATCTTCCGGTGTGGTAGTTTTTTTGTGTGGCAGTTTACAGTGAACCATGCACTGCAGGCAGGCAGGGCCGGCTCTAGGCGTGGGCTTGTGCCCACGTCGGCAGTGATATGGAGGGCGGCTGGCCGGTGGATTGCCCTTATTTTGCTTTAGCTATTTCATATAAATATATAATATTATGTTTATATGATAATGATCTGAAAAATAGTGTTTCATAAAATTAATATTATTTGCCCTTTTTTCTTTGTGAATTAATCGCAGTTTGTTTCATCCGTATTATTACATAAAAGCGTATTCCTAATTGTAATATTTTATAGCAGTTCTCATTCTCTGCCATTCTTCTAAGCCAGTATATTTAGCCTTTCTATTTTTGAAGTCTTTATCTTTGTCTCTTCCTGGACCTGAGACAACAATTACTCGCCTTGAGGCTACAGTCATGAAAATGCCTCCAAAGTACGATTGTCACTCGTTTCTTGACCAACCCCTTGTTTTGCAAAGCAGGTGGTGCCAGGAGCATGACGGAAACAACCCTAGGCGTTCTCCCCGTTGCCCTACCACTATAGCACAGTATCATTTTCAAAATGACCGCATCCGCAAATGAAACTAGTTACACCATAAAAGGAAGGACAGTATGACCGCTCCGATGGGAATATTTGTTTTCAGAGTTAATATTTGTCTTCCTAGGACCGATTAAAAAATCGGCATGTTTGGTTGGTACAGCATGTGATTTAGCAATTCTCATTTTACCCATATGAGGTGAAGAGACTGAATACAGGAAAAATACTCTATACATTTAGAGGAAAAAAGAAAATTAGGATTTCAGTGGGGAAGGAAATACGTTTTTTTTATTTCATTTTCGAAGGATTTTGAATTATTTGTTTTAACGTAATTGCTAATGAAATCCAGATTGCTAATATGATAAAAAGGAAAACTAAATAAAAATGCGTACACTACAAAATTCAGGTAACTCCTCAATCCCTGTTTTTCTTTAGATACCTTCGTGCATACAGTGGTATCTTAATGGGTTGGTTTCGAGCCTCGCATTAATCAAGGGACTCCAACTTAATGTTTTAATCGAAAGGAAAAAAGAAATTTCCGGAGAACTTTAAAGTGTAAAATCAGTATTTGGGAATTCTCCGTGTAAGTTAGTTTGACCCCAGCCCTACACACACACACCGGCTGTGTGAAGGAAACATACCCCGTCGTCATTTCTGATATATACATTCCTTAGTCGGTTTTCAATATTTCATTTTTCTGTTGCCTGTTCTGGAAGTATTCCCATACGAAGCATTTTTTCCTGATGTGCATTCTTACAGGATTCTCCCTCGAAATACAAACTGGCAATTTTTGCGGGTTTTCATTGAATTTTTGGAAGATAATGCTATCACTATGTGGACTGCGTGCCTCATGTAAAGTGTGTGTGGGGGTTGGAGGTGGCACGTGTGTAACAAAACATCTTAATTTCATCTAAAGGCGGCCAGACTTCCACCTTGCCCACGCATGAATAATATCACGGGTCGGCCCTGACTGCAGGGCAATAGGTTTGCAAAGAATCTGCTAGCAAGCTGTTGCTAAGAGAAGAGTGTTGGGTTTCCAAATGATACCTCTGTTTTGTAAACTGTAGTCTGGTAGAATGTACGATTTGCTGCAGCATGCACGCTAGATGTCTGTACTTATTTCCTACCAACATGTGCAGACGTCCGGAACTGTATCTGCACTGCTGTATCCATCATGACACCATGGGGTGCATAGCGTTGCACTCTGCTGGGTTGGCGTAACCTCAGGGTACTGCATCCCAGCTTTACAGATATCGATTATTCAAATTTTCTCAGAGTTTAGTAATTTCCCAAATGGATTGCCGTTTCCTTCCCAGGGCATATAGAGAAGTTCGGACATTGTGCTCGACCTCCATACTCTTACTTTTTATATTCTGTCCGCTATGACGAACCGAAATAACTCATTCTACGTGAATGCTTTTCATTTACAGAACACAAATCAGAAAAAATTTGTACTAGTACAAATATGTGTATATAATGGTTGTTTGGAGTAACAAATAAACTTATTAATAATCTTCCGCTTGGGAAAAAAGCATTACTCCTTTAGGCTGCAACCGTACTATTGTAATAACGTAAATATTAACTTTGGGTGCATTAGACATATTTACCATACTCTAAAATTTGTATTCAAAGGAAAATTTGCGTATATAAAAATGTTGAAAAGTTATTACGCAAAAAATAAAATTTTCACCAATGCATAATAACATATACTATTTACAAGCTGCGTGTATAAATTCATTCGTACTC
Organism: Macrothele yani; assembly: GCA_039090855.1. Classification (NCBI taxonomy): domain Eukaryota; kingdom Metazoa; phylum Arthropoda; class Arachnida; order Araneae; family Macrothelidae; genus Macrothele; species Macrothele yani. The sequence continues at coordinate 26,277,609 of CM077015.1, forward strand.
GTGGATTATCAGTCGAAAAACATTCACTTCCCAACACAGAAAATATCTTCGAAACTCACTTTCTATGCTTGGTACAAAAATGTTATTTGAAAAACCATTGCGTTTCGGAAAATAACCTAGCAAACGACTCTTCACTTATTTTGTGAGCAAGTGTTTTTCAGAAATATTATTTATTGAAAACTATGTTACATCTCGGACAGGTTTTTTATGCCACTAATGTATATATAATCTTTTTATAAAATTATTTATTCTTTGCAAGGAAATATTAGCGATTCCTTAATTTTTTCTCTAATTTTCGCAACATTCCTAAATGCTGATACAAATTTGCAAAATGCCGCTAGCGGACAAAATTGGTCCCAACTAATATAACGGAAGAAAAATGCACCGATGTATTCAACCATTATTAGGCTCTCTGTATGAAGCTAAAAATGTTAACATTATGAACTTCGTAATTATGTGCTTGGTTTATTCCTCTGTAGTACTGGAGAAATACGGATTAATGTGGGCCCCATTGCCCATAGAACAGATGCTTTATATTTCAAGTCACGTGTAATTTCTTGATTGCAAGCGCAATCGGAGCACAACCAGTATTTTCTTCAGGATTTTTTGGCAGGGGGGCAAATGGAACCTTAGAGGGGGCAAGTTTTCCATTTGCTACATAAATATATATATATATGTAGCAAATGGAAAAATTATATATATATATAATTTTAACAACTATATTTACATATATAGAAGTAATTACACAGACATACTATAAAGTTACACAGGGGCGCATTTAGGGGGCCTTGCCCCCATGGAAAATGTTTGTTTTTTTTTTTTTTTTTTTTTTTGTTAAGACGCGACTTACATTAGAAAAAAATGCCTTAATTTTATAAAAATGTATCAACTTACACGAGAAAAAAATGCTTTAATTTTTTTTCAATTTTTCGTTAACTTTAATCTTGTTCCAGATGGTGGATTTCAAAAACTTCCTTTTTTCGTCCCCCCCGTTAAGAAAAATTCTATATACATTCCTGATACAGTAATTACTTCTTCAAACATTTCAGGAATAACAAACTTTTTTCAGCTAAAGGTGGAAGGGATGGGGTCTGCAGGCTTGAAATTTTTATCTATTAAAATGTTAAAATGAATTCAACGTCAAGAGATCCTGAATCACGATTCCTAGACAATTAAGTACGATTAGTCTACTTATTATAGTTTGAAGAATATCATGTGTCATAATACACTTTGTAATAAAATAAACTATAAGTAGTACTATTTGAACAAATATTTAAAAAATACAATTGGAGAAATATTTGGTAGCATAAAAAGAAACGAAACTTCCTTTTTCATCTTAGCCTGAATTTATTCAAATTTGGTTCGGTAACCTAAAATGTCTGGGGGTCATTTCCGGGAGGGCTTCGCCCCCTGGATGTATGCCTGAAAGAAACACTGAGCACAACATCCTATATCCTAAAGAGAAATTACCCTCCACACAAGACACATAATAGCCAGAAAAGGACAAGAAATTCAATCTAGGTTGAAGAAAATAGTTTATTGGCAAGGCACCTGCTGATGTCTTTTGGATGACATTCATATGGCTATCAGGCTTTACTGGTAAGAAAGTGCACGTATAAAACAGTGAAACTGCAAAAGGATAGAGTAAAAATGAATATATATAACTTTAAAAATAGTGAAAAAAGATAAATAGTAAAGTTAATTTCCTCCTTCACCGTTATCTGTTAAAATTTGAATTATTTATAAATCAATTCCCCTGTACTGTCATATATCACAAATTTTCGGATCATTTGTGTTAGCAGAAAAAAAAAAAGGCTTGCGTTTTACTTGCCTAAAACGACCTTGTAAAGGAAATGTACTGAGCTTCCCTCTTGGGAAACATGGGGTGAGGAAGGAGGGTAGGGAGCTGTAAACTGATCCTGCATCTGATAAGGGAAAGTGGTCATGACACTGAGACCCCCACAAGAAGGGGGTAGGAAATAACCGTGCGATTTTCTGCGCCATCTATGAGCAGAAGTTTTACGTTCAACATGCCTTTATATCTCCCTTAAGGTAAAAAAAAAAACATTTTAATGATCTAGTCTTAACAAGGCTCTTTCATTTTTACTCCCAGCAGTGTCCTCCCCCCTCCCCCAGATACAATATCTGCACTGAAAAGGTGTATTTAAAAATCCATTCATTGCATCAAATGGTGGCTATACTTTGCATTTTAAAAATATATCAGGTTAAACTTGTTAATTGTCAAATGCTTGCAAAATGCCATTTTGTCACTTTTTGGTTGAGATTAGTTAAATACTTTGCAGTTAAATATTTTATAATAACGATTCCATTGCGGTTCCAACTTGAAAGTTGGCATACTTGTAAACAAAAGTCTAATGAGACCATATAATTTGTTTCAAAATTTTTAAAAATTAGTTTTTTAAAATATTCAAGATCAAAGGTTATTTTTATGACCTTGAAAAGGTAAACCTTTTTTTTCAAATTTTCCAGCACTTCATTTAATAACTTATATAAAATGTTATAAAAAGGCACAAATTTCAACCTTCTAGCCCAATTAGGTAACAAGGCTATACAAGTACTCAAGAATTGTCCGGAGGTCACGATTCTAATTTTTCAAGGTCATGTAATTTGAAACCCTGTGGGTGGACAAAGTTAAAATTTGAGAGTTATGCATAAGTCTATGTGCCTAAACAGTCACACCAAATTTCAAGGAAATCAAAAGGGGTCAAGTTGAAAATGGCCATTTCATTGGCTGATTTGACACAGAATGGCCCACAAGTGAACTTGGCAACTGAGTGAAAGCATTCAAAAAAGGAAGTCTACCCCTTAAAACAATTTCAAAATTGTTTTAAATGACTTTTAGCTAACAGAAATAATAATTATTAATAATCATAATGCAGTACTAAGAACTATGTTCCATCAAAAAAATACAACATGAATTGCTGTTAACAACATACAAAGACTAAAAAAGCACACAAGAAGCATTTTCCACTTATTTTCAGAGAAGGAATTACAAAATGTCACAACTTATTTAGTAAATAGAACTAATGTGATGAGTAATTTCAACCACATAACTAGTGATCAGATACTAAAATAATTACTTTTACAGAGCAACTGACATTGTACAGTAAATTCAAATAATCAAAGTTTTACTCATGTATGTATGAAGACCACCTTAGTATTACAGATCAACTTGAAAATGTATTTTTGTGCTGTTAACAAAACCATTGTAGTAACTAACCACAATACATCAGATACACATTGTAAGCAACCCATATTTACTCAGTACTTAGTGCTAAGAAAACAAACTCAGTTCACACAAAACTGATATGGAGCAATGAACCCCGAGTTTAAAAAAAAAAAAAAAAAAAAACTTCATCCAAAGCATAGTATTATACAATGAAACACAGAGGGAGAGTCAAAAGTTTTGCAATATTTGGATCACTTTATGTCTTCATACGTACCTTTACAACCAACACTGACTAGCATTCAAAGTACAAGCCATTGTGTTGCACCGTCTTTAGTCCCCTGTCTGCCAGTTCTTCGAATCCACAGCAGCACCAGTTCTTGTCCTTTGAGGCGAAGAACTCCTTCACCCCAGCTGCCACCTCCTCCTGGTTGTTGAAGTGTCGCCCACGAAAGGTAATATAATCCAATGGGGCAAGGTACGCACTATATGCTGGGTGTGGCATCAGTTCAATGCTCTCAAGTTCCTGGAGTTTTGCTTGGGTCATTCGAGTGGCATGAGGCCAAGCGTTGTCCTGCTGTAGGAGAGAGAGAGAGCTTTCTGTTCACCAGCGCCAGGTACATCTCCTCCAAAACAGCATATATACGCTCCAGCTCTTCAGAGTAGAGGTCGGCATTGATGGTCCAACTGTCTGGAACAAATTCATAATGGATTATCCCCTCAAAATTCCACCAGGCGCAGAGCATCACCTTGTGCTTGAAGAGCTCACATTTGGCAACAGATTCAGGAAGCTGGGACGGGCTCAACCACTGTCATTGTGTGTCAGGATTATGGAAATAGACCCACTTTTCATCGCACGTAACAATTTTCTTGATGAAACATACATCGCGCTAGTTTTCTAGGAGTCTTGTGCAGACTTACACTCAGCGATTTGCTTCAGCTGGCGTCAGCTCCTATAGACCTTGCAGAGGTCCTGAAAGTGACAAACCATGGTGGTCTGTGATATGCCCAGCTTGTCTGATCATATCCGAGTGCTGGTTGTCAGATTTGCCTCTACAGCCTCCGAATTCACAGTTACGACCTACCTGACCTTGACTGATCGTCGAGGTTTCTGTCACCTTAGCAAAATTTCTTGAACCATCTGGTTGCGGTGATGTGGTCCACAGAACCTTCCCCTTTCACATGACAAATGTTTCATGTTGCTTGAGCAGCATTATGGCACAGTTCAAACTCGTAAAGCAAAAGTTCTCTAATTAGCCGGTTGTGGCTGTTCCTACCCACTGACAGAATGACAACATGCAATGCTGTTTCACAGCAATGACTATCACTTCATATTCCTTTCGACTGACTACAGTACGCGGCTTGAACTAGTTTAAATACGAGACATACCCGCCACAGCAAATGCGTTTATGCAAATATTGCAAAACCTTCGGCTCACCCTCTGTAGAACCACTTCAAACATTAATGAATTAAAAATTGTCAAAATTGAACAGTGAAAGAGATATGTCTTTTACACAAAATGCTTAAATGTCATAAATCACAATATGTGAGAATCCACAACCAAACATCTATGAAAATATAACACAGCAAAATCATCCAGAACATGTTACATAGTGAATTCTCTGTAAATGTGTATATTAGTGCCCTAAATTATTTCGTTGAAAAAATGTTAGTACCTGAAAAAAGTGCGATGTACAGATTTTAGAGTATGGAAATAAATGGCAAATGGCGCAGAAATTTCATATTTTAAATATGTTTTATAAAGATTTTGATCGTAATATTGACCTACGAGTTCGACGCTGTGAAGAGAAGCTGCAGTAGGACTAATACATCGGTCCGGCGAAGATGTGAAGCTTTGGTCTGTTAAAAGGAAATTTTGTTGCTGGGCCGAAATGACGGGCGGAAGAGTACAAAAGAAAGAGGTTACGTTCTTGGCAGGAGAGCGATAAATGTTGTAGTGATACGCTACAGAAAATAGGTCCACATCATCTACCTTTTATTTTGTTGTGTTCTGTACATTGTTGGCAGGAAAAAACAGATAAAACCTTTCAGATTTGTAAAAGACACACATGCGAAAGATAAAAACTGACCTGGGAACAAGCTATTAACAGGAGAACCAAAAGTGCAGTAACACAGCAAATCAGCTATGAATGGAAGCTGTTCAAACCAGAACTGAAAGTTATTGTTCCCCAGTTTTCTGTACAATATAGAAAAGTATATAAGTACTTTCTATTTCGAATCAGGGCATCATATGTGAATGAACAAAAAATTTCCCAACTTTAAAATGTGTTTTAAATAAAAACAATGACAAAACATAGACGAACTATATTCTGTAGCGTATGAGTACAACATGGTTCGCTCTCCTAGCAAGAAGGTACGCACTTGGACTTGTAGTTGTGCATGCGCCAATTACACACCATAGCAACACTTCCTTTCAATGAAGCAAAGCTTCGCATCGTCCCTGTAACGATGCATTAGGCCTACCGCAGTGTCTTTTCACAGCATTGCACTCACAAATCAAAATTCCGATAAAAACCTTTAAAACACATTTAAAATATGAAATTTCTGCACCATTTGCCATTAATTTCCATACTCTAAAATCTGTATGTCGCACTTTTCCCAGGTACTACCATTTTTCCGACAAAACAATTTAGGACGCTAATCTACACATTTACCAAATTCTCCACTACTAAGCAACCTCTAGTATTTAATAGGGTGAAAAGGCATGCAACTTTTTTTTTTTTTATTATTGAAGGTTTGACGACCAGCATGAGCAACTCAATAAATTAGGGATGAAGGTACTTATCGGTTAGCCGGGCGCATCAGAAATAAAGGTTCAGTTTTCTGTCCTCAGTAAGTACGTATTCTTAGTACCTGTGTTCGTATGTTTAAAGCTGTCATGGAAATTTGGAACTTGCCTTCCTCAGAGCAAGAAGCTGTGAAATTTTTTCAAGAAAAGATGTGTAAGAAAAATCACGAAATGAAATTGTATTACTCTGATGGAATTCGTTGGCAATGAAATTTAGAATCCTGCCGTTTCAAAAGAAGCGTTCATATTGGTACATGGTTTGAGGGATCTCGTTTGCCTTTTCTAACAATGATGAGATTTATCTATTCATGGTGCCAGAAATTAACTTCTCCGAAGTGGTGTGAAAAGCAGCTAGAAATGAGCAGGGAAACTGTAGTAGACTGGAACAATTATTTGAGGGAAGTTTGCGTTGCTACGTTGGAAAAACGTGAGAAGAAAAAAATAGGTGGTGCAAATACGATTGTGGAAGTCGATGAAAGTCTGTTTAGCAAACGTAAAAACAACACTGGTCGTGTTCTTTCCCAACAGTGGATTTTCGGAGGAATAGGCAGAGAAACTAACGACTGCTTTCTTATTGAAGTTGCTAACCGTTCAATGCCTGTACTCCTAGAAGCCATTAAGAATAACATTAACGAAGAATCTATTATCTATTCTGATTCTTGGAAATCCTATTGTACTACTGAATTAGAACAAGCTGGATTTCAACACTTTTAAGGTTAATCACAAATACCATTTTATCGATCCAGAAAGCGGAGCTAATGCTAAAAAAATTAAACGAATTTGGGGAAGCACAAAATGGCGTAATAAAAGGCTTCGAGGAACAGCATGCCACCACTTGGAGTCTTACCTTGCCGAATTTTTTGGAGGCAACACGCAAAAGACCCTTTTGAAGATATTTTGAAAGACAAAGGATTTTTGGGCCTTTTTGAAGAGGAATATTTGAAAATAAGGTGTTAAATTTTGTAAATTCCCTAATAACCATTGAAATTTCGTAGAAAGGAAATGTATAAATTGTAAGTTTATATGTAATAAAACTTACGAAGCCTTTTAAAAACTAAAATTTGAAATAACCAATTTCACTATATAGTATGCAGTAAAAGTTACATTTTGCAGCATAGATGTGGGACCATCTAGGGACAGAAAAATGAACCTTCTTATTTACGATGCGCCCGGCTAACCGACAAGTACCGGGACGAGCAACTCAGCAGTCGCCATCCCTAATTTAGGGTCACTGGGTTTAGGGAAGGGAGAGAGCCAGTGCAATAAGACAAACATAACATCCATGCCTCACCAGGATTCGAACCCAGATAATCTCAAACGAATGGGCATAAGCCATCGTTTAGACCACTGCGCTTCCCTGGTGGCGCATGTAACTTACACATAACTTTACTCAAGAAAATGTCATTTGTAAAATATATCTAATAATAAAATTAAACGTTTAAATATTGGTAATTACTATTAAGCAAAAAAAATCAAGTCTCCTCTCCTCCATTAGAAGATAAAGTATAAGGTTGAGCCAAAAGTTCCTGTGCACTTGACGTACTGCGATAAGAAATAATAGTAAGAACTTTATAAGGTGTAGTTACTGCGCACGTACTGCACATGCAATATTGTGAAAAGAGAATACTCGTGTGTTTGGGGCATGGTTACGTGCATTATGTCATCTGACCTTGAACACAGTATTTCTGCCGTCTGGCTGTGATTGAATGTCATTAGTGAGGCGTCATGGTGGCCAGCTGAACATGTTGTTGTCGCTTGAGGGTAAAGTGTTTCTGATCAAACATGTGTTCTGTAGTGGAGGCAAATATACAAAGTGAAATGTACGTACAGAGAAAAATTTCCTGATACTGAAGCACCCCATCGCAATGTAGTGCGACTGTCAATTTAAAGGTTTCGTACAACCAGAGTAGTGAGAGCTACTCCGAGAAGCAGTAGGCAGCGAGTGTTAACAGGAAACGGTCCAGGATATTTCCATTCACATCACTAAAAGTCCAAAGAAATTAGTTCACTAATTGGCACAAGCAGGTGTCATACAGCAGCACCTGGAGGGCACTGAAGACACAGCAGAAACCCATACAAAAACAGAACAGTACATGAACTGAAACACCCAGAAAAGCGTGTGGAATATTGCAGATGGTTCAAGGACTTCATTAATGACAATGGAGAGGATATTCTGGGAGTCACATTTTTCTCTGATGAGATGCTGTTGCACTTATCAGGATATGTGAACAGCCAAAACAGTTGTACGTGGTCTTCCAATAATCCACATCAGATACACGAAATGTCATTACATGATCAGAAGATTGGTGTGTAGCATGCGATATTTCGAAGACACATAATTGGGCCCATATTCTTCAATGGGGCCATAAACATGGCATAGTACCATGACAATATCCTGTACCCATTCATTCGGAACTTATCCGAGGAGGAAATTGTTAATGATTACTTCCAGCAGGATTCTGCTATGTCCCATACAGCTCATGTCTCCATGGCATTGTTGACTGATGTGTTCAGAAACAGGATCATCTCCAAAGGCATATGGCCACCATGTTTGCCTGATCTCACCTGCAGACTATTATCTGTGAGGTTTGCTCAAAACCTCTGTTTACAAGAACAACCCCCATTCTCTTCTGGAACTACAGGACGCCATCATCACAGTAATCAGCAACATTTCTTTGTTAGACCTGCCACATGTATTTGGGAACATGTTCAAAAACGTGGATGCATGTCTACACACATTTCCAGCATTTATTGCAGCAGGTATGCTTGTAGTTGCTATACATATATTGTCTTGCCAGGTGCATAATGACTTTTGGCTCACCCTGTACTTTCACTGCATCTTTCAGTTGACAGAATAGGAAAAGGCTTAAAATTCAGAATATATTTTTAATACTTACTCATTACTTAGTGGTAAGAAAACAAGCTCAGATCACATAAAATTGATCATGAGGATATGAAGTTAAAAAAATAATTAGCTTTACCTACAACATGACACAATGAAATGAAACCACCTAACACATTCAAACTTTTTTTTTTTTTTTATTGGAGGTTTAACGACAACCACGAGCAGCGCAATGGGCTATAAGCAGTTGCCCGTTCCTAATTTAGGATCACTGACTCCAGGGAAGGGAGAGAGAGCCAGTGCTGTAAGACAAACACAACATTTATGCCTCACTGGGATTCAAACCCAGACCCTTTGTGGACAAATGGTCATACGCCATCACTTAGATCACTGCGCACCACCATAACAGGTCCGGGTTCGAATCTCGGTGAGGCATGGATGTTGTGTTTGTCTTACGCCCCCGGCTCTAAATAGCGACGGGAGCATAAGACAGTCAGCCATTCCCAATTTATTCAGTGGTCCTAAATTAGGGACAGGCAACTGCTTATAGCCCATTTAGTTGCTCACAGTGGTCATTAAACCTCAATCCTAAAAAAAAAAAAAAAAAATACAGCACCATTCAAACATTAATGCATTACAAGATAAGCATTGATGACAGCTTTACATATTAAAAAATTGCTGTTGCATTCAAAATAAAATTTGCAGTTTAAATATTAATAATTATCCACCAAGTACAGAGAACTGAAAATTTTGCCCACAACCTTAAATGTTTCTTCCCTCACGGGAGCTGTTACCAGAGAAAGTTTTGAAGTTCAGATGAAAGTACATTTTAAATATTTGCACCACAATGAGTTTGAGAAAAATTAGTTATTGCTCATCAAATGCTCCTATATCACCAAGATGCTTCAGATATTCTTCTAATGTCTGATCTCCAATAGCAATATCTGGTATTAACTGTGCAGGAAGCTCCCACCAATCTTCTTCAGCACTTTGCAAGAGATTAATGTGTTTTAATGCCCACTTATACAATTCTTTTCCTTCCTCAACCAGATACAACAGTGCCTCCACTAAATCTTGCACACAATTAATTTCTTTTCCATAAAAACTACTAAAACAATCAGTGTTCTTTCTATAGAAGCTAACAATGCTAGAGAGGGCACTCTGCTGCCTAGAAAAAAACAATGACAGTCCCTCTTTTTCTTTGACATTATTTTTAAGAGTCAGACATTGTTTAAGCAAAATATCACTACTACGATATTTTAAATCAAATGCATTCAAAAACTGCTCAATGATGCCGGCTGGAATCATATCATAAAAGTTTGAATTTCGATGCTTGATTAATGCCGCCATAATGTCACAATATTCCTGTTCATTGGAATCTACGAGTTCTGGAACTTTATCTACACAATCATTTAGTGAAGACAAGTCAGGAAATGGAAATGTGTTGAAGATGTCAGCCAGAGTGCTATGCATCATATCACACACTTCAATCAAATCATCATTTTCTGATAATAGATTAGAAAGTAAATCTTTTTCTGAAATCAGTGCCATTGCTTCAAGATCTTCCAATTCAACATTTAATTCCTCATTTCTTAGATCACAAATAGTAGTTTTGTTCCTTATTTCTTCAATTAATACTTCGAATTTCTCCAGGTTGACCATAAGAACCGAAATAACTCCCTCAGTTGCAATAAATTGAATAAGTACATCTTCAGAACTTAAAGAAAAAAATCGCATACTCTCTGAAAGCAGATAGCTTTTTTCTCGTTTAGATTTGCTATGTAACGCTTCATTTTAAATATTTCAATAAAGTTCTGAATTTGATCCATCTTAAGCTTTTCAATCATAGACTTTACAGTATACTGTGGTGAGGAAGAGAGAGAAGTTATCTGCATAGAACTTATGGACTCCTCTAAAGTGGTCTGCTGCTTGGAACTGCTTGAATACCAAGACGCCTCTGAAGTTATCTGATTAGAACTGCTTGAATACCTACAAGACTTCTCTGAAATTGTCTGCTTGGAACTTACAGATTCCTGTAAGACGTTTTCTGCTTGGAACTTACATACTCCAGTGGGGGGAGTTGTCTGCATGGAATTTACAGACTCTGTAAAGCTGGCCGCATGGAACTTAGAGACTTGTGAACTTGCTTGCATCGAACCTACAGACTCATATGAAGTTGTCTGCATATCCATAAAAGACTCGGAAGCAGCAAAAGAATCGGACAAACTTTCTGCATCTTCAACCGCTTCAGCTTGCTTCAAAAAATAAGACACAATATCTGAAGCTCCATACAAATGCCTTATACTTGCAGCATCTCTTTTGATCACTTCATCCACAGAATTAAATGACATATTCAAACGTTTACGCAGCATCAAATTCTTCATGTCATGTAGCAGTTTCTGCAAATTCTGAGATAGTAATTCAACATAACGAGGACTATCATTCTGGGCAATTTCGTTCTCTATTTTTGAATCATCTAGTGCTGTAGCCTTCACATTAATTTCATCAGTTAACAGCCTACATAATGAACCATGCTTTTTGAAATAACGTTTTTGCATCTGGAGAAGCGAAACTGTTTCCTTGACTTCATTACATTCCATTTCTACTGAAGTTAGTTTCTTTTGTAAAGAACATACATCGAGTTCATGAGAGCTAGCCGTACATGATAGCTCATGTATCTCAGCTGTATCAGGAACAGCTTTGCACAAGCTAATCAGCAAATCTACTAAGCCCGCTGTATTTGGATTTTCACGAATGGTACGATAAAAATACAATTTTTTTTTTATTTGATGCATATGTGTCATAGAACGGACGTAAGTCACAACGTACATCCATATCTTCGCATTTATTCCCCTACAAATCTTTTCTAATTCCTCAGGTGAATAAATAAGACCTGCAGCTGGCAGATCTAATTCATTTACAACCCATTCATGAAGTTTAGAAGCAACAACTTTCTCCATGAATTTCAAATTTTTGATACAAAATGTCTCTTTAATGGAATAACTGGAGAAATAACATATATTCCTACAATTATGGAAAGATAATCAACTCCAATTTAATCCTAACCGCCAATATCTGGAGCAAACTTATACAGTTACAGACACCATCGCAGCGCTGCCAGGTAAAATTTTCAAAAATCAATAGATTTCATCCCAAAATATTAGTAGTTTAGCTCAAAAATCAGCAGATTTTTTAACTAAAAAAATACACAACGTATTTTTATCGTAATAACCTAAGGAAATTGCAAGGAGGTTATATTACTGGAGACACCACTGGCTCTGCCGCCATAGGGCACAGCTAATCTGTGGTGTGACGTCAGAAGTAGGCAAAAGCGAACTAAACTATACCGTTGATAAAACAGTAAGCTTGTGTATCATTGATAATGATTATTGAATTACTCATTTTATATGTTTATACGCTTAGAAGCTTTTGTTCCATTGGTTTCCAAGCAGGTTCTTTTCTGCAGCTGCGTCGTGCCTGCTCATGATGTTATTTGCAGCACGGACGGTGACTTATGGCGGCCAATGCTGCGTGGATAGGAGTGGTGTCCCCAGTAATACAACCTCCTTGGGAAGTTTTTTTTTTTTTATTGGAAGTTTAACGACCACCGTGAGCAACTCAATGGGCTATAAGCAGTTGCCCGTCCTAATTTAGGGTCACTGGTTCCAGGGAAGGGAGAGAGCCAGTGCCGTAAGGCAAACACAACATCCATGCCTGACCGGTATTCGAACCCGGACCCCGTTCGGACGAATGATCAGAGGCCATACTAAAGAATGCTTCAGCCAATTCGGAGGTATCTCTTCATGTGTTCTGTGATGCAAGCAAGATAGCATTTGCTACTTGTATTTTTGTCCGATGTCAAAATGATCGGTCCACGACGTGTCAGCTAATACAAGCACGTTGTAGAGGCGCCCCTTTGAAATTACCTTCCATACCCAGGATGGAACTCTTAGCCTGCACTATTGGAGCTAGGTTAGCAGAACTACGTACTATTGGTCTGATTCTGTAAATATGTTATACTGGATAAAAAGAAATGAAATTTTTTTTTTTGATTGGAGGTTTAACGACCACCATGAGCAACTCAATGGGCAGTCGCCCGTCCCTAATTTAGAGTCACTGGCTCCAGGGAACGGAGAGAGCCAGTGCCGTAAGACAAACACAACATCCATGCCTGACCGGGATTCGAACCCGGACCCCTTACGGACGAATGATCAGAGGCCAGCGCCTTATACCACTGCGCCACCGGGGCGGCAAATGAAAATTGGGCAACCTTCGTTTACAATCGTGTTCAGGAAATTCGGTGGCCAACAGACCCAGAAGACTGGAGGCACATTGCCGGGTCTATGAATCCTGCGGATCTCCCTACGAGAGGATGTACAGTGCAAGAGTTGAAAAATTCTCGTTGGTGGGAAGGTCCGGAGTGGCTAAGATTACCGTGTGATGAATGGCCAGCCTCAGAAGCGCTTCCAAATTTCGAGGTTGTGAATTCAGAAAGGCGAAAAACTATTGTGTCTGCTACTAGAGAAGGTTTTCGAATATTCTACAAAGATCTCCTCGTATAGCAGAATAATCAGAGTCATGGCGTGGATTTTTCGTTTTTACAGGAATGCAAAGGCAAAACGAACTGAAAGATGTTTCGGTGAGTTAAGTGTAAAGCAAGTCGAAAAGGCCAAAATGGTAACGCTGAAAGAAATCCAAAAACAGAATTTTGGCGAAAATAGAGAAACTTTTCTGAAAACATTTATCGACGCAGAAGGGCTGCTTCGAGTCAATACGAGAATCACCTTGAGAAAGGATTCGGAGGCATTTAGTCATCCAGTAGTACTGCCTCCTAAACATCACATAGTGAAAAAATTTATTTGGGTAAAACATGTTGAACTAGGCCATTATGGTCTGCAGGTCCTAATGTCGACTCTGCGTGAACGTTATTGGATAATAAAGTGTAGAAAGACGATACTGAAAGTTATTAAAGAATGTGTCAGAAAAGCAAGAAGAGGCGACGGGTGGTGGAAACGTGCGATCCCGTTATGGACGGATCTTAAAGCCAATGCGGCGACTGAACTTATGACGTTTCATGTGTTTGAGTTTCGGGATTTGTTCCCGAAGCTCAAAGGTGCGAGGATGTCGGAAGAGCAACAACTCCGAAGAGGAAAGATAAATAAAATCCGAGCAGCTGTGGAGATAATTCTGATAGAGGGCGCTGTCATTCCGTGGGAAACGAAAGGAGAAAAAAAGGGTGATTTGAACTCGGAAAAGAAGAAGCCGTGTGTTTTGAACAAGATGGAACTCAAGATGAAAAACAACGCCGGTGTTTTATGTTACGTGTTTTTAGTATGTGTGCGGTCGGTCATCTGTTAATTATATGTTAGATGTTTATTTGAGTCTCGTGTGAATTCATTGTGTCAACTGCTGCTGACTTACTTATTTCCTTTGGATTAATGTGCTATTGTGAACTGATATATAACGACCTCAACCACCCGCGATTCCAGAGCCGTCGTCCAAAAATGAATGGCAGGTAAGAAGTCTTTTTCTTTAATACTGTGCATTCCTGATTGATTTGAACGGCGACACATTACAGTAAGAGTCTGAAAATTGCATTACTCATTTAGTCGCCTTTAGAACCTCAATATTCCAACCATGAATAATTGAAAATGACATTTCCTATCATCCTTATTCATTTGTTTAAACGATAGCTATTTTTTTTTAATTTTGGATAAATTACATTAATTTTTGCCATCAGCACGCATTTCGACGAGATGCGGGAATTATATTTTGTCGCTTCAATTAATCAACTTCAATTTGATCTGCCAATGTAAATTAATATAGCGTAATTTTAAAATGTCTCTTTTTATTTTTTTAATGAGTATTAATTACAGCTTATTATAACTCATGAATAAATAATAATATCCCTTAATACCAGCATGCTTTATTAAACTTCATGAGAAAATGAAAAAATGTGGTTTCTGTACCTGACCCTACCTTACTTTCAAAAACGTTCCAACGTCCAAGCCCATTAAGTAGATGTAGAACTCGCTGGGACTTTTTGCACTGGGCCCAGCAACTTATGCAGCCGGCTCTGCATACAGCTCTGACTTGGCCCCATCTGAATGCCACCTGTTTCGATCCGTGGACTATTTCCTACGAGGAAGGCACTTCGCTTCATTGGTGGATGTGGAATCTGACACGAGATAGTTTCTGTCCTCGAAACCTGCCGAGTGGAACCGCCGTGGGAATGTGGCTCTGGTGGAACGATGGCAAAAAACTGTAGGACAACGGCCTGTATTTTACAGAATGAGGTGAGCATGTATGGATATTCTGCATCATTCAGCTTTTTAGCTGCAAACAGGACGAACTTTCACTCACCTTCGCATCTCTTCTCTATGTTGACCTTGCCTGATATCTGTTGTTCAAGGTAAATGTAGGTATCGGTCACATCCAGATCTTTTCCATCAACTTCCTAATCTTCAGTTTTTGTAAAAGCACTGTACACGAATTTGTCAAATGTAAGTTCATTTGTAAACCTCCTTCTTTGTTCTTGTCATCAGGTTCCTGGATCATACACTCTAGCTCTGTGGGGGAGCTCCCAAAAATGAGTATGTCGTCACTCGTCAGCAAAGCTAGAGTAGGTTAAATAATCTACATTAATATTTCCCCCACTTGTTTTCCCAATCCAATGATTGAAACACATTCTGCAAAAATGGCATTGAAGAGTTTGGGAGATATGTTGTCAACTTGTCTCACTCTTTTTCAAATTTTTACAAGTGTTGTGTCCTCAGACATTCGAACCTTTGTGCTTGCATTTTCATAGAGGTTATTAATGATGGTTAAGTATTCATCTTCAATACCGCAGAATTTCAAAGACATCAAACCTATACTGATGATTTCACAGAATCAAAAGCCTTTTCGTAATCAGTAAAAGCCAGAATTTCATATTTATTCTTCCTTTCAAATAGTTCTCTCAATACGTATATACACTGCTGGCCACCCAAAATGCAACACTATGAAGGAAGCGTCCGATTGGCCTGAATTTCGCAGCATGCGTCGCCCGCGAGAGGACATGCAAACGATTAGCATTGCAGGGCATATGCAAATCATGTGCACCCGGCACGCCACCAAGAAGCACTATAAGAAGGGTGCACAGAAGGCGGGGTGTAAGTAGTGAAAGTGTGTTTTGCTGCCGAACCTGTGCGTGGGAAGCTTCCTGATGCCTCGTCGCAGAATATGGAAGTCATTCCGATAAGTTTCGGAGTTCAACAGAGGACGAATAGTGGCTTATCGCGACAGCGGTTTATCGTACCGAGACATCGGCGCCCGTGTGGGACGACTTCCAGCCACAGTGAGGCGAGTATGGATTCGGTGGGTGCAGGAGGGATGGACGGACCGACGTGAGCAATTGCCGCAGCCGCGGCACATCACCGAACGAGAGGACCGGCATGTTATGCGGCGGGCATTGACGTCTCGCACCGCCACATTACGAACGTTAGCGCAGGAATTAGGGTGTGTTGCGCAACAACCTGTGTCATCACGTACCGCCGTTCGACGTCGTCTGCAGGAGCGGGGACTTTCCGCAAGGCGCCCATCGTTTCGATTACCATTGACGTTACACCACCGGCGAGTGCGGCGGCAGTGGGCCGTTGAACGCTGCACATGGACTACGGAATGGCACGACATTGCCTTCTCCGACGAATCTCGCTTCTGCCTGCAGCACCACAATAATCGGATCCGCGCGTGGCGGCACCGCAGCGAGAGACTGTATGACACCTGTATTATGCATCGCCATACCGGTCCGTCGCCTGGAGTTATGGTTTGGGGCGCAATTGGATATGACACCCGCACCCCTCTGGTACGCATCGCCTGGTACACTCAACAGCCACCGCTACATCTCCGACGCTTTGGAGCCTGTAGTCCTCCTTTACCTGCAGGACCTGCCAGCGGCCACGTTTCAACAGGACAATGCGCGCCCGCACGTGACACGCATCGTGCAACAATTCTTCACGGCCCACCAGGTGTCACTGCTGCCGTGGCCCGCCTGTTCTCCCGATATGTCGCCCATCGTACACGTCTGGTCGCTGATCGGCAACCGAGTTGCCCGGCAAGCACCACCCACGGCTACGCCTGATGAACTGGGGCAACGTGTGGAAGCAGCCTGGACCGACATACCCCAAGCCCACATCCAAAGACTCTTACGTTCGATGCCGCGGCGTGTAGCGGCCGTTATTGCCAGCCATGGGGGCCACACGAACTATTGATGTCAGCGTGTTCCGCAAGTCGCACGGGCCTGTAAGATCAATCGTTTCATCTTTTTGTCTGTTGTTATGTGTCCAGTAAATCTGGCTTTGCGATCTCGTGTCCTTCTTGGTGTTGCATTTTGGGTGGCCAGCAGTGTATGATTAACAATGTAACTGCTGCTCCTGAATTCAGCTTGTTCTTTTAGTTAAGTCCAATTTTCCTTCAAGTGATGCGACAGTGCCTTCCTGAAAATGGAGAGAACAACTGATAGGAGGCTGATGGGTCTGCCTTTCCTGATGTCATCAAGGTCCAATTTTTTATGTGTCAGGATCAAAGAAGCATTCTTCCAGTCATCAGGAATCTTTTCTTCTTTGAGGCATTTAGTGAAAATTTCAGCGAGTGTAGTTTGTTTCTCCATTGGCTTCATGTCCAATACCCATGGAAATTCCATCCCATCTGGAGTTCTTCAGGTCTTCCCCGATCTATGTTCTTAATGGCATGACGAACATGAGACAGGACTGGACAGCCTACTGGAAGAACTTGGGCATGCAGTTAACAACATTAAACCGGGAACAGCTCATATACACTGAATGGCCACTTTATTATGACCACCCCCTCAGTACTTCGTTGGGCCAACTTTTGCCTTTAATACTGCGTCGATTCTTCGTGGCATGGACTCCACTAGATGTTGATAGGTGGTTTGTGGAATCTGAGGCCATGCTTAATGAATAGCACTTTCCAGGAGTGTGAGATTGCAATGTTGTGGATCCAGCTGTCTGATGGCTCGTTCAACTTCATCCCCCAAATACTCAATAGGGTTGAGGAAAACATGCCGGTGAGTTTACTTTGCTTAGGTGGCCCCCACAATGGAGATTGTGGGGGCCACCTAAGCAAAGTAAACTCACCGGCATGTTCCTGAAACAAATCTTGTACAATACGAACACTGTGGCACGAAGAGTACTATGGCAGGATCTTGTTGAAAGTAGCCATCGTCATTGGCATTGGGATAAACCATCCACATGACAGGATGCACTTAGTCCGCAACGATGTTTAGATATGATGTGACAGTCAGACCCGCCCCACCAATAAACTATCGAAAATAAAAATAGTCAAACCACATCAACAAAATGCCAATACAATAAACTACCGAAAATAAAAATAGTCAAACCACATCAACAAAATGCCAATATCAAGCAGCAGCTTCAGACGTTAATCAACACGAATTAAAGTGCCCATAGCATGCCAGGAAAACATTCCCCAAACCATAACGCTGCCACCACCAGCTTGAAGGATTGTAGCAATGCATTTGGGGTCCATGCTTTCGTGCTGTTTCCGCCAAATTGTCACTCGGCCATCGGCATGGTGCAACTGAAAACGCGATTCATCGGACCACATACTTTGTTTCCAATTATCGACTGTCCAATCCTTGTGCTCCTGTACGAACTGGAGACGTTTTCTCTTGTTAACTGCAGACAGCAAAGGTGTTCAAACAGGCCTTCGGCTGCCATATCCTATCCGATGCAGTGTACGGCGAACAGTGCATGCAGAGATCATTTGAGGGGATCCTTGATTAAGATGGTCTGTAATTTGCGGCACTGTTGCCCTTCTGTTGTCTGTTACCAGTCTGGACACTCTCCGTTCCGCCCGAGCAGTCACTAGTCGATGACGACCATATGTTGCACGTAGAGACCCAGTTTTTTGGCTGACAGTCCAGTCTTTAAACACTTTAACAACAGCTGCTCTGGGGCATTTCCCGAATGCGGCGGTTTCGGTGATACTCGCTCCATGGCTCCGAGCTCCTACAGTCATCCCACGTTGAAAGTCCGTCAAATCACATTGTTTACCCATCTCGTCATCCAAAAATCACTTCAACTACTGTCGCAAGCACTAAGCTTTCCCTTTCTATACTAGTCTCGCCCTCTGGCGGCAACAACATGCAGCCATAGCTCATTTGCTTAAAACTGTCAGGTGGTCAGAATAAAGCGGACCACTCAGTGCATATGTACAGAGGTTTATCAAAATAATGGAAACACTTCCTGTTTGCGGAGAACTATTTATTTATAAGCTATAAGCCATGCTCAGGCTTTCAGAACAAAAACAATTCGATTTGAAATAGATTTATTAAGTCATGCATATACGAAAATAAGGGTGTAAGGTCAGGTGCGGTGGCGCAGTGGTCTAAGCGATGGCCTCTGATCATTCGTCCGTTAGGGGTCCGGGTTCGAATCCCGGTGAGGCATGGATGTTGTGTTTGTCTTACGGCACTGGCTCTTTCCCTTCCCTGGAACCAGTGGCCCTAAATTAGGGTCGGGCGACTGCTTATAGCTCATTGAGTTGCTCACGGTGGTCGTTAAACCTCCAATCAAAAAAAAAAAAAAAAAAGGTCAGGTGATGCGCAACATCACAGCCTCTCTTTGACAAATGTCAACCCCGCCTTCTCGTGGTGCATCCTGTTCTCACTAAAGGGGCTCTGACGGCCGCCGATAGAGGTACAACTATACCATCGGGATTAGAGGAAATGCTATCCCACACTCACCAACCCGCTTGGCCAGCGTGGCGAGTTATGGACAAACCCCTCTAAAATGACTCCACAACTTAAATCTTGGCCCTCAGTCTCCGGCAGCTGGAATGTACCTTGCCAAGGCAGCTGCCAGTGCGACATGAAGGCAGAGGGTGCTAAGAATCACCGGTGGACCGGACTAGACTGCCATTTGATGCTGATCTTGGCTACTTACAACGGACGCTCCCTATCTTTTGATACAAGGCTTCTTGAATTGGAAGAGGAACTACAAAAGATCAAGTGGGACATCGTCGGGCTAAATGAGGTTATAATGAATTAGCTTTATTCGCTTTCCGCTAAGCTAATTATTATGAATGATTCTCTTCCTACCAGCTAGCTAATGATATACTTGTACTAAGCTTCAAAATAATGAATTCAAAAGGGTGTTGTTACTAGTTAATTACGAACTTAAACAAAGTCTCAACGCTGGTTATTTATAGGAATCAAATAAATGTTATAAACCTAACAGCCAGACAGAGGTCTGACAAAAACTATGAATTGAGAAAGACTGACTTACAGAAAACTTCTTTATTTCCACGACTCTTGGTCAACTAAGGCACACACAACACTTGTAGTACAATAATGAATAATCTCTCCTCGTATTATACACGCTCTCTCTTAACGACCACAAGCTCTCCTCATAACAACACAAAAGCTTTTTTAAGTCTCGATGAACGCGCCTATATACTAGCTACCACCACGTCATGACTTACACTCATTGCCAGATCTCATTCAGCGGGTGAAATAATATTTCGTTCAGTAAGAAGATAATTTACATAGTAAAATAAAATAACCAGAGATAGTAAAATCAAAAGGAAAGTGAATATAGAGTATACGTTACATCATCTCCCCCTTAATTTTTTTTTTTTTTCTTTTTTCTTCTTTTTTTTTCCGAAAAACCTATCAATTTTGGAGTGTAAGTCTTACATTTCGTTGGTTGACGTTTCTCGATCTCTTTTTTGTTTTGTGGTTTGGTGGTAGCCGTATTTACATTATCAAACTTGGCATGACAATTTACGAAATCTGTATTCGACTGTGAAACGTGTATTGTTGAACAAAACAAACCTGCATCGGCATACTTTCCTTTTATTCTGCCTAGCAGGAATCACTTTTTTAATTTCAAATGACGTTCTCATTATTCGGTGAATACATACCAACTGTATCAGCAGCGAAGATTGCCTGGAGCTGCCTAACAGTAACAATTTTATTATTTTCATTTCAAATTACGTTCGCATTATTCGTTGAAATATATACCAACGGTATCAGCAGCGAAATTTACCTGGAGCTGCCTAACAGTAACAATTTTATGATTTTACCCCTAAGCACATAGATATATATAAAAAAAGTGGATTAGTAGATGGACATAGAAGAAATATAAAAAAAAACACACACACATATATACACAAAAAAGAATGCATAGGCCCACACGAAAAAAAGAAATTCTGACACTCCAACTGGTCGTGCAGGAAAAACAACAAACTGAGAAAAGAACCTGTCCACGAGAACTTACTTATCTCGAGGACGCATAAAAAACTCTAGTGCGATAACGTTTCCCAGGTCTAATCGGACTGGTAAAATCAGGTGGCTTGGATCTCTTCAGGGACTGTAATGGAACTGGAACATCGGTCTGCTGTCGGTCAGGAAATCCCGGCGGCTGACGGGAACGGTCAGGAATGGCGGAAATCCTTCGGTCCGAAACGGCTGAAGTCTGTGGGTCCAGAAATCCCTGCGGCTGAGAAGAACGGTCAGGAGTCTGGCGGTCTGGAAATCCCTGCGGCTGAGAAGAACGGTCAGAAGTCTGGCGGTCCGGAAATCCCTGCGGCTGAGAAGAACGGTCAGAAGTCTGGCGGTCCGGAATCCCTTGCGGCTGATAGGAACGGTCAGGAACGTCTGAAGTGTGGCGGTCCGGAAATCCCTGCTGCGGCTGATAGGAACGGTCAGGAACGTCTGAAGTCTGGCGGTCCGGAAATCCCTGCTGCGGCTGATAGGAACGGGCTCCCCCAGGCTTTGGATATGAAGTCCCTTTGTGCTGGGGCCCGTTGTGTCCTTCCAGTATCTTTTTGGACGGACGTGTCTCCGGCCACATCGTTTGCTTTCGCTTACGCCAGCGTGGCATGAGAGTAGCAGTAGGCATCGGCCCTGTTTGCCCTGAACGTAGGTTCCAGGGGCGAAACCCGGGCGGATGCAAAGATTTCTGCCTTCGTCGCTGTTGCGGCGAAACAGATTGGGGAGACAAGTCACGTTTGCGCCCAGCCTTTGGTGGTGCTGGACGGTTTGGAACATGAAATTTAGGATTCATAACTGATAAGTCAGAAATGTCCGAAGCCTCTGAGTCGCTGCTGTAATTCAGTGGTCGTGCAGGGCGATGTTTAGATTTGCCTATAGGAATACTTTCTGACGAGGTATTCAAAGAAGAAGTAGCCCGCGTTGGTGCAGAGTTATCCGGAAACGGCGCAGCAATAGTCTTGGCAATGGTTGGAGGGAAAGGAACGATACTAGTATTCGACGAACTCGATTCGAGCCTTGGTATCATGGGAGAATCAGGTTGCGTGTGTAGAAACCCGTCTGGAGGGGGGAGGGTGAAGGAAAAATCACTGGCGATTCTTCAAAAATGTTTGTTGGTTCGTCCAAAATGTCTGGCGGTTGAACATGAGATATAGACTCTTGAGTCTGTGGAACAGAAGGTTGAGTAAGATTGATAATGAAATCGATATTCCGTTCATGATACTTGCGACACTGATCAACATGTACATATTGAAAATGGTTGTCAGGTTTCTCCAGAACAATATTATTTTCAAAGATATTTGCCACCCGATATGGACCTTCGTAGCTGGGTGCGAATTTCTTCACTAAAGTATGCGAAACAGAAGACTGGAAGTGCGTTTCCACGAGAGTGAGATCTCCAACGACAAGATCTGGTTCCCTACGCCTAGAATTATAATATCTTGCTTGAGCCGCTTGTGCTCCTAGCATTGCAACACGAGCTTTTTCTGCCATGATTCGTACTGATTGCGGAGTTGGTCGCTGGTTTAGTTCGTCGATAATCCCCGTTAAATTTTCGAAAGGGGTTTTAATTTTGCGACCCAGAAAAAGTTCTGCAGGAGTAATTTTAGTAGACTCGTGGACAGACGAGCGGAGGGCGAACGCAAAAAGCTCTAAATGGTCATCCCATCTTTCATGATGATCCATTACAAAAGTCGCAATCATTTTCACTAGCGTTCGGTTAACACGTTCCGCAGGATTACTCTGAGGATGATATGGGGAAATGAATTTATGTTTAATGTGTAGTCTCTCACACATTCTTTCAAAAATGTCAGAAATAAATTGAGGACCATTATCCGAAACTACTTTATTAGGTGCACCATATCTAGAAAATACTTCATTAACTAAGACATTACAAATAACTTCTGCCGTAGCGGCTTTAATGGGAAAAACTTCAACCCATTTAGAAAAATTATCAGTTAGTACTAAAACGTAACGAGCTTTATTTTTAACAGATAATGGATAAGGTCCCAATAAATCTATGGAAATAATATCAAACACATGAGAACTTGAACTAGATTTCAAGTGACCGGCCGGTCTTACATTACGGTAATTATTAATCTGACACAAGTGACATGATTGAACGTATGCGAGCACACTTTGGTACATGCCAGGCCAATAGGCAACATCCCGCAATTTACAACGGGTCTTGCGAATACCTAAATGGCCTGCAAGAGGTTTGTCATGAAATTCATTTAAAAGAGCCATTCTAAGGGTTCGCGGAATACATGGGCGAAACTCTGCCCTAGTAGTCCGAGATTTTGTATAATAAAGAAGACCCTCTATTACTTCAAAATGTTGTGACCTTCCAGCCAGAGAAGGATCACTTGGTAGGGGCGAACCCGCAAGCAAAAAATTATAGATATCCCCAAAATCTGGATCATTTATTAATTCTGCCATTATCTGCTCTCTGGATGTTATATCAGCTATTAGAAGTAAAGGCTGACATCCAGGAGTAGTTTCTGTGGGGACCCCACTAATCGGAACGCGAGATAATGCGTCCGGTAATTGATTCTTATGACCTGGCTGATATGAAATTTTGATATTGCTCTCCTGTAACTTCAGAGCCCACTTCATAAGTCTTTGAGATAGGTGCTTAGCAGAATTCAAATACTGAAGGGCAGAATGATCCGTAATTATGTTAACTGTCAATTCGTTAAGATAACATTGAAATTTATTCAGTGCATACACAACAGCAAGACATTCACGTTCCGTAGCTGAATAATTGCGTTCAGCTTTGGCTAAAGTACGAGACGCAAAAGCTATTGGATGCCCAGCTTGTGACAAAACGCAACCAAGACCAACTCCGGATGCATCAGTATAAATATCAAATTCCTTAGTATGATCCGGGAAAGCCAACACCGGAGGCTGAGTCAATGCAGACTTCAGTGTTTCGAATGCAGCGTTAGCCTCAGGTGTCCAAATAAACTTCTTGTATTTACGTTTTAAAGCATACAATGGCTCACATATTGTAGCATAAGCGGGGACGAACTGCTGATACCATCCGGTCATTCCCAGAAAGCGGGATAGTTCTTTTGCTGTTTTAGGCCGAGGAAAGTCAACAATAGGCCTAATTTTTTCATTATCCGTAAATAAGCCGTGGGGAGTAATTTTCAACCCCAGATATACAATCTCGTCCCTCGCTATCTGGCATTTACTAGGTTTTAACGTCAAGCCAGCATTGTATATGAGTTGGAACACCTGTTTGAGCAGAGAAAGGTGCTCGTCAAAAGTCTCTGATGTGATAATAATATCATCCAAATAGACATGCACATGGGGACCCAGGACAGGTCTGAGAACCGTGTCCATAAGCTTTTGGAAAGTAGCAGGTGCAGAAGCTAGTCCAAAAGGCATACGTAAATATTCATAGGCCCCAAAAGGAGTCGCAAAGCCAGTTTTATCGACAGAGTCCGGATGTACTGCCACCTGCCAATATCCACTCGCCAAATCCAAAGTTGACATCCAGTTGGTTGACGACAAGTCATGTAAAATATGTGACATGACAGGTAGGGAATAATTGATCGTTTTTGTGACTTGGTTGAGCTTGCGGAAATCTGTCACGAAACGAAATTCATTGGGTTGTTTCTTTGGAACCAAAAAGGCAGGAGCAGCCCAGGCGCTTGTTGATTCCCTGATTATGCCCTGCTTAATCATTTCAGCAATTTGACGTTGCATTTCCTGTTTCTTATGTGGAGCACAAGGGTAAGGTTTCGTCGCAATGGGTTTCGAACCATCAGTATCAATAACATGATAAACCACCTGTGTGAAACCAGGTTGATCCGAAAATAAACCAGGGCTTTCCTGTAAAAGGAGAGAAAGCTGGTCTCGTTGCCCCTCATTCAATTGGTTACTCAATAATAAACCCGTGATATCTACAGGAACCGTAGGAATCATTTCGACAGGTTCCGGAAAGGAAATCACATGTTGTACAAAATTCAAAGTTATTTGAAACTTGTTTATAAAGTCCATACCCATTAAACATCTCACGGGTAGCTCGTCTATAAGCAGGAAAGAATGTGTAAAACGAGCTTTTCCCAGCCCTAAAGATAATGTGACAGTTCCTGCGATACTGAAGATTTCATTATTTGCACCTCGCAAATACTGCGTTGCAGGCTGAACGTGTATTGCAGAAAAAGTGTCAGTGCAAAACTTTGTATTTAGGGCTGATATTTCAGACCCAGTGTCGAACTTTGTCTCGACAATAATGTCTTCAAGTGTCAAGAATACATCAGGCAACTGAGGAGTTTGAACAGTCACTAATACTGTTTTAGGGTCAGAACGTTTGGTATCAGGAAGCAGGACCGACCCTTCGTCTACTTCCTGTGGAAGTTTAAAGGAATCCTGGTGGGGTTATCATGTGGTCGGAAACCTCGACCCTGCCGGGTATCGGGAAAATTTTCACGATGAGAAAAACTGCGTGAAACGTGCGTCGGGAACTCCGCGTGTCTATTGACATTTTCATCTCCGTTACGTCTGCCCTCAGAACGGGCAGAAAAATTATCATTGCCCTGAGCATGATAACGTTCCGAATGCTGCTGAGTGAAACGGGGTTGAGCATACTGTGCAGGTGTACGATATCCCGAAGCTTGTTCAGAAACTCGCTGTTGGTTTGCCACTCTTCTGTGTGGTGGAACGTATGAAGCTTGGGTGGGCACTTGTGTATGCTCGCGCTGAAAGTTATGTCCATTATGCCGCTGAGGGTTTTCGTAATAAGCCTCGCGGGGTGCCCGAGCATGGTGAGTCGAACCATGTTTGCCATGTCGCTCTTCATACGTGCGTATGAGGCGAAGGCATTCATGAATTGTGGCAGGGTGTCGAACCTCAAGAAAATCTTGTAAGAATGGGTCGAGCTGCTGCACGAGGGTATCCAACATGTCAACATGACTGGCATGTGGATCCCATAGGTTATATAGGCGTGTAGTTTCCAACGCAAATGCAACAGGGCTATCATTGGGACCTTGCTGGGACCTTGCTGACGCGAAAAAAGCTGTTGAGCAAGGCTAGCTCGACTGAGGCCGAAAGGAAAGACCTCCAAGAATTCTGCACGGAAATTCTCATAATGAGAATCCGGGTTCGACACTCTCCACTGCCGATACCAGGTCTTAGCGGTATCCCTCAAGCAAGTGCCGGCAATTTGGACTTTGCAGTCTTCAGGAATATTATATAGATCAAAATGATCTTCCAGATCTTCGAGGAACTTTAAGGACCCCTCCAAACCATTGAAATGAATTGTTCCTGCATGCGGCACGAAATGGGCAAGCATTCTGCTTCGCTGAGAGGATTGAACTCCCTCAGGTACGACCCGCGACTCAGAGTAATAAGAAGCTGGTGCATTACGAAATGGTGAAGAATGCCTGGGTACGTGTAGATCATTCATATCAAAGTCAGAGCCACAGGCTTCGTGCAAATTGTCCAAAAAAACACCATTATCCTCGAGACTTGCCGGAGGGTGGAAATTTGAAGTTGTCTCAGTTAAGGAAGACATGGATAATAATCGTCAGGATCTCGTGTTCGAGAAAAGTTCGGGCGCCAATTATAATGAATTAGCTTTTTTCGCTTTCCGCTAAGCTAATTATTATGAATGATTCTCTTCCTACCAGCTAGCTAATGATATACTTGTACTAAGCTTCAAAATAATGAATTCAAAAGGGTGTTGTTACTAGTTAATTACGAACTTAAACAAAGTCTCAACGCTGGTTATTTATAGGAATCAAATAAATGTTATAAACCTAACAGCCAGACAGAGGTCTGACAAAAACTATGAATTGAGAAAGACTGACTTACAGAAAACTTCTTTATTTCCACCGACTCTTGGTCAACTAAGGCACACACAACACTTGTAGTACAATAATGAATAATCTCTCCTCGTATTATACACGCTCTCTCTTAACGACCACAAGCTCTCCTCATAACAACACAAAAGCTTTTTTAAGTCTCGATGAACGCGCCTATATACTAGCTACCACCACGTCATGACTTACACTCATTGCCAGATCTCATTCAGCGGGTGAAATAATATTTCGTTCAGTAAGAAGATAATTTACATAGTAAAATAAAATAACCAGAGATAGTAAAATCAAAAGGAAAGTGAATATAGAGTATGCGTTACAAGGTAAGGAGAAAAAGAGAAGATCTCATTGAACTGAAAAGTGGACATCTCTTCTACTATCGTGGGACAGATACTTGCCGAACTAGTGGTGTTGGATTTATAATAAACAAGAAACTGAAGGATAAAGTTGTAGAAGTTGAAAGTTCCTCTGACAGAGCTGCACGACTCATTGTCCAACTCTCGAGAAGATACCAGGCTCAGATTATTCAAACTTATGCACCCACCACAAGTCATCCTGAAGAAGAAATTGAAGAATTTTATTAAGAAATTCGTTATCTAAATAATAAAGGCAAGAAGCACTTGAAGTTCATTATGGGATATTTCAATGCAAAAATAGGGCAACGGCAACAGAATGAAACTTGAGTCGGTAAATTGGTCACGGCAACAGAATGAAACTTCAGTCGGTAAATTGGTCACGGCAACAGAAAACAGCGTGGAAATACTCTCGTTGAGTTTGCAGAGGCAGAAGCGTTTTTCATCATTAACACCTTTTTCAAGAAAAAGCTGCAAAGGAAATGGACATGGCCCCATGGATGGACAAGTGAAATTGATTTTATTATGTGTAAAAAGAAATTTGTCACGGAAGACTGCAGTGTACTAAACAAGTTCAACACAGGTAGTGACCATAGAATGGTAAGATGTAAGATGCACCTCAATGCTAAACTCGAGCGTGGCAAGCTCATAAAACAAACAAAGTGTATTGGCACGACCAACCTTAAAAAACATCATAATACCTTCAAATTGGAACTGAGGAACAGATTCTCTGCTCTAGTAGGTCTAACGTCGGAAGAAGTGGATATCTCTGAAGTTAACAGAAAATTAACTAAGGTTCTTATGGAAACAGCAACAAAAATAGCTGGTACTAAGAACAAGTTGCATACGAACCGATTATCAGGAAAAATCAAAATTCTGATGCAAAAAGAAGAGAGATGAGGACAACTAAAGGAGATGTGACTTCCCAAGTGGAATATATAGAGCTATGCAAGACGGTACGAACAAGTATCACTGAGATGTAAGGGAATTCAACTGTGAACTAGTAAGGAAAGCAATTGAAAACAACCAAAGCCTGTAGATAACAAAAAGACATCTCAGTAAGTGAAGAAAACAGATTATGGCACTGAGAAAAGAAGATGGTTCTGTAATAAGAAATGGAGGCGAAATTTTGACAAGAGTGAAAGATTTCTACTCCAAATT
This sequence comes from Macrothele yani, assembly GCA_039090855.1. Classification (NCBI taxonomy): domain Eukaryota; kingdom Metazoa; phylum Arthropoda; class Arachnida; order Araneae; family Macrothelidae; genus Macrothele; species Macrothele yani. The sequence goes on from CM077015.1 coordinate 26,306,081, forward strand.
ATATGAAAGGGATGATACAGGTACTCCAGACATCATGAAAGGTACCAGAGTTCTTCCGGTCCTCCCAGCTGAAGTTGCACATGCAATCAAGAACATGAAGCTGGCAAAAGCTCCAGGAGAAGATGGAATTACTGTAGACATCATACAGGAAGCAAGTGGAGAAATTGAAACAGTACTCGCCCAAGTTTTCACTCGATGCCTTAATGAAGGATAGATTCCTGAGGATTGGAACAACACTACCATGATCCAGCTACATAAAAAAAGTGACATTGATGATCTCAGGAACTACAGAGCTATCAGTCTCCTATCAGTGGTTTATAAAATCTTCACTAAAGTTCTTTCACACTGTTTGAAGGTAACACTGGACATGGCTCAACCAAGAGAACAAGCTGGATTCAGGAGTGGCTAGAGCACTATAGATCATATCCACGTACTGAGAGAACTAATTGAAAGAGCGAGGGAATATGAATTTCCATTGTGCATGGCTTTTATGGATTATGAAAAGGCGTTTGATTCGGTGAAACCGTGAGCAGTTACAATGGCTTTGAAATCCTGCGGTATTGAAGAAGCATACATTAATATTATTAATAACATCTATGAAAATACAAGTACAAAGATTCGGCTGTTTGAGAATACAGCATACATAAAAATTGGAAAGGGAGTGAGACAAGGTGACACCATATCTCCCAAGCTTTTTAATGCCACATTGGAAAATGTCTTTCAATCACTGAACTGAGAAAACAAAGGGATAAAGATTAATGGAGATTATCTAACTCCCCTTCGTTTTGCTGATGACGTAGTCATCTTTGCAATTACCCTATTTAGAGCTGCAGAGTATGATCTAAGAACTTGCTGACAAGAGTAAAGAAGTGGGATTAAAAATGAACTTTCAGAAGACAAAAGTGATGTATAATGCTTTTACAAGAAACGAAGATTTATCGATTGATGGAGAAAAGCTTGAGGCATCCGATTCCTACATTTATCTTGGGCAGCAGATATCAAGTGAGAGTCACATTGATGAAGAAATTAATCGGCGTACAAAACTTGCCTGGAGAGCTTTTGGAAGAAACAGCATAATTTTCAAGAGCAATATGCCATTATGTCTTAAAAGAAAAGTGTTTGATCAATGCATCCTTCCAGTGCTTACGTATGGAGCAGAGACGTGGACCTTAACTAAAAGAGACATACAAAAGCTGCAGACAACTCAAAGCAGCATGGAGAGGTGCATGCTTGGTGTAACCAGGAGAGATAAGAAGAGGAACTCGTGGATCAGAAAAATGACAAGAGTGGAAGACATCATGATCAGAGTAAAATTCCTGAAATGGCAATGGGCTGGACATACTGCCAGAAGGACAGACCATCGATGGACAGCTGAAATTTTAGGTTGGATTTCAAGAGACATTAAAAGACCCAGAAGAAGACCACATGGGAGATGGGTGGTTGAAATTCGAAAGTATGCGGGAGTAACATGGAGGAGACTGGCACAAGACAGACCGTTGTGGAAGAGGCTTGGAGAGGCCTTCGTCCAGCAGTGCATTGATAATGGTTGACAATGATGATGATGATTTGAAAATGGAATTTGGTACCTTTCTTGCTGTAAAATATATCCCAACTGTGCCAGTGAAGTTGGAGGTGGAAAGTGGGATGGACTGACCTTTCGCTCCAGATATTCCCACAAATGTTTAATAATAATATTGACGTCTGGAATAGCTGTTGTACCTCATCTTTATGCTCTGCAAACCACAACTTGACACGTTTCGCACAATGTAGGAGTGTATTATCTGCTTGAAACTAGCGGTGACCGTTAGGGAACAATGTCTTTAACATTAGGAGCAGGTACTCCTCAAGAATGGATTAGTACATTGCAAATATTACACGACTCTGCAGAACAACCCCTAAGAAAATGCCATGATATGGCACACAACAGCATCAGGGATCCATCTGCGTGTTTCACAGTGAGAATCAAACAGTCAGGTTGGTACGCTACTGCTGGTTTTTGCCTGACGTAACTCTACCAATGGTAGTAAACAATGTAAAGAACGATTCACCAGACCAGATGATACGTTTACAGTCTTTAGCATCCTAGTGTTTATGTGCTTTACACCACCTTACATGTTCTGTTGCATTGATGTTGGTAATCAGAGGTTGTGGATTGCAGAACGGCCATAAATACCGGCACGATGGAGTTCCCGATAAAGTGTTATGACGGAAACGGATCACTCCGATTGGTGTTCTCCGTGGTCTTGTGCTTCCGTTGTACAATCCGTGCCAACGTTCGCCTGTCCCTATATGATATCTTCGTATGACGTCCACAGTTTGCACGTTTGGAGGCAACTCCATATTCTTTTTGACAGGTATTCATAATCTTCGATATAATTCCTCGTGTTAAACTACTATTTCTACCGTTCTAGTTAGTAAAGCCTCTGCAAGGAGCGCACGAATGATTATGCCTTTTTTTGAGGTCACTGAGATCTGGCGTTGGCGACAATTACTCCACAACAGCTGTTTCATCTGCGACTATGGCACCGCTAACGTGATAGCCGACATCGTACTGCACCCCTTTATATATGGGGTCGTTTCATAATTATTGGCCGATACCAACAAGGCGAATTTTCATAGCCGGTTACAAAAGACGCCTCGTAGGAGGAACTACCAAACGCCCATGCAAATTGAATCGGTTCAGTTCACGTATATAAAACGGTATTTCAGACAGATCTCAGCAGTTGCGGACGTGATGGAGTAACCCGACGTGAGATCAGTGATTTTGCACAAATTCAAACTTGGCCGGAATGTGTCCAAAACGGTCGCAAATGTCAATAGAGCGTGGGTTGTCGGAACGACGAGTGACAGAACTGTCCGTAGACTGTTTTCTAAGTTCCATGCCGGAGATGTTGCCATTTACCATAAGCCAGGAGCCGGTCGTCCGGTTCTGTGTGACACTGTACATTTAAGGTGGAAAGTGGAAGAAAAACCAACGTCCACAGTACATGAGCTTAGTACCGAACTTGTCGCATCATCAGTGACAGTTTCTAGACACCTGGCAGCTATAGGCAAGGTTAAAAACTGGATACCTGGGTTCCACACAAACTGACCGAACAGCAGCAGATATGGCGTCTGGAAACATGCATTGCCCTCCAAAAACGTGAACCTAGTGCTCCCTTTATGCATCGGATCCTTACGGTTGATGAAAATGGGTGCTTCATGACAAAAGGAAGGGAACAGCGCCGTTGATCGATAAAGGGGAACCACCCAAACACATGTCCAAATCCGAGATGCATCCACAGAAGGTTCTGATCTCTGTGTGGTGGACTGCCAAGACTGTGGTTAATTATGAGTTTTTGACGCGAGGTCAAACAATCACAACGGACGTGTGCTGCTGTCAGCCGAACGAATGTCACCAATAATTATGCAGCAAACAACCATCGCTCGCCAATCGTTTGGGTCCCATACTGCTTCAGGATGGCGCACGACCGCATGTGTCTATTGGAAGCATGCGAAAAATCAACGCCTGGGGGTACAAGGTCCTCTCTCACCTGGTTTATTCACCTGACTTGGCCCCCTCAGACTTTCACATGTTTCGCCATTTTGACCACTTCTTGAGGGGCAAACAGTTCGCTAACAAGGATGCTGTGATTTCCGCCGTTAGCGCTTCCTCGGACCACTGTGATGCTAGGTTCTGCCACCGTGGCATATCTGCACTGAAAACACGTTGGGCACAGTGTATTGCTGCCGAGGGCAGAACATTTTCGGAATATATTGCATTTCGTCGTCTGTTACTGCTGTTTGTTTCTTTGTGTCCGAATCGGCCAATAATTATGAAACGACCCAATACCTCCCATCGCGGGTGACGTCGTCTCCGTGATTTGCGTACAGCGCATTGCGTGTACTCTAGTCGCAGTCGGTGTTTCCATTATTTTGATAAACCACTGTACATATATATGTATGTAAATATACTGTACATATGTGTGTTGACAGAATATACATATTGCAACCAAGCTCAGAGAAGAAAAAAATACAAAAAAAAAAAAAAATCATTTTTCCCAGCAACTTCGAATTTTTAGGGAAAAGCAGTTTGACAATTTTTTCAGCACAAAGTTGAGGGGCAGACTATAAAGAGCTTCTAAAATTGTAATAAGTTGAGAACATTAAGTTATACCGTAAATTTAATGTTTAATAGAATTTGATATATGGTAGCATATCATATGTTGCTTTCTTTTACACTGTTTAAACGATTTTTGTGTTTATTTAAAAGGAGTTCACCACGAGAAAAAAAAATTCCTCAGTGGTAAAAGATTTCATTACTCGGAATTTAAATTTAAGTACAGAACTAGCAATTAAATTAAAGTGAAAACAGCAACAGAGATCTTAAAAAAAAGGGGACAATAAAAATCTACATAGCACTGCTAGACAAGACAAAATGAAGTCATATACTGCTCCAGTTATTTCCGTATAACAGTAAACTTAAATTAAAGGTTAAAATTTTTATCTGCGGCGCATATGTTAGTATCGGTGTAAATAACACAATGATGTTTATTACTGATAAATACAGAAGGTTGTGAAAATAAGCCCTTTTTGCTAGTGGTGGAATTCAGATCCACAAATTCCTCGCTCCGGAGCCAGCTATTCTCCCAAATAAATTACACTGACCTTGGCTTATTGCTGTAACTTTCCGTTCTGACTCTTGCATCACCTCAGTGGTACATCATATACTGTATATCTCCTTCTACCCTGTAAGAAAAACGGGGGCACGAAATCGCAGGTTTAGAATCTGCCCCAAACCTGGAGTAGCTCGCTGTAAAAAAAGAACTCTTCCTGGGGTGTTTTTAATTAATCCCTTCACCGCTCATGTACTTTTTATATTAGACCAGCATCACTGATTACAGGCTTCAGTTATTTTTTCCGACATTTAACGAAATTACACAGAAATGATTTGTCAAACAACGAATCTCAATATCACTTCATATTATTTATTTCATAAAACTTTCAGTACTTCTTTCCGTTTATTTGTGTATTTATTTTTGTAACACAGGCTTTAGACACATGTAGGAACAGTACAGTATAAGTTAAAATCGACAAACCTTACGTATTTTTCAGTGTCAGCGCCGTTTCATCAGTATCAGGTTTATGGACCTTTCTTGGAAAAATTTCTAAATACCAGCAGACCCAGTGACGCACTTAGTGTGTGTGTGTGTGTGAGTGTGTGTGTGTGTGTGAGTGTGTGTGTGTGTGAGGCCCTCCCCATAAGATGTCGCTTGGTCTTTCATGCTTATTTGTTTGTCATGCGCTACTTATTTCTAAATATATTTGTATATATTTTTAAATACATATTTTACGAATCATTGGAAACTCCTTTTAGAACAGCGGATATTTTTTTGTTCATCGCTCCCCAATGATTTCGGTGACGTTTTCTCTAATTTATTTTATTCGCATCTTCAATATTTGGGGCCGCCTCATAAAGAAATTCCTGTTACGCTACTGAGCAGATCTTTCATTTTCTAACAAAAAATTTGTATGCCGCCCCGGTGGCGCAGTGGTCTAAGCGCTGGCTTATGACCATTTATCAGTGAAGGGTCCAGGTTCGAATCCCGTGAGGCATGGATGTTGTGTTTGTCTTACGGCATTGGTTCTCTGCTTTCCCTAGAACCAGTGGCCCTAAATTAGAAACGGGCGACTGCTTATAGCCCATTGAGTTGCTCACGATGATCGTTAAACCTTAAATCTAAAAAAAAAAAAAAATTGTACCCAACCTGAACAGCTAGAATAAAAACAAATGTTAGAAAATGTTGAGTTCAACTGAAAATATGTTATCACCTGTCAACTGATATCCAGAAGGGAATGCATTCCAAAGCCAGTTTGTTGCCTTGCAGCATCAGCCTGCTAAATTGTAGGCGCCGGACTTAATTGCAGGCATAAAGGCTTAAAGAGGTGTAGCAAGTGAAAAATCTCCCTCCCCGTCCCCGTTCCATCCTATGAAATACGAAACGTATTTCACAGGATGAAACGGGGACGGGGAGGGCGATTTGCCGAAAGCCTTTCATCATCCGACTGTCAGTAAATGTCATAAATGAATTAAAAAGGGTGTCTGCATTTTGCGGATGTTTACTGCAGCTAACAGACGTCAAGATCTGATACGCTACAGTTATACAGTATATGAATGCCCAATTGTACCTGGGATGGCAACAACCATTTAGCATTGCAATTGCATATCTCTTGGATTAAACGAGTAAGTCTGTTGTTGAAATGGCAGGAGCCAGTTCTTACTCGGGCGTTTTGAAATTCACGTCAAGCCCAGCAGTGGCTCACCCAGGAATTCCTGGTGGAAAGGGCTATATATACACTATCTACCAACAAGTAATTGGACACCTGTGATAGCAAAGGAAAACGAAGTTTATTCACCTTCAATAGTTGGTGGAGCCTCCACGAGCGGCGATTACAGCTGCGACCCTCCGGGGTATACTCTCAACCAGGCGTTGTACGACGGCTAGCGGTATTTTCTTCCACTCGGCTTGGAGAAGACAGGTCAGTTCCTTCACCGATTTCGGACGTTAGGGGCCCCTCCTTAAGTCGACGCACCAACTCGTCCCAGAGGTGCTCGATAGAGTTTAGGTCCGGGCTCTGCGCAGGCCAGTCCATTCGATTAACCCCATTGTCACCATACCAAGCCAGGGTGGACCTCGCAACATGACAGGTGGCATTGTCATCCTGAAAGTAACATGGATCCACCCCGTAAAACTGCCACAATGTAGGAAGCGCATGGTCATCCAAAATGGTGCAGTAGGTCTCGGCGTTGAGTCTACCAGGAATTGCAACCAAGGGTCCCGTGCCATACCAGGAGAAACACCCCCATAGCATAATTCCACCGCCGACGAACTTCACAGTTGGCACAATACATTCCGGCAGGAGGCGTTCTCCAGGCAGACGCCAAACCCTGACCCTGCCATCCGAACGGTAGAGGGTGAACCTTGATTCGTCGCTCCAGAGAACCTGTTTCCACTGTTCAACGGTCCACTGTCGACGTTCTTTGCACCACGTTATCCGAGCAGCGCTATTGGACTTGGTGATCAAAGGCTTGTGGGCGGCAGCACGTCCATGATAACCAAGCAGATGGGCTTCCTTGCGGATGGTATTCATCGAAAGAACACTCCCGGATGCCTGTTGAAACTCCTCGCGGATGTGGCCCATCGATTTGGTGCGGTCCTTCCAAATTTCTCTGGCCAGCACCCTTTGGTCTCTAACTCCCAGTTTTGTGGGTCTGCCGGGTCGGGGCACATTCCGACAGTCACCTCTCACCTTCCACTTGCCAATCACGTAGCCCACTGTCGATTTTGGATACTTCAACTCGCTGGATATGTCACGTATGGATCGGCCATTTCTGTGATACCCGACGATTACACCTTTCTCGAAATCAGAGAGCTCCGAACTGCGTGGCATCTTGCATGCGACTGGTTGCGTTGTTGTTTCCCACACGATATTTAACGGCGGCGGCCGTGACGTGTATCAGGACCGCAGATATCGTCGATTGCAGGGGTGTCCAATTACTTGTTGGTAGATAGTGTATATATATTGCAGTAAATGTGCACACACGCACATACACACACATATATATCATCAGAAACCAGAGGGAGAAACTAAATTACATGATGAACATAATCAAGAAGTAACGAGTAGAAAAAGGTAGTAAGAGAAGAACTGCAGGAAAAAAGAGGCCGCCATCCATGGCTTTATCAAGGACCAGCATAAACTACCCTTTCTACCCGTTACTTCTTGGCTATGTTAATCATGTAATTTAGTTTCTTCCTTTGGTTTTTAATAAATTGTAGCTCCTGAATATTCGTTTCTGCTGCTTTTGCGCGACTAGATTTTCATGAACTTTGTTTCTCGTGTGGGGCTTGTTTACCTTTAAACAAGCCCCACATGGGTATATATATTGTACGCTTATAGTTTATATACGGTTGTGACGTACGCCGCTCTTAATCTCTTTGGGGCTTTGGGAAGAAGACACCATGTAACAGAAGACACTATGCAATTTTTTGAACATGTAAAATAATATTTTTGAATGTTTAATTTGTAACGTACATCGCTCTTAATCTTCTTGGAGGGGTTTAAGCCCCCAAAGCCTTCTATGCGGGTGCGCCAATGAAGCCCAGTGCCTAAACAATTATCTTGAGTTTTTTCTGCCGCACACTAACATTATGCATAAAGAAGACGGGTGAAAGCACAAACATCAAGGAAACGCAGATAGATTGTTTCTACCCTCAGCAAAAACACCATCCAGAACGCCACAGAGTGTGAGAGGCAAGCGATTTAGTTATTCTTATACATAGTTTGACAATAGTTTTTCTAGCAGCAAAAGCACGCACATTCGTCCGTTTATGTTCAATGTGAGAAAACACCAAGAATGACCTGTGCTCTGTGCACAACAAGTAGTATACTCACCACTTAATTTAAGTTCGGGTTCTTGTTCAGTTATTTATTTCTCAGATGCATTTAATGCATTTTCTGATCTCGAGTAAGACACATTCCGATTTGGAATTTAAAAAAAAAAACAATAAAAAAAAATAAAGAACGCACAGAAGGAAGGAGAAAGACCCTTTCTCCGCCGTGGTTATTGCTTTAAAGAAATTTAAAGAATTCTTTAACGATCTTTTAAAGAGGAAAACAGAGCGCTGAATAAACTTTTCTGTATAATTGGGCGAAATCAATTTTCAAAATTGTACTTGAAGAGTTTTCCAGAAAAACTGCGAAGTATGATGACGGTATTCTGGAAATCGTAAAAAAACAAAAACAAAAAAACCCTATAAATTATATGTGAACCACATAGCTTTAGGACGTTTTCTGGGTGGACTCCCTCATTGAGGGGGACCATGAAATTCCAGAGGGGGTCCAGATCCCCCACCTTCCGCCGCCCATGATTATCTACGATCTTAGCCATTTAGGAAGTAAAACTGAAAAATCTGCTTTAGGAGAGAGAAGGGAGATCGCCCCAGTGCCCCTGCCGGATCCGTCACTGTAAAGATATTATATGTTTTGGGGGATACAGAAACTAAATTCAAGAACTGTTCTCAAGAATTCGGGACCTCTGGTCAATATATCTGTGTTGAAGGTCACCCTACAATATCCTTAATGGATGTGATCTGTACTGAATAGACTCTGGTCAAGACTCAAATTCCAGTGGACTTTTTCCATTAACGAAATCAGGTCATTTAGGTTGAAAACTGTTAAGTCGAAGGAGCAAATGATTCTAATCTTCTGGAATAAAAGAAAAAGGGAGAATTGTAAAAACTCATTTCTGGGAGTAATAGCACAAGCTGCTAGCTTAGATGGCAGGAGCGGCGAACTGAAACGGAAATAGTTCCATTTCGCCAGTATCTCCTCACCGAAATTTTAAAATTTCAACCATGTCATTCGTTCGTACCAGATTGTACACGCTAAAATTTTTGCTCATACCTTTCCGGTACCGAATTATTTAAATTTCAAAATAACGGGGTGGAAAAACAGCAGCTCTCCCACACTGGAAATTTGAAATTTCAATTGTGCCATTCGTTTGCTCCGAATTGTATCGCAAATTAAGTGTCAGGGGGGGGGCTGGAAAAAACGTCAAGCCCCTACTTTAGAATATTGAAATACCGCCACGGTGTTGCAGTAGTCTCAGTGCTGGCTTCTGACCATTCGTCGGAAATGGGTCCGGGTTCGAATCCCAGTGAGGCATGGATGTTGTGTTTGTCTTACGGCACTATCTCTCCCCTTCCGTGGAGCCAGTGACCCAAAATTAGGGACCATCGACTGCTTACAGCCCACTGAGCTGCTTACAGTGCTCGTTAAACCTCCAAACAAACAAAACCGGAATTTTGAAATTTCAGCTGTGCTATTTACTTGTGCTACGTCTGTTCCGTAAAGAACCCCCAAAATGTTCAATTTATGCAGCTGTTGGTAGATATGATGACCATAACAAGCAACTTCCTAGTGTTATTTATACTATCTTCAACTCATTCGTTCTGTGCTGGTTCGTTTCTCATTCTCCATTTGTACGGAGTGCTATGCTGTCGGCGTTCACACAATTTTTAAGTGTTACTTGATACATTCAACTGTTGGATTTTGGATATTTTTTAGAATATTTTTGGCTTTTGGATATTTTTTTTTCTTTTTTAGGCCAGTGTAAGTCCTACTAGCTCACCCGAAATTCTACTTTGTATTTGCATGCATCACCAGACAAGCCGTCGGGTACGGAAAGGCTCATAGCACGATGCAATCATTGGAAGTAATCTTGAAGATTGCACGCGCCGAGGAAAGGATTCTTCCATAACTAAACAGCTAAGTCCGGCAAAGAACGTGTGTCCCCCAACCGAAGATGTACGGAGGTCGCTGACCCCGTGACTCCATCAAGATTTTTGGGAGCACGAAGTGGACCGTTGCTCTGCTGAGTTAACATTCCCAGCCTCTTGTGCTCCTCCCCTCCCACATCCGCACGAGCCCGGCTAGCGGAGAAAAGTTTTCTGTGGTTTCCAAATGGAAGAAAAAGAAGGTGAGTGAGGGCTCCGATAGTGAGGGGATTGGCGACTCTCTGTTGTCACACAGGTGAATGTAGAAAAGGAAGGTGTGGGAAAGCTCCGATAGTGAGGGGATTGGCGACTCTCTGTTGTCACGCAGGTGAATGTAGAAAAGGAAGGTGAGGGAGAGCTCCGATAGTGAGATGATTGGCGACTCTCTGTTGTCACACAGGTGAATGTAGAAAAGGAAGGTGAGGGAGAGCTTCGATAGTGAGGGGATTAGCGACTCTCTGTTGTCACACAGGTGAATGTAGAAAAAGAAGGTGAGGGAGAGCTCCGATAGTGAGGGGATTGGCGACTCTCTGTTGTCACACAGGTGAATGTCTCCCGCAACTAATTAAGTGCTTTGTAGATTTGCTTCAGAAGGTATGATATCGACTCTACAAACTCCAGTGTGATGAAAGTGTGTACCTCACCTCCATCAATTTGGGCCAGCCACGCTAGGACCAAGTGCACAAGGTATTCTAAAGGATTACACTGCCGTCGAACGATCATTTGTAAGTACTTTTACTATTATTTATCTGTTAGCTTTTGGAAGGGAACTCTCAAAAAGTGCTTCAGTGAGAGACTGCTAACTTTATTCGGCCAAAGAAATACATGATGACGCTGAATTTTAATCGGTCCAGGTATGGCAAAATGTGAAGGCTCCTGAACCAAAAGTACGCACAAGAACTTGCTAAGAGGGGAAACCCATCCCGACGCTTGTAAAGTGTAAAGATTAGTCTCCTGGCCGACAGGATTTCATTGTGATTAAATGTATTTGTGTGCATAATTTTGCTGACTCTTCATTTGGCTCTAGCACTGAATTCTTATATTTCCAGCTCTTCAGTAAACGTTTATGTTACATATGCTAGCTCCCGAATACAAAGATCATCGCGCCGTATGAATTAAATTAAACCGCCCAGGGGCGTGTTTAGAGGGGGAAGGGGCCTTGCCCCCGAAATCTGTTTCATTTTTTATGTTATCTGTCAAAATAAGGTTAAATAATCAAACTGTGTTTTCCAATATAATTTTTATATATGTATGTTAAATCAAAATTTGTGTTATGAGAAAAGTTTCTGAATCATGAATATTTACTGCTGGAAAAATCCAACTGCTACGTACGGATTCAGTGAAAGATCATTGCGCGAAGAAGACAGGGGTCAGAGAAAGAAGGGTGGCTCATATCCGCGGTCAGGAAGACAGCTGTAGGTTTTTGCGGCGCCAACTCCTAATTGACCAGGCCAGGGATGGTATAACGTGTCACCGCTCCTCTCTGCCTGGCGCCGGTCGTTACTAAGACACGTGCAGTGACACTCGACACCTCACTTCACTGTCCAGCCACCTGTTTTGATACCTTACGGATTACGAGCTGTGCGTTGACCATGTGGGTGGATTCTTTCATTTTCAAACGGAGTGAGAAAGTGAAACTTCTGTTTCTGTTTTGTCTGTAACCTTGTAATTCAAAATCTGTATTTATTTGCCCTTTCCCGCAGCTGCTTAAAACAGTTTGTTAAGGTTATTTCTAGAATGAAACGATTTCCTCAACAAAGTCTGTTGACTTTCTGTAACAAAAAAAGAGCTGTGGAAACTGAAACACTAGCTGAACCCACGGATATTGAAGTTCCAAACCAATGCGTTGAAAGCGGGAGTAATCCGAAAAATTATGAGCTTCAATCAATACGCATGACGAATGACGGAGATGCAGATGGTAATGAAAAGTCTGAAAGCATTTCAGATTCGAACGACATAGGATTGTATGCAGGTAACAGTGAGCTTGTTAATTCTTTGAGCGACGAAAAAAAAAGTTGATTTGTTACATAGCATATGGAAACCTACTGCGAAATATAGATTCCCTAAAAAATCAGTTCCAGTCGCAATAAAAATTATATGAGAACATTCCAAATTAAATGGCTAGAAGAGTATAAGTGGCTGCCATATTCACGTCTGAAAGAAGGTTCATTTTGTAAATATTGTGTTTTATTTTACGAAAAAGATGTTGCTGGTAAAGGCAAACATCAGACTTTGGGTAGCCTCGTTACAAAGCCTAGTACCGCTTTGAAAGATGCGAGGGAAATATTAAAAAAACATGAAAATAATAAATATCACAAAGACGCTGTATTGGCAGCTGAAAATATTGCATCAATAATTCATAAAAAACAGGATAGTGTAATTTTACAAATGAATAAACAGAAAAAGCAAGAGATAACTGACAACAGGAAAATGTTGATTCCGTTTGTGCAAACAATTAGATTATGTGGAAGGCAGCAGATACCTCTTAGGGGAAAAGTTGATTCTGGAAGAATTTCGCTTGAGGAACCAGCAAATAATGATGGCAATTTTCGCCCTTTATTAAGATATCGTGCAAATTCTGGAGATGCCATTTTAAAAGAAAACTTAGAAACTAGTGGAGGTAATAGCATGTATACAAGTTTAGTAATACAGAATGAAATAATAAACATCTTTGGGGAACTTATTCAACAGAAAATTGTAGCAAAGGTAAAGCATTCAAAAAAATGTCAGTTTTGGCAGATGAAACAACTGACATTAGTCAAATAGAACAGCTTTTTTTTTTTTTTAGTGGAGGTTTAACGACCACCGTGAGCAACTTAACGGGCTGTAAGCAGTCGCCCGTCCCTAATTTAATGTCACTGGTTCCAGGAAAGGGAGAGAGCCAGTGCCGTAAGACAGACACAACATCCATGCCTCACCGGGATTCGAACCCGGACCCCTTTCGGACCAATGATCAGAGGCCATCGCTTAGACCACTGCGCCACCGGGGCGGCGAAACAATTTTCACTGAGCGTCAGGTATTTTGATGAAGAAGAACTGAAATTAAGAGAAAATATTCTGGCTTTTATACCAGTGAAAAAATTAACAGGCTGTTCCCTTGCAACAACAATAATGGAAAATTTAGTGAAATTGGGTTTTGATTTGAACGATATGAGAGGGCAGGGGTATGATGTGTCTGCAGCAACGCGATGACAGTTTCGTGGAGTGCAGGCCTGTATTAGAAAAAAATATCCCAAAGCGATATATACTCATTGCATGTCCCATTCCTTGAACTTCTGTTTGTCGGATGCTAGCAAAATGCCTAGCATAAGGAACTGTATGGGAGTTATATTAGAAATATGTTCGTTTTTTCACGCTTCTGCTAAACGTACCAGTGTTTTGAAAGAAAGTATCCAGCGACTGCTACCTGATTGCAAGAAAGTTAAGATGAAAACTCTATGTGAAACTCGATGGATCCAAAGGCATGATGCCGTTCTTATGTTTAAAGAAGGCCTGCATCCTATTATATCATCCTTAGAAGCGATTGAGCAAGAAGAGTCAGCAGAATCATCTGTCAAAGCGCACACTTTGCTCAACTCTATATGTGAGTTTTCATTTCTAGTGGCAACTTTTGTCCTTAGTAAAATATTGTCCATCACATACAACCTATCTGAAAACTTCCAAAACAAGCAAATCGACTTAGTCGATGCATTAGAAAAAATATCAGAAGTTACAACACTGCTAAACAGCATGAGAACTGAAGTAGAAAAATACTTCAGCTTAATTTATAATGCTGTAAAAACATTGGCTGTAGGCCTCAAAGTAGCAGAAGAAGTTCCACGTAGATGCAGTATACAAAAAAATAGATGCAATGTCCCATATTCAACTTCAGAAGAATATTTCCGCAGAAGTATATTTATACCCTTTGTGGATGATATAATTGAATCATTAAATGAAAGGCTTCAATCACAAAAAGAAACACTAACTTCATTGCAAAACATTCTACCAGTTTTTGCTGTGAAGAATGATTATTCCCAAATATTATCTGCAGTGAAAATGTATGAATCTGATATAGGATATTCTGATGTAACAGAAAGCGAGTATCAATTATGGTGTCAAAAATGGGAAAGGGAAAAAGAAGACGTGCGCCCCAAAAACGCAGTTAAAAGTTTGGCATCATGCAATAAGAACTTATTTTCCAACATTTATATTTTGCTTCACATCTTGGCAATTCTTCCTGTAACCAGAGCATCAGTGGAAAGAAGCTTTTCCAGTCTCCGTCGATTGAAATCTTATTTGAGAAACAGTACATCAGAGTCAAGACTGAATGGGCTAGCTTTATTATCTATTCATAGAGACATTCAAGTCGAAGATGAAGAAGTCATTGAATAATTCGGAAATATACCTAGAAGAATAAATCTCAGTTTTTAAGAATTAGGTGAGTCCAATCAATTTCATTATTTCTCAAGGAGAAATTTGTTTTGTCACTCTTTTTTTAATATGTTCATCAGCTTAATTTAGGTATATATGTATGTTATATACATAAAAAAAACTAAAAAGAAATACCTTTTTTTTATTAGCTTCAATTTTATCCTGGTGGATTTCAGAAACTTCCAATTTTCGCCCCCCCGAAAAAATTTCTGCATACGCCCCTGAAACCGCCCGTAAACGCAACTATATATATATATATATATATATATATATATATATATATATATATATATATATAACTTAAACCAAACTTGAGCTAAAAACAAAATTTATAATAAAGATAAAAATAGAAATAAAAGTTTTTTACAAACTTACGTTCTGAAGACCAAAACGCGCAAAAGCAGCAGTGAAGAATTTTCAGAAATAACAAGCAACAAGCAGAAACTACAAAAACAAAAAATAATAAAATAAAAAAATAAAAAGCCAACACATAGGGAGAAATAAATAAAACCGAGATGCAGAAAGTGTCGAAAATGCCGAGCCTTGGCTTTCTCTAGGACCAGCAAAACTCTGCATTTACTCACTTCCACAAAGACCTAGTTGAAAATGGGTTTCTGCTAAGTCATAGATGTATGTAAATATAAGTCCCCAAAAAATTCCAAATTAAAAAAACCGCCCACAAAGGTGCGGAAGCATTATAATTAAATATATATATAAACTGAAGGATAAAGTTGTAGAAGTTGAAAGTTCCTCTGACAGAGCTGCACGACTTGTTATCCAACTCTCGAAAAGATACCAGGCTCAGATTATTCAAACTTATGCACCCACCACAAGTCATCCTGAAGAAGAAATTGAAGAATTTTATGAGGAAATTTGTCATCTAAATAATAAAGGTAAGCAGCACTTGAAAATAATTATGGGAGATTTCAATGCAAAAATAGGGCAACGGCAACAGAATGAAACTTCAGTAGGTAAATTCGGTCATGGCAACAGAAACCAGCGTGGAAATACTCTCGTTGAGTTTGCAGAGGCAGAAAGGTTTTTCATCTTGAACTCCTTCTTCAAGAAAAAGACACACAGGAAATGGACATGGAGACATCCAAATGGGACGACAAGTGAAATTGATTTTATTATGTGTAACAAAAAATTCGTCATAGAAGACTGCAGTGTGCTAAACAAGTTCAACACAGGTAGTGACCATAGATTGGTGAGATGTAAGATGCACCTCAACACTAAACTTGAACGTGGCAAGCTCATAAGACAAACAAAATATATTGACATAACCAACCTTAAAAAACACCATAATACCTTCAAGTTAGAACTGAAGAACAGGTTCTCTGCTTTAGAAGGCCTAACATCGGAAGAAGTGGACATCTCTGAAGTTAACAGAAAAGTAACCAAAGCTCTTATGGAAACAGCAACAAAATTAGCTGGGTCTAAGAACAAGTTGCATGTAAACAAATTAACAGGAAAAACCAAAATGTTGATGCAAAAAAGAAGAGAGATGAGGACAACTAAAGAAGATGTGACTTCCAAAGTGGAATATATAGAGCTATGCAAGACAGTAAGAAAAAGTATCACTGAAGACGTAAGGAAATTCAACTGTGAACTAGTGAGGAAAGCAATTGAAAACAACCAAAGCCTAAAGATAGCAAAGGGACATCTCAGTAAGGGAAGAAAACAGATTATGGCACTGAGAAAAGAAGATGGTTCTGTAACAAGAAATAGAGGCGAAATTTTGACAAGAGTGAAATATTTCTACTCCAAATTATATGAAAGGGATGGTATATGCACTCCAGACATCATGAAAGATACCAGTACCAGAGTTCCTCCAGTCCTTCCAGCAGAAGTTGCACATGCAATCAAGAACATGAAGCGAGGAAAAGCTCCAGGAGAAGATGGAATTACTGTAGACATCATACAAGAAGCAAGTGGAGAAATTGAAACAGTACTCGCCCAAATTTTCACTCGATGCCTTAATGAAGAAAAGATTCCTGAGGATTGGAACACCGCTACAATGATCCTGCTACATAAGAAAGGTGACATTGAGGATCTCGGAAACTACAGACCTATCAGCCTCCTATCAGTAGTTTATAAAATCTTCACTAAAGTTCTTTCACACCGCTTGAAGGTAACACTGGACATGGCTCAACCGAGAGAACAAGCTGGATTCAGGAGTGGCTACAGCACAATAGATCATATCCACGTACTGAGAGAACTAATTGAAAGAGCGAGGGAATATGAACTTCCATTGTGCATGGCTTTTATCGATTATGAAAAAGCCTTTGATTCGGTGAAACCATCAGCAGTTACAATGGCTCTGAAAACCTGCGGTATTGAAGATGCATACATTAATATTATTAATAACATCTATGAAAATGCAAGTGCAAAGATTCGGCTGTTTGAAAATACAACACACATAAAAATTGGAAAGGGAGTGAGACAAGGTGACACCATATCTCCGAAGCTCTTTAATGCCACATTGGAGGGTGTTTTTCAGTCGCTGAGCTGGGAAAACAAAGGGATACAGATTAATGGAGATTATCTAACCCACCTTCGTTTTGCTGATGACGTAGTCATTTTTGCAACTACCCCATCAGAGCTGCAGAGTATGATCCAGGAACTTGCTGACAAGAGTAAAGAAGTGGGATTAAAAATGAACTTTCAGAAGACAAAAGTGATGTTCAATGCTTTTACAAGAAATGAAGATTTATCGATTGATGGAGAAAAGCTGGAGATAACAGACACGTACGTTTATCTTGGACAGCAGATATCAAGTGAGGGTCACATTGATGAAGAAATTAATCGGCGTACAAAACTTGCCTGGAGAGCTTTTGGAAGAAACAGCATAATTTTCAAGAGCAATATGCCATTATGTCTTAAAAGAAAAGTGTTTGATCAATGCATCCTTCCAGTGCTTACGTATGGTGCAGAGACGTGGACCTTAACTAAAAGAGACATACAAAGGCTGCAGACAACTCAAAAAAGCATGGAGAGGTGCATGCTTGGTGTAACCAGAAGAGATAAGAAGAGGAACTCGTGGATCCGAAAAATGACAAGAGTGGAAGACATCATGATCAGAGTTAAATCCCTGAAATGGCAATGGGCTGGACATACTGCCAGAAGGACAGATCATCGATGGACAGCCGAAATTTTAGATTGGATTCCAAGGGACAGGAAAAGACCCAGAAGAAGACCACATGGGAGATGGGTGGATGAAATTCGAAAGTATGCAGGGGTGACATGGAGGAGACTGGCACAAGACAGACCGTTGTGGAGGAAACTTGGGGAGACCTTCGTCCAGCAGTGGATTGATAATGGTTGACAATGATGATGATGATGATATTTTAAAAAGTTTTTAGCTTTCATCTATAACTTAACTGGCCCGACCCATACTCATCATCTCCCATAAAAACTAGAAAAACTTTTGCACAGAGCTTACAAATATTGTGAAAAAGGCTTAGAACGTTCGACCCAGGAAACGTGGGAAAACCAACTGCAAAAAAATATATTTTATGGAGGAACACTTAAATTCAAAAAATGACCAACTTGTAAAACTACAATAATAAACAGATTAACTAAAATACCACTCATTGCAAGGATTTAATTTGAAGATAGAAGCTCCAAAAAATTACCCACAGCAATACGACATGACCGACACGTGGCGAGTTACCCGAGGGAAGATCCCAACCAGGAACCAAAAAAAAAGCAATTAAAATGTGTCAGTCCCCCTGTAAAAGAGCTTCCAAAAAGAAAGAGAATGAAATAAAAAATAAAAATAAAAAAACAGAGAGCACGGGAGCAAATAATAGATCACTTTACAGACAGTTCCCACGAAACACGGAATGCCATAAGACAAAAACACGTAATATGAAGCATTGGTAAATGTACTTAAAAATTAAAAATAAAAGTTGCAATATTTACACAGTATTCCAGGAATGCTTTATGTTGAGTACACTACTTAAAAATTCCGCCCAACAACGAAAGTCGACGAACAACCACGAGTTAGAAAGACCAGCATGCACCCCCAAATGGAGCACAACACAAGCGCATGGCCAAATAAATAAAAGAAAAAAAAAACTTCAAGAAAAAACGCAAGCTAAACCAAAGCCAAACAAGAAAAAAAAAAAAAGAAATTAAGCAGGCACAAAAACGACAAGAAGTATAAAAAGATCCTCCATATGAACAAATGAAAGAGCCTAACTGCAATGCTGCCATCCTTTACTGCCTCACGGACAAAATGGCCGACCGAAGTCCAGCAGTCAGGTTGAAGATTGTCCCGCACAAAAAACACGCCGCACACGTAATTCCTCCAATCAAAAATTCCAAACTGAGAATGATGACCTGTTTGCCTAGTAAGAGTAGAAAAACTCACCAGAATACACGAAAATTATTATCAAATACACCTGATGTGTATTTAATAATTTTTACCTGTATTAAAATACCTTAGTGCACATCTACAGAATGGGTCATTTCAGTTTGCTGCACCAGCGGTGGAGATCAAGAAATGTCCGAGTTCCTGAATTGGAACGAGCGACTGTTACGAAGAATAGAACAAGACCCGGCAACGAGCACTAGAAGGATTGCTCTCGCGGAGAATAGGAGTCAAAGTTCCATCTGGAGAGTTCTGCATGACAATCGCCTACACCCTTACCATATCCAGTGAGGGAAAGCCCTAAGTGTAAGGGACTTTCCACCGAGAGTTGTATTCTGCCGGTGGCTGCTACATCGTTGCGCGCGTTCTCGCTAATGTTTTATTCACTGATGAGGCCTCATCATTCACCAGACATGGCATTTCAACTTTCATAACTGCCACCAGTGGGCAGCCGAAAATCCCCCACGCCATCCAGCAATCACGTCACCAGGTTTGATTCGCAATACGTGTGGGCCAGTGTTTTAGGTGATAGTCTCATAGGGCCATTTGTGCTTCCCAACACTTACAGGTGATTTGTATCTACACTTTCTGTAGCACGACCTCCAGCAGCTACTGGAAGATGTCCCCCTTCGTACGCGTGTAACAATGTAGTCCATGCACGATGGTTCACCAGTGCATTTTCGTCGCACGGTGAGGCAGCATCTCAGTGCAGCGTTTGGAGAGCGATGGATAGGTCGGGGTGGACCCCGCTCGTGGCCTCCCCGCTCATCTGACCTCCATCCATTGGATTTCTGCATCTAGGGCTATTTGAAAGGACGAGTGTGTGCAGTCCCTGTGGGCAACGTCGACGAATTGCGGATAAGAGTGGAAACTGCATGTGCAGAAATCAGGCACAACCCAGGCATGTTTGAACGAATGCGCGTCATGCTGAGAAGGAGACTGGGGGCCTGTATCGAAGCAAACGCAGGACATTTTGAACATTTGTTGTGAAGGTAAGCACCCTACACGACACTTCTGTCCGTATTTGTATGTGTTGTTTGCCGCTTTAACATCATGCAGGGTTACCAGATGTAACGTTAGTTTCTCCCCACAGTTTATTTGGGTTGTATTTGGGGAGCTCCTGCGGGAAACATCTCAGAATCATTTGTTCTTGGGCTGAAAGTTGGGACCCTCAACCCACCCCCTCCCAAAAATCATCCCCTTCACTGTACCCCATGAGCTCAAAGTTTCCCCCGTGTAGTGTTTTACTCCAAGAAATATGGTGGTTTGTTTTTTACCTTGGGGGAAGTCGAGGGGGCACTTTCGGGGAGGGGCAAGTTTGAAGTCTAACCGTTCCCTCAAACAATTGGGGTCTAACCGGTTCCTCAAACAATTCAGCCTTTCCGATTTCTTCCTCAGAAGTGCAAAAACTATCGAAATAGCTGAAGCTGGGGAAAAAACAACTTTACATTATCTCTGGAAACCCTGCAATAAAATGTCCATTACCTCGGGAAAGGTTCGTTTCCGGATCTATGTTGACGAAGACTTTTTTGTTTGTTCCGATGAGTACTACCTATATTTTCTATTTTCATTTATGACTACCATTTCTGAATCACCCTGTATATACTGTATATATATACAGTCGTATCAGAAAAATATGATCCCCCCACCCCCGGAATCACAGTGTATCTGCCCAGGCACGCGTCACAGAGTGCACCTAACAAGGTCAATCACACGTAGATATATAAGCGACCGGACAGGACAGATGAGCCATAGATGTTACGTGAGCACAATGGGCAGAGGTGGTGATTTAACGGACGTGCAAAAAGAATGATCATCGGCTACCGCGCCAAGGGTGGAAGCATCTCAGAAACAGCAGACTTCGTGGGCTGTTCGCGAGGTGCTGTAGTAAGGATGTACCAAGAACGGATCGCTGGCACACCGAGTACCTCCTGACGTCATAACTGTGGAGCCCCAAAGGCCATCGACCCCAGAGGAGAACATCGCCTCCGTTGACTGGTAAAGGGCAATCAACGCGCCAAGGTGCAGCAATTGCCCACGCAAATGAAGGCTGGGGTACACAGATACTTGCCCTCGATAACAGTAGAGCGAACCCTGTTACGCATGGGTCTCCGGAATCGACGCTGTGTCAAGGCGCCCATGTTAACCAAGGACCATCGGCAACGACGCCCGCAGCTTGCATGAGATTACCGTCATTGGACAGTGGAAGAAGGTTGCCTTCTCCGACGAATCGAGGTTTCTACTCCAAAGAAGTGACGGGTGGTGGCGGATACGGCGTCAGACACACGGGAACCAACATTCGAACACGCTTGTCGGTCAAGTACAGGCTGGCGGTGGCAGTGTGTATGTCTGGAAGATGTTTTCCTGGTATGACCTGAGACCGCTGGTACCACTAAATGGGTCTGTGAATGTCAATGGCCACCTGTCCATCCTCGTTGACCACATGCATCCCTTCATGTTGGACGTTTACCCTGGTGGTGATGGTGTCTACCAACAAGACAATGCGCCCTGCCATGTCGCTGAAGGGGTACGTTACTGCAATGGCGAACCGGAAAAACTCGCCCCCTCCTCCCCCGCAAAAAAATGTTTTCGAGGCCCTTTTGCGAAAATCCATTAGCTTTCAATTACTCAAAATTTTAACTTCCATGTTATTAACTACGCTTTATGGGTGTTTTATGAATCAAACTCTTCGGAAACTACGAGTATTTTTCGTAAAATCAAAATTATTTCACTTTTTTGCGTGAAACTTAAATGTGTACGTTATAATTAAAATGATTGCCCATGGTTTCCGATACAAATTACTACAAAATTTTTACGTCAAAGTAAGTTGAGTTAATCATATCATGCAAAATTTATTATTTTAAAGAACTGAGGCCTGCTTTTTGAAATGTCTCACGATTGCACACACAAAACATACAACTGCCGTGTGAGAGTATCTAATGACTTTTCCGATTTATACGAAATGTCACACCATAAGTAAGCAAATAACTAAGTAACGATTAAGAACTATAGCACGAAAAACGTAAAATTGCTTAAATTATTTACTCTGGAATATAGAAAAAACACACACTTAACAAAATGCCACGATGTTTTGCACATAGTAAACAAAATCTTTTTTACTCTGTTATAAAAAAAATGGCACAGGTCTCTGATTTTTCGCTCCAGCGAAAAACAGTATTGAGTTCATTATATTCGTGGGATGCATAGTTATGTGCAAACAACTGTGATACATAACACCTTATCCTCATTGGTATAAAAATTACGCTCATTGAACTAATATATTTTTTGACATTCTCTTGTTAGCATACCTGCATAGAAACTATTGCAAGGGCTGTAAACTTGAGGCCCCTTGTAACAGCAAGGACTACTACAAGGGACCTGAAGTTCTTTTGAATAGTTGCTTTCCTGTCATCCAGTTTTTATGAATAAAAGCGACGAAAATGATTTCTAAAAATTTACTGAGAAAAAAATGCTTTTCTTCTTAAAACTTCCTTCAAAGCTGCCTTCATTTTTGGCTATTTCTTTAACCAGTTTCATGCAAAGTTTCCGCAAAAAATTTTGTAAAACGTTTTGCTCAGGCTAGAGGCCCTTTTAACCACGAGGCCCCCTCCGCACTGCGGGGTTGCAGGGGCTATCCGTACGCCCCTGCATGACTAGTTCCAGGAACACTACAGCGATGTCTCCGTTCTCCCTTGGCCGGCGAAATCACCCTACCTCAATCCCATAGAGCACTTGTGGGACTATTTAAATCGACAGGTTCGACGTACCGACCCACAAGCACGTCATCTCCGGAACCTCCGTGCTCTGCTGCAGTCCGAATGGGCACGTGTGCCACAGGCAACCTTTCAGGGACTCATTGCGTCCATGCCACGCCGTCTCACCGCTGTCACCCGGGCCAAGGGTGGTTGTTCGGCTTATTAACATTATTAGGTAGGTGGTCATATTATTCTGATACGACCGTGTATATCTGCATTGTTTTCTTTAGTAATGACACTGTTTTATTTTGTCAAAAAAAGAGGATTCGCAAAAAAAAAAAAAAAAAAAAAAAATTGCAAACCTATACGTTCGTAACTTATGAGGCGCCGAACAGACACTGGGGAAAAGGAGTAGCTATGCCTTCCTCTTTGTTTTTTGTTTGACGACTACGGTGATCATCTCTCTGGGTTATAAGCAGTTCACCCGTCCCTCATTTAGGGACACTGGTTCCAAGGAAAGAAAAGGGCCTGTGCCGTAAGGCAAATACAACATCCATGCCTCACTGGGATTCGAACCCAGATCCACCTTGGACGAGTAATCAGAAGCCAGCGCTTAGAAAACGTCGCCATAGGGGAGCTCTAGATTTTTAAATCAAAAACTGCGAACGAGAACTGAAAAATCAGCACTGTTTTCATGACGTTCAATTGCCCGCTTTTCGAGGGAACCAGCTTGATGCTTTTTAAATTACACGTCTGGATAAAATCTTTCGAAATAAGGTGTGACCCTTTCTATTCAGAGTTAATTTAATAGAAAAAATTCCAGCTTGGAAGTTTGTTACTAGCTTTTATTTATGGCTCAATTGAGGTACGTACTTCACTCTGTCACCCACACTACCTCACACACACTTCAAAGTCTACTCCATATGGTGACTTTTCCTGCTCCCAATTTGCTAATGATGCCAAGGAATACCGAAAACACAGAACAAATCTCACCCATTGCTTTTCATGATCAGTCAGACCCTCTTTTCACTTCCGCTCTCATTTTGACCTGTTTCTGAGCCCCTAGTTTTGTTTTGTTTGCTGAAGCTGGAACAGGACATTTTATCTCTCAATTTACAGCAAATTTTAGTTGTTATAAAAGCTTTTACAAAAACCAGTAGATTTACCAGTAATTTTACAAAAATACACGCATTAATCATTCAGACATTAGCTAGTTAAAATGGGAAAATATGCTGGGGGGGGGGAGAATTGCCCCAGTCGCCCACTCCTGGATACGCTACTGTAGCAACCTTGGAGGAGAGGGAGTGGAATAGAAGCAGGGCGAGGACAGTAACGTCACGAAGACGACTCCTGACCAGCGGGTGGTAGGATAAACATAATCTTGCATGGGCGCCCATACAAGGGCGACAAGAGGGGGCACTTCCCCTCCCCTGGAAATGGAAATCGGACCATGCCATTTCTGCTCTTGGAAGGTACTACAGAGATTTTCGCGGTAACACTTATTCTGATTGCTAATTTTTTTGTACAACTTCTGGATGCAAGTGTACGCAGTAAAAATAAGAGAAGCGTTGAGAATTTCCCGTAGAAAAAGCGGAAATTTGCAGTAGAAAGTACAGAGGGTGAGTCGAAAGTTTTGCAATATTTGGATCACTTTACGTCTTCATATGCACCTTTACGAAGAAAACTGACTAGCATTCAAATTATAGGCCATCGTGTTGCACCATCTTCAGCCATCTGTCCGCCAGTTCTTCGATTCCGCGGCGGTAAGAGCTCTTATCCTTTGAGACGAAGAACTCCTTCACCCGAGTTGCCACCCCCTCCTAGTTGTTGAAGTGCCGCCCGTGAAGGAAGTGGGCCATGGTCCGGAACAGGTAATAATCCGACGGGAAAAGGTCCGGACTATACGCTGGGTGTGGCATGAGTTCGATGCCCTCAAGTTCGTGGAGTTTTGCCCGGGTCGTTTGCACGATATGAGGCCGATACTTGTCCTGCCGTAGGAGAATGCGTTTTATGTTCACCAGTGCAGGGTACGTCTCCTCCAAAACGGCATACATCTGCTCCAGCTGTTCAGAGTAGAGGTTGGCGTTGATGGTCCGACCGTCTGGAACAAATTCGTAATGGATTATCCCCTCGATATTCCACCAGACGCACAGCGTCACCTTGTGCTCGCAGCGCCCCTGTTTGGCAACAGGTTCAGAGAGCTGGCCCGGGCTCAACCACTGCCGCTGTGTGTCAGGATTACGGAAATAGACCAACTTTTCATCGCGCGTAAACAAATTTCTTGATGAAACGTACATCGCGCGGGTTTTCTAGGAGTTTCGTGCACACTTCCACTCGGAGGTTTGCTTCAGCTGTTGCCAGTTCGTGAGGAACAATGCGGCAGCTCCTATAGACCTTGCAGAGGTCCTGAAGGTGACTAACCACGGTGGTCTGTATTATGCCCAGCTCGCCTGATAATCTCCGAGTGCTGGTTGTCGGATTTGCCTTTACGGCCTGGCGCATGGCCTCCGAATCCACGGTTCGCGGCCTACGTGACCTTGGCTGATCGTCGATGTTTCTGTCACCTGACCAAAATTTCTTAAACCATCTGGTTGCAGTGCTGTGATCCACGGAACCTTCCCCTTTCGCATGACAAATGTTTCGTGTTGCTTGAGCAGCGTTATGACCGAGTTCGAATTCGTAAAGCAAATGTTCCCTAATTAGCCAGTTGTGGTTGTTCATCTTTTAGGCGTTCCAACCACAGACAGAACGACGACATGCAATGCTGTTCACAGTAGCGACTATCACTTTATATTCCCTTTCGACTGATTGCAGTGCGCGACTTGAACTAGTTTAAACACGTGACACACCCGCCTCAGCACATGCGTTTATGCAAATATTGCAAAACTTTCGACTCACCCTCTGTAATAATGAAATTTCCCATTGCATGGCGAAGAAATGAATAATATATCATCCTCTGCAGGAGCAGAAATTCACTGCTGGACAAAGATCTCTAAAACATTTTCCCGGAAATTTGTCTTGAGGGTATTTTTCTCATTATTGATGCGGCCATTCGAGTGATCTCTGGGGTTTCGTAGCGTATATGAAACAAGTGGCTAAAATGATCAAAAGAAAAAAACAACTGAGAAATTTCCTTATTATCTTCACATGCAGTCTAATTTCTTTTATCCGTCTCTTTCATGTAGTTCTCGGGTCTCCTGGTTTCCGATTAAATTTATGCGTTGCGAATGTGGCACAATGGAAATCTGCATATGGTGTTTGTATATAATACAGAGTGATCCGTTTGGGTAGAGATAATTAAAAAATGCCCTGGTATGGCTTGTAAGAGATATAATAAGTCAATAATGGGCAGAAATTACCTTTACAGATGGAAGTTTGTCTAGGCATCTACGTAACCCCCTTTGCGGACTTGGTAGGGTTCATACCGGGTGTTCAAGCGAAAAAGAGCAATCCCTAAGGTAAATGTGTGGTGCGAGATGAGTCTTCACCAGCTGTGCAGTCCTTTTTTTCTTCTCTGAGGACACTGTACGATCAGGACCATACGTGGACATGCTACAGATCTTGGTACTACAACTGGATAACGATGTCATTTTACAGCAAGACGGGGGGGGGGCTCACCCCACTGGTCACAAGAAGTCAGGAACTTTCTCAACAACAAATTCAATAAGAACTGGTGTGGCCATGATGGCCCTATTTCCTTGTCCTGCAAACTCCCCGGATCTCACTTCCCGATTTCTTCATGTAGGGATTTGAGAAGAACATCGTCTACGCACAGCGACCTCAAAGCGGGGATGACTTGATGGTGAAATTTTCTGCAGCGTTCACAGAGATCACTCCGTAGAAACACGTGGCAAGAATTGAGCACCTGCTATGAACTCTGCCGAGTCCGCAAAGGAGGTCATGTTGACTCCTAGACAAACTCCCATCCATAAAGATAATTTCTGCCAAATATTGACTTATTATATCTGTTACAAGCCATACCACCGCATTTTTAAATTATCCCTACCTAAATGGATCACCTTGTAAGTTATTTGTAGTTACAGTTTCTGTTGGATCTCTCCTGAAGATTTAGCTATGGGCGCCCATGTAACCTTGATTAGTTGTTAAGTCCTGCCCGGGAACTACTGATGCTGCACAGTGCACAATGGGCTAAAACGGTCGTGAAAGTCTTTTGCAGAAGTTGAAATTCTGGTAGTGGCAAACTTTTTTGTTAATAGAGGTCTCTATCCCTGTACCAGCGGCTTAACGTGCCTTCCACACCACGACGTGTGGTTGCCAGCTGTGGAAAGGGACCCGGGGCCCTTCTGCCTAAGTAGTATGAGCTCAGTATTAAGACACCGGTGGCCATTACCGGAATGGCCATTTACAAGAATACTAGGGCAATTATTACCTTGCAAATTTGTAAAAAAAATGGACGAATAAGTTCCTATTTTTCTAAAAATCATGAAACACTACTGGCCTCGGACGTGGGAACATTCTTCAGTCTTACAGTTAATCTGCCTTTTCGATTATTAAATTTTGAGTAAATTTTGAGTTTGCATATACAGGGTGCATAGGAAGTCCCTGTAGCCTGAAATAACTTGCGAACGGAGAGAGGTACAGTTATGCAAATGAGATAACGGTATAGTAAAGCGACTACGCTTGATCGAATGAAACTAATAGCAGCGCCCCTAGTGGCGAAATGCGGAAGTTAGCCATTGCAAATCAAAAACGAAAAGAGATAGAGCAAAATTTCGAACTACAAAGTTGTAGAGTATCAATTAATTAGTACAAAACGGCTTTTGTTTTACACGTATAAGATAAATTGTCGCCTGAATACCCTAAAATGTCCGAAATCCATGCGCGACCTTTTGTGTGAACGTTTGAAGGGAACAGGCATAGGTATGAGCAAATACACACAATTTATTGCATAAACGCGTACTTATGTCAATACAGTTTCATGACGCCAGACAAAACAAAAACAAAAAAGGCAAACTGGCGCACAGTGATAAAAAGTTAATGTCGAGTATGTTCGAAGAGTTCGCCATTGCCCACGATACACATTTTTATTCGTGAAAGTGACTCTGCATGCACATTCCTCAGCATGGAAGGTGTCACACTATTCCAAGCATCTGTAACACGACGACGTAGATCCAACAGACTTGTAAGCGCTGTTGCATACACCTGATTTTTTACGTAACCCCAGAGGAAGAAATCCAAAGGAGTGAGTCCGGTGATCGTGGAGGCCATTCAACAGCACCACCATACCCGATGATTCGTTGCCCAAAACAATCTGTGATAAAGCGTCGCACGGCTGCTGGCTGGTGTTCAGGGGCACCGTCATGTTGGAACTACAAGAAACGTAATGCGGACAGGGGAATGTCATCTAAAAAGTCAGGTATGATATCCTGTAATAGTTGGAGGTATTATAACGAAGTAAATTTCTCCGTCATTTTTGGTCTACGCCGGGATTCGAACCCGAGGCCGCTTGTTCCGGAACAAGTCGCTCTACCAACTGAGCTACGCAGACGATTATTCGGATTCCTATCTGCCTTTATGTCGTGTGCGTCCTGCTGGCAGGTACGTCACATCTCCCCCCTCGAATGAGGGCCGGGGGCATGGCCCACGGGTCAGCTGTGACCATGAATCGTTGCAGGCAGCCATCCACTGTAGAACGTGCACTTGAGAACTCCCAGTCAATCTGCTGTGTGGAATGCAACATCACACATTTTTATTTTTCGAAGCGCTGGAGAAGGAATTCTCTGATTTTTCCTATCTCGCGGTGTGGAAAGAACATCACACCAATGCGAGATTTTGAACGGCCGGGTCATTCGGATAGTTCGGGCGCCATTATAACCAAGTAAATTTCTCCGTCATTTTTGGTCTACGCCGGGATTCGAACCCGAGGCCGCTTATTCCGGAACAAGTCGCTCTACCAACTGAGCTACGCAGACATTTTATTCTGATTCCTATCTGCCTTTATGTCGTGTGCGTCCTTCTGGCAGGTACGTCACATCTCCTAGTACGTTACAGTATCTCTGTCCGTTGGCATTCGCCGTAAATAAGCACCATCTCGCAATATTGGGAGTGAATGAAGCGCGCCATTCTCACACAGCGTACGCAGACCTAAACTTCTGATCAGGGTACGTCCTTCTACTGGTTTTTATATCGTAGGTACGGTACAACGTCACAATCTGCATTTGCATACGGCTACATTTGCGAAATGCGAATATGCAGATTCGACGAATCGTCGCGCATCGATTTCGGACATTTTATGGTACTCAAGCGACAATTTATCTTATCCGTGTAAAACAAATGTCGTTTTGTGCTAATTAATTGATGTTCTACAACTTTGTAGTTGGAAATTTTGCTCTATCTCTTTTCGTTTTCGATTTACAATGGCTAACTCCCTCATTTCGCCACTAGGGGCGCTGCTATTATTTGCATTCGATCGGGCGTAGTCGCTTTACTATACCGTTATCTCACTTGCACAACTGTACCTCTCACCGTTCGCAAGTTATTTCAGGCTAAAGGACTTTCCTATGCACCCTGTATATTTTCAACCCTTCTCCTAATTTTCTGTCTTCTGCTTCATCGTGAACTAAGTTGGGGTACTCATATCTAATAGTGTACAAACAAACCTATCACTGATACCGGATTGCCTGAATGTTAATCTCACAACTGAGCTAAAGTTGTTCGCAGTTTGCTTACTGAAGCCCAGATTTCTTTTTAGCGTTTATCGCTGAGGATGGTCGCTTACTCTGATAAAACACACCGCATTCTCAAGGTGGGTCTTCGCATGCTGGAAGTGGTGTTGCTGCGTGTTTGGTGAGTTTCATTTCATTTGTCGAGACTGGTCTATTGAGGTTTAACCACGCGCTTATATGTTTGTATGATTGCAGGCGCAGGGACCACATTATTCATAATTATCTCAATCACATTCTAACTGATGAGACGCTTTTACACTCATACTCTTATCAGCTAAAATAAACTTTGGTGAGAGTTATGGAACACTATGAGTTTCTACTGGCAGACATTTCATCAGATGGCAACGAAAAAAAAACTCGTGGGTAAGGACTTACTTAAAAAATGATTTTTTTCTTTCCCATTGTATTTATGTAATTAAAAAACTTTAGATTGTTTACGGAAAAGAAAAGTAGCAGTCATTGTAACATTTTAATTAAATATTGAAGCTTCCTCCAGTGGGTGAATGAGCGGACTTTTGAATGCTCATGCTGCTTTGTCGAGGTTACAATCCTGGTGTAACACATAAATGCCATGTTTGCACTTCCAGAGCTGGTTTTATCGCTTCGCTAGAGCCAGTTACTCTGAATCAAGGATGGGCTACTTCTCCGCATTGTGGATTGTTAACAGTGGCAACGCCAGCCGCCCAGAACTGGGTGGGCTATTAGGAGGCCTAAGCGTGGTGTGGGACGGGGGCACACATTTTGAAGTTTTTGGCAAAAAATCCCTTTCTTGCGCATTTTATCTGAAGCTGATAATGTTATCCGTAGCAAAAGAAAAGCTATTCAAGTGAATACTGTAAGTAGTATTTATTCGATATACTGTACATGTAGTATGGCAGCCATGGATACGAATCTTTATGGCAAGTTGCTATTTCTTCGCAATTTCAGCTTATTTAGGTCTTCTTTTTTGGGGGGGGGGGGTGTTGCTTTCATATGTCTGTTTATGAATTTTAGTTTGTAACCTGCTAAGGAATATCTCTCTCTCTCTCTCTCTCTTCTTTTAAATCCCTCATTTTTTTAAGCTGTGTGACGTACTACAGAGGTAAAGCATGTGTCAAGACGACAAATCTGCAGCGATACATTCCGTCGGTGTCGCGTAGTCGGTCAGAGCAACTCACTCCGGAGCGAGGAGACGCGGGGTCGATCAGCGACAAATTCATGTTTTCACATAGGCACCCGAACGTAAAAATGGATGGACCAGCCGTTGGGTTCTTCGAAAAATGTGTGGTGTTCCTTCCACACATCGTCTGGAATTAATAAAAAGTTCCTTTGCTTCAAAAAAAAAAAAAAAAAACGAAAATAAGAGGGAGATGATGTGACGTACTACAGATATGAAGCACGTGTCAATACGACAGATCTGCAGCGATACATTCCGTCGGTGTAGCTTAGTCGGTCAGAGCAACTTCCCTCCGGAGCGAGGAGACGCGGTTTCAATCACCGACAAATTCATGTTTTTCTGAACTATATTTATAAAAATGGCGTCTTTCTACTTGTCTCTCATAAATTCGTTCAGAGAATTCTCTCCATTTTCCCGAAGTACAAAAACTAAAGTTAAAAAATTCATTTTATATAACAAAACTTTAGTGAATTCGAGAAATTCGCGCACGTTTATCCAATTCTTTAAAATCTTAGATGGTTGTATCCGCCATATGTTCCAAGTTCTTAAATATTTGGGGAGGAGGTCAAAGAAAAGTTGGGTGGGCTTCCCCAGCCCACCCGTACCGTCACGCCCGGTCGTTAACTCCCCCAAGAAATTTTGGAGCAGAATATGTAAGACAGAGAACTGATTTAATACATACTCATGAAATGTGATAAATACAACATGATAAATTTCGGGATTTGTTTCACATTTTATGCTGTTCAGCATCCCTTAACAAACATGCAACACTTATTTCAATAGTTCACGAGCCATGAGTGCTTCCTTTCCATCATGGGCATAATAAATCGGGTGGTAGCAAATAAAGTGACTGCTCAGTGTACAGATTCCCGAAAATTGTACTATTGCAGATCTAATAACGTTCGTTTCAACGAAATTCGATTTTATTAGCACATCTTTCTACATCTGTAAGTGTATTCAAAAATCGCTTATTTTACCTGTCTCTTCTTCCATTTATATACACTGTGACGTGTCTGCGCCGCAGGACGCACATGAGATAAAGGCAGATAGCAGTGAGAGCACATGTCCGCGTAGCTCAGTTAGGAGAGCGACTTACTCGGGAGTGAGGTTTCGATGCCCGACGGAGAAAAACCTGTGTTTTCACATTGGCGCCCGAACTTCCAGGATGACCCGGCTGTTAAGTTTCTCGCAATGATGTGATGTTCTTTCCACACGGCGAGACAGGAAAAATGAGAATCCCTTCTTCAGTGCTTCGAAAAAATAAATCAGTGGGATGTTACGTTCCACACACCAAATTGTCTGGGATTTCTCAAATGCACGTTCTTCATGGGATGACTGCCTACAGCGACACATGGTCCCGGCTGACCCGGTTACTTTCTGATTCGCCTATTCTTGTTTCGCATATTCCTGCTACCCTGCTACGTCGAAAGTTAATGGGTTCCGCCATTTTAGGCGAGGAAAGAATTATTGATTAGCCTATTCCTGTCTCGCCTAAAGCTTTCACCTGCTAGAGGGGAAATATTCACCTGGAGCAAGCTTCCTTTGTCGCCTATACTTGTTTCGCCTATTCCTTCTACGTCGAAAGTTAATGGAGCGAGAAAATGCTATTACATTATTTCGCTTAAGCTTTGATGGAGTGATTTAAAAAAATGATACATCTTTACCTGCGGTGTTTTTTTTTTTTTTAACCGAAACACTAAGTCTTTCGTGTGTTAAAAAAAAAGGACAATTTTTCCCGTGAAAAAAAAAAAGCTAGTTTTATCCCTAGGGTTTGAAACTAGTTTTATTTCTTTATTCTTTAATCGAAAAACAAAAGCCAGGTAGAAAACAAAGCTGTGCAAAAACATTTATAATTTAAAAAAAGGAAAAAAGGGAGGGGGGGGAGAGGGATGCTATTACATTATTTCGCATAAGCTTTGACGGAGTGATTTAAAAAAAAAGATACATCTTTACCTCCCGTTAATGTTTTTTTATCGAAACACTAAATCTTTTGTGCGTTAATGTAAAAGACATCAAATGCTGAATAAAAAGCAAAAGAGACCATGACATAATTGTTTACCTCTTTGGTAAACAAGAGCACAGAACTATCTGTGAAAGAAGCTAGTAAAGTTGTGACTCTACATCTTTAATATTATCTGAGTCTAATGTGCCAGCTACTTGTCCAGTTCTGGTTCGGAGGGTGGGTGGATGACTAATATTTCTGTGACACTCATAACAGAATTCAGAAGTCACTAAAAAAGCTGATGTATGGCAGCCACAGTTTAATTCATGGCGACTTAAATGTTTTTTACCACTTCATGTTGAGTCAAAAGAGCCGCACCGTGTACAAAGGGGAGCCCAACGCTAACGAGTTTTTCACTATCATGATGCTAGTAGGTTCTCAGTAACCTGAGGGGAATATAATAATGTAACTGATATATCCTCAGATTTTTACAAATATTATTTCCTATGTGCACATACCAAATATTATGCTTACCACTTAAAACGTACAAATAAGACCTAAGCTTATGTCCTTTGTAAGCTGCTCAGAATCAATACGTTGTGTCTAATTCTGTCTCATTTTATTTTTAATAGTTTCATTTTATTTTTAATGGTCTCATTTTATTTTTTAATTATGTACACACTTAATGTGTCTAACTTAAAATTTATAGCTTCTAGTTTGCAAAAGTGCTGTTTAGCCTAGATGCCTCGTAAGCATTAGGGCATAACGTGCTGCCTTTTATTTTCATCTGTGGTTTCAAAAATGAACTCCCAGTGTTACGGCTGGAAAATGGTACCTAGTGGAGAGTTCCTCCATATCCTACTTTCGTTTGTAACAATTTTGTTTTCTTATAAATGGATAGGAATCTTTCCAACATGGGAAATTTTTATGACCGGAAATTTCTGCTACTACGATTTACACATGTGAACATTCAATAGCAATAAAATCAGGCCATTTTCGGAAGTGGCTGATGTCCTGTGGGCTCATGTCGTAGGCGGTCATATACTCTCTTCGTTTTTGGCCGAAAAGTTCGAATTACGACATGTTGGCGAATAAAAATCTGTGTTTGATTACTGATGTACATCCTGTTTAATTTTTTTAAGAAACTTTTGATACATTACAATATGTTCTTGTCCGTAATGTAAAAAGCTTATCGTTTACCATTATAACAAATCTGTTTCTACGGTTTTGAAGTTTAAGCAAACAAGAGTGACCACAAGGAATCCCATTAAAAAGATCATATATGTTAGTTTACATTTTGGGGGTTAACACCCCTAAATTTAAACTTTTCCAAACTTTCAAGTGCGTTGTTCGTTGATTGGTAGCGTTGTCTTGTGATTTAAGTTAGAGCTTTTTAGAGCCCATGAAAAAGATTATATATGTTAGTTTACATTTAGTGGGTTAACACCCCTTAAATTTAAACTTTTCCAAATTTTTAAGTGTGATGCTGGTTTGTTGATAACGTTGTCTTGTGATTTAAGTTTGAGCTTTTTGAACCCATATAACAAAGGTAATATATATATAAGTTTATGTTTGGGAGCAACCCCCTTAAATTTCAACATTTCTAAAACAAAGTGCAATTTTTATACGGTCCATAAATATTTATGTGATCAATTTTCCTAGATTAGACGGGAAACGTTCTCCGACGTTATGTATTATCTACAAATCATCCATAGTGGGCAAGTGTCCGGTGGGCGTCCGGTTGGGCAAATGTCCTGTGGGCTTTAGTCCGGACCCCGCAGCAACATCCCTCTACCTTTTACTCTTCTTTACCTTTCATTATCAACGCTTTCTTGAATTCTGCCGTACACCCACATAACCCCTCCCCCATCCCTCACTATAGTTTCTCACGATTTTGATTAGACGACACATTTGATACCTTTAATCACGCTGACGACTACCTTCTGTTTATTACTTTTTACTCAGCATTTGATGTCTCTTACATTAACTGCACGAAAGATTTAGCGTTTCGATAAAAAAAAAAAAAAAAATCACGGAAGGTAAAGATGTATCTTTTTTTTTTTTTTTAAATCACTCCGTCAAAGCTCATGCGAAATAATGTAATAGCATTCCTCCCCCCTCCCTTTTTTTAAATTATAAATGTTTTGCACAACTTTGTTTTCTACTTGCTTTTTTTTTTTTCGATTAAAGAAATAAAACTAGTTTCAAACTCTAGGGATAAAACTAGCTTTTTTTTTTTTTTTTTTTTTTTTTCACGGGGAAAATTGTCCCTTTCTTTTTCTTTTTACGCACGAAAGATTTAGTGTTTCGATTAAAAAAATTCACGGGAGGTAAAGATGTATCTCCTTTTTAAATCACTCCGCCAAAGCTTAAGCGAAATAATGTAATAGCATTTTCTCGCTCCATTAACTTTCGACGTAGGAGGAATAGGCGAAACAAGAATAGGGGAAAAAGGAAGTTTGCTCCAGGTGAATCTCTCCCCTCTAGTAGTTTTAGGGGAGGCAGAAATTGCAAATCAACAATTCTTGCTTCGCCTAAAATGGCGGAACTCATTAACTTTCGACGTCGCAGAAATAGGCGAAACAAGAATAAGCGAATGCGGAAGACACGTTCGAAAACTGTGGGATGTTTGTTCCACACATTGTTTGGAATTAATGAAAAATTCCTAATTCGCTTGAAAGATAAAAAATTCAATAAAAATAAAATAAGAGGTAGTGATGACACATGTTTTGACACATGTTTTCACCTCGTACTACAGAGGTGAAAACATGTGTCAAGACGACAAATATGCAGCGAGATATTCTGTCCGCGTAACTCAGTTGGGAGTGAGGGGACACGGATACGATGACGTCGCGGACAAACTTGTGTTTTTACACCATCCCTTTGAGTTGATATCTTCTACCGCAGTCTGTTTTTGCCAATTGCATTTGCATAATCGATACAATCTAATCAAACATGCTATCAGTAGTCTGGGATAGAAACTCAAAATTAATTGCGTACGCGAATGCATTGAGGTTCGTTCACCTACGGTAAAATTTTCGGGTTGCTGATTTTTTTATATGTATGGTTTTTTTTTGTTCTTGTTTTGTTTCTCCCTCTCTCTCTCTCTGTCTTACTCATTTTTTAACGAGATCTGCATCTGATTTACTACACTTTGGGTCTTACAGTTGCACGAATTCTTGAACTGCAGTTCTGAAAATCCTTTTTTAGCTACAGCAAAAACTTTTTTTAATTTTAAAATAATTAAATAAAAATGATTTTTTTTTGCATTCTTTAATGCTGTCACTTTCCAAATTTGCATTGAAATTCTTGTAATTCTGGACATTTTCAGTTTTTTTTTCCGAGAGTTTTTTTTGTAACTATTTCATTAATGACTAGGTGAGGGCAATAATGTCAATAATGACGGGGAAAAATAAAATTCATGATACAGAAATTATTGACATTTATTAATTGTGTTTTTGAGTTCCACGCCAATAGATGGCGACGTTGGCTCACAGCTTTCTAAAAATTTTTGAGCAGTCGATTATGGAATTTGATACGACGGGCTGTCTGCTTGTTATGTGTTTTGTATAAAACCTTTAGTCCCTATTTCGTCAACACTTCCTGGTACACAACATTTTTTTTCGTATACACTGACTGTGAACCCTTTATTTGCCGCCCCGGTGGCGCAGTGGTCTAAGCGATGGCCTCTGATCATTCGTCCGAAAGGGGTCCGGGTTCGAATCCCGGTGAGACATGGATGTTGTGTTTGTCTTACGGCACTGGCTCTCTCTCTTCCCTGGAACCAGTGACCCTAAATTAGAGACGGGCTACTGCTTATAGCCCATTGAGTTGCTCACGGTGGTCGTTAAACCTCCAATCAAGAAAAAAAAAAAAAAAACCCTTTATCAATTTGCCCCTGTTCTTTTCCGTGAACTATTTTCATCTTGACGTCGTCAGATCGTCGTACTTTTAACGTTGCCACATACAGATGGCTAAACACCGGTTCAGGTATAGGGAACCAAAATTTCTGATGTAAAGTTTTCGTATCTCTAAAGAGTTGACCGTGTGACGTAACGCATCTCTGACGTCATGTGAGAATATTTGGATAAGATGACGTCACACCAGTATAGCTGTGTTCTTTGTTGCTATGACAACAAAACAAAGTGATTTTCCCCTTAATCTGTTAGCTTTTCGTGTAGGTGATGACATCACCTACACGAAAAGCTAAGCGTGACATCACAAACGTTTTTTTCTCGGTTGCGGCTATGACGACTTAAAAAGCGGCACGGAGGAGGACTCTAACAAATTATATATTAGGATAGGTAAGTCTTGTGAAAAAAAAATTATTTTTGGCTCATTTGGGTTTCCGTTTTCACTGAAAGCGAAAATACTATTACAAATTCTGAATTGAGTTATCGCAATAAAATTCATAAGAATGGAATAAAGTCTTCTACAGCCTCTCTCAGAGAACGTACCTTGTCTGTTGCTTCTCAGCAACGGAGGAAATTTTTTTCACATTAAATTGCACAAGAGATCTGCGGTCCAGGAGAATGGGTAAAATGTTGTTAATTATTGCCTCAATACAAAAAATATTGCAGTGATTCGTAGATTTGTGTTGAAAAGATGTTCAAACAGTAATCGGTAATGGAAGTCAATTCATTTTTTTTTTTTTAGGGATGGGATACCTCGGTACAATTTTCCCTCCAAAAGTGGGTCGCACAAAATACACTCTACGTCAAAGAAATAGTTGCACCCAGAAGGAAGCAACCGACAGGAATGAAACTTGGTGAGTAGGTTTGACATCATGAGACATGCAAATGATTCAAGTATCACGCTCGGCCGCGCATGTGACGCAAGCAAAAAGGGATCGTAGCTCTGTGCTTGACCGGCTATATAAGGTCGTGCCGTTGCGCGTGCTTGCCAATCTGACTCGTGCTGTTGTGTTGGTTGCATCCTTTGCAAGTGAACTATGCCTCAGAGAAAAGTTCGGAAGCAATACATGCAGTTGGAGGAATTCGAGAGGGGCCGCATCGTCGGGCTCCGGGAAGCGGGATGGTCTTATCGCAGTATTGCGCGCCATACCGGTCGTGCGGTATATCACCATAGCACGCTGTTGGCGGCAGTGGATAGAACATGGCACGCAGCAGCGACAGGAAGGGTCTAGGAGACCTAGACGAACCACGGAGAGAGAGGGCCGACGTGTTGTCCGACATTCGCGGAGTGACCCAACAGCCACGATTGCGGATATTCAGCGAACAGTGGTGCCCTCCATGCATCGTCCGATTAGTGCCAGCACCATTGGCAGACGGCTGCATGACGCAGGTCTACACGCACGCGGACCGTTACGACGACTGCCCTTAA
Organism: Macrothele yani; assembly: GCA_039090855.1. Taxonomy (NCBI): domain Eukaryota; kingdom Metazoa; phylum Arthropoda; class Arachnida; order Araneae; family Macrothelidae; genus Macrothele; species Macrothele yani. The sequence goes on from CM077015.1 coordinate 26,344,007, forward strand.
CACCATTGCATCGTCGCCAAAGGCTGCAATGGGGTTGTGCCAGACTGTCATGTAGCCACTCAGAATGGCAGCGGGTGATCTTCAGCGACGAGTCCCGCTTTTGTCTTGGAGGAGACGACCTTCGAATCCGTGTGTGGAAGCACCTTGGTCAGCACCAAGATCAAAGGTTTGTTGTCGAGCGTCACACGTTCAGAAGGTCTGGTGTCATGGTGTGGGGTGCAATTGCCTACGATGTCAGATTACCTTTGGTGTTCTTTACAGGCACTTTGACAGCCCGACATTACGTTAATGAGGTTCTGCAACCAGTGGCCCTACCTTTTCTGAACGCTCACTCCGGTGCGATTCTCCAACAGGACAACGTTCGTCCGCATTCTGCTTCTGTCTCGGGAGCTTGCCTTCAAGGCACTGACACTCTGCCACGGCAATCCGCATCGCCCGACCTATCGCCGATCGAAAATGTGTGGGATGCTATTGGACGCGCTATTCACACTCCACCCCTACTGCACAATCTGCAGTAACTGCGTGAGAAGATTCAAGCTGCATGATGACTTATCGCAGGAGACCATTAGAAACATGTACAACTCCATGCCGAGACGTCTGGCATGCTGTGTGAGCAAACATGGCGGCCCGACTCCATACTGAGAGACACAACTTACTGGCGTGTAGCTTGATAAATATTGCCCATATCAGTCTCAATGTTTAATCATTTATTGTTCCTGGTAACCTTTACCTTCCTCCCGAATAGGATTGCAATCCGACACGTCCTTCTGGGTGCAAATACGTTTTTGACGTCGAGTGTAGCTTCAAGGGCCGTTTATAAATCGCCAGTCCGCCACCGATTATACACAGTGCTGTAATTAAGTAATGAGACTGAATTAAAAAAATAATGGAGAAGCAGGAAAACTTACCTGAATATATTTTATTCGAAGAACATCCTCCAGCGTTAATACAAGAAGTGGCACGGTCAGCCAACGAAAAGAAAGAACTTGCAAAGGTCATCTTTTGGTATAGAGTGAAGAGCTGAAGTCACAGTTCTTTATATATTTTCAATGCCTTGGAAAACATCTTTTTAATGGCAGTTTTAATTTAAGGAATAGAAAGCAGTCACACAGTGACAAATCTGGACAACAAGGGGTGGGGGATAATGGTTGAGTACACACACTTGTTTTCGTGTAGAAATTGCTGTACACTGACTGACTGCTCTGTGCTCGGGTGCGCTATCGTGAAGAAGGAACCATTGCCCGTTTTTGTATTCAGGCCTGACACGAACAATCCTCTTCCATAATCGTTCCAAAATAGATGTGTGAGCATTGCCAGTAACAGTTGTACCTTCAGGAATGAACTCGTGATGCAGAATTCCCTTGCTGTGTATCCATTTTAGACTTTCATGATTTTGGATTTCTACAAACTGCTGTTCTTTCCTCTGGGTGAATGTGGCGACTTCCACTGAACACTCTGATGTTTCGTTTAAAGATCATAACGAAAACACCATGTCTTGTCACCTGCCACAATGCTTTAGATAATATGTCACATTGTTTCTGCGGTCTCAAGGATGTTTTTGCATACTTCACTCGTGCATGTTTCTGGTAGTCTGGCAAAGTATGCCAAAACGAGCACCCCCCCCCCAAATCTTGCACTAAAATTTGACGAATCACCTTCTTATTAACACTGAGCTCACATTACAGCATCCTCAAGGTCACACAACGATCACCTTTCATCCGTTCGCGAACTTTCTCAATGAGTTCAGACGTGCGCACTAAAATCCAGCGTCCGGGCCTTACGTCATTTTCCAAATCTTCCCGCCCATCCTTGAAACGTGCATACCATCGGAATAGTTGTGCACGAAATAGGCAATAAGCCCCATATACATCACGGAACAATTGAACTGTCTCAGATGCACTTTTATCGATTTTCAAACAGAACTGGATGTTTTCTCTCAGCTCCATGGCAAAGCAGCTACAATGTTCTTCCACCGAATGACGGCATGCACTCAGTAAATAGTAATCTGCAAAATTCTCACGCAAACGCTGTTGCCACCGCATAGCTGATAAATGACTTAAAAAAAACACATACCTTCCCAACCCGTGTGTTTTACCGTTTTTTTTAATCAGTCTCATTACTTAATCGCCGCACTGTATTACTTATGTAACTCACCGTGATCAACTCGATGGGTTATAAGCAGTTGCCCGTCCATAATTTAGGGCCACTGGTTCCAGAGAAGAAAAAAGCCAGTGCTGTAAGACAAACACAACATCCACGCCTCACCGGTAATCGAACCCATCTCGGACGAAAGGTCAGAGGTCAGCGCTTAAACCACTCAACCACCGGGGAGGTAACCGCTGCCTTGTAAAAGCCTCCCAGAGCAGAGCAAAAACTTGGCGACTGAAGGCAAAAAATCGGACTGCCATAATGAAGACAAAAGTAGGAAAAACTAAAAAATGTGTGATTGGCAGGGGTGTAAGACAAGGCTCTTCAATATTTTTGCAAAGAAAATGATAAAAGAAGCATTTGATGAAGAGAAAAGAGGAACCACTATTGGAGGAAGAACAATACAAAAACTAGATTTGCAGATGACCAAGCAATCTTAGCTAATACTGAAGATGACCTACAGCATCTAATGCAAAAATTTGAAAGTGCATACAAAAAATATGGTATGAAAAGTAACACACACACACACACACACACACACACACAAACGACGACAGTCTCTAGGAAACCAGGAAATGTTGAGGTGATGATAAATGGAGATCATGTAGAACAAGTGAGACTACAAATACCTCCGTAGTATAATCAAAGAAAATGGGAAATCTGACATGAAAATAAAAGAAATAAATAATAAAGGAAAATATGCATTTTATAACAAGGAATTTTTTTTATATATAAAATGAATAAAAATTTAAAGAAAAGACTTATTAAGTGCTATATTTGGAGCATAACTTTATATGGAGCGGAAATGTGGACAATTGGGGAGAAAGAAGCAAAAACGTTGGAGGCATTTGAAATGTGGTTATGGAGAAGAATGGAAGAAATAAAGTGGATTGAAAAAATTACCAATGATGAAGTGTTACAAAGAGTTGAAGAAGAAAGGAATTTAAAAGAAAATATAACTGGACAAGACATGTGTTAAGAGGAGACAGCCTATAGAAAAGAATGATAGAAGGGAAAATTGAAGGAAAGCTACCAAGAGGAAGGAGACGACTAATGATGTTTAATGATATAATGGTCACATGAAGCTATCAAGAATTGAAGGAGGAAGCAAGGGACAAAGGAAAATGGAGGACGAGAACTTGATGAGTTACCGTTGGACCTGTCAAAAGATAGAACACTAATGATGATGATTACACCAAAAAATAAAAGAATTTATACTACGTTCTAAACGCTTTCAACTTGCACAATCTGGTGTGCTCTTAATTAATATTATATTTGTTAGTGTCCTGTTTTGCGAGCACCAGCTGTACGATACATAGCTGAGGATCGGAAGGTTTTGAGAAGGTCTCATCGTCGCCTTCCTACGCCGCGTTCCAAGTCACAAATAATAAAGATGTACAAAGTCTGGGGATTTGAAATTTCTAAGAAGAGTCTACCTGGTCAGGTAGCGACAGTAAGGGACGGATAGAACTATTGCGGTGCCCGGGGCGAAATTTCATAGCGGGGCCCTGAGCAAAATTTCATTGCGGGCCCTAGAAAAGAAATCTCATAGTTTAATAAAATCGTTACGTGAAAAATGGAAACACACGAAAACTATCATAAAGAAAAATTATTATCTCAAATTGCTGTGAGCTTAAGAAGAAGTCCATAATATGGATTGAAAGTTCAGAGACAGAGAATAAAAAGTGCTAAAATCAACGATTTTCTTTCCGTGCAGAAGGGGGTTTAGGTTGCATTGTGATTTTCACGAAAAAACGTTCTTACGAAATGATAAAAAGATAACTTTAACTAATCTGCGTAGGGAATATTTTTCCTTAGTAAATATTTTTTCCTGGCGAACAATAAGAATTCCTCTTAAATGAATTCGTTTAAACAGTATATATATATATATATATCATCATCATCATCATCATCATCATTGTCAACCATTATCAATCCACTGCTGGACGAAGGTCTCCCCAAGTTTCCTCCACAACGGTCTGTCTTGTGCCAGTCTCCTCCATGTCACTCCTGCATACTTTCGAATTTCATCCACCCATCTTCCATGTGGTCTTCTTCTGGGTCTTTTCCTGTCCCTTGGAATCCAATCTAAAATTTCGGCTGTCCATCGATGGTCTGTCCTTCTGGCAGTATGTCCAGCCGATTGCCATTTCAGGGATTTAACTCTGATCATGATGTCTTCCACTCTTGTCATTTTTCGGATCCACGTGTTCCTCTTCTTATCTCTCCTGGTTACACCAAGCATGCACCTCTCCATGCTGCTTTGAGTTGTCTGCAGCCTTTGTATGTCTCTTTTAGCTAAGGTCCACGTCTCTGCACCATACGTAAGCACTGGAAGGATGCATTGATCAAACACTTTTCTTTTAAGACATAATGGCATATTGCTCTTGAAAATTATGCTGTTTCTTCCAAAAGCTCCCCAGGCAAGTTTTGTACGCCGATTAATTTCTTCACCAATGTGACCCTTACTTGATATCTGCTGTCCAAGATAAACGCATGTGTCTGTTATCTTCAGCTTTTCTCCATCAATCGATAAATCTTCATTTCTTGTAAAAGCATTGAACATCACTTTTTTCTTCTGAAAGTTTATTTTTAATCCCACTTCTTTACTCTTGTCAGCAAGTTCCTGGATCATACTCTGTAGCTCTGATGGGGTAGATGCAAAAATGACTATGTCATCAGCAAAACGAAGGTGGGTTAGATAATCTCCATTAATCTTTATCCCTTTGTTTTCCCAGTTCAGTGATTGAAAGACATTTTCCAATGTGGCATTAAAGAGCTTCGGAGATATGGTGTCACCTTGTCTCACTCCTTTTCCAATTTTTATGTGTGTTGTATTTTCAAACAGCCGAATCTTTGCACTTGCATTTTCATAGATGTTATTAATAATATTAATGTATGCATCTTCAATACCGCAGGATTTCAGAGCCATTGCAACTGCTGATGGTTTCACCGAATCAAAGTCTTTTTCATAATCGATAAAAGCCATGCACAATGGAAGTTCATATTCCCACGCTCTTTCAATTAGTTCTCTCAGTACGTGGATATGATCTATTGTGCTGTAGCCACTCCTGAATCCAGCTTGTTCTCTCGGTTGAGCCATGTCCAGTATCACCTTCAAGCGGTGTGAAAGAACTTTAGTGAAGATTTTATAAACCACTGATAGGAGGCTGATAGGTCTGTAGTTCCGGAGATCCTCAATGTCACCTTTTTTATGTAGCAAGATCATTGTAGCGTTGTTCCAATCCTCAGGAATTTTCCCTTCATTAAGGCATCGAGTGAAAATTTGGGCGAGTACTGTTTCGTTTTCTCCACTTGCTTCTTGTATGATGTCTACAGTAATTCCATCTTCTCCTGGAGCTTTTCCTCGCTTCATGTTCTTGATTGCATGTGCAACTTCTGCTGGAAGGACTGGAAGAACTCTGGTACTGGTACCTTTCATGATGTCTGGAGTACATGTATCATCCCTTTCATATAATTTGGAGTAGAAATCTTTCACTCCTGTCAAAATTTCGCCTTTATTTCTTGTTACAGAACCATCTTCTTTTCTCAGTGCCATAATCTGTTTTTTTCCCTTACTGAGATGTCCCTTTGCTATCTTTAGGCTTTGGTTGTTTTCAATTGCTTTCCTCACTAGTTCACAGTTGAATTTCCTTACGTCTTCAGTGATACTTTTTCGTACTGTCTTGCATAGCTCTATATATTCCACTTTGGAAGTCACATCCTCTTTAGTTGTCCTCATCTCTCTTCTTTTTTGCATCAACATTTTGATTTTTCCTGATAATTTGTTCACATACAATTTGTTCTTAGACCCAGCTAATTTTGTTGCTGTTTCCATAAGAGCTTTGGTTAGTTTTCTGTTAACTTCAGAAATATCCACTTCTTCCAATGTTAGGCCTTCTAAAGCAGAGAATCTGTTCTTCAGTTCTAATTTGAAGGTATTATGGTGTTTTTTAAGGTTGGTTATGTCAATACATTTTGTTTGTCTTATGAGCTTGCTACGTTCGAGTTTAGTGTTGAGGTGCATCTTACATCTCACCAATCTATGGTCACTGCCTGTGTTGAACTTGTTTAGCACACTGCAGTCTTCTATGGCGAATTTTTTGTTACACATAATAAAATCAATTTCACTTGTCGTCCCATTTGGATGTCTCCATGTCCATTTCCTGTGTGGCTTTTTCTTGAAAAAGGAGTTCAAGATGAAAAACCCTTCTGCCTCTGCAAACTCTACGAGAGTATTTCCCCGCTGGTTTCTGTTGCCGTGACCGAATTTACCTACTGAAGTTTCATTCTGTTGCCGTTGCCCTATTTTTGCATTGAAATCTCCCATAATTATCTTCAAGTGCTGCGTACCTTTATTATTTAGATGACGAATTTCCTCATAAAATTCTTCAATTTCTTCTTCAGCATGACTTGTGGTGGGTGCATAAGTTTGAATAATCTGAGACTGATATCTTCTCGAGAGTTGGATAACGAGTCGTGCAGCTCTGTCAGAAGAACTTTCAACTTCTACAACTTTATCCTTCAGTTTCTTGTTTATTATAAATCCAACACCACTAGTTCTGCCAGTATCTGTCCCACGATAGTAGAAGGGATGTCTACTTTTCAGTTCAATGAGATCTTCTCCTTTTCTCCTTACCTCACTTAGCCCGACGATGTCCTACTTGATCCTTTGTAGTTCCTCTTCCAATTCAAGAAGCCTTGAATCAGAAGATAGGGAGCGTCCGTTATACGTAGCCAAGGTCAGCATCAGATGGCAGCCTAGTCCGGTCCTCCGGGGATTCTTAGCACCCTCTGCCTTCATGTCGCACTGGCCGCTGCCTTGGCCAGGTACATTCCAGCTGCCGGAGACTGAGGGCCAAGATTTAAGTTGTGGAGTCATTTTGGAGGGGTTTGGCCATAACTCACCACGCTGGCCAAGCGGGTTGGTGAGTGTGGGATAGCATTTCCTCTAATCCCGATGGTATAGTTATACCGCTATTGGCGGTCGTCAGAGCCCCTTTAGTGGGAACAGGATGTACCACGAGAAGGCGGGGTTGACATTTGTCAAGGAGAGGCTGTGATGTTACGCATTACCTGACCTTACATCCCTTATATATATATATATATATATATCATCATCATCATCATTGTCAACCATTATCAATCCACTGATGGATGAAGGTCTCCCCAAGTTTCCTCCACAACGGTCTGTCTTTTGCCCGTCTCCTCCATGTCACTCCTGCATACTTTCGAATTTCATCCACCCATCTTCCATGTGGTCTTCTTCTGGGTCTTTTCCTGTCCCTTGGAATCCAATCGGTATGGGCTGGACATACTGCCAGAAGGACAGACCATCGATGGACAGCCGAAATTTTTGATTGGATTGATTGGATATATATATATATATATATATATATATATACAACCCCGCCTTCTCGTGGTGCATCCTGTTCCCACTAAAGGGGCTCTGATGACCGCCAATAGCGGTATAACTATACCATCGGGATTAGAGGAAATTCTATCCCACACTCACCAAACCGCTTGGCCAGCGTGGTGAGTTATGGCCAAACCCCTCCAAAATGACTCCACAACTTAAATCTTGGCCCTCAGTCTCCGGCAGCTGGAATGTACCTGGCCAAGGCAGCGGCCAGTGCGACATGAAGGCAGAGGGTGCTAAGAATCCCCGGAGGACCGGACTAGGCTGCCATCTGATGCTGACCTTGGCTACGTATAACGGACGCTCCCTATCTTCTGATTCAAGGCTTCTTGAATTGGAAGAGGAACTACAAAGGATCAAGTGGGACATCGTGGGGCTAAGTGAGGTAAGGAGAAAAGGAGAAGATCTCATCGAACTGAAAAGTGGACATCTCTTCTACTATCGTGGAACAGATACTGGCAGAACTAGTGGTGTTGGATTTATAATAAACAAGAAACTGAAGGATAAAGTTGTAGAAGTTGAAAGTTCCTCTGACAGAGCTGCACGACTCGTTATCCAACTCTCGAAAAGATACCAGGCTCAGATTATTCAAACTTATGCACCCACCACAAGTCATCCTGAAGAAGAAATTGAAGAATTTTATGAGGAAATTTGTCATCTAAATAATAAAGGTAAGCAGCACTTGAAAATAATTATGGGAGATTTCAATGCAAAAATAGGGCAACGGCAACAGAATGAAACTTCAGTAGGTAAATTCGGTCACGGCAACAGAAACCAGCGTGGAAATACTCTCGTTGAGTTTGCAGAGGCAGAAGGGTTTTTCATCTTGAACTCCTTCTTCAAGAAAAAGCCACACAGGAAATGGACATGGAGACATCCAAATGGGACGACAAGTGAAATTGATTTTATTATGTGTAACAAAAAATTCGTCATAGAAGACTGCAGTGTGCTAAACAAGTTCAACACAGGTAGTGACCATAGATTGGTGAGATGTAAGATGCACCTCAACACTAAACTTGAACGTGGCAAGCTCATAAGACAAACAAAATCTATTGACATAACCAACCTTAAAAAACCCCATAATACCTTCAAGTTGGAACTGAAGAACAGGTTCTCTGCTTTAGAAGGCCTAACATCGGAAGAAGTGGACATCTCTGAAGTTAACAGAAAAGTAACCAAAGCTCTTATGGAAACAGCAACAAAATTAGCTGGGTCTAAGAACAAGTTGCATGTAAACAAATTATCAGGAAAAACGAAAATGTTGATGCAAAAAAGAAGAGAGATGAGGACAACTAAAGAAGATGCGACTTCCAAAGTGGAATATATAGAGCTATGCAAGACAGCAAGAAAAAGTATCACTGAAGACGTAAGAAAATCCAACTGTGAACTAGTGAGGAAAGCAATTGAAAACAACCAAAGCCTAAAGATAGCAAAGGGACATCTCAGTAAGGGAAGAAAACAGATTATGGCACTGAGAAAAGAAGATGGTTCTGTAACAAGAAATAGAGGCGAAATTTTGACAAGAGAGAAAGATTTCTACTCCAAATTATATGAAAGGGATGATACATGCACTCCAGACATCATGAAAGATACCAGTACCAGAGTTCCTCCAGTCCTTCCAGCAGAAGTTGCACATGCAATCAAGAACATGAAGCGGGGAAAAGCTCCAGGAGAAGATGGAATTACTGTAGACATCATACAAGAAGCAAGTGGAGAAATCGAAACAGTACTCGCCCAAATTTTCACTCGATGCCTTAATGAAGAAAAGATTCCTGAGGATTGGAACACCGCTACAATGATCCTGCTACATAAGAAAGGTGACATTGAGGATCTCGGAAACTACAGACCTATCAGCCTCCTATCAGTAGTTTATAAAATCTTCACTAAAGTTCTTTCACACCGCTTGAAGGTAACACTGGACATGGCTCAACCGAGAGAACAAACTGGATTCAGGAGTGGCTACAGCACAATAGATCATATCCACGTACTGAGAGAACCAATTGAAAGAGCGAGGGAATATGAACTTCCATTGTGCATGGCTTTTATCGATTATGAAAAAGCCTTTGATTCGGTGAAACCATCAGCAGTTACAATGGCTCTGAAAACCTGCGGTATTGAAGATGCATACATTAATATTATTAATAACATCTATGAAAATGCAAGTGCAATGATTCGGCTGTTTGAAAATACAACACACATAAAAATTGGAAAAGGAGTGAGACAAGGTGACACCATATCTCCGAAGCTCTTTAATGTCACATTGGAGGGTGTTTTTCAGTCGCTGAGCTGGGAAAACAAGGGGATAAAGATTAATGGAGATTATCTAACCCACCTTCGTTTTGCTGATGACTTAGTCATTTTTGCAACTAGTCCATCAGAGCTGCAGAGTATGATCCAGGAACTTGCTGACAAGAGTAAAGAAGTGGGATTAAAAATGAACTTTCAGAAGACAAAAGTGATGTTCAATGCTTTTACAAGAAATGAAGATTTATCGATTGATGGAGAAAAGCTGGAGATAACAGACACGTACGTTTATTTTGGACAGCAGATATCAAGTGAGGGTCACATTGATGAAGAAATTAATCGGCGTACAAAACTTGCCTGGAGAGCTTTTGGAAGAAACAGCATAATTTTCAAGAGCAATATGCCATTATGTATTAAAAGAAAAGTGTTTGATCAATGCATCCTTCCAGTGCTTATGTATGGTGTAGAGACGTGGACCTTAACTAAAAGAGACATACAAAGGCTGCAAACAACTCAAAGTAGCATGGAGAGGTGCATGCTTGGTGTAACCAGGAGAGATAAGAAGAGGAACTCGTGGATCCGAAAAATGACAAGAGTGGAAGACATCATGATCAGAGTTAAATCCCTGAAATGGCAATGGGCTGGACATACTGCCAGAAGGACAGATCATCGATGGACAGCCGAAATTTTAGATTGGATTCCAAGGGACAGGAAAAGACCCAGAAGAAGACCACATGGGAGATGGGTGGATGAAATTCGAAAGTATGCAGGGGTGACATGGAAGAGACTGCCACAAGACAGACCGTTGTGGAGGAAACTTGGGGAGACCTTCGTCCAGCAGTGGATTGATAATGGTTGACAATGATGATGATGATATATATATATATATATATATATATATATATATAGTTTCCTGGTATATGCTTCAGTGATTGATTTTTGATGCAAGGTGGAATAACTGAAAAATTAGTGACTTTTCTTAACTTTTATACAAGCTCATGTATGAATTTTTTTTTATTTTTTTTTATTTCCAGTACTGTTTTTGAAGTCACTGGACAACTGGCCTCATATATAGCCCCAAAACAACTCTGATATTGTTCTATTTTTTTTTATTTTAAATTTAAGTACCTAATTTACACAGAAAGTTTTGAGCATGTAAGTAGGGAGTCACAAAATGTGATGAAACTTAATTTGCTGTTTCATGAACGTGGAAAAGTTTGAGGTTCAAAAGTTAATAATAATAATTTGAAATCTGCATATCTCAGTGTTTTTACAACGAAGGGCGGCAACCTATTTGAAAGTGAGGGGGGGGGGCTTGTAAACTAAAAAAAATATGATATTGGGTTGATGCAGAAGTTCATGCAGTTTTATTTCACGAGTGTTTCCCAGGTCAGTAGTGACGGCCAGTTGTATATCAAAATGTAGCCGGTAATATCGTGTATCTAAATCATATTGCGTTGTGTGGTTGGGGCTAATATTTTTGGTTTTCAGGTCCGGAAGTATCGAGTAGCAAGTAGAGAGGAATGAACATTTTCGACATCTGCTCTTCTACGAGTTTAACAAGGGATCCACAGCCGCCGAAGCAACTCGAAAAATTTGTGCTGTGTATGGGGAGGATGCTATTCCGCGAGGACAGCCCGCAAATGGTCTGAGCGGTTCCGAGGTGGCAATTTTGACCTCAACGACTCTCCACGCTCAAGTCGTCTATCTCACTTTGATGAGGATCGTTTGAACCATCTCATCCACTTGGATTCGCGTCAAACCACACGTGAATTGCCCACTGAGATGGACTGTGATCAGACCACAGTGGTGCGACACCTGAAAAGGTCACATGGGAAAGGTCCAGAAATTGGGGTCTTGGGTGCCTCACACTCTCACCGAGGACAACAAGAATCAGCGTGATGCCATATATGGTTCCCTGCTCGCCGGTTATCACGAATGTTCTCAGCAACACAAACCCTTTCTGTCACTTACTGTTACTGGAGATGAAAAGTGGTGCCTGTACGTGAACTTCAGGCATCGGGGGGGGGATGGGTAAGATGTTGTTTTTATTTAAAACAAGACGCCCACACCACGTCCAAAACATGATCTTCATCCTGCGAAGATCATGTTGTGTGTCTGGTGGGGCATGGAAGGTATTATTCACTAGCAAATGCTGCCGAGAAATCGGACCATCAACGCTGCACTCTACTGTGAGCAACTCCGCCGTGTGGAGGAAGCAGTTCAGCAGAAATAGCCACATCGGCGCCATGGTGTCCTTCTCCAACATGATAACGCACGCCCTCACAGTTCAAACATGAACAAAATGGCCATTCAGGACATGAATTGGGAGATCCTATTTCCCAGACGTAACCCCTTCTATCACCTGTTCCGATATCCGTCGAATGCACTCCGTGGCAGAACGTTCAACAATGATGTTGATCTCCAGAATTTCCTTGATGATTTCTTCGCAGTAAAACCTGCACGTTTTTTCAAGAATGGCATTGCAGACCTATCCAGACGTTGGGACACCATCGTAAACAATGGGGGCAGGGGGATACATAGTTGATTGATTCCGTTTTCCCTTCTGATGTAATAAATTCCTGTAGTGCAGTGAAAACAACGGCATGAACTTATGCATCAATCCTATAAAAAAATATTTTTAAAGGACTCGCTACAAAACTTTATAAAAAAATAGCAATAAATATAGAGAATTTCTACAAAAATGATGTTGTTTTTATTTACTAAACCGTGGGGCCCCGTAAAGATGCGGGGCCTGGGGTTGCCCCCATGGTCCAGACGATTCTGGAGATACAGTTAACCCTTGATGTACTGCCACCGTTTATTCCATTACACTGTGGAATTATATCAAGGGTGGCGTTATATCAAATTTGGTGATTATTTTAAGTAACCCACATTTTTTTAATTGAGTGTCCGTTTTGATCTCGTAAGCTACGCATTAAACACGGAAATTTACTTTGCATAGCAGAAAAACAAAATTAAAAGTTCAATTATAAGGCAATGAATAAAAAATCACGCAACATTACTAAAACTGTATCAAGTGAAAACTACGTAATAGCATTACACAAACTGTTTTACATACCTTAGTTTCTTTTAAAAAACGCCTATTTTTATTTGTGTTTTTGATTTCAATATTTTCTTTGCGACATACGCAAATTTCAGGCTTCTGCTTTATAGTAAGGACTGTTCTTTTCAACATTTGTTTTTCAAACAGCAAACAACAACAACTAAAAAAACTTTTTTGTTTCTGATTTCGATGCTTGTAAACAGTTGCAGGCTGATTTGCAGTGCCAAGAAGACAGCAAAAATCATGTGGGTTAAAAAAAGCGTTATGTCCCTGGAAAAAGGTGTCGACTCATTTGTCATTTTAATTTGCAGTTGCTAGAGGGTAAAGAATGCAAGCACTTCTCTTCTGCCATAGAAGACAGGGGGAGGTAAGAAGAAGACAACACCCCAACTCACAAGACAGCCGCTTCAGTCAAAGGTAACCAGGCCCACAGCAGGCACTCTGCGCTGATGCTTCTCTGGACATGGTTAAGGGGTAAAGGGTCGTTAGACATCCATTAAGTCCTAATAAATAGAAATAGATCAACACCCAAAGAATAGCAGTAAATCCAGGCCCTAAAGATATCCCAAATAAAGCTCTATGACTTATTCTTCTTCTTTTGACTCCTGTGCCACTCTACGAAAGCGAGAGCAACCCGAATGAACTCCCTCATTGTGGCATTGTTTCGGAAGGAGCGCCTGACTTCTGCCCTAGGTAACGTCTGGCATTTTCTCCGCCAAAAGGTTCGCCATAATTGAATCCTGGTCCGAAAAAACGGGAAGGCAATTCACCCACAGCCTGCAATTGATGGTACATCAAGCATGTTTTGTGCTGGAAAAGGCAGGTTGGTGCAGTAATATACACTATATTGACAAAAGTCACCGGACACCTAGAAGAGAAACAAAACATAGCATTTATTGACATACATTAGTACGGTGTCGGTCCACCTTTGGCCTTAATGTATGCACTGATCTTTCTTTTTTTTTTTTTTTTTGATTGGAGGTTTAACGACCACCGTGAGCAACTCAATGGTCTATAAGTAGTCGCCCGTCCCTAATTTAGGGTCACTGGTTCCAGGGAAGGGAAAGAGCCACTGCCGTAAGACAAACACAACATCCATGCCTCACCGGGACTCAAACCCGGACCACTGATCCTTCAAAAAAATTCCGAATGATCAGAAGCCATCGCTTAGACGCCACCGGGGCGGCCACTGATCCTTCGAGACACGATTTCGACAAAGTTTTGGAACACAGCAATAAGTATGCACTTCCATTCAGTACACAGTGCTGCCGCTAACTGCTGCTTAGTAGTAGGCCTTGGTTCCAAACTTCTTATGCGGCGCTCTAATTCATCCCATAGGTGCTCTATGGGATTAAGATCAGGGCGCTGTGCTGGCCAGTCCACACACGATATACTGAATTATCGTCAAACCACGCCGCAACAGTCCTTTCTTTATGGCTCGGTGCATTATCCTGCTGGTACCAACAAGGCTCGGTTCCATAGTATTGCCACAGAGTTGGTAGGGCATAATTGCTCAGAATATCGAGGTAGACGTGCTAGTTAACAGGTTTGTCCACGATAACCAATGGGCCAGGACCATACCACGAAAAACACCCCCACACGAATACACTGCCAGCTCCAAACTTGACCGTGGGAACAGTACATTGTGGTAAATAGCGTTCCCCCGGCTGCCGCCATACCCACACACGGCCATCAGACTGATGGATCGTGTATCTGGATTCATCAGTCCATAGGACCCTTTTCCATTGATATACGATCCACGATAAATGTTCTTTACACCATACTAAACGACGAGTAGCATTCCGAGTGGAGATGAAAGGCTTATGAGCCGCCGCACGACCACGGTAACCCATGGAATGAAATTCTCTGCGAATGGTACGTGTACATACCGAGGTTCCAGCATTTTTACTCACCTGTACACTGAGGTCTTGTGCAGTATTCCGTCGATTAGCTGTAACGACTCTCCTGAGGCTTCGACGTCCTCTCTCACTCATTTTCTTTGGTCTACAGGTACGTTTTGCTGCTTCAGGCACGCCATGTGTCTTCCACGTATTCCGTACATCCAAAATAGTTGACTTGGGTATGTTTAAACGCCTCTCGGTTACTCTTATGGACAGCCCAATAACATAACACCCAACAATCTCTCCTTTCTCAAAGTCAGTTCTCTCCCGTCGCGACATTTTCACTCAATCTTACCGTGCGATATGATCGCGGTCAGCTGTAGGCATATTTTCATGCCGTTTGCAGCTGTACCATGCATCTTAACAACGCAGCGGATCCGTTTATTTGCTTTTGAAGGGGTGTCCGTTGACTTTTGCCAATATAGTGTACACTGAAGTGCCAGAAAAACTGGTACAGACGAGCTTATGCAAAATATATAGCAACGTCACCTATGCGCGTACTCGGTTGCGTCCGCCAGTGCGTATATAAAGCGATAGACATCTTTGCCAGCTGTTAGAGCTGTTTTCGACATGAGAATGACAAGTAATAACGATTTAAGCGATTTTCAACGCGGTGTCATAGTTGGCGCTCGTGAGATGGGCCATAGTATTTCGGAGGTAGAAACGAAGTTCCGATTTTCACGGACTACTATTGCAAGGATGTACCATGAATACAAGAATTCCGGCAAAACCTGCTACCTACGATACCAGTGTGGCCGTAAAAAGACACTGAGTGAACGTGACCATCGTCGGCTGTCAAGAATCGTTTCACGCGATAGGCGTGCAATACTCTTGCAGGTATCATCGGAATTGAATGCTGGAGCCTCAACAAGCTTCAGCGTCCGGACTGCGCAACGTACTCTGCACGATATGGGCTTTGGGAGCCGACGCCTAACTCAAGTTCCCTTGATGGGTGCACAACATAGAGCTACGTGCCTCGCTTGGGCACAGAAACACCGCCACTGGACACTTGATGACTGGAAACAAGTAGCCTGGTCTGACGAGTCGCGTTTCCAACTGTATCGGGCAGATGGAAGGATTCGTGTGTGGCGCAAACATTATGAAGCCATGGATCCCGCCTGTCAACAGGGAACTGTACCGGCTGGTGTGTGTGTGTGTGTGTGGGGGGTCCGGAATGTTATGGGGTGTGTTTAGCTGGACTTCACTGGGACCCCTGGTACGTCTACAAACGTCTGTGACCGGCCAAAGCTATGTGCGCATCCTTTCTGACGAGGTACACCCGTTCATGTCTTGCATTCATGCTGATGGGTTGGGCCTGTTCCAACAAGACAATGCACCTCCACACAAGTGTCGGGACGCCACATTATGGTTAGAGGAGCATTCATCTGAGTTTGGGGTGTTGCCATTCCCACCCAAGTCCCCAGATCTGAATGCGATAGAACACAATTGGGATGCCATGCAACGCGCTATCGAACACAGGAATCCGAGACCTCGGAATACACCCGAATTGTGGAACGCTCTGCAGGACGTATGGTGTGCATTGCCTACAGCATATTTCCAGAAGCTAGTGGAGTCCATGCCCCGTCGTATTTCTGCAGTCCTGCGCTCCCGTGGGGGACCTACCAAGTATTAGACTGGTATACCAGTTTTTCTGGCACTTCAGTGCATATTGGCGTTGGCGGATGACAAGGGTGTGGCGGTACATCGATGGATGTTTTACATAGAGCACGTTTGTTCAGACCCAAGAGGCGGCGTGATGCAAGGGTAGCGGTAAATCGAGGGGCGGTACATCTGTAGTATTTATCTCCTGTTACATAACTGTTCGAACATGATAATAACGCAAGGAACTGTACACCAACTATACATAAGATAGGTATAACATACTAGTAATTCAAATTTATTGGGGTAGATAAAATCAAAGTTTCCAAGCTTTCGCACATCAACGAGATGGCTTTTTCAAGGAAGGTGTTACTGTCACCAAGAAAGGTAGCTGTCTATAGACAGCTACCTTTATGACAGCAGTCTACCTTCCTTGAAAAAGCCATCTGGTTGATGTGCGAAAGCTTGGAAACATTGATTTTATGTACGCCAATAAATTCGGATAACTAGTATAGTTATACCTATCTTATGCTCGAACATGATTCTTTAAGTTTGAACATGGTTCTTCAAGTCTATTCGGATATGAACGTAGGAAGCAGTTGTAATCGAAAACAAGAAAGATAACACCGAATCTCGGATGTATTGAGCACCCCTTGTGAATCCTTTCCGACATGGAAAAAAAAAAAATCAAAAAACATTTTGGAACAAAAATGTTTGTCGGTGATCGAACCCGCCCTCCTCGATTCGGAGTGAGTTGCTCTAACCGACTAAGCTACACCGACATAATGTATCGCTGCAGATTTGTCGTGTTAACACGTGCTTCATCTCTGTAGTACGTCTCTCATCATTTCCCTATTAATTTTTTTTTTGACGTAGGACTACGTCTCACTCCGCGGATAGTATGGGGCAACTTACGACCAACAGCCTGTGACAAAAATAGGTCCCAACTGAAATCATTGTAGCGTTAAACAGTGGCGCACCCAGAAATTCTTGTTGGAGGGGGCTGTATATATATATGATGATATATGCATAGTATACGTACAAAATGTGTGTACGTATATATAGCGTGCGCCTATAGTTTATATACGGTTGTGACGTACGTCGCTCTTAATCTCTTTGCTTTGGGAAGAAGACATCATATAATTGAAGACACTATGTAATTTTTTGAACATGTACAATAATATTTTTTAATGTTTAATTTGTGACGTACGTCGCTCTTAATCTCTTTGGGGCTTTGGGAAGAAGACCCCGTGTAATAGAAGACACTATGGCAGACACTATGTAATTTTTTGAACATGTAAAATAATATGTTTGAATGTTTAATTTTGTGACGTACGTCGCTCTTAATCTCTTTGGGGCTTTGGGAAGAAGACCCCGTGTAATAGAAGACACTATGGCAGACACTATGTAATTTTTTGAACATGTAAAATAATATGTTTGAATGTTTAATTTGTGACGTACGTCGCTCTTAATCTCTTTGGGGCTTTGGGAAGAAGACCCCGTGTAATAGAAGACACTATGGCAGACACTATGTAATTTTTTGAACATGTAAAATTATATGTTTGAATGTTTAATTTTGTGACGTACGTCGCTCTTAATCTCTTTGGGGCTTTGGGAAGAAGACCCCGTGTAATAGAAGACACTATGGCAGACACTATGTAATTTTTTGAACATGTAAAATAATATGTTTGAATGTTTAATTTGTGACGTACATCGCTCTTAATCTCTTTGGGGCTTTGGGAAGAAGACCCCGTGTAATAGAAGACACTATGTCAGACACTACGCAATTTTTTGAACATGTAAAATAATATTTTTGAATGTTTAATTTGTAGCGCACGTCGTTCTTAATCTCCTCGGAGGGGCTTAAGCCCCCAAAGCTCCCTCAGTGGGTGCGCCAATGGCGTTAATTGTGTTAGCATATTCGTAAACAGCATGGAGTCCAATTGGCGTTAATTGTCTTAGCATATTCGTAAACTAATTGTGTCAGCATATTCGTAAACAGCATGGAGTCCAATTCGCGTACTGCGCAGTACATCGTGCGCGGGGTAAATGATGCAATATTTATGGGTGTGCCGCCGCGTTTGACTCAGTCTATCTCTGCAACCGTGAGCTCAACACGACTGTGCGTGGTATGCTTTCAAAGCTCTCGACGAGATTTATTCAAATATATGAAGAACATTTCGCAGTAGTTTGAACTGAACGTTTTAAAAATTGTTTTCTTGTGAACCGGTGCACTCTTTTGACAATAACGCAGTTTATCTGGACAACCGTGAGTGCAAAACGACTGTGCGTATCGTTTTAAAGCTCTCGACGAAATCTATTCAAATATATAAAGAACATATCACAGTGGTTTAAACTAAAATTTTTAAGAATCGTTTTCGTGCGAAAGGGTTAACATTTTCGACAATGCCGCGTATGTAATTCGCAGAATGAATGTATAAGCAAAAGTGGAGAAAATCAAAACGAGAGGCAAGAGCAAATGATGAGGAATGTAAGAAGCCCAAGAAGACAGAGCACCACGTTGGGTAATTCGTGTATCGATCTGCTTTGTGTTCGCAATGTATCCAGCATTATTTGTAAAAAATATGTAAGCTACTTTTCATATTATAGACCTGTGTTAGCTATAACAACTTTTTTTTTTTTTTTTTGATTGGAGGTTTAACGACCACCGTGAGCAACTCAATGGGCTATAAGGAGTCGCCCGTCCCTAATTTAGGGTCACTGGTTCCAGGGAAGGGAGAGAGCCAGTGCCGTAAGACAAACACAACATCCATGCCTCACCGGGATTCGAACCCGGACCCCGTTCGGACGAATGATCAGAGGCCATCGCTTAGACCACTGCGCCGCCGGGGCGGCCTATAACAAATTAAATAAATGCTTTGAAACTATACTCGACTAGCTCATTTCAACTCTCCGATCTGCAAGTCATAGTTCTACGTTCCAAACTGACGGCTCAATCAAAACTGAGCCTACCTGAATTGTCTTTGAAGCGAAGAACGAACCTTTCAGTAATTCCAGACGATGTGTGAAATGAACATCACGCATTTTTCGAGGAACCCAAAGGCCAGTAGATCCACTTTTACGTTCGGACGCCAATGTGAAAACATGAACTTGTCGTGGCTCCTGGATCCGGAGTGAGTTGTTCTAACCGACTAAGCTACACCGACGGACTGTATCGCTGCAGATTTGTCGTCTTAACACGTGCTTCACCTCTGGAGTTGGTCGCAACACACAGTTGCAAAGAGAAAGACATATTAACGTCAACTTGCGTCATAACTATGCATTATAAAAAACCGAGAGTGCATGCAAAATGTTTCACGAAGCGAATGGTATCCGGTCTTTTAAGAATTTTTCGAATCCAACTTTTAAAAGCAAATATATCCTGAAAAATAGATTACATATTTACGCATCCTAGCGGATAAGTTGCGTATCATGTTGGGCAGGAAATCCGCATAAATTTGGTTTCGTAGTTAGCGGTATCTGATTGAAAAAGAAGTTTTTCAATCGAGTTTTTAGACACGCAAATATGTTATGAAATTAAATATGAGGCTGCGCCCTCTAGTGGAAGAACTGTGCGTTACAAAAAATCAGATATTATATGCTGCATATTCTTTACCAGAAGCGCTGTCAGACAGAGGAAGAAGTTTTCAAATCGGACAGTTGGAAGTGGAGACATAGATATGAAATGCTATAGATATGTACGCCCCTTGGGGAAAAACTGTGCATTATTACGAGCAGAAAATATGCGTGAAAGGTTTTCCTTGGTGAGTCGTATCTAAAGAAAAATATATACAAATTTTGAAGATGACAATCCGATTTTTCGCGTAAATGTGACAAGGATGATGGCAAGTCAGATAATATCCGAAAACTTGAAAATTTTCATCGTCCTGGAGCGGGACCCGAGAAAACGCCCGGGTATGCTAAAAAAAATATATTTTTCAATAAAGCTTTCAGGAGCTCAGATATTGCTGTAAATACATTGAAAAGAGAGGTATACACTTACGTCTCATAGTGGCAAAGATGTTCGTTACCAAAAAATGGAGAGGTAACCGGGAAAATGTAATTTACCTTCCCGCCAAATAGCGGTAAAACAATGCATTGTGTGAAAAAGAAACTGTCCCCCAAAATGTCTTCGTTTTAAGCGGTATCGAAGAAAACTTTTTTAATCGAATGTGTAAAAGGAGTAATATGGAATAAAATGCATTTTGAAATGGAAAACATTCTTTGTTAAAAAATAAATAAATCAAAAGGCAACAATCATCGTTCTCTCAAATCAGACCGACAGGTGCAGAGAGATATGGTATCCACAGGCGGGCAGACATAGTGATAACTAGGAGTAGGATTTTTATGACCTAAAAATTGCCAGAAAATGCCCTATAAAAATGCATTTATGACCCAAAAAAGCTAAAAAAAATGCCGCATAAAATAAAAAAAAATTACCTAGCAAATGCACATTTCTTTGTTTATTTCCTTGCAAAACTAATTAATTTAAAAAAGAAGAGTTGCATGAAACAAAACAAACAGAATCTAAAAAATATAATTTAATCTGTTGACTGTTGCTGTGTCAACTGAAATTCTTATTTTACTAACCAACAGATGACCTACAGAACAAAACGAAGAATAAACAAGAAGTACAATTTAATTGTCGTTTCATGTGTTGGTTAGTAAAATAACAATTTCTGTTCCATATTAAAAATTTATTGCCCAAAACATGCCCTATAAGATAAAAAAAGAATAACCTCAAAAGTATAATTTAACTTTTTTACAGTTTCTGGGATACAGAGACGTCGTCAAGGGGGTGCGAGGGTGGGCTTGTCTTGCCCACCCTACCGCCCACCGAGTTCAAAATGTGCCATTTTTCAGTATATTTAACTTAAAAATATAATCTGCACTTTATCAGGTAATAAGTCTTGTGTTTTATTTCATGTAGCCCTACGTATTTTCCCCTAGGAGGTGCGTTGTTTACATTTCCAAAGAAAGATAATCAAAATAGCATCCAAAGGGCCATGAAAATTCAATTGTTCTCCACTCTTCCAATTCCTTAGTTTAAGCATCTTCTTCATGTTTGTATGGCCAGGGGGCTAATGAGGAGGGTGGATAGGAATTTACGGGGGGGGGGGGGGGGGGGGAGTGTCGCTACTAATTGCTCTGCTGTCTGTTTTCTTTCCAAAACAGGGGATTTCAACACGAAAAGTGGAGTTTAAAGCTACACTAGCGCTCTGAAGACTGTCTCGGGACAGTAAAAGAAAGTGCAGGAAGTAGCCGAAGACTGCTTTGTAGGAGAGGAGTGCAAGTCAAAGTCTCTGGCTTGAAGGAAGGGAGTTTTTATTGTGTCTGCGCGCTAAAATTTAATAAAGACACTTTACTTTAAATTGTTCAAGTACCGTACTATTTTCGTAAGCAGAAATGCAAAATTTTGAAAAGCAATTTAAGAAAATGTATTCAGAGCAAACAAAAAGTTGAAGGCGGCATTCTAGTAACACCTGTACCTTACACCAAAGGCGTAACTAGTCAGACTCGTGTACGTGTGTCCAGGTGGAAGGGGATTCTTTTCTAGCGGGTAGTAAAAAGCATTAAATATTAGTCCTTCCAGTGTTTCGTTAAAAAAAAAAAAAATGTTTGTACCAAGCTTGCCCGACCAAAAGTAATCCACGCCCACCCGTCGCCCATCCAGATTTCGAGGTCAGGCGACTGCTGGGTCAAACTGACTTTTTTTTTTTTTTTTTTTGTTAAAAAAAATATGCCCTATGAAAGAAAACAAGAAAAAGACAAAAATGTGCCTTCCCCCACACCGAACCTCGCCTTTTGACATAATGGCAACGGCCGTGCTCTAAATGGGAGAACAGCTCATCACCAGCTTGAAGGAAGAGACAGAGGAGGGATTTTTTTTTTTTTTTTTGATTGGAGGTTTAACGACCACCGTGAGCAACTCAATGGGCTATAAGCAGTCGCCCGTCCCTAATTTAGGGTCACTGGTTCCAGGGAAGGGAAAGAGCCAGTGCCGTAAGACAAACACAACATCCATGCCTGACCGGGATTCGAACCCAGCCCGCTGACGGGCGAATGATCAGAGGCCAGCGCCTTAGACCACTGCGCCACCGGGGCGGCCAGAGGAGGGATGGAAGCGCTTTTACCGCCGTCATGGCGCTGCCGTTCACTACGACGCGTGTGAAGAGCCCCCCCCCATTTTCTCAGTCTTGCTTCTGGCTTTCATGGAAAAATGGAATTTCTGCGGAATTCAACAAAAAATGCCCTTTTTATTGAAAATACCAAAATATGCAAAATAATGACTCAAAAATAACAAAAAAAAAAGCCTTAAAAATGACCGAAACACCTAAAAAAGTGCCGTATCGCGTAAAAATCACCAAAAATGAAAAAAAAAAAAAAAGCCTTAACAAAAGTACTTAAATCAGCTTAGTTCTGTATGAAACACATTTGTATAGGCCTACACTTAAACAACGTTTTAGTATATCAAAAAAAAAAAAAATATGCAAAATCATAAAAATCCTAGCCCCAGTGATAACTAATCACGTCCCTTCTTTTCTTTTTCAAAGACGGGCTAAAAATGCATAAATAACATATTAACACGCCCTTTAGCGAATACTGTACGGAGTTACGTATTTGTTTGATTTAATCGCTCCATTAATTTATCTCCGTTGGTGTGGTGGTTTATCGGTGCGTAACTTTTCCTTTCATCTTGTGTACAAATCGCATTATATTATAGCTATGCTGTTGCATGAGGTATACGGAAGAATGTAAAACTTTACTTTATTACGCCCACGTCACAGGCACGAGAAACTGCAGGTACAACAAATTAATATTCAAAGCGATGACGGCTGTTGACCATCGTGGTTCGACATCATCCGTATTCAAGTTGTGTTATAACGATGACACAGATTGTCGCAATTGTTGTGGCTTGTTGATCTTTGATCGCAGTGAGTCGTCGGCGGCGGCAGTGACTACACCAACCATGCTTCAGTTGTTTTTTTGTCGACCTCCTCCCTTCATAATCTCGTGCCACCGCCTCTTTGTTATCACTTCTCTATCAGCCAGCTGATTACAATACCACGTGGTGTTCGATGCTCTACTAACATTCACCTTTTAGCACCTTTCTTGCATTATTATTGTTCTCTTTTTCAGGGACCAGCGTTCTTTTAAAAACATTTTACAGAAGCGCTCATGTATGCCAGCTGACGGTACCACAATACAGCAAGAAAGGTAAGAACTGTTTATATATTTACTCTGTTGATCATTATCAAAAGAAATTTATCATACCCTGCATATGCTAAAAAAGATATTTCACAGAATTTGTGTACACACGACTTTCTTTCCTTTTAATGTATGAAATGTCCGTAGCCACTACAACTAGTCAAAGCCCGTTCTTCAAAGTTACATTAGCTGCGCAATAATTCCTAACATTCAGTGTACAGATACACGGTCGAGTCACATTATTATGACCACCAGCTAATATCCAGAGTAACCGCCGTGTGCAGCGCGGACAGCAGCTAGACGTGCTAAAAGTGACTCAATAAGGTGCTGGAAGGTGTTCACAGGTATGTGGAGCCATGCGGACAGCAGTGCATTTGACACCTGCTGGAAGGTGCGTGGTGGAGGATCCATAGAGCGAACAACACGATCGAGCTGGTCCCACAGATGCTCAATTGGGTTTAAGTCTGGGGAATTAGGGGGCCAGGAAAGTACTTTGAAGTCTTCATCGTGCTCTTCCAACCACTCTCGGACATTTATAGCTGTGTGACACGTCGCGTTGTCGTTCTGAAAGATCCCATCAGTCCCAGGGAAGACAATCAGCATTTATGGGTGTACGTGGTTTGCAAGGATGGATTCATAACGAATTCGGTCGATAGTGCCTTCCACAAGTATGAGTGGACCCAGGGAATGCCACGAAAACATTTCCCAGACCATAACGCTGCCCCCACCAGCTTGTGTTCTTCCAGCAGTGGTTGAAAAGTGTTTGTTCTCCGATGTTTCTCGCCTTATACGCCAACGTCAATCCGTTCGATGAAGCAGAAAACGTGACTCATCGGAGAAGGCAGTCCTTTGCCAATCAGCGGAGGTCCAATTTCTATATTGCCGTGCAAATGTAAGGCTTTCGTTAGCATAGGTGCAATGACCACCCGTCTGCATCGGAGCCCCATATGCAGCAGGGTTCGCTGAACTCTCGTTTTAGACACACTTTCGGTAGCCCCTGGTTCATTCGGCCAGTGAGTTGCTCCACGGTAGCGTGTCGATCGGCCCTCACGCACCTTCGAAGCCGACGTTCACTCTCACATCAATGGCACGTGGTGCTCCGCAGTTTCCACATCGCTTATTCGCAATGGTGCCACTTCTCCAATCACGATACACTTTAATCACAGCAGCACGCGAACAGTTCACAAACTGCTCTGTTTCAGAAATACTGCCACCCTTGACCCGAAAGCCGATTATCATCCCTTTTTGCAAATCTGATAAATCGCTCCTTTTATCCATGACAGCAACGAGCGAGATGTTTTCAGATTGCCTACAGCACACCTTAAATACCCTTTAAGCCAGCTCACATCACGTGCTTTCTTTCATTGGCTACGCGCTGTTGACGTCAAAATTAGGAGGTGGTCACAATAATGTGACTCGACTGTGTATATCAGGGGGAAATCGAAGACCTTAGTAAGACACCTGAGGGCCCAGCGCCAGAAAAATGGCGAGGCCCTAAAAACAAAACCTGGCACAATTGTATAGCATTGGAGATGCCACGCGACACACACACACACTGTTAAAAATTGGTGCTACACCAGCTGCACCACTTTCTTAGAAAAGATACAACATTCTGTGATGCAAAATAAACCCAACAACGTGGTGCAACCTTGCGTGCAACTTTGTACCATAACGTGGTGAAAAATTGAGCCATGTTGTTGGGTTTTGTTTGCAAAACACGACAGTGTATCTTTTCTCAGGAAGTGGTGCAGTTGGTGTAGCACCACTTTTGGTGCAACCTACCATAAAATTTTTAACAGCGTATATAAATGCTGCCTCCTTTAATGGACAACTCCGAACAAGGGACACCTCTATTTACGAGATAATTCTCCTAGTCCCAATTCCTTGGTATAGGGATTCCAATGCATTGACCTCCGAATAAGGAACACTCTATTTTTTTTTTTTTTTTTTTTAAGGTTAAACGACCACCGTGAGCAACTCAATGGGCTATAAGCAGTCGCCCGTCCCTAATTTAGGGTCACTGGTTCCAGGGAAGGGAGAGAGCCAGTGACGTAAGACAAACACAACATCCATGCCTCACCGGGATTCGAACCCGGACCCCTTCGGACGAATGATCAGAGGCCATCGCTTAGACCACTGCGCCACCGGGGCGGCGAACACTCTATTTTAGGGACACTTATAGAAACCAAAAATTTATTTAAAAGAAATTGTTCCACTCAAAAATCAGAAACTTAAAACTAAAATCGTCGCCCCGGTGGCGCAGTGGACTAAGCTATGGCTTCTGATCATTTGTCAGAGATGCGTCCGGGTTCGAATCCCGAAAAGGCATGGATGTTGTGTTTGTTTTACGGCACTGGCTCTCTCCCTTTCCTGAAGCCAGTGGCCCTAAATTAGGGACGGGCGACTGCTTATAGCCCACTGAGTTGCTCACGGTGTTCGTTAAATCCCCCAGTAAAAAAATAAAACTAAAATTTGTGAAATTGGTGTTCTTTCCATCTAACACAGCATCAGTATTGCAGCCCATGGACCAAGGGTATTATCAGAGTCTTCAGGATTGCTTATAGAAACACTGCACTGTTTCTATGGCATGTTCTTTCTCAAAATTCCTTTTGTGAAAACAGCGAACAGCTTGCCAAGTCTGTCAATGTATTGAATGCAATACAGTGGATAACTAAGGCAGTTATATCTATTATACTTCAAAGTTGAGTTAAAAAGTCTTTTAAGAAGGCAGGCTTCACTGTTTCAATTTCCAGTGTAAGTGAACTGAGTGAGTATACTGAAGAAAAGACAAAAATGTGTGAGCTTGTGAAAGACAGTGGCAGTAATGTTACGATAGGGGAATATATTGCGATCGATGAATAGCTGTGTAGCGATGATACTAATCAAGACATCAGAGCGTTTATTCCTGTAGTTGACACTGAAGGCATAACAGAGAAGTGCTCGGAGGATCCGGAAAGTGATGGGGAAGAAGAGGAGGAAAGCTGTGATATCAAAGAAAGCTTCAAAACAAAACATTGTTTCGGATTATTTCAAATAAATACTGTTACACGGCACTAGCAGTGTTCCTGCCGAGTCTGCCGGTAACGGTGCTTGAGACCTGAAGTACAATTTAGTTGGCCACGGCACCAGGTGAGAATCTCAGGTGCACTGCTGCACTCAAAGATTCACACCAGAACATAAAAAATGAAAAGTTGAAGAATGACCCGAAGCATAAGGCTTGGGTGAATCCACCTTGTGAACAAAATAACAACAACAAATAAAAAATAAAATAATCTAAAAAAAATGATACTTTGGGATCAGAGTTGTGATGAGGTTCACCCGCAATCACCAATTCGTGACTGAGTGTAGTGGTCCGGATCTTACTCCGGTACATTCAATCCCCAACCAGCCAGTACAACACTCACTTTCGCAAATAACACATGATTCTCAAATACACAACACAACATTTAATAACGTTCTGCGAGATTTAAACAGATCCGGCGCTCTCTAGGCGCATAGACAATTGCCCCTCATATGTGGGCAGCATACGGTGTCACACTTTACTGTCGGATAACGCAAGCCGTCTGAGTTTCCACCGGACTATCTGAACAAGAGATACTACTCTTTAACACACTAAATAGAGCTGCAGGTGATATTCATATACAATTGCTTAGAGAATGAAAAAAAAAATTATATGCAGACGATCACATTAAAAATACTCGCGACACAAAATACACAAGCACTTTAATTTGCGGTATACGATTATAGGTGCGAAATACTGCCAAAGTTAATTAACTAAATCTAATAAGCATGCACATGCAGATCCCTTCTCCGCTGACGTTGGTCCTGAACAAAAGTTAAAAGAAACTGTCCCGCCCAGCAGAACTTGTGGCCACACCTTCTCCCTTATTCATGTAAAAAAAGTAATCAGGAAATGGGCCCGGTAAGAAATTGAAATCTGTATGTGCAGGTATTTCCTCTGAGGTTCAGTCACTCAGCATTACTGCATCTATGTCCATGCAGCTTTGGGTGTCGGGATGGCACAAGTTCGAAGATGTGCGAAGAAAGAAAAAAGGAAATATTCATCTACTTACAGTTACGTGACTTTGCTGTGCAAATCCGTTGTGTATCACATAATATCACACGACAAAACAAAAAACACACACACAGACACTTGCACCATGTGGCAGCACCGATGATTCAACACTTCACTTTGACGCTTGATGTAAATGAAGCACACACTTAAAAATGGTAATATCACGCCGCCCTTTGTTGCAATGATTAGAGTGCACACTGATCTATTCTCGTGACGATTTGAAGGTGGCCGTTAAGCAAAATAGGCCCTCTCACATCTGCAGTTGCGGTTTCCAAGATTGATTTTCGGTGTTCCTGGGAAATGATTTTTGTTGTCGTGAAGAAATAATTGTGAACGTCGACTGCTGGGAGAGTGGGACACATTCAATTCCGCTGCTGCTATAGTTGATTCCGTCCGTCGCTACCTTCCGTCCTTTTTGACCGTTCATTCCCAATTCAGTCAGTTCCTTTCCGTTCGCAAACCATCTATCTACCCTGCCTGAGTATACGCAGTTCAAATATGCCACTCGCAGGTTTCGTTTCCATTTTTTTATCGAGTTGCGACCGCCAGCCCTGAGATTAATTTTTCTCGGCCGAGCGAAATCAGACGTGCTTTTACCTTAAGCGTATATCGGCAACTCAACATTTCACCTGTATATTTGTTAGGTATCGAAGCCACCGCTCTTACGCTCATATTTTTCTTTCTCCATGTTTTTATCCCGTCGCACTTACACACGTAGTGGCTTCGCTGCTTACGTGACCACACACACGCACACATGGGGCCTCGCTTCGCCCCGTAAGACAAGCGCGTCTCTTCACCTCCTCCACAGTAGGGGATGAATGGGGGTGGCGATTCCACACTGCAGTGGTTGGCATCCGAACCCGACTTTGCTTGGCTTCGCTTCTCATTGGAATGACCACTGTCCACTCGCAGACTTCTTAATTCCCCTGTAACTTGGCTTTCATTAGTCCAAACAGTCGTTGATTTCCATTACGCTCCAGCCTAGAAATTTCTTCGTTATCACGCGGATTTAGGCATTCTGCTGTCTTTATGGCAAACTGGCATCTCCAGCTGCCTCGAGTTGTCTCCATTTCTTACCAAATGCGGGGAGGTTTGCTGCTTCATTTTCCCCAATTCATTTTGCTGCAGATCCAAGGCATCCAGCCTTTCACATCGGAGAGCATACAGACAACTAAACTTTCTTCCTTATTTTCACGCTAAGTGCGAAATCTTATTTTTCTGCACGGACCACACAGAAAGCAATTGTTCTCGAAAATGCCCCAAACAATCGACGAATTTACGATTATTCGCTAAACCTTTTGTCCCCATCTTCATTCATTTACTCAAGTGGACCCCTCTTCGAAATATACCTCTTTTCCTTTCCGTGTTGCTTAGGCTTCCTGTCAGCTGCGCCCTGATATTTATGACCTAACAGAGCTATTCTGAGACCACCCAGCCAGAGAGAGAATTCTTCGCCTCTTTTCTTTCCAAACCCCCAGATAAAACTTTATCTGCTGTTTACACTTTTAAACTCCAATCAAGCCTCGAACATAATTAATACTTAATTAATTTCACACATCAACCACGCCCATTAATTACTAAATTAATGGCGGGGGTGGGTCGTAACATCGGCCCCTCCTCAAGAAATCCAGAAGTCCTCTTCTGTGCCTATCGCTTTGCTCTTATCAATTTCCAGAGTAACCATTGAGTGCTAACTTTTCCCACAGGTAGAAACAATTCAAAATGGCAAAAATATTGCGTTTCTTGCCTTCAAGAGCATTGGAGCGACTTCCCAATTATCCCGCAATTTTGTTAATTAATTTAGAGAACAGCCGAAAGAAAAAACAACGTAAATGAGAAATAAATAAAAAAAAACTGAACTGTAAAAGAACATGTGAGCCTGCCGAACTGTGATTCCTAGCTGCCTCATACAATACGCGACATGGCGGACAAATTTTAAAGTTTTCTTCAGGTTTTAGGATGGGGGGGGGGGGTGTCCACTGTAACAATACGTACTGCACATACTTTCAACTGTTTCATATACAGGTACTGTACTTTTATACATGTACTGTATTTCTGTTTTACACATATGCATTTTATAATTTTATCGTATTTAAGATTTACTGTTATTACAGTATAAAATTTACATTCTTTATTAAAATGAAATGTCTATTACCGTATAAAATTTACATTCTTTATTAAAATGAAATGTCTATTACATATTCATTTAATACGTATTTCGTTATAGGAACCTCACAATAAGGGACAAAACGTCCAGCCCCATGGATGTCCCTTATTGCGAGTGAGAGTCAATGCTGTATATATATATATATACACACTATCTACCAACAAGTAATTGGACACCCCTGCAATCGACGATTTCTGTGGTCCTGATACACGTCACGGCCGCCGCCGTTAAATATCGTGTGGGAAACAAGAACGCAACCAGTCGCATGCAAGATGCCACGCAGTTCGGAGCTCTCTGATTTCGAGAAAGGTGAAATCGTCGGGTATCACAGAAATGGCCGATCCATACGTGACATATCCAGCGAGTTGAAGTACCCAAAATCGACAGTGGCCTACGTGATTGGCAAGTGGAAGATGAGAGGTGACTGTCAGAATGTGCCCCGACCCGGCAGACCCAGAAAACTGGGAGTTAGAGATCGACGGGTACTGGCCAGAGAAATTCGGAAGAACCGCACGAAATCGATGGGCCACATCCGCGAGGAGTTTCAACAGGCATCCGGGAGTGTTCTTTCGATGAATACCATCCGTAAGGAAGCTTATCTGCTCGGTTATCATGGACGTGCTGCCGCCCACAAGCCTTTGATCACCAAGTCTAATAGCGCTGCTCGGCTAACGTGGTGCAAAGAACGTCGACAGTGGACCGCTGAACAGTGGAAACAGGCTCTCTGGAGCGACCAATCAAGGTACACCCTCTACCGTTCGGATGGCCGGGTCTGGGTTTGGCGTCTGCCTGGAGAACGCCTCCTGCCGGAATGTACTGTGCCAACTGTAAAGTTCAGCGGCGGTGGAATTGTGCTGTGGGGGTGTTTCTCCTGGTATGGCAGGGGACCCTTAGTCGCAATTCTTGGTAGACTCAACGCCGAGACCTACTGCATCATTTTGGATGACCATGCACTTCCTACGTTGTGACAGTTTTACGGGGTGGACCCATATTACTTTCAAGATGACAATGACACCTGTCATGTTGCGAGGTCCACCATGGCTTGGTATGGTGACAATGGGGTTAATCGAATGGACTGGCCTGCGCAGAGTCCGGACCTTAACCCTATCGAGCACCTCTGACACGAGTTGGAGCGTCGACTTAAGGGGTGCCCCCACCGTCCGAAATCGGTGAAGGAACTGACCTGTCTTCTCCAAGCCGAGTGGAAGAAAATACCGCTAGCCGTTGTACAACGCCTGGTTGAGAGTATGCCCAGGAGGGTCGCAGCTGTAATCGCCGCTCGTGGAGGCTCCACCAACTGTTGAAGGTGAATAAACTTAGTTTTCCTTTACTATCACAGGTGTCCAATTACTTGTTGGTAAATAGTGTATATATATATAAAACCGCGCCCAGCTGCAGGTTTCAAACATAATCAGCATAGCAATGTAGTCAACCACATAAATTACAATATTAATACAAAACCCCTAAAATCCTAAAATGAACCAAATTTATTCCAAAAAACAAAGAACCAAAATAAGATAAATACAAACATATTATGATTAAATTGTATGTTTGTATTTATCTTATTTTGGTCCTCTTGTTTTTTGGAATAAATTTGGTTCATTTTAGGATTTTAGGGGTGATATTTGGGGGTTTTGTATTAGGATTGTAATTTATGTGGTTGACTATATTGCTATATGTATATACAGGGTGCAAAGGAAAGTCCTTTTAGCCTGGAATAACTTGCAAACGGAGAGAGGAACAGTTATGCAAGTGAGATAACAGTGTAGTAAAGCGACTACGCACGATCGAATGCAACCAATAGCAGCACCCCAAGTGGCGAAATGCGAAAGTTAGCCATTGCAAATCAAAAACGAAAAGAGATAGAGCAAAATTTTCAATTACAAAGTTGTAGAGCATCAATTAATTAGTACAAAACGACATTTGTTTTACACGGATAAGATAAATTGTTACCTGAATACCCTACAATGTCCGAAATCGATGCGCGACGATTCGAATCTGCATATTTACATTTCGCAAATGTAGCCGTATGCAAATGCAGATTGTGACGTTGTACCGTACCTACGATATAAAAACCCGTAGCAGGATGTACCCTGATCAGAAATTTAGGTCTACGTACGCTGTGTGAGAATGGCGGGCTTGGATTTCTGGGGTTACGTAAAAAATCAGGTGTATGCAACAGCGCCTACAAGTCTGCTGGATCTACGTCGTCGTGTTACAGATGCTTGCAATAGTGTGACAACTTCCATGCTGAGGAATGTGCATGCAGAGTTACTTTCACGAATACAAATGTGTATCGTGGGCAATGGCGAACTCTTCGAACATACTCGACATTAACTTTTTATCACTGTGCGCTAGTTTGCCTTTTTTGTTTTTGTTTTGTCTGACGTCATCTAACTGTATTGACATAAGTACGCATTTATGCAATAAATTGTGTGTATTTGCTCATACCTATGCCTGTTCCCTTCAAACGTTCACACAAAAGGTCGCGCATCGATTTCGAACATTTTAGGGTGTTCAGGCGACAATTTATCTTATCTGTGTGAAACAAATGTTGTTTTGTACTAATTGATTAATGCTCTACAACTTTGTAATTGGAAATGTTGCTCTATCTCTTTTTGCTTTCGATTTGTAGTGGCTAACTTCCGCATTTCGCCACTAGGGGCACTGCTATTGGTTGCATTCGATCGGGCTTAAGCGCTTTACTATACTGTTATCTCACTTGCATAACTGTACCTCTCTCCGTTCGCAAGTTATTCCAGGTTAAAGGAACTTTCCTATGCGCCCTGCATCTACGACGTCGTGTTACAGATGGCCGGAGCGTGAAAAAAAAAAAAAATAGAATTT
Source organism: Macrothele yani (assembly GCA_039090855.1). Lineage (NCBI taxonomy): Eukaryota > Metazoa > Arthropoda > Arachnida > Araneae > Macrothelidae > Macrothele > Macrothele yani. The sequence continues at coordinate 26,376,683 of CM077015.1, forward strand.
CGATATGTCCTAGTGCGGAAAAGTTGTTTATTGCTACGTAAACCATGTGCAAAAAATTTAGCGAAATTCAAATAATATCTTACGGTTCCACTTTACCTGCAAAAGTTCGATATTTGGGCAAAATCGTCACATTTTCATGTCCGTTGTGAGAAAAGAACAGTGTTCGTTACAGACTTTCCCTGGTGCGCAAAACCTATCTGTTAGTACCTAAAAGATGTGCAAAAATTTTCAGGCAAAATAACTAATATCTTATGGTTCCAATTTAATGCAACAATATTCCATGTTCAAGGAAAATTGCAATAATTTGACACCTAGTTTTCACCACGCGATTTGTTTCCTAGTTGTGTTAGTGTGTGCACTACTACACTGAAAGCACAACATATTATGCAAATGTGCAGTAATGCATACTGCACACGGTGCAGCTCTTCACATTTTTCATGTTTCAGAAAAATCCCAGAACTCATCATGAGGAGGGAGCTGCGCACAACGAGTTCCACCTGTGCCCAACACAACCACTCATCCATTAGGGCAAATCAATTTTCTGTTCTTCTTTTTTATTCTTCAGTTTCCTGTTCTTTATTAATTTTAACCCGGAAATCGGATTTACTTTCGAAGGCTAGCATTATTTGCCGTGCTTCCAACCGTACTCTAATAAATCAATCCCTTTGTTCTTCGCAAACAGCAGCAGATTCCTCTGTTGTCAAATCAACGCATCGCTCCACTCCTTGATTGTGACAAGGGAAGTTTTGTGTGCCCAATCGCTTAATGTTCTCACAGTCACTGTTGCATAGTTTATTATTTCATCGTCGGTTAAATGAGCAGTCAATGGCGGTTCGCTTAAGACGCATGATTGCCAGTCAGTTAGGTCAAAATAATCCTCCCGTGGAAGTTGAACTGAGGAATTTCAAATACACGGATTGCATCAGAGTTTTGTGCCCTTGCTCTAAGGATCCTGAGGAAGCCAAGTTCTCTGATGTTTCCTCTCGTCCGTGATCGTAGCCAGAAGATTCTGGATGGCCAAAATAGCCATTCCTTTACATTACGCGGTCCAAAACGCTCTTCAAATCCTGGATGATATATATGGATGTATGAAGCCATCATTGCAAGTGCTCTTTTGTAAGATGTGGGAATGATAACTCAAGCTGATACTCCAAGTGTTATAGGTAGGCACAAAATTAGAAGGCACAGAAAAAAAAAAAACCCAGAGAAAACAGCTTCAAAACGATAACCTGACTGCACGTAAAGTTACTAAAGGGCTATATTTCGACGGCCGTAAGGACCAAACCATAATGTATGAAGAAAGGAACACTATTACTTATGAACATAATGTATGAAGAAAGGAACACACTATTACTTATGAACACGTGACTATGTTGCAAGAACCTGAAAGTAAATATCTTGGGCATATCACTCCTACATCTTTCACCGCAAAGGACATAGTCAAATGTCTGCTTTATTTCTTACATGCCAAGAATTACGACCTAAGCAAACTGTTGGTGATAGGCTGCGACGGAACCGTCGTTAGTACTGGGTGTAAAGGAGGTGCAATTCGCATTCTAGAGCTAGCCTGACAAAAACCTTTTCAGTGGAGCATATGCCAGTCGCACGGAAACGAGCTGACACTCCGTCACTTAATTCAACATTTGGATGGCCAAACGAGTGGCACAAAAACATTTTCAGGGGGAAATCGGCAGATAGCTGGAGAGCTGCGACAATTTACCGGTTTTGAAATTTGAAGCGGATTTTCCTGAACGTGATGAAAAGATTTCAAGGGATCTTAACACATCTCAGAAATACCTGTGAAACATTGACCACTCTGTGGTAACACGTACGTGGTCATCAGGCCTGGCACATAAGCACCGGAAAAATGAGCCATGCACGATGGTAAACGACGGCTAATCATATTTTGCTCCTTTATACTCCCTGATATATTAGCACTTTGATATATTAGCATATTTTGCTCCTTTATACTCCCTTTATATTAGCACTTCGCAGCCTTCGGATTCACTTAAAATTCTGGCAGAATTCGTTGTGAGGTTTATGCGCTCATGTGATTCACTTATAACATCACACCTTCATATCTATTACAGAGCACGGAATCTGTGGAAGGCCATCCATACATCCAGATAGCTCACCCAAGATCTGAAGAGCGTTCTGGACCACGTAATCCAAAGGAATGGCTATTTTGTCTGTCCAGAATCAATACTTCTGGCTACGATCACAGACAAGAGGAAACATAAGAGGACTTGGCTTCCGCAGGATCCTTAGAGGAAAGGTACAAAACTGCGATGGAATCCGTGTGTTTGAAATTCCTCAGTTCATCTTCCAGGGGAGGATTATTTTGACCTAATTGATTGGCAATCATGCGTCTTAAGCGCACCGCCATTGACTGCTCATTTAACCGACGATGAAATAATGAACCTATGCAACAGTGACTGTAAGGACATTTATAACGAAGTAAATTTCTCCGTCATATTTGTCCACGCCGGGGCACGAACCCGGGTCCCCTCATTTCGGAATAAGTCGATCTACCAATTGAGCTACGTAGACGTTCGTTGTTGCTGCTATCTGCCTTTATGTCGTGTGCGTCCTGCTGGGCATATTGTCCACGCCGGGGCTCGAACCCGGGTCCGCTCATTCCGGAATAAGTCGCTCTACCAATTGAGCTACGCAGACGTTCGTTGTTGCTGCTATCTGCCTTTATGTCGTGTGCGTCTTGCTGGGCAGGTACGTCACACCCCCTCCCCGAAAGAGGGCCGGGGGCATGGCCCACGGGTCAGCCGTGACCATGAATCGTTGCAGGCAGCCATCCGCTGTAGAACGTACTCGAGAACTCCCATTCAATCTGGTGTGTGGAATGCAACATCACACATTTTTATTTTTTATTTTTCGATCGAAGCGCTGGAGAAGGGATTCTCTTATTTTTCCTATCTCGCGGTGTGGAAAGAAAATCACGCCATTGCGAGATCTTGAACGGCCGGGTCATCCGAAAAGTTCGGGCGCCATTATAACGAAGTAAATTTCTCCGTCATATTTGTCCACGCTGGGGCTCGAACCCGGGTCCCCTCATTCCGGAATAAGTCGCTCTACCAATTGAGCTACGCAGACGTTCGTTGTTGCTGCTATCTGCCTTTATGTCGTGTGCGTCCTGCTGGGCAGGCACGTCACACATTGTTAAGCGATTGGGCACGCAAAACTTCCCTTGTCACTATCAGGGAGTGGAGCAATGCGTAAAGTTGACAACAGAAGCATCTGCTGCTGTTTGCGAAGAAGAACAAAGGGATTGATTTATTAAAGTACAGTTGGAAGCACGGCAAATAATGCCAGCCATCGAAAGTAAATCAGATTTCCGGGTAAAAATTAATAAAGAACAGGAAATTGAAGAATAAAAAAGAAGAATAGAAAATTGATTTGCCCTAATGGATGAGTGGTTGGGTTGGGCACGGGTGGAACTCGCTGTGCGCAGCTCCCTCCTCATGATGAGTTCTGGGATTTTTCTGAAACATGAAAAATGTGAAGAGCTGCACCGTGTGCAGTGTGCACTACTGCACATTTGCATAATATGTTGTGCTTTCGGTGTAGTAGTGCACACACTAACACAACTAAGAAACAAATCACATGGTGAAAACTAGGTGTCAAATTATTGCAATTTTCCTTAAACATGGAGTATTGTTGCATTAAGTTGGAACCCTAAGATATTAGTTGCTTTGCCTGAAAAATTGTGCACATCTTTTAGGCACCAACAGATAGTTTTTACGCACTAAGGAAAGTCTGTAACCAACACTTTTCTTTTCTCACAACGGACATGAAAATGTGACGATTTTGCCCAAATATCGAAAGCTTGGAGGTAAAGTGGAGCCGTAAGGTATTATTTGAATTTCGCTAAATTTTTTGCACATGGTTTACGTAGCAATACACAACCTTTCCGCATTAGGGCACATCGAAATTCGATTTTTTTACGCTCCGGCCTAATATACTGTATATACTGTATATGCAATTGGGTCAGGGTTTGAATCCCGGTGAGGCATGGATGTTGTGTTTGTCTTAAGGCACTGGCTGTCTCGCTTCCCTGGAACCAGTAGCCCTAAATTAGGAACGGGCGACTGCTTATAGCCCATCGAGTTGATCACGGTGATCGGTAAACCCCCAAACAAACAAAAAATCGTCAACTATCTTCAATTCACTGCTGGATGAAGGTCTCTCTAAGTTTCTTCCACAACGGTCTGTCTTGAGGCAGTCTCCATGTCACTCCGGCATGCTTTCGAATTTCATCAACTCATCATCTCCCACTTTCATCATCACAGGTTTAACAGTTACTAAAAAAGACGAGCTCCCTCTTTCTTTTCTATAAGTATTGTTTCTAGGGTTCATAAATTACCAGGAACATACACGATGTAGATGGTAATTTAACTGTTGTTACTGAAAGACATTACGACAAGCACGAGCAATAGAGCGGGCAAATAAGAAGATCAACAATCAGTCGAGATTTGAACACATACAGTTTTATTGTATTAATAATATACCCTTATGGCATTGCTAAAGTAGGGTTTTCAGCAGTGGAAGTTTCATAAAAACAAATATACAAGAAATAAAATGTCCAATTCTGTATTGGAAGATAAAAATCACTTCAGTAATAACCCATAGTTTGCATTTTATCTGAGCTACGGAGTTCTGGGGTATGAGTTCGTACGGTTATACGGGTATCCCCAAAGTAAAATGATCCAGTACAGAGGTGGGAAACCTTTTCATGTTGGAAGGCCGCATTAAGTTAAATGTAATCTTATAATGAATAAAATTCTCCGGCTGGACGTGTAGTGCAGGAAAGCTTACGTTAAGTCACGTTAGCGTTATTGAAAGGTTACTTGACGTAGCTAAAGTGTGTTTAATCTTCAAAGTGCTAGAGTTTGTTTAGGTAAGACACGCACGTGCAATAAATTCCAAGAATATGGAATTTATTTTTACTCAGCGTTCCTCATTATCTTGAATATCAGTAATATAACTTCGGTTTTAGTACATTAGTACCTTGAAGGCTCCTTATTAGAGCGGTAAACACAATATACCCTGAACTTAACGTAAACACTCAATGAAATAGACTTAACGGCCAGACAGAGGTCTGACAATAAAATGAACTAAGAAAACGTACTCACTTTTAACCTTTTATTGGGGAGCTCTTGGTATTACTCAAATACACACTCCAAAATAACACAACTACTGATAGCCCGAACTTTCGTATTATCGTAATATCGTAGAAAAGTAGGTAAATCGCATATCAATAATCAGGAAGAACCTATCACATATAAAACGAAGCTCTTTGGTATACTTGAGCGCGCCTATATATACTGCATACCACCACGTCATGACTTACACTCGTTGCCACATATAATTCAGCGGGAGAAACAACATCTCGTTAAGTGAGAAGATAATTTGCATAGGAAAATAAAATAACAAGAGATAGTAAAATAAAAAAGAAGCTGAATCTAGAGTATACGTTACAATCTAATAAGGCCGCATTCAAGAAACTTCACTTAGATATATTTCAAAATGTACATTATTTTGCAAAATTCTAACTATGTACTATGTACTACCTAACTTCAAAAAATGAAAAAAAATGTTAATTCTAAAGTTAACCGACCTTCTAATGACTTTATTGTGACTGCTTTTTGTTGGAAAGCATTTGAATATTTGGTTGTATTATGGAGGTCCGCACTTTTAGCTGATCCACTAGATGAGAATCCGTCTTAAGGTATCTTGATTTGGATTAAGTAGGAGAATGTAGATTCTCAGCAATAAGTGGCTGAAAAGGAAGAAAGCATTTTTCGTGCATGTTGCCGAAGGTGTGGGTATTCTATTGCATTTTTCCATATTCCAATCTGATCTTTCTTAGCGTCAAATAAGGACTTTAAAATGTCATCTTCTGAGAGCTCAATCAATTTCATCTGTAGTCCTTTATGAGCCATGGAGACATCAACTGCTGTAGGTGAGGTTGAAATGTTGATTTGAGTGTGATGTCATGATTCTCGAAGTCAGTGAACCTTTCATTGTATTCTCCAATTAATAATTCTATAACAGCTGCGTGTTCTTCAAATTATTCGTATGAATGCTCCTGCTAATCAATGACCTTTGCTAATTGGGGAAAATGTCTTCCGGAAATTTTCTTTGAAGAAGAAGAGTTTTGAAAAAAGATAGCTTTTTTCGAAATGCTTAGATTTCTTGCAACATATCATACACTGGCGTGCAAAAATTAAGGACGAGAAGGTTTTTTGAATGTAACGTCGTGCAAAAGTGCTCCACATCGACTCAAATCATACCATAAGATCTCCAAGATGTAAGAATATGGGGCAAGTGAAGAAAACCGTCCAAACAAGGAATCCAAAGGATACAAAGGCACTTTATTGAAAAGGTAGCTTCGAGCACAACTGGACAGAAGACAAAAACGTCCATGTGACAGGCTGCTGCCAAGAAAAATCCAGTCTTTAGTAGGGGATATGATCACCATTGACTGCGTTGCAGGATTTACAACGTCTGTCCATGCTGAGGACGAGGTTGTCAAGGAGCTGTTGAGGCATCGCGACCAATTCCTCTTGTAGCGCCAATCGCAGCTGCGGAATCGTTGCTGGCGGCTGGTGACGTGCTGCCAAGCATCTCCCGAGAAGATCCCACACGTGTTCGATTGTATTTAGGTCCGTGGACCTTGCGGGCCAATCCATGCGTTGAATATATTTACTCTCCAACAGCTCTGCGACAGCCACTGCACGATGAGGTGTAGCGTTGTCGTCCATGAAGAGGAACTCAGGACCCACAGCACCTCTAAACAGACGCACGTGAGGCAGGAGAACCTCGGTACAATAGCGGACACCTGTGACTGAACCTTCTTGGAAGATGTGGAGGTCAGGACGGCTACCAAGCATGATACCGCCCCAAAAGAAAACTCCGCCACCTCCAAACCGGTCCCTTTCGATGATTTTGGAGGTGTGATTGCGTGTTCCCTGCTCTCTCCAGATGTGTATACGTCCAGAATCGCTCGTCAGACTAAATCGGCTCTCATCCGTAAAGAAAACTCGACCCCCTTGCTGATGTGTCTAGTTCTTGTGTTCCTGACACCACAGAAACCGCCGTCTCCGATGAGCAGGCGTTAATGGTACACACCGTACTGGTCGTCGTGCAAATAGACCACCTTTGTGCAGCCTTCTGGCCACGGTAAAACGCGATAACGGACATCCAGTTGTCTGTTGCATGTGCCTTGCGATTTCTCCCGCTGTCTGCCGTCTGTCTCTTCTCGCCTGTAGGACAATATACCGGTCGTCCGCCGCCGTGGTTGCTCGTGGACGATCACTGCTAAACTCTGCTGTGAGCGATCCCGAACTCCTCGGCCACACTAGTCACACTTCGACCTTCTTTCAACTTCCCAATGACGCGACCTCGGGTAAAGTCATCCAGATGTCGTCTACTGGATTGCCTGTTGGCCATATCACACGGCGGCAGCAACTCGACGGCGTTCAAACCGATGTACACCGTGCAATAGCTTTCACCGAATTGCTGAGCGTACACCGCCCGTGTGCTTTATACCCCTCCGACACTCCCCCCCCTACGCCATGCTGCATATATGCGCATGCCCTACCGTACCGGATCCTAGTCTATCTCCTGAGTGGTCTTTCGGTCTGTTCTGCCAGCTCGTTCCGCTGTTATGCTAATTTCTCCTCTTCGCCCTTAATTTTTGCACACCAGTGTATATAGACTTAGTTTTACCTTGCAAAGAAATATTCAAGTCATTTTGCTTTGACATGATATCCCACAGGAATGCAGCATTTTTATAGAAATCTTCTTTCAATGATTCATATTACTGATTCTGTTCTTCATAACATTTAACCATCTGTTCTCACAAAGATAACATTTTTACTAACACCTGTCCCTGCGATAGACAACTCATTTTGGAATGATATGGCAAATCCAAATTGGATACCTCATCAGTATTTTAAATACGGTCATTTTAAGATTAAAATAAAAATAATAAAATACGAACAAAAACATATTAAGAAAAATAAAAGTAATTGTTCTGAAAATTTTGGATTCACTCAAAATGTCGCACTGAATGGCTTAGAAGGCCGCAGGTTCCCCATCCCTGATTTAGTAGTTTATGATGAAATTCGATAATCGCAATTCAATCCATTGATCACAATTTTCTGTTCTTTCCAGCGGTGACCCTCCGTCCACCATGGCGGCATGGTCTTGCAAGGGAATAGGGTTTATTCCAGTGACCTTAGGGATAGTTATCAGTGCTGGATGCATTATCGCCTACGTCATTGCAGTAGCAAACGGAGATGTCACTCCTTATGTGCCATTCATCAGGTTAGTAAATTTACTGTTACTAGTAATTTACGTCAGTCCAAACACTAATATTTGTGCAGTCCCGGGCAGTGGTGCAGTCTTGAAAACAGAAGTGGCCTGGCGCTCCGAAGACCGTCCCAGGAGTTATTGAATCCAGCAGATTTTTTTTTTTTGGGGGGGGGGAGCCTTTGAAATCGAATACATATATGTATATTGGTGTAATCCTGAAAAAAGTACCATGGCAGTCTCCTACATCCGATCTGGAACTGTCAAGAATTGCCAAATTGCAAGGGAGGGTTAGTCAGTTGGAGCAGTGGGTCAACCACAATTTGAAATTTCAAAAACTTTGCAATGCTCTCTATTGTTAGAAGATAAAATATCCTATACCAATAATTTTTTTTAGAATAAACACTCCGTATCTTGGTGTAATTAGGAATTTATTAACTCGCCGAGCTTTCGCTCCTCATCAGAAGGCTTTTTCAAAGCTTATGCAATATTAGAAAATATGTTACATGATTTAAAACTCAAAAATAAACCGACTAAATAATAGATATACTGCACCAAATCTCAGAAAACAACCCACGTGTGCGACGAAACACTCATAGTATACAGTCGTGCCTACACGTACAAAATCGATACATGCTTACATAATATCATAAAAAAATAAAAGTAACAGCAGATGCCAAATAAATCTATAAATTACGTCTAGTATTAAAAAAAGTTTTGCACAAAGTTGGGATTTCTAACGATACTCCGTCATTGCATGCGTTACGCGTTGATAAAATTCCGATTGATTCTCTAATTGTTGATTCCAATTTCGTAGTGTATCTAGCGATGCACTTTGTTCTATCCCAATCTGGAACTGCATCCTCAAATATTGCACTTCTTGTCAGGACTGAAACTTGCTGTTTATTTTTCAAATTTCTCTTGTGTTTTTTCATCCTTATTCCAATCGATCTCTTAGTTAGTCCAATATAGAGAGCTTTCTGGTCCCGTCAGAGTATTGTAGTGGAATAGAATATATTGCTGATTTTTTTCCTTTGTTTCCGGAACCCTCTAAGTTTCTTAGTAAACTACTGTATAACTAAGTAAATTTCTCCGTCATTTTTATCCGCGCCAGGATTCGAACCCGGGTCCCCTCATTCCGGAATAAGTCACTCTACCAATTGAGCTACGCGGACGTTTTATTCTGATTCCTATCTGTCTTTATGTCGTGTGCGTCCTTCCGGCAGGTTCGTTACATCATCTCCCCCTTATTTTTTTTTTTTCGAAGTGCTGGAGAAGGGATTCTCTGATTTTTCCTATCTCGCGGTGTGGAAATAACATCACAATATTACGAGATCTTGAACGGTCGGGTCATCCGGATAGTTCGGGCACCATTATAACGAAGTCAATTTCCCCGTCATTTCTGTCCACGCCAGGATTCGAACCCGGATCCCCTCATTCCGGAATAAGTCACTCTACCAGTTGAGCTACGCGGACGTTTGTTCTGACTACTATCTGCCTTTATGTCGTGTGCGTCCTGCTGGAAGGTACGTCACATCTCCCCCCCCCGAAAGAGGGCCGGGGGCATGGCCCACGGGTCAGCAGTGACCATGAATCGTTGCAGACAGCCATCCACTGTAGAACGTGCACTTGAGAACTCCCAGTCAATCTAGTGTGTGGAATGCAACATCACACATTTTTATTTTTCGAAGCGCTGGCTAAGGGATTCTCTGATTTTTCCTATCTCGCGGTGTGGAAATAACATCACACCATTACGAGATTTCGGGTCATCCGCATAGTTCGGGCGCCATTATAACGAAGTAAATTTCTCCGTCATTTTTATCCGCGCCAGGATTCGAACCCGGGTCCCCTCATTCCGGAATAAGTCACTCTACCAATTGAGCTACGCGGACGTTTGATTCTGATTCCTATCTGCCTTTATGTCGTGTGCGTTCTTCTGGCAGGTACGTCACATCTCCTGGTACGTTACAACTGATGGAAGTCGTTGTTTGCATTCCTACGTCATAACCAAATTTCTTTAATACGTTCTTGAAGAAGAACGCAAATCACATACGAAATACTCATTAGAAATAACAAATTAGTAGACACATAACAGCTAAGGAGAAAGGCCATATATATTATCTATCAGGAAAAAGGCCAAAATGATCTGACAAGTCATGATCTCCCTTTATAAAAAGCACAAGTCAAGAAGTAAAATAACTAACATCAACTAGACATAGTGTTAAATGTATTAGTAGATAGTATAACGTACCAGGAGATGTGACGTACCTGCCAGAAGGACGCACACGACATAAAGGCAGATAGGAATCAGAATAAAACGTCCGCGTAGCTCAATTGGTAGAGTGACTTATTCCGGAATGAGGGGATCCGGGTTCAAACCCCGGCGCGGATAAAAATGACGGAGAAATTTACTTCGTTATAATAGTAGTGAATGCATGTTAACGGTGTCTCAATGTGTTTAAAGCAATATTTAAAGGGGCAAATAGTAGTGTTAGTAAGTTGTGTTATCTAACAAAATCATACATTTACATTTCATATTTATGAGTAATATGGGCATCTTTGGCAACTTTTAATCCGAAAAACCCTCACACACTCAGTCACAATAGTATCAGCGATATGTCATCCATTCTGTCTTGTGAGTTATTTCACCTCCATCCCTCTCCATCCTATTCTGACCGACCCTTTCTTTCCTTTTTTTTTTTTTTTTTTCAATATTATTGGGTAAGCAAGTGAATAGTGATTCTTTTCTTAAATAAACTATAATTATTAATATTATGAATTTCTTTAGGTAATTCATTCCAAAATTTTGGCTCATGATATCCAATACTCAGTTTTATTTGTTGATTTTTCGGAAAACATGGTTGTCACATGTGTCTTTGTTTCGTATCATGCTCATGAGTTTCTCGGTGAATGTCGATGATATCATCATTAAATCCCAATTTAATTATTTTGAACATATTAGTACCTAGACAGCGTAAATACAACTGGTTAATGTTCAAAATATTGTGTTTATTAAGATCGTGACTAATTCGACAATAGTTTTGTGAACCTGTAGTAACAATTACGCGTTTAATTTCAGTTCTAAAAATCTAATATTTTTACTCTGAAGCACCTGAAGTTTCCTGAGGCTACGCTGAGTTGTCGATCCCCAACAAGAGAGACAGTAAGTTAAACGAGAGTGTACTAAAGAATAGTATTGTAATTTAATGGTTTTCGTAGTGAGACTGTTAAACACACTACCAATAATTCCAATGTTTCTCGACACCTCACGAGCTATTTGATTTGTGTGCAAGTTCCATTTCAAGGTATTCTGAATAATCACACCCAAGTAAGTATATAATGATCACCTATAGATATTAATACATCATTAAAGGAAATGATTGAGTCTTGAGAGTTGCTAGTGGACATTTTAAAGCAAGAAGCAACGAGTGTTTCACGCGGAGTTTGAAAGCTAAAGAATTGGGACAAGTAGGAGAAAAAAGGAGAAAAAAATACACTCAGCTGGATAGCAGATTTGAAAATATTATTTCGGAGTTCGAGCGCTAAAATGTCCTGGAAAAATGCATGACAGCCTAATGCTACGTTAGCAAAATGCATTAGAAATATATTTATTTATTTTTAAAAGGTGGGTGTTTCTTACTCATGGCATAACCGTACCGTCCGCTAATGCCACGATTTCCTACCAATCCGCAAAAGCCACGACACCGTTTAGTCGGTTAGAGCAACTGGCTCCGGAGCGGGGAGGCGCAACTTCGATCTTCGTCACCGACAAATTTGTGAATTTCACAGCGTGCTAAAGGTTTTGAGGTCCGGAAAGCGTGAATGCCAGTCTATAATGAATAAACTCTGTAACGTACCAGAAGATGTGACGTACCTGCCAGAAGGACGCACACGACATAAAGGCAGATAGGAATCAGAATAAATGTCCGCGTAGCTCAATTGGTAGAGCAACTTATTCCGGAATGAGGGGACCCGGGTTCGAATCCTGGCGCGGATAAAATTGACGGAGAAATTCACTTCGTTATAACTCTTCCTACCAGCTAAGCTAATGATAATGAATAAAGCTTGCACGAATATTATAATGAATTCAAATGGTTGTGGTTACTAGTTAATTAAGATCATGAATAAAGTCACCTGCTAGTAGTGTAGTAATAGTAATGAACAAACTTATAACTGGTAGTAATGTTGTAGCAGTAATTAAGATGAATAAAGTCTTATGCTGGTTGTTACTAGTAATATTAATTGAAATAAACCTAACAGCCAGACAGAGGTCTGACAGTATACTATGAACTGAGAAAGACGTACTTACGTAAAACCTTTTATTATGAACTTCTACTGGTATCATCACACACACTTCACACACAGCTACTCAAATAACACGTAGCTCCTTGCACATGAACGAAGCTCTATACTCATAAACAACAGCTCTCTTTCACATAAACAAACGCTCTCTCTATACAACAACAAACGCTCTCCCTCTACAACAACAAACGCTCTCCTCAGGTATCGTTGAACGCGCCTATTTATACTGGCTACCACCACGTCATGACTTACACTCATTGCCAGATCTCATTCAGCGGGAGAAATAACATCTCGTTCAGTAAGAAGATAATTTACATAGAAAAATGAAATAACCAGAGATAGTAAAATCAAAAGGAAAGTGAATATAGAGTATACGTTACAAGTCCATGCGCTCGATGCCTTTTCCGTGAAGAATATTTTTCACTAGCTGAGATCGATGCGGACGTGCTTTATCAAGAAACACATTTCTTCAGTGTATTTACTTTATACAACGATGAGCCATTCCATTATGACCACCCCCACCCTAAAGAAATGAGCTCGCCTGGATACCGAACGGTGGTGCAAGGTGAAGTTCACAGAGCAGTATATATACAACCCGAGGACCCGCTTTCGGTTAGTGGAGTGTTCGGAGTCAGAATGGGAGAAGCTGCCGATTCATCGGAATTGGGCCAAGGAGTTTGATAAAAGAAAAATTGTGATGGCACAACGCCTCGGAACGACGATCTCGGAAACAGCGCGGCTTGTGGGTTGTTCACGTGCCGCTGTACGTATCAAAAGTGGTGCACAGATGGCCAAATGACGAACTGTCGTCCGTGGCTCATTGATGCCAGACGGGAGCGGAGACTGTCGTACATTGTTCACGGCGACCGCAGGGCCACAGTGCGACAAATCACCCGAAACTACAACAGTGGTATTCCGGGCAATGTGTCACAGCACACAGTTCGTCGCAGCCTTATGAACATTGGCCTGCGTCTCCGGCGACCCAGCCGGTTCCCCATGCTCACTGCACGTCATCGCCAACAACGCATGAAATGGGCCCAAGATAATCGAGATTGGACGGTCGATGATTGGGAGATAGTGGCCTGGTCTGACGAATCAAGATTCCTGGTGCATCACGCAGACGGTCGAGCGCGGATACGCCGACTACCAACATAGGCTATGGCACCTGGATGTACTGTTGGGCGGAAACAGGCCGGCGGTGCCGGTGTTATGCTGTGGGTGATGTTTCCTTGGGACAATTTAGGCACCATTATCCCAATAGCACAATCCCTGACAGCTGTCTGGTATGTGAACATCATTGCGGACCAAGTTCACCCATTCATGGCAACTGTGATCCCTGCTGGTGATGGCTATTACCAACAGAATAATGCGCCATGTCACACTGCCAGAATCGTCAAGGAGTGGTTCGAGGAACATGCTGGTGACTTTCTGTTAATGCCCTGGCCTCCAAATTTACCTGACACGAATCCAGTCGAACATTTGTGATTCGACTTAGAAAAGCGGGTTCGCGCTAAATCACCACCACCCCTAAATGTACGGGAACTGGAGGACCTGCTGTTGACATTATGGTACCAGATACCCAGGATACCTATCGCCACCTCATCGAATCGATACCTCGTCGAGTGGCCGCTGTTGTGCGGGCCAAAGGGGGTCGTACAGCTTATTAGGTTGGTGGTCATTATGTAATGGCCCAGCGGTGTATTGCAGTTATGTTTATGAAAAAGTGCTTGATTTATTTTTATCTAATTATTCATAATAGAATTTGTTACGTAATCTTTTTACTATAAATCACTTTGATAATTTCTGTACTTAAATTCACTCAATAATAATACTCATTTTGATGATGCCAGTTAAATACCTAGTGACATTAATTGAGGCAAAAATTTACGTTCCTCAACGATTTCAATATTATATCGATATTACATGCAAATTATTGGCGTACTTTTCATAAACTGGTGTGCAAAACTTAAGGTGGTTCCACCTGAAATCTCTGCCTTATATGTTTCCAATGGTAAAACTTCTTTACATATTTGCTTTGCAATTAATGTATATCCAAGGATGAAAATTTGCACATCGATAAAACTAAATTTTAGTTATAGCATGGGATACCTAATACTTGCTAAAACATAACCAGAGTTAACCATTCCAACATTTGTTTGTCTATCGTCGTCATCAATGTACAGGTCGCGCCATCTATTAACAGGTCTAAACATTAGTCAAAGTAAAATGATTGATTTTTAATATAATTATGGTTATGTTTCAGCAAGTATTAAGTATCCCATGCTATAACTTAAAGTTAGTTGTATCGATGTGCAAATTTTCATCCTTGGTAATACACTAATTGCGAAGCAAATATGTAAAGAAGTTTTACCATTGGAAACATAAGGCAGAGATTTTAGGTGGAACCATCTTAAGGACGAGCCAGCCTTTTACCTACTGTAGCGTCGCACAGGAGCGGCCTGGATATGTGAAATTCAAACCATATGAACTCCATTATTTATCTAAATGATGAGAGAAACAACATCGATACAACAGCAGATACTAATGGATATAGTGGAACTTTATTCAGAATTTTCTACATAGCACTGGGTGCCATGATACAAAAGCATCACTGCCGAAGAACGAAGGGAAGAGGTGGTCTTAGTAGGGGATATGATCTCCCCTAACGTCGATGCATGATTTGCACCATCTGTCCATACTTCGTACTGGGTTGTTGATGAGTTTTTCCGGCAACATCGCCCATTCTTCCTTTAGAGCCGTCTTCAGCTGTTGGACAGTTTCCAGCGTGTGTTGACGTGCCGCAAAGCGTCTTCCCAGAGCATCCGATACATGTTCTATGGAATTTAGGTCGGAGCAACGTGCTAGCCGATCCATCCGCTGAATGTCTTAACTTTCCAATAGCTGAATGTCTTCACTTTCCAATAGCTGAATGTCTTCACTTTCCAATAGCTGAATGTCTTCACTTTCCAATAGCTGAATGTCTTCACTTTCCAATAGCTGAATGTCTTCACTTTCCAATAGCTCATCAACAGCCATCGTACGACAGTGTGTGGCGTTATCATCCATTAATACGAACTGTGGGCCAATGGCACCTCGGAACAGACAAACGCGGGGAAGGATTTCCTCATTACAGTTGCGCGCACAGTTTACAGTACATCCTCCCAGTATCTGAAGCTCCGTACATCCGTCGATCAGAATGCCTTCCCATACGAGAACACCTCGGCAGCCCTATCTATCCCGTTCGTTGATGTTTTCGGGGCGATGCCGAATGTCTACTTCACGCCAGATTAGCTGACGTCCAGAAATCACTAGAGAAACTAAATCTACTCTTATCAGCCAATAGTACTCTATGTCTAGTGTTCTCTGGACCACTATAAATGGAGTCTACGGTGAGGAGTTTTTAATTAGCCGCGGATGGCTTAGTGGTTAGTGTTTCAGACTATCGATGCAAGGTCCCCAGGTTCAAGCCTGAGCTGATCTTTCGGAGATGGTGCGATTTACTAACAATCGCTGAATATCTGCCGTGCATCGGACGAGCACGTTAAGTGACGGCCCCCAGGCTGGACCCACTGGTTAAATGGGTATCCTTTCCTATGTCCCCCTGAAATTCTCTCACCCCTCTATATGCAATATCGTACTTGTACGGTGGCGCCATCTACTGTACTCTAATCTCACTACAAACTGTTCTGTCAAAGTCGCTAGACTTACTCTCATTCCTTCCGTTTCTGTGTCCTGCCCAAAAGGCGATCTCGCTGTAGGTGGCTGGGACCTAAACTCTACTCACTGTGGACGGAAGTCCTACAAGAAAATGAATGCACTCTTGCAGTTTTTAATGGAAAACAGCGTACTGGTCGTCAAGCAAACAGTCCACCTTTGTGTAGTCACCTGGCCACTATAAACAGCGATACTGTGCGTTCTGTGCTCATGTTCAGTTGTTTTGCAAGGTTACTTTCTGTCGGGTGTTAATCCCTCTTGGCCTGTAGGAATAGGTAGTGGTCGTCTTTGGAAGTGGTTTTTGGTGGAAGACCACCACCGGTCTTTCGCTCAGCTGTATCTGTAATCCTGAAGGCCGATCACGCACGCGATATGACGCTATGGACGATACCGAACTCTTGAACCACACTCATCACACTTCGCCCCTCTTCGAGTCTCCCACTTATTTGACCAAGAGTAAAATCAGTCAAGGTGTTCTCGACTGGCCATTTCGTCGTCTCTAGTACACAACAAACACAACCGAAAGTGTGTAACACTTATGCATACGGTCCTGTGACTTGCGTTCAACTGAAGCTATTGGACTGCGTGAGCGCATTTTGTTCTCACGTAGCGCAAACCTCACGTCATGCTCCATTATTACTCATGTGCTGTTGCTCCTGTTCCCAGACACAGCCCTGAGTCGTTTTGTGCTTCGGTGCTGCTACTATTTACGGCGTTATTTTACTTTTTCTACTTCGTCCTTAAGTTTTGCACACCAGTGTATAAATTTCATCGATATCATAACCCTTCCCAGAATAAATTCCTCGTTGCGTTTTCCTTTTCTTTCAACTTTCGGGATATGTATCTGACTATAAACTTTTCAATCCCGCTTTGCATAAGTACAGTAATTGGAAATTTTAATTGAGGGCATCGACATGAACGTCTGTAGTTTTTGTAACACAGAACTGTAGAAATAGAACTTCTTTTCCAAATGAACTGGCAACTCTTTATTTATTTATTTATTTATTATTATTATTTTTTTTTGCTGCACTCTGGTATGTGCTCCTTTTGTAAAATATCAAGTGGTTATTGGATTTCTCGCCATGTACATCGCAGCATTAATTTTGAAGAAAACATTTTCTGGTACTATGGAACTGAAGTTTGCTGTATCTGTTTTAAAGGCAAAGTGATAAATAATTTTCAGAATAGATATTTAATTTTTTGAGTAAATAGATTAAGGTAAGTGTAAGAACGTTAAATATATTTTGTGAAAGAGTGTAGTGCATTCATTTCTTTAAAATGTTACAGAAATATTTGTTTCCTGTTTGCACGATATCTTAGAAAGCTTATCTTTTTTCTTTTTCCTAATTTAAACCAGCGAGGCAGGAGCCAAACCCCCAGAAGGTGGAATATTTAGTATTTTTCTATACTTAGGCTCGACAGTTGGTAAGTACTATACACTGTTCACAAACTTCATCCTATAGATTACACTAAATGCTTCACTTCATTGAACATGATAAAGTACGCTGAGATATACACAGTCGTACCAGAATAATACGACCATCCCCGGAATCACAGTGTACCCGCCCAGGCGCGTCACAGAGTGCACGTGACATGGTCGACCACACGGAGATATAAGCTGCCGGACAGGACAGATGAGTCATAGTGTGTAACGCGAGCACAATGGGCAAAGGTAGTGATTCGACGAATGTGCAAAAAGGAGTGATTATCAGCTACCGCGCCAAGGGTGGAAGCATCTCAGAAACAGCAGACTTCGTGGGCTGTTCGCGAGGTGCTGTAGTAAGGATGATGAACCTCTGGCACACCGAGTACATACCGACGTCATAACTGTGGAGCCCCAAAGGCTATCGACCCCAGAGAAGAACGTCGCCTTCGTCGACTGGTAAAGCGCAATCGACGCGCAAAAGTGCAGCATTTGACCACGCAAATGAACGCTGGGGCACCAAGGTACGGATCTCCGATAACAGTAGAGCGAACCCTGTTACGCATGGGTCTCCGGAGTCGACGCTGCGTCAAGGCGCCCATGTTAACCCAGGTCCATCAGCAATGACGCTTTGCAGTTCGCATGGGACTAGCGTCATTGGACAGTGGAACAGTGGGAAAAGGTTGTCTTCTCCGACGGATCGAGGTTTATACTCCACAGAAGTGACGAGCTGTGGCGGATACGGCGTCAGACACACGGGAACCAACACCAGGACACCCTTGTCGGTCAAATACAGGCCGGCAGTGGCAGTGTGCATGTCTGGAAATGTTTTCCTGGTACGATCTGGAACCGCTGGTGCCACTGGATCGGGCCCTGAACGCCAATGGCTACCTGTCCATTCTCGCTGACCACATGCGTCCCTTCATGTTGGACGTTTACCCTGGCGGTGATAGTGTCTATCAGCAGGACAATTGCGCCGTGCCACGTCGCTAAGGAGGTGCGTGACTGGTTCCAGGAACACGAAAGCGATGTCTCCGTTCTCCCTTGGGCGTTAAAATCGCCCGACCTCAATCCCATAGAGCACCTGTGGAACTGAGCACAGGTTCGATGTGCCGTCCCACAACTACATCATCTCCAGGACCTCCGTGCTCTGCTGTAGTCCGAATGGGCACGTGTGTCTTGGGCAACCTTCCGGGGCCTCATTGCGCCAATGCCACACCGTCTCGTCGCTGTCTTTCGGGGCCAAGGGCGGTTATTCCCATTATTAGGTAGTTGGTCATATTATTCTGATAAGACCGTTTATGCCTTTTCTTGAAATGATATTTTAAAAACCAATATTTCATTAGGGGCGGGGGGTTAACGACCACTATTAGGAACTCTAATAGCTATCAGTAGTTGCTCTTCCTTGATTTGGGGCCATGAATTCCGGTGAGAAGAGAGAGACGTCAAATAAGGGCATCACCCATCTGATAGACAACTAGCAGATACCTACGCCGCTGGCCATAACTCCGACAACTAGCCAGATACCTACGCCGTTGACCACTCGGCCGCTGGGACGGCTCAAAGACAATAATATCTCGTGTAGTACAAACTTTTCATAATGGTCGTGTAAATATATTTTAGGTACATCTATGTCTTTCCAATAGATCGTGTTAGAAGACAGTTTCATGAACGAATTTCCGTATCGTCGTCCGTTTTATGTTGCTTCTTTCACTTCTCGTACGGCTTTGGGAATTGAAGGGGATCTGCAATTTTTGCAAATGTGTGATTCAAAAAGCAAATCACTCGCATACAGTTTTCCTCGATGCTCAGCCTCAGAAACAACACTTATTGCCCAGCGACGCAGCGACACATTTCTTAAGGCGGGTGTGGGGGTGAGGTTTCCATTGATTTGGTTCATCGGCGAAAGCCTCCTGGAAAAAAATACTCCAAGTGGGAATAAGCCCAAAATCTTTAAAAGTCAAAAAATGAAAAAAAAAAACGAAAAAAAAAAAAAAAAAACGTTGTTGACATTATTGAGATAAAACTTTTTTTTCAATATACACTATATTGACAAAAGTCACCGGACACCTAGAAGAGAAACATAACATAGCATTTACTGACATACATTTGCACGGTGTCGGTCCACTTTTGGCCCTAATGCATGCACTGACCCTTCGATACATGCTTTCAACAAAGTTTTAGAACACGGCGATAGGTATGAGCTTCCACTCAGTACATAATGCTGCCGCTAACTGTTGCTTAGTAGTAGGCCTTGGTTCCAAACTTCTTATGCGGCGCTCTAATTCATCCCATAGGTGCTCTATGGGATTAAGATCAGGGTTCTGTGCTGGCCAGTCCACACACGATACGGAATTATCGTCAAACCACTCCATAACAATTCTTGCTTTATGGCGCGGTGCATTATCTTGCTAGTGCCAACAAGGCTCGGTGCATTATCTTGCTGGTGCAAACAAGGCTCGGTTCCATAGTATTGCCACAGAGTTGGTAGGACATAATTATCCAATCAGAATATCGAGGTAGACGTGCTGGTTAACAGGTTTGTCCACGATAACCAATGGGCCGGGACCATACCACGAAACCCCCCCCCCACACACACACACACATACACGAGTACATTGCCAGCTCCAAACTTGACCGTAGGAACAGTACACTTAGGTAAATAGCGTTCCCCCGGCTGTCACCATACTCTACACACGGCCATCAGACTGATGGATCGTGTATCTGGATTCATCAGTCCATAGGACCCGTTTCCATTGATATACGGTCCACGATAAATGTTCTTTACACCATGCTAAACGACGAGTAGTATTCCCAGTGGAGATGAAAGGCTTATGAGCAGCAGTACCACCACGGTAACCCATGAAATGAAGTTCTCTGCGAATGGTACGTGTACATATCGAGGTTCCAGCATTTTTACTCACCTATAGACTGAGGTCTTGTGCAGTACTCCGTCGATTAGTTGTAACGACTCTCCTAAGGCTTCGACGTCCTCTATCACTGATTTTCTTCGGTCTGCCGGTACGTTTTGCTGTTTCAGACACGCCATGTGTCTTCCACTTGTTCAGTACATCCAAAACAGTTGACTTGGGTATGTTTAAACATATCTCGGTTTCCTTATGGACAACCCACTAATATAACACCCAACAATCTTTCCTTTCTCAAAGTCAGTTCTCTCCCGCCGTGACATTTCCACTCAATCTCACAGTGCGATATGATGGTGGTCAGCTGCAGGCTTGTTTTTATACCGTTTGCATCTGTACCGCGCATCTTAACAACGCAGCGGATCCGTTAATTTGCTTTTGATGGGGTGTCCGGTGACTTTTGTCGATATAGTGTATATATATATATATATATATATATATAAATCAAAATATTTAAAAGAAAATGAAGAATAGATATAGAGTTGTAACAAGAAAAAACTTGAAACAGGTTGTTGTTTTCAAGGGAGCATCAACCTGTGGGAATGGCTTTTCTGGTACCGGGAAACGACAGGAATAACCAAAGTGTCGGCTGGTCATGCTCCCGAAGCCACAAAACCAGAATTAGCCAACTACGCGAGTAAGGAGAAAGTAATACAAGAAAAGACTTACCGTCCGGGAACACCCATGGAATTTGATGAAGAACAAAACCCCAACGGCATAAATACAAAAATATAATGAAACTAAGGGGGGATTCGTCACGGTTAAATCAAAAACCTACCAAGCCAAAAAGTGTATGTGACGTAAGTGTGTAAAACTGTGTCCTGAATGTATCTTAAGCCGCCAGCGACCCACCAGATAGCGCTTTGTATTACCTAGGTACTTAATTTTGTAGGGTCCTGGGTTAATAGAATATATCCATGTGCAATTTAAAGCTCCGCGAAATAGCTACCTACCAAGTTTCTTCAAACAGCTACCTTCCCCAATTTCTTAGAGACCCAAGAATACAGATACTTATTTTATAACCATCTAGTACACGCATATACACTAGTACCTGAAACTGAAGTCCAGAAGACATTCACAGGGACAAAAAGGATAACACGTTGTAACGTACGTATATTCTATTTTAACTTTCCTTTTGAATTTCTTTTTCTGTGTAAATTTGAGTTCGTTCTCTTAGACATTTTCAAACCTTAACGTTATGTCTTTTCCCTCAAACGAGAATGATGTTGGCAACACTGAGGTTGGAACAAGTGACGTATGTGTGGTCGGAAAAGAACGATAGATTAAAAGGATATGCAACGGTTGTTTTGTGGGATTGATGTTATTGATGATAGACGTGCTGTTATACTGCGATTGGATGTTAAATCATTGATAATGTATTGAGTACGCCAGTAAACCGGTTGTGAGTGTGGAGTACAAACCATGCAAGCAAAATAAACGTATTTGTAAGTACTACAATTGACATCTTTCTTATAATGCGTATGGGTACCTGCTAATATAACATTAACTTTAGCACACATAACGTAATTACTGACGTAAGGACTAAGTTACAGCGGAAAGACAAATTGCGTTATAACGTAACAGCAGGTAGAGACGTTTGCCATGTAAAGAGGCACAATCATAAAGGTAATAAACATTTTATGATAACGTATAAATATGTGCACGTTTTGCGTATGCAGGGTCACATCCGCAAATGTCACCGAGGTGAGATGTATGAAGGTAACCCAAAAATGTCTTAATAAGGAATGTGATCACCTCGTACGAACAGACAACTCTCACAACGACGATATATATTTATCATCAGATTGTTGATGAACTCTGTAGCCAAAGAATTCCATTCCTCGGTGAAGGCGGTGCGTAGCTCGGGAAGGGTTCTGGGAGGGGGCTGAAGAGCTGCTACTCACCCCAGAGCATCACAGGCATGGTCTATAGGGTTCAGGTCGAGAGATCTGTTTTGCCAGTTCATACGCCGAATATCTTCTCTCTGCAAGAAATCATCGACAAGCTGAGTCCTACACGGTCGAGAGTTATCATCCATTAAAGGAAACTGAGGGCCAACAGGTCCCCGAAAAAGTCTGATATAGGGCTCTAGGATCTCGTCTTTATAGAGCTTAGCATTCACATTGCTTCTTGCGAACACGTGGAGTGATATGCGGCCGTTGAACATAATGAGCTACCCCACACGAGCACACCACCACCTCCGAAGGAATCTCGTTTGCGGACGTTTGCAAGATCATTACGGGTTTCCTGTTCTGTCTAGATGAAATGCCGACGAAAACCGTTTGTAAATTGAATCTCGACTCGTTTGTAAAGAGAACACCGGCCTACACGTCTGGGTTCCGGGAAGGATGTTGCCTGTTCAAGAGAGCTTTCCTGTGAAATGCGATTAGCAGGACACAATCCATGGGTCTCCTGGCATAAAGGTCAATTGCATTAAGCATTCGATATATTGTTTGCCTTGATATCTTAGTCCCAGTAGAAGTGGAGAGCTCCGAAGACAATTGCTAGGTTGTATAAGACCTTTTCACGCCGCGTGGTTAAAACGACATAACGATCCTCACGAGGTGTGGTACTCATTGAAGGACTTAGGCTAGGCCTTCGTGACCCCACCTGTGTTGTTGAATTGCTGCCATAACTGTGACACCATTCTGGGGTGGATTACCTTCAGAATGGTGTCAAAGTTTGTTCACCTTCAGGACCTCGGATATTGAAGTCCCTTGAGATCTGGACCTGAGACTGGTGTGCTTCTAGTTACTGATAAGACAGAACATCTCAACTTCATGTGCGTACTTCCCCACTGGCAGCGCACCTTCTTTTTTTTTTTTTTTTTTTTTTTTTTTGATTGGAGGTTTAACGACCACCGTGAGCAACTCAATGGGCTATAAGCAGTCGCCCGTCCCTAATTTAGGGTCACTGGTTCCAGGGAAGGGACAGAGCCAGTGCCGTAAGACAAACACAACATCCATGCCTGACCGGGATTCGAACCCGGACCCCTTACGGACGAATGATCAGAGGCCAGCGCCTTAGACCACTGCGCCACCGGGGCGGCCAGCGCACCTTCCCGCAAAAAGGATAACACATTGTAACGTACGTATATTCCATTACATTTGGTAGTGTCCGAATACTTTTGATAATACAGTGTATAATACAATAGAGCATGTATGCGACATATGGTTGGACGGCATCTCAACACCAACAAGCAACCGGTGTAGAGAGCTGCTTCCTTGCAAAAGCAAGTGCAGAAAGCGTGGTGGAAGGTGTCGCACGAGGCCATCAGATGTCTCTTCTATTCGATGCCACGACGCATGATTGCCAAGATGGAGGTCTGCACAGGCCGGGCCGGCCCCTAAGCCCGAGCCCAACCCGGTCCACGGCGGGTAAGGCTTTTTTAGTTTAGAGAACTAAACTAACTTGCCGGGCTTTTTTTTAGGTTAGAGAACTAAACTAACTGGTCAGGCTTTTTTAGTTTAGAGAACTTCGGGCCGGGCTTTTCGCCAGAGACTTACGGCCGGGCCAAATCGCACCATTATTTTTATCGCAGTGGTAAAGAAAGAAAAAAGTCGTGTTTCCCGATTTCCTGGTCCGTTTAAGTGTTTTGCTGGCTTTACTTACTTCCATGACGTAGCCCAGAGGTAATCATAGAGGCGAGGAGAGTCTCTCAAAGTGTTTTTACTATCTGTAGGTATTAAGATGGTAAAACCACTTTCGGGCATGTTGACTACAAAAAACTTCGACCCCGAGCGAGTGTGTGTGTTGTGTGAAGTGGGGGACGAGGGGTGTCTGCATTGGGGTGGTGTGTGTGTGTGTGTGTGTGTGTGTGTTTGTATTAGAGAGTGGGACGACATCGATTCTTTCTCCTATCCCTAATCTGTAAAGAGGTTGACTTTTGCAGTGTTACTGTTTGCTAGTTTAGAGAAAGGGAGATTTTGAACGTCTTCCTTTTTCTCTCTCCTTAAAGGTTATATTCTTCGATAATTCCTAACGTTTAGTTAATATTTTTAAACGTAAACTAAACGTTTTCAATAATATCTCATTTCGTTATTTAATTTTCAAAATTTAATAAAAGACAATAGAAAGACAAAATAATACAAAATGGCACATCACGAGCCGGGCCGAGTGTCTAATATTTGAAAAGGGTCGGGCCTTAAACACACGGGCTTAGGCCGGGCCGGGCTTGCCAAATACGGCCCGTGCATATGCGCGACGCTACGGGTTGGCTTCAGCTCACCCAACTTTTCTTTGAGCCCACCCTTTAGCCCCCCCCCTCCTAAAATATTTAAGCAATTAGAACATATGGCGGGTGCGGTGATCTCAGATTTCAGGGAATTTGGAAGAACGTATGTGAATTTCTCGAATTCACTGAAATTTTGTTACATAGAATGAATTTTTTGTTAAATCTAATGTTTGTACTTCAGGGAAACGGAGGGAGTCTCCTGAACGAATTCCTAAGAGAGTAGTAGAAACACATCATTTTTGCAAATATAGTTTAAAACGATGAAAGAGAGAGAGAGAGAGAGAGAGAGAGAGAGAGAGAGAGAGTGTCAGGTTACATTAACTAAAATTCATAAACAGCCGTATGAAAGCAAAAACAGAAAAAAAATTAACCTAAGTAAGCTAAAATTGCAGCTTGTCATAGAGATTCGTATCCATGTTTCCCATACTACATCCATTGAATGAATACTACGTACAGTATTCACTGTACGTAGTGTTATAGGGTGCAGCCTAACTTGTGGAAAATTTTTATATTTCATTTATGCGGTAAATTTGTGTTTCGATGTAACTGCAAGGCAGCACTCATAGTTATAATTAATTACGGTAATTGATCCTCTAATTTGTTCATCACTGCCATTGTTAAAATTTGTTCAGTATTTGATAAGTGCATAATTCGTAGCCTTCTGGCAAACGAGAATTGTGAAAGGCCACATGGCAACAGACCATCTCTATCTCGGACTCATAGCAACAGTCGTGTGCATTTTCAACTAACGAAAGACTGCAAAACTCACCCCCAAAAGTCCCTCTGCAAGCCAAGAGCATTCGGTGGTTGCAGTTTTTCTCCGAACTGAACGGGATAAGCGAAAACCGACTACCACCCACAGTTGAAAAAGAAGGTGATAAATCCCTTTTCAAGTGGCTAAGAGAAGCCCTGTGACAGGACAAAGAGGAGAGAAACGAGCAGAAGAGAAAAACAAGCGGCGGGGCATTCTCAGGACGGTGGCAAAGCCAGACACACGCACGAGAACAGCACCAGCGAGCTGCATGGAACCTAGGCCTGAGAGCTGACCGCTGGGAGAGCTCGGAAAAAGAAGCAGAGAAGCACGTAAGGAGGGCTATGAATGATCCCCTCTTAAACGAGGACATCTCAGTCCTTTGGACTTCCCGACCGATACTAGGTCGACATTAGTGCACTTTTGCCCAGGCTGTCTACAGGCTGGATATTTCTTGCCACTTCTCTGCGCTGAGGACCTCAGACAACGGTTGCCAAGGTATGTTATCTTTACATGAACATTTGCTCACGACGTACAAGTGCCGTCGGACAGTGAACAGCATATAGAACTCTGTCCCCTGTGAAAATGAATACGCACGACAGCGGAGGCCTTCAACACATTTTATTCGTGATTTTTATTTGTGTTATGGCCATAAGTTTTAAGAGCTCTTCCCTGCTAATTTGGCATCAAGCCTATGCAGGTATGTGTAATGGTATAGTTATATTTAGCTTATAATTAAACTGCGGCAGTCATGATAATTACGGTATCATTTTAATTGCTGGTACCCACGCTCGTACTCAATTATCGTTTTCTAAATTGTGTATTTAAATGTTTTGGGTAATCTCTCACATATGTTTCCTTCGCTCTATTTGTTTATTGTGCATACTAGAATTTAATCAGTGAACAGTGTTTGAATCAGTGTTAATTGTTAAATCAGAGTTAGTTGAATCAGAGTTAGTTGAATCAGTATTATCGTTTAATCAGTGATAAAGTGTTTAAATCATTGTGCATAATTAAGCTGCCGATAGAGCAGCCCACCATACATTCATCTCAGCAGATTTTTGTGCCACTTCATGGATAAAGGTGGCAGTGTATATAATATAACGTTGGATATTAAATGTCAAGCGTACGTGAAATGAGCGTTGGGTATCTTTTCGAGTGTGTGTGTGCGTTGCTGTGATTTTCGGTAGATTGGGACGTGCTGGAGTTAAATCCAGGCATCCACGCCCAATCGCGGTACGGGTTTTGCGGGAAGTTAATAATTAATTTGTTATAATTAATTATGGGAGGTCATTATTAATTATTGGAATCAGATAATTAATTTGTTGTTGCAGAATTTTCGGTTGTCAACGCAAGTAGGAAAACTCCTTGCTAGCCCCTAGCAGCAGAGGAGGAGAGCAAAATTTTTGACAAAATTTTCTTTAGTGTTTTTTTTATTTTTATTTAGATGTTTATTTTTTTCGGTGGAGATATCGGGTGCTTCACTGCAGGCGATACTTCACCTGGTGCCGCGGCCACATCAGCCTGTAAAGGTAAGATCCAACAATTGGTTCCGATGACCAGGATTCTTACTTGTTTGTACCTCCAAAGCAGAGCAACACACACAAACGCTCGAAATATTGCGAATTGACTGCCATATCAAATTTATTTCAGTACGAGCATATTTTAGCATATCATAAGTATTGTAAGCCTTAAGCATTTTTGTGTAAAAGACTGCCTTAGGTTAAGTGTATTTAAATATGGCAAATAAAGGAGAGAAGCCGAACACCAAACCTACTGACTCAGATGATTCTGATCATCATGATGGGGAGGAACATAGCATTCCCACAGGAGAATCAACCGATCTGGTAACTAGTAATTCAGTAACAAGTATCGCAGGAGTGTCAGAGACTAGAATGACAGCTCCAGGTAAGTTAATGTACGGCGGTGAACAGATAGCAGGATGCATTAATATGCTCAGATATTTTACAGGCACAGATCCTCTATATCGTGCCAAACATTTTTTCAAGATGTAGAAAATGTAGCTACAGTAGGGAGATGGAGCGAACAAACAAAATTGGCAGTAGTAAAGTCGAAATTCAGGGAAAGGGCTGCAGAATTTTTGTCAGATAGTGATGAGCTGAGATTAGAAGGAAATTATGAAAATTTTAAACGTCTAGTGATCGATCGTTTCCAAGCGGAAGAACCTCTTATTACCCGTATGAAACAATTCATGAGTTGTGTTCAAATGCCGGGACAAGATGTAAGACAGTATGCAACGCGACTCAAAAGTGCAGCGGCAAAATATTTTGGTCATACAACTAATATGTCAGAAGACATCAGGCAGCATAGGGATCAGACAGTGATGTGTCAGTTTGTATCTGGTTTATCCGAATCTATCAGGCGCTGGGTTTTAACGAAGTGCCCAGAAACTCTAGACGCTGCTATTCTCACAGCAATTCAGGAAGAAGATAATTTGGCGCTCATGAGTAAAAAGGCATCAGTAAATGCAGTAGAGAGATCGGAAACAAACCCAGGATCTGATTTATTAGCGCGTACTTTGGAAGAGATGATGGCACGAATGGAAGCGACGGAAAGATCAGTGGGTCAGTTAGCCGTAAATTTTCAGGAAAGCGAAAATCGGAGACGAGAAAGAAACTTCAGAGAGGAAGAAAGTTTGCAGTTACCCAGGTTTCAGTCATCTGGACTCGAACTCGTTCGACAGTATGGG
Organism: Macrothele yani; assembly: GCA_039090855.1. NCBI lineage: Eukaryota > Metazoa > Arthropoda > Arachnida > Araneae > Macrothelidae > Macrothele > Macrothele yani. The sequence continues at coordinate 26,405,072 of CM077015.1, forward strand.
GCAAATAATAATGAACGCAGAGGATCGGGTACTCGAAATCGCTCGCACGCTGAGAACCAGCAAGCGCAGTACAGGAGCAACAGGATTATGTGCTACGGATGCAGACAGGAAGGTCATGTGATCAGGCTATGCCCGAATAACGGTCGAAATAGGGATAGGGCAGAAACAACACCGAAACAGAGGTTTAGGAATAACAACGACAGAGATACTCATTATCAATCAACAGGAAAGTTTAGTGCTCAAGGACCCGAGCGTAAGAACAAACAGTTAAACTGAATCGGAGTCGAACTGTGAGAGGTAGTGCGGCTCAGAAATATTTAAAACCCTCTAAAGTGCGGTACGTGTCTATGAAAAATGGGAATGATTTACCAATCATTAATGCGGATCTGGATGGGGATAAAATTAAAGTGCTAATTGACACAGGGTCATCAGTCACTTTATTAGCTAACGATGCTTATCGTAGATTAAAATTTCGCAGAAAGTTAAAATCTGTTGATTTAAATGTAAAAATCAAAAGCATCACAGGAGAAGTGATTCAAACGCTGGGTTGCTACGAGGTAAATCTGCGAATTAAGGGAAGAGACATATGGGTCAAGGCATTTGTGACAAAAAATCCCCTGAGTCAAAATTACTCAGCTTTGTTGGGAATAGATGCTTTACGAAACCACCGTCTTACGTTCGAAGCAGATACAAACCAGCTTCACTTCCCTGACCCCCCATCTCAGCCACCCACCCCACAGGAGCGGAGAGGTAATGATGTTTCCAACAGACACCCCAGGATAGCAGCACTGACTCGTAAAACTTGCATTCCCCCAACAGCGAAACTTTTCTCCAAGTGGCGCTTAGTAAACCCTCAGTGGAGAAAACAGAAGGAAGTATTTTGTTCGAGCCATTACCGAGAGCACGCAGAAATAGGTTACTGTTAGCACGGTCAGTTAATAATGTTTCGGCAAGCGGACTGTATGATGTAAGAGCGGCTAACCACAGTGATTCACCAATTTGGTTAAATAAACATACGAAACTCTTTCAGGTAGAACCAGTGGAAATTAAGCGTTGTTCGCGAGGAACATCCCGAAAATCTCAACCAATCTCTGTGGAAGATTTTAAATTAGATCACCTGGAATTTAGCGAACGAGAGAAAATGCTAAATTTATTGCAGAAATATTCTGATGTTTTTGCACGGAATTCTTTAGACTTAGAAGGTACGGATCTTACAGAGCATGAAATTCATCTCACGGATGATAAACCTATTAAGTTGCGTCAGTATACTGTACCACATGCCCTAAGACCCGAAGTAAAAGCTCAGGTAAACGAATTACTTGACGCAGGAATCATATCAAAATCAGATAGTCCCTACAGCTTTCCTATTGTTCTCGTGAGACGCGGAAACTCTTATCGTTTCTGTATAGATTTTCGAAAATTAAATGAAATTACCCGAAAGGATAGCTACCCTGTTCCCCGAATCCAGCAAACTTTATCCTTACTACATGGATGCAAGTATTTTTCAAAAATTGACCTTTTGGCTGGTTATCACCAAATTAAAGTTAGAGAACAGGATAGGCATAAAACTGCTTTCTCATGCGAATTCGGACATTTCCAGTGGAATCGCTTGCCTTTTGGACTTTGCAACAGTCCGGCAACATTTGAAAGAGCACTTGATTCTCTATTTATGGACAAAAGAGATGATGGCATTTTGGTATATGTGGATGACATCTTGTGTGCCTCCAGGACATTATCTGAACACCTTGAGAAATTGGAATTAATTTTTCAGAGATTAAGGAAGCACCATCTAAAAATTAAGCCCAGTAAGTGTGAATTTTTGGCGGAAGAAGTGACATACCTAGGGCACCTTTTAGATCGTCAGGGCATAAGACCTAACCCACAGAACGTGGAAGCTGTTCGGGAATTCCCTACTCCACGGAAAGTGAAACATGTTCGAGCATTCCTTGGAATGGCAGGATATTATAGGCGCCACATCAAAGATTTTTCGTCCATTGCCTTACCGTTAACAAACCTTACTAGGAGAAACATGAAATTCATTTGGGACGAACACTGCGAGAAATCTTTTCAAGAGCTGAAACATGCACTAGTGAGTGAGCCACTATTAATATTTCCTGATTTCAGCAAGAAATTTTTCGTCACCACAGACGCCTCCAAAGTAGCGATTGCCGGTATTCTCGAGCAGGAGGATGACGAAGGACACAGACATCCCATCGCTTACTTTAGCAGGAAACTTAATCCAGCTGAGAAAAATTACAGCACGACAGAACAGGAAGCACTGGCAATAGTATCATCCATCACCCATTGGCGCGAATATTTGGTAGGTCAGCAGTTTACGGTTATTACCGACCATAGACCTCTAAAGTGGCTTATGAATTTGAAAACTCCTAATTCTAGACTGGTCAGATGGAATCTTAGTCTGTCGGAGTATAACTTCGATGTGCAATATCGACCAGGAAAGAAAAACACAAACGCCGACGTGTTATCTAGGCACATTGCAGCAGTGGAAGCCAATGATACAGTCGCAGTTGTACCACTTAATAACAAAACTCTGAAATCAGCACAAAGAACAGATCCTAAATTAGCCGAAGTAATTGATTGTCTTGAAGGGCGTGATTATTCAGCAGTCGACAAAATTACTGACACCTATTTTATGAGAGACGACCTTTTATTTCATTTTGCCTTACCAGCAAAAAACAGCCCACGGAAATTGATCGCAGAACAGTTAGTGATACCTGATAAGTTAAAATCAGAAGTGATGAAATCAGAACATGACGGACTATGCGCCGGTCACTTCGGTTTTGAAAAGACCCTTGGGAGAATTAAACAGAAATACTTTTGGATTAACATGTTCTCAGACATCAAGAACTACACGGCGAGTTGCGAACAATGCCTGAAACGTCGTGGTTTCAAAAAGAAGCAAAAAGCGGGTCTAATTACCCCGGAAATTGTATCTGTCCCATGGTCCAAAATTTCGATGGATATCGCTGGACCTCTCCCACTGACAGAGGATGGAAATAAATATTTATTGGTTGTCACCGACTCATTCACTAAGTACATCGAGCTGATTCCATTAAAGACTATGCGATCTGCAGAAATTGCCGAAAAATTTGCTTCTAACGTGATAGCGCGTCATGGTGTCCCACATCTGTTACTCACGGACAGAGGAACAAATTTTTTGTCCGATTTAATGACCGAGTTGTACCGTAAGTTTGGCATCAAAAAACTGAATACATCTCCACACCATGCACAGACAGACGGACAAGCCGAAAGACAAATTCAGACAATAATGCACTCTTTAGCAATTTATTGTTCCCCTAAGGGAAAGGATTGGGACAAGTATACAGAATTTGTGGCCATGTCCTACAGAAGCGCGACACACAGTGCTACTAAAGAAACACCCAACTTTCTCATGTTCGGAAGAGATCTGAACATGCCAGGACAGTTGTTGAATGAGGAAATCTCTTTTAACTACGCTGAATCCCAGAGCTATGCCGAGAGCTTAGTCACGAGGATGCAAGAAGCGTATAAAATTGTCAAGGATAATCTGGAAGAGGCAGCCCAAACTTCCAGGGAATATCGAGCAAAGTCGGCTGTAGACAAACAGATCAAGATTGGAGACATAGTGTACCAGCACGACCCATCAGCATCCAAAAGAAGGTCGCGAAAGTTGGCAAAACCTTCTATAGGACCTTTCAGAGTAATTGAGAAAACATCCCCAGTGAACTTTAAAATCGCCCCAGTAAATGATATGAGACGAACTCGACTCACACACGTAGACAGGATTTTCAAACCACCACAGAGAAGGGTGTTTGACACAGGGCAATTTCAAGATGAAAAGGGGGATGAAGAAATTTCGTTGAGCATAGGTATGCCAACCGCAGACGAAAGGCATCATGAAGAAGAGTTCTCAGAGCAGGATGATGAATGGGTGACGCCCGTTTGGCCGGTGATCACAAGGGATATGCGCTGTTTTCAGCCGCATGAATCGGAAACACGTCAGGGGTTGGAAGAGACCGGGACAGCGGCCCAGCCTGCTCCCATGTTGAAGGACGCAGCAGCTCACGAAGGAAACGCAGAGGGGAGCAAAGAAAAAAGTCCCCCCATCATAACGAGAGCGTCGTTGAGACCCCGAGACGAGCACGGGAGAGTAGGGAAACCTCTCAGCTTTGGACATCAGGCTGAAGAGGAAAAATCCAGCGAAGAAATGGTTGCAGACGAGGAGGATAGTGATAGCACAGAAATATACAGTTGTGAGGAGGAAGAAGATTTCGCGAGCCAAACTCAGGACCGCGCAGAAGTGCAGACTTAGATAAGAGGAAAGGCACGTTGAGTCAAAAAGGGTTTTGGTCGGACGCACATTGGCTCTCACCTGTGTAACTTATGTTTATATTCTTTTCTTGTTATGGGCAATGATGAATGGATCAGAGATGTTATCGATACTTTCCCATTACCCTTGATGTGTCTAAAATCCGGAATTAGACATGTCATGGAATATAGGAAAGAGGGAGATATCCATATTCAAAATTTTCCATTCTTCAATGAGAAAAAAAAAAAAAAATACATTCATATTTTTTTTCTTTGGAAGGTAGAAGGATTGTTATAGGGTGCAGCCTAACTTGTGGAAAATTTTTATATTTCATTTATGCGGTAAATTTGTGTTTCGATGTAACTGCAAGGCAGCACTCATAGTTATAATTAATTACGGTAATTGATCCTCTAATTTGTTCATCACTGCCATTGTTAAAATTTGTTCAGTATTTGATAAGTGCATAATTCGTAGCCTTCTGGCAAACGAGAATTGTGAAAGGCCACATGGCAACAGACCATCTCTATCTCGGACTCATAGCAACAGTCGTGTGCATTTTCAACTAACGAAAGACTGCAAAACTCACCCCCAAAAGTCCCTCTGCAAGCCAAGAGCATTCGGTGGTTGCAGTTTTTCTCCGAACTGAACGGGATAAGCGAAAACCGACTACCACCCACAGTTGAAAAAGAAGGTGATAAATCCCTTTTCAAGTGGCTAAGAGAAGCCCTGTGACAGGACAAAGAGGAGAGAAACGAGCAGAAGAGAAAAACAAGCGGCGGGGCATTCTCAGGACGGTGGCAAAGCCAGACACACGCACGAGAACAGCACCAGCGAGCTGCATGGAACCTAGGCCTGAGAGCTGACCGCTGGGAGAGCTCGGAAAAAGAAGCAGAGAAGCACGTAAGGAGGGCTATGAATGATCCCCTCTTAAACGAGGACATCTCAGTCCTTTGGACTTCCCGACCGATACTAGGTCGACATTAGTGCACTTTTGCCCAGGCTGTCTACAGGCAGGATATTTCTTGCCACTTCTCTGCGCTGAGGACCTCAGACAACGGTTGCCAAGGTATGTTATCTTTACATGAACATTTGCTCACGACGTACAAGTGCCGTCGGACAGTGAACAGCATATAGAACTCTGTCCCCTGTGAAAATGAATACGCACGACAGCGGAGGCCTTCAACACATTTTATTCGTGATTTTTATTTGTGTTATGGCCATAAGTTTTAAGAGCTCTTCCCTGCTAATTTGGCATCAAGCCTATGCAGGTATGTGTAATGGTATAGTTATATTTAGCTTATAATTAAACTGCGGCAGTCATGATAATTACGGTATCATTTTAATTGCTGGTACCCACGCTCGTACTCAATTATCGTTTTCTAAATTGTGTATTTAAATGTTTTGGGTAATCTCTCACATATGTTTCCTTCGCTCTATTTGTTTATTGTGCATACTAGAATTTAATCAGTGAACAGTGTTTGAATCAGTGTTAATTGTTAAATCAGAGTTAGTTGAATCAGAGTTAGTTGAATCAGTATTATCGTTTAATCAGTGATAAAGTGTTTAAATCATTGTGCATAATTAAGCTGCCGATAGAGCAGCCCACCATACATTCATCTCAGCAGATTTTTGTGCCACTTCATGGATAAAGGTGGCAGTGTATATAATATAACGTTGGATATTAAATGTCAAGCGTACGTGAAATGAGCGTTGGGTATCTTTTCGAGTGTGTGTGTGCGTTGCTGTGATTTTCGGTAGATTGGGACGTGCTGGAGTTAAATCCAGGCATCCACGCCCAATCGCGGTACGGGTTTTGCGGGAAGTTAATAATTAATTTGTTATAATTAATTATGGGAGGTCATTATTAATTATTGGAATCAGATAATTAATTTGTTGTTGCAGAATTTTCGGTTGTCAACGCAAGTAGGAAAACTCCTTGCTAGCCCCTAGCAGCAGAGGAGGAGAGCAAAATTTTTGACAAAATTTTCTTTAGTGTTTTTTTTATTTTTATTTAGATGTTTATTTTTTTCGGTGGAGATATCGGGTGCTTCACTGCAGGCGATACTTCACCTGGTGCCGCGGCCACATCAGCCTGTAAAGGTAAGATCCAACAGTAGTATTCATAGTGAATATTATACGTAGTATTCATAGTAAATATTATACGTAGTATTCATAGTAAATATTATACGTAGTATTCATTCATGCATTGAATACTACGTACGGTATTCACCGTACGTAGTATTCATAGTGTGTACTATACGTAGCATTCATTCATGCATTGAATGAATACTACGTACAGTATTCACTACTAGAGACATTAGTAGCTTGTCCTAGAAATTTGTATCCTTCGTAAAAAAAGTTTTTAAGTGAATACTGTACGTAGTATTTATTCAATGTATATAGTATGGGAACCACGGATACGAAACTCTATAGCAAGTTATTATTTCTTCGCAATTTTAATTTACTTAGGTCTTTTTTACGTTTTCCAACCGTAGGTTGAAGAAGCGTATATGCTCCAGCTTTGTCCGTCTGTCTGTCCGCACGAAAACTCGCGTAAAAAGGGTTCGATTTCGATGAAATTTTAGTATGTGACAGGGGACAACCTGGAGACGAACCCTATTGAAAATGGGCGAAATGAGGTCAAAGGCCAGGACATAGGAGAGGGATCCATTCCATCGCCCTTATGCGTCATAACTTACTTAAAAATGCTTCGATTGCAACAAAACTGTGTCATGTTGTTCCGGAGGTATATTGAACCGGTTATGTTGAATATAATCGAAATGAGGTCAAAGGTCAGGCCACAGGAGCGAGATTTATTCCACAGCCATTATCCTCATAACTTGAGTAAAAATGCTTCTTCTATTGCGACAAAATTTTTGTATTTTGTTCCGGAGGCATACTGAACGAATCAATAGTCAGTGTAGAGAGAAGGGTTTATCATCGCGCGATTTCTGATATGTTGGAAAGCGTATCATAACCAATGCATTGCATCATTTTACTAACTTGTTTTACTGTTTTTTTCTTTCATAAGGTTGTTTATGGATTTTAGTTTGTAACCTGATAAGAAATCTTTCTCTCTCTCTCTCTCTCTCACCGTTTTAAACTATAATTACAAAAATGGTGTGCTTCTACTATTCTTTTAGAAATTCATTCAGAAGACTTCATTTCCCATAAGTACAAACACTAAATTTAACAAAAAATTCATTTTATATATAACAAAATTGTAGTGGATTCGAGAAATTCACATACATTTATACAAGATCGCCAGAATCTTAGATGGTGTCACCCGCCATATGTTCTAATTACTTAAATATTTGGGAGGGGGGTTGCAGGGGTGGGCTCAAGTTGGGTGAGCTGAAGCCCACTCCAGCTCACCCATAGCGTCGCACCTGGTAGTATCGACCCCCAAAATATGTAAACAAATGCTTCGAACTTTCTCATATCCGTTGCAGCAACGAATTGCGACAGAAGCTGGTTTCATGAACGTCACATAAGTGGTTCACATCAACATGTAAGACGATGGCACGTTAGACAGGTGTGCTGTATATATCAGGCAGAACAACACGCCGAAACTTCCAGCAATCCGCTGTCCTGTGGACGAAAACAGCTGGTGGATCAGAGGGGGGTCAAAGGAGACTGGCGAAAATCGTGCAAGCGAACAGACGGGCCATAACCCGGCAAACACAGAGGTCGAATTCTCGTGTTTAAGACAGCGCCCCAGTGGTCGGACATGAAACCACGATAGCGTCTGTCACGTGATACGGTACCAGTGGCTATATAAGGAGCACCGCGGAGAGAGTTGGCCGCGGATGGCCTAGTGGTCAGCGTTCGTGTCTGCCACGGAGAAGACCTCGGGTTCGATCCCAGGCAGGTACGAACGTTCGAACCACTAAATATCCGCCGTGCGTCGGATGGGCACGTTAAGCCGTCGGACCCCGGGTATTGGCCCCCGGTAAAAAATAAGGGCGTCTTCCTCCCTCTTTCTACCTCGCTTCCGTGTGACTTTCCTATCAGGCACTCTAGCCCAAATCTCCTAGCTTCCTACTTTTAAGGGTTGTTTAAGACCTGGGGTCAGACACTCCCTTCCGAAAATCCTCTACATATGATCTGATCTGATCTGAGTTGCCACCGGCGGCCTAGTGGTCAGCGTTCGTGACTGCAATGGAGATAACCTCAGGTTCGATCCACTAAATACCCGCCGTGCGTCGGATGGGCACGTTAAGCCGTCGGACTCCTGGTACTGGCTCCCCGGTAATAAGTAAGGGCGCCTTCCTCCCCCTTTCTACCTCGCTTCCGTGTCACTTTCCTATCGGGCACTGTAGCCCAAATCTCCTAGCTTCCTATTTCTAAGGGTTGTTTAAGACCTGGGGTCAGACACTCCCTACCTAAAATCCTCTACATATGATCTGATCTGATCTGAGTTGTGAAATCTTGAGGGGAAAAAAAAAAAAAAAAAAAAAAGGCAGGTGGTTTCGACGTTTTAGTTCTATGTCCGTCCACTGGCGCCCTGTTCTCTTGAGATATTCGGGGCAAAACTGTTGCCTTGAGTCTATATGGAAGTTTAACCTCTGAGTCTCCTGCTCTGTGCCGGCAAATCACTGCAGAAATCAGCATTCGCGTGTCCGAACGCACCACGAATCTCCGAACGCACCACGAATCTCCGAACGCACCACGAATCAGACCATGAAAGGAATGGGCTACAACAGACAACGATCCTTTCACCAGTTATCAAAGCCACTCAGATCCCTAGTTTTGCCCATTCATATCTTTAATCGGACGCTCACTGATCTCAAAGAGCTGATCTGTCTGCTTTATGTCACACACAGGCCTAAAGTGCCGTCTTGTATATTAGAGTGGATCATTTATGCCACTATGGGCAGATGTACTTAAGTAAATTGGCATCGCAGTGTGTATACTAATTTTATGATCATTAGTACTACGTTTGTGGCCGTTTTCTTTCCGAATGCTACGTTTGTTCGTTAACACGACCCTTCCTCCTGAAATTTAATGCCTATTTTTTCAAATTATGAAAATTGTTACTACTTAATTTTCTAAACATGAAAAACGGTTATAATTTTAAGGGTTCACCCTTGTTGTTAGGATGTAGTTATTTGTCGTTGGTTTCCGAGGTTCAAAGAGTTATACGATTTGGGGAACGTAGTACTCATTGAATGCTCGGCTCAAGACATAGCTTTCTTATCAGGATCAGCCACTAATTAGGGCATCAAGCGTCATGCAACCCGAAATCTCATTGTAGATTTATAGAATTTCACCCTCTCTTGTTGAATTTGAAACATTTTAATATTACTTACTTTCTTGCTAAAGCTTTTCATTTCTTGACAGGCGTCTTCACAATTGGTTTCCGTTTCATGATAGTCAGCGAATTCAACCAAGCTGTAGATCGATGTTTAGACAGAGTAAATGCTGCTTCGGTCCTCGTCGGCATTGTTTCCATGATGGGCATGATCGTCGTTGCAGCCTATCCAGTAAGTATGTTTAAATAGTTGGGGAACTGGGGAAATTTTGCATTCTCATAGCGTCTGAAAATAAAGACTTATTTCTGCTGGTGATGGTTTTCAAACCCATATCTTCCTTTCCCGGAATCGAATATTCTGCCGCTTGAACTACACCGACGAAGTTTATCGCTGCAACTTTGCCGTCTTACAAGTGCATCACATCTGAGGTAAGTGCGTCACATATACCCCCCCCCTTCCTCCCCCATCTTGAGAAAGGGATGAGACGAAATCTTAGGCTTCCGGGTCAGACGGCACCCCATGCTTGAAATAGCTTGTTGTACGTAGAAGAAGAAATTCTGATTAACTCCAGACGATGTGTGGAAGAATCATCACAAAATTTTCTCGAATCCCACAGCCAGGAGATTCATTTTCCCGTTCGGCGCCAGCGTGAAAATAAAGCCTCATTTCTGACGGAGATGGGTTCGAACCCATATCTTCCTTCTCCGGAGTCGGATATTTACCGCTTGAACTACGCCGACGAAGTTTATGAATGCAACTTTGCCGTCTTGACATTACGTCACCTCTGAGGTAGGTACGTCACAAGCATCTAAGGCTCGAAGAGTGCCCTGTTCCTAATTCAGTGTCACTGGTTCCACGAAAGGGAGTGAGAAGAAGGGCCAGAAGAAGGGAAAAAAAGTCTGTGTGTATCTTTCTCTGGATCTGAACCTAATCCTGAACCACACGAAAACAGAAGTCCGCACCCACAACTACTAGTTCGACTGAGAACGTCCTTTCCAATGAATTGCGCATCTTGTGCTATGTAGAAAAGAGTTTCAGAAAAAAAAAAAAAACCCAAAAAAAAACCCCGGAGTTTTAAAAGCGGTTATCTATTGAAAAAGTTAAATGTCAGCAGCAAAAATTATTGTGAAGGAGAGTTTGGAGTGTCAGTTTTTTTGTTGTGGGTTAAAAAGTTCAGTGTGCAGTCTCATTAGCCGACTGGTACGAGGCGTTGACTTCTAAAAATTCGTCCGAGGTGGGATCTGGTGAGGCATGGATGATGGGCTTATCTTACTACCCTCGTTCTCTCCCCTCCCTGGGCTTTAAGTTAGGACGGGCGATTGTTTATAGCCCATTAGGTTGCTCACGGTGGTCGTTAAACCTTTCCCTCCTCCCCTAAAAAATTCAGTTTGGGCTCCGTATCTGATTTGGCATACATCCAGCCTGTAATTGATTTCCTGCCGTAACCATCCAACACCACTGAAGTAAAATTTGCTTTGCTGATCAGAAGTAGATTGACACGCATGCGCACAGAGCACTTTCAGTGCGAGAGAGACTGTCTTACGTTAAAGAGTCCAGAGCATTAGATCTTTCATTCAATCACTGAGAGTAATAAAGTGTTCTGCTCGAAAACTATGAAGTGACCGCATCAAAAGTAATTTCGCTGCGAGAAGATAGAACTTGAGGTGTTGCATCTGCAGTTATCCAGGAAATGTTGGAGCACATACTGCAGGAGTTGAGTTACAGGTTGGATGTAAGCCGAAATACGAGCGAACCTCACACAGAGCATCTTGATCCAAATTTTAAGTTTACATATTGAACTGCCGTTCACAATATTCATTACATCTGTACTAATAGGATTCGCTACTGGACTGTACAGCAACAACCAGGAGAATATTAAAGAGCTGTTACATCTCTTATTTATTCATCTTTTTGGACCGATATTAAGATTGCGTTAACATTTAATGCTGTTTAAGCATACTAGAATCTAAAACACATTTCCAGATTACATTAAAACACTGAAGACGATACAACTATAAAGGATGGCAAAATATGTAATCCAGAGGTGAACGACTGCTGCGTTTCCTTATACAAGGCATGCGGCGTAACACTATTTTTTCATTTAAAATCTCAATACAGCATAGGTCAACCAGAAACGATATCTCTGGCAATTATACGTCGCACGTTGCCATGGGTGAGCTACAATAGCAGACACCCCATACGCCACCCCTTTCTAACAACAGTCCATCGACGTAAGCGACTGTCCTGCTGCATGCAATCATCATGCAGATTGATGATAAAAGATTAGAAGCAGGTGTGCTAGTCCGATGAATCATGACACGAACTCCATTCTGCCGATGGTCGAGTCCGTATTTGGCATCAGCGGCATGTGGTTATGGATCCCTTATACATGGCATCGACCATCCAGACCCATGGGAGCAGTTGTGTTATATGGGACATGTTTATCTGGCATGAACTGCGACACCTGTTGTGTGTGGACCATCGTGCGGACACTGGCTACTAACAGGGACTGCTTGAGGACTATGCACACAATGCTGTATTTCCATTCAGAGGGTAATGGGTTCTTCCAAGGAAAAAATACCCCATGTCATTGGACTAGCATCGTACACGAATGGTTAGACGGACACAGTGCCGATATAAGACATCCCGAATTGGCCCCAAACTCGCCTGATCTCAGCCCAATTGAATATCTGTGCAATACTGTGCAACGCCAGGTGAGAAAACTGGACTTACCACCCTACTCCATACCGGAACTATGGACCGCAGTACAAACACCTTGGTTGCATATCCCTCACAATTAATTGTATAAACACCTCATGAAATAGATGCCGGGTGGTGGCATTTCTACTGACGAAAGGAGGACCCACGAAGTATTAGATAGTAGGTCGTAATTCAGTGAGCGCTCATTGTGTTAATCAGAGTGAAGATTTTGTGTGGTTCAACTTTGCTTCAGTATGGTTAAGACCTGCAATTCTCATTTCAGTAATTATGCCACAAAGTACTGTTCCTGTTATGCATCGCAACTTGTGCAGCAGTTTCTTGCTGAGCACCACACTGCACAGGCCCAACAGCCACCCTAATCACCAGTTCCCGCTCCCTGTAACGTTTTTCTCTTCCTAAAAATCAAATACCACTTGAAAGGGAAAAGATTTCAAGATATTGAAGAGATACAACAGAATGCGACGAAGCAGCTGTTAGCTATTTCAGACTTTTAAAAATGCTTCGATCAGTGGAAACTGCGCTGGGCTAAATGTGTGGCTTCGGAATGGAATTACTTCGAAGGTTATTAAATTTCGAATCTGTAAGTCTTGTACTTTTTTCTAAGGTGGACGTCTTGTGATTTTGCTTCCTATACTTCCAATTGAAAAAATTTCGAACATATTTCCTCAGCGAAGAAAGATTTCCCATGCAATATATCAAAATTGGCCCATCGATAAAAAACATCCTAACTTAGATTGCACAATCGGTGTTTTTTGCAAAAAACTTTCCTGAACTTTATTAAAAATCAATACCTTTACTTCGATGTAGTTATGATACTTGCTTACAGGTGGTGCCACTTTTCTTTATCACTGCATCGAAGTAAAGTTGTTGATTTTTAATATAGTTCAGGAAAGTTTTTTGCAAAAAACACCGATTGTACAATCTAAGTTAGGATGTTTTTTAACAGTGGAACAATTTTGATGCATGGGAAATCTGTCTTCGCTTCCCATTGGAAGTGTAGATAAGATGACCAGAAGTCCTCATTTTCTCAGGACAGTCCTAAATTTCAATGCCTTGTCGTCAATTCTGTTAAAACTGATTGAGGACGTCAAATATCTTCAATTTCTTATTTTTTGTCCTAAATTTTTGAAATATCCCCCAAAAATTGAAAAAGGGAAAAATGTGCTAAACAAAAGTCGTAGAACGCAATTGAATCTACCAAATGGAACCACATTTAGCATCAATTATTTATTTAATTGCAAGAAAATGGACTCATAAAGGCAGTGGCGGACTGGCGATTCATAAACGGCCCACTTTGGGGGGGGGTATCAAGGTAACCCCATCCCTCCACAAAAAAGTTCTGTGAGCATCACTATTACTGGTTAAATATCTTTTCAACACAAGTCTACGAATCATTGAGGTTTTTGTATTGATGCAATTACATTTAATAACATTTCCCCCATTTTCCTGGACACAGCACCTCTCTATTAAACTATGGCGTAAGAAAAAATTACTTCCGCTGCTAAGAAGCAACAGATGTTCTCTGAGAGAGACAGCAGAAGATTTTATTCCATTCTTATGAACTTTATTGCTATGAATGCATTCAGACTATTTCATAGTTTCTTCGGTTTTAGTGAGAACGGAAATACAGATGTACCAAAAATTAATTTCTTTTTTCAAGATTGACATAATAATTTCTTTTTCAGTACTAAAATAATTAAAAACAAATATCTTGAGAAAATTGAGAATGTCTAGAATTTCAGAACAAATTTATAAAGTGAGAGAAATTAAAGAATTAAAAATATTATTTTAATTTAATTATTTTCAACTGGAAAAAGTCATGTTGCTGTAGCTGAAACAGACTTCTCAGAACTGCAGTTCAAGAATTCGTACAACTGGAAGGCCGAAAAAGTGAATCAGATGCACATCTCGTACCAAAAAGAAAAAGAATATACATATAAAAAGCAGAAACTCAAAAATTTTGCTGTAGGTGAACCTCAATGCATTCACGTACACAATAAAATTCGAGTTTCTATCCCAGACTATTACTAGCATATTTCATTAGGTTATATTGATTATTTAACTGCAACTGGCAAAAGCGAACTGAGACCCAAAGGGACGGGCTTTAAGTTAGTAATTCGTGAAACGTGAAGATGTGCCAAAACAAGATTTCACTCAACAGAACATTTGCTAGGTAAGTTTGTTTTTTCCGAAGCCGTCAAATGGTAGACAAAGTTTGTCGTATTAGAATTGCTTGCTTTTCTTCTACAAGAATATTGAAGTGAAAGTGCAGGCCCACTCTCCACCGAACCCGGCATTTCTTTAATAATATTAACACCAATGAAGATATTGCAACGAAATTTGAACTGGACTTACCTCATTTCGTGCGAAATGTTATGACATCACAACATGTTCTGAAAGTAGCCATTATTTGCGTCCAGACAGCATTGAACCCGGCGCACCATATTGTGGAAAGTCCTTGCCAGTACGTCCGCCGTCACTGCCCAAATTTCTTCGGCAATGTTTGCTTTCAAGGCATCTATGGTTCGCGGTTTCTTTTGGTAAACTCTCCCCATAAAAAGTAATCAGGAGGCGTCAGATCGGGCGAGCGCGGTGGCCATAGACCCTTCGAACTGACGCGGTCGCCGAAAAAGGACTGAATTTCGGCCATACTGGTGTGTGATGTGAGTGATGTCGCTCTATCATGCTGGTAACATCCAATGGAGAGTTATTCGTCGTCCAATTGATTTACAAAGGTGTTGAAGATTTCCATATATGCAGCTGTTGTGATGGTTGTATCGAAGAAGATGGGAACAATTTTGCGGCGCAAGGTCATCTCGCACCAAACACCAATTTTCTGTGAATGAAGAGGTTCTTCATGTATCGCGCTGGGATTTTCACTGGCCCGAATACGGGAATTTTGAGAATTGACGTATCCGGACAGGTAAAACCACGCCTCGTCCGAGAACCAGGTGTGGTCCAGAATGCCCGGATTTTCCTGAAGAAATGTCTGAAACCATCGACGGCATGTCACTCATTTCACGTGGTCAGGCTCTTTCAGTTCGTGGATCACGGAGATACGGTACACATGAAGCTTCGCTTTTTTCACAGCACGTTGACAAGTGCTTTTGGACAACCCTGCTTCCCGTGACAGTCGGCGAAGAGACTTCCTGGGAGACGCAAGTAGTCGGCCCTTTACATTCTGGATCGTTTCCTCGGACATTTGTGGACGACCTCCTGCATGGTCGTCTAATAAAGCCCCGTTGGTTTCCAATTTCTTCGCCAATGCCCAAATGGTGGACTTGCTCGGCTGATGGCATCCTGCAAACTTCTCCAGGAATTGCTGTTGACAGAACTATACTATTCTGTTTTCCAATAAGTGCGAAGAATAAACACTCGCTCCTCCAGAATATACCGATACATTTTCACACGTACGCGAACAGCCACGAGCACGAGCACTCACTATCAACAACCGTATTGTGTAGACACGCTCAGCGAAATGGCATAACAAAGTAGCAGAGAGGCACGTCCGGCTGGCTGGCTGGCTGGCTGCTCCTCAGTGGCGCCACACTTAGGAATCTGTCTGCCACTAAGGTGCACTCCGGCTGGCTGGCGGACAGCACCGGGTTCAATGCTGTCTGGTCGCAAATGGTGGCCACTTCCAACAGATGTTGTGATGTCATCACATTTCGCACGAAATGAGGTAAGTCTACTTCAAATTTCGTGACAATATCTTCATTGGTGTTAATATTATTAAAGAAATGCCGGGTTCGGTAGCGAGTGGGACACACTGTATACATTTATTTCTTTTTTAGAAGGCCTATAGGAGCAGAATATGGCGGCCCAGTCCGCGCCTGCATAAAGGTATGGAATTATTTTCTGAAGCGGAGGAATTTTTCCTTGAATTAAGTTAAGAATCACACAATATTAATGGGAGATATGCCGAAGCATCGAGCAAAGTCATCTCGATAATCGTGGTGTTATTTCGTTTCTGTTTTAACTGGATTTAACTAAAATATTTACAGGATGGGGAATGAATCTTATCTTTTACAGCATCCACTTTCTTGCAATTAAATAAGAGGTTGATGCTAAGTTTAGTTGCATTTGATAGATTCCATTGCGAGTTCTACAACTTTTGATCAGTACTTTTTTTTCGTTAAACTGTTTCAAGTGAAATTATTGGACTTGGAATATTCCTTCTCATGGAGATAACATACAGGTACTCCATGGTTTCTGTCCGTTCGATGTATAGTAACTTTTGTTGAGCCGGATAAAACTTAATAGCTGAGAAGTCCTTAACTAGGCATATAATTGACTTCAATTTATGATCAAGAGTCAGCAAGGAAATATATGACATGCGTTAATATTCCTATCTTTTATTTGAATGGCACGTCATCGAGCATGTAAATTGTAGAGAACACAATCCAACTTCACGCGGCTTAATCCACATTCACGAACACTTATCGTCTGAATACTTTAACATAAGCATGTCGCTCGCTGTTTAATCGTACACTACTGTTTGGGAAAATTGCAACACCATGAAGGACTGTTGATATTAGCTTGAAATTTTAAGGATATGTGCAACAGGTTGGTACATGCCAATGATTAAAATGTCAGTGAAAATGCGCATTCGGTTTCGGAACAGCGCCATCTACACTGTCCGGTCTTGTGTATAAAGAGCTGGCTGAAACGAGATGTTGCAATCAGTGAAGAGCCGACATTGAGTCGAACGACTGTTTCTTGTGTCTCGCTATGCCCCGTCGCCAAAGAAGATTGCATTATGAACACTTGACGAACTTTAAGCGAGGAAGAATTGTTAGGATGAGAGAAGCTGGATTTTCCCACCGAGAAATTTCCACTCGTACGAGACGACATGCCAGTACAGTGATGCCAATGTGGCGTCAGTTGACAGATGAGGCTCGGACGCACAGAAATCCGGAAAATAAACAGCAAAATCGCCCGACTGTACAGGATGACAGACACCTGTACCGCATGGCAGTGACCGATCGCACAGCGACATCCACGGTGTTAGCAGCACTGTCACATGTCAGCCTTTGTCTACCAGCACAGTTCGACGTCGTCTGCTTAACAAAGGGCTGGTCGCTAGCAGCCCATTGCTGCGCATTCCTCTGACCCTCAACCACAGACGCCTCAGGTTGCAATGGGGTCTCGAACACAGACACTAGCACGTTGATTGGCAACAGGTCGTGTTTTCTGACGAGTCACAATTCAACTTGATGTACCATGATGGTTGCACACATGTTTGAAGACATCGTGGTGAACGAGACTTTCAAGCGTGCATTTTACATCGTCATACCGGACCAACGCCAAGCGTCATAGTTTGAGGCGCCATTGGGTTCAATTCACGATCTTTCCAGATACGAATTGAGGGAACTATCAACAGCCAGCGATACATCAGGGATATTGTAGATGCAGAGGTGATACGGTGGTATGTAAATTGCGAACTAGAGCATGTAAATTGCGAACCAAGGCCCATGACCGTTATATGTAAATTCCGAACACACTTCTCTGAACATCTGCGGGAATGAACATACTACAAATGCACGCGAGTCCTTTTATTGTAGATTCAACGCCCATTTTCATCATCCGCACCCAAGTTTGTATAACTTCGTAGAAGTGTTGACATTATTTCAAACGCAAACGTACATTAAAATTCAAAGGATGAAAGCTCCAAAGAGAAGAATTCAGTAAAAGTGCATTCCAACTAAAAAAATTTTTCAAGAAAAAATAGACGATTACAAAAGAGGATTTATTTCAAGAGCTTCTTATGTAAAATTAGCATCGCATCATTATAAAATGTGATTGTTTCTGAAAATTGGGGGAAGATTAGCATGTCCCCTGCGCAAGGATGCCAAACTGATATTCCTGTTTTCGTGAATACATGACTTTACATTGTTTATATTGTTTTCATCATTATTTGTTTACTTTTGATACTGTTTACGTATATATACACTATACTGACAAAATTCACCGGACACCCCTTCAAAAGCAAATCAACGGATCCGCTGCGTTGTTAAGATGCACGGTACCGCTGCAAACGGTATAAAACAACAAGCCTGCAGATGACCGCGATCATATCGCACTGTGAGGCTGAGTGAAAATGCCGCGGAGGGAGAGAACTGACTTTGAGAAAGGAAAGATTGTTGAGTGTTTTTTTTTTTATTAGAGGTTTAACGACCACCGTGAGCAACTCAATGGGCTATAAGCAGTCGCCCGTCCCTAATTTAGGGTCACTGGTTCCAGGGAAGGGAGAGAGCCAGTGCCGTAAGACAAACACAACATCCATGCCTCACCGGGATTCGAACCCGGACCCCGTTCGGACGAATGATCAGAGGCCATCGCTTAGACCACTGCGCCACCGGGGCGGCTTGTTGAGTGTTAAGTGTTATATTAGTGGGTTGTCCATAAGAGAAACCGAGAGGCATTTAAACATACCCAAGTCAACTGTTTTTTGTTTTTGTTTTTTTTTTTTTTTGATTGGAGGTTTAACGACCACCGTGAGCAACTCAATGGGCTATAAGCAGTCGCCCGTCCCTAATTTAGGGTCACTGGTTCCAGGGAAGGGAGAGAGCCAGTGCCGTAAGACAAACACAACATCCATGCCTCACCGGGATTCGAACCCGGACCCCTTTCGGACGAATGATCAGAGGTCATCGCTTAGACCACTGCGCCACCGGGGCGGCCAACTGTTTTGGATGTGCTGAATAAGTGGAAAACACATGGCATGCCTGAAGCAGCAG
This sequence comes from Macrothele yani, assembly GCA_039090855.1. Classification (NCBI taxonomy): domain Eukaryota; kingdom Metazoa; phylum Arthropoda; class Arachnida; order Araneae; family Macrothelidae; genus Macrothele; species Macrothele yani. The sequence continues at coordinate 26,424,097 of CM077015.1, forward strand.
AACGTACTGACAGACCAAAGAAAATCAGTGATAAAGGACGTCAAAGCCTCACCTGAGTCGTCATAGCAAATCAACAGAGTACTGCACAAGACCTCAGTGTACAGGTGAGTAAAAATGCTTGAACCTCAGTATGTACACGTACCATTCGCAGAGAACTTCATTCCATGGGTTATCGTGGTCGTGCGGCTGCTCATAACCCTTTCAGCTCCTCTCGGAATGCTACTCGTCGTTTAGCATGATGTAAAGAACATTTATCGTGGACCGTAGATCAATGGAAACAGGTCCTATGGACTGATGAATCCAGATACACGATCCATCAGTCTGATGGCCGTGTGTGGGTATGGCGGCAACCGGGGAAACGCTATTTACCACAGTGTACTGTTCCTACGGTCAAGTTCGGAGCTGGCAGTGTACTCGTGTGCGGGGGTGGTTTTCGTGGCATGGTCCCGGCCCATTGGTTATCGTGGGCAAACCTGTTAACCAGCACGTCTACCTCGATATTCTGGACAAATATGCCCTACCAACTCTGTGGCATACTATGGAACTGGGCCCAGTTGGTACCAGCCGGATAATGCACCGAGCCATGACGCAAGGACGGTTACGGCGTGGTTAGACGATAATTCCGTATCGCCAGCACAGAGCCCTGATTTTAACCCCATAGGGCACCTATGGGATGTTATAAGAAGTTTGGAACCAAGGCCTACTACTAAGCAACAGTTAGCGGCAGCATTATGTACTGAATGGAAGCGCATAACTATCGCTGTGTTCCAAAACCTTGTCGAAAGCATGTCTTGAAGGGTCAGTGCATGCATTAAGGCCAAAGGTGGACCGGCACCGTACTAATGTATGTCAATAAATGCTATGTTGTGTTTCTCTTCTAGGTGTCCGGTGACTTTTGTCAGAATAGTGTATACTTACTTAACACATTGGTTGTTTTCGTGAATACATTGAATTGAGTACATATACTACATATGGAACATTACAGAGAAAATTAACATGGCACCTGCGCAAGGATGACAAATTAGTTTTGTTGTTTTCGTGAATACATTGTTTTAAATTGTTTTACATTGTTTTAATCATTATTTTTTCATACTGGTTTATTTTTTGATATCGTCAGAATGGGCGCAGAAAAGTTGGTTCGCAATTTACACATAGGGGTCTTGGGCCTTAGTTCGCAATTTGCATATAGGGGTTGAGGGAGGTCCGATTTTGGTTAGCAATTTACACGCTCCGGGTGATACCCTTCCTTCAGAGTTGTTCTGGCACTGTATTCCAACAGGACAATGCTCGGCCACATGTTGCCCGGAATGTCCAAGATCTCTTCCATGCACGGTAAATATTGCTTCTTCCCTGGCCTGTACGTTCGTCGGATATGTTCCCGATCAAACATGTCTAGGACATACCAGACATGTTTGACTTGACGGTCCAGTGGCTAAGCCACTGGACCGTCAAGTGCCTTCTCCAGTCATCACAAATGAACTCCGGTCTCGCGTAGAAGCAGCTTGTCAGGCTATTTCCCAGGACGATATCTTAGATGTCTTCCATTCAATGCCTCGCCGTGCAGTGGTTGTTAATGCTGCTCGAGGTGGCTTCACACAATACTGAGTTTTGAAGCAAAAAACTCTTGTACAGCTCTACAAATGTAATCAGTATCTCCTGTAACATGAGGAATCTGTGATATAAATCTCATTTGAATAGCGCGATTCTTTCGTGGTGTTGCAATTTTCGCAAACAGTAATGTACACTGAAGAGCAATTGAATTAGAGATACCTGTCTAGTAACGTGTAGCACCACCTTTCGCCCTGATGACGGCGGCGATTCGTCTCGGCATGGACTCGACAAGACACCGGAAGCATTGGATCCACGACCCCTGAACAAGCTCCCACAGTTCACGAAGATTTGATGGAGGGGGTCATCTCTCTCGATGGCATCAAAGATGTGCTCGATGGGATTGAGGTCAGGTGACCTAGCTGGCCAAAGAAGCGAGGTCACACTGGTGGAGTGTTCATCCAACCATTCGGATACAATTCGGGAGCTGCATTGTCTTGTTGCAGGATGAGGTCCCCAGTGGGTTGTTGAAGACGCACAAACGGGAGCAAATGGTCGTCCAGGATATCCCGGTAACGTTGACCTGTGAGGGACGATGTCACACGCACCAGGGGTCCCATTTCAGTCCACATAAACAGTCCCCAGACGAGAATGCCACCCCCACCAGCTTGAAGAGTGCCCTGCTGGCAAGAAGGATCCATCGCTTCATGTGGTTTGCGCCGTACTCGTATCCTGCCATCCGCATGTACCAACGTGAATCTCGACTCATCAGTCCAGGAAACATTTCCCCACATGTCTAGGGTCCAGTGGCGATGTTCCCGCGCCCATGCTAATCTTTGCACCCTGTGATGTGCGGTCAGCAGCGGTACCCTCGTGGGACGATGGCTTCTGTACCCCATAGCGAGGAGATGGTTCTGGATGGTGTGGCTGCTTACACGTTTTTGTGCACCAGCGTTAAATTGCCGAGTGATTTCTTGCACTGTGGACCGTCTATCCGCTGTTACAATGCCAGCTAGCCGACGATGACCCCGCTCATCCACACGCTGTTGTCCACGGCAATTGGCCCTTGCAGGGATGGTTTTACCGGATTCGATGTACTCACGGTGCACCCGTGACACAGTGGGTCGTGAAAATCCCAGTGCTTGCACGACTTCCGAGATGGAGTGACCAATTCGTCGGGCCCCGACAATTTGCCCACGATCAAATGCCCTTAGATCCTTCGTCTTACCCATACTGCGTCCGACTCTTACTGATTCCCGTTGCATCACTCCTTATATTGTCAGATCGCTGCATACGTCATGTCGTTTCCGTTTACAGGGCTGCCCACAGCGCCACATTTGCATAACGCCAGCTGTCTCTAATTCAATTGCTCTTCAGTGTATATCAACACTAACACAGCATCAAAGGTTGATTAACAAGGGTTATGCAAGGAAACTCTTTCTAACATATCGTCAACATGACTTTTTACGTAAAGAATATAGGTTACTGCATTGTTCACAAACTACCTGAGTTAAGATTGCTTTCCGATACTAACGTAACATTTTGTTTCTCCAAGACTTAACATAATCATTCTTATCTCTCGCTTTTGACTACGTAATTGCAATTTGACCCGTTGCCAGAATTGCCAAACAAAAATTCATCGATAGAGAAAAAGTGGCGTTCAGACGGAAAAATGTTTAACAGGAATAAACCACATTTACATAAAAGGACTGCAACTAAAAAAAAAAAAGTTAATTTAGAGTATACGTCACAATTGGAGTATGGAACCACATTTCAGTCTGATGTCCACTCACGCGCAGAAGATATATGAATGTATTCTGTTACACATTTCTCTCTGCATGCGTGTATTTGTATGCGTCTGAAGCTGAGTGTAACTTTTTCTGTTCATGCATAACTTTTCAGACACCCAAACTAAACAATGTCGTGCAAGATACCTTCAAGCAGGAAGATATACACTCATTGACAATGAAATTTGCACACCAAGAAGGAAGCATCGGATTGAACTGAAATTTTATGGACGTAATGATACAGATGAATGATACACATGATGGCAAAACAGAGCTGCAGGACAATTACAGAGGAATCTGTGGCACGAGGTCAGGTCATCTTCAATAGCGCGTCGCACTGCCTCGTGGGGCGATACGTGCTGCAATACGGTCCGACAAGGAGGCGAACAGACGCCTGATGTTGTCCTCCGGCAGACGGGCCCACACGTGTTGGACGGTGTGTTCCAAAAACCCGGATAGTGCGGCACGGCAGCAGCTGGCATTTCAACTGGTCCCATACATGCTCGATAGGCGACATGTCCGGGGAGCGGACAGGCCATGGAAGTGTCTGGACATGACGTAGGCAGTCCTGGGCAACCCGAGCCGTGTGCGGACGGGCATTATCCTGCTGGTATAGCACACCTGGAATTACGGCTAGGAATGGGAGCACATCGGCCCGTAGGATCTCATCCACATACCTTTGGCCCGTCAATGATCCACGTACCACTGCTAGAGCTGATCGGTTATCGTAAGCAATGGCTCCCCAGACCATAATGCCTGCAGTGGGGAAGGTGTGGCGCTGGTAGCAAGGTTGGGATTGTGTCGTTGACCCGAGGACCTCCACACTTGGACACGATGATCATCTGCTCCCAAAACGAAGCGGCACTGATCGCTAAACACCACACGTCGCCAATCTGTGTCGTTCCACGTCGCTCTGGCCTGGCACCACTGCACACGGAGCCGGCGATGTTTCTGTGTTAACGGCAGCACAGGTAAGGGGCGCTCGGATCGCAGATTTTCTTCCGCGAGGCGTCGGGAAATGGTTCGTGGGTACACAGGAACCGCTATATCTTCCTGTATAGTGGACCGGGTACCCGTGTGATTCGTTCATGCCTGGCGCACGATCCGTCGATCCTCTCTACCGGTGGTCCTCCTGGTTCGTCCGGAGACGCTTCGCCGTGTGGCAGTGCCGTCACGTGTCCACTGCTCCCAACGCAGACAGACGGTATGGTCAGAACGATACACGTGGTGGGCTATACAGCGCGACGACCACCCTGCGGTTTTCAGCCCGATGATCAGGCCTCTCTCAAAATCCGTTAGTCGAGTAAATCGACGTCTCTGGCATTTACCCGGCATTCTTGTCACTCTGTACTCTTGCTTGCGTCGGCCGGTGATTTTCGCTTTCATGGGGCATTAACTACACGCCGGTTTATAAGGCTGCCGGTTCGTGCTTGCAGTGCCGCCACAGGGTGTGCGGTCATGCCCATTAGCACCAAACGTGGATCATTTGTACACCAGCACGCACTCTAGCTATTTACAAAGTTTCGCGGTTGTAGCATGTTTTCTTCTAGGTGCGTAAATTTCATTGTCCGTGAGGGTAGAAGCTCAACGGTCGCCATGGCAATCTCTGGATATTCAACTCACACAATGAGCTGCCTCCGGGGCTATGTGGTCTGAAGCGCAACCTTCCGGCCGTTCGTCCGAGAAGGGTCCGGGCTTGAGTTCTCGATGTTGCATGGTAGCTGTGTTTGTCTGACGGTTGTGCCCCTTTTCTATAACTGGCAGTCTGTGATAATGGGAGGGAGACTGCTTATAGTTTTCAACGTTGCTCATGGTGGGTGTTAAACCCGCACAACGAACTGATTTTTTCTAATACCTGGGAAACAGTGTCACCGTCTGTAGCACTTCAAGAGATCCAGCTTGGTATCCCACACGCACATAGTAATACACTAATTAAAATTCAAAGCTCTTATAGCGTAGTATAAATCCGTTGATTTCGTGGCGCAATGCAATATACACCAACTAACTGCTGCCCTGAAAAAGTCTTCCAGTGGAGAGAGAGAGAGAGAGAGAAGGTTTGGCGACTTACGTGTACCGTATTACGCCACTAAATAAATGTATTAGGGATGGGGCAGTCGAATCCCGCGAATCTTGAAAAAGATTCGAGCATCGAAAACTGGTATCTTCGCGCTTTTTTCGTCATTCGAATCTTTCGAATCTTAAACTAAAAAACTTGGCGTTTGGTGCTTGTTCTAGAGCGATATGTGTTCGAATTTTGTCAGCATGACGAGTTCTGACATTAGAAAACAATCGAAGAAAATTGTCTAGTGTGTACACAGCTATTTGAAATAGCTCATTACTTCCAAAATTTGAGAAAACTCTCTAAAAAGTTCTTAATCACACCACCATCGACAGTAATGTCAGAAAGACTATTCAGCACATCAGGTGTCATAGCTGATAAAACACGAAGTAGGCTAGACCCAGAGCGAGTTCGAATGCTAGTGTTTTTAAATAAAAATCTCCATTAAAGGTTTCTGATTTTTTTGCATTGCCCTGAAAGAGTTTAATGTTTTTAGTAACTCTTAAAACAAACATGTTTTTTTTATTTTTCTTAATTTTCTGAAAAGAATTTACTCAATTTAGTGTTCCATGTGTTTATCTACATTAACTCTTGAAATAATCCTCACCACCTCTACACTTGCTTTGATTTAAAAAGGTTTTGGAACTTTTGTTATTAAAGAAAAATGTCCAAAATGTGAATTGTTACTCAAATATTTCTTTGTCAAATTATGTTCAGAAAATGGAAATGAACCTCAAGACTCAAGAGTTATACACTTCATTTAGTAAATGTAAATTATAAATTTCATTTGTATCTTCTTAGTAAGTATGGCTATATTTTTTGAAAACTTTATTCTTTAATTTATTTTTTATTAAACACAGATTTCAAATTTTGCTTCAATTAAAAACTTTTAATTTTAAGTAAAAGTCTTTTTTCCCTTTTTTTCTTATAATTTTTTTTTATATGAAGGATTCGACAGATTCGAGGGATTCAGAACCTTTTAGGATTCGGATTCGAGAAAATTTAAAACTTGTCCCACCTCTAGTATTTATGCTATACGTACGCTATAAGCGTTTCGAACTTGCATATCTTGGTGTACTCTTAACTGATGTGTGTGTGTGTGTGTGTGTGTGTGTGTGTGTGTGTTTAATATATACTGATCCCTACACAGTATTTAAAAATAATTACTCTGGTTGTTTACATGCATATACCATGTAGTATTTGAAACACTTCATTACGCTGTATTTTGATCAAGAATTCTATTCTTTCAGGTCAATAATTCTATCTTTTCATGAATTTTCAGATGACAACAGTGTCTGTAGCACATATGATTGGAGCTAATTCTCTCTTCATAGGATGCGTGATCTATGCATTCCTCCAGATGTGGATTACCTACAGAATGAATCCGTATTACAACGGTCTCTCGATTTGTAGAGTGCGTCTAACTTTGGCGATACTTTCTGGATTTGTTCTACTCATCAGTATCCTTTACATGAAAAAAAAAAAAAGTCATGATTTTTATAGATAAGTGAAATACTTTCGTCATCGAAAAAATTACCCCATACAGAAGAAATATAGCGCATACAAAGAGACGTTCTGTGAGGATCCCATTTGTAGCCTGTTTAGTGAGTCGAGTACTTCGATCTTAGGCTACACGAGGTGTGATCACCTTACGCTACATTACAATAGCTAATACTGTTACGAAGTCAGTCAGAAAAGTTCCTAATAATAGTGTGCTGTGTGGGCTCCCCATTCAGGCGCTCCTGAGATGCAAATATAGCTTCAGAAACGAAGATGTGTTTACAATGGGGGGGGGGTAACCAGACCAATTGCGGACGCTTTTCAGGGGTCCTAACAAAAATTCTGCACACTGTCCATTTTTGTGAAAAGTGCTAAGTAACGGAGAAAACTTCCCTTATTGCCGTTCAATGTACTTCCCTCCGTTGCTAATAACAGCTTGCCAGCGGTGAGGTAGGTCCTGGATGCCCCATAGTACGCCATCTTTGTTCAGCTGTCGTATTACTCGGGTCACGATTCTCGGGTCCCAGCGATTCGTAGCGGATGCCACGGAACCGATTCTTTAACTTTGGGAAAAGACCAAAGTCGGGTGGACTGAGACCAGGGCTATATGGTGGGTGGGATAAAGGTTCCCAGCCATATTTCGAGAAACGTCCCCGTACCGACGCTGCACTATGACACGATGCATTGCCATGCAGCAAGATCGCTCCTGCTTCCAACAAGTTGGAGCAATTTTGACGAATTTTAGGTCTCAACTTTGTCCTCAGAATGTCACGATAATATTGTGCGTTGACATTTTGCCCCACCGGCACTCGATCAGAGAATACAGCACCCTGGGCATCGTATCCAAAAATCATCATTTGCTGGTTGACGACAACACTTTGAGGGGCGTGAGAAACTTGGATGCCTCCATTCAGCTGATTGTGACTTCAGTTCTGGCTCAAAATCACGGGTCCAAGTCTCATCAATTGTCACAATTCTGTTCAGGAAGATGTCACCCTCCCTGTGCGATGCTCACTCTGGCTGCCTTCTGCTGGGGGATGAGTTGATGGGGCTTCCAGTGCGCGGCGATTTTTCTTTTTCCCAATGAGTCGGTTAAAATCCGGTGAACAGACATGGTGGCCAAATTTGCCTAATGAGCAATCTCCTCGACTGTCAAACGAGGATTTTCTTCGAGAAGCGTTGCAACAATGGTGACAAATGTTTTGTCTGTCGCCGTTTGAGGTCGGCCTGAGCGGTGATCATTTTCGATGCTGTTTCGGCCCTCCCGAAAGCGCGATGCCCGACGAGAAATTGTGCTTCGATCAAGAGTTCCTTCCTTACAAACTTCTTACAAAGCATTGTGGATCTGTGTCGGAGTTTTTCCCAGCAGAGTTTCTATTTTCACGTACGAGAGCTGGTCTAACCCTGTGACTCAACCTGAGCAGCTGCACGCTTCCATTTCCAAACTCTCCCACATTCACACGGTAAGTGATAGCGCGTCGTTCTGACACCACTACGTTGCTGAGAGTCTGATCTTGACATGACGCAGTCATTTTCCCGATTGCATCATCCGCTTCCGTTTTAGATCAACGTGTGCTGAACTTTTGTTATCACCCTCGTAACTCTGTAGATAACCGCCAGTCAGAGGGAGGATTTCGAGCACTGGATCCGAATGAGATCAAACAGGGATAAACTGTTCAAGCACTGACATGCTCAGGACCTGGGACAACACGGCACATTTAATTATCTACAGCATTTACAAATTATTTGCAGTAGCGAAAGGCACACCTGTTTACAAATGTTCTTCAGGAGAGACTAGGGCGTATTCTCGCTCACTGCAAAGAACAAGCAGTTCTAAAAACCTGTACCAAGCTCCTTATCATGAGTCTGTTCGGCTTAGCACACTTTTCAGGCAGAAAATTGGCAAGCAAAAGTAAAGGGAATTACTTACAGTCTTGATGCCGTTTCTGTTGTAACGCACGGTTATCCTGTTGGTTATTTCTAAACAAATTAAATATATAATTGAAGTTAGCCTTTTATGTAACGCAGTAAGCCACTCACCAGCTGTACGGAGGTCCGCCGTTTACTCAGCATAGCATAAATAGGAACTACAATTCATCAAAGTAAAAAACCATTTATTCATGAAAGAAATACGGGATTACGCCATATAATACAAATTTTGAAGATGACAATCCGATTTTTGGCGTAAATGTGACAAGGATGGTAAGTCAGATAATATGCGAAAACTTGAAAATTTTCATTGTCCTGCAGCGGGACTCGAACCCGCGTCTCCCAGAAAACGCCTAGGTATGCTAACCACTACACCACCCAGAACGACCAAGTTTCAAGTTTCCGATCAAGTGGTTAGCATACCTAGGCGTTTTCTGGGAGACGCGGGTTCGAGTCCCGCTCCAGGACGATGAAAATTTTCAAGTTTTCGCATATTATCTGACTTACCATCCTTGTCACATTTACGCCAAAAATCGGATTGTCATCTTCAAAATTTGTAACCATTTATTCATTTAAAAATTGGAATGAAAATAAACAAACACTTGAGTATCTATAAAACTACATCTCCACACACATACACCGATGAGCCACTGCATTATGACCACCCCCAGCATAAAGAAATGAGCACACCTGGAGACCGAACGGTGGCGCAGTTCACAGAGAAGCATATATACAACCCGAAGACCAGCTTTCGGTTAGTTGAGTGTTCGGAGTCAGAATGAGAAAAGCTGCCGATTTATCGGAGTTTGGGGCAAATTGTGACGCCTCGGAACTACGATCTCGGAAACGGCTCGGCTTGTTCACGTGCCGTCGTAGTGAGTACGTATAAAAAGTGGTGCACAAATGGTGCCAAACGACGAACCGTCGTCCGCGGCTCATTCATGCCAGAGGGGGAGAGGAGACTGTCGCGCATTGTTCACAGAGAACGCAGGGCCAGAGTGCGACAAATCGCCCGCAGCTACAACAGTGGTGATAAGGGCAAGGTGTCACAGAACACAGTTTATCGCAGCTTTCTGCGCATGGGCATGCGTAGCCGAAGGCACAGCTGGGTCTCATGCTCACTGCACGTCATCGCCAACAAAGCATGAAATGGGCCCAAGATCAGACATTGGACCGTGCATAATTGGAAGAAAGCAGCCTGGTCTGACGAATCAAGATTCCTGGTTCATCACGTAGACGGCCGAGCGAGCATACGCCAATAACCAACGGAGGCTATGGCACTTGGATGCACTGTTGGGCGGAAACAGGCCGGCGGCGGTGGTGTTATGCTGTGGGCGATGTTTTCTTGGGACACTTTTGGCCCCATTCCATTATTCCAATAGTACAATCCCTGACAGCTGTCAGGTATCTGAACATCGTTGCGTACCAAGTTCACCCATTCATGACAACTGTGTTCCCTGCTGGTGATGGCCATTACCAACAGGATAATGCGCCATGCCACACTGCCAGAATCGTCAAGGAATGGTTCGAGGAACATGACGGTGACTTTCTGTTAATGCCCTGGCCTCCAAATTCACCTGACATGAACCCAATGAAACATTTATGGTTCGACTTGGAATAGCGGGTTTGCGCTAAATCAACCCCCCCCCCCCCGAAATGTACGGGAACTAAAGGACCTGTTGTTGACATTATGGTACCTGATACCGCAGGATACCTATTGCCACCTCATCGAATCGATGTCTCGACGAGTGGCCGCTGTTTTGCGGGCTAAAGGGGATCCCACAGCTTATTAGGTAGGTGGTCATAATATAATGTCTCATCGGTATATATCTTATTATATTAACGCGCATACACTCTATATCGCCGACATAATTGTTTTCCGCCAAGAAACTTTGTAATAACTTACTGACGTCAGTAGAACGGATATCTAGGCAACGCTCGCTACAGCAAACAAATAAAACACAGAGCGCAGCGCCACCTGCAATTCGGTTATACATGCGTTGAGGCTTCTGGTTCAAATGTCGTGGAACTCCGACAGTTATAGTTCTTATAGGAATTTCTAACATATCCAGTGTTGAAGATAAACACAATTCCGTACTCAGAGGATCTAGAATAGTAATAGCTAGTATTCCGAAGATACACCCACAGAAACACACTCTTTTACCGAAAACGTTCTGCAGCAAAAGAGAAGGGGAGGTGGCGGGGGGGTAGAAACAGCACGAAGGGGTTGCCACGTATCCCTTGATCACGCTACCTTGCAGCCAGGTATCAACAATTTGCCACCTTGGTGTGTCGTCTGTCGCAGAATTGCATGACCTCAAAAGCCTATCCCGGAAGGTGGAACGAAATCACAGGGTCTAATATTACAGCCCCCAAATCACCGGTGGCAACCAAGTAGAGGATTCTACAAGATCGGAGATTACAGTCTTTGTGATGATTATGTGTATTAGGGACATACAACGTTTCCCTCACAAATGTTTTATTGTTCAAGTCTACCAAGGTTTTGCTGGGCTCTGGCCTAGCTTCAGCAGGACGAATGGCACGTAAACATTCAAATCGTATGTAACATCACCAACGGCGTTTACAGTCACGGGTTTTTGTTAGTTGCTTCCACGCGCTTAACAGAAATGGTGTGGATGCCATGTCATAAACAAGTTGCGAAGAGTTCTGATACATGTCGAAAGCTTCCAGGGTATCAAGTTTGGCCATTGTTCCATTTTTCCGTGACTTTGCCTTCAAAATTTCAAAACTTTTAGAGTGATTCTTAGACCATTAAACAAAATGAACTTTTTTGGATCAAAGAATTATGTTGAACACAAAAACTCGTGGGGAATTTATCAAATTGCATATGAATGTGGCGCTATGAATATAGGACAGACCCGTAGAGTCTTGCGCTTTCGATTGAAGGAGCACAAGAACGATATTCGGAATTGTGACCTGAAGAAGTCATCGATGGCTAAACACTGCTACGAAAAGGACCCCAAATTTCACTTTTGAAGAAGCAAAACAATTGACAAGCCAGATTCAACCACCAAACTTGATATTTTGGAAGCTTTTCATATACACTATATTGACAAAAGTCACCGGACACCCCTTCAAAAGCAAATCAACGGATCCGCTGCGTTGTTAAGATGCGCGGTACAGCTGCAAACGGTATAAAAACAAGCCTGCATCTGACCGCAATCATATCGCACTCTGAGGTTGAGTGAAAATGTCGCGGCGGGAGAGAACTGACTTTGAGAAAGGAAAGATCGTTGGGTGTTATATTAGTGGGTTGTGCATAAGAGAAAGCGAGAGGCGTTTAAACATACCCAAGTCAACTGTTTTGGATGTACTGAATAAGTGGAAGACACATGGCGTGCCTGAAGCAGCGAAACGTACCGGCAGACCAATGAAAATCAGTGACAGAGAATGTCGAAGCCTCAAGAGAGTCGTTATAGCTAATCGACGGAGTACTAACTGCATAAGACCTCAGTGTACAGGTCAGTAAAAATGCTGGAACCTCGTTATGTACACGTACCATTCGCAATTATTTCATTCCATGGGTTACCGTGGTCGTGCGGCTGCTCATAAGCATTTCATCTCCACCCGGAATGCTACTCGTTGTTTAGCATGGTGTAAAGAACATTTATCGTGAACCGTAGATCAATGGAAACGGGTCCTATGGACTGATGAATCCAGATACACGATCCATCAGTCTGATGGCCGTGTGTGGGTATGGCGGCATCCAGGGGAACGCTATTTAACACAGTGTACTGTTCCCACGTTCAAGTTTGGAGCTGGCAGTGTACTCGTGTGGGGGTGCTTTTCGTTGTATAGTTCCGGCAGATTGGTTATCGTGGACAAACCTGTTAACCAGCACGTCTACCTCGATATTCTGGACAGTTGTGCCCTACGAACTCTGTGGCAATACTATGGAACCGAGCCTTGTTGTTACCAGCAGGATAATGCACCGAGCCATAAAGCAAGGACTATTTCGGCGTGGTTTGACGATAATTCCGTATCGTGTGTGGACTGTCCAACACAGAGCCCTGATCTTTATCCCATAGAGCACCAATGGGATGAATTAGAGCGCCGCATAAGAAGTTTGGAACGAATGCCTACTACTAAGCAACAGTTAGCGGCAGCATTATGTACTGAATGGAAGCGCGTACCTATGACTGTGTTCAAAACCTTGTCGAAAGCATGTCTCGAAGGGTCAGTGCATGCATTAAGGCTAAAGGTGGACCGACACCGTACTGATATATGTCAATAAATGCTATGTTGTGTTTCTCTTCTAGATGTCCGGTGACTTTTGTCAATATAGTGTATATCAGAATTCTTCGCAACTTGTTAATGACATGGCATCCACACCATTTCTATCAAACGCGTGGAAGCAACTAACCGAAACCCGTGACTGTAAACACCATTTATGATGTCACGTACAATTTGAATATCTACCCGCCATTCGTCCTGATGAAGCTAGGCCAGCCGCCCCGGTGGCGCAGTGGTCTAAGGCGTTGGCCTCTGATCATTCGTCCGTAAGGGGTCCGGGTTCGAATACCGGTCAGGCATGGATGTTGTGTTTGTCTTACGGCACTGGCTCTCTCCCTTCCCTGGAACCAGTGACCCTAAATTAGGGACGGGCGACTGCTTATAGCCCATTGCGTTGCTCACGGTGGTCGTTAAACCTCCAATCAAAAAAAAAAAAAAAAAAAAAGAAGAAGCTAGGCCAGAGCTTAGCGAAACCTTGGTCGACTTGAATAGTAAAATATTTGTGGGAAACGTCGTATGTCCTTATTATACAAGTAGAGGATGTTGTTCTCCCCCTCGTCGTCGGGAAAACTCTTTTCTGAGACAATCTTCTCCTTCGGGTACATTTCTTGACCCCTGCAGGTTTTCAGGACTTCTTGGGGGTGGTGCACATTTAAGACAATCAGAAAAAGCCTTCTCTCGGACTTGATGTGTACACAGATATTGTAATGGTCTTTTTGCTTTTTCAGACGCGCCTGGAAGACTTTAGATAGCGCGACTGACACAAAAATAACGGGGAGTGTAATTGGGAAATTTCAGCTCTGCGCGACCATTACGTCTGCAAACGCATCGTCTAAAACCCTAAGCAAATATTCCCGAATATTCGAGGCTTCGCCGTAACAATATCATGGTCTCTAGTATTCCAAATTTGCAACACTGAAGATCCGTCACGTCTTGCGCTGGAGTCGCCTTTGTTTTATGATGTCCTTTCGTAACGTCCCAGGTGTTTTCAATCGTGATATATCTCGGATGGCCTTGATAACACGGGAACGGATGACGTTGAACAAAGCGTGCGGTGTGTAGTCTGGTACAATTGTGCTGAAATGTGGTGTTTTCCACACCTAAACAATCGACAAGACCACAGAATGGAGAACGGTGTCCACATATTAGTTAACGAAAAAAAATTATCTTCGGCGACGAGATATGGCCGAAGGTCGTAGAGATAGTTCCGCATACCAGCATCTTGCAGTGGGTGCTATATAGTGCACAATGGTACACTACGCGGAAGCTCTTTCGTTGTTTGACAGCCAAATGTGAGTCTCATCCCTGAAAACGATATTTCGCTATTCGTCACGCCACTCAACTCGTTCATTGCACAAGTACATCGTGCAGGCATCGATTGATAACACTGACAAGCACCTGCACAGTCCTTAAGCCATTCTATCACTGGGTATACAGTATATCCGGCAGTTACATTCTGGTACTGAGAGCCATAGGCCAAATCTGCCAATCCTCTCGATCCGCAATCACTCGAGAACGACCGAATTCTGAACGACATTAAACACCTTCCTGTGTGCCTACTGCTGCCAGCAACGGGAACGAAGCGCACCACGTTGGGAAAACACAAATTTGTCGGTGACAGAGATCAAAACTGCGCCTCCTCGCTCCGGAGTCAGTTGTTCTATAACCAAACGCATAAAGGCCAAACGGATGTATTGCTGCAGATTTGTCGTCTTGACACGTACTTCACTCTGTAGTACGTCACAACCTGCCAAACTAGCCGCGATACGTTGCGCAGACCATCCTACTACACACAGAGAAGGTTTTCAAACTCGCGGGTTTGATCAAACGCTCATCTACGACGTGCAAATTACATGTAACTTCGATGGCAACCAGATTCAAAGATCAGGTTCGTTTTTCTTTAATATACACTGTCCACCATTGCAATTTTAAATAGAGCTGAACCCATGATTTTCCCTTCATTTGGGTATAAACCTTTCCCGCATTTTGTTGTTAATTTACATAAACGTAGCTCTGCTTTCGAATGGGGCAATTGTTTATAAAATATGACGCATATTAGCTATCTTAACTTTCCATTTTTGTTTGCTGTTTCTTACGTAGCTTTGGATTACTTCTGCTTATACTTTCTGAATATGACATCACGTCTGAATTTCCAAGTTGTTATGCGTATTTCGTGGCAACACTGACAGTCAGTCAGAGGTCATTCGGCGATAAAAAAACAAATTACCAGTCGTTTAATGTGTGTTCGTTTGATTTCGTCTGTTCAACTTTGCCAACTTCAGTGCAATGTACTCGCATTTGTTATTTCACAAGAGTTTAACTTAGGCAACGTTGTGCTTGTTAAAAGTTTTTCTTCCTTAATAGTCTGCTAACCTGTTTCGAAACGTTATTTAATTAATTAACGTGTCAGTTCTTCTGTTTGTGAGCGAACGCTACTTTCGTCTTGCTGGTGTAGGCTACATGTCATCTGGATACCAATCAGTGGTGAAAGTGGGCGGGAATAGTGGAAAACGGTATTGCCCTGAATAGTGATGAACTAAAATACACAATATTTGAAAAAAAAAAAAAAAAAAATTTGCTGCAGAACTATACCGAGGAACTTTTGGCTCGCAGTTTATTTATAAATATTAATTCTATTCGTAATTTGTGTGAGATTTTTACATTTGAAAATTGTGTCTGTGATTTTGCAGCTTTCAGAGATTTTGACCCTAGACAATAAATTTTGTCGTTCGGACTCTTAGCTAAAGGCCCGTTGCTCGCATTCGACTGTTTTGCTTTGGAATCATTTTAGTACGTTATCCCTCAGGGCGTAATGTTGAACTAGTAACAATGTTCAACATGGCCTTATTTAGAACAAGGTAATATACTGATTTCATTGTCCCGTTCCGCCAATCTGTCTTGGCTCCACGGGGACTTGTTGAGCACCTTGGATGTTATTTTGAAATGTTGCGACAATTATCCTGACTTGAGACGCGGTTCGGACCCTGGCCACCCCAATGGCCCAGAGACCAGCCCGTGGTGACGTGCTGGCAGGCGACCTAGAATACCTTGTCTGGGTTCCCGCTCTGTCTGGCGGGATAGGTCGTTTCTTACTTTTCGCTGACTGGAAGATTCCTTGCCCTCGAACTTTTTTTTGGGGAATAATTTCCCTTTATTTTCTTTTTCAAACACCTACACACATGTATACACTGTCCTCATGCTTAGGACTTACAACATCAAGAGATAGCAAAATTTATTTACAGAATATTTACATTGGTGGTTTCTTCGTCTGCTTTCCCACAGAATTCTACCCTCATTCATCTTCCGATTCGCTTTCGGTGTGCACGTTCACCTCCTGCGTTTCGGTCCCCGTTTGATTGGGGAAGATGGTATGTTGCTGGAGGGTTAGCCTTTCAACCAAGGCTATTATCCCCTACTGTTAACGGAAGATTGGATGAGCAGATCCAATCTTCGCGTTCTTTGCACACCTGGGATCAGTGTGTTTCTCCATTCGGCGAAGCCACTGCATTCAAGTACGCAGTGTTCTGTGCTTGCCGTTCTCTTTCCACAGGGACAAGTGCAGTTCCTGATGGCAAATCTGCCTAGGTATTCAGGGCTGATGCCATGGCCACTGAGTACTTGATTCAGGAACTTATTTGTCTGTGCTCGTTTGGTCGAGACTTTCGGAAACACTCTGTGTGTCTTCCGCCCTGTCTCTCCCGTGTCCCATCTGACCTGCCATTCGGTCATGGTCCGACGTGCTAGTGCTGCGCGAATGCACCTTCGCGGCGTTCTGCATTGCACGTCGACCGTCTCTTTCAGCGTGGCTGCCTTCGCCAGCTGATCTGCCCTTTCGTTTCCTAGGGTTCCGACATGGCTTCGTACCCAGTGGAAACTAACTGCCCCATCTCCCTCTGCCCTCAAGAGGGTTTTGATCCTCTGGACGATGGGGTTTCTTCCCCTGAATCTACTCAGAGCCTGCAGTGCTGCCTCACTGTCCGAGTAGAGTTTTATTCTTTCGTCACTACGCCTGGGGAGTGCCCAGGTGAGTGCCATCTCTATCGCCAGAAGTTCAGCCTGAAAGACCGAAGCATTCTGCGATAATTTCACGCTTCCTGCAGTGGCTTCGTTCCCGTCCGAGAACGCACAGAAGCCTGCCCCCACTTGTCCCTTCAACTTTGAGCCGTCCGTGAACAGCTCATGCCCAACTCCCGTGGGTTTCTCCTTATCCCACGGTGGGCAAATTTCCTCGGCAGGGTGGATCTGCCAGTCTACGCTTTCCATCTCCATGTCGGAGGCTCGATGCGGCGCACCGAGAAGGTAGGCGTCCTCGCCTGTCCTTAGGCAGTGCATTGCTGCCTCCCCTTTCCGCTACTAGGTCTGCCGGCTCGCACCCCGCCAGCACTTGGAGTGCTAGGGTTGACGTTGTGCGAAAACAACCGGTTATCCCTAGTAGGGCCAACCTTTGGATTTGGTTTATCCCCTTCTTCATTCTGACTGTGGGAGTCCACCAAGCTCCACTTGCATACGTCAGAATTCTTTCAATTCCTCTCTGATAGATGGCCTTCTTGGTTTTGCCCGTTAACCTCATGCCATTCAATCTATTGAGAATCACCGTGCACCTTGTTCAAAGGTGCCTCAGGTGTGGCAGCCTGATAGACTCTGATCCAGGACCACACCCAAGTACTTCATTTCACGCACCGCCTTGATAGTGCACCCTTGGAATTTGCACTTAGGCGGTGTTTTCATTACTCCACTCTTCGCTATTGCTAGCAGAGTGGTCTTCTCAGGAGCGAAGCACAGTTTGCTTTCTCTGCTCCAATTTTCTAGCACATCCAAGGCCCTATGTGCTTCTCTTTCGATCACGTGTCTCCCTGAGGCGGAGACCACGGGGAGAACGAAATCGTCCGCATAGGCTTGAATCTCCACTGCGGGCCCCAGGTCTAGGTTCAGTGCTGAATCAGCAACTATATTCCACCAGAGCGGCCCGGAGTTGGATCCTTGCGGACACCCTCTATGGTACGAACGCGAGGATTGCCCATTCCCCGCTTCGAACTCGACTCTTCTATCAGACAGGTAGCTGCTGATCAGTTTGAACAGGTTCCTTGGACAGCCAAGTTCTTTAAGTCTGGTTAAAACCATTGGCCACCAGACACTGTTGAATGCCCCCCTCACGTCTAGTGAGATGAAGCAGGTATGGAGCCCCTCCGCTTTGTTCCTCTCTGCCCTCTCTCGGAGGCTGCGAATTGCCTGCGTTGCGCAACGCCCCGGAAGGAAACCAAATTGGTTCCTGTTTAGCTTTCCCTGCTCCATGAGGAAGCCAAGCGCTCTGTTCGTTATGAGCTTGTCCAGCACCTTGCTCCACGCCGAGAGGAGGCAGATGGGCCTATAGGCTGCGGGGTCATTTTTGTTCTTTCCGGTCTTGTTGAAAAGAACTAGCACCGCTGTTTTCCACAAGTCTGGGAAGATTCCACTCCCGAGGCATTCGTTTAGGAGCGCCACAAAATACCCGGGATTTGCATAGTAGATTTCTCTGACTATGCTGAGGTCGAACCCATCCTTGCCTGGTGCTTTGCCCGTATTTAGACTGGAGAGGGCATTCTCCACTTCGTCTCTCGTGAAGGGGGGGGTCCTCACCAGTGTCCGGCGGGATCCGACTTTCTTCCCTTATTTCTTTTTGTTGAGGGGAGTCCCCTTCTCCCTCGTCTCCTTGGAAGTGGTAATCCAAGAGACTTTCTACGGTACTATCAAGAGTCTTTGATAGGCTACCGTCTGCCCTTTCTACCGCTGCTAGTTTTAGCGGTTCGGTTATGGATCCCCTCGAGATCTTATAGGGGATCCCGAAAGGGTCAGCCGGAGTTTGAAACTCACACAGTTTTCTCCAGTAGGAGATTTTCGAGAGATTCAGTTCTCTCCTGTATGCTGAACGAGCCTTTTTATGCACTTCTGTGCACTCCTGTCTTGCGGAGTAGCTTTTGCTCTTTGCAGAGCTTTCCTACTCCGCCTAGCTCTCGCCCTTAGAGCTTTTAGTTTCTCCGACCACCAGGGGTGGGGGTCCTTGGCTCCCCTTTTATTTCCCCTACTACTCTCGCATAGCGTTGTTATTTGACTGGTAAGTTCTTCAAAGAGGAGTTGAGGTCCGACACTTCTGCGGCCTCTTCTTCCCTCCTACCTCCCAACAAGGTAGTTAACTTGGCTTTAAAAGCCCACCAGTCTAGATTCTTCATTAAGAATCTTTGCGCTTGGGTCGGATGGGCTTTTCCGATCCCAAAACGAAAGATAGCGCTAGGTGGTCACTGCAGCTCTCGTCGTCCAGTACTTGCCAATCCTGGACAAGGCTGCGCTTTGAGACTCTGACGAGAGTCACGTCGATCCAAGAGGAGCCCCTCGCCCCTTGGAAGGTCGGGGTGCTCTCTGGATCGTTCAAGAAACTCAGGTCTGCCGCGTTGGCAAAGTCCACTAGTAGCTGGCCGCGTTCGTCCTCGTTCTGATTGCCCCAGAGAGGACTCTTCGCGTTGAAGTCGCCTGCTATTATTATCTCATGACTGGGGAATTCCCTAATAGAGCCATTAGCTCATTCAGCGTTTCTCTCAAATTGCCTGCCGGAGAACTGTATACGTTCACCATTAAAAATTTCGCATCACCACATTCCACGCCGAGGGCGACCACGTTCTCGGAGCATTTTATCTCGAGAACCGCTAGGGACGGGTCTTTCACGACCGTGGCCACCCTGGGCTTTGCCACCCTAGGGTGGTAGATCCGGTAGGAGTTAGGGAAGCCCACCACTCTTCCCCCCTGTTCGAATGGTTCCTGCAATAGCAGAATATGAGCTTTTTGCTCAGTGGCTGTCACCAGGGCCTGTGTTGTTGCTGCCCGTGCGTGGTGCAGATTGATTTGAAGCACCTTAACGCCTCTCTTTGGTTTATTATCCATAATGAGTGCGTTCTTTTAGCAGAGCCAGTTCTCTGACAAGGCTTGGGCATTCCTTGTCTAGGCTCGAGTGGCCTACATCCACTCGACGCCTGAATCTCTTGTTGTTTGCCAAGCAGTTAGTGCAGACCGGGCTATTGCTGCACTCTTGGCGCTTGTGCCCGGTTTCCCCACACCGGGCACATCTATCCTGCTCTTCGGTGCACCTTGACCTAAAGTGCCCGAACCCGTTACACCTGTAGCAACGGACCTCCCTCAGATATTCCCTTACTGAGTGGACGGTCCATCCCACTCCGAGCTTGCCTCGCTTCATTACTTTTTTGAAGGTCAGTGGGTCCGCCTCTGCTACCCAGTGGCGTTTCCCACCCTTCACCTTCAACGAGAACTTGAGCTGGAGGCTGCTCTCCTCCAACTCTGGGTTCTGTTCCGCGAGACATTGCTCGACCTCTTCCCTTGACAGGTTTCCGTCTATCCCGTAGACGATAAACCTTGGATTCCTCTTAGCTGGCAATCTGGACCGAAGGTTCTCCTTCGTCACTGCATTGCTCTTTAGCTCGAATCCAATTTCTCTATTTCTTTGGCGGAGGAGCATTCCACCATTACTCCTCCCCCATTGACCTTTCTAACTCCCTTAACCCCAATCTGGAGTTTGGCGGGGCAAATCTGAGTTTGCAGGACCGCCTTTACGTCTTCCGACGAGGGAGAACCCTTGTCTGTTGCGGGGTAAACGAGAAGCACGTGCCTCTTCTCGACCCTCTTGGATGCCACCTTCTTGGCTACCTCCTTCTTACCCGTTTTTTGCTTAGGGGCCGTATTCCCCTTGCCTGGCTTCGCTCGAGCCGCTTCGGCATATGTCTTTGGAGCCGCGCTAGCGTGCTCACTTCTTTCCTGGAGTCTCCCTTGGATGAGACTCATCTCTATCACTTGCTTGGTGCAAGCTGCTTGTAGCGAGTTCGCTACTTTCCTTATCTTGGTTCTGGTGTTAACCAGAACCTTGTTTGAAGGATTCTCTAGAATCCTCTCCAACTCTTGGAAGAAGGAGTTGACTGCGCTTGCGAATTCCGACGGAATTTCTAAGTCGCAGTCTGCCTCAACGGGCTCACTTGGACCGGGGGTTGAAGCCCCCGCGTCCTCTGCCATCTCTCTACTCGGGTTGCTAACCGAGTGTAAGCCCTGGGACCTGTGTCCCTGGTCGGTCAGAACTTAGAACGTTCGACAGTCAGGTGCTCAGCGGTACCCTGGGGTCCTTCCGCTGTAACCTGCACCTGACCCCGGTTGAGTGCGGGATTTGGCCTGATCCGTAGATCAGGGGGATCGGCACGACGACGACGTACCCGCTCGTATGTCAGAGTTGCGCACTTTGCTATGACCGCAGCCCGGACTTTGCCCTTACAAGGACAGTTTTTCTAAGTCCGAACTGACTGCACCGAAACACTTTTTTCAAATTAATGAAAAAAAATTTTTCCTCCCTTCGTTTTGAAAACGAAAGAGAAGAAAAATCAAGTTTTTGAGGAGAAAACAACTCCCCTCGCTCTGCTAGCAGAGTCTTTTGGAACAGCAGTCGATTTGATTCGCAATCAATAGCACAGTACTCACTCAACCGGCCTCTGACAAACGGCCGATCTAGAACAAGGTAAATAGAGTCTACCAACCTTGGCTTTAGAATACCAAACTCAAATTCATTCATAGTAACAATATGGAACATAGTTGCTGACCAAGACCGCAATGGCTTCAGGAAGAGACGGCATCCTCTAATTGTTTAAAGCGGTGTCTAATAACAGCGGTTTCTTTGGTAACTTAAACTTAGGAATGAACACTTTCGGCGGTGTTCCTCTTTAAGTTTAAATTACAGGGGTGTGTAGATTTGTTCTTCTGATACTGCATAACGTCGACGACCTGAATATATGGGCCGCGGGTGGCCTAGTGATCAACGTTCGTGACTGCCACGGAGAAGACCTCGGGTTCGATCCCAGGCAGGTACGAACGCTTGAACCACTAAACATCCGCTGTGCGTCGGATGGACATGTTAAGCCGTCGGGCCCCGGGTACTGGCCCCCGGTAATAAATAAGGGCGTCTTCCTCCCCCTTTTTACCTCGCTTCCGTGTCACTTTTCTATCGGGCACTCTAGCCCAAATCTCCTAGCTTCCTATTTCTAAGAGTTGTTTAAGACCTGGGGGTCAGACACTCCCTTCCTAAAATCCTCTACATATGATGATCTGATCTGAACTGAATATGCCCCGCTCCGGGGGCACAGTGGTCTAAGGCAACTATGGCTTATGACCATTCGCCATAGTTGGGTCCGGGTTCGAATCCTGTTGAGGCATGGATGTTTCTCATCAATGCGCCTAATTGTCATGCAAATGTAAGATATTGAAGAAGAGTAAAAAGTCCGTCGAGGCACGATATTAAAATCATGAAATCACTAAAAGCTAAGATCAATTAAAAACCTTTAATATTTAGCATAGTTAAAATTGTGGTTAACACTAAAACACGTGAGATCTTTCGAGTCGGCTGGGCTCATCTTTAGACGTGATTACAATGGAAGAAGCTCCGGGTTACATTATCGTATATATAGCCATAATGCATACGATAAGCTATATATACGATAATGTAACCCGGAGCTTCTTCCATTGTAATCACGTCTAAAGATGAGCCCAGCCGGCTCGAAAGATCTCACGTGTTTTAGTGTTAACCACAATTTTAACTATGCTAGGTATGTAATTAAAGGTTTTTAATTGATCTTAGCTTTTAGTGATTTTATGATTTTGATATCGTGCATCGACGGATTTTTTACTCTTCTTTAATATGGATGTTTGTGTTTGTCTTTCGGCACTGGCTCTCAATATGTTACTTGTCCAACACTGCTCTGTGTGTACATTGGTCATTTAACATACTGTAAAAGCCATGTTTGATGTGTACTTGTTCACAATGTGTTACTTGACCAACACTGGCTATCTCTGTGTAAATTGATCATTTGGCATGCTGTCAACCATGTATGATTTGTACTTGTTGCTGTGTAATTTCTGTCTTCTGTTTATGTCTGCCGGTATGTCTTTGTACCACCAGGTCCAATAAATCATTTAAAAAAAAAAAAAAAAAAAACCTCGAACAAAAAAAAAACAAAAAAAAAAAAAACTGAATATGCTCATTTATTAGGATAATTACTATGTACAAATAGGTAGAAAAACAATAAGTGAATTCCAAATTTCACTATTTTTTCAGCACCGCAATTAAGAAAAACGGAACTCCTTCAGCTAACGCGTAGCCTGCTCTTTGTGATGTAGACAGTTTTAGCTGAATTATAAATTTATTAGAGTTCAGTTTTTATTCACTGTGATACTTTTTATTATTTTTTATTTATGTGCATATAAAGAACACAGACGCATAAAATGTGTGTGTGAGTGTGTGTGTATGTGAGAGAGAGAGAGAGAGAGAGACACTAAACATTGCGTTCCCCCAAAGCAACCCTTCTACTTTCATCACTGACACCAATAAACAGTTATGTTGAACATTTCTTATAAGTTATATACGTAGCACAGGATCCTAGTGCATAGTTAAATAGTTAATGTCTTACAGATAAGAGCACTTTTTACGTAACATCTTGATATGAAATAAGAAAGATAACACCTCGAGTTTTCGGTGGTAATGAGCACGTCTTTTGAATCGTACGCAACACGAATAAAATATTTTAGTCATTCATTTTAGAAGAAGAGATATCAAGAAAAGCATTTAAGTATTTGCGTCCCTAGCGGGAAAATTGTGCATAATTTTTGGAAGGAAATGCTCACAAATATTTTACGTAGCTAGTAGTACCTGACTGAAAAAAGGAATTTTTTCAGTCGGGTTTTTAGACGCACGGATATTGCTGTAAATGTGCTGTTAACGCAAACGTGAACTCATGCCCTTTGGTGGCAGACTTGTACGTTAATAAAAAGTTTAAATTATATGCAAAACATTTCCCACTAGAAACGCTCTCCGACGAAGAAAGAAGTTTTCAAATCGGACTGTTAGAAACAGAGATGTTGAGAAAAATAAAATATACATCTACGCCCCCTGGGTGAAAAACTGTGCATTATTTTAAGCAGAGAATATTTTGGAAAGGTTACGCGTAGTGAGTGGTTCCAGATCACAAAAGAATTTTTCCAGTCGAATTTTCAGAAGGGCAGGCACGGCTGAAAATACATCAGAAATAGAAATATACACAAAACGGGTCTCTCTCCAAGCTTAAAATTTAGATGCAAAACATTATCCACCAGGAAATCTATCCGATGAAAAAAAGCATTTTTCAAATCGATCATTTAGAAACATATATCGTAGAAATCGCAATTTACCTTTACGCTACCTAACGAAAAACTATGCATTATTTGAAAGAGAAACTCGACCCAAAATAGTCTGTAACGTACCAGGAGATGTGACGTACCTGCCAGAAGGACGCACACGACATAAAGGCAGATAGGAATCAGAATAAAATGTCCGCGTAGCTCAACTGGTAGAGCAACTTATTCCGGAATGAGGGGACCCGGGTTCGAATCCTGGCGCGGATAGAAATGACGGAGAAATTCACTTCGTTATAATGGCGCCCGAACTATCCGGATGACCCGACCGTTCACAATCTCGCAATGGTGTGATGTTATTTCCACACCGCGAGATAGGAAAAATATGAGCAGCACTTCGAAAAAAAAAAAAAAATATGGGGGAGATGATGTAACGTACCAGGAGATGTGACGTACCTGCCAGAAGGACGCACACGACATAAAGGCAGATAGGAATCAGAATAAAATGTCCGCGTAGCTCAACTGGTAGAGCAACTTATTCCGGAATGAGGGGACCCGGGTTCGAATCCTGGCGCGGATAGAAATGACGGAGAAATTCACTTCGTTATAAATGGTATTGAAAGGAAGAAATAATTTTTTCAGTCGGGTATTTAGAAGCAATGATATGGGTTAAAATGTATTTTGATTTCGATAGCATCTGCATGTACGCTCTCTAGCAGTGAAGTTGTGCATCGCTCTGCCATTTCGAGCTACCCAACGTAAGAAGAATGTTTCAAATCGGATTAATAGTCGCAGAGATATGATATCCCCGGACGGACGGACAGACAGACAGACATACAAAGTGGGACTATAAGCACGTATTTTTTTTTTCACAAAAGACGTGCTAAAAACAAAGAGTAGGTACATTGGAAATATGGTTAAGAGAAGACCAAACATATCATTGAAAATATGGCCTTCTGTGTTGCTAAAATTGCAAGGTGTAATATTTTCTCGAACACAAGTGGTGTGCAGCGATTGTGGGTGCATTCATTAGAAAGACTTGCTCCTGTGTAATTGATAACAGTGTTCGTTTTTCTTTTACTTTTATCATTCTAGAGGTTTAAGTTGTTTTTAAATACGTTCGTATTTGTTAAAAGAGGTCAACTTATTGCCATGAGGTTTGAAACATTAGATGCAGACAAGTCAGTGGCATCACCGTAAGCGTCTTCCAATTAGCATGTGCAACTCCCGTGGCGCCGTGGTTTAAGTGCTGGGGCCTCCGACAGTTCGTTCGAGATAAACCCGACCCTCGGATGAGGAATGGCCCGCCTGTGCCCCTCTAGAAACCAGCGTGTCACTTCCACAAATGTCACTTATTCAGTTAGTAACTGGGTAATGTCTCCTAGAAGCTTAAAAATAATAATAAAAAATTTTTTCACAACATAACTCATCAAACTGAACATTTTTTTTATCACTTTATTTCAACTCAACTCCTGTTTTTTTTACGCTTTCCAACCGTAGGTTGAACAAGCGTATATGCTGCAGCTTTGTCCGTCTGTTTGTCTGTCCTCGCGATAACTTGCATAAAAATAGTTCGCTTTTGATGAAATTTTAGTATGTGGTAGGGGACAACCTGGGGACGAACCTTATTGAAATTGGACGAAATGGGATCCAAGGTCAGGACATAGGAGCAGGATCTATTCCATCGCCCTTATGCGTCATAACTTATGTAAAAATGCTTCGATTGCGATAAAACTTTTTCATGTTGTTCCGGAGATATACTGAACCGGTTCTGTTGAATATCGTCGAAATGGGGTCAAAGGTCAAGGCACAGGAGCGAGATTTATTACACAGCCATTATCCTCATAACTTGATTAAAAATGCTTCTATTGCGACAAAGCTTTAGTATGTTGTTCCGGAGGTATACTGAACCAATTCTATTTAATATGATCGAAATGGGGTCAAAGGTCAGGGCACAGAACCGAGATTTATTCCATAGCCATTATCCTCATAACTTGAGTAAAAATGCTTCTATTGCGACAAAACTTTTTAGTATGTTGTTCCGGAGGTATACTGACCGAATCAATAGTCAGGGTAGGGAGGAGGGTTTGTCTGCGCGCGATTTCTGGTATGTTGGAAAGCGTATCATAATCAATGCATTGCAGGATTTTGCTAACTTGTTCATGAGGGTACTGTTCAGCCCTCAGTGTTACTTCTTCTTACTGTAGATACCAAGAACTCCCCTCTTCCTTTTATGGGAGTTTTAAGATCAAGTGTTGCACTGTGAATACTTTATCTTATAGTTGAACTTGTATATTTATTTCACTGTAAACGTTTTAAACTCTACATTGAGCTTTCTTCAATCAGCATGAAATAACGCTAGTATAGCCTTTATGATAACGATTATTTTCCTTCACAAAAAATTTCAGTGCTTATTTTTGGTCCAATAGCCCAGTATTTATGGAAATCTGGTACTCATAACCATTGGACTGGTAGCAAGAATCCTAAAGACAAGGTAATATTATTTATATATAACTAGATGAAAGCCCGTCAATAATGACGGAGAAAAATAAAATTTATGATACAGAAGTTTTTGAGTTAAAATTTCTGATATTGAGTTTTTCAGTTCCACGTCAATAGATGGCAACGTTGGCTCACAGCTTTCTGAAAATTTCCCGAGCAGTCGGTTACGGAATTTGATACGACGGGCTGACTATTTTTTATGTGTCTTGTTAACCCTTTAGTCCCTATTTCGTCAACACTTCCTGGTACACAACATTTTTCGTATACACAGACTGTGAACCCTGTATCAATTTCCCCTGTTCTTTTCCGTGAACTATTTTTATCTTGACGTCGTCAGATCGTCCTACTCTTGATGTTGCCCCATATAGATGGCTAAACACCGGTTCAGGTAGTAAACCAAAATTCCTGATGTAAAGTTTTCGTATCTCTAAAGAGTTGACCGTGTGACGTAACGCATCTCTAACGTCATGTGAGAAGGATTTGGATTAGATGACGTCACACCGGTACCTGTGTTCTTTGTTGCTATGACAACAGAACAAAGTGATATACGCGTGGACTGTGCGCGTGTAGGTGATGACGTCACCTACACGAAAACCTAAGAGTGAAGTACCAAACATTTGTTTCTCGGTTGTTGCTATGACGACTTTAAAAAGTGGCACGGAGGAGGAGGAGGGCTCTAGCTAATTATATATTAGGATAACCTATATTATTCCTGCAAATTAGTACAGCATAGTATACACTCAATGGACAAAACATTAGAGATACCTACCTAATAGCCTGTTGGTCTTCCTCTAGATAACGGCGAATAACAGCCTATACGTGCCGAGGCATCGACTCCACCAGATGCCGGAGGGTTTCCGGAAGTAATGCCAGCCACGCCTGTTGCAGCATTGTCCCTAACTCCTCCCGCGACGTCGGTCCAGGATCCGATGTTCCTCTGATAGCTGACATGCGAGAATGAGTCACAGGTCCCCACTGCTACGCCAACGCTGTTGATGACGCAGAACGGTCACTCAAAGACATCCTCATGAGATGACGGTTATCCCTCGGCGTTTTCTGTGTACGAGGTCCAGAACCTTCTCTTCGTGTCCTACGCTCTTCTTTGCACCATTTCCTGTGCACGCTTGCAATCTCCCGGAGGAAGCATTGCAGTCTCTCATGGCGATAATGCGACCTCTGTCGAACTCGCTGATGTGACTGTACGACTGTCTTACACGACGACGAGGCATCCTTACCCAATGCTGACCAAGCACTGACATTCCGGCCGAGCCACTCGGCGCTTCTAACAGAAAAACGGCCTTTTTCTAGTCTATAACGTTGCGCGATCTGATTTGCCTAGAAGCAGTGCGCATGCACCTATGATGCCGAAATGCTAATAATTTCTGTGATATTGCCTGATTAGCATATCATGTAAAATTCAAAGTCCTTTCAGGTCTTCTGTTTTCTATGAAAATGAGTGTACCATATCTTTTGATCTAATGAAACTGAATATTCGTTTTAAAACAAACATAAACAAGTGAACAGACACAACTAGTGATTGCAGTGACACAACTATACTTCGATTCACCCTAAGATGACACTGAAAGGAAAGGTACGTGAAAGCTATCGCCGCGACTAAAAGTAGTTTCCAACATTTTCCGTGAAAACCAACGCATTTATTACCCAGAATCATTCTATATATTGTCCTAGCTGTTTACTTATAAGTACATACAGTTATTTTATACAAATCTAAAAATGATCTATTTTCAGAAATTAAGTTTTAAAATTAGACCAACACACGCATGCGTAGATATGCAGTGTTTGGGAGACAAGGATGCCATGAGTTGATAGGGGAAGTGATTGACAGCTGCTAACAGCAGGACACAGTGGGAGGTGACGCGGATGAACATAACTCTCGGCTGTCCCCGAAGGTTCAGTGAGTGCGTAGGCTCTTGTATACCTTAAACTGCAGTGTCATCTTAGGGTGAATCGAAGTATAGTGAATGCAGTGACACAACTAGTGATTCCACCTGTGTTTGAGGAGAAAAGGGAGGTAAAGGAAAGAGAAAAATATTTGTTAATTTTTAAATATAACATCGTATGGAAAGCTCTTGTTATAAAGAGATTATTATGGAAACAGACTTGAATTTCACCAAAATGTCGCGAAATGATGGGGTTTCACTATCAAAATACGTGACGTACTACAGAGGTGAAGCATATGTCAAGACGACAAATCTGAAGCGATACATTCAGTCGGTGTAGCTTAGTCAGTCAGAGCAACCCACTCCGGAGCAAGGGGACGCAGACTCGATTTTGTCACCGACAAATTCCTGTTTTCACATTGGCGCCAAACATAAAAAAGGATTTATTGGCCGTTGGGTTCTTCGAAAAATGTGAGGTGTTCGTTCCTCACGTCACCTGGAATTAATGAAAGGTTCCTTCTTCGCTTAAAAAAAATTAAGAGGGAGATGGTGTGACGTAGGCTACTACAGAAGTGAAGCATGTGTCAAGACGACAAATCTGTAGCGATACATTCTGTCGGTGTAGCTTAGTCGGTCAGAGCAACTCACTCCGGAGCGAGGATTCGACAAATTCCTGTTTTCAGAAAAAAATCTAGAATTTCATTAAAACTGAAATTTTTCATTATACATGTACAAGAATAAAGTCCTAAAATAAACATTCTATTGTTGTTGGACTATAATGAGAAATTTCACAACTCATTGCATTACAGAAGGAATTTCTCATTAAAAATGTATGGTCTGTCCAACTACGGAAGAACCACCAGTTTCATTCATATCAATGCCATCCGTGATTCTTCTTTGGATAGACGTACCATACAATAATACAGTCATAAAACGATCATTGTGTAGTAGTTGTACATTTATAATAAGAAATTCTTTCTTTCTTTTTTGTTTGTGGGCTTAACGACCGCAGAGAGCCAGTGTCGTAAAACAAACACAACATCCGTGCTTCACCAGGATTCGAACTCGGACCTACTCCGTCACCGCGCGGCTAGTTTTGTGTTAATTTCGCAACTCCATCATTTCGCTCCATTTTAGTGAAATTCAATTCTGTTTTCGATAATGGTATTTTACAATAAGAGCTTTCATATACTGTGACGTTTTGTATAATTTCTATTTTGGAAAAAAAAAATTAACGGAAATTTTCGTTTTACCTCCTCCTTCCTCGCAAAAGCGGGGGTTACGTAAATTTTCCAATCAGTAGCAGCCCCTATTCACTTATTCGTAGTTTTTATTGCATGACAATAACTTCATTAGATCAAAAGATATTTCAGTGCTTAACGAATCATGGGGCATCCTATACATGAGGTAAATTTGATTGACATAATCTATGACTAAAGTTCCACTTGCAGGAATGTAAAACGTTACAGTGATTTCGGTAATAGCTAGATATCAATGTGAGTTGAACACGTTGATCATACCTCATCTTTATTTTCAGCCTGTGTAGCGTTTTTGACTCCACTTGCATGATGAACGTTGAAAATCTCCTACAAAAGTGAAAAAAATTAAGTTCTGGATCCTAAAAAATTACACTCTGGTAGTACAATTGATGGGTTGGGCGCAAGAACCATGCAAGTTCATTTTTGGTGATTTTTAGTTTTTAATGTTAACGCGTAGAGAATAAATAGGCCATTAATTTGATGTAAGAACGATGTATGTCCGTTTGATCTACACTGAGTTACATACGGAAAACTGTTACCTCACCTTTAGATACGGTGCAAGAACCAGCTGAGTTCGCAATGGTTGGGACATATCTGTTTCTCGCTCCGTCCGAAATACACTCATTGTCATAAAAATACGCGTACCAAGAAGGAGGCGTTGGAATGAAATGAGATTTTAGTAGTGAGGCGGTACATACCAAGGACAAAACTGATTACAATATCACAGCAGCAGGACGATTTCTCGCAGACATACGGTACACATTCCGATCAACGTTAGTACCGCGTCGGACCGCCTCGTGCTCGGATACATGCGGTGATACGGTCCGACATGGAGTTAAAGAGACGCAGTATGTTATCCTGAGACAAATTGGCCCACACTTCTTGCAACTGACGCTCTAAATCACGAACACTAGAACATGGAGAAAGCTGGCATCCCATCTGGTCCCACACGTGCTAGATGGGCGGGAGATCAGGCGATCTGGAAGGTCACGGAAGCGTCGAAGCATGACGCAGACAGTCCTGGGAAACCCGAGCCGTGTGCGGACGGGCGTTATCTTGTTGGAAAATGGCTCCGGGCTGTCCCGCCAGGAAAGACAGCACATGAGGCCGCAGGGTCTCCTGTACGTAGCGCTGAGCTGTCAACGTTCTTCGGATCAGCGAGGGAAGTCCGCCTGTCATACGTGAAGGCTCCTCAGGTCATCACGCAGGCTGTTCGGGACGTGTGACGCTGTACAGTGAGGTGGGGATTGTAACTCTCGCCTGAGGTCCTCCACACTCTGATACGGTGGTTGTCCGTTCCCATACTGAAGCGGGATTCGTCGCTGAACACTATACGTCACCAGTCCGTACCATGCCACGTTACTCGCTGCTGACACCACCGCAATCGACGCCGACGATGGTCAGGTGTTAATGGCAGAAAACGTAAGGGCCGTGGAGAGTGCAGATTCACATCTGACAGGCGTCTGGAAAGGGTTCTGGCGGACACAGGAGTCCCTCGTGCAGCCGCCACGTGTCTCTGGATATTGGGCAAGGACGTCGTTGTATCTGTGCGTGCCGCTCTCACGATCCCACGGTCCTCTCTGCTGGTGGTGTGTCTGGGTCTTCCGGAGCCAGTCCGCCGTGTCCCTTCCCGTGTTCATTGCTCCTAACACGATCGCACCGTAATGTCCGACCGGCCCAACAGGCGGCCGATTCGGCGCGCCGGCCAGCCTGCTTCTCTCATCCCGACGATACGGCCTCGTTCAAACTCCGTCAGTTGCCCGTACGCACATCTACGGCGGCTCCTCGGCATGTCTATTGCTCAGGGGTCTCACCTCACTCTTACCGTGCACTTCGGCACGCATGTGGAGTCCCCTGCGCGGCGCCTTATAAGTCCCAAGGATTGCGATTGCAGCGCTGGTCTTGGACGCGCGGGCATGCGGAATCGCACGAAAGTTTAATCATTTGCATGTCTGCCCTCCCCGTAGCTATTCGTCGAGTTGTTGTTTTTTTATTTTCGGTGCGCGGATTTTTATGACAATTCGTCGCATGGTTTTTTTTTTTTTTTTTTTTTTTGTTCTCGGATTTTTATGACAATGAGTGTAGTTCCGCTCTCTACCACAAGTTTTCTGCCATGCGACAGAAGTTTTGGTGTGTTTCAGAAGGAAAAACACAAACACAATCGTATTTAGTTGCCGTCCCAATATGGCACGCTACTGAAAAAGATATCCATGCAGTTCAAACTTGTTGAAGTCAGTCAGTTCATCTTTCTTGAACATTTTCGCACGCTCTTCAAGAACAGTGTCACAGTAAAAGGAACAAAGTTGATGGTTTCAAAGTATCGCCTTTTTAAGTATAGCTCAGAACATCCCTTTGAAGTAACTTGTTGTAAACATGCAAGCGATACACATATTTTCAATTCAATTCAATTCATTTATTTTGCTGAGCTAAGAACTAGTGTTACATAAATATCTATTGAAACAATGCGCAGCAAGGAAGCAGGGTGAAAAGGCCAGCCAGGCCTGACAAGGTCCCATGCTCCCTAGGCTAGTTTTACATTGAGGTCGGTAGTTGTAGTTACAAACAAAAGTTTTGCAGTAACAAAAAAAAAAAAAAAAAAAAAAAAAAAAAAGGTAATGATATATGAAAAGATAATAAATTTTACAGATAATACCATTGAAAAAACAATTTACATCACGATATACAAGTCATAGTTTCCATCCACTGTAACCATTAATTTGAAGAGCTGCAATTAATTGTGAAGTTTTTTAGCTTTTTTTAAAAAAAGGTTAAAATTATTTAAACAAGTTAGTTCCGTCTGTAATGAGTTCCAGCAGTGTGGGCCAATGTAATTTATACTTTGCTTCATAGTCTCAATTTTCGGATGAATAGGCCGAATATGTGATTTAGTGCGTGTGTCATGTGTGTGTATCTGGGATATAATTTGTATGATGTGGGCGTGTAAATTATTCATAATGCGTCTGAACATAATTTTCCCGATATTGAAGTAATATAATTGTAAACATGCAAATGATACACATTTTGCAAAGCTTGTGCTTCTCAAACCTGTTGTAACAACATTACAACAATAACAATCCTGACGAGAGTTTGTACGGCAGACAACTCACGATTAAAGAGAACAAACACAAAGTTATGATGAAACTTGCCAAATTGCCTATGTACCTCCAAATGACATATGATTCTACAATCAGCTTGGGCCCGAAGCGCAAAATAATGACTGTCTCACATCAGAAACTAATGACGAGTAACCAATGGACTTTGTTCTTTAATAAAGTCACATTTACACTAAAGAGCAATTGAATTAGAGATACCTGTCTAGTAACGTGTAGCACCACCTTTCGTCCTGATGACGGCGGCGATTCGTCTCGGCATGGACTCGACAAGACACCGGAAGCATTGCGAAGCCATACGGATCCACGACCCCTGAACAAGCTCCCACAGTTCACGAAGATTTGATGGAGGGGGTCAGTGCCTCGAACATCTCTCTCGATAGCATCCCAGATGTGCTCGATGGGATTGAGGTCAGGTGACCTAGAAGGTAAAGGAAGCGAGGTCACGTCGGTGGAGTGTTCATCCAACCATTCGGATACAATTCAGGAGCGATGGCACGGTGCATTGTCTTGTTGCAGGATGAGGTCCCCAGTGGGATGTTGAAGACGCACAATAGGGAGCAAATGGTCGTCCAGGATATCTCGGTAACGTTGACCTGTGAGGGACGATGTCACACGTACCAGGGGTCCCATTTAAGTCCACGTAAACAGTCCCCAGACGAAAATGCCACCCCCACCAGCTTGAAGAGTACCCTGCTGGCAAGAAGGATCAATCGCTTCACGTGGTTTGCGCCGTACTCGTATCCTACCATCCGCACGTACCAACGTGAATCTCGACTCATCAGTCCAGGCAACATTTTCCTACATGTCTAAGGTCCAGTGGCGATGTTTCCGCGCCCATGCTAATCTTTGCACCCTGTGATGTGCGGTCAGCAGCGGTACCCTCGTGGGACGATGGCTTCTGTACCCCAAAGCGAGGAGATGGTTCTTGATGGTGTGGCTGCTTACACGTTTTTGTGCACCAGCGTTAAATTGCCGAGTGATTTCTAGCACTGTAGCCCGTCTATCCGCTGTTGCAATGCGAGCTAGGGCCGCCCCGGTGGCGCAGTGGTCTAAGGCGATGGCCTCTCGATCATTCGTCCGAAAGGGGTCCGGGTTCGAATCCCGGTGAGGCATGGATGTTGTGTTTGTCTTACGGCACTGGCTCTTTCCCTTCCCTGGAGCCAGTGACCCTAAATTAGGTACGGGCGACTGCTTATAGCTTATTGAGTTGCTCACGGTGGTCGTTAAACCTCCAATCAAAAAAAAAAAAAAAAAAAAAATGCGAGCAAGCCGACGATGACCCCGCTCATCCACACGCTGTTGTCCACGGCAGCTGGCTCTTGCATGGGATGGTTTTACCGGATTCGATGTACTCACGGTGCACCCGTGACACAGTGGCTCGTGAAAATCCCAGTGCCTGCACGACTTCCGAGATGGAGTGACCCATTCGTCGGGCCCCGACAATTTGCCCATGATCAAATCCTTTGTCTTACCCATACTGCGTCCGACTCTTACTGATTCCAGTCACATCATTCCTTATGTTTTCGGATGGCTGCATACGTCATGTCGTTTCTGTTTACAGGGCAGCCGCCCACAGCGCCACATTTGCATAACGCCAGCTGTCTCTAATTCAATTGCTCTTCAGTGTATGCTGTAATCTAATCAGTTGGGGACCAGATGAGTAGTTTAATGGCTATGAGACTGTTTTCATTAAAAGCACAGTACTTTACACTTCAGCAAAGCTGCATTTTGCTTAACACACAATTATTTATTCCCGTTGGTGCAATAACCAAGTAAGTCCACTCCAGTTTTTGCTCTTCCTGGAACTAAAATAAACAAAATTTTTTTTTGATGCACTACCTTTATTTCCAATAACATTGGTAATTGCAATTAAGTATGATTCAATTGTTTATTCATATTTTTTGCTCTCCTGAAAACCTGGCATTTCGGACCTACATGGTTCTTCCGCCCACCCCTTTAATTCTCTAGAAAACATTCACTTTTTGTGTGTAATTATGTTCGACATCCACAACAAAATTAAAAAAGAAATGTTTTAAAGTACGGTGCTTTGTGTTTCCTAGGGTTTCGACATGTTGCTGGTGTGCTCAGTCGCCGAGTGGGCATTGGCTTTTTTGTTCGTCCTCTACTTCTTCTCATTCATTCGTGAGTTCCAGAAAATTAGCGTTCACGTCAATATCCAACTTTTGGTTAATCATTTGGAAGAATCCCTACCAACGTTACATCCAGGAGGATCATCAGAAAGAAGTACTTTACTGTGAACCTATGGTTAGTGTAATTGTTTTCAACGAAGTTCCTTTGGTTGTGATAGTTCATTGTGCTGGCTTTCGAACACATCCTCAGACGAGCTGGGAAGTTGGTGCGTCCAAGATATCAAGATTGTATCATGTGCCAACAAGACTTAACACGGAAACTGTACTAAAAAACACACTAAAGAGTTGTCAATATGCACATTTATTATGTCAAAGTTCGCTCAGTGACTGTAACAGCAGTATAAATTATTCGGTGCAATAATTGTAGTATGTTATTAAACTAGCCTATGGCTGTGGATGTACACATTTATTATGCCAAATTTGCTCAGTGACTGTAACAGCAGTATAAATTGTTCGGTGCAATAATTGTAATATATTTATAAACTAATCTATGCCGTCGTAAGAAAGGGTTGTTTTATATTTTCTGATTAAAAATTTTATTCCATTTTTTGTTTTAAGTTGAAACATTTTGTTGTGTACACTTCAATTATTATCTATCAGCATTTGAAAAAGATCCCCGACACGGCAGGGTTTGATGCGCTATAAATCAATATGGTTCCACTTCCAGTACATCAGCAATTGTTGATTCCATCGATGCAAATGAGAGTGCACTACAGTAGGAGCGAATAACGAATATTTCCTCTGAAATAAAGATTGTTGAGGTTGGACAAGCCGAAATTTAGGATGACTAGCGGCTCCGTAGTATGAGCAGGTATGGCCAAACTAAGATTTACCTTAAGTTATCATTCCCTACTGTGATCTACCAAGGTGGTTTTTTGCTGTGATGTAGGCATATTTAAATAGGAATAAGCCTATATCACGAGTGTTTTGTTAGTGTGTGTGTGTGTGTGTGTGTGTGTGTGTGGTTTAGTAAGTTTGGAAACAATACAGAAAAATAATATTTAAATCATTTTTAGCACTATTTTTCAAACAAATTATGTAATTTTACTTAGAAATTCTTTATTTAGAGTATTTAATTCTTCGATGTTGATGCATGTCCTCCCAAAGTTTAGAATAATCAGGCACATATTCAGTGAGGCACAGTTGGAGACACGTTTCTAAATAAGCACCAGTCAGGCAGCTCCTGTATTTTGACTTCATTATTTTCATTTCTGAAAAAGTTGCTTCACAAAGATATGTGGATCCAAAGAAAGCAGTCAGCTGCAAAGCAACAGATCTCAAGCAGGTTCATTTTTCTTCTGACAATTCAGTCCAAAATGTGTTATCCGACGCTCTTGCGTTCAGTACTATGTCGGATTGAAGTTACACAATTTTGGATTCTAAATCTGAAGAGGAAAGTAGATGAAATGCTTGATGAAACTTCCTCGATATCACATGCGCCAAAAGGGTCGGCCGTACGAACAAACAAACGATCGACCGTATACGAGAGCTCGCAATCGACTGTTTGGCCACTCCTGCTCTAGAGCGAGCTTTATTATTTCTTTCGTTTCTTCCGTTCTCTGCATTTGAGTGACCGAATCCACTTAAGAATTTCTTGACTTTGACACGTTTTCTACCTTCTTTGTCGTTCTCGAGGTACCCGTCATCGGTCTGCAGGGTACTTTCCATCAGTGGCTCCTAACCCGAGGGAGAATATGCCCCCACAGAACAAATGCTGTCTGGGCATTGATCCCACGGGTCTTGTAAGCCACATGATCTTAGTAAGCATCACATTTGTATGTTGTTTTTGTTTCTTATCCTTGCACTGAATGGAGCACCAATATGCTTTAGAAATATTCCTGATGATACCAAACCAACATTTTTTTACTACGCAGGCATACGCACCTGTGAGTCTAGAACTTTAGTAAAGACGTGTCTCAAGGGCGCATCAACCAGTGTGTCCTTATCTATGCCCATGCCCCCATATAATTAATAACCCGTTTTCTGCTCTTTCGTCAACAACACAATGACAGAGAGCAGCTTACCGCGTCCTAAGAAGACAGTAAACGTTTATCACAGGTCGAGGCGACATCCTTCTAAATAACTATTTTACATTGAGACTAAGAAGGGCAGAAAAGTCACACAATTTTTTGATGCTTACTAGGATCATGTGGCTTATACGGGATAAGTCTTTTTTTTTGGAGGTTTAACGACCACCGTGAGCAACTCAATGGGCTATAAGCAGTCGCCCGTCCCTAATTTAGGGTCACTGGTTCCAGGGAAGGGAGAGAACCAGAGCCGTAAGACAAACACAACATCCATGCCTTATCGGGATTCAAACCCGGATCCCTTTTGGACAAATGATCGGAGGCCATCGCTTAGACCACTGCGCCACCGGGGCGGCCAAAGAAGTCATGAAGCGATTCCTCATCCAAAAGTATCGTTAATGGTCTAACACCCGTTGCGGGAGAGTGCCTCCCGTGTGATGGCTCTTTCTTTCCTCGTGAGGGGATCAGAAGGTTCCGAAGTCCAAACATTTCTCGAGGAGGGGGGGGGGGAGATATATTAGGATGAATTCACTCATTCTCGTCTGGGGACTGTTTACGTGGACTTAAATGGGACCCCTGGTACGTGTGACATCGTCCCTCACAGGTCAACGTTACCGGGATATCCTGGACGACCATTTGCTCCCGTTTGTGAGTCTTCAACATCCCACTGGGGACCTCATCCTGCAACAAGACAATGCACCGTGCCATCGCTCCCGGATTGCATCCGAATGGTTGAATGAACATTCCACCGACGTGACTTCGCTTCGTTGGCCAGCTAGGTCACCTGACCTCAATCCCATCGCGCACATCTGGGATGCCATCGAGAGAGATGTTCGAGGCTCTGACCCCCTCCATCAAATCTTTGTGAACAGTGGGAGCTTGTTCAGGTGTCGTGGTTCCGTATGGCTTCCCAACGCTTCCGGTGTCTTGTCGAGTCCATGCCGAGACGAATCACCGGCGTCATCAGGGCGAAAGGTGGTGCTACACGTCACTAGACAGGTATCTCTAATTCAATTGCTCTTCAGTGTATTCTTCAACTCTCAGTTTACGTTGATTTAGACGAATGTAAAGAAGATGCTCACTCTCGATTTTTGCATACATATCAACGATAAATTGACGAAACAATTGTCTGCAGTTTAAGATGTGGTTCTGTTCAGTTTCTCGAACCATTAGTCTGTGTGCATAGAAATCCATCGCTGAAACTTTATTGCTGGTTGTTTCACCTGTTGTTGGGTTGACCTGCCTCAGATTAAAATGATATCCATCTTCACCACGGGGGAATATCACTGGGTACTGTAGACCATCATAAGGTCGATGTTTCTGAAATGCGCTGCAATGATTCGTCTCGTCGTTGAATTACGATATCCCGTTGATCAAACTCATCGCCTGATATAACCACCGCGACTTCATCTACCTAAGGAGCGTTGAAGCGCCGCTCGTGTTCACCTGCTGGTTTTCGGTCTGCTCTTATGACTACTTTATATTCATCCGTTGGAATACGTTCCAATGCTGTTTTAAACGTTTTAATAAGATCATTGTGCTCATGAAACATCCTTTGTAAGATTAACACAACGTGAAGTCTTGTTCCTGAGATGTAGGCGCACCTCTGGTCAGTTTCTATTTCTTCATTTCCAATAAAATATACACTGCTGGCCACCCAAAATGCAACACCAAGGAAGCATCCGATTGGCCTGAAATTCGCAGCCTGCGTCGCCCGCGACAGGACATGCAAACGATTAGCATTGCAGGGCATATGCAAAAAATAATCGCGCGGCACGCCACCCAGAAGCACTATAAGAAGGGTGCACAGAAGGCGGAGTGTAAGTAGTGGAAGTGTGTTGTGTTACCGGACCTGTGCGTGGGAAACTTCCTGATGCCTCGTCCCAGAATACGGCAGTCATTCCAGCACGTTTCGGAGTTCGACAGAGGACGAATAGTGGCTTATCACGACAGCGGTTTATCGTACCGAGACATCGGCGCCTGTGTGGGACAACATCCAGCCACAGTGAGGCGAGTATGGATTCGGTGGGTGCAGGAAGGACGGAAGGACCGACGTGAGCGATTGCCGCAGCCCACCACCGAACGAGAGGACCGGCATGTTATACGGCGGGCATTGACGTCTCACACCGCCACATTACGAACGTTAGCGCAGGAATTAGGGTGTGTTGCGCAACAACCTGTGCAGCAAGTACCGTTCGACGTCGTCTGCAGGAGCGGGGACTGGTCGCACGGCACCCATTGCTCCGATTACCATTGACGTTTCACCACCGGCGAGTGCGGCGGCAGTGGGCCGTTGAACGCCGCACCTGGACTACGGAATGGCACGACATTGTCTTCTCCGACGCATCCCGATTCTGCCTGCAACACTACGATGGTCGGATCCACGTGTGGCGGCACCGCGGCGAGATTAGAGATTACGCCTGCATTATGCATCGCCATACCGATTCGTCGCCTGGCGTTATGGTTTGGGGCGCAATTGGATATGACACCCGCACCCTTCTGGTACGCATCGCCCCACCAGGTGTAACTGCTGTCGTGGCCCGCCTGTTCTCCTGATATGTCGCCTATCGAACACGTCTGGTCGCTGATCGGCAACCGAGTACCCAGGCAAGCACCATCCGCGGCTACGCATGATGAACTGTGGCAGCAGCCTGGACCGACATACCCTAAGCCCACATCCAAAGCCTCTTTCGTTCGATGCCGCTGCCGTTATTGCCATCCGTGGGGGACACACGAACCATTGATGTTTGCGTGTTCCGCAAGTCGCACGGGCCTGTAAGCTCAATCGTTTCATCTTTGTATCTGTTGTTATGTGTCCAGTAAATCTGGCTTTGCTATCTCGTGTCCTTCTTGGTGTTGCATTTTGGGTGGCCAGCAGTGTATATAGATAGATAACTGACAGAGGTCGTTCAAATTGCACATGTTGGTAGAGTAACTCTTCCTAGTCTCAATCACAAGCGATACATGTGCACCATCGTTGAAGCCAACTCTCGAATACCCTTTGAAAAAATTAGGTGTGGACTGTTGTACCCACTTCTTCACAGCCACTTTCGCCTCGTCTGTGTCATCAAATCGTTGTTTCAGGAGACTGTCCTTCACGAGTGTCTCAATGGCCCTTGAACTTCTTAGGCCTTGGTGAAGAGGTGTGACCCCATTCTATAGATTGATTCTTCGTTTCCGGATCGTAAAGATACGCCCACGTTCCATCCCCTGTCACCAG
Source organism: Macrothele yani (assembly GCA_039090855.1). NCBI lineage: Eukaryota > Metazoa > Arthropoda > Arachnida > Araneae > Macrothelidae > Macrothele > Macrothele yani. Next base: position 26,464,530 of record CM077015.1, read on the forward strand.
ATCGAAAAAAAAAACCTGTCTTCATTGGCTTCAAACGCTTACAGCAGATCAGAGCAGGCTTCCACCATTCTCTCCTTCAAATCGGGTGTCAACTGCCGAAGTACCCACTTTTCACACACTTTCGGATACCCTAAGTCTTCCACCATCTTCACAGTCCAGTTGTGCAACAAGCTCACGGATTGTTACTAGTCTCTCCCCGCGAATCAATTCATCCACTCGCTGACGATTCGTGTCAGTGGTCACAGATGATGGTTTCCCACTGCGTGGTTTGTCTTCAATGCTGGTTTCCCCTTCTTTAAACTTCATTCATCTGTGCACATTGCTCTTGTCAATGGTGACATCTCCGTAAACATTCTGTAGCCTTCTGTGGATGTCGGACAGCATGCACCCTTCCTTCGTCAACAACGGCACCTTGATTCTGCTTGGAATCCATTATTTACCAGCAATGAAGAAGAAGGGTTACTATACAGGAAGAATTACTCTACCAACATGTGCAATTTGAATGACCTCTGTCAGTTAATAAAAAAGTTATGCCCCAGTTTGCTTCTGGTTTTCATGCTGAGAGGTTTTGTACGTATTTTATATGTAGCGAAAAATGAGCAAAAAGGCGTCATTAAGTGTTACTCAGAGGGCACAAATAGTGACTTTATGTCATGAAGGATACTCCGAACGTGACATAAACAGAAAGCCATTGTGGGAAAGATTGCTGTTCATAATACGATCACGAAATCTCGAGATACAGGTGAATTTAGCGACCGAAAGAGAAGTGGACGTCCAAGGAAAATAAAGGCCTTTCTACATTCAAAAGTGTCTGCTCTTTGTCTGGGTGGAAACAAAGGAATTAGTGGATCATCTCTGGGGGTCTGTGAGCATCATGGGGCCACACCAGACGGCAATTGAGAAGCACTCAGACTCCCATAAAGACGGTTTCAAGTGTGCCATTAGTGCCAAATATCTGTTGGGAACGCGGAAAAATTATGATTATGAGGGGCAAGAGGCAACGACGCTTCGTGGGAGAGGCACGAGAGAAATCTCTAAGTGTCGAGTGAAGAAAAACAGATGAGGCCCACGTGACAGGGAATGGCTGAAAAGTAGGAAAGGAAGAAAACAGTTAGTTATCTCTGTACTCTGCCGGAGGACGAACGAAGAGAAACTCGGAGGAATGGACTCGGGACGCCGTTGTAAGTCGGACCGAGAGATTGCTATGAGGAGAGTACGCTATATGGCTTTACGCAGTGGTCAGCCGTAATGAGCCTGCTAGGTGTGAAACCTGAAGTCCGACGTTTACCTAGAATAGCACGGTATTTTAAGCGCAGTGTAAGCCGCAAAAGTACGATGGAAAGGAGAGGGCTTAGTTAATACTTGGTGGCTGGAGGTAAGCCCGCCAGGTATAGTAAAATTCGTGAACTTAAGAGGAAGGTTCGACTACCGCAGAAAAGAGCTGCGATATTTGCGTATAAAAGGCCGTACTCTGATGACAGACCGACCAGGACGTCGCGAGAGACTCTCTTACCACGAAGAGCGAACACGCCGTCTCATTCCATAGAGGGAGGTCACCGACCTTTCCGGAGCATTGCTTGACGTTGTTTCTTTCCTGCAGAAGAACTTTCTTGACGAATTTCGAGGGAGAAATTCCCCTGCCACCTTCGCTAGAACCCACTATGCCGAGTTCGGAAACTTCATGGACGGATCGCCAGCGAAGAGGAGTCAGCGCTGATTGCCATTTATCCCCCTCCCTCGAGCGGTCGGGGAGAAACCCGAAAGAAGGCTCTCTCTCGGCTGCACCGCCGGACTAAGGAGTGTACGTTAAAGAAAACCAACAAATATGTGGACCCTCTGTGACACTTAGGTGAGAAAGAAACCATCATTCACTACTGTTACAGAGGTTCAGGTGTGTTTATAAGTGTTACTTCAATAACTTTTTCTACAATGTAGATTTTTGCCTATACCGTCAACAAGCCGCGAGTACTTTTTTTTATTCTTGTTGTCGATCGTTATCCTATCACCGAGAGGAGGAAATAAGAACTTGAACTTATATCAGACTTTAAATTTAGAACTGTTAAACGCCCTTTTTTGGAGGCTAAAAATCTGATCTCGGAATACCGAGTAGAAATTATTTTGGCTCATATTAGCAGTATTTATATCTCCGTGGGCCCAGACCCCATGATAGTCTCCTCATAAAATAAAGAAATTCAATGGTTAATCTTGCTCTGTTCATTCTATAGGCTCTGGTGTATTACCTGTATTTCAGCAAGCATAACGTTCTCGCCCATTTATGCCAGCTCCGGAATTAAAAAGAACCTTCAAGTCTCATTTTTATTGATAAGTGAAGCATGTATAAATTATACCGCTCGGCACATTTTTTTTATAACAATACTTTTTGCCGACAGGCACTACCATGACTGGTCCTTTTTATGTGGAAATGTTACGTGAGAAGCTGTTAACTCATGTGCCAGTGCACAATCTTTATGCATGATGGTGCTCCATGCCACAGATCAAAGACAGTAAAGGACTACCTGCACAGAAAAACATAACTGTTCTTGACTGGCCTGGTAATACTCCCGACATTAACCCCATCGAAAATTTGTGGACCATTTTAAAAGACAAGGTAGCAGAAAAACAGCCATCAAATTCGCAAGCTTTAATTGACGCGATAAAGTACGTGCGGTACAGACATTTCAAGTGACTAATACAAATCCCTCATTAAGAGTATGCCACACCGTATTCTGTCCGTTGTAAAAAACAAAGGTGGCCACACAAAGTATTGATTTCGGTCTTTTTTGTGTTCTGAAGAATGCAAATATTCATCTGTGGTGTCAATTTTCAAATACTTCTGACTAGTAATTAGTTGTTTCTTTGAAAATCTTAATTTTTAATAAATTGACAGGTGGTCTTAAACATTTGCAAATGACTGTATATAAAAACAAGTATATACATGGTCGAGTCATATTATTGTGACCACCAGCTAATATCCAGAGTAACCGAGAGCAGCTAGACGGCCTGGGAGTGACTCAATAAGGTGTTCACAGGTATGTGGAGCCATGTTGACTGCAGTGCATCTGACAGCTGCCCGAGGGTGCGTGGTGGAGGATCCGTAGAGCGAACAACACGATCGAGGTGGTCCCACAGATGCTCAATTGGGTTTAAGTCTCGGGAACTAGGGGGCCAGGGAAGTACTTTGAAGTCTTCATCGTGCTTGTCCAACCACTCTCGGACATTTCTAGCTGTGTGACACGTCGCATTGTTGTTCTGGAAGATCCCATCCGCCCCGGGGAAGACAATCAGCATGTATGGGTGTACGTGGTCTGCAAGGATGGATTCATAACGAATTCGGTCTATAGTGCCTTCCACAGGCATGAGTGGACCCAGAGAATACAACGAAAACATTCCCCAGACCATAACGCTGCCCCCACCAGCTTGCGTTCTGCCAGCAATGGTTGAAGTGTTTGTTCTTCGATTTTTCTCACCTTATACGCCAACGTCCATCCGTCCGATGAAGCAGAAAACGTACCTGATCGGAGAGAGCAATCCTTTGCCAATCAGCGAAGGTCCAATTCCGATACTGCAGTGCAAATGTAAGCCTATTCTGCCGATGCACCTTCGTTAGTATAGGTGCAGTGACCATCCGTCTGCATCGGAGCCCCATACGCAGCAGGGTTCGCTGAACTGTCGTTTTAGACACATTTCTGGTAGCCCGCTGGTTCATTCGGCCAGTGAGTTGTTCCACTGTAGCGTGTCGATCGGCCCTCACGCACTTTCGACGCTGACGTTCACCTCTCACATCAATGGCACGTGGTGCTCCGTAGTTTTCACGTCGTTTATTCGCAATGGTGACATTTCTCCAATCACGATACACTTTAACCACAACAGCACGCAAACAGTTCACAAACTGCGTTGTTTCGGAAATACTGCCACCCTTGGCATGAAAGCACATAATCATCCCTTTTTGCAAATCTGATAAATTGTTCCTTTCAACCATGACAGCAACGAGTTATATGTTTTCAGATTGCCTACAGGACACCTTATATACCCTCCAAGCAAGCTGACACGTGCATTCTTTCATTGGCTACGCGCTGTTGACGTCAAAAGTAGATGGTCACAAATGTGACTCGACTGTGTATACAGTAGCGAACAAAAGTATTTGGCGAAACACTTTTTCGACCATAATTTGTTTTCTGCTGCACCAAATTTGGTCATTTTGGGATATGATATATGTTGATTCGTGGGTTACAATGCCGCGTAGTTTGTATTTTGCTCAGAGCGAATTTGTCGTTCGAAATGGGCCATATTCAAGAGTCGCCAATTATTACACATTTGTTTGCTGCATGTATTAATGTTTTTCTTGTGATTTTTGTGATGTGTAGTGTGATAATAAGTCAATCTTAGGTTTTCAGAAATGGATAAAAAGGCAGATATCCCTGTTGGAGCTGGCCAAGCGGCCGTGAACATGATGGAATCCGGAATGCGCATCATCGACATTGCGAGGGTCCTGAAGATCTGACACCAGTCCATTTCAGCTATCCTGCAACGTTATAAGAAGACTGGGACCGTCAAGAACAGTCCGCGATGTGGTAGGCCTCGTTCCACTACGTTGCGTCAGGACAGACGCAACCTTCGTCGATCTCGCCCTGATCCCACCTCGACTGCTGTGGGCATCGCCACCGAATTCCGCGACAGCAACGCCCTGAACGTCAGCCGAATGACGATCTCCTGTCGTCTCATTGCTAGTGGATTGAATGGAAGACGCCCCGCCAAGAAACCACTCATCAGAGTCAAGAATCGACGAGCCAGAGACGCGTTCGCGCGCCGTCATCGACACTGGACCGCGACGGACTAGAGTAAGGTGCTTTTCACCGACGAGAGCAAGTTCAACTTGTTCGGAAGTGATGGCATCCGATACGTACGGCGTCCGTGTGGCCAGAGATTCAACCCCCAGTTCATTCAGCCGACTGTCAAGCACAGAGGAGGGTCGCTCATGGTTTACGGCGCCTTCTCTCGTAATGGAATGGGCCACATCATCATGACCGGCCAGAGCTACACAAACATGCTCATCAACGATGTCTTCCCATGGGCAAACCAGAACATGCCACCCGGATGGATCATGTAGCAAGACAACGACCTGAAGCACACTTCCAGAGTAGCGAAGGCAGTCTTCCAGCAGCAACAGGTCACACTTCTAGACTGGCCAAGTCAATCTCCAGACCTCAACCCCATCGAGCATATGTGGGAGGAGCTGGAGAGACGATGTGCGAAGAAAACCTGCCGGAATAGGGCTCAGAAATTCGACAAGCTGTCTGCAGAATGGGCGCGAATTCCGTAGGTCACCGTCGAGAAACTAGTGGACTCGATGCCGGCCCGTTGTGCAGCTGTTATTAAGTCTTGTGGTTATCCCACTAAGCATTAGTTATTGTTTTGTCGTACTTGTTTTCTGTTATCGTTACATTAAATGAATGTGATACACACCTACTTTGTTGGTCAATTTGTATGATCTTTGTGATTAAGCTCGGTACCTGATTTGTGTTAAGCTTTCCGATCCATCTGCATATGGGTTATGTTTACAACTGAATAACCATATCATATCCTAAAATGACCCGATTTGGTCCAGCAGAAAAAAAAATATGGTCGAAAAAGTGTTTCGCCAAATACTTTTGTTCGCTACTGTACATATACAGGAGTTGTCCAAAATAATGGAAACACCTTGAAACAATGGGTGTTGCGCACCTAATATCGTATGGGAGCACCCTTGACATTTAAAGCTTCCTGAATCCTCCTTGGAATGGACGCATACAAGTCCTGGATGGTGGTAAGTGGTATCTGGTATGTTGTACCATTCTAAAAGAGTGACATAGTTACCGCTAGTGATCCGTCCATGTAAGGTGATAATGGGACCTGCTGCAAACCACGAGATCATGGCCCAAACCATTACGAAACCGCCCCCATGCTTCACTGTTGGAAGGAGACAGTCTGGGTTGTAGGCTTCTTGGGGGTTCTCTACACGTAAACCCGTCCTGTGGAGGGGAAAAGTGAGAAACTTGATTCATCGGAAAACAAGACATTTTTTCATTGATCCACAGTTCGCGTTTTATGTTCCTGGCACTACTGTAGTCTCCGTTTCATATTCATCTTTGACACCAGGGGTTTTGCAATTGCAGCTCTGCCGTAAATCTTATGCTTATGCAATTCCCTTCGCACGGTATGGGTCGACACTGGGTTTTGAAGATGTGAATTAAGCTCAGCAGTCACTTTCGTCGCCGTGGTCTTCCTCCTTGCGGTCACAATCCTCTTTAATGTCCTTCTGTTTCTCGCAGTGAGTTTGGTTTTCCTTCCAAAGTTGTCTCGCAGAAGATGTTGTGCCGTGAACATTGTATGCCTTCGACACGGTACCTCTCGATACCCCCAATACCTGTGCACTGTGGTTACCGACGCACCAACCAGACGGGCTCCTACAATCTGCCCTCTTTGGAACTCCGACAGGTCACTCATTGTGCCTTCATCTGGAGCAAAATTATGCAAACACCGATTTACAATGCAATCACAGACCCTTGAGACTATAAGCAACACTTTTTTACAAAAAAAAAAAAAAAAATGTACTTACATGTTCGTTTTATTCAAAAAGCAGCACATACCAAAGTCACTGTTTTCAGCGAGGTGTTTCCATTATTTTGGACAACCCCTGTATATACACATACATACAAAAGGGTCATTCAAAAAGTAACAAGAATGATTTCACATGGGGCAGAAGTGTAATGCAGTAAACATACATTTAAATACTTTCGAAGTATTGTCCCTCTACCTGAATGCACCGGTTTCACCTTTCTATCCACTTTAGGAAGGTGTTCGAAATCTTTCCTCGATATGTAGTTCAGGATACCCATCACAGCACTGTTCAGTCCAGTATTTGATGAAAACCGACGCCCTTGAAATCTTTTTTTTCATTTCAGGGAATAGTTGGAAATCACACGGAGCCAGATCCGGTGAATACGGAGGGACGCCATCATTTCGATGCCTAGATCTTGTATAACCTGCTAACTAAGCAAAGTACGATGTGCAGGGGCATTATCTTGATGCAAAATCCAACCAGTTTGTGCATATTCTAGGCGTTTTGGGGAAACCTTTTTTCTTTTAGACCTTTGAGAACTTTAGAATAGGCACTGTAACAGCTTTCCCTTGTGGAACAATTGGTCATACACAAGTCCCTTTTTATTGAAGAAATCCAGGTGCATGACCATCCCAGCACTTGCTTGATTGAACCTTTGCTTTCTTGAATCTGGAACTCTTGTTTCTGGATCGAAATGATGAAAAAATGTTTCATCACAAGTAACGTCTCGATCCAAAAAGTGTGGCTCACGTCGTAGCCGGCACTTCCATTGGCAACAAGTGATAACACGATTTGCCTTGTGTTCATCCGTGAGCAATCCACTTTGCAGCGACTTTTCGGTACCCCAACCAAAAAACATTTCGTGCGTTTCTGTGGCGGCTTTTTTAAAACGCACGCAAACTTTTATAGCTGCCCTTTGCTCGTTTTAAATCCAGAGTTCCCGAAACACGTCTGAACTGTACGCCGTCTACTACAAGAACGCATTAGCAGAGCACTGTAACGAGGCATCGTCACGTGACTAACACTGCAGGTATTCCGCCACAGGAAGCTGCATTTTTCTGCGTGGGTTAGTTTTGGCGCTATAACGGCAGTCTCGTAACTTTTTGAACGACTTACGTATCTATATGGCTATTGAGCTAATAATACTAACTACACTGGAAGGATAATTTATTACACACACCTATCTAACGGGTGGATCTACCTTTTGCTCCCACATCATGGCATATTGGGAACCCATGATTCTAGTACAGTGATTTCAGTTGCCAATGATGAGTTTTGGGCTTGAATGTATCCCTACACATGGTCTGACATATGCTCAAATCCAGAGAGTGAGAGGGCCAATCATATTTCTTTGACTCAGAAAATCATCTTTCATGGGACAATGCAGATGGAGCACCAGCTATCTTGGGGACAAAATCTGTATTTCAAGTTACTGTGAAAAAGTTGTCTCCAAAAGTGAAAGGCATTCATTGCATGATCCATCATCAAGCACTGGCCCCAAAAACACTTCCAGCTCCACTATTGATGGTTTTAGATCAAACAATTCAAATTGTGAATTTTGTCAAGGGAGGAGCTCTTAATTCACGACTTTTCAAGCAGTTATGTATTGACCTAGATGCAGGCCATCATTTGCTTCTTTTCCACACAAATGTTCGTTGGCTTTCAAGAAGAAATGTAAGTGAGCGAGTATTTGAGCTTACAATATTTTGTGAAATTAAGGACAAGATGGAATTTTTTGCCTGGTTAGACGATGAGGAATGGATCTTGCACTTTGCTTATTTGGATGATATTTTTGAGCAGCTGAATAAATTGAATCTTCAGATGCAAGGAAGAAATACCAACATCATAAAATTCATCGATTCTTTGAAAGCTTTTATGAGTAAACTAGAAAATTGGAAGAGAAAAGTCAACATGAAAAATGTTGCAATGTTTGAGAAATTGTCATCAATTCTTGTTACTAGTGGTAATGACGAAGCACTTCCAGAATTTGCAAAAAATGAAATTTTGTAGCATTTGACAGCACTAGAAAATGAATTCAGCCGATGTTTTCCTGAACTTTGTGATGAGAGTTGGACTTAGTGCGAAATCCATTCAAATTATCGGTTGAAAAATTCCTGATGCTTTTCAAGATGAATTTCTGGAACTGACGACTGATTTGCGAGTAAGAGCCATGTTTGATGGGAAACCAGTCACAGAATTTTGGCCTCTGATGTGTGACTCTTACCCAAAAGTGGCTGAGAGAGCTATCCGTGCATTTCTTCCATTTGTGTCGACGCATCTTTGCGAGTCTGGCTTTTCAACTCTGTTGCAAATGAAAACGAAACAATGAAGTAGATTGGAGGTTGAAAGTGACCTGCGTTGTTCTCTTTCAAGCACTCTCCGCGTATCCAAGAATTGGCAAAGAAAAAACAATCACAGGTTTCTCATTTAATATAAAGTGGATTACAATATCCAAGGCATGTTATTGAATTTTTTATTAATTGAGGTATGTGTCATTTTATTAAGCCAGATTTAAGTATTTAGTTTACGAATATAAAAAACTAATTTTATTCATGTTCTAAAATTCATCAACATTTTCTATTGCTGTTTATAAAACTCTGCTATAAAAATATAAATAAATATATATGTACTAATATAGACAAAAAACGATTTTCAGTGGTATATTCATTAAATTTGGTAATCCATTTTTCGCAATTTTGGAAAGGGGGGGGGGATGACCTTTCTGACATATGGTGAAAAGGGTGCATGGGGCAAAAAAGGTTGAGAACCCCAGCTCTACATCAACATAACTTTATGTGGTGATGGTCACAATAGGAACAAGGGGCCCACATATACCACTTCCACCAGCCAGTAATTTCCTAACTGGACAGTTGGGGTCCATGACCTAGGGAAGTCTATGTCTTGCAAGACTGTCAGCATGTTGCTGTAGATGGAACCTTGATTTGTCATATCAACCTACCCATTTTCATTGTCCAGTGACAATATTCTTTCGCACACTGCATCCTCATAGCCTTGGGACATGCTGTTAACACGTATACTCAGTGTAAGTGTCGGTTGGCATAATCCAGACATGCCACTGTATGTCATATGGTTTTTGCATGAACTTTCACAGGTGTCCCATCATTGGGTCCTCTTTACGGTGGCTCTATGTTCCAACGTTACGATACAGGATATCCAAAGCTCACCTTGATGGCTTTTTACATCCACATTTTCCCAAGCAACTTCCAGTTTTGATATAATCCTTGTACATACACGCGACAAGCAAAAATAGAGACTATGTGCAATAACTAACTGTCTATGACTGAACTCACTCGGGTTTATCCATCATCAGTCACAGGAATGTTATATAGCAGGAAGGTGCGGTAGGTCAGGTTTAAGGATGTGGTTGGGGAGTGTATAATAAATTTCACTTTCAGCGAGTTTCATACAGTTTCTTTCAGGCACATATACATGGGACTTGCACACCTTTCTCCAGAAGTTCCTAATTCATTCCTGAAATTGTTTAAATGTGGATAAAAATATTCGTGCTGATGAGAATTTGAGCATTCAATATTAAATTTTTAATGCCAATTAAAAGAAAATGTTCTGGAACAAACACTGATTTCATGTTAGTGGTGTCAATCTATCTTTTCGTTGTTGTTTGTTTTCAGGTTAAACGACCACCATAAGCAATTCTAAGGGCTATAAGCAGTCATCTGTCCCTAATTTAGGGCAACTGGTTCCAAGAATTGGACAGTGTCATCAGACAAACACAATACACATGCCACCTCTGTGCCTTGAATCCAGGCCCATTTCAATTGAATGATCAAAAGAGAGCCCCTCAGCCACTACTAGAGTAGCTAAATCTATCTTTTCAATAATGTAACATTCAATGTAGACAAAGACAGTAGTATTGCAAAAGCATCTCCTATGCTAGGTACATTCTTACTGCTGTGTGTGTGTAATATTGCAGAGAAAAAAAACTCCCCAAAACACACAAAATGAGCACCACTTCCTTAGTTACTGTTTGTTCCTTTTACCTCTCTTCTGCGATAACTGCTATTTTAAAAATTCCTTTAAATTTTAAAACCGTATGGAAAAGGCCAAGTAACAATTGTGATAATGAAGAAATCATGAAAATAAATTGTACAATGTAGTAAGCTTAGAAAAGAAACCAAAGAGTTATTGATAAAGGAGAAGCCTGTAGTGTTTTTATGCAGTAGGTAGGGATTGCTATTAGCAGTCTACAGGCAGGGCAATTATGAAAAAGCAGGCATTTCAATTTCCCCTACTTTTATGCAAACTTTTCAGAAATTTCTGCTTACCAATTTTTGATAAAATACTGGAATTTCTAAATTACACACACACACACACACACACACACACACACACACACATATTAGCCATATACACTATATTGAAAAAAGTCACCGGGCACCTAGAAAAGAAACACAACGATAGGTATGCGCTTCCATTCAGTACATAATGCTGCCGCTAACTGTTGCTTAGCAGTAGGCATCGGTTTCAAACTTCTTATGCAGCGCTCTAATTCTTCCCATAGGTGCTCTATGGGATTAAGATCACGGCTCTGTGCTGGCCAGTCCACATATGATACGGAATTATCGTCAAACCACGTCATAAGTCCTTGCTTTATGGCTCGGTGCATTATCCTGCTGGTACCAACCTGGCTCAGTTCCATAGTATTGCAACAGAGTTGGTAGGGCGTAATTGTTCAGAATATCGAGTTAGACGTGCTGGTTAACAGGTGTCCACATAACTAATGGCCTGGATCAAACCACGAAAAACACCCCAACACGAATACACTGCCAGCTTCAAACTTGACCGTAGGAACAGTACACTGTGGTAAATAGCGTCCCCTGGCTGCTGCTATACCCACGGCCATCAGACTGATGGATCGTGTATCTGGATTCATCAGTCCATAGGACCTGTTTCCATTGATCTACGGTCCACGATAAATGTTCTTTACACCAAGCTAAACGACAAGTAGCATTCCGAGTGGAGATAAAAAGGCTTATGAGAAGCCGCATGACCACAGAATGAAGTTCTCTGCAAGCGGTACGTGTACATACCGAGGTTCCAGCACTTTTACTCACCTGCACACTGAGGTCTTGTGCAGTACTCCGTCAATTAGCTGCATAGATGCCAACCTCTAAAAGTAGTTTTCAGTAACCAACATGTTCATTTTTCAGTAATTTTCAGTAACAATTTTTTTTTTCAGTAATTTTCAGTAATCCAGTCTTCAGCGGCAAATTTGGGTATTTAACACTGCAACAAATTTTAATCTGTCAGAACTATTAACAAAATAATAATAATAATACAATAAAAAATAATTTGCTAGTGAGAAAATTTAAAATACTGTCTACCAGAAAAATATAATAAATTACCTCCATACATGAAGAAAAATTATTCCATGGAATGTTGGCCAAATTATTGTGATAAACTGGCTGTAGTTGCCATTTTGGCCTTCCTTAGTTCAATTTGCGAAAACTTCTTATAGCATAGTTCACTGTGTGCAATGCTGTTTATTTTTTCTACTAATAAAGAAGACAGCACATGAGTACTTAAATTAGGTCTGAATTCATCCATGTTTTTTTTTTTTCACAATACAGAAAATTCTTTCTGTACTTGCATTGCTATGAGGGACTATTAAAATCATTTTCAAAATTTTGCTTTATGATTCATACTTCAGCTGGCCACTTTCATTTTTCATTAAAGAAATTCTGTGCCACACTTCATCCATTCTCTTAGAAGTAACAGCACAGTTAAAATTTTCAAACTGGTAGTGAGCAAATTCAGATTCCACCATGTCAGATTCTTCTGGTTTCAAAACTGGAAGCAGGGAACACATATATTGGACTGGTGCAAAAGAAACACTTTGCCTTAATGCTACATGTGCAATTTCAGCATGACTCAGAAATTCATCATTAAGTGGAAATTTTCTTAAAATGTAATTGCAGCCTGCCTTGTAAAATTCCCTTAAATCAGAATAAAAAGTAGCCACTGTGTCTTCACTCAGATCTGCAGTTGTGCCTATATAAGATCTCGCTTTTGACCCAATTACCAGATCACAGTTTTCTTTTGGTTTCTCCTTCTTCCAAAATTTTCATCTGCAAGAGATGTTGCTGTCACATCAAATGCCGATGGCTTGATAAATCGTACAAGCAATTCAGATAACAGACTATGAAGTTTTTTTTTTAATACATGCACAAGCGGAGCTTCCTGCTGCAAGGACACGTTAGCAGATGTAAACAAAGGAAGAGTAGCAGATAAAAAGACAATAAAGTTTAAATGAAGGATTTCCAATCATACTTGCAAGGTTCTTATACTGTGAATTAGCTTCTTCATTGTCACTGAAATAATGTTCTAGAGCCTCCCACTGTTCTAAAATTCTGTCAATGGATTCCAAAAGTGATAACCAGCCAGTATTGACATGCTTTAGAATTTTGTGTGGTTTAGTACCACAAACAGCTTGACTCAGTTTTAGATTGTGTTTCCTCTTTGAACTTTTCTCCAAAAAAAAAAAAAAAAAAAAATTCAACTGCATCAGAAACTGCTCAACATTAAATCCTTTCAGTTGAGTAGCAGATTTCTGTGCAGCTAAATTTACTAAATGGCATGAACATCGCTGCACTATGATTCCAGGCTGAACCTTCTTTATGTGAGAAACACCTTTTACTTGACCTATCATAGTGTTAGCATTGTCACAGGAAAATGACACACAGTTGCTCCATGAGATATTTTTTTTAACAAACTCATTGTTCAAAATGTTGAATATTCCTTCACCTGTATTATTACTTGATTCAACCAATGATAACAAAACAGTTGAACTTTTCCCTATTTTTTCGTCAAAATATGTTATTGTAATGGGATACAGTTTATTTGCTAGAGCATCATTACTTCCGTCCATAGATAGAGAAAAAGGATTTTTTTAAACTTCAGATACGATGTTACTTGTAGAAACACTGGCCATGTGCTGAATTAGTGCAGTAACCTTGGTTCTTCCACACGAATATTTTTTTGCGATCGCTGAACTGGGAAACATGGCTTGAAATAACGGTTTTTCAAGCCTTCAGTTTTTGGAAATTTATCCATTTTCAAGCTGAATTGACTTCAGTTTTCGGAAATTTATCCAACATTTTCAAGCTGAAATACAAATATTTATGGAATAAAATGATAACTAATAATACTGGGTAGAGGAAACATCGCGAGAAATAAAAATTACGATTAACAGAGAAGTCTTACCTCCGTCTACTTTCCGTTTTCGAAGGATGAAATTCCGTCCTCCGACGGAGCCCCCCCCCCCCCTCGCCACCAATCCTCCCGAAATTTAAGCTCAGTTATGCATCGATTTCGTACATGGTCCAAATGATAACAAAAAAAGACGGAATTCCTCGAATCAGCGTGAGAATCTCGTCGCCGAAGATTACGGGGAAATTTTCGGGCTGCCTAACTTCCGTTTTCGGAAATCGTTGCCTACAATTTCAAGCTGAAATTATGCAATGAAATTTTATTTAACAATACTGAACAGAAGCAACATCACGAGAGAAAAAAATACGATTACGGGAACAACCTGCACTTTTTTAACTTCCGTTTCCGAACGTTTAAAAAGACAAAACAACGTCCCCAGACGGAGTACGACCCCCCCCAACGAATATCCCGAAAATTTCTTCACTTTTGCATCAATCTCGAAAATGACAAAAAAAAAAAAAAAAAAAAAACGGAGAGAACTCCGCGAATCCGCGGAAGAATCTCACGTACGAATTAACCGCTGAATCGATTTCGAATGCCGTAAGATAACGCTAAAATATCGATGACCGGTAAATTTTAACTTTTGGCGCAGATTTAGTCGAAATGGCGTTTTTTTAGCAGAATGGCGCACGAACAACGTTTTGGCGCGGGCGGGCGCAGTTGGCGCAGGTCTGGCAGCCCTGAATGTAGCATTTAATTTTTTCCCCCCAGAAAAACTTGAAGAACAAACAAAAAGTTTTAAGTTGATGAAAATTTGCTTTCTATCTCAGAAAATTAAATGAAATGGCGATTTTCCGTAATTTCAGCGGTGTTTCCGTACTTCTGTAACGGCAACCAAAAATCCGTAAAATTACGGAAAATCCGTACTAGTTGGCATCTATGTAGCTGTAACAACTCTCTTGAGGCTTCGACGTCCTCCATCATTGATTTTCTTTGGTCTGCCGGTACGTTTTGCTGCTTCGGGCACGCCATATGTCTTTCACTTATTCAGTACATCCAAAACAGTTGACTTGGGTATGTTTAAACGCTTTTCGGTTTCTCTTATGGACAACCCACTAATATAACACCCAATAATCTTTCCTTTCTCAGTCAGTTCTCTCTCGCCGTGACATTTTCACTCAACCTCACAGTGCGACACGATCATAGTCAGCTGCTGGCTTGTTTTTATAGTGTTTGCACTGCACATAAAAAATTATCTGCTGCGTTGTTAAGATGCTGTTTCGCGCATCTTAACAATGCAGCGGATCTGTTCATTTGCTTTGGAAGGGGTGTCCGGTGACTTTTGTCAATATAGTGTATATTTGGGGGCCACATATATTGGTATCTAAAAGGGGCTATAATTATACCTTCTGGTAGGAACTGAACCTAATTCTCCCAATTATCACAAGAGTGTTACCATCACATAACCCATGACAATACACTTTTCACACAACTAAATTCTAAGATCTAAACAGACATCCAGATTACACTAATAAAAAAATCCAAACATACTCCCAGCAGTGACCTTCTATTCACGGTAGCAGGATCCAGATCAAATTCTTTGAAGATTAAAGTGTATCATAATGGAGAAGGAATCAAAGCCAACTCCCCTAGCATTCAACTGAGTATGTTATAATACACTGCCGGACAATTGCTAAGGACGGATGACAATAGCAACGATAGCAACCATAAAATGGAAGGCAGGAAAATGTGGAAATTAGCATAAGTGCGGGATACAGTAAGACGTGTTGTGCGTATGCAAATTTTGGATTGCCGCACTTGTTCGTGACGTCATAGCGCTGATAAGTGATATAAAGGATTTGACGCGTATTGACCGTTGTTGTTCAAACGCAAAGTTGAAAGGGAAAGAATCACTTGACGAACTTGCAATTTTCAGTATGTCTTCCCGACATCACCTAGATGATTTTACGCGTGGCCGTATTATTGGCAAAATTGAAGAAGGGCGAAAAATAACAGATGTTGCCAGGGAGTTCGACGTCAGCCACAGTGTTGTTTCAAGGCTTTGGAAATTTTTTTTTTTTTTTTTTAATTGGAGGTTTAACGACCACCGTGAGCAACTCAATGGGCTATAAGCAGTCGCCCGTCCCTAATTTAGGGTCACTGGTTCAAGGGAAGGGAGAGAGCCAGTGCCGTAAGACAAACACAACATCCATGCCTCACCGGGATTCGAACCCGGACCCCCTTCGGACGAATGATCAGAAGCCATCGCTTAGACCACTGCGCCACCGGGGCGGCGCTTTGGAAATCATTTCAAACAAATGGAGAGTGTAGCAAACGTCACGGGGGAGGTCGTGTTCGCAGTACGACACCTGCAAAAGATCGGTACATAGTGCTATCAACAAAAAGACACCGGCGAAGCACAGCTAGTGAGGTAGCAAATCAGTTTATGGCTGCTATTGGCAAGCGGATCTCCCGAAAAACTGTCGCCAGACGTTTGCATGAAGGAGGACTATACGCCCGCCGTCCTGTTGTGTGCATCCCATTGTCCAGACGTCAGCGTACCGCCCGTTTGCAATGGTGCCATCAACATCGCAATTGGACTGATAACGACTGGTCTTCTGTCCTCCTCTCAGATGAGAGTAGATACAATCTATCGTCTGATTGTCGACGACAACTGATCTGGCGTGATAGTGGTACTGCATATTGTCCAGCAAACATACAGGAAAGGGACCGATATCCGACATGTAGTGGCTGGCATCATGATCAATGGCCGTACGTCCTTCTATGTGCTTCCAACTGGGACTATGACTGGCCAACGATACATTAATGATGTTCTGCTACCTCATGTTCGCATGTTCCGTGGTGCTGTCGGTGATAGATTCATTTTCATGGACGACAACGCAACATGTCATCGAACAGTCGCTGTCCAGGAGTGTCTTGAGAGCGAGGATATTCAACGTCTCGTATGGCCAGCACGTTCTCCAGATCTGAATCCCATTGAAAATGTGTGGGATGCTTTGGGGAGGAGTCTTGCTGGTCGCCAATGCCCTCCAATAAACAAGGACACCCTCATCCGTGCACTGACAGAGGAATGGGATAAATTACCCCAACAGCTGCTTGATAATGTTGTGCAAAGCATGACACAACGTGTAGAATCTTGCATCGCCCTCCATGGTGCACATATCCCGTACTGACATCTTACGCCGGAACGCCTGCGGACGGTAATTGCATTTTTTTCACGTTTACGTATTCTGCACAAAATGGCCTGTTTGTTCCTTGAACACGTTCCAATGCCTTCTGGATTTCAGAGCACAATAAATTGTCTTTCTTGTAATGTACTGGCATTCTGACATTATTTTATTTCACTTGGCATCCAACCACACTTACTTTTTTATGCGCTATATAGCCGTTTATGATCCGTCCTTAGCAATAATTGTCCAGCAGTGTAATTTATAATAATTCTGCCTAGGGCAACATTTTTGCAAGTCGGGGTGTGCCATTGGAGTCAATGAATTTCTGGGCCAGAAATAATTGTTTCTTTTGTTACATTTTTAGCTGCTTTTATGTTAAAACAGACAAAAAGCACCAAGAACATACATAAATCATAATGACCAGGAATGGTAAAAATCCAAATAACAAGACGACACTCAAGAGATTTATGTAGAAGCATTCCTAATACGACACTGAAAATGAAGTCTACGCTTTAAGTTATTATGTAAATAAAATTATTGTACGGTATGTTTTTTGGCAGCGACTGCTACCTTCTTTAGCCATGGAATGTATAAGAACAACTTGATGTGGTAACGAGTGTCAATTCCAATGTTGCTAGATTTGCGAAATTTTCAAATACTAGAATTATGACATGGTGAGTCTGTTTTACAACTGCTATGGGGGCAGGTACATTTCAATACTTTTGCAATAACTGAGGTTTCTGATCAATGAAAGATGCAAGACATACATAAATCTCTTCAGGAAAGCACATCAGGCATATGCTAGTATTAGTCCACACATGATGGTTCTCATTAGAGATGAGCGTTATTTCACTACCTGTGATTTGATCACGGTTACCGAAAAGTCACAGGTAGCGCCTGCTACTGAAAACCGTGAGTAACAGTGATCGTCCACTAAACGTTCTTCACTCTGTCATTGCTACCCATCATGCTCTTCGTGATTTCTCACAGCTCCGTCTTAACTGTTACCGAGTGAATTCTGCTCCTGTAGCTGTTACTCGTTATCTGCTGTTGCGAATTGGCAGCTGCCTGCTATTCGTGATTTTATCACAGCGTTGTTTGTGAGCTCATCGTTCTCGCAGTGAGTGAGATTCAATTTTTTGAATTCGGAGAAAATAGTGAATTGTGAACGTTACTTAGTAAATCTTTAGTAGCTTCATCCATTTCAAGGGTGAAAAAAAAAAAATGCTGTCTCGTTTCTTTTAAAGTTGTAACATACCATATTAGGTATAAAAGAACAGTGTATTTTTGATAATCTGAATTCAAAATTTAACTAACCGCAAAAAAACGTATAAAAGAATTATACATAATTCAATTAAAAAAGCCGTAAAAACTACAGCAGAATATCAGAATTAGCGCACAATTACGTATAAAAGTTTAAAACAAGTTTAGGACATTTGGGCAACGGACTTTTGGGCACAAATCTTTAGGGGCGGTACAAAAATTGCAGTTTCTTGGCGCTGTGAGGGGAATTAAATGGAGAAAATGTTCTCTGTAAGACAAACGACAATTGAATTAAAAAAAAATTACAAAGCAAAAATTTTGAAGATGAAATCCGTTTTTTGGTGTAAATATGACAAGAAAAATATCCGAAAACTTAAAATTTCGTGGTCCTGGATCGGGATTGCATAGCACATAATTATGAATATGGATTACATCATATTCATGATTACATAACACATTTCCTAGGTTTCAACGAAACAAAGCAATTATACCAGAACTCATACTATGTTCGGAAAAGGACGACAAGGAGGGATTTTTTTGTAACGCTTCATTTTTACTTATATTTCTCTCTTACTTAATTAGGCACTAAATTACTATGCCTCATTCGTAGGACCTTTTGACAGTCTTTTTTCTACCGATGTCATATTCATAAAGTTTACGTATCAACTCAAGGTAATAATATTGCGCTTTTACTTAAGCA
This sequence comes from Macrothele yani, assembly GCA_039090855.1. Lineage (NCBI taxonomy): Eukaryota > Metazoa > Arthropoda > Arachnida > Araneae > Macrothelidae > Macrothele > Macrothele yani. The sequence continues at coordinate 26,483,470 of CM077015.1, forward strand.
CTAAATATTATTTCACAGGGCCTAGGCCTTTTTAACAGTTTTTCTTCTATCGATGTCACATTCATAACAATTACGTATCAACTCAAGTTAATAATATCCCGCCTTTAATTTTTCACCAAAAAATTTCTCACGGGGCCTAGGTCGTGGCCTTTTCAATAGTTTTTATTCAACTAATGTCATATTCACAACTATTACTTATCAAGTGAAGTTAATAACTCATGAAAGATCGGATTGTCTTCTTCAAAATTTGAAGTTAATAACATTCCGCTTTTACTTAGGCACGAAATATTCATTCATTACGCTAGGCCTAGGCCTTTTAAATAGTTTTTACTCAACCAATGTCATATTCGCAACGTTTATGATTCAAATAAAGTTAGTAGCATTGCGCTTTTACTTTGGCACTAAATGTTATTTCACAGGCCCGAGGCCTAGACCTTTTTAACAGCTTTTGTTCTATCGATATCACATTCATAACAATTCCGTATCAACTCAAATTGGGTGTAGGAGAACTGGCCACAAACATTTTAAAGGGCCGTATAAAAATTACGTTTTTGATAGTAATTTCACAGGCCCGAGGCCTAGACCTTTTTAACAGCTTTTGTTCTATCGATATCACATTCATAACAATTCCGTATCAACTCAAGTTGGGTGTAGGAGAACTGGCCACAAACATTTTAAGGGGCCGTATAAAAATTACGTTTTTGACCGCTTCGTGCACACGACCCCCCCCGAGGATCATGATCATATGTAGAGGATTTTAAGTAGTGAGTGTCTGACCCCAGGTTTTAAACAACCCTTAGAAATAGGAAGCTAGGAGATCTGGGCTAGAGTGCCCGATAGGAAAGTGACATGGAAGCAAAGTAGAAAGGGGGAGGAAGAAGCCCTTATGTATTACCGGGGGGGGGGGCAGTACCCGGGGTCCGACGGCTTAACGTGCCCATCTGACGCTCGGCGGATATTTTGTGGATCGAGTGTTCGTACCTGCTGGGATCGAACCTGAGGTCCTTCCCGCGGCAGTCACGAACGTTGCCCAATAGGCTACCCGCGGCAACCCCCAGATGTTGGTAATCTAAGTAATATAAAGTTTCCGTAATTTCGTCTTTTCTTAATTGCGATAATTAATGTAATTCTTTATCATAAATGTTTGATCTGCATCTCAACAAACTATGGGGGGGGGGGGGGGGGGGGTAATACCAAAAGTGTAAAATATAAAAAAATTCTCGTCCGATCGGGAGGTATTCAGCATTTACAAGCTACAACTCCACACATTATTTAAACGCATATGCCTACTCTGGAAACCTGCCGGGGGTTGGGGGTTAATGCCAAAATGTAAACAAATTCTCGTCCGATCGGGAGATTTTCAGTATTTACAAGCTACAACTCGACCCAGTATCTGAGCGCATGTGCTACTCTGGAAACCTGTGTGTGTGTGTGGGGGGGGGGGGGGGGGGGGGGAGGTTAATACAAAAAGTGTAAAATATGAAAAATTTCTCGCCCTATCGGGGATTTTCCGCATTAACAAGCTACAACTTGACACATTATCTGAGGGCATGTGCCTACTCAGTAAACGTGTTGGGGGGTTAATACAGAAATTGTAAAATATGAAAAAATTCTCGTCCGATCGGGAGATTTTAAGCATTTACAAGCTACAACTTGACATACATTATCTGAGCGCATGTACCTACTCAGCAAAACTCTCGGGGAGGGCATAATACCAAAAGTGTAAAATATTAAGAATTTCTCGTCCGATCGGGAGATTTTCAGCATTTCCAAGCTACAACTCGACACATTATCCGCGGGCATGAGCCTAATCTGGAAACCTGTCGGGGGGGGGGGGGGGGGTAATACCAAAAGTGTAAAATATAAAAAAATTCTCGTCCGATCGGGAGGTATTCAGCATTTACAAGCTACAACTCCACACATTATCTAAACGCATATATTATGCCTACTCTGGAAACCTGCCGGGGGTTGGGGGTTAATGCCAAAATTGTAAACAAATTCTCGTCCGATCGGGAGATTTTCAGCATTTACAAGCTACAACTATACACATTATCTGAGGGCATGTGCCTACTCAGCAAACCTGTCGGGGGTTAATACCAAAGTGTAAAATATGAAAAAATTCTCGCCCAATCGGGAGATTTTCACCATTTACCAGCTACAATTTAACAAATTTTCTGATTGCATGTGCAGACTCTGGAAACCTGTCAGGGGGAGGGGGATTACCAAAAGTGTAAAATATGAAGGATTTATGGTCTGATCGGGAGATTTTCAGTATTTACCAGCTACAACTCGACACATTATCTGAGCGCAGGTCCATATTATAAACTTTTTATACTATCCCCCCCCCCCCCACAGGTTTTCTGAGTAGGTACACCTCAGATAGTTTGAGTTGTAGCTGGTAAATGCTGAAAATCTCCCAATCAGAGGAGGAATTCTTCATATTTTACACTTTTGGTAGGGAGAAATTAGATTGTAATTGGAATGAAACAGGTGTAAGGCAATGACACAAAATGAAGAGTGTGGGTAAATATAAATTAAGAAAAATATCCCAGCACTTCTCTTTTAAAGCTCACAAAGCTGCACTAGTGGATTGTTGCCATTTTTCACAAAAAGATAAACACGTCATTATTCTTTTAGACAAAAATAAAAGGGCTAGTGTAATTTTCAAGAAGAACATGATAAAGAATTTAATACTGAAGTTTTAAATATTTTATTTGATGTTGCCAGAACATTAGCCAGGCAAGGCTCTTTGCGAAAATAAGTCAGATGAAAATAGAAATTTTCGTCCAATCGTATACTTAATTTATCGTCATTGCTTGATAATGAAGAAATGGTTAGAAAAAGAGACTAGACGAAACCTGTCGGAATCGACTGTTAGTTTTTTTGTTTTGAAAAGAATAAACTCCTATAATGCGTTTATTTACTCATGAGAAAATATCCTGCAGAATTGACAATCATCACCTTAGATTTCACTGTCCCTACTTTGCATTTCAGTGTTCCACTCTCCAGTGACATCAAAGTCCTGCTTCAAATAAAGATTTAACAGAGTGAATTGGTTTTTAAATTGAGCTGCACTTCTATCAGAATTATTTTTTTAACTTTTCTATTTCTGGAAATTCGGCCTTTAATCAAGTTTAATGTAGCTATAGTAATTTTTAAGAAGGCCCAAACAGCATTTTTGTCATGGTTGAGCTCATCACTTATTACAGCTACAGTATGCTTAATATTTCATAAACAACTGGTAAATATACAGTAGTTATTTGCTGGTGACTCCAGTGTCCACTCTGGATTTCATCTTGGGAGATAGTACTGTAATTTTCAGCAGAATCATTTTGAAGCAGACCTTCATTTGGTGACTGAACTGTTCTTACAAAAGAATGAATTTTATAATAAAGTAACTGATTATGAAGCACAGTTCTTCAAACAGAACCATCAATCTCAACCACTTTTTCGAAACCATCTATATCTTTCCATGTTACAAATGTGTCTATATGTATCTCTTCAACACACATGCAAACATCACTTTTACAGTCTGCAATATCAAATCGTGCAGTTCTCATTTTGAATACTGCAGCACAAAACACTCAAAAGTTCTATTTCATTTGAAGGAAACTTTGGGGAAATGGAATTTTGCTGGCCAAGGATTGTATTAAAAAATGTAAATTTGCATGATATTTGCAAGCACATAATTCCGTGGTGTTTGGAAAATATGTCACATATTCAGGACACAAGTCGTAAAACTTAAGTTTTTGAATTAAAATGTTCAAATTTTCATTTTTGAACTGTGTGAAAGCATCACTTTTAGTCATAAGCATGTGTCTTTTCTGTATTAAATTGTGCCTCCCTGATAGTGAGTCCTATATTGATTTCACATATTTCCTGGTACCTGTCCACTTACGGCATAAAAATCTTATTTTTTTTCTTTGTGCTATCTGATATACAGTGTGAAGTCTTTTCTTTTTCATTAAATAGAGTTGTGGCAATGTCAGGCAACACCTCAGTACCAAAGTGTGACACCTCAGTGAGACTTTCAATAAGGTCACACACGTCACACCTTAGTTGAGGTCCAAGAATTAATATTTTTTACACTTGTTCAGACTGCTGACAGTCAAACTTTCACAAAGTTTTAAATTTCTACACAATGGGTATGTTAGTATAAATTATCTTTATGGCCATTTCAGCAACGGGTGTGACAGTCAGCGGACTATAAAAAAATGTTTTTAAATTTTCAATTATTTTTTTAAGTGTAAAATATGCTGTTACAAAGTGGTTTAGACTTTGCTACATCTAACAAATACAACTGCAAGTGAAAAACAGTTGTCAAAACATTTCCAGAACTGGTATTAGAATTGTCTAATTACTAAATGTAAATTCTACCTTTTGTTCTGGATGTTTAAGACTGAAACGCAAGGAGACAATTATTTATATAGCATTTTTTGTTGTGAATTCAAATTCTATGTAGTACTCATACCTTCAATTTGATGTATCATGAATAATAATATGATACAATTTAATTTTTTCCCTGTTTGTCCACTTTTTCATATAATGGCTGTAAAGAAGAATTCTTTTGAGGAGTGTGTAATTGCTCTTTTGATTAAAGTTTTAATACTATTGCATTTCTGTGTGTATGGATGTGTTGAATTATATGGAATCAGAGCAGGAATAAATAACTGTTTTCTATGTACTCTGTATTGTAGATGGTCTCTTTGCTTGAAAATTTAACATCAAGGAAAAGCAAAGTATTCTCCTCCTCATGTTCTATTGTCAACTTAATAGTTACATAGATATTAGCAAATTGCTGAGTTAATGATTCA